>OX438934.1:7625844-9066677 GCA_949316025.1 Lapara coniferarum | reverse complement strand
TGAAGTGAGAAGGAAGAATAAATGAAATTATCAACGTGGTATTTATTTGAGATTGTTATAGATACGCCATCTTGATTACAAATCTTAATTGAAGAATGCATTTTGAATTAACAAAACGCCAGCTTAAAATACTACAATAACTTTAAATCTAACTTAGTTGGACACTACGATGTTTCACGAGAGAAATTCAGAACAATGCTTCAGTTGTTTTATAACTTTGAATGAAGTTAAGTGTCCAGTAACGTACCTCTCTATGCCTGAGTAAGTCTCATTGCACCTAGATGATAAAATAATGCAGTTGCCATGAATTCCATTTTTGCCGACAGTCGACAATCAATAAATAACGAATTGAAATGTTTACTTACTAATACTTTCAAAATGCCTTATATACTTTGAGCTTTTAACCTTCTCGTCGGTTCCGTAGAACAAAGTCGTATATGCAAAATGAAGCTTTTCAGTAGAGCGCTTTGAAAGTCTAAGTTAATTGTGAAAATCACAAGTTATAGTGAACAAAACATTATATTCTATAGGGTTCAGTAACAACTTTGAACTTAATGTGTGAAAATCGCACTAATTCGTACATGAATACAAACTAACGACTTTCAAAGCGCTCTACTGAAAAGCTAACATTTTGCATATACGACTTTGTTCTACGGAACCGTCGTTCTGGTTCTAGATTCCTAAGTTGAAAAACTATTTTGGAAATAAGTTCGAAATTGAATGCCGGGTACAAACCAACGCCCTTAACATTTATTGATACTGAGTAGAAAAACCCAATACCACTATACCCGACCTGGGAACCAAACCCAAGACCTCAGCGCTGCAGTCGTACCGTGATATAACTACGCAACTGAGGCCCACCTCCTATTATATCGTCGTCTACTATTATCGTCGTATACTATTGTTATTTAGCATTCTAAATAACAATAGTTTAGCAGAAGGTAAAGTGTACATTATAATAAAATCAGTTTTTTGTCTCTCCTGTAAAGTGCCCCAATTTTACATTCGCGGTACTGAATGCCGGACGACGATATGGGACCTAACATAGCTGCCAAAATATGTAGTGATATTATGATAGATCTGCTTATTTATGCTTGTCAAGAAAAATATCGTAATTTCTATGAATGATAAAGTAGGTACATCCCTCGCAACTTATACAGAAATTCAATATCATTGAGCTAAGCTGGCTTCCATCCGACGTCAGACTAATATCTAAGTAATTGAAAATTTTACGGTAATTTTCACTTTATTTAGGCAGCCGGCTTAGAAACAATATCTTTCTAGAACCAATTAAATTTAGTGTTGGAAAGTACGCTATTTATATTAACTACTATAATATTTTATATTAATATTTCGAGTTTTCGTAATTTCTTATATTTAGCCCTAATTCAATTTTATTTCATCGCATTTTTTTAAATGAGCCCTCTCCTCTTGGGCCCGATTGATTTAGATGTATTACCGGGTCCCAGGCTTGTGCAAGTTTCCAATCATCTTCTGTATTGAAACTGGAATGTTTTTTGGAACGAAGTTCCTTATCGCGCGTTGTGAAAGGGAGCTAGACGGAAAAAATCTTACGAAAAGTTGTCACGACACTTTCATACTTGCCCTGTAAAACCAGCCAGTAACAATAAAGAACTGGCCGTAAAAGTGACATTCGAAATTTAAATAAAAAAAGACAATTTAAATCTTAGAGTAAGTATAACTACGTATACATACTCTAAGACTTAAATGCTTTTTAGAGTAGTTTTTGTTTTCGTTAGTTGTATGTTAATTTTAATGTCAATGCTTGCTTAGGTGATGATCGTGATTCGATGACATATCTATTGTGTAGGTAGAAGTAAATGTTTTCATTGATGTGGTAACGTTTTAATGAAATATACAATTATTATTATAACTTAAAAGAAATAAAATTTTATTACAATATCTTCACTAATTAATCGAAAACAACTTCGTTCCATCCGGGTGTCCCTTGACACCTCTCAAGTTTTTTTTTATAAATATCCAGTCGATGCCTGTTTACACCTACCGTTATATTACATAATAGTTTAAATATATGCAATTAATTATAAACACCTCAATCAAGAGAAACAACAACCAATATTTAGCCGTGTATCGTACTTTTATAATAAACTAGACTTCTGTTTGCTGCGTCCGCGTGAAAAAGTTTTTCCGGAATAAAAATATTTTCCCGGGTTGAAAACTAGCCTATAGCACTCAGGAGTATAGCTTCCTATTAGTGAATCAATTATCAAAATCGGTCCAGTAGTTTTTAAGTTTATCCATAACAAACAAACAATAAATCTTTCCTCTTTATAATATTAGCATAGATTCTAAGGCATACTGCATAAAATATTTTCGCTTCAATTTTCATTGATGTGGTAACGTTTTAATGAAATATACAATAATTAATATAACTTAAAAGAAATAAAATTTTATTACAATATCTTCACTAATTAATCGAAAACAACTTCGTTCCATCCGGGTGTCCCTTGACACCTCTCAAGTTTTTTTTATTTCAATAGCCTTGCGAATCTTCCTAGGCAGAAATCGGTGTTCTTTGGCAAGGATTTGTGACTTGTCGAATCTGAGGTAATGGTTGGAACCTTCTTCTGAGTGTGCAACTACTGCAGACTTTGTAGGGTGTCGGTGTTTAACATTAGCTATATTATGTTCTTTTCTTTTACGCGGGTTCCTATGTCTTTTTTTTTGTCCAATATAAGAAAGGCCACAATCGCAATCTCTCCAGACAAAAGATGGTTGGAAACTTGCACAGGCCTGGGACTCAGTAATACATCAAATTGAATCGGGCTTGTAAAGACTTGCTGCCAGCCCTTAAGACATTGTGAGCTCTTAGTGCGTAGACTGGACCGGAAACAATGACTAACCCTTACAATTGTGTAATTGTAAATTGAAGGTAGATTTGTAACTAACTTTTCGGACCACCAACACCTCAGTCCGCCCCGTGACCATAAAGTGTTGCAAAGCCTTCGAAACGTCGTGAGAAAAATAAATTAAAAAAACCGCGATAATATCTGTCATAATAATTAAATTTCGATGTCTAACATTCTCGTAAACGTAAGGGATCATAATATCTTTACCAAATAACATTACTCCGGAACCCATAATGACAAAGCCCACTAGTGGTTTTTGTTCTAAATTCTCATGCGACCTCGCAGACCCATTTGTAAGGCGTAAATGAATCGCCCAATTCGCGTCTTGCGCTCGGTATAATCTTGTTTTGTGTTGACTCGTTCAGCGCACTACACTTCGCCAAATTGCATCCTAAATTGCAAGTTTTTCCTTGAATAAAACATTTTGTACCGTTTTTTTTAGATTAAGCTTTGTGCTAGTTTTCAAGAAGAAATGTACTAACTATATTGTGCGAAGTTTTCTTGATCAAAATACTTAAATCCCTTTGTTGATAGTATCTATACATAACTATGACCTGTTGGACGAAATTCGCATATATGTATATGGGCATAAAGTAGTCCTAAGAATTGCGACAACATAAGCATATAAAATATAACCAATAGGAGAAATCCCAGACTATATATTCTTTTTTATATTAAGAGCTAGCTATGAAAGTGTCTTCATCCTATTCATTGCCATCAAAAGATGACATTAAGTTTACCTCTAAAAATATGTTTTTTTGCCGTTAGTTACAAGATACAGACATAAAAAAATGCAGTATATCATGACAATTGATGACGAAAAAATTAAGCCCGGAGTTTCTTTCTGCCTTTCTTCTTCGGGTCGTCATCGCTTAGGTAGCTAGTGAAAGGCTGGGAGGTTAGCTAGGCTAGGACCTTTTTATCCTCGCCGGCGAGGACCGTGGCGTTTCCTTTCCTCGTAATGTAAAGATACTCCTTCCCTTTCTTTTATATCAGCTCCAGTTCTCCTTTCCCTAGCCCTATTCCCGTCCCTAATGTCCGTGTCCTCTGTACCTATCAGCCCGTGCTGGTTGTTCGTTATTTAACTTTAAATTACTTCATTGGTTATGTACCTTTGTTATTGTGTCTACCTTTATGTCATGTCCTGTCATAAGTGCTTTTTTATAAGCCTATTTGACCAATAAATGATTTTATTATTTTTATTTTTATACTACTCCCCTATAAAAAAATAAATAGTCGTATCATATTGACCATGTTTGTAAATCAAGAATACCAATGAAAATAAATTCAACTGCCACATAATTCTCATTTCATATTGAGATCCAGCAAATAGATATTGTTATCACCGAATTGATAAAATTTGAAACAATTTGATGCAAACAGCACAATACCGCAAGTTATATAAATCTGTAGTGGGGGCTTATCTTCCGGTGGCCGACAAATTATATTTCAATATTGGGCATACTAAGTTTAAGACATTTAAGCTGTGTATTTGGTTTGTAATAGTTAAACTTTAAAATATATATCTAAATATTTAGGTAGAAATTATTATTTTCTGCCTACGTATATCGTAGCGTAAGGGACAACTATATTATTAACAACTTTTGGAGACGACACAATAAAAGGAAACTTCTAATTAGTATAATGGTACCGCAGTTGATCTAACCAATGAAATTCTAGAATCCCAGGTCTGAATAAACTAAAGATTCTGATAGGTTCTGACTAAAGAGACTGATTATTTTGCACCTTTAGGATGAAAACGACACCATTCAAAAAGACAGAAAATTGAGTAATCGTCATAAAATTACTTGAAACGAAGTTCTCAATACAATAATAGTTCAAACACAGTTTTGAATTGTGTCGTTTTCGTTCTAAATGTGCGATTTATGCGTGTGATGCCCCCAGGTACTATGTGCGCCTCATAGCACTGAAAAACTGTTAATCTATAGAAGGAGAACTATTTACATAATAATATGTGCCTACAACATTCGAATATCAATTGTAATGTTGCACTCACACTCCTATAAAAACGTATCATTGTTAAGGCAACGTCCTTCAAACATACGTGATAACATTTAAATTACACTCCTACCAAAGAACTGCCTTCAATCTTGAGTTTTCAATTCTTTCGCTACTTCAATATCTTAAGTGCTTGCTTGACTATGCTGAAGTGAAAGCGAAGATGTTATTATATGTATGAACGTAAGACGTAGGTGGAGCACGGCCGTATGAGTCTAACAAAATCTGTTTATTCAACGAAATTTATTATCCGCAGGAACCTCCATTTCGTATTACTTTGTCAAACAAATTTCCACGAATAATATTCAGAACGAGACTGGTGGTTTGTATGCAGATTTACCATGTGATATTCTATCTTTGCTTTTTAATGAGGTTTTAAATTGAGATTGCTATGACTGGTAAACATACTAAAAAAGTAAAAAGCATTCAACTGCTTTTCAAAGTAAGCCGAAAGATACTTAAGTGCAACTTGATGGGAGACACTATAATAAGATGAGAGAAGGTAATGATACATGCAGTATGTAATCAAGATGATATCATGTAACTTAATAGTGTGCAAATTGAGTAGCTCTCAGTCGCAGGTCACCGCAGTTGAGTATAACACAAGGCAAGCAAATCCCACTTGACCTACATTGCTCAATGAGTCATTAGCAAATCAAGTAACTCACTTAATCCTGAACTTCGCCTTTTAATTTGGAAAGCATAAAATTCCATTAACGAATTTTCGTGACGATTCCTACTTTTTTGTTCTGTATCTAGTTTTAGCTTTTAAGTACAGTCTAATTACGTCTTATATTAAAGTAAAATATCCGCATAGGAACTTGATTTAATGAAACGGAGATTTTTTTACAAGGATACAATACAATACAATTGGATACTGCTATATTTTTAGTGATATATTTTTCGTAGAAACGTCATATCATCCATTAGCTGAAGGTATGTAACATATAATACTTGTTATCGTCAAGTAATAAGGTGAAATGTGGTGATCTCATACAATACATTTTCCTCATATTTGTATTACCTTCAGTAATCCAGTGAGAGATATCGTATACTGACTGGTGGAGTAACGAATATTCGCACTCGCGAATATTTACATTTTTTTATATTCGCATTCGCAATAAATCATGCAAACATTTTGCGAATATTTTTGACTATGACATGTGTCAATAATTTATAAAACTGCACCAGCCGGGATATTATGTATCTCAGTTGACATCGAAAACTGATAAGCACCGGTGGAAGTGTACATCAATTCAATGTCAAATCACCGCTTTCGTATTGGCTAACACCGGTGGACAACTCACGGTGCTAATGAACATTGATGGCACCGGTGACATCACGGTGGATATCGATAGTGTGGATTGCTATGGAAAATTGTTGGATTCGATGCTTGGTGTTTCTCGATGCAATGAAATTGGCAGCGAGGAGAATCGTAAGAGAACGAATACCATTGACATATTCAAACAGGCCGTTGTAACTGGACTTCACGAACTATCAGGTGCAGTGGGATCACTTTGCAGCTATTATAATTTCACGTAACGTACGATAAAATCTTTTGGTGCCAAACAAAAATCCTATATTCACATTCTCATTCGCATTCGCGAATATTGGAAACAAATATTCGCATTCGCGAATATTGAACATTGGACATTCTTTACATCACTAATACGGACACACGTATAAAGGAAATGATATAATATTATATTTTTACCTCATTCAAAATACCTCGAAAATGTTTGTAACTTATAATAAAGTGTATTTGATGTATGAACGGTGAACACGTGTAAGGAGAATTACTTTTTACTTAGAACTATTTATCCATTAGAAAGTAAATTAGGTTCGTGGTTATTACGACGTTCGAATGTATTACGCATCTAATACATCTACAGTTGTCGCAAGAAATAATAATATTGTCCTGACTATATCGTAAGATATATTATCTGTAATCTGATGAAGTAGGTAAAAAAAATATTCGCGCACACACATACATACTTTTATCCCCGAAGGGGTAAACACAGGTGTAACTCGTGCACCCACTTTTCATCGTGTTTATTCCATGTCTTCCATCTCCTAATATGATAAGCGACGAGCCTATCGCTATATCGAGCAAATTTCAAACACCTGACTAATATTGAGTAGAAAAACCCAATGTAACATTGCTCGTCCCGGATGTCGAACCCGAGACCTCAAAGCGGTAGTCGTATCACTCGTATTGCGCACGCTATACAAGTACACCACCTAATCGCAAAAAATATTCGCGTATAGACTATCCCGCCCTCACACCCACCACTGCAACTCCTGTAAGCCAGGATCGACAGTGGCACGCATTTTATGACACCAAGCGGTGAAGCTCGGCGAGTCTCTGGGAGCACTAATTGGTTATAACTTATAGCATGATAAATTAATGAATGCTATGATAGATAGACTGCCTCGGTGGCGTAGTTGTATTACGGTACGATTGCAATGCTAAGGTCTCGGGTTTGATCCCCGGGTCGGGCAAAGTGATATTGGGTTTTCTATTCAGTATCAGCCCGGAGCCTGGAAATTGTGCCCGATATGGCGATAGACTCGCTCCCTATCACATCATGGGACGGAATATGCACGGCGAAAAGTGAGTGCACTGGTTGCCCCTCTGCCAATCCCTTCCCTTCCCTTCTTATATCCCTTCGGGGATAAAAGGCGTGTGTATGTATGTATATGACAAAGCAATCTTGATATTCGCGTATCATATAAAAAAGGTGGTCTCTAATTTCATAACTAGATCATTACCCGATACGCCATCGAGTTGAGCAATAAACCAATTCAGTCTTAGGGCGGTATTAATAAATCAATCTCAAGTTTGAGTTACATCTCAAGTAGACATAATTCAATACATTATGATACACAGATGTAACACAAACTTGAGATTGATTTATTAATACCGCCCTTAACCGAATTTTCTGCGGTAAAAAACATATTTGGAGCTATTATCCACAAGTGAAAAATGTAGATAGTTAGAGATTGTTTTGCTCGTGCCTTTACTAAGCCTGCCTACGCAAATTTTTATCCTATTTCAGTTCGTTGTTATCTATTCAGAAGGTCGCTGAGTATTCTTATAATCTGCACGTGAAAGGATGGGAGAAAATAATATTTCCAATTCTGGATCTACAGCATACCATTTAAAAACAAATGCGTTTGAACTTCTTTCGTAGCCGTAGGTAGCTACATGGCTGAATAGAATATTAAATGATATTATAGTAAATGATCACAATAACTCGGGAACACATATACTGCCAGAGATTTTTTTATAGAAGCAGTCGTAACAATTATGTCACAAAGCCTACAGCGTGAATTGACCTCTCTCATCCATTGAAATAAAACTATTTTGCGGATTTAATCGCGGTTTTTTAATTTACATTTTCCCTCTCATCCAAGCGGAGGATTTGATTCACATACAACGAATAGGAACAACCTTCTACGAGATAAGTTCCTTCCAAAAACAAAGGCTCTAAAAAAACAGTGGCTTTATGTACTTTCTTCGGTTGTTGGCCTTGTAAAATAGACTAGAAACAACCAAAGAAATCTGGTCTTCTCGACTATATTTAATGCATGGTGTGGAAATTTAAAACTTGACACAATCATTCAACTTGCTACTAGTTTTAAATGCTTTTCGATGAGATTGTATACTAAATAAGTATGGAGTCTTCCAGTGGTGAAATTAACTCTCTCTTGTCTTTTAACTACGCTTTCATGGCTAAACTCCAGAACCGATTTAGATAAAATTTGGTACGAAGTAAGCTTGAACCTCAAAAAAGGACATAGGTCTACCCAATTCCAACCGAAGCCGCTAACAAAACTAGTCATATATAGACGTCAGAACCGCTTAACCATGTCACAAGCATTGCGATGTAAAATTTGAAACCCTTTAATCCAGTGTTTCAAATAAACGCATATTATCTCTCGATATAGCCCTTGAAGACTCTCTTATCTCCTTTATTGCGTTTACAGAACATTACGCAATGTTGCAAAATAGCAATTCAAGCGAGACAATTTCCTTGATTGCGCAAATGTCGTATTGTAATGGCCATATTGTAGCGAGAGCGTTTACTTTAAGCCTAAAATACATATGTGTCAAGTTTGTAAAATCCAACCGAATGTTTTAAGGAATAATTAATTTTCAGAACCATTAATTATATAACCCACTAAGACGGTTTAGCAGAACCTTGAGTATCGTACACGCGAAAGTGTTATTGTATAGATATGTGTATTGCTTTTACTTCATCTAAAATGAGTATGAAAGTTCTTAGAATAATTTTTTAGCTGTGAAATTTGTCTCGATCGATCGATTTATAAATCCTTACACAATTGTGTCCACCCTTTTTCAGATACACAAAAATTATCAAAACAAAATCGTATGAGATTTAGTCAAGAACAAAAGATAATTTACAATAATTACTAAATAATTTAAACATGTTACAAATACTTGCAGTAACTGAATATCCCAGATTAGTGAAATCCTCCTAGCCAGTTTCGGCCACGGCGGCCAATCTTAACGGAGATCAGCCAGGTACGCAGAAGATATTATAGTGCACAAGTGTGTGCGCAATACACAGGTGCACTCGCTATTCCTTCACTCTCATAGTCCGGTGAGACGGCAATCCGATATGACCGGAGAGAGATCAGGCGCAGGACCAACAGCTTTACGTGCTTTCCGAGTCACGGGGGTATCACATCGCCAACTTCCTGACTCCGAGCTGCGACTGAGTAACTTTTTTTAAGATGGAAAAACCCAGTCACAAAGTTTTTTTTGGCCCGACCCGGGATTCGAATCTAGGACCTCAGCGCGAAAATCGTACTCGTAACGCGTACGCAATACAACTACGCCACCGAGGCAGATTAGTATTTTAGCAACAAAACCACAAAATTTCAAATCGAAAATATACTGACATCCACCGAACTGTATTGTTCAAAAGAGTTAACTGGGCGTGAAATGTGGGAAATAACTTAATTATAACGCATGGTGAACCAGTGCGTTCGCAGCTGGGCAGCTTGCGACCGCCGTCATGCAATCAACATGTATACACTACATTTTACCCAAGGGAGTAGATAAAGATTTAAAAAAGGAGGAGGTTCTCAATTCTTGTGTTTGTATATTTTTTTGTTATGTATGTACACAGATTTCTATTCCTTTTTTTATTCAGTAGTCTCGAAATTGTTCCATTTAAATATATTTTGATTTTGAGTTTATCATTTGAGCTTGCATCATACGAGTTATTTTTTTTTTGGATGATTTAGATGTGCCCTTATTTAACTAAGGCTTTGTCTTATAATGTAAAAGACAAGCATTTAAACTACTGAATGAGCTATTAATAATGCAGAGTCTCTGTTACTACTACCAATAAACGTACACAATCCCATAGAAATAATCGATGCTTTGCTTTCTAAAGTAGGAACGGGCTGTTACTGAACGTCTCCAATTCGTAATGGTTTGAAAATAAAGCTAGGTTTCGCAAAAAATTGTATTTGGTTTAAGAACCAAATACAATTTTTTGCGAAACCTAGCTGTATTTTAGCTAGCTTAGAAATATACTTAAAAACCACTGAATAGATCTAGAATAATTTTGACTTACGGAGAAATAAGCAGATAGGTGCCTTGAAACTTATTCCACGATTGTTCATGCCAAAGAAGTCACAAACGACATCTAGTGCATCAGCGACTCCGCAATTAACCTTATAAACTAACCACAGAAAGCAATCCATTACCAGTAACAATATTATCCAGATTTATTATCTCCACGGTATACTACACAGCCCTTAAGATTCTGATGCTCACTAAACCAATTTTCACTAACGACTGGCATGTTGGCGAAGATAGCAGCTATAATTATATTAGGGAGAAAATCGGGAGGGAATCCTTCATAACACCACTGGGTGACATACAATCGACCACAAAAGTTAATTAACTAAATAATTGTGTATTCAAATAATAGCATAACAGCTGAATAGTGCAACTAATTGGAATAACAAACGCAATTACAGCATTGTGTAAAGGCTAGACTGTACAGATTTGTCTCCAGCCAGCTTTGTTAGTATGTATTTTAGAGCTTTCGCTAATTTGAATTGTGTAAACTTATACACCGTTCACTATAAGAACAATATGTCTTTCCATAATGTTGACGAAGTTCTAGAACGCATATTATGTACTCTAGGTGTAGGATTTACTGGTAGTAGGTTTCTCATATGTAAGAGACCATCTGGGTGGGTAGCAAACCAAAGTCTATTTCTACCGCCAAGCAGCAGTGTGCATGAACTGTTGTGTTTCGGTTTAAAGGACATTGTAGCCAGTGTAACTACTAATGAGACTTAACATCTTATGCCTCAGGATGACGAGCGCAGTGGAATGACACACAGTACTTTGTAAGTCAAGGTGCTGAATGGTGTTGCTACTGTTTATAGGTGATCGTATCGCTTACCATTAGGCGAACGGCATACTCGTCTCGTCATTCGAAGCAATAAAAAAAGGTGTGATTTGTCTTAATAAAAATGAGTAAAATGTTCAATTTATCAGCATTTATCTTCGAATATTCGCAGATATTAACATCGATTAGTGATTTTGCAGAAGGTGGCTGTTTGGATGAGGTTATTTGATTGAATTTATACGAAACAGTTTCTTGCGAAAATATCGAACAAATTCTAAAAAAATATTCCATAATGTAATACTGATTTCAAATGGCAAAGGCAGGCGGGTCGCTGGTTTTGTATAAAGTAAGTTTTTTTGGCTCAGCACTTAACCCGAGCGTGCCAAAAAAATCAGGTCTCGACGTTGTCTTAAGGCGTTTTCTTTAAGCGTCAAATAGGATTTTGTATTTATTCAGCGCTTTTCATTTGCAACGTAACGGGTTAGGAGAAAGCAAACACTCCTGTTCTCCCCTTTTGAACAAGCTAAAACGTTCTTCAGGGGCCTTAATCGTTTTCCGCTGTGTGCAGACTTTGTTCTGTAATGTTATTTCCCTAGATCCGTGGCACTGTAACAATGTTGAGACCTAGATTACCTAAACCGTCTGGTGCTACCAGCGCACAATAATGGTCGTGAGAATTACACTTGAGAGAATTAACAAATCTCGAATATTCGCTTCGTTCCAAACTTGTCTGGGTTAACTTAAGCATAGTTTTATCAAATGATGGAAATATTTCTTTTAATTTACAATGTGATTCAACGAACGAATATAAACTGTTATTAAATTTATTGCCGCTAATTTAATTGTATGCAAATTTAATTTAATTTCTACGACGTTTTCATGATGGATAGGTAACCGAAATTATTTAATTTCAATTATTTATACAGGTTGGAAGGGAAACGCTCTCTATAACGGAACGCTACGAGAGTAGAACCATTACAATAACGCAAAACTATATTCTTACTTATTTATAATAAGTCTTAAATTTAATATAAGAAGTTTAAACAACGTAATCACACTGCTCAAATTCGTTACGATGAGTGATCGGTTTTCAGAACTGAAACATGGCTCTGTCAAATTATCTACGAGCGTGATGGATGAATAGCTAAAGCATTAACTTAAAACTTACACGACCGCGGCTTGAAAATTTTATAAGTTAACGTTGAGAGGCATGGTTTAGCGCTTAACCTACATACGATTTAATTATTTTTTGTTCTGTCTAGTAAAAAAATAATCCATAGTGAACTCTAACATAATGTGATAAAGTTTACATTTAGATAAAAAATCTACTTACTACTATTTATTTGTTATGGTACACCAACAGCATAAACATAAAAAAATCATAAAATAGAACATTCTATCATTATGTCACAGGCCGATATATATGCCCATTATATGTATATGCATCTATTATAATATAAAAATCACACGTTTCAGTGAAAAAAAGACTAAAATAAATTAAACTTCTTTAATATAAACTATAATAAATTGTGTAAGAGGACCATTGAGGTATTAAAGAGGACTACAAAAGCCATTCATTTTCCTTTAAAAATTGGAAATTTATCGCCAAAAATATCAGTTCCTCAATTTTGCTACTGAAGTCGTTGTATTCGATACACACTCGTGTAATTGGATTTTGCAATCCAAGGTTAGTACATGATAAATTAGTGTGAATTTTATGCAGGATCTAGGGTAGTGATAAGGAATTGATAATGGAGTTCACTGCTTTGAGAAATTCTCCTTCTCTCTCACTCTCGCTCCAGCTCCCACTTTTGCTCTCGCTCCTTCCCCTTCTCCTTTTCCTACCCCTCCTCCTTCCCCTTCTCCTTCCCCTTCTCTTTCCACTTGTCCTATTTCTTCTTTGCCTCTCCTTCTGCTACAAAAATGATGATAATTAAAAATATAAGTTCTTAAATTTGAACAGCCGAATCATTTACACAGATCAGACAACTTAATATAAATTTAAGCTCAAGATTTGACTTGGCTAGTCTTCACATACAATTTTTCTTATATTTGACTACTGAACTTCTTTATATTACTGTTTTTATCTTGTAAGGTCAACATACCTTAGTCTTCGAAAAAGTTTGTTCTCTGATAAAACTAGCCAAGACAAATCTTGAGCTTAAATTTGTACTAAACTATCTGCTTTACGTAAGTAATTCGACTGTTCAAATGTAAGAAGTTATATTTTTAAATATCATACATAGTCGTAGTAGAAAAAGATAGAAATTTTAGTTTACATTTATTTTAGAATGGAGTGTGTACTTATAAATAATTTTTAGGATTATCTACACGGCTTGGCAACCATGTAGAGTTTAATACTTTTGCCGGTGAAGTCGATAAGCATGCATAATGTATAATTTTATTATATTATGCAGATATAGATAATATGCCACCGCGCCGGGAACAAAACAAATCAAATTTTTCATAATATTATTCGCTGGTGGACAAATTTTCTCCCTTGAGAACTATCTCTTATCACCTAATATTTAAATGAAAATATCTACTTTTTAAATAAAAAATCTGGAAGAGGAATAAGTGGGTCATTTTGTTGTAAAATATGATTACAATTCTTTATCCACATTCCCGAAACTTAAAATCCGTAGGTAGGTATAGAACGGAAAAGCATGTTTATTTTGATTTTTTTCTTTTACTGATTGTATCTAATGCACGTTCTAAATTGCTCCCATACGTCGATATTCTGTGTGAAACATAGTACCTAACAATGCCTAAATTGTTTCAAAAACACCTCTAAATAAACAGCTATTACATTTGCGTCGAAAATCATAAATAATCAACGCTGCAATTAGTTATCAAATAACTCTACAAAATCAGAGCACAATTGCATTACGCTCATGAAAGGCAAACAAAGCTCCAATTAGAACTAAACGTTACATCACAACGCATAACAAAACATAAACGTTGTCGTTAATCACAGAACTCATCTGAATATTCAAAGCAGTTTAATTCGAGGCTCTGATGTGCGAACGGCGGGGCGGCGACACTTTAATTTTCTTCGTAATGCAATATATGTTGGAAGACGCAAAGATTTTATGAAGTGGTAGCAATTCGCTTTCCGCATGACAACAACGAACGCGGCAATTTGCATTCCACATTATCGGGTAACACATTCTCAAGGGCAAGGGCTTACGTTGTAGAAGATCGGGACTATTCACCAAGGGAAATAAGGAAATATAGATTGGCAATATTACAATAATTTTGGTTTTTATTTAGATACAAAGAATGTGGTAGAAGCTTACCGAATTTACTAAGAATTTCTGTTTCTTTATCTTTATAAGAAGGGGTTGGGACATTATGAGGAATATATTTTGCTTACACATTTTAAGATCTAGATATAATCTAGTAAAATCTTGTGATCAACTGGTATGCAATCATTAGGATAGACTGGTATAAATCTGTGACCGTTAAGATAATTAATTTCCTTCATTGCTCGGTATTTATCGTATGCTTACATTAATCCGTAGGGCTACTATGCTACGACGGAGTAAAACAACTAACGTGACACTTTTCATCTGAACCGAACAACGGCGACAATCTGAGGAGACAGACTCTTAGCTGGGTTATGATCATAATCATCGCTCGTTGCAACCACATGGTTCCGACAAGCGCGCTTTCACCGACCTGCTAACTCATTTATCTTATAACAAAATCTATGTTCTATTGCATAACATAAAGCTCTAATTTGAGGGTAGAGTTGTTTACTGCTCGGAGGTGGGAATTAAAATAAATGATGAACGTCAGCATTTCATAACACGTAGACATGTGTTTAATAATTTTATTACACAAACTAAATCATTACTTTATCAGTGTATTTAACTGACAAATTGATATTCTTTTATCAAAAATATTAAACAGTATTTATAGTTAGTTATAGACCGGACATCAGGGCCTTAATTTTTCGTCCAAAAGTTATTACCAATCGGTAACAATTCGCTGCCTTTTGACAAGATGTCTCGGTATGCGCAAATTTTGTGAAGAAGGCAATATTTTGGAAGGAAGTATGCCAATTTACGTATTACGATCATGTCAATGTATGTTCTAATGCATTTTGCTATTTCACGATAAATTGAGTTACTGACAAATAGGCGCAAAATTTGTGTATAAAAACTTTCCCAACGGCCTCTCCATACTCTTAGAACTCTTTGACTTTTACAAATCTTAACTAAATTCAGTCCCGCATCTGCATAGCAAATTATAAATAAAGAAAATATCCGTATCAAACTATCTCGGCTTCTCAGTGCGAAAGTAGTTTACATAGTTTATCTTGCAACGCTCGGGAGATAAAAATGCAACTATCTGTTTGCCTTCATCGCATTTTGTTCGTGTTTGTGTCTCGATTGTTAGATCAGGAATCAGTTACAGTAAAAATAAATGATTGGATATTATGTAAAATGGGTAATAATATTTCATTACTTTTTCAACTATCACATTTTACTACATCCTACTAATCCTACTAATATTATAAAGGCGAAAGTTTGTAAGAATGTATGGATGTTTGGATGTATGGATGTAAGGATGTTTGTTCCTCTTTCACGCGAAAACTACTGAACAGATTTCGATGAAATTTGGCACACGGGTAGATCATGTCCTGGATTAACACATAGGCTACTTTTTATCCCGGGAAAATATAAACCGGGACTTTTATCCCGGAAAAACTTTTTAATGCGGGCGGAGCCGCGGGCAAAAGCTAGTTAAATTATATTTGTTCTTGTTTCTTATGTGAGGGAACTTTAATTTTGAAATAGGGTAGGTACTACTTGACTAAGACTGAACTAACCTAAGGCCTAAACCCTCTCAGTAGTAGAGGAGGCCCGTGTCCAGCAGTGGGACAGTATATAATACAGGGCTGGTATTATTAGGTACTACTTACTAGTAGTTATTTCAAAATGAAAGTTTTATAGTAATAAAACCCTAGCTCTGAAATAATCATAAGCCATAACATGGTTTTATTTATTACAATAACAACAGTTATTTTCTTACTTATTTAACTCCTAATATGAACTCTATTCTACTAAATATAATCGTAATCTGTAAATAAATACATTTCCTTTTAAAAAAATATCTTAAAGAGAGTATAATCACTACTCAAACCTTACCTACTTCTAATAGTACTGCCTACCTATCAGCAAACCTATCCTGATTGATTTCGGTCTTCTTTTTATACGACCTTTTAAACCAGTGAAAAGTAGTCAAGCGACAATAGACAAATGTGAACATGACAAATACATGCAGCTCATAGCAAATGGCCAGCAACAAGATCAATGATAGAAAAAGAAAGATTAGTTCGAGGCTTTATCGCGTGTTAAATCGTCGCTCCTGGCACAGTTGCCGATAGATTAATCCTGCTTGCATAAGAGAGCAACTTTTTATCACATCCCCGATCACAAGCTTCATCCGATAATCGTGGCAATGAGAAAAGAAAATAGTTTTACAGGCACTGAATAAATTTTGCTATTATAGGTTTCAACGTTTTATTACTTTGTTCGGACTGCCTCGGTGGCGTAGTTGTATTGCGTACGCGTTACGAGTACGATTTGCACGCTGAGGTCCTGGGTTCGAATCCCGGGTCGGGCCAAAAACCTTTGTGACTGGGTTTTTCCATCTTAAAAAATTACTCAGTCGCAGCTCGGAGTCAGGAAGTTGGCGGTGTGATACCCCCGTGCCTTGGAAAGCACGTAAAGCCGTTGGTCCTGCGCCTGATCTCTCTCCGGTCATGTCGGATCGCCGTCTCACCGGACTATGAGAGTGAAGGAATAGCGAGTCCACCTGTGTATTGCGCACACACTTGTGCACTATAATATCTCCTGCGTACCTGGCTGATCTCCGTTGAGATTGGCCGCCGTGGCCGAAACTGGCTAGGAGGATTTCATTTTCATTTTTCACTTTGTTCGGTGTCTTTGAATAAATAGGACACGAAGTTTATGGGTTAGTAAATATTACTGTGACGTGTTGCGTACGAATTTATTTCTTCTTGTTCTTCAGCTTTTAGAAGTCCACTGCTGAACATAGCATATAATAACATTTACTGCCTCGGTGGCGTAGCTGTATTACGGTACAACTGCAAAGCTAAGGTCTTGGGTTCGATCCCCGGGTCTGGCAAAGTGATATTGGATTTTTTTATTCAGTATCAGCCCGGAGTCTGGAATTCGTGCCCGATATGGCGATAGGCTCGCCCCCTATCACATCATAGGACGGCATAAGCGCAGCGAAAAGTGGGTGAATTAGTTGCACCTCTGCCTACCCCTTAGGGGATAAAAGGCGTGAGTGTACGTATGTTATTTTATTTACGAGATATCTTTAAAACAACTTAACATTACTTTATTCAATAGCATAAGACACGCCGCTTTACAGCATTTGGGAAATTGAAAAATAGCCGCAGATAAATCCCACGAAGGGCGCACTTAAGTTACCTCTGCAAAAGAACCTAATAAAGCCTGATCCTCACATTTCAAATGTAAATCTAGTCCGTGGCTTGCAGACATTTAAACATGATTACGCTATCGACCATTGGGTAAAGTGTGACCAACTTAAGTTAAATGAAAAGTGAATTCTTTCTGTTGCGTCGACTGAATACATGCCAAAAGTTTAGAACGCTTAAGTTATGTACACAGTTTGGTTACATACCAGGATTTTGTGTAGCAAAAATCAAATTTCAAACTGGTTCTCAGTGTGGAAAATCTGAATATGAAATGGGATACGGTGAACGCAATATGGATTAATTAATTAGGTACATGTAATTTAAATAAATAATATTTTAGTATCAAAACGCAGATCGTTAAAGTCTCCCCTTCTCACTGTTTAACAAAATTTAATATGAGCGAAGTAGGTGATGCTACTAGAGTTGTTAAGAAATAATAATTTTGGAATTCAGTCGAGGTATAGAACAAAAAGTTATTCAAACTCATTCAGTGCATTAAAAAACTAGTGAATATTCCTTTTTTACATTCCTTGATAACTCTATAGTTTGATCATCAAAATATTCATAATTTTCTTACGATCTTATTGTGTTTATAAGAAATATACTTTACTGCCTTTTATACTTATACCACAGAGTAATTATTGTTAGCGATGAAATAGAAATATTGCCAAAAACAATTTACAACACCCATAAACGAAAAAAGTTTATCTATAATTTTATATTCCATTTGTTGTTTCGCAAATTTATGTATCCATTTGCTTTTACGCAAGATATATAGGCATTAAAGAGATTTTGCAGGAAATAAATTTTAACATTTCTAAAAAGAATGTTTAAACGTTCAGGTAACCTCTAATTTGTTTTTCTTTTTTTATATCTTGTTTTTTTAAGTAAATTTACTAATTACTATATAAGTGGTACGTTTACTGGTGGGAGGTCTCTTATGTAAGAGTCCATCTTTCTAAATAACTCATCTAGTCAAAATTTTTGATAAGGTCATTGTTTTATTATAAATGCGATTATTATTACAACTAAAATTCTTAATAATCTCAACCAAACTTTTATCTTGATCACATTCTCCTATAAATTCGTACCAGATTGAATCACCGAAATAAATTCTAGTAGAAATGTTTTGAAGCGGCACAGAATAGTTACAGGCCATTTGTTAACGGAACTGGTGGTAGAAAAAGAAAATAAGAAAAAGAAAGCGTCACCCGAACAGCCCGCTTATTGGTCACGCAAAACCTACATTAACGTACGAGGTGCATTCGGTTTACTTCGACTTAGGTGGACATTAATCGAAGTCACATTACCCGGGGCCAATACTATCGCACTCATTGATTAGGTTCCTTTGATTTGTGTGGAAAAGAAGGAAAACGTTAACTGGTAAAACAATATTATTATTGAAATTAAAAACTATTTTGCTGATATTATGGCGGTTTTTTTATTTAAATTTTCATGGTCACGGGGTGGACCATGAAGGCTGTAAAGTCATCGAAACGTCGAGAGAAAATATAAATTTGATATTAAAAACTATTTTGCTGATATAATAGCGGTCTTTTAATTTATGTTTTCATGGGCACGGGGCAGACATAATTATCTTTGGGGCAGACCGTAAAGGCTGTTAAGTCATCGAAACGTCGAGAGAAAATATAAATTAAAAAACCGCGATAAAATCCGTAAAATAGTTGTATTTAAATGTTCTAACATTCGCATAAACATAAGAAGTCATTACGTCGAAAATAATTTTCATTTTCTAACTATTTGATTAAGAAATGAGAAACTTTTAAGCATTGCCATGTAACCGGCTCTTAGAATATAACAAATACATTCAAATACCGAACAGAGTTCATCAAGTATTGCATACCGAAGCCAGTCGCTAATGGACATGACCCGAAGTCCGTTGCGAAAAGGTAGGTCATGCAGCACAAAGGATGGCCGCAAGCCGTTCCACCTTTTCCGTGCTACCTGTAGACATTGTATGGAAATCGATCCCAGCGTACCTGCGACAGTAACCGTAATATATTTGGGAAAAATGCAACCAAAACTGTTTGCCGGGTATACAGTGTGTTCAATATTTCGGAATCCGCATTCCATTTATAGCTGACGCAGTAATTGGCTGGGTACACACTTTTATCCACAAATATGCCGCGCCGCCTCGGATTCTACGTGATCGCTGATGGAATTTGCTCTTTGAATTTCTGCGACAAAAAGTTCTCTCATAAAATCGTATAATGAATGTCTTTCATTACGTTCACGCTGTTTTCTTTCGTAGACGTTATTAAATAAACTTCTTTAAGCGAAAAGATCCCGTAATTATGCCTGTTTTTAAGATTCGTAATTTCGGTTCTCCAATGAATAGAATATGTTTGTGTAAAGCATCCTTTGGATAATGACTTGGGCATTGGCTAATCAAACTTACTTAGACTAGCTTGTAATATATCTTGGATTTAAACAGGGTCATTTTGACACGTAGATTGGAGATAAAGCATGTTTTTTTTATTGAATGACGAGACGAACATGCCGTTCGTCTGATAGTAAGCGATATGACCACCTATAAACAGTAGAAACATCATCCAGCATCTTCAGTTACAAAGTACTGTGTTGCAATCAACTGCGCTTGTCATCCTGAGATATAAGTTGTTAAGTCTCATTATGTCCAGTAGTTGCACTGGCTACAATGTCCTTTAAACCGAAACACGACAGTGCATGCACACTGCTGCTTGGCGGTAGAAATAGACATTGCAGTGGTAGCCACTCAGACGGACTTACATATGAAAAACCTATCACCAGTATGTTTTGTCATAGCGATATTAAATCAAACCTCATACTTATGTCCTCAAAAATAACACTTTACAATAACATATACAAAAGACATATAAATCAAAATATTTTTTTTTTAATTAGCATATTCTAAGGGGCGGTTGCGGACGACAACTTAGACGTGAGTCGGAGGAAGCCCGCAGCCGTCCCTAATGCGCCGAAGATGGCCACCGCGGAGTTTTGGTTGATATGCCGTGCGGTGTACATAGGTTAGGGACTCGGCCCGGCGGTCGCCCGACGTTTTCCATCTCTCCGGGCGGCTCAACGTCGGGTCGTAAGGCACGGTGAACCCAACATAACCGCTCAGTCGTTCCCCTTGAACACTGGGCGGTAGTAATAATCCACTTTCTCCGCGTAAACAAAAAAAAAACTCTAAGAGATTTGATCGCAGCGGCAACATCAAACTTTTACACACGAACATACTCTCGCACATGCCATATCCGCAATAAAATACAAAATGATCAAAAAACAGAAAGTGAAACCGGAATTTTGGTGAAAATATTCGTTATTCGTTGATAATTTTTGACACAATGTTAGCAGAGGTAAAGTGTATATTATGTTTCATGTATTAACGATATGATCCTGTATATCATAATACACTGAGGATTATGGTGCGTCTTAAAAATGTATCATGGACGCAACGATACTAGGCGAATTTTAGACCTTAAATTGATAGAATTGAATTGATTCAATATATTGGATAGAAAAAAAAATATCAATATATTTAACTATATATAAATTAATCAGTTTTTTAAATTAAAACTTATATTATTTGAAAGCATGATTGTTAGTTCACTTTCAGAGAATTATGTATCCAAAATATAACGCAGATTATATATTAAAAATGTCTCGGTGGCGTAGTTGTATTACAGTACGACTGCAAAGCTGAGGTCTCGGGTTCGATCCCGGGTCGGGCAAAGTGATATTGAGTTTTTCTATTCAGTATCAGCCCGGAGTCTGGAATTTGTGCCCGATATGGCGATAGGCTCGCCCCCTACCTATCACATCATGGGACGGAATAATGGCGAAAAGTGGGTGCACTAGTTGCGCCTCTGCCTACCCCTTCGGGGATAACAGGCGTGAGTGTATATGTAATATATGTACATATTATAAATGTACCTGAAAATTGTTAGCATAGATTAGAAGTATGTTTTTCCTATCATAACGTCAAAGTCACTTGCGGCGCTGTCACTTTTCTTATTAAAAAATCCGACAAGCGCGAGTTGGACTCGCGTACTGAGGGTTCCGAACAAACTTGTAGGTAAGGTATTTAAGTATATAATGTACAAGTTCAATAGGTCGCTTCACCAAAAATTATTAATAAAATTTAAGGAATTTGTAAGTTCGCTTCTTTTTTTTTTTTTTTTTTATTATTGAAGGTACATATTTACGACTTTCAGATATTTTCCTTTATATGTACTGCAAGGCCTTGTTTCTTGACAAATTTCATGATTATAGATCAAAAGGCCTACTCTATAGGTCTCGATTCCCTTGCGTAATCGCAGAATATGCGAAAATATGCCACAAAAACGTTCATAGCTTTTGATCGCGTTGACTTATAAGTTTGGTTTTTGACCAGCTTTAACAAGCCTTAGACTTGAGTATTTAATATAAATCTCAACTTTATTTATTCAAATCTTTACAAGTTCCTTAGAAAAAGGGTCTTGACAGACAGACGGACAACAAAGTGATCCTATAAGGGTTCCTTTTTTGTTTTGAGGTAGGTACTTACGGAACCCTAAAAATAATCGAAACCCAAAAAAAGCAATTAATTTCAGGAAGTATGTAAAATTAAAAAAAGTCCGTTCATAAAGCGTATTAAAAATTCTATCACGGCGGATTTATTTGAAGTTAAATAATTTAGCATCTCCAATCCAGAATTTTTACCAAGAATCCATCTAATCTATTATAATCTAATTGCCTATAATTTTATTATTTTTTATTAAACATTTTTCTTACTGATCTTTACATCCATCATTATTATTTAACATGCTTACCTAACGTAACTATATTTTCTCTTAGCTATTCAAGCTATAATAAATCTATACACTAACCATCATTACATTAGGTAAGGATTATTACATCTACAAAATATTGTAAAGGATATCTTTAACATTATAAGATACCTAATCAAGCGGCTATTCAGAGAGAAATATAGAAAATATCCAGAAGCGATGAACAACTCGTTTCTACGTCTAATGGAGCTATTCTATGTTAACGATATTATTTCCTCATTCCTATCGAATTCCGACTCGCGTAGGCGATCAATCTTGTAACGACCCATTGTGTTTCACTAAGGACTTGTTGTTTACACTGATTTTTGGAGTGGAATGATTTTTTTCGCCTTTGCCTCGGGGCAATGAACTCAACTAGGCAAATCTCTAAGCTTGACAAATAGACGGAAATCAACCCCAATATATTTTTTTTTATTGCTACTCATAGGACCGCCCATAAAGAGTAGCAACACCATACATAACTTTTAATTACAAAGTACGACGTGCCACTCCACTGCGGTCGCCACCCTGACACATTAGATGTTAAATCGCATAGGACATATTGGTTTTCCTAACATAAAACAGCAGTTTTCCATTTGCCGTAAAAAAAACATGTTTCATTTATACGCACAGATAAAGTGTTAGAAAATCAAATCAAACCCATAGGCTTTGATAAGGGGCGGTTGCGGACGATAAGTTAGACGTGAGTCGGAGGAAGCCCACAGCCGTCCCTAATGCGCCGAAGATGGCCACCGCGGAGTTTTGGTTGGTATGCCGTGCAGTGTACATAGGTTAGGGACTCGGCCCGGCGGTCGCCCGACGTTTTCCATCTCTCCGGGCGACTCAACGTCGGGTCGTAAGGCACGGTGAACCCAACATAACCGCTCAGTAGTTCCCCTTGAACACTGGGCGGTAGTAATAATTCACTTTCTCCGCGTAAACAAAAAAAAATACGCTTTGATTAATTATATAATTTATACCTAAATAGACTCTGAACGTTTCAAACGCGTCGAAAAAATATAGGCGAATCATTGTTCCCCACTAAATGAGTTCGGGTGAATTATTTGTTGTTGTTTTTCTTGGATATAACTTTCTCCCCGTTTTAATACAAACCATGTAATAATTGGTACCATTATGCGCGCACACAAGGATACTCAGAATGATGCAGCGATAGCGTACACACAGCTGTCACGTATAGGTAAGTTAGCTTAAGAAAAGTTGGCCTGTGGGGCTAGGACGTGAAAAAAAACACTATGCGTCTCCGTTTCGTTTGATTATGATTGGTTGAGAGACTGACGTATCGATCTCTCGATCAATCACAAACATCAAAATACCGATAAGTCAGGCACTCAACCAATCACAATAAAACGAAGCGGAGACACATCGTGTTTTTCGTTTCACGTCCTAGCCCCACTGTTTGTTTTAGTTTTATTGCAGCGCGTCACTCAACCTAGGTAGGTATATAACAGTAAATATAAATGCAGAGCAAAACGTAGACCCTATCGAAAGTCGTGTTTGACAAATTCCGACAGTGAGAAATCTGAGAAAATAATTGTCATGATGCAACCGGGACAAAACACACAAATACCACTTTTTTCTTTGTTTTGCGGAACGTACACGGCACAATCACGAAAATAAAGCCAGTACTATCTGTCCGTTGGTACTAAAAGTGTTATGTTGTGTATAGAAAAGATTTTATTTGGTTTGCAGATGAAAGAACTTCCCTGTACACTTTAAATCAATGGACAGGAAATTATTTCACAATACTTTACTGTTTACTTAAAGAGAAATTTACTCGTACATAGTGTAACAGTATTATGTAAATATGGTCATGTATTTTAATATTATTTAACAGAAACTTATACTATTTATCAATGGACACGATATCGCAATAATGCGCAAATATTTTTTCCTGCCAATCCTGACAGGGGGCGGATAGCACACAAATTTAACAAAAAAAATCATCACGTGCAGGGCTGAATATAAGGTCGCTTTTTATACAATAACACAACAAGAATCACAATTTCTGTGGAGCACCGTATAATGTCATTATCGTAGAATGTAATGACAGCGATCGCAAGTCACATAGGTTTTAATAAAAGTTTATGACCAGCTGCGCATGTATGACCAACGAGGGGTTTGCCTGGCCATTCCATCTCCTTTGCATTGCTAGATACTCAAAGAACAGAAACGATAATACAAGCCTAGAATAAGTTATAATATAAATAATTATTCTCAGTTTTATCAATTTCTAATCCAATTTTTTCAACTTCGCCCAACCAATCAAATAGTATTTGCCAGTAAAAAATCGCCTAATCCTATCTCTTACCGGATGGGGATCCCGGAAAATTTTTCCACCTAAAAAGGATTTAGAAGACTTAAAAAATTCGAACAAAGTTTTAATATAATGCGGAAAAGGTTACTAAATACAAGGGATACATTCGTCTTTTTTTACAAGCTTTTATTTAACTTGCAATGTATTTATGTTTGTTCGGCTGGAAATGTGCAAGTCAATTTTGAAATAGTTACCCTCAACCAATTGTGTTGAAATTTTTCATACACGTTCAGTTTAGGTGACAATGCATTGTTAGCTAATTAGTGTCGTCACTTTGAATCCAATATGGCAGACGGCCCAAGATAGCGGACTAGTTAATTTTTACGCACTCCTATAATATGGGTATAAAATAATAGGGCTTGCTCGAAATAACTCGAAAAATAAATATAAAGTGATTAAAAAAACATTAAGTATTTTAAATGCTCTAAAAAACACTTTATTTCGAGATTTACTTGTGTAATAATTAATGTATACAAGTAAATTTCGCGACAAGCTCTTATCTCTACATACTATATAGTATTAAACAAAGTTTGATTAAAAAAGTTTTTTTCCTTTTTAGAGCATTTGAACAAAAACTTGTTTTTAAAAAAAAAACTTTTTATCTATACTTATCTATACTAATATTATAAAACTGAAGAGTTTGTTTGTTTGTTTGTTTGAACGCGCAATCTCAGGAACTACTGGTTCGAATTGAAAAATGCTATTTGTGTTGAATAGACCATTTGTCGAGGAAGGCTTTCGGCTATATAACATTACGATGCAACTATTAGGAGCGAAGAAATAATGGAAAATGTGAAAAAAAACGGGGAAAATTATTCATCCTTGAGGGCTTCCATTGCGTGCGCTGCGAAAACGGTTCAAGATACCAAAAATATATGTATGAAAGAATTATTCCTCTTGAAATGATCTAAAAAAATGTCTGCGACAGTATATGTCTATCTTTTAAGATTAACTCTCTAGAACCGTTTTTACGGTAATCAAATTTGGTAGAAATTAATGCATTATTTGTTAATGGTTGTATCAACGTAATAATATTAACCTTTATCCAATGAATATATATACGGTACATACACCAAATTTTTATTTTTTTTTCAATTTCTGTCTGTCTGTTCCGGCTAATCTCTGAAATGGCTGGACCGATTTTGACGGGACTTTTATTGGGAGGTAGCTGATGTAATAAGGAGTAACTTAGGCTACGTTTTATTCCGGAAAAGTATAAAGCGGAACTTTTCCCCGGAAAAACTTTTTAACGCGGGCGGAGCCGCAGGCAACAGCTAGTAACATTATAAAGCTGAAGAGTTTGTTTGTTTGTTTGTATGAACGCGCTAATCTCAGGACCTACTGAACCGATTTTGAAAATTCTTTCACTAATAGGAATCTACATAACTCCTGAGTGCTATAGGCTACTTTTTATCCCGGGAAAATATTTTTGTCTCGGAAAAACTTTTACACGCGGGCGGTTCCGCGAGCACTACTAGTTTGTTTATAAGATTTGTGTGTATCTGTTTGTATTTTTTTTAAGAATAACGTGAATTTCTATAGAGATATTGTTTTTGATAATAAAAAATCTTGACATGTAATGAATATGATAATTTTAGAGCCAGATTTTATGACCACAATTTACAATATGTAGTAGAACATAATAAACATAATCTAATTCATAAAAATTTAAAAGCATTTAGATTCATTTTATATTAACGGCATTGTTATTTAAATATGAAAGGTAATAAGATATTTTTGAACACGCAAAGAAAAGAGATCATAAAAATTCTTTATCAAAGGCAACAAAAAATTTCGAGCTAACATCCAAGAATATCTTACACCGAATTGTTTTCTCCTCTAAACCCAAATAACTTTTAGTCATGATACTCAATATAGATATAACGATCCATTTTTATAGCAATCTAGCTATTGCTCGCGACTCCGCCTGCGCTAAAATGTCTGGACCCTGGACCATCTGTATACCAAATTTCATTTAAATCGGTTCAGTAGTTTTGGCGTGAATGCGCGACAGACAGACAGACAGACAAACATTTATAATATTAGTAAGGATTATAAGAAAGTCGTTCATCGTTCGTAAGACTTTTTTATTAGAACTGAATAACGAGAGCTAGCTACTTCAAACAAACACACGTGACGACTTTATCCCCGAAGGGGTAGGCTGAGATGCCCTAGGACACCCATTTTCGCCATACTTGTTCCATCCTATGATATCATAGATGGCGAAGCTATCGGATACAAATTCCATACTGTAATCTAACTTGCCTAATGATTTATGTTCTAAACGATAGAAACACTTTCCTCAACTCGCAGTAAGATTTTAATTAATTAATTAATTCTTATAATTATTAAATTTAGGTAGATATCGTAACTTTTACTTTTTGAACACCTACACCTCAGTCAGTCTGTCATGAAGGCTGTAAAGTTTTAGAACCGTGAGGAGAAAATATAAAATAAAAACCGCGATAAACTCCGAAAAAATAGTTTTATTTCAACAACACACGCTTTTTACGGCGATAGCCTAGCCTATTTAGCCTAATTGGAATAGCGGTGGAACGGACTGCCGAGACGAATGTCCGCAGGTTCAAAACCCAATGATTATGAATTATCAAATATATTAATTACCTCTCTATATTAACACAATCTAATTAGTAATCCGCAGTTTTCAAGAAATTATCCCAATCTCTTTTTTCGATACATTGCGAAAATCTATCAATCAGAACAAAGTTTTTTATATGATTATAAATGGCTTTCTTTGATTGCTTTATTCTAGGGATCAGATCTAAGATTAAGATTAGAACCGTTTGTTGACAAGGGCCGATGGTGTTAATTAATATAAAATAGCACACTTGAAATAAATGAGTGATGTGTTGTTGTCGACATTTAAAAAAAATGTATTTGTGTATTCTTTGTGACTTATCGCTCGCTTTACCGGTGAAGGAAACCATCGTGAGTAAAACTGCATACCTGAGAAGTTCTCTGAATTTCGAAGGTATGTAAAGTCTGCCAACCCGCACTAGGTCAGCGTGGCGGACTAAGGCCTTAACCCTCTCAGTTGTAGAGGAGGCCCGTGCTCAGCAGTGGGCAGTATATAATACAGGGCTGGTATGGTATCGTATGTTTTTAAATGTGTTGAATAATTTTCGTTATAGCAATTAATTTTACCAATATTTTACACCAATTTGTACTTTTATCACACCCGTAAATAAATGCCGGTCTTTAAGCCGGTATTTCTTTAATTGGAACAGGAACAAGGTCCCGGTTTGTTTAGTATTCATGAGCTGTAAATACGTAATTTGCCAACATCGTTAATTTCAGCTACAACGTGGTGACCATAGCAATTAGACTCGTCAAAATAACCTCAACTGTAGTGGCTTTGACGTAATACTGAACGATGAGTAGAATTATATGACGAACATGATGCTCTTCAAGACAAATGATGGTTTTCAAGGATACAAAAAGCCAATGTTATGGTGATGTAGTACAAGGTGTATCTGTGTGCCAAATTTCATCCATATCTGTACCTTCACCGGTTTCTGTGTTTATTTTTTACAAACATTAACACAGACAAAAAATAATACACACACACGAACACACCTTTTATCCCTGAAGAGGTAGATGAGGATAGATAGAGCCGCAGCTAGTGCACCCACTTTTGGCCGTACGAATTCTATGCCATAATGTGATAGGCCGAGGAGATAACCATATCGGAGACAAATTCCAGACTTAAAAAATAATAATACTTATAATCAACTAAAGTCCCGTAATTATATGTAATCAGTGTATTTGCAATTCCTGGTCTTCTACTCGGGCTGTAGCAAAAACCCTCATTAAATGGCAATTTTTCTCACTTACTCATGGGCGTAACACGGCCAAGTGAATGAGCTTCTGCCCCAACCTAATGCATTACAGACAATAGAACTGGTACTTTCGTTATTTATCTTACTTATGTTATAAATGCAAATGTTTCTGAATAGGACATTGCATTACAAATCAAACTTCGTGATCGTGTTAATAAAAATGCTCAGTCGTAAAACTTCAATAATATTTTTTTACATAAAATAAATAGAAATCGCGGTGACTTTCGTTTTATTATACGTGTTCACGCAAACAGATCACCACTTTGCATCATATGCGTATATTTTTGCCAGTATAAATAGTTTGTCATAATATATACCGTTATTTTATCACGAAACAGCAATGTCTGCTCGTTCAGTTATTTTGTTTTTATTTCATCGTGATTCTATGCAAATTTGCCAGACTTCGATACTTTTGAATATGTATGCTGCATCGAAACTCTGTTTTTGCTAGTTGCCTGCAACTGCCTCGTATTCGCAGAGCTTTGGGGTCGTCCATTAATCACGTGAGGCTCAAAATATCACAAGGGGGTGGGGGGGTTGCAGTGATATATAACATCTATTTATTTTTTCGCGCGCTGTTCAAATTAACAGGTTTACATTAACCTGCATTTGAAGATAACACACAGACATTTTTAAAATAATTTGTACTTAAAAATACACGTGTATTTTTAAGTACACGTGTATTTTTGATCTCTGGGGGGGGGGGGGGGAGTCTAAAACCTCACCATATATCACCAGGGGGAGCGGGTACAAAACTTGGTAAAAAAAAATATCACGTGATTAATGGACGACCCCTTTTCACGTGTCCGTCGATCTTTTGAGGTTTTTAAGACCTACCTATATTTTGATGAAACATATTTTTGTAATCATAATAGGTAGCTATACGTATGAAAAAACAGTGATATCTGAGGTGCTACATACTCTTTGTTTTTACAAGCTTCTACTCATGGCTTCACCTGCGTTGACCCGTTCCAGGATAATATTCAGAATTAGAGCAGTATGCCAGTAGATTACAATATAGACAAAATAAAATGAATTTCTTCTTTATAATAATAAGTTAATTTATAATATTGAAAGTTATATTGAGTTTTACTGTTCAGTATCAGCTCGGAGTCTGGAATTTGTGCCCGATATGGCGATAGGCTCGCCCCCTATCACATCATGGGACGGAATAATGGCGAAAAGTGGGTGCACTAGTTGCGCCTCTGCCTACCCCTTCGGGGATAAAGGGCGTGAGTGTATATGTATATTTATTATAATCTTGATAAGCCTTACTACTTAATACCAAATTTTCTAATTCCTAGAAATGAATGGTTCATAGTTGCAGATTATAACACTATAATGTGGAACATAACATGTTCGATTATTACGTAAAATACTCCCCGAATTATTTTCTATTTCTGTTTTACCTACAGCGTATCAAACAATTTTTGACCATTCTAAAATCCTTGAACATATTTAATCTTTTTCGCGCTATTGTTTTTCATATGGTATTACGAAAAACCACAGAATAGAGAACGAGATACGAAAAACATTGCATTTAAACCTGGCTGAATAAGCAAGAAAGAGGCAATGTGAAATAAGGTTACATAAAGTTTCTAGTCATGTTTCAAATCAATACTAACATTTACAATAGATATTGTGACAATAGCTATGGAAACCCCAACAATACCTACCCAATATTGTTATCAATAATTGAATAGACTAAATACGTCATACAAAGCACGGGACAACGTATTGTTACTGTCTGCTTCGAGCCTCGGCTTGGTTCAATTTGATGGGTGTGTTCCTTGCTGTCTTTTTACTAATGGATTAAATTAAATGTGATGGGGCAGTTGACTGCTATTTTTAAAGACATTTAACAAAAATGGTATTCAAATTTGATATGGAGGTAGTTTGCGACACTGGCAAGGACGTCGGCTACTTTTTATACCCGGAAAATAAGCAACGGAATTTTATCCCGGAAAACTTGTTCACCCGGGCGAAACTGCGATCAACAGTAATAATAATAACAATAAAGCTTTATTTAATTCCATTTAGACCTACTTATATTACAATACATGCTGATTAATAAATAGGATAAGTAAAATTCTTAATAGATAGTTTCAATAATTGCAGTAAGTATGATTAGATTAATTAATTCTATTTGTTTTTATTTGGTCATGGCTTATATGGAACCCCTTTGGGTATAAGCGTTCTCCAAGGTCTTCCATCGATCTTTGTGTCTAGACAAGGATAAGCAATTTTCTGCCGCTATGTTTGCCAGTTCATCTGTCCATATAGCGCACGGGCCGGCATCTAACCCTACGATCCTTAGGGTCTTGCCATTTCACGACTCTAATGGTCCAGCTGTCGTCGTTGTAGCGGGCTACGCGTCCCGCCCATCTCCATTTCATTTTTAGTGAGAAGGTTAAAGCGTCGGTTAATTTAGTTTTATTGTGAATGTGCTTATTTTTAATCAACAGTAATTTGATAACAAAAAAGTGGTAAATAATTATGTCCATAACCATACAGTATTCGGGAAAGGAATCCCAATGGCTTTCCATTAATAATACATTTTTGAATGTCTGACTGGATGTCGTTCCTAAATCTTACAGGTTTTAATAGTCTTAGAGCTGATTTTAGCGCTTGCTAGTAAACACTATTCGTCACATAAATAGCCCACCAAACACAAACGTCACACCCTAATCTAGGAGCACAGATTAGAGTGTAACTTTCGTATTTGGTCGACTTATACGTTTATATGACGAATAGCGCTTACCAGCAAGCAGAAATCGTTTCTACGAATATTTCCACTATTTGAAGAAAAAGATTACGTATACATTAAATATATGTCGGAGACAGAGTGGCGGCCGATATCGATACACGTAGGTTCACACAGTAAAAGTCACAAATGAATTCTCTTTAACTCGCTATTTATTGTTCGTTGGTCAATTATTGCGTAATAAACTGTTCACAGAGTACAATACCACGTCAGGATTCATTATTAACTCTGGTTATTATAACACATTGCATATTGAGGCAATTACTTACACAAACTTCGCAACTCTAAACGACTCACCTAGTAACAACCCGAATTAACATAGTAACCGCTTTACTAAGCACTGACCGATATGAAAACCACCATAGTTACCACTTATTAGTGATCTGCACCGTACTAGTTGCTTCAAATGGTTCGGCACTCTTTTTATACACCCAACTGTAACTCCCACTACGAGTTCGACATGCCGACTGGTTTGTCGCACGATTATTATTTTATCTTACCCGACTTAATATATTCAGACACCCTCAATGAGATTAATAAAAATCATAATTCCTTTTTATACTTCCTTCCTGTCCCGACACGGCCATTCTGGCAAGACACACGTCCTCGTGTGTTACTCTGAATGACACAAAGTACGATCATCACGTAAACTTAACAACACTCTTCAAAACAACATAGTTAGTACCAGAAATGTGATTAATAAAAATGATAATTCCTTTTTATACTTCCTTCCTGTCCCGACACGGCCATTCTGGTAAGACACACGTCCTCGTGTGTTACTCTGAATGACACAAAGTACGATCATCACGTAAACTTAACAACACTCTTCAAAACAACAGAGTTAGTACCAAAAATGGATGAAGGTCCGTCTCGATTGCCAAACGCAAACTACATAATCTAACCAATTAAGCCCTGCATGTGACCTCTGCCAGTAACCTCTAGTTACTCTCATCTCTTCCGCACTCTATGGCTTCCTTTGAAACCAAACCACCGCCAGAACCACCCGCGCAACGCACAACCACGGATTGCTTACACAGTAAATACCGACTCCCAACGGACTACTAAAGTCCACTCCAGATCATCATGCAAACTAAATTACTGTCATTTCCACTTGTCTCTGCTACAATTTCATTGATTATCTCAAAACTTAACCTTCAAGCATTTTTCGCTAACGCACGCTTCATGAAAATTTAACACCGAATAATTAAATGACAATTTAAATTTCCAATTAAAGTGTAAGAACCCAACCAAAATTTTAAAACTTAGGAATTAATGCTGTCATGAATTTAGAATTATTTCTGCAGTCATACCAGTGACCATAATCGATAGGCAAAGCAAGTTATCGCTGTAACCATTTACACAAGTTACTGTAGTCAGTTGCTTCCATTGTTCAAACGTTAAGGAAAAGCTCGCAATGTGTCTCCCTAAGTGCAAGGGATTTAAGAAACAAATCTAATTTTAAAATTCAGTTAAATCACGTATAGTGACATGATACTCCTGACATGTGATCGTTCTCTTACGTATGTTTTACAAAATAGACAGCACCCCCAAATCGCCCTTCCGCCATCACTTCCTAGTACCTCCTAACAAGAGAGAAGTAGTGACGGTAACAAACTCTCAAGGTTACAGCTGTCCAATAGTTATTAGAACTGTATACAATGCAAACAATTCTTATCTAAACGGAGATCAGTGCCACTGACGATCAGCAGCAATCTTCCCTCGGAAGCGGCTCAGTAGCTGCACTGCACTGCACACTGTCTTCGAACCGGAGTAGACACGTCACACGCGGCACCACCAGCAGTAATTTCCAATGCCTGCAAACAGAAAATATACGCAGCAGCATCACATCGCTCGGCCTATTCTGACCTTACATTAAGACTCTTCCTAACTACTACAATCACTATTTCAGTTATGCTTGTTTACCATCAGGACCAAATTTGCTACAATGATTCAGACCCAGTGGAGGATGATCACGCTATAGTTACAACACAATACACAAGACACATATAGTGAGCAGATTGTAATTTATTTACTATTTTCACAATATAAGACTGGTCGAAGTCACGTCATCGATTTGATCACACAGCCATTCTTAACCACATGGACTTGATCACACAGCCATTCTTAACCACATGGACTTGATCACACAGCCATTCTTAACCACATGGACTTGATCACACAGCCATTCTTAACCACATGGATTTGATCACACAGCCATCCTTTATCACATGGACTTGATCACACAGCAGTCCTTAACCACATGGACTTGATCACACAGCCATCCTTAATCACATGGACTTGATCACACAGCCATCCTTAACCACATGGACTTGATCACACAGCCATCCTTAACCACATGGACTTGATCACACAGCAGTCCTTAACCACATGGACTTGATCACACAGCAGTCCTTAACCACATGGACTTGATCACACAGCAGTCCTTAACCACATGGACTTGATCACACTGCCGTCCTTAACCACATGGACTTGATCACACAGCCGTCCTTAACCACATGGACTTGATCACACAGCCGTCCTTAACCACATAGATCTTGTACAAGATTTTAACCACAAAGATCCTTTTCGAGATATTTTACTGGAACATTCACCACACAGATTTATTGCGAGAGCAGGCTCATCTACTTTGTTCTAGCGTTGAACGTTTCAATCACTACTTCACTTTCAGGCTTTTCCACAATCAATCGCAGGGACAAATAAAAAAAAAACTCAACACAACAAAATGAAAACTTCTCACCAAAGTGCAAGAATCTTCAAACTCCTGATGTCCAAATCCTCTATCACCGCTGTTAATGTCAGATCCACCAAAGGATCCCACAGAGGCTCTTCAGTAGTCACAGCTTACGGCGTCTTCTAACGCTGAATACTTTAAGTACTCCCTGCAAGGATCTCCAGTTCCTGCAATCAAAAATATCGCAACAGCATCAAACCGTTCACCCTATCCTGAACTTAAATCAAGTCACGCATCAATCTTTGAGCGGGAATTCAGTAGTTATCTTAATATGAGGACAATCACAAAATTATCGCACGTCTCGGTCTTAAGAGCCTATGTAAAAATACTTAAGTACTTTTAAAATCGATTATCTCGTAAATTGCTAACACCAGAAGTCTGATTATTGGATATGTGTAACTTGAACATGTAACTCAAGGATGTTTCAACTCCAAAACACAATTACTAAACATTTTCTCGATAGAAAAAAAATCCAAAGTTACCTCGGATATTTTCTATAATCACGGTTTATATCCAAATGGTGTAATATATACATTCGTACCTTGATTGAAATACAAGTAATCAATATTTTCTGGTGTTATATGAGCGCACAATTAAACTGAATTAAATAGTATAATCACAATTAAAAGAAAACTGTTTTGGCGTTTACGCCATTTCATTTTGGCGTGTGCGCGCGCCTCCATCACGCTCTCTCATACACTACAGCTAAATACGCCATCGCTGTTGTGGGAGTGGTGCGTGCCGGCCTCAGTCGCCCGGAATCTTTGCTTGCGACGGATGTGCGCCTGATTTTATTTTTATTTATTGCCGTACGGTTTTTCTAGATCGTAAATATAAAATAGTTATTTAACATAGTTATTCGTATAAATTGTCAATTAACATAGGTGTATATTAGATAGGTAAATTTATTAGTTAGTTTAAAATAGGTGTTCAATAGATAAGTAGTGTAGCCGTTTCCTTTATTTTGCAATGGGCAACAAAAGGAAAAAAAAACTGAGCAATAAACAAAATTTGAACCGTTTGCGGGACCTTGCCAGCAATATGAGGGCAACGAAAAGGTAAGTTACATGTATATTATTATTTACCTGGTTTATAATTATTGCCTCGGTGGCGTAGTTGTATTACAGTACGACTGCAAAGCTGAGGTCTCGGGTTTGATCGCCGGGTCGGGCAAAGTGATATTCAGTTTTTCTATTCAGTATCAACCCGGAGTCCGGAATTTGTGCCCGATATGGCGATAGGCTCGCCCCCTATCACATCATGGGACGGAATAACGGCGAAATGTGGGTGCCCTAGTTGCGCCTCTGCCTACCCCTTCGGAGATAACAGGCGTAAGTGTATGTGTACAAACTAAATTTGATAAAAGGCGTATGCGTATGTGTGTGCTGCGCCGTACTGAGGTCTTGGGTCGATTTCCTGGTACCGGGTACTATAAACTAGTTCTTCAGTTTAGTATCAGGCTAGTGTCTGGAAAGATGACATACACATCGGACGTAGCAAATGAAATAGGGATGTGTTACGCCTATACATACCCTTGATGAAAAAAATGCGTGATTCTATTTTCATGTTTCGTTTTAGGGCAAAGCTATCGTCATCAGAACCGACGCTTATTACCAAAACGGATTTCCAGACCTTGTCTTCACCAGAACAACATAGGGAGTCGCCGGTTTTTATAATGAATTTAGATATTCCATCTTCTTCGACTTCAAATAATTGTGGGAGGTGAGTGTGTTTCCTTGTAAAATCTAAAATAAAGTCCCATCCACTATTATTATTATTACTCATATCTACCTAACGACTGCCTCGGTGGCGTAGTTGTACTATGGTATGACTGCAATGCTGAGGTCTCGGGTTCGATTCCCGGGTCGGGCAAAGTGATATTGAGTTTTTCTATTCAGTATCAGCTCGGAGTCTGGAATTTGTGCGCGATATGGCGATAGGCTCGCCCCCTATCACATCATGGGACGGAATAACGGCGAAAAGTGGGTGCACTAGTTGCGCCTCGGCCTACCCCTTCGGGGATAACAGGCGTGAGTGTATATGTATATGTATGTAATAATATTATTATTTTGAGTCAAAAATGGTACACTAGCAATATAATTTGGACCTTGTATTTGTTGGTGTAGTTGTTGACGAGCATTTTGAAATTTGTAGGTATCCGTTATACTCTAACAAACATAGATTTTTCATATTATTAGGTATAGTTTATTATTCACTTACATACATATCTATTACCTAAACACAAACTAAGGTTTTTTCAGTTGGAATAAGATTGCTCACCAATTACAACACGTAAATATTGTTTTTTTTTGCCCACGTAAGAGTACCTACCTGCCCACACTTCCCTTATCACACGTTATTATGCTCAAGTTGTTTACTGGCTATAACATGAAATAATGTGCACCAGTTTTGTTTTCTTTTGTAGTCCAAGAGCCAGGCAACGGTAAATTTTCGTAATCGTAAATGGTTACAGTCTTCAATTTGCTAACGTCCTAACAATGCCTAATAGTTTCCGAGAAGCATTCTTTTAGTAGCGAGTTCTTTTCAAACTAGTTAATGTCGGGACGTACTTACGGTTGTCATGGCATTATTTATTGTTTTTAAATAATTTTATTATTTTACAGGCCTACAAACATTTTCAATTCTAACCTACAAGAAGAAAGTGTAATGAAAACGTCATTTCAACATGTAGAAAATATCACTCCTCAAACTTCGCCCTTACCCTATCATTTAGTGGTCAATGACGTAAGTGCCGGCTTACTCGACTCATTTTTATTGGATATTGGAAAAAATATTAAACTGTTTTGATTCTAATAGTTGTTTGGATTTTTTCAGACTACATCTTTAAACAACGACGAAATCAAAGGCCACAGGATAATTGATGTTAATCATTTTATAAAAGAGCTCATTAATATATCTGGACATGATTCTTTATTTAATTGCGGTTTGCATTCAATAACCCTTAAGGAAGTAATCCAGAAAGGGTTGACGTCTAAATTTAAAGCACATTGTAATATGTGTAATAAAGAATTTGAAATTAAGAATTCTACATAATATGATTTAAATAAAAATGCTGTAGCTGGATCAATGGCTGCAGGATGTGGTCATGCACAGTTAAAGCAAATCACAGCAGCTTTGGATTTACCCATTATTTCATCACATCAGTATAAAACTAGCCAAGATGAGGTGTGCGATGTATGGGAGGTGACAGCATGGGAAGAAATGAAAAAGGCTGGTAAACGCGAAAGAGAAGCTGCTGTAAAAGAAGGAAATCTTGATAAAGACGGCATTCCCCTCATTGACGTTATCGTAGACGGTTCATGGTGTAAAAGGTCATATAGAACGAATTATTCTGCTTTATCAGGTACCGCCGCCATAATAGGAAAACGATTTGGTCAAGTTTTATTCTTAGCAGTGAAAAACAAATACTGTTGTATATGTGCTAGAGCGGAAAATCGGAATGACGTCATAAAACAACATGAATGCTTCAAAAATTTTTCAGGTTCCTCGACATTAATGGAGAGTACCATTATAAGTGAGGGTTTCAAACAGTCAATTGCAATGCATGGCGTAATTTATGCCCGATTCATTGCTGATGGAGATAGTAGTACTTACGCAAAGATTCTGGAAACTCGGCCGTACACTTCTATAACTGTAGAAAAAATTGGATGCAGGAATCATATATTAAGAAATTTTTGTACCAAGTTACAACTGTTAAAAATAAGTACAAAATTCGCAATAAAAGAAAGAAAAATATTAACGAACAGTTTAATTTTAAAAGGGCGGAAGTATATTACTGACTCCATAAAAAAACATAATGCATCTAATGATCCAAAATCCGAAAGAATTAAAAAGTTGCACTATGATATTGGCAATGCAATGTGCCATGCATATGGCTACCACGAAAATTGCAATAGAGATATTTGCACGGAAGTAACAGAATCGTTAGATGTTAAAAATAATTTAAACACACATTTGTTTAGACAAATTCGATACTTAGTTAGTCAAGTCGCATCGCAAGCAAGAAGCCTGATTGAAAATGTGGATAGCAATGTTGTAGAAAGGTTTAATGGGGTGATCGCAAAATTGATCGGTGGGAAAAGAATAAATTATTCTCTCAAACGCTCATATCAGGCTAGATGTGCCGGGGCTATCGTTTCATTTAACTCAGGAAAAATACTCACAACCGTGCACCAGAATATTTACAACGAAAGCCCTTTATCACAAATAAGGAGCTATGAAGAAAATGTACTCCAACAAAGACTATACAACCGAGGAAAACACAAGAAAAAGAATCGTAGACTGATGCGTCGTAAGATCGATTTTACATACGGTGCAAATGTTTACGAGCCTGATATGGACATGGAGACTTTTGAATTAGCAAAAAAATCATTTTTAAAATCTCTGGAGAAGACGAAAGAAGAGCGGCATGCAATAGAACAAAAAACCATTCTTCAGAGTGAAAGTGGCGAATGGCTTGAGTTAAGAAAAAATTTATTAACCGCTTCGAATTTCGGCAAAGTTATAAAAAGAAGATCAAACAATACGTGCACTAATATTGTGAAGAGTATGCTGTACAGGCCTAATCTCGAACATGTTGCTTCAATAACCCACGGGAAAAAGTATGAAAAAGTAGCTTTAGAACAGCTGTCCAGTCTAAATAATATAAATATCAGGCAATGTGGTATTTTTCTCGATGAACGTTATCCTTTTCTTGGCGCTACACCCGATGGGGTTGCTGATGAAACACTTATAGAAATAAAATGCCCTATAGCACCATATAAAATTGGCATTGATGCAATAAAAGCAAATAAAATGCATTTTTGGAAACAAAACAAATCAGGAGAAATTTATGTCAATAAGAACTCAGATTGGTATTTTCAAGCCCAAGGTCAAATGCATATTTGTAAATTTTCTAAGTGTTTGTTAGCTGTATGGTATGGAGAGAATAAATTTAAAATAGAAATACTGCAGAAAGATGACCAATTTTGGAAAGAAAAAATGGAACCAAAATTGTTATCTTTTTATTACGACTGTATACTACCAGAGCTTGTCGATCCTCGGCATACAAGAAATATGACAATTCGAGATCCAGTTTATGTTACTCAGACAGTTGCTGACAAAGAAAATAAAAATAATGCAAAAGATAAAAGAAGCAGACGATGAAAATAAAGAGTTTTATAGTAATGCCAAAGAAAATAGAGGTGGTAATACAAAAGAAACAAATATGCAGAGATGTGTGTAATAATATTTCGTGATACATTTTTTTTTATTGATATTTTGGCAATTATTTACTTACTTGCTACTGATAGTAAGCGTCTTTTAGATGCTGTAACTTCCGTATTTTGAAAAATACAATATGGCTAGGATGTCCATTTTTATATGATAAGGTTTAGATAGGAATTTTGGATTGGATTAGACACTGATTTCATTTCACTCAATGACTGTAAAAATAAACAAAACTGTTATCTATTTTAATTCAACTACCTTCGCTTACGTGTCCAATAAAGTATTTTTATTTTATATAAAACTAGCTTTTGCCCGCGGCTCCGCCCGCATTAAAAAGTTTTTTTGGGATAAAAGTCCCGGTTTATATTTTCCCGGGATAAAAAGTAGCCTATGTGTTAATCCAGGACATGATCGACCCGTGTGCCAAATTTTATCGAAATCTGTTCAGTAGTTTTTGCGTGAAAGAGGAACAAACATCCTTACATCCATACATCCATACATTCTTACAAACTTTCGCCTTTATAATATTAGTAGGATGTAATGAAAAGTTTTGTTTATGCTCTGCAATTTTTTAAAAGTGTCTATATTGGTAGCGTTATGAGAATTTATGTTAATTTTGATTGTAATCTCCGTCGATAGTACCAAATAAATAAATCAGTAACTGTCATATATGCGTTTTATTAGATACTAGCTTTTGCCCGCGGCTCCGCCCCCGTTAAAAAGTTTTTCCGGGATAAAAGTCCCGCTTTATGTTTTCCTGGGATAAAAAGTAGCCTATGTGTTAATCCAGGACATGATCTACTCGTGTGCCAAATTTCATCGAAATCCGTTCAGTAGTTTTTGCGTGAAAGAAGAACAAACATCCATACATCCAAACATCCATACATTCTTACAAACTTTCGCCTTTATAATATTAGTAGGATTCGTAAATCGTAATATAATACTAATTTTACTTCAACCTAAATAAATATTTCCAAAAAAAATGGACAACACCAAAAGTCATTTTCATGTTAGGTACCTTAAAGTAAAGATTACCTTACCTCAAAAGTAAATATTTACAATATATTTTGTCATAAAACAAACAAACTCAATTAACTTACAGTAACGTGATTCTATAAATATTAAAAGTAGAAAATAGAGAAACGCTTAAAATTGGATTGACAGAATTTATCCTATGTGTATGTGTGTGTATTTGTCTATGTGGGTTCGTATGCAATGCAATGCAATCAGTCCTGTGGCAATCAGTATGTAATATAAAAAAATGTATATACACTTATCAGTTAAGAAATAATTCTAAGAATATTTTCAGTATCATACATGAAACTTAGTAATAGCTGTTTTATTTGCAGTTCGTTTCTTGGAATGTGCATGAGGTGATATTATTTTGTGGTAATCACAAAGACTCTTAGTTTGCGACCAGCAGCACCTTTAGTGATTTGATTTCATTACACTATATTATACTGACATAAAGTTATCAAACGCTGCCAAGCTCTTGGACTATAAAATCACTTGTGTAAGTAGGAAAGTACGAAATCCAAAAATGGTCGCTTTATTTTCATTTCAGATATTGATAAATAAATAAATGAAGAATAAATTACAATAATATATTACAAAAATTAATTACTCTCCGATGGCGAGGTAACTATGTACAAATATGTAAAAAAAGGAAGGACAAAATAAAGAGAATAATGTACTAATAAAAATATTTGTACTTCATAATGATACCTATAATATGATGTAGTTTGTGATATTACGATATATGATAACATTAAAAAGAACTAGCTGTCACAATTAACAATTATATATTATTGTTATCTCACAATGACGCCTATTCTGTATTTCGAGTGATAATAGTTTGGCGGGCTTGGGCGTAAACACCCGACGCAACGCCAGGATGCTCGCCATGTTTGGCAGCGGGGGCCGCGCGCCGGTGCGGCGCTTCGTACTTTGTACACGTTAAACCACGCCCATCGCGGTCCAAAATGTTATTCTCATAGCCCCTTAATTCAAAAATTTTAAACAATGGGAAACATTGACCATGGAAGGCTAGCAATCCTTCAGACCCAACACTATACACCTAGATCACTTTTGTAAACCAATGCTATGCACAGTCATAGTTTCCAACAACAAGTACCTACTTGTCCTTAAGTTTAAGGACGGTTCTGTACTAACATAAACCACGAATAGCTCGTTAATCCATGGCTGCACATGCCCTATTAAACAAGATTTCAACATTTGTAAAGGTTACCAAGAAATAAAAGAAATCACATAAGTTGAATTACGGTAGGACTTCCCTTTAAGGAATCTTTTTATGCTAAGTAGTTAGTAGTAGAAATTAAAAGTTTCACCAATTGAAGCCATCAACGATATTTTGTACTTAAAACTGTCATTTAACGGAAAATATTTGAACCTTCATAAGTACTCAACAAGTCAAATATCACTAACATTATATCTGGACAGCAATCTTATTGACACAAAACACATCCACTATGCGAATTACACAAGAAAATGGCTATACTTTTCTTTTTACACTATACGGTACTTGACTTACATCCACAAATAGATTGTTACGTACAAGAACTAGGTACATGACTACTAAACGAAATTCCAATATTTTTAAAGATAACCAAAAAATAATAATAAAGGAAACCATAACCTTCAAATAAGGATTATGGGTCATACGATACCAAACTTCCTGTACTGCTGCAGTAGGCACATCTGTATTCACACAGCCACACATGATACGCGATGCAGTAGTTAGCATCAACCGGTACTAGACAACCGTACAGTCATGTCTGGGACACCAACTACGACGCACCATACGGCAGCACATCTACCAGAACGCTTGAGCACCAACAGGAACGTTTGAACACCAACAGTTCAATCGCGGTACACACGCGATTCTCTTTCATTTGAAGTCGTATGCACATAAAATCACAAATGACCATGCGATAGTTATATTTCACACGTTGTCACTATTCACGTTGTAGTCTTGTTCTTATTCCGACATTACTCAATGCAATTTTTTTCTTCATGTAAATTGCGGGTACTTAAATAGCTTCTCCATAGTACCATTAATTGCATTTCACATATCTGCGGGAATAGGCTCGTCCCACCTTCTGATGTCGGAGACAGAGTGGCCGATATCGATACACGTAGGTTCACACAGTAAAAGTCACAAATGAATTCTCTTTAACTCGCTATTTATTGTTCGTTGGTCAATTATTGCGTAATAAACTGTTCACAGAGTACAATACCACGTCAGGATTCATTATTAACTCTGGTTATTATAACACATTGCATATTGAGGCAATTACTTACACAAACTTCGCAACTCTAAACGACTCACCTAGTAACAACCCGAATTAACATAGTAACCGCTTTACTAAGCACTGACCGATATGAAAACCACCATAGTTACCACTTATTAGTGATCTGCACCGTACTAGTTGCTTCAAATGGTTCGGCACTCTTTTTATACACCCAACTGTAACTCCCACTACGAGTTCGACATGCCGACTGGTTTGTCGCACGATTATTATTTTATCTTACCCGACTTAATATATTCAGACACCCTCAATGAGATTAATAAAAATCATAATTCCTTTTTATACTTCCTTCCTGTCCCGACATATATAATAATAATACCAGTCCTGTATTATGTACTGCTCACTGATGAGCACGGGCCTCCTCTACTACTAAGAGGGTTTAAGGCCTTAGTCCACCACGCTGGCCTAGTGCGGGTTGGCAGACTTCACACACCCTCGAAATTATTAGGTTAGGTAGGTTTCCTCACGATGTTTTCCTTCACCGTTAAAGCGAACGATAATTGATAAACAATACACACGTAACTTTGAAAAGTCAGAGGTGTGTGCCATTAAATTTTAATCAATTAATAGCCATGTTTCAAAACATCTTTTGTTCATCAAGCTTGATAATATCTGAAAACTAGTGAAGAAATTTTAAGAAGTTTCTTGAAAAACCTTACACTAAGTAACAGACTTCACTAAATTCCTTTAAACCGTTAAATCAACGATGTAAAAGCAAGCAAGAGTTCCTAAAGAATTTAATCTTTAAATTTACTAGATAAAAGACATTGTTTTCATTTTTCTACTGCTGAGTTTAATTAATAATGTGGCAGCTTTCTGCGTACAAGCTATTGTAACAAGGACTTAGACAAGATATATAGCAACATAATGTTACTACGACATCTTTCTCTGCGACAGACGGATAACTTTGTTACCAACTTAAATAAACCGAACGCATAAGTTCATAGACTTATCTTTAAGTCAATTTGTATTAGTTGGGAGACTGGCATTTAATTATTGAACTTCAATTTAATATCGAACATACACACAAATTTAAGTGCAAGGTTTGCATATCATGATGTATAATGTGTCTATGCTATAACGTGCACTTTGAGTCCAGATTAACTCACTCAATGTCTTTTTGGCTTAGAAACAGGTACTTATAATATCGGTATAATATGGAACATAAAAAAACCGCGCCAAAATCAGTCCATTAGTTTGAGAGCGATGATGACACAGACAGACATACACCCTAAACTTATAATACCCGTCTATTTCTGTCAGGGGTTAAAATACATTTTATAACCATAAGACTTTACGCAGGCGTTGTTGTCAAGAAAAACTTTACTATATGCAACTGATATTTTTTTTTTTACGCGGAGAAAGTGACTTATTACTTCCGCCCAGTGTTCAAGGGGAACGACTGAGCGGTTATGTTGGGTTCACCGTGCCTTACGACCCGACGCGACGTTGAGCCGCCCGGAGAGATGGAAAACGTCGGGCGACCGCCGGGCTGAGTCCCTAACATATGTACACCGCACGGCATACCAACCAAAACTCCGCGGTGGCCATCTTCGGCGCATTAGGGACGGCTGCGGGCTTCCTCCGACTCACGTCTAAGTTGTCGTCCGCAACCGCCCCTATGCAACTGATATGACTTCTTTTTTGCTATACTTAAGTTGAAAGCAATAATCACATTGACTTGTCATAGTGCAGTCATATTCGACTACGTGATAAAAAAAACTTATTGACGCGTCTGCGCAAGACCTTTTACGCATTTTGTTCATCAAAGTAATTGTATAGCACTTACATATGATGTGTGTATCACCCACAATGGCCAATTTGAATACTATATCCCAACCTGTATTAAATTTACTGCGTTTACTATTATTATTAACTAACTGTCATTATACATGTGAAACACGCTGATACGCGAATCAGACGCGTTATCCCGTGGCGGCAAATTAAGGTCATGAAAACAACTTGTTTGACCTAAAATGATCAATTTAATTAACCAATACCTAATTCGAAACATTCAAACGTAGCAATGATTAGTTAATTAATTATCTTGTTTATAGTACCGGCACGCTACGAGGGCCGATTTGGCACATAATAGGTGAAATCTCATTTTTTTAAATTTCAAAAACAAAAGCTGAGCTGTGTCGTATAATTATACATTTCATAAATCTGACTGCACGTCAATACCTACTAACAATAATGTACAGCAATTAGCTCCTTTAACATAGTTATAAATTAATACGAAACTTGATGAGCGGACAAACGTAAAATCATAGTCTCCATAAAAACTCTCATTTTCGTTAGTCGAATGAATTTGGAAAAAATAAAGAAAGTCATGAGAAAGTATTTATTTTCTGTTAAAAATCTTGAAGCATCTATGCTAGGGAGATAAATGATAAGACATTTATAATATTATCCTTGTCGTAATAATACACTTATCCCACTGATGTAATTAAGCCTCCTCTACCACTAAGAAGATTGAGGCCATAGTCCACCACGCTGGCTTGGTGCGGGTTAGCAGACTTTTTTCTTATATTTGCTCCACTTCTCCTTCCCTAGCCCTAATCTCGTTCCCAATGCCCATGTCCTCTGTACATGTCAGCCCGTACTGGTTCTTCGTTCTTCTAATGTATGCATTTTTAATAATTTAATATAATGTCTTTTTAGACTACAAATATCTTCGAAATTCTTATGTAAAATTCTTTCCAAACGATACATTCCGTTGAAGATGCGGTTTAATATTTTGTAATTAATCTCTTAAATATAACTTAATGCTAATCTATTACTGCACGTCTTTTGTTAAAGTATACAGCTTGCTGGATCCAAACCACAAATGTTAGTCTGTATTAAACTACAAAGTTGAACTTTATGATTATTATATCCTTTAGAACCGTTCGCAAACTTCGATGTCCTTTATAGAGATATCAGAGTCCAATTGTTCAGGGATTAACCAACTCGTCAAATGTCCACGTTGCTTTCAAAGTAATAATATAATAGCGGTATGGTATAGAGGAAACTTTGTTAATTTGATATTTGCACTAATGACTAACTGTAATCTAATTCATGGAAATATGCTGCTAATTACACAGTAGATAATGTTCTCTGCTACTAATTAGGTATTTGAGTTTCACTGTGTTCTGTAACTTATTTATTAAATGACGAAGGGATGTTTAGAAACTAGACAATTAAAATTAAAATAGAACTGAGTGAAACTGATTTCATTCCTAGTATTTCAATGTATTATTATAATTATTAATGCGATAATATTATGTTGTGCTTTAAAATATGCAACAACAGCTAATTAATAATATTGTTTAAAATATGCAAAGTAATTTGAAACAGATATTTTGTGCAAACATAAATTTGCGTATAATCCGATCTATATGAGTTTTAATTAAGTGCGCAACACGTTATAAATATTATGTGCGTCTCCATGTTTATCGAATAGATCATTCAAAATCAAAATCTAATCGGGGTGTAGCCAGCACGTTGCAAAATAAAAATTAAAGCGACAGATATCTCTACCTATACTATTGTATTGCTTACAAACATTTTTTTTATGCGGTCACTGCAGCAGAACGTAAGTGGAGAGAGTCTAACGTAGTGTTTATATTCTCTTTGGGAGAGAGGTCCAGACAGGGTATCGCCTGACGAGCGATGGTTGTCCCTCGCCAGTCATAATAGGGTAGTTTCCTATGTTTGATTTTGTTCATTATTTTATACATACACACACGCCTTTTGTCCCGAAGGGATAGGCAGAGGCGCAACTAGTGCACCCACTTTTCGCCTTTATTCCGTCCCAGTATGTGATAGAGGGCGAGTCTATCGCCATATCGGGCACAAATTCCAGAATCCGAGCTGATACTTAATAGAAAAACTCATTATCACTTTGCCCAACCCGGGTATCGAACCCGAGACCTCAGTATTGCAGTCGTACCGTAACACAACTCCGCCACCGAGGCAGTCGTAATTTATATGCAACATAGTACGAAAAAGAAATCCTTTAGTGAAATCAGCATCAAAATTGGTTGAAAAATAAAGCAGTTATTCAAATTTGGAACATTGTTGTGAGCAAAAATGGGCGCGTGGTGGGGATATCGCGCCATCCCTTTCACACGCACGCAGCGCTGTGCCCGTTGACACCCAATGACGTCACAGTCTGATATTACTGTTATTTGACAGTTACCCCTTCCACCAAATTCCAAAGCTTTATAACTTACTAGCCACTTGCCCTGGCTTCGCACGTGTAATACTAAGTATAATCTATAGCCAAATGCCCGTAATGACACAATATTGCCCTAGAACAAAAAAAATTGATTTTCACGAATTACATTAAGTCTGTTAAGCTCAGTTTTGAATCTTATTTTAATATATTTAGCGACAATATTGTATTGTATAAGGCACATAAACATTGGCAAACAAAATACAATGTCATAAAATATTTCTATATTGACTAAAAACAGTTAAACCTTTTATTATACCTTCTAATTTCTACCTCGTACTGAGAATATAAAATTCAAAGAATAATACAAAAAATTCGGCTCGTGAGGGATTTGAACCCCCGACCTCCACTTTTAGGCATTTCTAGATGGGTGCTCTTACCGCTGAGCTAACGAGCCCATTGCATTTCTGTATAAAATAACACATCATAAGGATATACCATGGATGATGTCATCATAACTTATTAATATTCTTCGTAAAACCTCTGTTGTATGTATAGGTATGTTCTCATATTTTTGATCTATAATAAAGAAATTTAGCCGTTGCTCTATACGTCCGTCAAAAAAAATTAACTACCTACTCATAGCATACTTTTAGGACCGTCCATAAATTACGCCACAAGTTAAGAGGGGGGAGGGGTCACAAGTTTCGTGACGTCACATGTCAAAAACTAAAGTATTAAAAAACAAAACAGTAAACAACGAAACTAAAATAGAAATTATGACTGGCAGTATAAGGTTTATTTTGTTTTGTTGTCGAATTCTCGCTCGCAAGGAGCGGCTCGCTGTACAAGGCCCTCAGCTCGTCAGCCACATTCGAGGCAAATTCTACCCGCGAATTGATATTAATTTTATTAAAAACAATAACCCCAATTTTGGAACTGCTGTTTTCATATTTATTGGACAAACGGCAATGATTTTTTAATGCTTCTGAACGAAATAAGCATGCCGCTCGCCTGATGTTAAGAGACGCTACCGCACATAAACAGTAGTAGTAGTCATACAGAACTTTTAATTAAAAAATTATAAAAGATAGCGGCTCGCCCTGGCTTCGCACAGGTAGCAAAGCATATTATATAGTAACCTACATTTATTTTTCTGTCGTACAAAATATTTATGAACTATACGCATTAACCTTCCTCTTGAATCATACCGTCCATTGGTGAAAAATGTATGAAAATTCGTTCGGTAGTGTTTGAGTTCTTCGCGTTCAAGGACAAACAGATGCGATAGGGGACTTTGTTTTATAATAAACTAGTAGTGCTCGCGGCTCCGCCCGCGTGAAATATTTTTCCGGGACAAAAATATTTTCCCGGAATAAAAAGTAGCTTAGAGCACTCAGGAGTTGTGTATCTTCCTATTAGTGAAAGAATTTTCAAAATCGATTCAGTAGTTCCTGAGACTAGCGCGTTCAAACAAACAAACAAACTCTTCAGCTTTATAATATTAGTATAGATAGATAAGGATGTAAGGATATAATTCTTAAAAATAAAAATAAAAATACCGCGAGAAAAAAAATCCGAGATAAAATTCCTGATTTATGTGATAAGCAGTAGCCTATATCCTTCCCTGGGTCTCAAAATATCTCCATACTTACCTATTTGTTTGCGGCTCCATCCTCAAGAAAATATTTTCCAGAATAAAAGATCCGATTTTTTTCCCGGGATAAGAAGTAGCCTAGGCTTTTTCCAGGGTCTTAAACTACCTCCCTACCAAATTGCATCGCAATCGATTCAGTGGCTTGGCTGTGGCGGCTCCACTCGCGAGAAAATAAACTCCGGGATATAATTCCCGGTTTATGTTTTCCCGGAACAAAAGTAGGTTATGTCCTCATCTGGATTTCGAACTATCTCTATACTTGTTTTTTTGCGGTCCCACTCGCAGAGAACGATTTTCCGGGATAAAAGTCCTGGTTTAAATTTTGCCGGGATAAGAAGTAGCCAGATGTCGTTCCCAGGGTCTTAAACTATTTGCCTACCAAATTTCATATAAATCGGTCCAGTAGTTTCGCAGCCTATTCAGTATTCATTACAAACAAACAAACAAGTCTTTGCTCTTTATAATCCCTAATATATAAAATTCTCATGTCGCGGTGTTTGTTGCGAAACTCCTCCGAAACGGCTGAACCGAGTTTAATGAAATTTTATATTCACTCTTGGTAAGTATAAGAATAGGTTCTTATCTATTTTTCATACCCCTAAGTGATAAGGGTGGCCCACCCCAAAAATATTTTTTAAAAGTACTGTACGGATTTCGATGAAATTTTTGCATATAGATAGATTATGTCCTGGATTATCCCGGAAAATACAAAGCTGGACTTTTATCTCGGATAAACTTCTTAACGCGGTCGGAGCCGAGGGCAAAAGCTAGTATTAGTATAGATTATTGCGCCAATTTTGAAAATTAATTTTCCTATATAAACTCATTTGCAAAAAAAACGGGCACCTAAGCAATGAACCATTTCAAATGTTACTATTGGTTTGTTTGATAATTATAGGTAGTTTTACTTTCACAGTTTTGTAAATTAATAAGCAAATAATCGTTTTCGTCAGTATTATCATAAAATTTGGATAAAATTTATGGGTTTTAATGCTAAAGTTCACTAGCAGTGTATGCTCGCTAGTAGTGCATATGCTCGTGAAGTAAAAGTTAACAAAGATTTTTGTTTGTTTTTTCTTTAATAAAGTAAAAGCAGATAAATGTTTAGTATCGAGTGTGACCCCCTCTAGCCGAAATCACAGCTTGAATTCGTCTGGGTATGCTAGCGAGGATATCCCGGATACTTGCTTGCGGAATACGTTCCCACTCCGCGGTAATCACATTCTTCAGCTCTCTGATGGTTTGCGGAGCCGGTTGTACTGATCTCACACGTCGTTTCAGAACGTCCCAGACATGCTCTATAGGATTGAGGTCGGGACTTCGAGCTGGCCAATCCAAACGACGAATGCCGACCTCTTGCACATACGCTTCCACATCGCCAGACAGGTGGGCGCGAGCGTTGTCGTCCATAAAAATTGAGTCTTCGCCTAAAGCGGCCAATGCGGGTTGTGCATGAGGAATAAGAACTTCCGTTATGTATCGATGTCCAGTCAGTGAGCCGTTTTCAATGAAGGCTAACTCTGTACGATCCATTGAATTTATTCCTGCCCAAAACATAATAGAGCCCCCACCATAAGGTGTGATTTCTTCAAAACAAGCCTCTGCAAAGCGTTCTCCTCGTCTTCGTAGCACTCGCCGACGTCGATCTTCACCGAACAGAGATATCCTGGCTTCATCGGAGAACAATACCCTATTCCAGTCTTCTTGAGTCCATGACTCACAATTTCGAGCAAACCTAAGCCTGGCAACTCTGTGCTCACGGAGTAACTTAGGGCCGCGGGCCAGGCGATGACTGCGTATATTGGCCGCGAGCAGCCTCCTCCTGACCGTCCATAGACTAATATGCACATTTCTTACTTCTTCGAGGTTGTTCTTAAGGTCCACATACGAAGACTTGCGATTTCTCAATGCGCGACTCACAAGAAAACGATCATCCCGTGGTTGGGTACATGGTTTTCTTCCAGAACCAGGCCTTCTCTCGACGGAACCGGTGTCTTGATACCACTGCCAGGTCCTTTGAACCATCGAGCGACTCACACTTAGCCTCTGAGCCACGAAGCATTGGCTGCAGCCCTCTTCGAGCAGCGCAATAATTTTGGTAGCTTTTACTACTTTCACTAACATTATTGAGACAGCTAAACAGCAATAAATGAAGCTTTGACAATTAAGAATATGAAATAAATTCATAAAAATTTATTAAAAGTTATGAAAACCGATATTATCTTTTGGAACTTCGCACCAAAAATGTAGGATAAAAAGTGGTTTTCTGTAAAAACGAGCATCAAACGAAAATTTTAATTTAGAACGTACTGTTTTAAACACCACGGCATTTTTAAAACCGGCCAGTAACATGTACAAATGATTGAAATCATTTTGGTACCGTATTTTTTTAAAAAATAATTAAAATCCAAACCGCCCGTTTTTTTTGCAAATGAGTGTATTTTGAATCGCATACATTTTTGATAAATGTATTTTAAAAAAAATTGTCAACTACCCTGTTTTGCCGGCCTGTTTGAATCTGACATACACTTGATTTCTACGACCACAAATTAAGCATCGTGTTTCAATGAAGAGCTATGAGCGTAGGCCAAAATTCTATTACATAAACAAAATTCTATTAAATGCCCCTTAAGTTTCTGGCTGCGAAAGGAAGCATAATGCAAGATTCCCCAGGGTCGATCTAAATTCTTGTTATTATACTAAATACTGTGGCAGATAACTACGTCATAATTCGTAAGGCAACAACCTTAATATATATAAGAAAAGACAATATGATCAAAGTTTTATTCTTTCCGTAATAAAATATTTTGTGTTTACTTCCCGCATGTTATAATTTGTCTTGAATGGGGAAAGCACTTACAATTCAGATTGTTTACATCCGCTTCCCTCAAATAGCTTTTGTTACGCTCAGCTGCGGTTACACAACCCTTTTCTCATGTGCTTAGCTGAAGGACAAACATTTTTATAATACCTAATTCTATACTAACAATTTAAATGCGAAACGATTAAATTCTTAATAATTGTTAGGGGACATGAACGGTAGGGAGGTCACGCCCCAATTGGCCTCCATCCGCAGCGCCGCCGTGGAGGACTGGCATACCAGGCTGGAGAGCACGAGTGCGGGCTTGAGGACCGACGCGACATTCCGACCTGCCTTTTTAAGCTGACTTGACAGGTGCCACGGTGCGCCGACATTCCGTCTGACATAGGTGCTGACGGGCCATGAGTGTTTCGGCTCGTTTCTATGTCGGATCGGAAAGGAGTCCGCCGTGTGCCACCATCGTGGCAACATAGCGGTCGCGAACGATCCAACACACTCTTGAGGAGTGCCCAGCTTAGGACTTACAACGCAGTGCTCTTAGAGAAGTCGTTGGAGGAGACCTCTCGCTGCCAGCCATGGTTTCCGCCATAGTCGGCGGCTGGAGGTCATGGCGAACGATGGCTTCCTTCTGCGAGTGCGTCATCTCGGGGAAGGAAAGCGCTGAGCGGGATCGTGAGCAGAACGATCCCGCCCGGAGCTAGAAAAGACGAAGGCGGCGCTGGGTGGACGACTGACCGGCGCCTCGTGTCCTGTGGTCGGGGGTATCTAGAAAATTCCGCCACGCCATCCCCTGCCTGTCGTAAGAGGCGACTAAATGGAGTTTGAGAGAGTCGCGGGGTGAGCAGCGGGGGGCCTGCTACTGCAATTTATGCGACTCTGAGGTGGATGACATTGCGGGTGGTCGGTCTCCTGCAGTCGTAGACGCCAAAAGCACTCACTCCTCAGTGGTGGTAGCGATAACGCGTTTTCCCTGCGATAAAAAAAAACGGGACATGAACGTTTGTGTCTGTTCTGTAACATAATAAAATGTACAGATATAAACTTCAACTACCAACAGAATTCTGACAATTCATGACACTGTGTAGCTGTATCGGAATTCGAAGCAAACACAATCGAACCTATAAGAATGAATATGTCTAGAACTTACTCTAGAATTATTATATTCAAATTAATATGTCTAGAACAAGTTTTGCGAAAGTAAAGACAAACATTAGTTTAATCGATATCAGTCGCTAAGCTAATAATAAGTCAGAAGCCTTATGTGTTGTCTGAAACTTCGAGCTTGGCTATTATCCGATAATACGAATTAATTCGATATGTCAATTACAGTAATACAAAATGTACCTTCAATGATAAGAATTAATCACCAAATTAGTAAATACTGTAAGGATTTCACGGCTTGCTGATAAACTGTATTGGTTACATAAATGTATAAGCATTAAGCCGATCAGACACAAATGTCACACTCTTACGCTTGCCGCACACGTTCGGTTTCCTGATAAGGAATTCAGATTCGGAAACCTGAATACTCCGCTTACATAGAAAATGTTCAACAACGCGCACACGTTCCTGAATCTGAATTCCTGTTCAGGAAATCTAATTAGGAAAACGAACGTATTGGTACCAAAAAACCGGACGTTTGCGCTAGTCACTCGGAATTCCGAATCTGAATTCCTGATCAGGAAACCTAATAAGGAAACCGAACGTGTGCGGCAGGCGTTATCTAGGAGCATAGGTGAGAGAATTAATATTTGGTATATATGTACAGTCCGCCACATAAGTGACTGAACAAATTCAAAACTTCAAATCGCCTCTACACTATTGTGTTCTTACCAATTTTCGTTTTCTCTTCACAAAAATAAAATTAAAGGAATTGAATTTACTTTACATAATAAAACATAATGTTTTAATTGAACTGAACGTGTATAGGTGATTTGAAATTTTGAATTTGTTCAGATACTTATGTGGCTGTCTGTACTTTAAAGATTTTATGCAAATTTTCGCTCTCAAAACGATGTGCGTGGTTATTCAGTAAATGTAATTCGCGTACTAAATGTGCTTCATTTAGGGCCTAAATTAAAAGCCAAATTTTAAAAGGAGTTAGCTTCTGTATGTTATTTTAAATAAGTATAACAGTTACGTAAAAACCGCAACATAATTATAGTTATCTATGACCTCTCGTTTCTCTCATAATTAACACCGAACGAAAATGCTAGGTATTTAAAAAGTAAGAAAATTTCCAACCAGCTCGTTTGCATGCTACCAACTGGATATTGCAGATTTTATTCAATTTGTTGAAAATTCATGCAATTCATAAACACTATTTATACCAGATAAATTTACCTGACTATGCTACAGACTAGCTCTTAGCTGTGTATCAAATTGGGATCTATGTCTGTGAGATTATATTAAGGGGTCGTCGAATCCATAGAGAAAGCACGGGAATCCATCAATCTACGTGGGCCTCGTTAGGCTCTGCCAGAAAACAAGCAACTAGTTCGTAAAATCCAGAGCAGTTGCTTTGCGACTCTAGTTAGAACTCAATCAACCTACTTCGCACATTAAGAGATTAAAAACAATCCATAGAGAATACAAAACGTTTTCAAAATCACCTTTATTCACAATTTCAACGACAAAAATCAACCCTTATATCGTGAAAAAAACACGAGCACAAGTAACTTGTACACAATTTGCATAATTATGTTTTTATCTCGCTCGCCACGTCTGACGAAAACCCTCTGTAGGCTGAATTGCACAATATCACCTTATAGAGCGCGGTGAGGCTTAACACGGTAGGATTTACTTGACCTTGGTTTATGTAGCCACTTTTCGCTTACAAAACGAAATGTATTTGAGTAATCTTTATTACATTTTCGGGAACTTGAATGGTTTAAATTGGGACAGTTTGTGGTTTAAAGTCTTATTATTTTTCCTTTAGTGTTACTATGCCTTGGTGTGGTTGTTGTGTTACGGTACGACTGCTCGGGTTTGATCCCCGTGTCGGGCAAAGTGATACTAGTTTTTGTATTCAGTATCAACCCGGAGTCTGGGATTTGTGCCTGATAGGATAGGCTCGCCCCCTATCACATCGTGGGACGGAATATGCACGACGAAAAGTGGGTGCACTAGTTGCGCCTCTGCCACCCCTTTGGGGATAAAAAGCGTAAGCATTAGTAGAGTGTTACTTTATATTAAGACCTATTTTTTTAAGTGCGTATCAAACATTTACATATTATAACATTACCGTAACTTTGAAACATACTAATTTAGGTCACACATAACCTGAAATTTGAGTACAGTACAACAGGAACTTATGACGTAATACACAATAACCAATAATATGAAAGACGTGTTACAACAACTCCAGTGCTAATAAATCATGAACGTCTATAAGCCACACGCCGATAATAAAATTTTTGAACAGAGACGAGACAATGATAACTGGCATTATGATTTGAAGCCTTTGCGGAGAGTCATTAGTCAAACCAAGCTTTTAAACTGTGTAAGTGACGTGATTTATATCGTCGACTGTTGATTTTTACTCCTTTTTGCGCTCTCTCCGTTTATTTTGAAATGTTCCGCACATTTTCATTTGACCGTAAAAGCATCTAAATGAAAAAACCACTCAAGTATAAATACATTTACATTTAAAGTCAGAATTCCGTATGAAATAAGAAATTGTGCTCGAAATTAAATATTGTATGGATCTGAGTATATTAAAATGATGATTTTAATTAGCCTTTATATAATGCGTCTATGAATTATATTCCTAAATGGAATGGCATTTTCTTTGTTAGTAAAAAGTACAAAAAAGTAGTATCAAATTCAATCTCCTCTAGGAGGAACTCATTCTCATAATATTAAAAGCACGGAGGAAAGAGATTAAAAGTGTGTATCTATGATGATTTTAAAGATTAATAAACAATTAGAGTTTAGGTAATTGAGAATTCAGGTAGGCTAAGTGCCGGTCAATATAGATAGATTACTTTTAACGTGGAGATCTAGAATGTAGCATTATAAAGGATATTCAGGCGGCTGAAGCGATAGTATGTACAAGTTATAACCGACTTTTTTGTGACATTTAAAAAAATGCTGACCCTGTAAGTAATACACAGACATGGCGTAAACTTATGACACTATCATTGAACGATGACGGAAGTAACAGTTCCGGGAAATAATCGACAAAGACTTCTGTGAGAGAAATATTTGTCTACACATTTTCTCCTGTCACATTTCTTTAACAATAAAATACAAAAGGAAAATTTAACGTCACAAAAACATAAAGAACCTTAAAAGCGCGAAATTTGACCTCGTCGAGACAAGAGAGATTATTCAGCAATTTACTTTCTTTAATGCAAAAATGTCCGCAGTTGTTTTAGGAATAGTTAAAATTTCTTCGGATGAATAGTTTATGTACTCTGTTGCTTCTTAAAGGTAAAGTTTAATTTTAAATTCTATAACAATAATTATTTTCAGTACACTTTGAAACTGAAATCTTCTATCTTACTCTAAATAATAATAATAACAGCCCGGTATTCGAATAAAATATAGGGTAACGATGATAATTATGTATTTATATAGTGCCTACTGCTGAGCACGGGCTTTCTCTACTACTGAGAAGGTTTGGGCCTTAGTCCACCACGCTGGCCTAGTGCGGGTTGTTAGTGTGTAGTTAAATCTATCTTACCCTGTTTATCATTCATTATTTATTGACTGTCTCGGTGGCGTAGTTGTATTGCGTACGCGTTACGAGTACGCTTTGCGCGCTGAGGTCCTGGGTTCGAATCCCGGGTCGAGCCAAAAACATTGTGACTGGGTTTTTCCATCTTAAAAATTTACTCAGTCGTAGCTCGGAGTCAGGAAGGTGGCGGTGTGATACCCCCGTGCCTCGGAAGGCACGTAAAGCCGTTGGTCCTGCGACTGATCTCTCTCCGGTCATGTCGGATTGCCGTCTCACCGGACTATGAGAGTGAAGGAATAGCGAGTGCACCTGTGTATTGCGCACACAATTGTGCACTATAATATCTCCTGCGTACCTGGCTGATCTCCTTTGAGATTGGCCGCCATGGCCGAACCTGGCTAGGAGGATTATTTTATTATTATTTATTAAGTCATTTTCAAATACCAGACTTCTCATAATCTATACTGTTATTAAGAATAGGTACAATGTTGGAAAATATGATTTCCAATTTAAATTTATAAATCCGTCGCTCTACACCACCTTAATGTCAACAGGGATAAAATGCCTTTAGGCATTAAGTTCACTTGTACTTTAGTGGTGGTACGAATCTCATATGTAAGAGTCCGTCTGGGCGGGTCTAATTTCTATATCTACCGCCGAGCAGCAGTGTGCATGCACTGTTGTGTTTCGGTCTGAAGGACATTGTAGCCAGTGTAACTATTGGACATAATGAGACTTAACATCTTGTCCCAGGATGACGAGCGCAGTGGAATTCCACACAGTACTTATTAACAACTTTGTAACACATCGTATGTAGTAGTCATGATTTGGGCACACATTATGGAGTACAATCTAGATTAAGTACTAACCCTTGCTATAGTCATTATTGTATGTTTTGATTGTATTCTGTGTGTCTTAAATAAAAAAAAACTCTAGGTGCTGGATGGTGTTTCTACTGTTTATGGGTATTCGTATGGTTTACCATCAGGCGAACGGCATGCGCGTCTCGTCATTCGATGCCATAAAAAAAACCCTAGTACAAAGTTTTTGAATAAATAAATAAATATTTTTTTCCTACAGCCTCGAAAATGTAATATTACTTTCCATACTATATCTTAATATCAAAAGTTTCAGATTTCAGAAGTTATCTATGTCACCTCGTAAATAAAGTTATAAAGCCCGGGGAAAGTCGAACTTTAATGAGCAGAACCTGGAGGGCGTCACTCTATTCCACTTTGAGAAATTCTTCAACCAATTTCCATACAACTTGTAGTGAAATATTTTAACTTTTATAAATAAAAATGGCTTGTGATTTAGTAAATTGATTTAAACCGAGAGATACCTATAAACTAAAAGCGTATTTTATTGTAATGCATTTGATAAAACGTTTTTCATTTTTACTACACAAGCAAACCACGCTATAAAATCGTCGAAAACGTGGTTATTTTATGCGAACATGAAATCCAACAAGGTTTATAATACTTGCAAATATATATTTTTAACGAACGCTAACCCCGACAAAAAGTTATTGTTTGCAAAGCGAAAAACTAATGCGGGCTGTTCCGTAGCTTTATGTTTCAAGCTATATTTTATAGTTGTACCAGAAATAGAAAAATTGGTAGTGAATAGGGCGTCAGATCTGCGATTTATTTCACTGTACTGATTTTTATTAATACTGGCCAGCACGTGTTTTTACGAGGTACCTAATGGGTACCCATGCTCGATCGGGTAAAGGCTTTTTACAAATCTGATGAATTGAGCACCCATTCCCGAAATATGCTTCGTCATATCATTTTGATGTGTGGATATTGCCGAGAATTTTTGTGCCATTACAGTTCTGGTGCGTGTGCTTATTTTATTCGTTTAACAAATAATACTATAAAATTGGCAGATCGAAACTCAATAGAAATTACATTTTACACACTAAAAAGTCCAAATATTTGTAGTGTATATTACACTTAGAATCGTGACATGTAACTACTAATCAGTTACCAGACGAATCGCATATAAACGGAACATGTCTCAAATATTTATTATGGTGAATGCAATTGGGTGTATTCATGTCTAGATTATGGCCATTCGAGTATACGTCAACGCCAACTTTCAAAGCCACGCCACGGCGTCACAGTCAATAAATATCGCATGCAACCAATTTTAAATAATTCAAATAGTTAATAAAATCACCTGGCTTTGAACGAAACTTGTGACTGCTTAAGATTTTCATTGTCAAGTTTAGTCTACCGCTAGCCGCAAGCCTCACGACAAAACTTGAAAGGTTTACTCGCGGCTTACGATTTTAATTTCTTACCCGTTAGCTATAATACTATTCGCGAATAATGCAAACGTATATGTTTTTCACCAATTTTCAAACTCATCATTCCATTTAATCAGCAAGTAATTTCTCCTCCTAGCCAGTTTCGGCCACGGCGGCAACCAATCTCAGCGGAGATCAGCCAGGTACGCAGGAGATATTATAGTGCACAAGTGTTTGCGCAATACACAGGTGCACTCGCTATTCCTTCACTCTCATAGTCCGGTGAGACGGCAATCCGACATGACCAGAGAGAGATCAGGCGCAGGACCAACGGCTTTACGTGCTTTCCGAGGCACGGGGGTATCACACCGCCACCTTCCTGACTCCGAACTGCGACTGAGTAAATTTTAAGATGGAAAAACCCAGTCACAATGTTTTTTTTTTGAATCAACAAGACACAATAGATAACTCTTATATTTCAGCTTCCGTTTGTTGTAAAGCCAAAAATCTCAACAAATTCGTATTGAATTCCAGCCATTTTTACGCTACACTGAAGGAAGATTGTAAGATTTATCCGATATGTTCATGCGGATAAAAAACAAATCAAGAGACAGGAAAGTTGTGATATCTCAAAATAGTACATTGATAAAATTTCATTTATATTCTACTAGGTTTTGCTCACGGCTACGCCCGCGTTAAAGATTTTTACCGGGAAAAGGTCCCGTTATATATTTTACGGGGATAAAAAGTAGCCTAAAACAATTCCAGGGTTTCAAACTATCTCCATACCAAATTTCATCGAAATTCACATAATCCATTTGTAGATGCCGACCATAATTATTATTAATTAATGTTTTCGTGAAAATACGTTGAATCTTTATCATATTTGCTGGATATTACTGAATAGGTACGTTACGAAGTATATTTTTTATTGAACGAGAGCCACGAACCATGAATTGGGGTCAACGCCAGGTAAAATATTTTCTTAGACAGCTGCAGCAAATGTAAGTATGTACCCCACGTACTCCTTTTACATTTTTATCGGCTCAAACCAATTTGTCTGTAAATCTTTTTATATAAGAAACTCGTGATTTCATTTATTACTGTCGCGTTAGGGAAGTAATTCAATCAATCTAGAATTTTCTTTCGATAATAATAAGATAAGACTGTTTTCGGACTATTTATAAACTTGTTCATCAATTTTATATATTAATGGATAAATTAATGTTTCGTCCTTTATTACGACTGGATAGAGCGCAAGAACACACTGGATGCAGGCCGCTGTTGACAGGTTCGTCTGGGATTTTTTAAGAGAGACCTATGTTCAGCAATAAACATCACATGGCTGATGATGATGAATGTCCCGGACTTATATGTAGTATCTACACTATCAATATTGAAAGGTGCAGTTTGTAAGTGTTGGTGTTAAAGTCTGCCACCATTGAACTAAAATTCAAAAATTTTTGCACTAATAAAAAGCCACTTTACCTCCGAGTACAGTCAGCACCATAAGTACTTTTTCGTTCTTACTAATCATTTTTTTCTCTTCACGAAAATAAAATAGAGATTTTATTACTTCAAAAGAATGAAAACAAATGTTTCAGTTTAATTATAGGAGATATAAAACTTGATTTTGTTCAGTTACTTATGCTGCTGACTGTACATACTACATGGATATATTTTATACTAGCTTCTGCCTGCGGCTACGCCCGCGTTAAAAAGTTTTTCCGGGATAAAACTCCCGTTTTATGTTTTCCCGGGATAAAAAGTAGCCTATGTGTTAATCCAGGACATGATGTACCCGTGTTCCAAATTTCATCGAAATCGAAGTAGTTTTTGCGTGAAAGAGGAACAAACATCCATACATCCATACATCCAAACATCCAAACATCCATACATTCTTACAAACTTTCGCCTTTATAATATTAGTAGGTTGAATAATATTGAGTTGCTCGTTATTAAAGTTAGTCTCAATGTGCAGATAGACTTGCCTCCTCTCAGCACATCATGGAACGTAACCTACACGAAATGTGTACAAGTGGCGCCTCTATCTAACTCTTCAAGGATAAATATGTAAATCTACTTTACATAATATGTATAAGAACTTATTCCTGACTTGTCTGCCTGGAAACTTTAAAGAAGCCTATGTTCATCAGTGTTTTTCATCTGGCCAATGATTATAAAGCAAAGATATTCATTTTCACTAACAAACAAACTTAATTTACATTAATATTTAAAGCAAATTAGCTCTATTAAGTCCAACTATTAATAGCCAAGGCCTAAGTACACACAGAATAATGAAGTGCTATTACGATGTATAAATTAGACCTTTTCCTAATATGCCAGACATGTTTAACTAAAAGATATTAGTATAGTTACTCTTCTACTATACTAGACTACTAGACTGCCTCGGTGGCGTAGTTGTATTGTGGTACGACTGCAATGTTGAGGTCTCGGGTTCGATCACCGGGTCGGGCAAAGTGATATTGAGTTTTTCTATTCAGTATCAGCTCGGAGTCTGGAATTTGTGCCCGATATGGCGATAGGCTCGCCCCCTATCACATCATGGGACGGAATAATGGCGAAAAGTGGGTGCACTAGTTGCGCCTCTGCCTACCCCTTCGGGGATAAAAGGCGTGAGTGTATATGTATATGTAATACTCTTCTACTATAGTAACAAAGGAATAAAAATACACATATTAAACCGTTTCTAACTAATCATTCACATGTATTAGCCATTATGTATTGGTCAATTGTATTCAATATTTTCTTTTTTGATCTGAATTAAAATAACATTATCTATGTTTAATACATTCTTTCAAGTGCATGATAGCCTAGTTGGGAATTGAACGGTATGCCGAGACAATGTTCAGAGGTTCAAAACCCAAAGCACACACCTCTGACTTTTCAAAGTTACGTGTGTATTGTTTATCAATTACGTTCGCTTTTACAGTGAAGTCGACATCGTGAGGAAATCTACATACCGGAGAATTTTCCATATGAATCTCGAGGGTATGTGAAGTCTTCCAACCGGCACCAGGCCAGCGTGGTAGACTAAGGCCTAACCTCTCTCAGTAGTACAGAAGGCCCGTGGTCAGCAGTGGCAAGTATATAATACAGGGCTGTTTGTATTGCAATATATACTCTCAAATCCTACTAATATTATAAAGGCGAAAGTTTGTAAGAATGTATGGATGTTTGGATGTTTGGATGTATGGATGTCTCTTTCACGCAAAAACTACTGAACGGATTTCGATGAAATTTGGCGCACGGGTAGATCATGTCCTGGATTAACACATAGGCTACTTTTTATCCCGGGAAAATATAAAGCGGGACTTTTATCCCGGAAAAAAATTTTAAAGCGGGCGGAGCCGCGGGCAAAAGCTAGTATTATTATATGAGTCTAAATTGTAATGTAGGTTTCAGTCTTGATGTCCCTAAACCTTCCTAAGTTAAAATTTCCATTATCTTCTCCCTACATTAATTTACTACTGGTCTCTTAGACTAAGTGTTTTGACTACTATATATACAACAATATATACATTTACTATATATACATTTTTTCGCTTGAAAAGTTACTAGAAGGAATTTAGGAAAGGAATTAGAAGAAAAGAAAGGAAAACTAAAAGATCGAATAACCAGCTCCCTTACTAACTTCAAGACAGTAATCCTGTAATGAAACAACATACCGGCTGATATTCGGTATTCTCTACAAATTTCATTACAGACTAAATAAGTAATCAAGTCGAACGCGTACTGGCTTATGTCGCATAATCTACGTGGAGGCAAATTAAATTTAACGTCATTCGAGACTATTTATGTAATCTTTAATCAGAGACAGTCGTTATATCCCAGACACCTTACGAGTCTTTCGTCGCTTATTCAAGAGAACCATCCTTATAATGAAATTTCCCGTTTCATAGTCCAAGGAATTGAGATGGGGTGAATCCGTGAAATCTTCACTAATGGTACGTAACCACGCAACCTAATGTCGCGAGATCCGCCCCTAACGTAAGCAAAACTAGGTTAAACATCGCGTAAAATGTCCACAAATTATGCCCATTCTGGGACACTGAGTAAGATAAAATCACTTTTGAATAGAGTGGAACATAATTGAATGGATTACATCTGCTAATGTCAAGGCTTCGGGAAGTTTAGTATATTGTTTTTTCTTCTTTAAGACGTAACTTTGTCACTGGTAATATTAAGGCGATGTGTTGCGCATATTTTATGGAGATAAGGCGACTGTGGTTCCGACGTAAAATAGAGCAAATTAGAATTCCTGTCGTGCCTACTCTTAAACGTTTCAATTCCTAATTTTACTTTGAAAGAAAGAAACTAGATATTTTAGCTGAAATCCTTATTCATGTTTCAGTATATTTAAATGTTGTTCTTACATCCTTTACAGTTTCGACTCATACAATTTCAGCGGACATGTAACTATTGATGAAACAGCGGTCGCCAGTTACTGACCTTTCTATTTACAAGAATTCGGACGATGCCTTTCCCAACAATAGCATAGTTTCAGAAAGCGTTACATATTTACTGAAAATATTTATATATAACGATGCGTGCTTATATTTTAAGGTTTAAAGATGAATCTTGACATACTAGCGTGATTTTAAAACGAAATATTTACGTACTCGACGCAATCGTCTCCATCAAATGAAATAATATTTTTCTCTGGCTACAACAGGGTATTTCTCTGTAGTATGTTGCAAGTAATGGATATAGCGTCTATCCTTCATTCATAATGTTATACACAGATTTTACTCAAGGCTGTAAAATTCTTAATCAACATAAAAGTCCTACTGTGCACTTCAGGTTAAAGAGCATATGTGTTAATCGAAGAATAGGTCTGTTCAAATATCCAATTCATCCAAATTCATTCAGTACTTTATGCTTTGACTTGTAACAAAAATCCAAATGTATTATTAACCACCCACGTCCTAACTTTCACATTTACAGTTTTTTGTATGGTACTGCAGCACCAGATGTCTCTGCTAACTGTTTACAAGTTAATAAACCCCGGCTTTATATCTGCAACGGCCCGGAAGGGGAATGGAGGTGGTAAATTGGGGAGAAAAGGAGTGACGGCAAGGAATGCTCAGGAAGGGAGGTGGGGAAATGGAAGGAGAAATGTTCGCAGACCCGTTTAGACCTCAATGTGTTGATACTATCAAGAGGTATACACACAGTACTGCGTGTCGCGGCCAGCGACATATGTGCCCCCATGTAAATGCGTGTTTTTCCTATGAAGACCAGAACGGAAGAGTTGCTTCGGGGTGGGTATTTACTATGTTTAAGGAAAGATTCTCGAAATCCTACTAATATTATAAACGCGAAAGTTTGTAAGAATGTATGGATGTCTGGATGTATGGATGTTATTTTCTCTTTCACGCAAAAACTACGAATTTGATTTCGATGAAATTTGGCATACACGTAGATCATGTTCTGTATTAACACATAGGCTACTTTCGCGAGGTGTCTTAAATACATCATTTTCCTGTCACTCAAGACCAAGTCCTGCGTTAGAATCTCCAACTCTACTCCGTACTCATTAAAATATTAAATACTAGCTTTTGCCTGCGGCTCCGCCCGCGTTAAAAAGTTTTTCCGGGATAAAAGTCCCGCTTTATGTTTTCCCGGGATAAAAAGTAGCCTATGTGTTAATCCAGGGTATGATCTACCCGTGTGCCAAATTTCATCGAAATCCGTATAGCAGTTTTTGCGTGAAAGAGGAACAAACATCCATACATTCTTACAAACTTTCGCCTTTATAATATTAGTAGGAAGTAGGATTCTGTTGTCCCAGACGAATTTCGTGGAATCGTGTATACGGTCGTATGGAATCAGTGAACCAATTACAGCCTGCAATAATTTCGAGGTACGTCGGCGTTTATCCGTACATATATTCGCTCGCTTTTCATATATGATATAATTATGTAAACGTTTATTCGTCAATTACACGGCAATAATGTAGCGTATGTAATTGTCTATCGCTAATTAGAACATAATTGGAGCTATCAGACATGTCGTAAATCATCAAAGCTAATTAACACGCCCAATAGATACGTATTATGTTTGTACCGTACTAATTACTTTTAAGCAACATTCAATCAATCAAATAATTCCAAAGATGCCATTGTTGTCAACAGCCAATAACACACACACACTCACGCCTTTCACCCCCGATGGGGTAGGCAGAGGCGCAACCAGTGCACCCACTTTTCGCCGTTATTCCGTCCCATGATGTGATAGGGGGCGAGCCTATCGCCATATCGGGCACAAATTCCAGACTCCGGGCTGATACTGAATAGATAAACTCAATATCACTTTGCCCGACCCGGGGATGGAACCCGAGACCTCGACTTTGTAGCCGTATTGTAATACAACTATGCCACCAAAGCAGTCTGACAGTCAGATCTGTCAACAGCCAATAAATGTACTAAATATACTTTGCATAACCATAAATACATACACAATGACATCGAGTGATTAAATATAGTCGTGATAGGGGGTTGTATGCTGAAATATTGTTGAGTTATCCAAAAACAAAATTTACTTTCTTAAAAATGCATATTAAAATGTGTAAATAACTTGACAGAAATGCAATTCTAAGAAGCCTTTCATATTTTACTTATCGCATTTAGACTACTGAACATAGAAAGTTTGTTCCAACTAAATTACCAAATGCATATAAAATAAAATCACATTCCATAGCGAGGTGTTAATATAACCAATTTATTTCCCTTTGTGCCCGATACGGCGATAGGTTCGCTCCCCATCATCATGGAATCCACACAGCGAAAGGTGGGCACATTAGTTGCGCCTGTGCATACCCCTTCGGGGCTAAAGGCGTGAGTGTGTGTGTATCTCCCAAATATAACTTTAAAATTAAGACAATACAGTATAAACTGCAATACATGAAAATGCATGACAAACAATCACTATTGAAAATTATCCAATTGTTAACATGTATCCCATTCTTGTTTAAAATAAATGTCAATATGCAAAAATATACGGAAGCCAATTTACCGTGAAAAGGAAATTGGTATCGTTGCGGCTTGCCGAAGCGAAACGGACGCGACGCTGCCAGTGCGCGGAACACTTGCTGCCAAAACACATTTATTATTTAGATCTATTACCTTCAGATAACCTCGCTTGATCTCACCGTAAATATTTTTAAATAAACGCTTGGAAATATTAAAGATTTTTGAGTGACCTAACCTGTAAAAGAAACAAGTTTACATACGCCTAGCCTGAATTATGAATGCTTATTGATTACGCTTATCTTAATATGACGACTGGATAAAATCGGCTTTCATATGAGACTTTTTTTCTTACATTACTGTTGCAATATTGAAACTATTGGATATAGTTACTTTAGTCCATAACAAGGTTATAACCAGAACCTACTTTCTTCAAAATGCTCTCCCTTTAGGCCATTGCACCATTAACATTTTTGCCTCAATGGCCAATGGTAATGGTAGGTTAGCTAGGCTAGGGCCTGTAGTGTCCTCACATAATTTTTGTAATAGTAATGATCTTTTATTTTTTATATCCCCTTTCCTGCCAGCCCGAGCAGGCTTTTTAATTTTCATCATTGTTTTTAATCTCAATAAAATTGTCGGTAGTTATATAAGTGACCTTTTGTATCAATAATAATTATTACAATCAATTTAATGTATGACTTATCATAAGTGCAACCATGTTCGCCTACGTGATGAATAAAGTATTTTATTTTATTTTAAATGCAGTTACACGATTACATGGGGCGGTATTAATAAATCAATCTCAAGTTTGAGTTACATCTCATGTAGACATAATGTATTGAATAATGTCTACTTGAGATAAGTATAATGCAGCGAAATTACAACGTTTGCACTATGTTATCCTCGCCGTACCAGAAAGCCAGATGGTTTATTTAATTTTGACCAGCTGTCAAAATTAAATAAACTATCGGCAATCTGCAGAACAATAATCCTACATGAATAAGTGCCTCATAAATCGACTCTCATTGCCTAATAAAGTGCCTAATAAAGGTAGATAGATCATGAAATTGGTTCAATTTTTTCTTATGAATAGATGCTACATTTCTAATACACGCATTTTTTACCCGACTGCGAAAGAAGGCGGGTTATGTTTTTCGAGTGTATGTATGACAATGGTTACACTAAAATTAAAACAAATTAATATTAAGGATTTTTGGCGGCAATAAGTCATCTCAAAAAAATTATATTTTCAAAATGCATCAAGTGCGGTATCAAAATAAATATTTTTAACGGTGATGACGAATATATGTACAACTTATATGTTTTATTGGAGTTTGGAATGGAATGCAATTGTTTGAAAGGAAATGTTAATAAATCACATCAGACTTCACACTAACAATATAAATGCGTAGTTTGTGTTAGTTTGTTACTTTAAGGTAGAAACAATAATTTAATTTTTATTTTAGTTTTAAATAATCTTAGTCGACAGTGTTCACAAACGTAGTAGGAGGCATAGATTTTGTTACTCTACTTATATCATTGGCCTAATACATCTATTGTAGATGATTTAAACAGCATCAACTGGTGGATGTTCTTCTGAGACATTTTCTTTGATGGCTGTACAATTGGATGCTGAATCGCCTGGGACACGATTTAGGTAGCGCAGACATGCCCAGAACCTACGCCACCCTCTCGACCTAACCGGCAGTAACCACAGGAACGACGAATCGATACGTGTGGTGCCGGGTCGGTTGCAGGAACTGGCTCGTGCCTTACGGAGGTACAGTTCCAGGTTTGTGTCAAGTTTTCCTTCTCTAAGCACTTATTATGAGCAGATGAAGTTGCGGTGCTGCCTATTACCTCTACTTATATTAGCAACCAAATTATGAGAAGTGAGCGTGTTACGCCTCCCGATATTTTCATTAAGATATACAAGGAAGGCGCAGATTACAAGCCCATTAAAAATTGATGAAGCTCGATTGTTTGTTGGCTTTGAAAAGGGCGCCAATTTCATCAAAACGTTAAAAAACAACGAAGTATTTCAGATTGTTACAAAATGAACCGTTAATAACCGTACTGCGAGCTTTCTGCTTCGTTATGAACTAGTTCTTTTACTGGCAATTAATGTGCTATTACTGAATCAAAACTTTTACTTCATACCATTTCGCTAGTTTCAGTTACCTATAAAATTTTATTAGGTTTCTGTTTCAATGCTGCAATTTCAGATGGTCTCCGTAAACATTCGTACTCTGTAAGGTAATTTTTACTCACACACTCACGACTCTTATCCCCGAGGGAAAGTCAGAGGCGCCGGCGGCCGGGAGGCCTGGCAGGCGGTGGCCCACTTCTGCGAGGCGGTCCTCTCGCGGAAGGAGAGTGCCGAGAGGGATCGCCAGCGCAGTGGTGATCCCTCCCGCCGCCAGACGAGACGTAGGAGGCGTCGGGTGGACGACTGACCGACGTCTCCCGCCCTGTGGATTGGGGGCGTTTGGAGAATTCCACCACGGTATCCCCTGCCTATCGTAAAAGGCGACTAATAGGGGCCTCCGGGGGTCACGGGTGGGCGGGAGGTGCCGCCCACCTATTAGTCTAGCCAACTTCTGTGACCCCCGTGATGGACGGCAGCGTGTCTCACGCTGCCTCGAACACCAAAAGGTGGGCACGGTACGGTGTTTCGGGGGCTTCTGAGCCCCCGCAACAGTGGTACGCGCAGGGGCGGTTGCGGACGACAACTTAGACGTGAGTCGGAGGAAGCCCGCAGCCGTCCCTAATGCGCCGAAGATGGCCATACAAAAAAAAAAAAGTCAGAGGCGCAACTTGTGCACTCACTTTTTCTCCATGTATATTCCGCCCTATAACGTGATAGGAGGCGAGCCTATCGCCATATTGGGCACACCTCTCAGACTCGAGACATACTAAATAGAAAACCCCAGTACAACTTTGTTTGAACCGGAATTCGAACCCGAGACCTCACACGGTAATCGTACTGTTATAATACAACGCCACCGCCAGCCTAAACTAATGATTGTATCATAAAAATTACAGAGCTTTTCGCATGTGCACAGTAATGTTCACAACTGTAATGTTCAATACCCAACACTTACACATCTCATTATTTGAAAGTGTCTCAAAGTGATTGGATTTTGTAGCAAAAGCCACTGAGAGTTATAAGAGTGCATACTTGCAAATTGAAAAGTCGTGAAGAGCTACACTCGGTGTTGGCCTGAATCGTTCGCTGTTGATGTCTTGGTAACTTTGGCCCTCACCTACCTAGACAACGCTACCGTACATCACGTAAGTAAACTTTACGAACTTATTATATCATTATTAAAACTTACTGGTGTGAGAGGATTGAACAAAAATGATTTTAATACATATTTGTATAAACTATTAAATGTAAAGACACATTTGGTTCTAATGCGGGGTTTAAATTACGAAGAAAACTTGGAGAAATCAACGCAAGCAATTTTTACGCAAGCTGACTTCTGCAAATTTTGGAGAGTATAAGACTTGCGGCAAGTCGCATTTATGTTATGAAAATACTGTCGCTAGTGTAAATGGATCTGAAAGTTTTGCGCAACATATTCCTGAAAGAACTTGCTAGTCTAAACGCGGCTTAACAGTATTTTGTTATTTAATAAAGGAAGTTCGCATACAATATCATCGTTTTATGTTCATAGGTTTAAACAATGTTGACTTTAGTTTATTTATTGGCAAAATTAATAATTTATGCCAGCGAAAAGATAAAACAATATTTAGTTAGTAATTGTTTATCCTAATATGTTGTATTTTCTCGAATCAAATAAAATTAAACATCGTAGGTAAACTTATTTGAGCGAGAATTATAAATTATTATACAAAATGTACGCTTAATAAACAAATCTAAATTATACTTCTCAATCATATTTACATTATCCTAAATCTACGTTCACAAGTAAATACATGCCGTTGACCTGTTATTCCAAAGTAAATCAAAACTGGAATTCAGTGAATATGTTACCGGCAATCTATATTATCTGATATTGTATACAAAGCCTAGGCAATGTACAGAATGTTTGAAATATTAAAATTTGAAAACTGGAAGTTGTGCCCGACATGGCGATAAGCTCGCCCCCTATCACATCTTGGGTCGAAATAACGGCGAAAAGTGGGTGCATTAGTTGCGCCTCTGCGTACCCCTTCGCAGATAAAAGGCGTTAGTGTGCGTGCGTGTGTGTGTGTGTGTGTGTGTGTGTGTGTGTATGCGTGTGCGTGGGTGCGCGTGCGTGTGCGTGTGTGTGTGTGTGTGTGTGTGTGCGTGTGCGTGTGTGTGTTATATTATTGTATAGAATGCCTAGGTGAAGTATAATTTTATGTACTGTTGTGTTCTCGTTTGAAGGACATTATAGCCAGCGTAATTACTGCGCATCATGAGGCTTAACACCTTCTGTCTCCAGTAACGAGCGCAGTGGTGTGCCACGCAGTACATTGTAATTGAACGTTCTGTGCGGCGTTGCTTTGTTTATTGGCGGTCTTGTCGCTTACCATCAGCTGAGATACCTGCTCGTCTCGTCATTTCACTAGAACAAAATAAAACATAGAATTGATAAATACAGACCGCAATATATTTTCATTATACATTGCCGGTGGACCAACAGGTATTCTATACCATGTTTTCGCATTGTATACATTGCCTAAGTATCTAATGGATAATGTTTTTAACATTGCCTAGATACCCCAGACATTCTATAAATTGCCCAGGTATTGTATAGAATTCCTGAATTATACATATTGCCAGTCACATATAAATTATTAATTAAGGAGCCTCAACTATTTATCTCTTGATTTCCATATTGTTCGGTCAAATAACTTCAATGGGTCTCGCTAATTTTGCTGTTTGAATGCGATTTATTTTTAGCCGTTTCTAATTCGCCTTTACAATAATCTAGGACAATTTATTGCGAAACGTATGCATTATTTTGTATCATTTGATAAAAAATAACACGATTAAAATATCATAATATAAATACGCCTCCACAAGACGAACTCTTACTTTTCAAAGTCGGGTAATAATGAAAACCTTCGTCGGGAAGAGTTGTACCTACCCTACTTCGTGTTTAAAATATGACGGGTGACAAAATGTACCCAAAAGTGGCTGACACAAATTACACACTCACTCACGCCTTTTATCCCAAAGGGATAGACAGAGGCGCAACTAGTGCACCCACTTTTCGCCGTTATTTCGTCCCATGATGTGATGGGCGAGCCTGTCGCCATATCGGGCACAAATTACAGACTCCGAGCTGATGCTGAATTAAAATTTACACACATGTTTATAAATTATTTCAACAGCGGAGATTTCTTTCAAGGTAAGTTAATATGCTTGTATCGAGAGTAGCAAGTATTTTTAAGCCCTCTTTTCCGAATATTTTTGAATAAGAGATGTTTTAAAATGAAGCTTAATTGGGTATAAGCAATCGTGTTGGTTTTCTAATCTCCTATATCCAAAGTTTATTTCAAAACTGTAAGATTTTGGGGCACCAGATCCAAGGTGTACAGTGCGCGGATAGACCGGAACGTATGTATAAATAGTACCTGTGCAGTTTTTAGAACCTGAACCTCCGGTAGAGCGTAGCGTATGGCTTATATTACCATCATATACAGTAGGATAACTACTCCAGATTAAAATAAAAAACCTTTAGAATTTTATGAGAAAAGATATTATAACTTCTTAATTGGTGTATAAGGCACAAAATGCATGTTCACTCTATGGCATGGCAGCAACTCGTTAAAAACCAGCACTGTTCTCTTAAAAGCGTATTAAGTGCAAGCATAAGTTCATGTACAGCTTTGTTCTCTCACAAAAGACGGGCACGTGCAATGTAATTGTGCGAGTTGGTACTAACAATGCATATAAACTTTGCTTACCGTGTTCTTATGGAATTATATTCCATAAACACCGGCTTTTATACATGCATTTCATCACGAGCATTTTTTGTTTAAGTAAACTCGAATGCAAATTATGATTTCCTTGCATTGATGTATTAAAAAACTTAATACATCAATGTTTCCTTGCCTATTTAGGATTCTTTGTCCAATACTCGTACGAATTTATTGTAAGAGGATTACGTTTCTTATCATAATTATTCATTTATATATTATGAACTGTATTTTGCAATAACTATACATAATATTAAGTAATTTTTTTTTGGAATTCATGAAATATTCAACATTATGAAGATAATGTCTAATCTTCAGTGAAGTTGAACTCTACCATCATTTCGAAAAGCAGTTTCCACCAAAGAAGGAAAGACAAGAAGCTATAGTTCTGCTCATTTCAATTCATAACGATTATTTGAAGAATCTATACACAAAACTAAAAAGAAACAGAAAGAGGACATCCATGATGGTAAGAATTATTATTTACTAGCTTTTGCCCACAGCTTCGCCCGCGTTAATAAGTTTTTACGGGCTAAAAGTACATAAAAACCTTCCCGTTGAATCACTCTATGACTATGACGTTGATACAACTCTTAACAAATAATGCATTAATTTCAACCAAATTTGATTACCTTAAAAACGGTTCTAGTGAGTTAATCTTAAAAGATAGACATATACTGTCGCGGACATTTTTTTAGATCATTTCAAGAGGAATAATTCTTTCATACATATATTTTTGGTATCTTAAACCGTTTTCGCAGCGCACGCAATGGAAGCCCTCAAGGATGAATAATTTTCCCCGTTTTTTTTCACATTTTCCATTATTTCTTCGCTCCTAATAGTTGCATCGTGATGTAATATAGCCTAAAGCCTTCCTCGATAAATGGTCTGTTCAACACAAAAATAATTTTTCAATTCGAACCAGTAGTTCCTGAGATTAGCGCGTTCAAACAAACAAACTCTTCAGCTTTATAATATTAGTATAGATATGTGTAAAAAATATTCAACACTGTCTTTAACACAGTAATAAAAACCCTACACGAAATCTGAAACAACATAATTAATGTGAACTTGTTAACATAAGTTACACGGCTAACTAGAAAAACTTGGTAACTATCTTTTGTTACATCTTATAGAAAGAACTAATCAAATTAAAAGTTGTTTCCCGTCGGGAACAAGTTTCCACTATCATTAAACACTGCAGATTCTACAACAGCGCGTCAGGCGTTTACATTTACATTACAGCTTGGCAGCATTTTCTTTTTACGTCCCAGGAAAGGGACACCACTGGAATGAAATGAAATAATGAAAATATTTATTTAAACCCATAAAATGTTATACATTATTTAGATTCATTCAATATTAACTCTACCACCAGTTCGGAAAGCAGTTCTCACTAGAGAAGAATCGGCAAGAAACTCTAGTGTGGCTCTTTTCCAAATCAGCTCAAGGTATAAAATACAATTAATAATAAAAAAAAAATAACATGATGGAGATATATTTGTTATTTTTGTTTAGAGCAGTTCATTTATATACTCGCAAAAAAGGTAATAATTACAGTTAAGGAGTGTCATACCGAAGCCGCTCACAGATTAACAAAAGAAAATTTGTTGAAACGCAAGACATGATCCCAAAGAAAACTACACGAAAATATTGAATCCCAGGCACTTCCACTGCACCTGCTGGTAACTGGAGTGGGCTCCAGACAGTGACGAGCGATGATTATCCTACGTCAGTTGCCATACTTATGCCGGCCTGTTTGAACCGGCTATACAAGCTTTTTTTTTTATAATGGCCATCTTCGGCGCATTAGGGACGGCTGCGGGCTTCCTCCAACTCACGTCTAAGTTGTCGTCCGCAACCGCCCCTGCGCGTACCGCTGTTGCGGTCCTTCTCCTGTTGTTGCGGGGGCTCAGAAGCCCCCGTACACCGAAGGACGCCCTTGGCATCCGAGGCAGCGTGAGACACGCTGCCGTCCAACACGGGGGTCATAGAAGTTGGCTAGACTAATAGGTGGGCGGCAGTGACCCCCGGCTATACAAGCTGATCCCGGAAAGCGGCACACTTACGTCAGCCATGAATAGGGTTGCCAAGTCGTCAAACCTTATAGCCGGACAGACCAGATAGCTTGTCCGGACATTTGGGTAAAAGGCCGGACACCCTAATCTAAGACACAAAGTCTTAGTATTAATACGATTTTTTCGGGCCCTATTTTTCCGGCGACCTTTTTTTTAGCTCTCAAGTGTATATCCATGACACGTTTAAGAGTCAACGGTCAAGTATAAAAGCCGGACACTGTTTAATTTGGCCGGTCGCGCATTCAAAAAGCCTAATTATGTCCGGCTTTATTCGGATGCCTGGCAACCCTAGCCATGAACATTACCTATATAAAATAACATTACCTATAAATTATATTAATTTGGTTAATATCTTTTGTAGTACATAAACGCACTCACACTTTTTATCCGCGGAGACATATAACAAGTATCCCGATGACTGATCTGTGTAGCGATAAACGATTGTTACTCATTCATCATTCATCTGCCAAATTCAATGCATCAATATTTCTGAAACTCAATAACTTCATAATTCCTACAATATTGTATTATCATAACCAATATTTCCTGACAAGTTTAATGATGAGAAACCGCCTTTAGTTTTAATACATTTTCCAACTAAACATGATATATTGACAGGCTCTCCTGAACTGATTACGTCGCAAACAAGTTATTGCATGGACAAAATCGTATTACTAAGCAATCACCTTAAGCGACGATGGCTTTCCTGTATATGAAAGCCAATGGATCTTTAATAGAGGACGCCAACGGGTCAATGAAAATTAAAAGGAAATAAGAAACTGACACACGCCCGGACGCTGGTATGTGGATTGCTTCTTATTCAGAGTTTCCAAATAAGATGGGAATAAAAGGTGCAATATAAATGTTGCTATTATAAAAAGTGGTCGTAAAACAAATAAGGTGTTACTATTATGAAAATCTATATTAAACATTTTGGTGTTGTTATTAAACATATCATGTTTATTGAAGTTCGTTATAAGTTTATCTTTTTCTTCTTCTTTTCGTTTTGTGGCTTCCACCGTTTATCAGTGATTTCGCCAATGTCAAGTGTCAGACTTTCCAGTTTCCGTTGTAATATTATGAAAATCGAAAGAAACTATAAAATTTCGGCCCGAAGTTACCTATCCCGCAGAACGAATAGAATACGTTATAAGTTTAGGGAGACTGCTTCGGTGGCGTAGTTGTATTACGGTACGAATGCAATGCTGAAGTCTCGGGATCAATGATATTAGGTTTTTCTAAACACTATCAGCCCGGAGCCTGAAATTCGTGCCCGATGTGATGATAGGCTCGTCCCCTTTACATCATGAGATGGAATTCGCACGGCAAAAAGGGCACCTGCACTAGTTGCGTCTGCCTACCCCTTTCGGGGAAAAAAATGCTTGAGTATGTGTGTGTAATAATTACACAATATACATTTTATTTACAATACATTATATTGTATGCATGGTAGAGATATTTTTTAATCTAACAAACAACACGTAAGAAATACGTTTCCATTATTCGATTAAACAAAAGTAACGTATATAAAACCAGGCTACAAAACGAAATTAAAGATATAAAACTAGAATATTCCGTTTTGCAATCATAGATCATCAGCAGATATAACTGTGATGTATATATTGTAAGTTAGTGTATAGCTAAAACATACTTTTGAGATTTGGGACTACCAAATTAAATTAGTAAGAACATTGTTATGACAAAACTCTAGTTTATAATCTAAAAATATCCATTCTTTCTCGTTGTAGCAGTAGCGTAGAAAAAAACATAAGTACGTATTTGTACTTAAAAACTCCACGGTAAAAAATAATCGCCTAAACTTTTCAGGACAAAGAAATAACAATCTGCAGACCTTACCTTATTTTTTACGATAGCATCCACTGCGAACCCAAAATACAGGTAATTTTCCTCAAGGGTCATCTTTACTGCTCCAAATAAATACTTTGGATCACCTTGGAACTCCATCACAACCACAACGTGACAAGAATGTTATAGATGGCATGAAATACCTACTTTTTGTATATTTCATATACAATACCCGGTGGAATTTAATTCACCATTTTTCAGTAAAATAAGATATTTACTCAACGATTCACAATAAAATTATTGTATCAGAGTATTTGATTTTTAATTCATTTTATTATTATACTTAATTTGTAATTTTGAAATTTAGAGAAAACCTAAAACTTATTGTATATAACACATAAGGTTTTTAGTCAAATTACATTTAAACGAGAGAACGCAAGTAAATCATGAAAATATAATCACTTTGTTTATACATTTTAGGCAAAATTTAAGTTAGAAGATGTAACAAAAACCAGAACTATTTGTGTAAATATACGTATGTTCCATACTTGCAGAGGTAATTCCGTCGGAGATAATTGTGGAATTCACTGGGGAACCTGAATCGCGACGAAGATTTTCAAGCGGAGGAAAAGAATTTAATAATATTGTTCCTGCCTTTATTGCGTTATGTTTTCGTTTTCTAGTGAGATTTTTATTTTTAATATAGTAGTAATAGTTTTTATTGTTGATTCACTTCTGACTTTAACCTTTGACTTTAAGGGTACATGAGACATGAGAAAAATGGTACTGTTAAATACGGTCAATTCTAACTTTAAGAACAGTTTAAATCAACAGGCACAAAATTAAATTAAAATAAACCCGGAAACAAAAAGCCTCTAAAGAGTAAAAAAATAAAAGTCTTTGTTGTCTTTTTAGTACTTACCTAGCAATATTTTGACCCGCGTCGGGTGACCACCAAAGAAGTATTTTCATCTCCCTGGTCCGGGGTACGGTCTCCCGACGCGAGAACGCTGGGGTCAAAATATTACAAGTACTTAAACATTAAATAAAGATTTTTATTTTTTTACTTTTCAGAGGCTGTTTTGTGTCGGGGGTTATTTAAATTTTAAGAAGATTATTATTTCACTTTTTAAATTACTACATGCTCCATCATGGGGCCTTAATAATTAACTATCCACCACGTACTTATTGAAACTATTCTTATGAGCCTACACAATATATCTGCTATAAGTTGCTGAAGAGTCGGGTATCCCGCAGACAACTTGATGCTGCAGCATCAGCACAAGGCCAACATATCTTTAAAATATTGCCCAAGTCACATTACACCAACTTTTAAATCAATCGAAGTTGTTTTTATATTTTTATGGAAACATTGAAAACGAAACAGTCGAAAGTAGGATTTAAACCCACGACCTCCAGCGTACCGTGCCGGTGCTCTGCCAATTAAGCTATTTCAATAGAATTTGTGAAAGCTAGAAATGAGCTGATAATCTTCAAACGCCTGAACATACACACACACACACACACACTCACGCCTGTTATCCCCGAAGGGGTAGACAGAGGCGCAACTAGTGCACCCACTTTTCGCCATTATTCCGTCCCATGATGTGATAGGGGGCGAGCCTATCGCCATATCGGGCACAAATTCCAGACTCCGAGCTGATACTGAATAGAAAAACTCAATATCACTTTGCCCGACCCGGGGATCGAACCCGAGACCTCAGCTTTGCAGCCATACTGTAATACAACTACGCCACCGAGGCAGTCACGCCTGAACATGTCTTCATAAATTACAGCTAAGAATTAAGAACCGGCTCGATCACATCAGCTTTCAAACAAAAAAAAACCGCGTCAAAATCAGTCCCATCGTTACAGAGCTACGATGCCACAGACAGACATTCAAGTACGCATATACACACCCTAACCTCATAACACCCCTCTATTTCTATCGGGGGTTAAAAATAAGCACGTAGTATGATTTTTTCCATAAAATATGACTCCAAAATGTTTGCCATTTTCGCGTGGCTTCCACTTGTATTCATTCTTTTGTAACAAAATGTTTTCAGCATTACACAAGAAAAAGCCATGATATGACGTTTGGAGTGACTGCGTGAACAGAGCACGTAATCAATATGGGCGTCAACAATCTTTTACTTTGTGTATTTGTAACAATGGGATAATAATGAAATATATTACAAATATTTTTTTAACAAGTTTTGGATGCTACCTACATACATATTTTTTTCATATGCCTTATATAAAAATTCAAATAATAATCAGTCTTTCCATGGAGAATTCATTCGGATGTAGAATTAATTTGGCATAAAACAAATAAAATTGAAACTAATAACCCGATTCTCAAAATTCAATTAGTGAACTGTCACTTTGACCACTAGTTTGATATCCCTACTGGTGTTCATTACTGGCCAGTATGTCATAAATACCCTCACAAAAATATTTCAGTGCTAACAGTATATTGTTATTGAAAGAAAGACAGAAAACTCCTTTATTTAGCCATGATCCTAGGACAGTTATTGCAGTTTGACAGTAGATGTGGTAAACAAGTTGTCGAGTGTGCACAGACGACTTTATAAAGGTCGCAGGAACACGCTGGATGCAGGCTGCTTTTGACAGATCCATCTGGAAATCGCTAGGGACGGCCTTTGTTCAGCAGTGGGCGTCATGTGGATAATGATGACTGTATTTTATAATTTTCATTATTCAGAGACTTTTGGATTCTAACTTCCAATGTAAAAACACAATTTTCCTCAGGTATAATGGAAAAAACGAATCGATTACAAATCGGATTGACTAACTCAAAGTGCTTACTTATAAAACTTTGCTTATCGGTAAAACGCGTTAGCACAATGCCCAGAAAGCAAAAGGTTTTTCCTACTTATTGATGTAGAAACTCACTCCCGTTAAATACAACTTTTGGAATTATTTCGTACATAAGAGAAAACTACAAAAATGTGAGTGAAAATCCATTTCTATTTCACACACACACATACACATACACTCACGCCTTTTATCCCCGAAGGGGTAGGTAAAGGCGCAACTAGTGCATCCATCTATTTCAATAAGATTTTAATGCTCAATCCTAAAATAAAATAACGGCTATTTTTACTGTATGCGGTATTTTTTTATCTTTACATAATGTACGAACAAAATCATTATTCATAATGAAAATACTACGTTTTATACTATTTTCCTACAACAATAAAAACATTGCCTTGCACCATATATTATAATTTTGACAAAACGTCACTACTAAGACTCGTTATTAACAAACGATTGATAAATGGCAACAAGACGGATGGATATCTTGAGGTTACAAGTAATTTCAGCGGGAGATAGTGACTGTATCCCCTGTCCGCTTGATAAATCGTCGCCCCACTTGATGTATTAATATCAACCTAAACATGCTGTTAACTTTTTTTGTCCGTGTCTCATCGTGACTCTTTTATCTTTGCAACTTATAATGGATTATTCCTACGTTTGTAACAGGAATAGTTTTTTTAGAAAAAAATAAGAATTTGTAGCTATGTCCACCCAATTCCAATGATATGTACAGTGGACAGTAATAGAATACATTAATGAACTTAAGAGTTCCAACTGCGAAACGAGTGTGCTTACATAAAATAAAACAAAAATTAAAACAAAACAAAAAACCCGACTGCGTCAAAATCTACCATCTCTATAAAATTCATAGAAGAACTGAAAAAATAGAAACTAGATTCTAATTTGTATATTTTATTTTGGTTTTGAATAATCTTGGTTGAAAGTGTTCACAAACGCTGTCGGAGGCATAATACGCTCAATTCTCATAATTTAGTTGGTGATATAGGTAGAGCAACAAAATCTCGGAGGGAGCAGATGCCTCCGATATATTCGTAATCACCGTTAAAATTTCTTTATTTTAATGCCACACTCGATGTATTTTGAAAACATTATTTTTTTTAAATTAATTTTGCCGCCAAAAATCCTTAACATAGATTTTTTTTTAATTTTGATATACCCAGTGTCACTCTCACAGCCAAGACGAATGTAATGACACCACTCACATAAAAATACGACAAGCCGTATAGGTTCTAGGGCGCACGCCCTAGAAATATACATACATACATACACTCGAAAAACATAACCCTCCTTCTTTCGCAGTCGGGTAAAAACCGGACAAGTGCGAGTTGGACTCGCGTACCGAGGGTTCCGAACAAACTTGTAGGTAAGTTATATAAGCTCAATTATAGTTCGCCAAAATTAATTAATAAATTAACCCAATTATAACAAAAAGTTTGTAATTTCGCGTTTTTCTGTTATTAAAGATTATATTTACCGTTTTAATTTTTTCCTTTACATGTGCTGTAAGACCGTATTGCCGAATTTCGTGATTCTAAATCAACGGGAAGGACCCTATAGGCTTAGATTCCGATGCGATATCGCAAAATTTACGAAACTATGTGACACATACGGTCATATCTTTTGATCGCGTTCAATCAAGTTTGATTTTTTTATCTGAAAGAGACCGTAGATCCAAGTATTTAATATAAATTTCAATTTATTATCTCTCCGCGTTCCTGAGAAGAAGGTTCTTGACAGACAAACGGGCAACAAAGTCATCCTGTAAGGGTTCCTTTTTCCTTTTGAGGTCCGAATCCCTAAAAATAGTAAAATACTACGTATGTAGGGATTATGTTGTGTTTCCGTCCAAAATCTATGTGTATGTATATTTCTAGAGATATATAACAATATTATGTGACGAGCAAGCATAGCTTGTGAGGTGATGGCATGGCGTACGCTACGATTACCGTATATAGGGATTAATATGAACCAAAATCCTGTATTGTGTTATCCAGCTAGGCACTGCACGCCGCTCGTCACCTTGAAATATTTTACATTAATCATGTAATACCCACTAGTTACAATGGCTAGAACGTCATTCGTACTAGGAATATGAGTGTTTGCACACTGCTACTTCGCAGTTGAAATAGTCATTTCACACTCAGATTCTAGTAGATCATAGACTCACCTGTAAAGCGTCCATATTTCAAACTATGATTGAAACTACAATCATTTCTAATGCACATAAAAATAAAGCTAAAAACTTGAATGAATTCATTTGGAAGTCAAAAGTCGGCGACAGTTGACCATCTGAAAACACTGGACTTTACGGCACAATAGTTCACGAATGTTGAAATGATACAATTTCCTGCGAGTGCTGTGCAAACACGCCCACCGGTGCAGTGAAATGAACATACTTATTCAGTGCAATAAAGTTTACAACTACATTTCAACATTTTTATAAATTGGCCCAAATAGTCTTTTTTTATGGCATTGAATGTTGAGACGAGCATGCCGTTCGCCTGATGGTAAGCGATACGAGCGCCCATAAACAGTAGTAACACCATACCGCACCTTGAGTTACAAAGTCATGTGTGGCATTCCACTGCGCTCGTCATCCTGAGACATAAGATGTAAAGTCTCTTTATGCCCAGTAGTTACACTGGCTACAATGTCCTTCAAACCGAAACACAACAGTGCGTGCACACTTTTGCTTGGCGGTAAAAATAGATTGTCGACGTTGCTAAGAAAACTTTCAACAAAAACATATCGCCATTTGTGTCGTGGACACTAACAGATTTACCTTCTATTTGTATCAAATGACTGCAATGTTAACTGGATTTTATCTTGTGTGAGACAAGCATCCATCTTGCAAACAAACATTTTCAATTTATTGTATTGCACCTAATTGAAAACTTTGTTTTCTACAGAGCAAGGTAAAAATCAACAAAGAAAAAGCATTTTGAATGCAAGTTGATCATCAGAATTTGCTCTCAGATTTCATTAATATAAAAGTCATATTTGCGTGTGGATTGCATTTCACCTATGAAAACTGATACTGAACGAGAAGCATAATATTATATTAACGCCAATGTCAAACAATGTTATCCATTGAAATAAAACTGTGGGTATACTAGTTTCGTGATTTATTGTTTATCTATTTTTTATGTTTATCTATGATTTATATTTATTGTTTGGAATTCAAATCTAGTAGCGATGTCAATAACATGGTAGACAAATTTTACATTATTTTAAAAAAATACGATTACGAAGCATGTACCTGTAACGATAGTTCAGCGGGGTAAATATCCACGGTGGCACTCTAAAGAACTTAAGAAGATACTTACCCAGAAGTCTAAGTTACACAAAATAATCAAGAAATACAACGACCCACTTGACAAAGTTGAATTTAATTATCTGCGAAATGACTCTAGGTTGCTTATAAATCTTTGCTATAAAAAATATATTTCACACGTAGAGAACGCCATAGCGAATAATCCCAAATACTTTTGGACACATATAAAAAACTTACGCAAGTGTGAATCATCGTATCCTTCACAAATGTCTTATAATGAGTATAAAGCCAACAATACAAAAGATATATGCGATCTATTCGCTAATCATTTTTTCGTCAGTTTACGAACCGCATTGTCTTAATATAAGCCTTCTCACAATTAACAGTCTTAAACATTCTATACCTGATATAAATGATTTAACAATTTCGTCTGAAATGGTAAAAAAGGAACTTTTAAAACTTGACGTTGCTAAGAGCCCGGGCCCAGATGATATACCGCCATCGTTCCTACTACGATGCGCGAAACAATTATCCAAACCACTTACAAGTATATATAACACCTCTTTAAAATCTGGTTTATTCCCCGGAAAATGGAAGCGCGCAAGAATCGTACCAGTTTATAAAAATGGAGACAAAAAAATAATTCCAAATTACAGGCCTATTTCAATTTTATCGACTATGTCTAAGATTTTTGAGCTTTTAGTGTACCCGATGTTATATAGTCATGTAAAAAATTATCTATCCATCCATCAGCATGGCTTCATGTCTAAAAGATCGACAAATACCAACCTCGTCACTTATGTTGCCGAAATATCAAGCGGTATAGACAAAGGTCTTCAAATAGATGCCATTTATACAGATTTTTCAAAGGCATTTGATAAAGTAAATCACAATATACTTTTACATAAATTGCATTTGATGGGTATAATTGGTATTACTTTGCAGTGGTGTAGTTCGTATTTAAAGGACAGGCAATCGGTCGTTGTAATTGATGGAGAAGAGTCTATACCTATTCTTGCTAGTTCCGGTGTCCCCCAAGGATCAAATTTGGGTCCGTTGTTCTTCAACATATTCATAAACGACATATCAGATGTATTTAAATATGCTACACCTTACTTTTTCGCTGACGATTTAAAATTAACACTGGCTATGCATTCGGAATCTGACACGCATCTGTTGCAGAAAGATCTGGACGCTTTAACACATTGGTGTACACAAAACAGGATGTTTCTCAATTGCAATAAATGTTATCACATTAAATTTACACGTAAACGAAATAAAATTCACTCTTCCTACAACATAGAGGGCACACCACTAACGGAACAGGGGGTCATTCGTGATTTGGGCCTTTATGTCGACAGTCAGCTTCGATTCACAGAACATTTTGATAGAATAATAAGTTCAGCATACAAGGCCTTGGGGTTCGTACTGCGCTCTACTAGAGAATTTAAAAGGCTTTCGACTGTAATACTATTGTACAGCAGTTTAGTGAGGAGCCGACTTGAATATTGCAGCCCGGTCTGGAATCCGACATATCAAGTCCACATAACTAGGATCGAGAATGTGCAAAAAAGATTGGTACGTAAGTTAGCGGCACGGGCAAAAATCAAAACTAAAATACCGTCGTATGTAGAAAGACTAAAATTCTTCAATTTAATTTCTCTCCAGAATCGTCGCAAGTTGTCTGATCTAGTTTTTTTGCATAAGCTCTTGAACAATGGTATTGATTGTCCTGCTGAACAAGATCTGCATCAACGTTCCTAGTAGGATTCCACGTTTCTATTGTCCATTATTGAAAGCACCCCAAACTCGGACCAACCTAGGTAAACACTCACCAATAGCCAGAATAACGCATGAATACAATGAACTCACAGCCGTCTCACCAGAAATCGATATCTTCTTTAATTCGCTATTAAGTTTCAAACGTCATATTGTAAATAACGTCAAGGCGTAAATGTACCCGGAATACATGTTTGTACCTTATATCTTAAAGTTTCATCTTTTTATTTAATGATATTTAGTTTTTGATTTGAAGTAGAATAATTATTTTTATTTTATATTAAATTTTAAGTCTTTGTTGAGTACATTAAATTATATTATATTTGTTTTTAAGGAATGCATGCTGTGTCTCCTTAATGTAAGATGCACATTGTTCTTTTTCATATATTTTTTTATGTTAGCTAGTAAGTCATTCATGTGTTATCTTTTTTGGAGAACTTATATTAAATAAATAAATAAATAAATCTTTTAAAGAAAGGATAAACGTACCTCCGGATACTTATCTGTGTCCAGCAGTGTGGCAGTATAACAAATAAGTGATATTAGGTATATTCTTATAATTTTAAAACTACATATCCACATTATAAGAAACTGAAATGAAACATGAAGTTAATTAATCATACAAACTAATTAAATAATTGTATACTTAACCGTGTATAAACGTGGTGTGCATTACAACTCTAGGTATTGTCTGTGGGGTAAAGTTGAGCGCAAAATAATACTGTTATTTCAGGAAATGCAATTGTTTTTTTTTTATTTTACTGTGCCGGCGGCTACACTGCTTTTTTATTTTACGGTGCCGGCGGCCTTAATTATCGCATGTCACTTCGTCTGCCGCGTTCTTTTTACGGGATCTTAGTAAATTACAAACAGACGAATATAAGTTGTATCGCAAGTTTCTAAAAAGTTTTAGTAAAATCGGTTATATCAAAGTAATCAAAAGGGTTGAACAAAAATAAGTTTTATACTTATTGCTTTGGGCATGACACTGATAAAATATAGTACTTGAACAAGTTCAACGTATGAGGAAAACAACCGGAGAAGTGCGAGTTGGATTCGCGCCGAGCGTTCCGTACAAACTAAAAACCGATGTGCATTTTTTTTTATGGTATCGAATGACGAGACGGGCATGCCGATCACCTGATGGTAAGCGATACGACCATAAACAGTAGAAACACCATCCAGCACCTTGGGTTACAAAATACCGTGTGGCATTCTACTGCGCTCGTCATCCTGAGAAATAAGATGTTAAGTCTCATTATGTCCAGTAGTTACACTGGCTACAATGCCCTTCAAACCGAAACACAACAGTACATGCACACGCAAACAGCCCAGATTACTTAATACATTATTATCTTTATAACACAACTTAGAAGCCTGCAAGTTCACAAATAGAAAATGGCACCATCGAACAACCTCTATAAATATTAGAAAACAAAAGCTAGTCACTTTGTTTCTGATTAACCAAACAATATAGGGTCGGAAAATTTTGCAGGCGCATACTTCGTGTAATAGTGTAATAGATTGGTTTTAGCCTGACTATAACCGGCAAACTTCATTACGGAATGAGGGCATGCCAAACTAGATATTGTGTAAAAACATGACACGACAAACAATTTGAGCCTATCTGTGGGTTTTTGGCAGAAAGGCTGGAGGTCGTGTTGTTTACCTGATGATAAGTGATGATCGCCGCCCATGAACATCCCACAGGCAATACAAACAGAACAGACCGGCTTAAAACCGCTGGATCGGTAACACCGCAGTGTCTTCTAGAAAGCGCCTTACTGTTCTCATTATTCAGTTAGGTATATTTAAAAAAATAACAAGCTGGTCAAGCCAGCTTCTTTTGTTATGCAGACAAAGCTACCTGCATCGTACTACCACTTATAAAGATTAATAGGCATATATCGTACCGATAGTATACGCCTTATGGACACTAGTACTTGGCTAATGTAGTTGACTTACGTCCAGTATAATATGAAAATTCCCTTACTACCTCGCATTAACTGTAATGTATCCTGCGGGACCAAAATACCCCAAATCTGGTTTATATGCCAAACGTTACACACACACTCGTTTGAGGTACGGATTCAGAATAAATATATGTATGTTCTACGTGTCTTGAGTTCAGGTATCGTTGCATACCTACAGTTTTAAGCAGGCGTAGCTTCACGAACGTAACTTCGATATGTAGCGAATGTCGAAATTCTGAGAGTAAGAAATTCAATGTCTGAAAGTGATCTGTTTTATAAAGAACCAATGAAAAGCACTTTTACTGGTGGTAGGTCTCTCCTATGTAAGAGTCCGTCTGGGTGGGTACCACCGCAATGTCTATATTCTACCGCCAAGCAGCAGTGTGCATGCAAAGTTGTGTTTCGGTTCCAAGGGCATTATAGCCAGTGTAACTACTGGACATAATGAGACTTAACATCTTATGTCTCAGGATGACGAGCGCAGTGTAATGCCACACAGTGCTTTGTAACTCAAGGTGCTGGATGGTGTTGCTACTGTTTATGGGTGGTCGTATTGCTTACCATCAGGCAAACGGCAGGCTCGTCTCGTCATTCAATGCAAAAAAAAAACGCAGACATTGTAATCATTGATGTATTAATAAACCCTAATACATCAATGATTGTAATAACGCAATCTCTACAACTGGGGTTAAGAAAAAATAAGAAATATGGTACCTACATAGACCTAGGTGCGTTTTAATAGATGCAGCTCAGTTTCACTCTGAAGTAAAATATCAGCTGAGACGCTCTCTAATTAAGGTCGGCATCTTAAGTCTCTTAAGTCATCTCAAGTGACAATTCAAGTTACAATATGTGACTGATTTTGATACTTGAGTTTATGTAACAGCATCGACTCAGCTGAGAACCATTTTTTAAATAACAACTTGAGATGGTTTATTAAATAGTTCAATACATTACCTAAATGTCTAGTTGAGATTTTACTTAAAGGTGAGTTAATTAATAAGGCCCTTAATGAGTTTTGTAACAAGTATTTTTGGTACTAATAAAGATTAAATTTGTTTTCTTAGTTTATTATTATGAATTTTACATATTATCTACTATTTTAATATTCACACATGTAGACTTGAACTAATAGGCAGATATGTAATTGGGCTTCTCCAATTTACCTGAGACATTTTATGATCAATTTATTTATAGGCGAGTCAGTTTTTTTTTTATTTATTTCTTTTGTAGGTACAATAATTAGGTATTATATGCATAAACCACTGAGGTTTATAATTATGCTATATAATTTACAAATTCATGTCACATTAACAAATGAGATAGGTAATTAGTTGCATTATCATAGGGACGAAACTAGGCAAGCGCATCGTAAGTTTTATATAAAACTAGCTTTTGCCCGCGGCTCCGCCCGCATTAAAAAGTTTTTCCGACATAAAAGTCCCAGTTTATATTTTCCGGGATAAGAAGTAGCCTATGTGTTAATCCAGGACGTGATCTACCCGTGTGCCAAATTTCATCGAAATCCGTTCAGTAGTTTTTGCGTGAAAGAGGAACAAACATCCTTACATCCTTACATCCTTACATCCTTACATCCATACATCCAAACATCCAAACATCCAAACATCCAAACATCCATACATTCTTACAAACTTTCGCCTTTATAATATTATTATATTATATAGCGGCCCCGACAGACGTTGTCCTGCCCTAAAAAGGTAACTAAAATGGCTATTAAAAAATAAGGGTTGATCGTAGAGGGGTGAAAATTTAGGGTTGTAGGTATTTTTGTATGCTGTATCATAAAAAAATTAAAACAAAAAATTTTGTCTGAAAAATAAAAAAAAAATTTAGGGGTGGTCCACCCTTAACATTTGGGGGGATGAAAAATAGATGTTGGCCGATTCTCATAGATACCGGATAAGCACAAAAAATTTCATCAAAATCGGTCAAGCCGTTTCGGAGGAGTATGGCAACGAAAACTGTGACACGAGAATTTTATATATATAGATAGTAGTGCTCGCGGCTTCGGCCGCGTGAAAAAGTTTTTCCGAGACAAAAATATTTCCCGGGATAGAAAGTAGCCTATAGCACTCAGGAGTTATGTAGCTTCCTATTAGTGAAAGAATTTCAGTTCAGTAGTTCCTGAGATTGGCGCGTTCAAACAAACAAACTCTTCAGCTTAAAATATTAGTATAGATAATAATAATATTATTCAAAGGAAAGATATTTCTTCATTTTAACTGGGGTATATATTTCTCCTTTTTTAATACATATGGAAGACGAGATTACCGTACTGGTCGCCTGATTGTTGCACACTGTTGCTTAGAGGACGAAATAGATGTTGCGATGGTAATCAGACAGCCCCTCGCATACGTGAGAACTACCTCTACCTCTACCTTCTCTGTGAATTTACTGATTCCATCGCTTGATATTCGTCGCAAACTTATTTTTAATATTAATATTTTCAAGTTGTAACTCCTATTTTGTCTGCATTTCATAAAAACGTGACCCTAATAACGAAAGTTATAATGTAGTAGTCTTTGATGAAGTTGCATAAGCAGTTTACGAAATCCATTAAATACTCAAGATCTGACAGAATTCCTGATCTGAGTTAAGCCTGAAGAACGCAGAATTTTATAACATCTTATCTTATTAAAAAGTTTCGTCGGCTCGCCAAATTTTTTCGTCGAGGCTACATCAAATGTTTTCTTCCTAAAAATATTGTAGACGTTTGTAAAAATATATTACCTGTGCGGTACATAATATATAAGGATAGATTTCTTCAATAACAATTACTTTATTTCTTTTACGTCTTGCCGTCTTAAACGTGTAACCAGTGCACCGGTAATTCAAAATGAAACGCACTATACATATATCTTGAATAGTATTCGCTTGCTATTTGACTACATTTTGACATCGCCTATTAGACCTTTCGTTTGATTACACATCTTATTTCTTCAGCATGTTCTTCATTTTTCCTACATTTCTTACTTTTTTATACAGAAAATAATTTTACTTCATACCATTTACTTTACATCTGATTTACGTGAAATACTATTGTATAATATTTCAATTTACTTGTCCTTATTTATAAAAGTCGATGGATGTCTGGATACGAAAATGTAAAGAGGCAATTTTTTATATGATCTGAGACATACTGTTAATCTTAAGTACATTTGGCAAATTGCCATACCATATAATGTACTGGCCTAGACGACACCAGTCGCGACAACGCGGTTAAATACGATTATTTACGACGTTTTACATCTTGAATTACAATTTATTAGTAACACACATATAAATAGAATCTTTATTCCATTTTAGTATCTATAGTAAAGTCATTCCAAAGTATAGCGTTTATCATTAAAACTATAAAAACCACTGCCAACCAAAAAATAATTCAACTTTATATTCGCTTAGTATATAATATTTATATTTGGACACGATGACTAATTTAAATTGCCAGCTAAACCAAGGAAATACAAGATCAAATATACGAAAACACTGTTCAATTTAAATTAGGCACCGACTCCAAATATACGTATATACTAAGCGAATATAAAGTTAAATTATTTTTTGGTTTGCAGTGGTTTTGAAGTCTGTTTATTTTTTGTTAAAAAGTTTTTATTTATTGCTTTTTTTTGGTTAATTTTAGAATGGTGTAAACAATAGATCATAGGTATACGATTGCAGCATTCGCGAGTCATTTGATGTTAGTTATTTAAGAGTTCCATTGTGTATCTCCGAAGATTTTTATCAGATCTTCATAAATTATATACTAAAACCTCCCTGAGAAATATACATTTGAATATCGAAAACCACGTCCAAATCGGATCAGTAGTTTTTGAGAAACTCGCGGCCATACAAATTTACATACATACATACATACATACATACATACATACATACATACATACATACATACATACATACATACATACATACATACATACATACATACAAACATACATACATACGGATCGAATACAGAACCTCCTTTTTGAAGTCGGTTAAAAATAACATGTTATAATTAATTGTAACACAAGAATGGTTTGGGTCACTATTCCTAAGAGATTTTTCTTTAGCGATTTATCATTACAAGGTCTATAGTCTACTTCATTTAACATAACCATTCAAAAATTCCTCTGAATTCTCGTTTTGACACATTATTGCTAACAAAAGTTACCTCCTAGTGTAAAAAAGATTCATTGTTTGAATTATTAAGCAAAAATTACCCACAACAAAAGAATACGTCGATTCGCCAGTGTTTCCCAATTTGTCTCTCCATTGTTCGATTGTGTCGGCTTATTTGTGGCTGGGTTAAATTGTATGTTATCGCAGACGGGTGCTCAACGCCATTATTTGTTCAATCATTATTCGGCTCGGTATATCGTTAATGACATATCTGTCTGTTTAATTTCAACGAATAAGGAAGTCGTTGAGCTATCATTTAAAAACAATTATTTTGTTTGTTCTTGACATTCTAACAGTTGGCTGTGCTCAGCAGTGGGCACTACATAATACAAGGCTTTTTTTTATCGCGGGGAAATCGCGTTATCACTACTACCAATGGGGGTGAGTGGAATATAATAATAATACCAGCCCTGTATTATATACTGCTCACTGCTGAGCACGGGCCTCCTCTACCACTGAGAGGGTTTAAGGCCTTAGTCCACCACGCTGGCCTAGTGCGGGTTGGCAGACTTCACACACCCTCGAAATTCTTATGGAGAATTCTCAGGCATGTAGGTTTCCTCACGATGTCTTCCTTCACCGTTAAAGTGAACGATAATTGATAAACAATACACACATAACTTCGAAAAGTCAGAGGCCTTGGGTTTCGAACCTCCGGACATTGTTCCGGCAGACCGTTCCATTCCCAACTAGGCTATCGTCCACTTCTGTGTGTGTGGAATGGTTATGTTGAATTCACACAGTCTTACGGCCCAATGTCGACACTCGGGCGTACAGCTGCATCCGAGCGAGCATTGGGCCAAGTTCCTAACACTGTACAGTCTACAACTGTACACCCTACACCGGCATACCAACCAAAACCTGCGGTGGTCAGGCTGCCATTATTACTATATTCGTTTGCCGTGTTTTATATTACGAGATCAAACTACCAATAATGATCACTCGTGTCGCTTCTTGTTGTTGTCAACCATGCGTAGTTGCTATCTATTTGATGCTAAAAATGAGGTCATCGATAACCACTCACACTTCATTTTAATTATTGTCTTACAGCCTTATTCACAGTTTGTAAACCTATTTTATAATAGTTATCGAATGTTATGTCTTCCTCGAATGAATTTTGAAATGATTTTGAAGGAAGAAGACGAAATATTCAATAACTAAAATAGCCCTGCCTCGGTGGCGTAGTTGTATTATGGTCGACTGCAATGCTGAGATCGGGTTCGATTCCCGGGTCGGGCAAGTGATATTGAGTTTTTCTATTCAATATCAGCTCGGAGTCTGGAATTTGTGCCCGACATGGAGATAGGCTCGCCCGCTATCAAATCATGGGACGGAATAACGGCGAAAAGTGGGTGCATTAGTTGCGCCTCTGTACCCCTTCGAGGATAAAAGGCGTGAGTGTGTGTGTGGGTATGTGTGTGTAAAATAGGTCAAAAAATGTCAATGAATAAGGTAGAAAAAAAAACCGGCGTGAGATTATATTCTCGAGAGACTTGTTCATAACTCAAACTTGATAGCTAAAGACAAGTAAAAAAATAAATATATTTTATAAAACGGAGCGCATTCTGAATTAGCTTAGCACAAACACTCCGGCTGAAGTAGGCAAAAAGAAAAATCTATCTTAGTGCAAACATATTATGAGATTCATAAGTGTTTTTTAAAGGAATATAAAAATGCTTTTGTTTAGCGTTAAATATTGATTGGATATTAATGTAACCCCGTTTACGCTCGTATGTAGCAGGAAAGTAGAGATGCAATTTGAACAGCGGTCTTTTGACAATGGTATTCAGCATGAATCAAAGAATCTATCTACTAAATTTATTAAACACTTTCTTTTGCTCGCGGCTGCGCCCGCGTGTTAAAGATTTTCCGGGATAAAAGCCCCGCTATGTATTTTTCGGGATAAAAGTCTCCATGTTACACGCTCATAATGTAGCTTATATTGCTGAATTAATTTAAAAAAAAATCAGGCCAGTAGTTGGTAGTTAGTTTAACCGTTACAAATAAACAAACAAAAAATCAAATCATTCCTCTTTATAATAATTGTAAGTATAGATAAAATGCTTATCATAATAAGTACACATTTTTAAAGAACATAAATCTTGAACTCCAATCATACAAAGCGACCTGAGTATAAGCTATGACTACCTAAATCAAACCAATCCCGTTATTTAAACAGGAAAACTAAACAAAGCAATTCGTCAAGACAATATCTTATTCGAAATCTATTTGAACACGAGCTGAAAAAACACTAACGAAAGTGCCGGCCTAAAATGAAAGGGCATTATTTACAACTATGCAAAAATCTCGGGGGCACCTCCTCGTCTACACGTCAGCTTTCAGTTATCTACTTGACATTGATCGATGCTACCCTAAACAAGCGAAACCTCTCGTTACTTGCTGAATTAACACCTTTGGACGTCAAAAATATTATGTGCAAGTTAATGAACGTATTTGTTGAGTATGGCTTAGGAAATTTGATACTGCAAGCATAACTGTATCCGCATCGGTTATAAGGTTATTTAAAAATCTCTTTAATATTTTAAACTGGCTACTATATATTATGCTAATCTTAGTGATAAAAAACTCAGTGTATTAAATTAATATTTCTAAGGATAAAGGAAATTTCTTAAGATGCTATCGTAATAAACATTATATTATTAGTTACTGCAATCATTAGCGCATTTAAAGCAGAACTTTAATATTCATAACATAAACTTAACGTCGTTTAGCTGAGCAAAGATATATAGCGCTTTATAGCTAAAAATGTAATACGCTATTTCTTTGCCCACATTAATTCGTTTAAGTAATTACATTAGGTCGCTTTAAATGCTAAGTTTTTTGTGCTGACTTCTTACGAGCTATTTCGTTAACAAGTTTGTGTCGTGCGTAATTTTTACAAATGTTTTGTGACTATTAAAGCAATAAACAGAATTGGGCACACAGCCCTTTTAACCTAACTAAATTGTTATGGATGCCACACAAAGGTCGATCGCAGTGTCTTTTTTATAGTGGGGTTCAAAATTGGAGACTTTCATTTAGTCGTCGAATATGGCAGCAGTAATAGACCGCTATTCGTTTATTTAATTTCATATAATACAGCATGGCCGGATTAAATAAATGACAAAGTTAACTTCTCACTTCTTTGCGAACCTTTAAAACATTTTCAGAAGCGCCTATAAAGAATTTTAATGCTGGCATTTTGATTGCAATTTGTTTAAGTTAAGTCTCAAGGGAAGTATTTTATGTCTTCTCTTTTTAATACACTTTTCACAAGCTCATTAAAGTTTGTTAATATTTTGTTGTATACTAAAGGCAAATTTTTCATTACTGTTCACTTTCATTTAAGAAAAATTTAAAAAAATATTTAAAGCAAATATTTTCGTAAATATCTAACTATCATACTAATACTACTTCTTGCAAAAGATTTTGAAAATGGTTGGATGTTTGTTAGAAGTAAGTGCAAGAAGAATTTAACGAATTTTGATGAAATTTGGCACACATAATAGGTATTTGCTCCCATGGGAAGTAATGAATATTTTCAATCTGATTCTTTATGTAGATGGCGCTGGCTTCATATTGTGTTTTAAGGACTTGTGTAGTGGGAAAGGATTTTCGCGGGCGAAGTCGCGAGCATCACCTAGTTCTATAGCCAGAAGGTAGCGACTATATAACCCAGAAGGGGTAGGCATTCGAAAATGATGTACCCATTTTCCGCTATATGTGTTCCGTCCTATGATGTGATAGGGGGTTGACTGTCTCGGTGGCGTAGTTGTATTGCGTACGCGTTACGAGTACGATTTGCGCGCTGAGGTCCTGGGTTTGTATTCCGGGTTGATCCAAAAAACGTTGTGACTGGATTTTTCCGTCTTAAAAAAATTACTCAGTCACAGCTCGGCGTGAGGAAGTTGGCGGTGTGATACCCCCGTGCCTCGGAAAGCACGTTAAGCCGTTGGTCCTGCGCCTGATCTTTCTCCGGTCATGTCTGTCGTCTCACCGGACTATGAGAGTGAAGGAATAGCGAGTGCAGCTGTGTATTGCGCACACACTTGTGCACTATAATATCTCCTGCGTACCTGGCTAATCTCCGTTGAGTCCGGCCGCCGTGGCCGAAACTGGCTAGGAAGGTTACGTTTTTTTTAAGGGGGTGAACCTATCGCCATATCTAGCACTAATTCTGGACTTTGATGTGATACTGCGCAGATTAATATCACTATACCCGAGACCTCAGCTCGGCCGTTGTACTACAATACGCTACCGAGGTAGTCAGTACATTCACTTCATTTTTATTTCCTCAATCCGCGTCCTATATATTGTAAATATATTGTAATTAACCTTCGAAATTCTCATATCTATACTGTAATCACTTAAATAATATAAAGGACTCAGCTTGTATGATTTTCCTTAGTCATATGTATAAAGTCGCGTATCGACTTCGCGCTCCAAGAGGAAGAACATTGGCGCGCTTTCCGGCACATTTTGGAACGCGCACCAATGTGTGTGTGTGTGTGTTTGTGTTTGTGTTTGTAGTTGATATCAGTCAAAAAATTTGACTCTTGGTGCAGGTGTTCATGGCACGCGCGCCAGGAGCGCATAATGGATACACAGCTTAAGATCAAATGAATATGTACACGTTTATGAAATCATATTAGTGCGGGTCAACCGGACTAGTATTGAACATTTATTTACGTATGTGTTGATATCGACATAATACGGTTTAATTATGTATACTGTACCTACTTTCAATGTAGTAATGACACTGGAAATGACAGAACTGTTTGTTCCCAGTAATATGCACATGGTGCGATCATTCTAGATGGTCTTTTTATATGGTCACGGTAATATAAACCCACTGCATTCAACGGTAAGCAGAGACGAGTCCAAATAGAGTGTCGACGGATTTTTTGAACCGAATATTCACAGGCTGATGTCGTAACGCTGCTTAATTATGTTTTTTTTATTGCATCGAATGACGATACGAGCGTGCCGTGCGCCTGATGGTAAGCGTTACGACCACCCATAAACAGTAGTAACACCATACAGCACCTTGAGTTACAAAGTACTGTGTGGCATTTCTCTGCGCTCGTCATCCTGAGAAATAAGATGTTAAGTCTCATTATGTCCTGTAGTTACAATGCCCTTCAAACCGAAACACAACAGTGCATGCACACTGCTGCTTGGCGGTAGAAATAGACATTGCGGTGGTACCCACCCAGATGGACTCTTACATATGAGAGTCCTACCACCAGTAAAGTGGCCCACCAGTTATGTGGGCCACTATGGTTGGATTTGACACCTTATGGTCGCTATCTGGGTAAAAAATATATACTCCCACTAGCAGTCTCAGCTCTAATAGCATGCCATTTATACCTAGTAACTTTTAATTTAAGACAGAATTACTCCAGCACCTGTTAGTCGTGAACCTAAGTTCCGAGCTCTGTAATCGCCATAAACAACCGTACAGTCAGTAGCATAAATATCTGAACAAAATCAAAATTTCAAATCGCCTATATACGCGTTATATAACATTTTTTTCTTCGTTTGGTGTGAAGTGAATCTCTTCTATTTTATTTTGTGAAGAAAAAGAAAAGTTAGTAAGAACACAAAAGGATGTAGGCAATTTTGAATTTGTTCAGTTATGCCATGGACTAATAAGAGTATAGACTAACGATCCCCATACATTGAAGCGTACTTCACTGTTTAGTACATTGAATTCAACTAGATGGCACTAAGATCCATAAAATCTTTTGAAATGGTTATTTCAATGGCGCAAATGAGAGGATGGATAAAATAAACAACTATCGGTTTATCCGTTAGTTATTATTACGCCTAGATGGCGCTATAAACTGTTTAGCTCACAGACTACTACAATTATTTTAAGTATTATGGACTGCATTGGCACTTAAATATATCATTACTTTTTGTAAAGAAAACTAGGCAGGTATTAAGTTATGTGGTGCCACGCGCCGCCGACGACACATCGTTGGCCGGTTGTTTAGCGCGTATTACAAGTTTTTTATATGGGGACACCACTTCTTTTTTGACTGAACTTTATTTTTATATTTTTGTTATATAGCTAATATAATAATACATAATATATTGGGATAGTTTCAAATATCTACTTGTAACGGTTCCAACGCTACAAAAAAATGTTTTTTTTTTTGTATGGGGACTCCCCCTATTTTTAAACTTCTTTTTATTTTTAGATTTTTTCCTACGGTTACACACAATTACGTTCCGTTCGTGTAATATTACACTCGGCGCTGGCTAGCCAGTTACTTTGCTTGAACTTGGCTTGACACGCTACCGCGTGTCTAGATATTTATTTACACCAAAAAGGATACTAGACATTTAAAAAAAATATTATATGTATTGAAAAAGTGGCCGCTATTTTGGATTTCTTTGTTTTAAGGCCAACCAACCTCAAAATCGATACCTGGACATGGTTTTAGGTACAAGGGACAGATCCAAAGTTATAATTGAAAAAGTCGCCGCCATTTGAATTTCTTTGTTTTAAGGCCAATTGACCTCAAAATCGGTATCTGGGCATATCTTTAGTTAAAAAAGACGGATCCGATGTCAGAACTGAAATATGAGGCCGCCATTTTGAATTTATTTGTTTTAAGACCAATCGACCTCATAATCGACCTCTGGGAATCGCTTTGGGCACAAAGGGCATATCCTATATTATAATTGAAAAAAGTGGCCAATATTTAGGCTTCTTTATTTTTAGGCCAATTAACGTGGGGTGCGAAGTCAGGAAACCTCCACGTGGTGCACCCTGGGCAACGGAGCGTCGGTCGAGTTGATCGGCGCAACGGCCAATATCCTGACGAACAGTGGTCTTGGCGGTAGTCGCCGCTTTTTGCGGTGGCTGCCGCATCTTTAGATGGTGGGCCCGTTTATTCGGGCGGCTCCTGGTTCATCCGGGGGTGTCGACGGGCTCGGTGTGCGCTAACACCGCCCCGAGCAGGCAGTGGGGGGGAACCTTCCTCTCCGCTGTCACCGTTGCAGATCGTAATCTAGTATGGAGGTCCGTGGACATGTCTCGCGCTCCTGCTGGACCGAGGGTCTTGGCTTAATCGCCCGGACCACGAGGGAGAAAACCTCTATAAAAAGTTACCCCGAATCCCAAGCGGCGGCGCACCGCGAGGGGATGCATGGCCGATGGGTAGTTCGGTCACTAGTGCGACCCCCGCCAGAGTACCGGCCGACCCTCTTGGCGGGTTACGCTAGGCTTACCCAGGTACAGGGGGCACTGCCTGGGTGGACTCTTTATTTCCCCCATACTCGTGGGATTAATCATGAATAATCTAAATCCTAAAATAACTTTGACGAGGGTGCCTACTCCAGTTCCGGCTGGAGAGGCGGAGATTGGTGGGCGAAAGCCTGCTGATCGAGTGCGGAGAGTCGGCGCGGGCAAGAAGATGTCCACAGGCGTCGACTCTGAGTCGAGTGGGAGCGTTTCCTCCGTTCGGAGCCGTAGGCTCTGGAGGAAACGCTCAGAGATGAGTAGCAGGTCGTCCCTCGGGAGCGACACTGAGGAGCCGGTCCCGAAGTCGCAAGCGACAACCGGACGTGGCAGGGGAGGACCATCCTTGGTCGACGATTCCGTCGACCAAAGGAAAAAAGCCAAGGCGCGCGATCTCCTGCAGCGCAGGGAGGCCCACCAAAGGGCGAGGAGGGAAGAGAGCGGTGAGGGCATGGTCCTTCGCTCCGCCGCTAAGCCGAAGGTGCCCGCTGAGGCGGTAGTAGCCGAGGAACCGGCTCCGAGCGTTCGCCCTAAAGGCGACGCTAAGAAGTGGCGGGACAGGTGCGCCAAGCTGGAGGAGGCGGTGAAGGAGCTGAAGCGTGAAAACGCTTCTCTCCTTCGCCGTCTGGAGGAGCTGGCAGCAGTGGAGGCCAAGTGGCAGGCCAGAATGGAGTCGGTGCTCCTAGGGCCGGCCCAGAGGCCTCCGCTGGCCCACGAGAGACGGTCCATCCCCGGGGACATACCACTCCCCGTCCAGGGTGGTTTCGTTCGGGGAGCTCCCCAGCCTTCCTCTAAGGGGAAGGGGAGGGGGAAGGGGAAAGGAGCAGTGCAGCCTGCTCCTCTCAAGGCTCCTGCCATCGTGGCCGGGCCCTCCACCTCTGCTGCCGTGGCGGTCGCTGGGCCGTCTGGGGTACCCAAGAAGGGGAGGGGGAAAGGTGGTCCTCCTGCTCCCCCTGTCGCGAAGTCCGCTCCGAGGGAGCCCCGCCCACTGCCACCGGCCCCAGCGTCCATGGACGCTGAATGGACCGTGGTGGTGGGTAAGAAGAAGCGGGGGAAGCACACCCCCGCCGCGGCGCCTGCAGGGAAGCCCCAGCAGAGGAGGCAGAGTCGTAAGGAGCCCAAGCTGCATCAGCCACGCTCGGCAGCCATAGTGCTGTCGCTGACGCCAGCGGCGGTGGCCAAGGGGCTCACTTACGCCAAAGTGCTGACGGATGCCCAGCACCGAGTAGACCTCGCCGGCCTCGACATCGACAGGTTGAGGCCCAAGGTGGCAGCCACGGGTGTCATGTTGTACGAGGTGCCCGGGGCTGAGTCGGAGCGAAAGGCGGACTCCCTCGCCGCAAGGCTGAGGGAATGCTTTGGCGGGTTGGACGATGTTCAAATCTCCCGGCCCACCAAATGCACGGAGCTGCGGCTGTCGGAGCTAGATCCCGCAGCCACGTCCGAGACGGTCGCGGCGGCCCTTTGCCTTGCTGGCGAGTGTGCTGCGGACGCAGTAAAGGTGGGCCAAATCCGGCCCGATCGCTCCGGCCTGGGCTCCGTCTGGGCCAAGGTGCCGACCAGGGCGGCACAAAAAATAAAGGCGGGCAGCCTGAAGGTGGGGTGGACTGTGGCCCGGGTGACCGTGCTCGGGGCGCGCCCGATGCGCTGTTACCGTTGTTTGGAGCACGGTCACACGCAGAGTACCTGCGTCGGAGGACCGGACCGCAGCGATTTGTGCTATCGCTGCGGTAAACCGGGCCACAAAGCCCGTGAATGCGAGGCCGCGCCGAACTGCGCAGTCTGCGCGGCCGCAGGGAGGCCCGCCAAACATCCGGTGGGCGGGAAGGCGTGTCCCGCCCCCTCCCGTCGCGATAGGCGTCGCGACGGAATACGAAGTGTTGCTACCGCTGGGGCTTCGACCCAGCCCCAGGCAGCGAGCCCACCGCAAGGGGCCGCGATGGACGTGGTAGAGATCGCCCAATAATGGATTTAAATTTCCTCCAGGCGAACATCAACCACTGTGCCAGTGCCCAGGACCTGTTGTCCCAAAGCCTGGCGCAGTGGTCAGTGCAAGTGGCCGTGGTCGCTGAGCCGTATTTTGTCCCCCCCCCCCCCCCCCCCGGGATAACTGGGCGGGGGACCTTGACGGCTTGGTGGCCATCATCAGCCGGGGCGCCGCTGGCTCCCCACCCTTCGAAAAAGTAGCGAAGGACAGGGGATGCGTGGCGGTTCTGCTGGGAGACATTTGGATAGTAGGAGTGTACTTTTCTCCCAGCAGACCCCTCGCCGAATTTGAGTCTTTCCTCGTTCGGCTGGGGGCCTTGGTGGAACAAGGCCAACCTCACCCGGCGGTCGTCGCCGGCGACTTCAACGCCAAGTCCGTGGCTTGGGGTTCGCCGGCGACGAACGGTCGTGGTCGGGTCCTGGAGGAATGGGCGATCTCTGTCGGCCTGGTCGTCCTGAACAGGGGATCGGTGGACACGTGCGTGCGGCACAACGGCGGGTCTATTATAGACCTGTCGTTGGCGAGTGCCGCCGTCGCGCGCCGTGTCCGGGACTGGAGAGTCCTCGTGGGCGTGGAGACGTTGTCGGACCATCGTTACATCAGGTTCGGCGTCTCCGCGTCCCCGAGTGTCCAGTCCGGTGGTGTACCGAGTGCCCCAAATCAGGACGGCACCGAAGAGCGATGTCGTGCGGTGTTCCACAGGGCTCGGTTCTGGGCCCTCTCCTGTGGAACATCGGGTACGACTGGGTGCTCCGTGGTTCCAATCTCCGGGGCGTCGGCGTGACTTGTTACGCCGACGATACGCTAGTCACAGCGACTGCTGGGACCTTCCGGGACGCCGCAACTCTGGCGGCGGCGGGCACCGGCCAAGTGGTTGGTAGAATCCAACGTGTAGGGTTGAAGGTGGCCCTCGAGAAAACCGAGGCCGTGTGTTTTCATGGACCTCGGCCACCGGCCGGTGCCGGCATCGTCGTTGGGGGGGTGCGGATCCCCATCGGCTCTAGCATGAAGTATCTAGGTTTAGTCCTAGATAGCCGATGGCGATTCCGCACCCACTTTAAGGAGTTGAGGACAAAATTGTCCCGGGCAGCGGGCGCTCTTTCCCGCCTGCTGCCCAACCTGGAAGGTCCTGGCTTCCCTTGCCGGAGGCTGTATCACGGAGTCGTGCGGTCCATAGCCCTTTACGGCAGCCCCGTTTGGGCTGACTCCCTGGGCCGCCCCTGCGTCGCCCTTCTGCGCGCCCCGCAGAGAGCTTTAGCGCAGCGGGCGGTCAGGGCGTACCGCACGGTCTCTTTCGAGGCGGCTTGCCTATTGGCCGGATTTCTGCCCTGGGACCTGGACGCCAAATCCCTTGCCGATGTATTCCATTGGCGGGAGGAAGCGTTCAGTCGTGGGGAGCGTCCGGCCCTGAAGGAGGTGGAGGCCAAGAGGGCCGCCTTACGGCGAGCCGCCGTGGAGGAGTGGCGTCTCAGGCTGGAGGCCCCGTCGTGGGGGCACCGTGTCGTAGAGGCAGTGCGTCCTGTCTTTGCCGAATGGCTGGACAGGCGCCACGGAGCGGCAACATACCGCCTGACGCAGGTGCTCACCGGGCATGGCTGCTTCGGTGAGTTCCTGTTTCGGGTGGTAGGTGTAGAGGAGTCGGCCGTGTGTCACTATTGTGACAACTGCCCAATGGACACGGCCCAACATACGTTGGAGTGTTGTCCAGCCTGGGATGAGGAGCGCAGCGCTCTCAGAACAATCGTCGGAGAAGACCTCTCACTGCCGGCCGTGGTCGCTTCCATGGTCGGCGGTCGGGAGGCCTGGCAGGCGGTGGCCCACTTCTGCGAGGCGGTCCTCTCGCGGAAGGAGAGTGCCGAGAGGGATCGCCAGCGCAGTGGTGATCCCTCCCGCCGCCAGACGAGACGTAGGAGGCGTCGGGTGGACGACTGACCGACGTCTCCCGCCCTGTGGATTGGGGGCGTTTGGAGAATTCCACCACGGTATCCCCTGCCTGTCGTAAAAGGCGACTAATAGGGGCCTCCGGGGGTCACGGGCGGGACGTGCCGCCCACCCATTAGTCTAGCCAACTTCTGTGACCCCCGTGATGGACATGTCCGAGGCAGCGTGTCTCACGCTGCCTCGGACACCAAAAGGCGGACACGATACGGTGTTTCGGGGGCTTCTGAGCCCCCGCAACAGGAAAAAGGACCGCAAAAACGCGGTACGCGCAGGGGCGGTTGCGGACGACAACTTAGACGTGAGTCGGAGGAAGCCCGCAGCCGTCCCTAATGAGCCGAAGATGGCCATAATAAAAAAAAAAAGGCCAATTAACGTCAAAATCGATGCTTGAGCATAAGAAAAGTGGTCGCCATTTTGAACTTCATTGTTTTAAGACTGATTGGATTTAGATAGATATTTGGGCTTGTCTTTAGCCAAATAGAATAATTAATCGAGGTTGGAATTTTAAAAATTGCATTTCATGTTAAATTTTGTTGTTTAAGGGCTATTGGTTTTAAAATCAAAATACGCTGGACATGACTATAAACTATAGTAGGTAATATGGCCACCATCAAGGCTTGTTCAATTCTCTTCAATAACGATATCACAGCTTTGCTATGTCGCAAAATAAATAAATTGTCTTCGAATTTTAGAAGACGAAGTTCGAAGTCTTCGTGGCAGCAAACAGGAAATAAAGTAAATGGTTCTGTGAAAGCATCAAAATTGGTAACAAAATTAGGGAGTCGTTAACCTTCATTTGAAATATTGCTATAAGCATAAATAACCACGTAGTAGAAATGATCTTACCATATTTTTCGTCCCCCATATCGTTTTGCCTTGTTAGGTGACCATTTAATTATCGTATCCCTTTTAACTGACCCATTTTCACCAGACTTAAAAGGCTACTTAGGTTGATTACCTTATTGATTTTTAAAAGTATTTAATTTTGATGTGAAAATATATTTCAATTTTTTCTATAATGGAAAGCAATCCAAAAATGTATGTTATAAATTCAGGGGATACAGTTTGGTGTCGCTGCTATGTAGCATCTGTTATTACACCATCTATTGCTATTCTAATTATTCATTAGCATTTAATTTTTAAAAACTAAGCCATTAAAATAGTGTAAAATGTAGTTAAATGAAGTCAAACTATTGACATAACTTTGAAATTATTAACATAATGTGGGATGAACAGAAGTGAGACAAGCAAGAAAGATTTTTTTTTTTAATTTTCATATCCCACACTTCTGAAAGCCAGAAGTTTGCTTGATTTTACAATAACACTCGTGTCTGCAACGGTTGGTTTTAATAAATTATTAAAATGCACATGAAGAAGTGTTAACAGATCACAGTTGTGGTCTCAACTAACTTGAAAATATTGAATAGTAAGCTACCGTTGCTATTTCAAACAAATCTGTTTCTGGTAGTCAATCTTCTATGAAACTTCTACACTTTACAGGCTGTATGGTTGATGGAAGACTTTGAAAACAAATAATTAATCCAACATGGTGCTCATTTTTATCACAATTAAAACGAATCATTATATTGTGGTTAAAGGCATGCCCAAATATCGATTTTAAAGCTAATGGGCCCTAAAACAAGTTCAAAATAGCGGTGCCTTCTCAATTCTAACATTGAATCTGCCTTTTATAGATAAAAACTAAAAAAATACTAGATATCGATTTTGAGGTCAATTGGCCTTAAAACGAAGAAATTCAAAATGCCGGCCACTTTTTCGATTCCGACATTGGATCTGTCTTTTATAATCAAAGATATACCCAGCTATCGATTTTGAGGTCAATTGGCCTTAAAACAAAGAAATTCACAATGGCGGCCTCTTTTTACAATTCCGACATTGGATCCATCTTTTGTAACTAAAGATATGCACAGATATCGATTTTGCGGTCGATTGGCCTTAAAACAAAGAAATTCAAAATGGCGACCACTTTTATCAATTCTAGCCTTGGATCCGTCTTTTGTAACCAAAGATGTACCCAGCTATCGATTTTGAGGTCAATTGGCCTATAAACAAAGAAATTCAAAATGGCGGCCTCTTTTTACAATTCCGACATTGGATCCATCTTTCGTAACTAAAGATATGCACAGATATCGATTTTGAGGTCAATTGGCCTTAAAACAAAGAAATTATAAATGGCGGCCACTTCTTTCAATTCTTACATTGGATCTGCCCTTTAAGCCTAAAAGCCTAAAAAAATACTATAATAATCATGTAAACTCAACATAACCAACTGACTTTTGTAAGCTGATGCACCGCACATGCGAAATATTTGGTAAAAAATCAACAAAATCACGTTGATCCCCGGTTGTCGCTAAACAAGTGAACCTTGATAAAATAACTTGTGGCTCTGACATCGTCCCTGACTTCACACACTCACCCGCGCGCGTGGTGCGGGGCAGTGTGTGAAGCGCCTTACTGCCATCTGTTGTACGTCCATTCTAATGCTAAACTATTTTGTTTTACGGTACAATGCCCCCTAACGGGAAATTCTTGAAACCCGGCAGATGTTTAAGTTTCCAGGCTATTTATCAGCGCCATCTAGCAATAAGCCGGGATTTTGCACTTTTTCAGGTGAACGCTTCAATGTATGGCGATCGTCAGTCTATACTCTTATTAGTCCATGGTTATGCTACTGATTGTACATTGATACAAGAACAAACATACATACATATACATACATATACACTCACGCCTGTTATCCCCGAAGGGGTAGGCAGAGGCGCAACTAGTGCACCCACTTTTCGCCGACATTCCGTCCCATGATGTGATAGGGGGCGAGCCTATCGCCATATCGGGCACAAATTCCAGACTCCGGAGTGATATTGAATAGAAAAACTCAATATCACTTTGCCCGACCCGGGGATCGAACCCGAGACCTCAGCTTTGCAGTCGTACTGTAATACAACTACGCCACCGAGGCAGTCATACAAGAACAAACATGAAATTAATTAACACATGTTTGCGAGACAACAACCTTTTTAACCTGCTGTTGTAAAACAAAACGATCACATAAAGTTACTCAGTGCGTTGGTTCCATTTGTAAATTAAATTATCGCTATGCTAGTTTTATCTACAATGCTAATTACCTACTTCAAACTGGACAAATATGAATTCAAATGTTAGACATAATTATTAGATTATGTTCTTATTTTAGATTCTGGATATAAATATTGTGTCGATTAAAGGTTAAAGATAGCATAGTTTTCAGGTATTTGGACATTGTGAGGCCTTAGTAAGTTTTACGTTTTTATAAATAGAATCACACATAATATATTAATATTATTATTTCATTTTAACGTTTCTAACATATAGAAATGAAACAATGATGACATCATGCAACGATAATTCAAATCATGCCTGGTTGAACAAAACCTTATGATTGGATTTATTTGTCGTAACGTGTGTACCTAATCTACATTAATATTACGTACTTTTAAAAGGAACATTGCTCCTTCTAACACAAACCGAATAAAAGCTGAAATAACCACAAAAAAGAAACAAACTGCTATAATTATCGCCTCAAATTACTTACAATTAGCGCTCCAAAGTTCAAAGACCATCCTAAATAGACAACGATTACTCCATCTCCCTGGAATGGTCCAGGGTGCCGTAAAACCGTTGGTCTGACCGAGATGTTTAATTTAGTACAATGAGTAGGATGTTATTAATAACGCTAAGCGACACCGCGTGACCGCATATTTCATTTTTAAGTATGCATAAAAATGTAAACAAGGCAGCAATGGCGACCTTCCTTGCAGTATTTTAATAAAAGACCAGAGCTCTAAATAACAGACTTTTATGTTTCAAGCGTCACCCTTTGGCTGTATAAGTTTTTGTTGATACGAAATAATTTGCGTGTTTTAATTGAACCTTAAGGAAATAAGTTGTTTATTATCTTTTACGAGGATATCATAGATTTACTGACAATCGTTGTGCAAATCTGTCACAGTTGAACTTTGTCTCGCTTCTTCTAATTCTTAATTCAAAGGGTTGCGAGCGCCTTCTGCGTTCACCCTAAAGACCGGTATAGCCAGAAAAACCGACTCATGTCAGGCTACTGGCAGTAGGGCCATTAACAAAAAAAAAGAAGCTAACGTTAAATGAACCCCAACATAGTTGGTCCAGCGGCGATGGCCTAGTTGGGTGTAGAATGGACTACTGAGATGAATGTCCGTAGGTTCCAAACCCAAGGGCGCGCACCTCTTACTTTTCTAAAAAAATATGTGTGTATTCTTAGTGAATTATTGCTCGTTTTAACGGTGAAAGAAACACATCGTGCGGAAACCTTTATACCTTACAAATTGTCTATAACAAACCGAGCTTATGTGAAGTCTGCCAACCCGCACTAGGCCAGCGTGGTGGACTAAGGCCTAAACCCGATGTAGAGGAGACCTGTCCTCAAGAGTAGGCAGTATATAATCCAGGGCTGGTACGGTATGGTATAGTTAGACAAAACAGGTCAAAATAAAACATCATAATATCGAAATTATATAACAAAGATGTCATTGTCGAAAAATAAGAGTATACAAAGTTATTTCATGTAGGTACAAGTCTTTGATCACCAAACTACAGGTGTCCATTGAGCAAATTTGTATATTTGACATGGGTTATAGGCAAAAGTGAGACCGACAGGTTTATATTAACTTACATTCCTTTTTCATTTTCTATTACTTTGACATAGCCTGTAATTGAAAAATATAATTTTTCGAAGGTTTGTCTTTCCTAGCACCATAGATACAAATCTCAATTACTACTCTGTAAGTGCATTTAAGACTTAATATTGCAAAAAGTATGCTACAGCCATAAAATATTCAAACAATAATTTCGAACAAATTTTAGAAATACGCACATATCCACTGAACTTAGGTACAAAGGATTTTACTCAAAAGTTTCACGTTTTGTGATAAAGCAAAGTCACGTACAAAATCTGAAACTGACACAAAAACAAAGTTTGTCAATGTAAAGTTCGAATTTCATTTGCTAAGTTGAAAGAGACAAAAACAGCGCACACACCTCAGGCCGTTTTTAACGCTGGCTTACATACATAAATTCTTAACCTCTGGCGACATTTTATCGCTCATCGCATTTCATATCGAACGAATTCTTATTATAATAGAATTTTAAATAATATTAGAAAGTCTTGCTAATATAATATTTTAATCATAAGTTATAGCATATTACTTTCTCATTTAAGAAGCATTGACGACGGTAAAATTATTAATAACACTGTACAATGAAGTATGCTCCCAGAAATTCAAATTCTACCATTAGGGAAGCGACCTTCTCGTAGATACTTTGTGAGCTTAATTAGTGGCACAATACGACAAAACGTAGCGAAATCGTCTCAACACAATATCGAATGTTTCCTAAATTGGCTCTACTGCCCCTTTGAGTTCAAACACAGGCTCGCTCTCTTTTTATACTTCGTCTGTGCTTACTAAAATGCAAAGCATTTCATGTCAACGTTATCTACTTTCCTCAAAGGCAGGTTGTGAAAAACTACATCCCGTGAACTGAATTCAAAGTTAACACAACTGTGCACTGTATATTTAAAGGATTTCCTCTTAACGGTTTGAAATATACATACAAAGTGGAGGTTTTCAGCAAAGTGTGACGAATAAAATTTCTTTATACTATTTCTCACTTATCAAACTACGCATTACGACCTTTTCAGTACCACTCGGGGTTTTACAGTGGTATGAAACTGCAATTAAATGCCCCACTGAAAGACTCGAAGCATAATCATGTTTTAGTATGTTTATGTGTGCCTTGAATACAAAATATGAATCCGCTTAATCCATACAAATAGTTAAAGAAGTACAACGTCACCATACAGTCTTCCACAAATATATCTCGAGGTAGAAATTTACGACGTTAATATGAGTTTATCAAAATTGTCTTTTAACTGTTCGTAGAGCCTGGCATCTGTTTTGCAAACAAACAAGCCCGTACAATATAATCACGGATTATTCACGAAACTACGTATATGAATGACAAGTGAACATCCCATACTTATATACGACTAGCTTTTGCCCGCGGCTCCGCCCGCGTTAAAAAGTTTTTCCGGGATAAAAGTCCCGCTTTATGTTTTCCCAAGATAAAAGTAGCTTATGTGTTAATCCAGGACATAATCTATCCGTGTGCCAAATTTCATCAAAATCCGTTTAGTAGTTTTTGCGTGAAAGAGGAACAAACATCCATACATCCAAACATCCATACATTCTTACAAACTTTCGCCTTTATAATATTAGTAGGATAGTAGGATAATACCATACCAGCCCTGTATTATATAATGCCCACTGCTGAGCATGAGCCTCATCTACAACTGAGAGTGTAAGGCCTTAGTCCACCACGCTGGCCTACTTCACATACCTTCGATATTCAGAGAACTTCTCAAGTATGCAGGTTTCCCCACGGTGTTTTCCTTCACCGTTAAAGAGAGCGATAATTCACAAAGAATGCACACATAATTTTTTAGAAAAGTCAGTTGTGTGTGCCCTTGGGTTTTGACTTTTGAACCTGCGGACATTCGTCTCGGCAGTCCGTTCCACTCCCAACTTGGATGTCGCCGCTTCGCCTATACATTAAATATATTACATGTACCTACAATATATATAAACCGATTTATTAGTAAGGTTTTTAATAAAATTACAATTTTACTCCTCCTCTCCTACTAAAAATAACCGTTATATATTCCCTGTTTTATTTTTACGAACTCTGTATTTATAACTACGATTTCATAAAAAGGTGGAAAGTTTTCTACAAACCAATCACAATCAAATGATTTCCCAAGGACTCAACTTTTCTAAAAATAAAGTAATGAGGCAATCACTCTACTTAGAAAAAGCTTCACTTTATACACTGTAAGTTTATAAGAACTAGGACGGAAGCAAAAAGCCTTAATCAAACGTTTAATAAAATAATGTCGGGATTTCCTGCAATATTCTTCTTAGAACAAGTTTCTTAGATGTGATCAACTAAACTTTAATTGCATTTTTAATATTGTATGCTTATTTTGTATTGTGATATATTTTCTTAGTAAGAATTTAAATATTTTCAATTTTTATTACCTACGTTTGATATTTATTATAAAGTGTAAATAAATGAAAAGGAAAACTCTTATTATGCAACGGCAACTAATATTACAGGACCAATACATTTAATTATATTTTTTTTTTCACTTTGATATCGATATATTACATATACCTGTTGCCCGCGGCTCCACCCGCGTCAAAAAGTTTTCCGGGATAAAAGTGCTGCTTTATATTTTCCCGGGATAAAACGTAGCCTAAGTTACTCCTTATTACATCAGCTACCTGGCAATAAAAGTCCCTTCAAAATCTTTCCAACCATTTCAGAGAGTAGCCGGAACAAACAAACAGACAGACAGACAAAAATTAAAAAAAAACTTTTTGGTGTAATAGATATCCACAGTTTTACGCAAAAAAATTAGGTTATGAAATACAGCATGCAGTAATAAATACAAAGACACGAAATAATAACATAAAACAAAGTAATCACATAACAAATTATGTCAGACAATCATTAACTCCTATTAAGTCAATATTGTTCGTAGCAGGAATTTATTACCACTGTAATACATTTCACGAAATGTCTGGTCGACTAAACCATTACTGCAACGCAGCGGCACGGACGAAATGCCCAAATATTTTGGGTCGCTCCGGGTCGGAACACCACCTGCTGACATGACCTGACTTACAAATACAATAATTTATTTATATTTTTGTAAAATAATGGCCATATGCCGCTGTTTACATTATCTTCTAAATTGACTCGTCAAGCCCCGCCTCGGACGCCGGCGTCCGAGTATATAGGGTTTCCCCATACATCTATACATATACAAGCGGGGTTTGACGGGTTAATATATTATGGACTTCTAAAGTTTTATGACAAGATACAAAGATAATTTTAAATATTGTTTAATATGACACACACACACACTCACGCCTGTTATCCCCGAGGGGGTAGGCAGAGGCGCAACTAGTGCACCCACTTTTCGCCATTATTCCGTCCCATGATGTGATAGGGGGCGAGCCTATCGCCATATCCGGCACAAATTCTAGACTCCGAGCTGATACTGAATAGTAAAACTCACTATCACTTTGCCCGACCCGGGGATCGAAACCGAGACCTCAGCTTTGCAGTCGTACTGTAATACAACTACGCCACCGAGGCAGTCAACAAGATACAAAGGTAATTTTAAATATTGTTTAATATGATAGTTGCAGTAAATTTTTTTATTTGTCCTGGTTTCATGTACAATATATTTTATGGTCATCAAACGAAGAGACATAACAAATAGTGATTAGACATAACTGTTGTCACTCCAACGCGAGTAATTGCTCAATAAGAATCATTTGTAATTTATTAACACAATGCCTCTATTCCCTCATTTTGGCACGGAAACCAGACACTGTATTGGAGTCAGTCCAACGATTGTTTGTTCAGTTTATTGCTAACAGTCCGATACTCCAAAGATTATTGATAGCGGCCATTATTGCAATAATTACGAGCGTGATTAAAAAACCGATGCAATTTCGAAAAGTGAGGTAACATTTCCAATACCGCATGCAGTGGGTACAAAAGGAAATATCACATTGGGTTTTATGTAAGATGAAAGCGGAAACTAATGACTGGGAGTCGCTACAAGCATTTTTATTCGATTTTAATCTAGATATAAACTGAAGAGAACTGGGTAGATGCGAATGCAACTATGCAAGTACTGATGATTGCATACAACGATTGCTTTTGCCCAGCTTTAAGGGCCTTGATTGGAAAGCTATGGGAAAAAGGATTTTACAAAAAAATAACGATTCTTTAAAAAGTAACAAGGAAATATACTCATGATAACAAAAATATTTATTATTGTTTAGTCGTAATTCGCACGTATCCACGCCCCCTGATAAATTACAGAATTACAAAACTGTGTCAACATACAACACAACGCAATTTTGTATCGTGCTAAAAGAGAAATATTTTTATAATTAATTTGTCGTCACGTTGTTATAGATAATGCGCTGAATTGACATGATTGACTACGAAGTGTGCTTAAACAACATTAAGGATATGCCCTGTTTCTTAATTTTTATTATAAAAATAAAAATCCTCGAAACTAAAGGCAGGAGCAAAAGCTAGCAAGTGTATAATATGAACATTTCCTATTATTGGATTGTATTGCCCAACTAAATTCCCAGTAAATAAAACGCGTGAAACTCTATAGTTTTTCGAAACACTAAATACGATATTAATACAATAATAATGGTCGTTAGCTCTGAATCGCGATAAATGAGTCGAAGCCAGCCAAAACACTGTTGCATCTTCAAACCGACAAGTAGAGTGGGACATTTCCGTTTCAATCCACCTTCCCGTTCGAGAATGGATGTGCTATGTTGTATACGTCTATACTTATATCCTATAAGTATAGACGTATACAGTACATTGTAGTTTGTAAAATTCAGTTGCAATAGTGCAAAATTAATCAAAACCATACTGTATATAACTTTGTAGTGTATACCGTCATTTCAGACCTAATAAATTGACATAGGACAAAATACTGTTCACTTAAAACATTGTCTATTTTTCTACGTGTACATGTGTTAACATTTTCTTTTATCAAAAGCTCAATTTTGTTAAAAAGTAATGGAAAATATTCAGAAATACATCTACAAAACACAGACATGTCTTCTCGACACATTCTTGACAATACGTATTATGATAGCACAAGTGGTTGTGCAGAGACTTTGTTTCAATAGTCGCTGAAATCACAGTCAGTGTGAAACGTAACGTTAAGAATACGGAAAATTGTTCTCGGAAGTCAATGTTCGTAAGTGAGGACATAAAATCTTCGTCATGAAGCTGTAAGGAGGCAATTTCTTGTCTACTCAAGAGTATCACCGCCATATATGTCTCTGTAGAAGACGTGTTCTGCATACATAGTAGATGTATGTCTTACTAGCTTTTGCCCGCGGCTTCGCCATATTAAAAAGTTTTTCCGAGATAAAAGTCCCGGTTTATATTTTCCCGGGATAAAAAGTAACCTATGTGTTAATCCAAGACATGATCTACCTGTGTGCCAAATTTCATCGAAATCCGTTCAGTAGTTTTTGCGTGAAAGAGGAACAAACATCCTTACAACCATACATCCAAACATCCATACATTCTTACAAACTTTCGCCTTTATAATATTAGTAGGAAGGATATCAGTAGACAGCTGAGGTAAGGAAAAAATTGTCATCCCGCAAAATCTATCATTAATTTATGATGGCATGTTAAGACAACATATATCATTGCGACTGTGTTATTAGATGTTAATTCACTGAGTTTTGCAGTTTTGATTTACTAACTAATGCTTTTTAGATAAAAAAATGCGTATAAATAGTTTTCTTTCTAGCATTTTACAGACGATGACGAAGTTTTATATTATAATGAAAAATGTCTGCAACTCCACCTTCAGCTTTAGTATTCAATGTACAAAGATATATTGCTAAAGATGTTTAAAAGTAAAAAATATGAAAGTATTTTTACAAATAAAAATATCTCACACAAAGCAATGATCGTACTAATGCAGATTCTACATCTTAAATTCAAAACGACCATACAAGAGAAACCCCTACTCAATTTGATTTAATATCAGAATAAATGTATGGTATTGAATGCATTTTCCTTCAAATATACGTGAGTGGAATTTCTATTGGAAGACTTGACTGGTACTCATTGGTCAACGTTCTGTGACAAAGCTTTTCGCTGAAAATATTTTCAATAAAAATGTCGGACCATTTTGAGTTATTAGAGCATTACGAAGGGAATATTGATATATAGCCGATGACGTCTATCGAAGTGCTATTAAAGAGCATATTTATATTTATATGATTTTATCTCATCTATCTCTTCAGTGTGGATTATCGAGATAGGGCGACAAGTGCAGTTACCCTAACCGCTGTAGCTTTAAGAAAACTTTCTTCGAGACTGTCCATGATTTTTAAGACATTTGAGATCGTATAAGCAAGAGAATATGAGCAATTTAAACAATAAAAAATAAACCAACAAATCCTGTTGCTTATAAGGATTACAATACTGTACGTGACTATTAGAGGTTTGAGTTCTTTTAAGCTTAGAAATAGCAAAAACCTTTCTGTAGGAAACGCAATTCGCATTAAAACATGGTATTCAACAAAACTTTGTATTCAGGTCATATATAGGGATGTAATATAAGCATTAAAATAAATGCATTCAAGAACTTACAAATCCACCCTGTACGTGCCATATAGGCTCCAAAACGGTTAAAATAAAAAAAATCAGGTCATCTTCCGGTTAGCTCAACAGGCTATCCTGTGAAGTTAGGTAACGTTCAGATCGACAAGTTTTTTTTGCGTGTTGGCAATTTTGTGTCATTATCGGCATCTGGTTAGAGATCAATAAGTGCTTCCCCTCTACCCGTCCGAAGCCGGGACAGATCGCTAGTAAATATATAAATAGTAAATATGTAACAAGGAAAGTTTTTTATTGTAAAGTTTTCCAAGTATTTTTTTTTTCAAATATTGTATCTAAATAATGTATGTTAATAGCTTTTAAATTGATTAAAGAATTCATGTTTATTTTGTTTCGAACAAAAATATACGAACACAAAAAAATATACCACAGGAATTAGTACCAATACCAGTATAGACAAAATATAATACGTAGTAATAAACGGTGGGTGGTGGTCGGATTTTTGTGTCCCAGATGTAAATGGCCACCCATATACAATCAAAAACTCGTCATGAGTCCCCTGATTCGTGGTTCGTCACGCGTATCAAACCAAGTACCTCAAGGGAAATGTTCCAAATTTGAATTATTCCCTAACCATTTGTTACTGTTATTGATTGGGGCAAGAACTCACCCTCTGGCCTAATGAAGTGTGTGTGCATGTCTAAAACTATAGTTGAAATCATGACTAGTTATGTAGTCACATTTTGTTCATCGTCTTTGCAGGTAATTGTAATCCCATCAAAAACATAAATGTGAAATGTGGAAGCCAAGTCTTATATTAATTTAAGCCCAAGATTAGACTTGGCTAGTCTTCACATAAAATTTTTCTTATATTTGACTAATAAACTTATCTTTATGTTACTGTTTTTATATTGTAAAGTCAACATATCCTACTCGTCGAAAAAAAAATGTTTTCTGATAAAACTAGCCAAGACAAATCTTGAGCTTAAATTAATATTAGACTTGGCTTCCACATTTCACATTTATGTTTTTGATGGGATATCATTACTTTTTGTAAAGATATTATTTATTAAAATATTGAGTTAAGAAATTAAAACAATTACGTAAGAAGTTACCTTTTATCAATATTTATGAAGTTACTTATTTTAGAATGAAAATAAACAATGTATTAAAAGGCGTAAACCACTTCATCGTCCTGCTATGTGCACGCGATGAAGTCCTCTTGGTAGAAAAACCTCTATTTAATAATTACTTAAACTCTATGATTCGCAAGTATTATGATACAATGTCCAATGTCATCTCATGTCAAAATAATAAACGTCTTAAGATGTAAATAAACATTGTAGAAATCAGAAGTTTTTAATTGAGCTCGAAACAGAAGTAAATATATAATATAAAAGACTGAAGAGTGGGCACGAGTTGCTGATGCCTATAACGTATATATAGGAACCTACCGCCGTGTCCCACAACAGCTCTGTCTAAAGTCGGAAAATTTACAGAAAATTTCAAGCAAAAGTGGTGCCCCAATACGGAAGGAACGTAATTAATGGATCAAGGTAAATAGTATTTAAAGTAAAATAAAGCATCAATGGACGTATACGCCTAAACGTTCATTATTCTAAAGATAATTTATAGATAGTATGCAGATTTTCCGATTGCTTGGAAAATGTTTCAAATCTTAAAAATGCACTGTTTTCAGATTTTTCCCTTTGTATACATACAATTACCTATGTGGACACCAAATTTCAACTTTCTAGGTCATCTGGAAGTGGGTTAGGTTTTTGATCTATATGTCAGTCAGTGATAAAAATGCCGATTTTTAGATGTTAGTATCTCAATGAGCGTTTAAGCTATATTTATGAAATTTGGGATTCTAGTTAACTTGAGGGGGTTTAATACATAAACCAAATCTCAGGTATTTACGTTAAATAGATTTTGAGTTATAGAGACGTCAAAAGTCGCTCCAAATGGTTCGGGTGAAACTACACTAGGCAGCTTCGACTTTTTTTTTTTGCTTGGCTTGACACGCTGCCGCGTGTCTCGATATAAGTTTGTCAACTGATCCATTGATTCAAACACATTTATATGAAGTCCATAAAATAAATATTACTTATTATAAGAAATGCTACAACTAACATGCAACACCAGACGTCCCCGAACCCGAGAAGCAAATTCGGCTTACATAGAATACACAGACTATATCGTTGGCTAAAAACAAACACAACGCGATTTAGCTACAGACTAGTACATAGCACTAATATATAGTTACCAATGCTCCTATCCTACCTTCAGCCTAAACCATGACCTAAAGCAACAAACCAAAACTCTTCAAAGTAGATATGAAAAAAAAAACGCGTTGCCGAATTGAGAGTAGACGGTCCCAGAACCGACGCAGTACGTACATGACACGGCCTCACGTAACTTACATTACAGTTCTGAATGACTACCGGGTTACGATTCTTTTCAGCCGGCGTAAAAAATGGTGCCCTTAGCAGGGCTGCTATGAATTGCGAAATGAATACGGATATTTTTTTTCTTACGAACCATGTGAAAAAATCGGGAACTTTTTTCGTGCATTTATCACTGTCAGGTACTTTATAGTCCTTTGTCCGAGACATATTCGACACCTCAGATATGTGTATGTTATACCCACCCATCTCACTATCCCATCTCACTATCTATGAAATCAAACCAGGAAACTGAATTATTTGTGGAAAAAACGCTATAAACAGACAAGTCTCCCGGTATATCGGAACGCATGACAACCCTACCCCAGCTATTCTTTCTCCATTATTCACACAACGCAATCCGTAGTGTTAAGCACCCTTTTAATGCCACAGTTATGGGCCGTAACCATGTCATTGTACTATGGGTTATCGCTTGCTAGATTGAATCCAGAAGCGCCGGTCTTTGATAACTTTATACACTAAGGCACATTTAAGTACACTTCCTTTATGTTCTTTGTAGTCAAAATATTTTACTCGGTCTTTAGTATCTAGCGTATTTGTGGTTTATAAAGGAACCCGTGGATTCAGAGAATAGTACTTTCCTCGTCTATTTTCGAATGTCTTAAAAATCAGACAGGTATTTGAAATCTATGACGTATATCTTTTACTCTGTGGTTTAGCTCCAATACACATACTCGTCAAATATAGTATAAGCCTAAACACCAAATCAAAGCTCCAAAATTACTTCTTATTAAGTCGGATTTAGAATTATAATTCTGCGAACGCATAATTTAACTTTTGTTAATACTTTTTTAAGGTATTGCGTCCTACTTAGAAATTAAATTCAGAGATGAATTCAATGTGATGTATTGTACCGAGTACAGACTATGCGAGTGTACATGAAGACAGTTTGTGGGAGTGTGAATTTATTTGCTTTATGCTTATATATAAATACATAAGCAGATTATCGCTAAATGATATAGATTGAATGCTGCATTGTTTGCAAGCTCTTAAATTTCTTATCGGCCGGCGTCTGATATGTGGAAGATAAACTATTTGTTTTTTTAGATTAATTGTGGAATGCTCCACAGTTTCGTTTCCAAGTGGTGATGACACCACACCTTATTACATTTTCATACCCTCTATTACTTCTTATTATAATATGCAAAAACGTTGCGTAGTCATTCTCCAAAGTCCTTATAACATTGATTATCAGCAAACATAACACAAACTTAAAGCTGAAATTGCGCAGAACCGTCCCACAAGATCTGCTAAACTAATATTTGCGATAGTAAACATTTCCGTTTCTGTGGAAATCAGGTCCGTGAATATCCTAATCCAATTACTGCGAACTAGTACATTAGACATAGTACATATCAAACATTATGATGCAATCGAATTAGTATAATGTAGATGCATGTTATTGGCATGAATGGCTATCTTCCAGATTTACGGTTGGTGTCCATTATGGTACGATTAAAAACTTCTCTTTATCCGATTCCAAGTGGGATTTTAAATTTCAGTGTAGTTACTGGACGTAATGAGACTTAACATCTTATGTCTCAGCATGACGAGTGCAGTGGAATGCCACACAGTACTTTGTAACTCAAGGTGCTGGATTGTGTTGCTACTGTTTATGGGTGGTCGTGGCGCTCACTATCAGGCGAACGGCATGCTCATCTCGTCATTCAATGCAAAAAAAATACAATTTGCGAATATGTTCGTTACAGATAAATGCATAAATTTGTGAATCGATTTGAATGAAATAAGGCAAGAGTGCACTATAGCTTAGTTAGGAATGGAATAGACTGCCGAGACAAAGGTCCACAGTCGCAAAACCCAAGTTATTTCCACACGATCGGAGACACGAGCAAAAACTAAATAATTCAATTCTTAAGTAATTCATAGACTGCCTTGGTGGCCTAGTTACATTGTGCAATGCTGAGACTGCAGTGCTGAGGCCTTGGGATCGATTCCCGTGTCGGGCAAAGTGATATTAATTAGGTTTTTCTATTCAGTTGTCACTGAATGCACAAACAGCATACTGCGGGCTGATGTCACTTCCCTCCGCGCGCGCGCACTGTACGGTGACGTTCTTACGCATCGGTTAATTATATTGTGCTAATCGTGTTTGGAGTTGAATTATCGGTTCGTGGGTTGTTTCTGGTTGTGTGGTGTTGCTTTGTGTACTACGGTCCGTAAGTTTTTAAGTGTTTTATTACGGATTTTCGAAATAATTACCTAATTATTTCATCAGTAAGTGTTTTTATTTTTATTGTGAGGGTACTTGCCTGATTCGGGCGCAAGATTAATTTAACTTATTTTCGATTTAAATATAATACTTGAGTTCGTTAATTTTTGATAATCATGTCGGCGGCTAATAACGACGACCCCCCTGACCGCGGTCCAAATCCTTTCCGTAAAAGCGGAATAGTACAGAGATCGCCTTCTTCTGCGAAACCAAAACGGCTATTTAGCGAAGTTTCGCCGTCATTAAACAATTCACCCGAGCAATCTAAGCGTATACAGCGATCGGAATCAGACAATTCGGTTTCGCCCGCTTCCGATAATAACAAAGGCGACGTTACGAATGAAAATTATTGCGATTTAGTATCTGAGGTCGCTAATTACCTCAGCAAAATTAACGAACTTGTCAATGACCAGGGTTCACGTATGAATGTCGCGAATAAATCGGCGACAATGGATTTTACTCAGCGTATCACAGCATTAATTTCAGTGTTGGCTTTAAAATCGTCTTGCAACGAAACCAAGTTGGCCAATGCGCAGCGGGAGTTGGAGGCCCTCAATCGTTGTCCTCATATTATTCCACCCAAAGAGGACAATAAAAGCGGCTACACGAACGCAGTCAAACTCCGTCTGCCAAAACAAGTCCCGGCAATGGAGCCTCGCGCCCCGCTCCCGTGCGTAGTGGCTTATCCGACTAGCGAGCGATCAGCTGATCTTGCGTCATCGTCTGCCACGAAACAAGCGCTGTTCAAAGCAATTAAACCCAGCGACGACGGGTTTCAAATCGTAGGCGTTAAAAAAACCGCGAAAGCAGGTGTTGTACTTCGCGTCGCGAATGAAAATCAAATAAAAAAATTGCAGTCGGTTGAGGCAATCAAATCAGCGGGTCTACGTTTAGAAAAACCTAGAGGTCGTCGTCCGCGAATTTTGATTAAAGATGTGCCATCTTCAATGGACGATAAACCGTTTTTAACCGCGTTATATAGGCAAAATATAAAAGATGAGATGCCAATTAAGGAGGATGATTTTATCAAATCAGTTAAAATTGTTCGGAGACGTACCTTGGATCACGGGCGTAAATGGATAGGCGTAGAAATAGACACAGAAATACGAAAACACCTAGTTGCGACCAAAGATAAATTATTTATAGATTGGGCAACTTGTCGATTTATCGATGACGTTGAGATAGTCCGCTGCCTTAATTGCCAACAATACGGGCATGTGCATAAGTTCTGCACCATCAAGACACCAACTTGTGCCGTATGTGCCGAAGCGCATGAAACCAAGGCTTGCCCACACAGAGAAAATCGCGATTTTAAGGCCGTATGCGCAACTTGCAAACGCTTTAAGAAACCTCACGACCATCGTTGTGGATCTCAGGATTGTCCATCGTATAAACACAAGTTAGAAACTCTCATTCTCTCAACCCATTATTAAATAAATTTAAAATGGATAACTTTACAATAGGACAGTTAAATCTCCATAATGATCGGGTGGCGACGTCGGAGCTAGATACGTTAGTCCGCGAATATAAACTCGACGTTGTACTTGTACAGGAGCAATACCAACACGCTCAACTTCGTAGCAGGGTCGTACAGCTTGATAGCAACTCACGAGCTGGCATTTATATATCGAGTTCAAATTTTACTATCACTTCAGTGCGTAATCTTATGACGTCACACTGTGCAGTCGCGGAGGTTTCAAATCCGAGCTGTAAGGTTTATGTTGTGAGCTGTTATTTCCAATACTCAGACCCCGTAGGACCACACATTCACCATCTCCGCCATGTCTTACGGTCGCTTGCAGGCCGTAAAGTCATTATAGGCGCTGACGTTAACGCGTCATCTACTCTCTGGTATGGCAAATATCGTTCCACCGATACCGATCGGCGTTGCGCTGTCGAAGATTTCATCGCAGAGATGAATCTTATTATCCACAATACCCCCGAAGCACCACCAACGTACTGCAGCCCTACGGGCGAGTCTTCTATTGACGTCACACTTTCTAGTGGAGATGTTCGACTTGATAGATGGCGCGTCCTACCGGATGCGTCATGTAGTGACCATCGCCTGATTGTGTACGAATTCTTGCCTAGATTGACGCAAGGTATACATAACAACTTTGATTTTAGATATAAAACTAAAGGGGCAAACTGGGACTTTTTCAGCTCTTTATTTGCCAAACATGCCACGGACTTCACTCGCAATGATCTCTCACCTGAAACGTGTGCCGAAATTATGTCGGACACTTTCACCTACTGTGCGGATATTGCTATCGGCCGAGGTTCCATCACTAACACTCGTAGATGTGATTGGTGGAATGATTATCTAGTCCATCTGCGGCGAACTTTTCGCAGGGCGCGCAGGAGATTTAATAAGCTTAAAAAGCGTCGTGACACTAGTGAAGTATTTACATCTGCTTTTAATGCACTTAAAATTGCCAGGTCACATTATAGAGCAGCAGTACAACAATCAAAAGGTAATTTATTGCGTAAAATTGCCGCGCGTTTGGATAAAGAGGGCCCGTGGTCTCCTTTATATCATGAGTTTAAAGCAAATAAGTCAATTCATCTGGCTTACATTGATAACATTAAAATTAATAATAGCTATACGACTGGTATTGAGGAGACCACGGAAGCTCTATTGAATTCTCTAATACCCGATGACACTGTTAACGACAGCGAGTATCACAATCAAATTAGAATGTGGGCCGCGGAAATGCCAAACTCTCCTCTCTCAAACCTCGCAACGTTTGATGAATTTATTAGCATCGTTAGATCTTTACCGCTAAACAAAGCCTCCGGTGAGGATAAAGTATCCAACAAGATGATTAAAGAAGCGTGTAAATCAGCCGGTGAGGCGTTACTAACTGTCTTTAACCGATGTATTGCTGAAGGTATATTTCCGCGAATATGGCGTTCCGGTTTCATTCGTATAATACCTAAAAGCGGCGATAAGTCTCCCGAGGACCCCAAGTCATATAGACCTATAACGTTGTTACCGTCTCTAGGTAAACTTTTAGAACGTCTTATCGTCCCTCGTCTGTTACCGGGCGGACCAGTTTTTCATAAAAATCAATTTGGTTTTACAATAGGTAGGTCGACTACTGACGCGGCTATATCGGTTAGAAGAACGGTGAGTACTTCGGAACATAAATATGTACTCGGTATCTTCCTAGACATCTCTGGTGCCTTCGATAATGCTTGGTGGCCAATGATACTTCTCAAGTTAAAAATACGAGGTTGCTATCGGAATATATATTCCCTTATTTACACATACTTCTCGTACGGAACAACCAAACTGAAACTTGGCCACCACGCCGTGTCGAAGCCGCTGACGATGGGATGTCCACAGGGCTCGGTTGTAGGTCCTTATTTATGGAATTTGGGCTTCGATGATTTTCTTTCGATTCCTTTACCTGTGGGGTGCACTTTGACCGGATATGCGGATGACGGATTATTACTTATAGAGTCAAATAGTAGATCGGGGCTAGAAAGTTTGGCGGAGACGTCTTTACAATTGATATCTGAATGGGGTGTAAGAAACCGCCTTACCTTTGCACCGCAGAAAACGTTCCAACTGCTTTTAAAAGGAATATTAAAATCACCGCCACGAATTAAATTTAATAATATCACTGTCAAGAGAAAAGAATCGGTTTGTTATTTAGGGTTAATCTTAGAGAGAAATTTTTCTTTTCTGGAACATATAAGACACGTTGGAGAAAAATCAAAAAGAAACTTTTACGCTTTGACAAGGATATCGACTTCTACGTGGGGACTATCTTTCACTACACTCAAAGTTATTTATGGAGCGACTTACTTAGCATGTATCACATACGGATCACCTGTATGGGCCGATAGGGCTACTATCGGTGCTGTGCGCAGAAAACTGCTCCAGAGTCAACGTCTGGCGTTGATATTCTTGTGTAAGGCGTATAGAACTGTTAGTACGGAAGCTTTGCCTGTCCTTGCGGGCGTACTCCCAGTCGATTTGGAGGTACAGCGTCGTGCCGCTATGTATTACTCCACCACAGAGGATATAGACAAGCGGTTTCTTACGTCGCGTGAGCTTTTAAGAACCAATAGATTATTTAAACCGCACGCTGATGTACACAATGAGCTTTTAAACGAATGGCAATATAGATGGGACGTATCCTCGAAAGGGCGTCATTTATATAAATATTTTCCATGCGTTCGCGATCGCCTAAATAAAACTTGGCTAGAAATAGATCATTGTGTATCGCAATTTCTTACCGGTCACGGTAGTTTTAAGGGCAAACTATTTTCATTTAGGCTGGTTGACTCTCCTGTGTGTCCATGCTCTACACCTGGTTACGCGTATGAACAGTCTGCACATCACGTACTTTGGGAGTGTGGTCTTTGGCACGACGAGCGCAACATCATGTTGGATAGTATGCAAGTAACATCTGGGGTTGTATACTACATGGACCTTGTAGAGACTAGACGGAATTTCCGTGCTTTCCGGCGTTTTTGCCATACCTATTATTGGAATCAAATTTGACAGCTCATATGATAGGACCCTTTCATTGAATTTTTATCCGTGGTGCTTTACAACTGGCTTTTCTAGTTGTAAACGTCTCTAAACTTGAGGTTAAAATACCTCCTTAGTTCATTATTTTTGTCTGCCGCTTTGCTATGGAGGGAAGTGGACAATTAATATTTCCAACTCCTCCCTTTCTTTCTTTTTGATTAATTTCGTTGCGGGTTACAGACATATTAGTGTTCCCTGAGACTCGCCGAGCTTCACCGCTCGGTGTCATAAAATGCGTGCCACTGCTGATCCTGGCTTACAGGAGTTGCAGTGGCGGGTGTGAGGGCGGGATAGTCTCTGATGTCCGGAGTCTGAAATGAATGCCCAATTTGGCGACAGGCTTGCTCCCTATTACATTATCGGATGGAATACGCATGGCGAAAAGTGGGTGCACTAATCGCGCCTCTGCCTACCTCTTTAGGGATAAAAAATTACCCCCTAGCAGTTCCGGCCCGCGTGTCGATGACAACACAATCTAATAGGATTAGGCCTAAAAACCAATCTTTCCCTAATCGTTGATGTCTCATCCTCTCTCAGTGGCCGTCCTGAGTCGAGGTTCGTAACCCGTTACTGGGTTTCCCTCAGCATGGTCACTTAATTCAAAGGGTTGCGAGCGCCTTCTGCGTTCACCCTAAAGACCGGTGTGGCCAGAAAAGCCGACTCGTGTCAGGCTACTGGCAGTAGGGCCATTAACAAAAAAAAAAGGGATAAAAAGCGCGAGTGTGTATGAGAACTATCCATATACAAGTAATATAATACAATGAAAATTTTGTTGTCAGTTTTTATAAAATAACAATACAAAAGCTATTTCAATCACCATAAAATAATGGTAATTAGACGTAATAATAACTGTACTTATTAAAATCATCTCATTTATGGATTTTATTATGTGGAAATCATACTAACGACGCTTTGAATGGTAACTATGACAATCATAATTGTTGCCACCATTGGCTACAATGGATGCCCTTTAAAATTTTCGACGAAATTCGGTTTTCACCGGCGAGTCATTAGCAAACATTTGTCATTTGCAAACTCGGCTTGACGTTTATCTCTTTACAATTGATGAACGGATGTTAGGCCGCGTAATCAATTGTCCCTGAGGATGATTGTGGTGAAATTTTACACGAAATTTATATTGGATATTACGAATCTCTTTGATGTTTACAAAGGTGGGTAGGTTATTGACGCGGTACTTAGACAGATGATTGTGATACAAATGACAAAAAAATTACGCCTTTAAGGCATCGTATGTGATGAATGCTGAATGAAAGACCTACATGACCTCGCCGTAATTTTATCGTTCCCCAAAAATACGAAATGCATTTTACGGCATGACCAGCTTTAGGGCGGTCAGACCAGCGATTTATACGCGCGTATAAGCTCGTTTTTGGAAGCGCATGTAGGCGTGTATAGACGCGTCTTTCGTCACACACGCAACTCGTATGAGTTTTGACACGCCTAAAAGCTCGTATTAACGTGAAACGCGAGAAAAGCGTCTCATCAAAATTGCTCAAAGTCATTCCGAAGTAATTTTTGAACCGTGTAGGATCACTTTGCAGATCTTGATAAAGTGTATTAAACTGACCGGGTGTCAGTCTTGCAACTATTGGTGACACCGAGCATCATTTTCGTCTTCTTAGACGGCGAATAAGTAACGAATTAGCAATGTTTCTTCATCAGAATCCATGGTGATACTGACTATTATTATTATTATTATCACTACCGATTCGAGCGTACATACAGGAATAAGCCCGAATATGCAAGTATGGTATTTTTGAAGCGCCAAATGTACCGCATGTAAGTGCGTTTTCTGAAACCACCGTATACGCTCAGAAGAAAACGCTATTATGAAACCTTCCAGCGCCTATCTTTGCTAAAATGTTTGGCTACTTTTATTCAATACTAACCTTTTGCCCGCGGCTCCATCCGCGTGAATGAGTTTTTCCGGGATAAAAGTCCCGCTTTGTATTTTCCCGGGATAAAAAGTGGCCTATGTTACTCGCTGATAATGAAACTTTATATTGGTGAAGTATTTTTTAAAAACGGTCCATTAATTTAAGAGTTTACTCTTCCTTGGTCGTCCTCGTCCTCGCCATCCATCAACACTCAAATTCATCACTCGTCGGGTTACATGGCTTTCATCCCTTCTCCTCACATGTCCATACCAAGACAGACGATTTCCTTTCAACTTTTCTATCACTGGTGCCACTTTCAAACTCCCTCAATATGAAAGAAAAGGGCGTGAATGACTTGATGACGAAAGATAGAAGAGAATGGAAGAGAAAAACATGTTGCGCCGACCCCAAGTAGTTTGGGACCAGGGCAGGAAGATGATGATGATAATTTAAGAGTTTACTCGTTACAAAGTTACAAAAATACAAATCTTTCCTCTTTATAATATTATTGTAGATTACTTGCCGTTCATAGCTTCACTCTTTTATTGCATACACTGGCAATGAAAAGCTGGGTCACCTTATGGTAAGTGAGCATCAACGCCCATAAATACCTAAAATACCAAAAAATATTGATAGTTGACCTCAAAGGTAAACAATAAGGGTAAAGGCTCTCCTTTATCCTAATTGTTTATCTTTGAGAAAGGGGGTTATTTTAGGGTTCCGGCCTCCTTCCCGTTAACATTCTCTGGGACACTAGCTCTACCTCGGTCTCCATCCATACGATAGACAAATACATAGCTTACAATGTGGTTATGTGACTGCCTCGGTGGCGTAGTTGTATTACAGTACGACTGCAAAGTTGAGGTCTCGGGTTCGATCCCCGGGTCGGGCAAAGTGATATTGAGTTTTTCTATTCAGTATCAGCTCGGAGTCTGGAATTTGTGCCCGATATGGCGATAGGCTCGCCCCCTATCACATCATGGGACGGAATAATGGCGAAAAGTGGGTGCACGAGTTGCGCCTCTGCCTACCCCTTCGGGGATAACAGGCGTGAGTGTATATGTACAATGTGGTTATAGTAAGTGTTCGCGCAAAATGTAAGTACTTGTAATATCTGTGTTTAAGGCATGTAGTAGGTACCGACTGAGAAGTAATATGGAGTCGAGGTGAGAAAGATTAGATTATTTAACTTGAAAGCGCGTAGGCAACATCTCAGACTCAATTGGAACAATAAATGAAATTTGTAATTTTCCTTATGCATAATTATCATGTCTGCAGCTGGCAATATAATCCGTGTTATATCTATACGGTCCTATACATTTTAGGTGGGTATCTAATATCTACAGTGTTGCAAAGAAATAAAATTTGTAAGCTTTTGGTTTTTTTTTCTTTAAAAAGAATTCTATAAACTTACTGAACCGATTCTAAGAATACTTTTAAAAATTCGAAAAAGCTGCTCTCTCTTTGAATAATATAAGTGTATTTTATGCCATTGGTTTTATTCTTGGAACATCTTTTTAGGTATCTAACGTCTCAAACGTAAAATAAATTTCATTTTACGTTTTCAGAAAATTTCCAATAATTTACTATACAAAATTCAAAACGAAGTAATGTAAAAATAGAAAGCCTCAGACAAAAAACCAGAATATTGATATTCCTCACAATGCCTGTAGTCCCAGCATTCTTCTTTGATATCTAGGTATGCTCTATGCGTGAAATATTTACTTTGCCTGCGACATGTCCTATCTTAAGGACAACAATGTACACCCACGTTACATTGATACTCATTTTATGTAGCTAGGTCACAAAACTTAAGTCTTAAGCCTTATAAATTATTTGTTTAGAGATTATATAATTAAGCCCCTTGAATAAAAATAAACTTTAGTGTACCTAATACTGTACTGTAAGTTGCTTAGAAGAGCTACATATACATACATACACACTCACGCCCTTATCCCATAGGGGTAGGCAGAGACTATTGAGCGCCACATGCTACGATCTTGGCAAACCTCTTTCGCCTCTTCCACATTCATAGTTCTTTTCATACATTTTCGTCTGTTAAGGGTACTCCTGACCTGCCCTTTTCTGAGAAGATCATTTATTTGGTCAGAAAATGTTCTCCTCGGGCGTCCCCTTCCAGCCGTACCATCCACATTCGCTCGATAAATACCTTTTGTGATCCGTCTTTCATCCATCCTCTCCACGTGCCCAAACCACCTCAGCATACTTCTTTCAATCTTAGTCACCACATCATCCTTTAACATACATCGATCTCTTATCAAACTATTCCTCATGCGATCAGCAATGGTGACTCCACATATACTCCGTAAGGAACGCATTTCCACCGCATTTATTCGACTTTCGTGCTTCTTTTGCCAAACCCAACATTCACTTCCATACATAAGCGTCGGCACCAGCACACCATTGTGAATAGCCATTCTTGCCTTTTCAGACACCGCCTGGCTACTCACTATTGCACGCAAGGCGCCATTCACTTTGTTTCCTGCTATAACTCTTCTTTCAACATCCATGTCATACTTTCCATCTCTTGTAATCATACTTCCCAGGTACACAAACTCATTCACTTGTTCCACTTGCTCACCATCTATACTAATGCTACATTCAGTAGAATTTTCCTCTCTTTCTATCACCATCACTTTCGTCTTGCTCGCATTAATTTTTATCCCCTTGTCCTTAAACACACCATTCACTAAATTTAGCTAATGACAGTTATTTCAAAGATGGCACTAAATCATTATTAAGACCCTCATTCGTACAAAAAAAATCTTATTTTAAAATCCAAGTTTTTGAAGATTTTTAGTTTAAATAAGAGATCAAAGAAATAGTCAGCAAACGGAAGCCCCAAAGGAAAAGGCAGCAATTAAAAACTGCATTGAACTTAGATAAGGTAACTTCAAAAGGAAACATTAACACCTAAGTATGATCCCATTACAAACAGAAAAGGGGCCTATAAAGAGAACGCATAAAGAATTTATACCTATTAAAAGTTAGCCAAACAAAAGTAGGCTGGAACCACGATATTGACTAAGTTATTTAGGAGCGGGTAGGCCAACTAATCTCCAAGGAGCGCCTTAGGTTTGAACAAGATATTATTTATTTTGTCCTCATCAATTTTTATTCGACTCCATATTTGGGTAGAGCGCCCCCATATCTTTAGATTTTTCAAATGGGTTCGCGGAAGCAAGCTAGGATTGCTAACAGCGCTTTGAAAATTTTGAAATTATTACTTTTCAATATCTTTCAATGCTATTAATAAATTACGAATACCAATTAATGTATAAAAATAATTCCAATTCCATAAATAACAAAGCAAGCGATGTAAATAAATTGATGAATTAACGGCCTTTAACACAAATAGATGGTTTATTTGTTAGACGACCGCATCAATACGGCTGATTGGATTTTACCGAAATTAAACATGGCATCGGCATCTGCTCAACGGTATAACCGTAAAAAATATTTCACTGCAACACTTTAAAACTCAGTTCCTGGAAATTCCTTTTAAAGTTAATAAAAATCTTTTTAGCTTTATTGGAAGAAAGCTATTCGATCGCGTTTCTTTGTTACTTAATAAATAATAATTTCATGTGGTTTAATTTCAAACCGGATATAATTCGACGGCTCCGAAGAACAAAGTCGTATATGCAAAATGTTAGCTTTTCAGTAGAGCGCTTTGAAAGTCGTTAGTTTGTATTCATGTGCGAATTAGTGCTATTTTCACACATTAAGTTCAAAGTTGTTACTGAACCCTATAGAATATAATGTTTTGTTCACTATAACTTGTGATTTTCACAATTAACTTAGTCTTTCAAAGCGCTCTACTGAAAAGCTTCATTTTGCATATACGACTTTGTTCTTCGGAGCCGTCGAATTCAGCAATAGAAATATTGTGTCATAACTGTCATTTGTACATGCAGCGTATTGGACAAAAGACCTAATCCCTCTCATTATTAATTGAGAGCCGTCTCCAAGAATGGGACAACAGTTTACTTATACTGCATATTATTTCGACTTAATATTTATTAATGAAAATCTCGGCAGAATGGGAGTACCTAATTTATACCTAAGTATCCTTTTCTTATGTACTCTCGTTTTATTATGAATTCTTAGGTGTAGTGTTTAGTGCTTGTTTAATTACTTCAATTGGATTTTATCGCAATTTAACGGTGATGTGTGTGCATTAGCTTATATAACTAATCTAACTATGTATGCAAAAGATTTGAAAAAAAATATATAAAGACAAATGATGGACAAATGATGACAAAAAAGTAAGCCCGGAGTTTCTTTCTGCCTTTCTTCTTCAGGTAGTCATCGCTTAGGTAACTAGTGAAAGGCTGGTAGGTTAGCTAGGCTAGGGCCTGTAGTGTCCTCCCCGGTGAAGATCGCGACGCGTTCCTCCCATTATTATTATATTCTTTTTTGTTAATTATCTCTTGTTTTATATTGCTTTTCTTGCCAGCCCGAGCTGGCTTCTTACTTTTTATTTTTCATCATTTATTTTACTCCTAATAAAAATGTCTGTAGTTATATAAGTGACTAATAATAATTAATTAAATGTGTCTCGACTTATCATAAGCGCTACTATGTTCGCCTACGTGATGAATAAAGTATTTTCTTTTTTTATTTATTTATGTCTTCCAGCTAGACTGTACTTATGGAACTATAATTACGAAAAGTAACTACATAATGAGTACATCAGACTCCGTTTGAACAACAGAGCGCCTGCACCGACATAAAAATAGATACCAACGAACAGTAGCTTGATTGGATTCCACAGACAAAATCGAAAAGAGACCAAGCCAATCATATTTTTATTCGACCGTACGTATTCTGGTTAGGGCTTACACTTTTACAGGCACTCAAAGGAAAACGATATCCAAAAACATATTCACGGCCAAACCAATGTAGTAGGTACATATTGGGTCGTGGTAGGAAATTGAATTGAGTACGCGGGGACAAATAATAGCCGATAAGCTACATCGACAAATGACCAATGCAAACGGCTTACAGACCACAATACGAATGCGATATGATATCCATGCTTACAATATGATTTGCGATCTAATGCGGATGCAGATGCCATGTAATTTCATGTGCCTGCGCGGCAATATAGTGATGTAATCTGCGGATTCCGTTTCGACGGGGTCATATTGATACTAGTTCCTCATTGCATAAAGTTAAAATATTGTTGATTGGATTTTATTGTATTTAGGCTACATACCGGAAGATGCTGGGTTTGAATCCCAGATCTGATACAACTGTCTTTTTTATGGCATTTAATGACAAGAATAGCATGCCGTTCGCCTGATGGTAAGCGATACGACCGCTTATAATTCGTAAACAGTACTTAACAGTAGTAATATCATACAGGACCTTGGGTTACAAAGTATTGTGTGGTATTCCACTGCGCTTGTCATCCTGAGACATAAGATGTTAAGTCTCATTGTGTTCAGTAATTACACTGGCCACAATGTCCCTCAAACCGAAACACAACAGTGCACGCACACTGCTGCTTGGCGGTAGAAATAAACATTGCGGTGGTACCCACCCAGACGGACTCTTAGATATGAGAGACCTACCACCAGTAAAACTATGAGTATACACCAGTAACTGTGGGTTTTCTAATACGATTCACTCACATCATATGACTTTAACGTCAGGCACATGATGTAGGCGACTGGCCGTAAATCGAAGTCGAAATTCTTTTTGCGTCCTAGGAATAGTGCAATGTCACCTTCATATTAGAGTCGGATAAGAATTATAATAAGATGCCTGCGAACTGTGAATTGCACCATTACCAAATCTCTGGATACCTACACGTTTTTTTCTTATGCATATGTAAATGAAAGGGTGATTTATTCATCGCTCTTATGTGTGATGAGTTATCGCATCGTTATATGCAAAAACCTTTCATTAATCATCGAAAATACAGGACCAAACATTGATTTGTGTGGATAAAAATTATGGAGCCAATAAAAATCCTGCACATTTGTCAAAGATTAGACATGAATGTGCTCAAAAATGATATATAAGCCATTTAATTAACAATTTGCGACTAGAAAAAATATGTATTTTATAGCAAATAAAATTAGATCCATCAAAATAAAAACATCTGTAATATTTTAACAGTATAATCCTTACTAATATTATAAATGCGAAAGTAACTGTCTGTCTGTCTGTTGCGTTTTCACGCCAAAACTACTGAACCGATTTAAATGAAATTTGGTACACAGATAGTCTAGAGCCTGAGAAAGGACATAGGCTACTTTTTATCTCGGAAAAATATAAGCCGGGACTTTTATCCTGGAAAATCTTTTCTGCGAGTGGAACCGCAAGAAAATAAGTGGAGATAGTTTGAGGTTCAGAGGAGGACATGACTACTTTTATCCCGGAAAAACATAAACCGGGAACTTTATCTCTGATTTTTTTTGGTCTCGCGAGTGGAGCCGTCACGGCCAAACCCCTGAGCCGATTTCGATGAAATTTTGGAAGGAACATAGTTTAAGACCGTGGGAAGGACCTATGCTACTTTTTATCCCGGGAAAACCTAAACCAGAACTAAAATTTGTTTGTGGGTGGGTCCGTAAACAAATAGGTATAGAGATAGTTTTAGACCCAGAGAAGGAAACAGGCTACTGCTTATCCCGAAAAAACATAAACCGGAACTTTTATCCCGGTTTTTATTCTCGCAGTTTTTTATCTTTTTAATTTTAAGGACATGTCCTTACTCTCTACTTATTATAAAACAAAATTCCCTATCGCATCTGCTTGTCTTTTGAACGCGATAAACTCAAACACTATCGAACGGATTTTCATTCGTTTTTCAACAATGGTCGGTGTGATTCAAGAGGAAGGTTTATGCGTATCCTACTAATATTATAAACGCGAAAGTTTGTAAGAATGTATGTATGGATGTATGTTTGTTACTCTTTTATGAAATTTAGCACACGGGTAGATTATGTCCTGGATTAACACATAGACTACTTTTATCCCGGGAAAATATAAGCTGGACCTTTATTCCGGAAAAACTTTCTAACGCCGGCGGAGCCGCGGGCAAAAGCTAGTGTATTATATATCTAATCCATGCTTATCCATCCTAATCGTTATATCATAACGCATAATTGAACGATAAATATTAATTCTAATCTGGCGGCCTCATGGGCGTAGTTGTGTTGTGTGCGGTACGACACCGCTTTGATGTTGCAGGTTCGAATCCTGGGATAGGCAAAGTGATATAGCTGAATATCAGCCCGGAGTCTGGAATTTGTGCCCGATATGATGATGGGCTCGTCCTCTATCTCATTGACGGATATAACACACATGAACACACACACGTGGGTGCCGTAGTTGTACCTCTGCCTATCCTCTCGGAGGCAAAGACGTGATGTGTGTTTGTTTTTAACCGACTTCAAAAAGGAGGTTCTGTATTCGATCCGTATGTATGTATGTATGTAAATTTGTATGGCCGCGCATTTCTCAGAAATTACTGCTCCGATTTGGATGTGGTGTTCGATGTTTAAATGTGCAGTTTTCAGGGAAGGTTTAGTGTATAATTTATGAAGATCTGATGAAGATCTTCGGAGATACACAATGGAACTCTTTAACTACTAACAGCAGATGACTCGCGAATGCTTTAATCGTATGTCTATGATGTATTGTTTACGCCATCCTATAATTAACTAACAAAAAAGCAATAAATAAAAACTTTTTAACAAAAAATAAACCGACTTACTTCAAAACCACTGCAAACCAAAAAAATTTCCAGTGGTTTTGAAGTCGTTTATTTTTTGTTATGTAACAAAATAAAAACAACATAACAAAGGATACATTGTGTAGTTAGAAGCAAGAATTCAGGCCACGCACAGAATACCCAAATGAAGACTTTGATGTTCATTATTTACAAACGTTTCACTCTAGATTATTTGAGTTCAATTGTCTACACATAGATGTGTTTAGACTTCTTAAGGTGAGTCCAGATTTAGTAACATGTTTTATAACTTATACTATATATCCACATTATTTAACATTGCTTTATAACATGCTATATAACTTCTGTATTAACACATATCGTCCACACTAATAAAACATGTGATATAAATATTTTTTATAACATATTTTGTTATAGTCTGGACTCACCTTTAGACACGTTCGATACAAGTCTTCTGTGGAAGTCATAATATTGTGATCGGCTTATAAGTTACGCTGATAAATATATCATTACTGCACATCAAGACCATAGTAAACAACACAATCACATTTATGAAGAGTTAACTTTAAAACATAATAATTTTAATTTTCCTAGCCAGTTTCGGCCACGGCGGCCAATCTCAACGGAGATCAGCCAGGTACGCAGGAGATATTATAGTGCACAAGTGTGTGCGCAATACACAGGTGCACTCGCTATTCCTTCACTCTCATAGTCCGGTGAGACGGCAATCCGACATGACCGGAGAGAGATCAGGCGCTTTACGTGCTTTCCGAGGCACGGGGGTATCACACCGCCAACTTCCTGACTCCGAGCTGCGACTGAGTAAATTTTAAAATGGAAAAACACAGTCACAATGTTTTTGGCTCGACCCGGGATTCAAACCCAGGACCTCAGCGCGCAAATCGTACTCGTAATGCGTACGCAATACAACTACGCCACCGAGGCAGTAAACATAATAGGGAAACGTAGAATGTAAATATTAAAATGGATGCCGAGAGTCGATACTTGTCAGGGCCGACGCGATCGTATTTGCTCCTCAATTCCAATGCAAATATTTATTCTGAAAGTCAGGATTACCAGGCCGTGTCTTTCCGCTCTACTTATTTACATATCTTTGTATTCAATATTAATAAAAAAATCTTTCACGTACTCAAACGTCCGATTTTTCTATAAAACTTGAAATTGAATTTTGAAAACATTCTATATTAATCGTACGCTTGGCCGCATCGTAGAGTACACTTTTAATATATTGAAAGCATTAAAGTAGTGTACAAAGTGCAAGACGCGATATAATCTTAATGGAAAATACTCTGCAATGAAATGAAATAGTGTTCAAGTCTCTGTTTATAAAAGGAAATGAGTTATATCGTTGCCGCGATCATAAATAAAATTTTATTATATTCGCTTTTAAATAGATGCGAGAAAATAAATGTGGCATATAATCTCAGAGAGTAGGGCTACGCTAGGTATATATTCCTACGGTACAAAATATAAATAGTCTGATTTGACTAAAGCCGCAACACTGTCTCGTACAACCGACAGTTACCAGTGACAGTAGTATAATATCTATACAGGGTGACTGGTAATATGATGTATTCGGTGTATTCCCGTTAAGAGCATGTAGATTGGGTCAAAAGCAACCGATTTTGCCCCATGAACGCTTATCCAAAACTCAATAGTACACTTAACACACGTGTTTTCATAGATCAGAGACCCTAAAAATTATCTTGTTCAGCAGACACTTTACAAAGTTCCAATTCTAAAATATTATTTTCGAATACGCTTTATTAATTTATTTCTATTAATTAAAACAAATAATATGCATAAAATAAACTGATAAACCACGTGAAAGGCTATGAAATTTTACTATAACTTTTTGATTTTTCTCGGAAAGTACAGAGATGTCCGTTTTTTTGTATGGGTGTTGAGCCCCCAAATTTAACCAGGCTCAAACTTTATGGATACTAAAGGGGCAAATCATCTTGGACCCATTAAAAAAAATATTCAGACCTCTCCATTTATAACTACTTTTTTAAAAACGTTCATATTAAGTGTAGTTCTTAAGCAAAATAAAATTACGTAAATATCAAAATCGGAGGACTTTAAAATTATGCGATATATTGCAAGGGCCTAGTTTTGGGAGTACCTACTATCCAAATACAAAGTATCTTTAGAATTTTAAGCCTGTTTTTGGACATGTCCTTTAATATATGGCCAGTTATAAAACATAAATTCTGCCACTACCTAAAAATCCTTGTTTCCCTACGTAGAATTATAGGCACAATTTCCCTTTGGAATTATTACGGTAGAGTGACCCTCAAAGCATTTCAGTGGCGGATACCAAAAGGCAATAAGCTTGTAGTTTGGGAATAAAATCGCGGTGATAAGGATTATTATAATACTTATCCTGGGAACAACATTTAACTAGTTTCAAACGACATTTTGAAAACAGAATACAGTCATAGTAAAACACAATTATCGTTATGAATAACTATGTCGACCTCGGTGTGTGTTATCAAGCGTTTAGTGTTATGTTTTATTTATACAAAATATAACTTGGATAATAGTTTTATTCCTTACGTAAATTGATGTATTAAAAAACCCATACATCAATGCTTACATATTATGAATATTTTATTAGTATTTAGATAGCTTTTTCCGTTTGATTAAGGGAATCCACAGAATTAAGAATTAGTTACTAGAGAAGGATTCTCAAGACTAAGCTCGTGTTATTTCATCCGTGATCAAGTAGGTAAATACACACACACTCATGCCTTTTATCCGCAAAGAGGTAGGCAGAGGCACCACTAATGCACCCACTTTTCGCCGTGCGTATTCTGTCCCATGATATGATAGGGGGCGAGCCTATCGCCATATCGGGCATAAATTCCATACTCCGGGCTGTTACCGAATAGAAATATCCAATATCACTTTACCCAACCCGGGGATCGAACCCGAGACCTCAGCATTGCAGTCGTACCATAATACAACTACGCCACCGAGCCAGTCAAATGTGTTCAAGTAAAATTAACGTTCTTATCACTTGAACGCACGCGCAGCGTCTTCCTGTCGCTGTGAATTGGCTTGCAATTCGCAAAAAGCATTAGTTTTACCTGACCAGGGATGAACAAACACGGTCTAAGACTCCAAAATTATGTACAATACAACTTTGCAGATTGCTTGCTATTTTAATGACGCCTAATTTTCTATCATCATGTATTCTGCCAAATATTGAGTAAATGATAGACAACAACCAAAACTTAATAATATATAAGAAGTACTACTTTATAAAAAAAACAACATAAATCTACTGAAAATAGTTAAGTGATAAATCGATTACATTTAATAAATCCAAATGCAGCTACATTTTCCGCTCAAGTCTTTATCCAACAACGCAATCCAGAAATCGAATAAAAGCAAACATTACAAATGCATTAAAATACGAGGTCAAGAAATTTACAAATAAAAATGGGTTCGTTTTAAAACTTTTATGTAATGTTTGTACAGAACAAAGTGCATAGTAAACAACAAAGCAGACAATTGAAACGGGCGCGCGGAACAATGCGATGTTCAACGCGTGCCTTCCCTAACAATTTCATTACACTAGAGCTGTATCTCTATTAAACTGTTTAACATTTTTTTCAATGACTGTCTTGATGCTTTGGCTTTTTGATGCTATTCGGCGACCGCCATTTGAATGAAATTATAATATTGATAGAATATTTGATAGGAAATATGGGAAATGTGATAATTGGAGGCGTGAAATCGCGCCAAAGTGAATTTAGTCTGGATGGCCTAATGCGAATACTATTATTACTTACTATACTTGTAAATCTTAACAGAATATAAAACAAAGTCGCTTTCCGCTGTCTGTTCCTGTGTTTATGTATGCTTATATCTTTTAAATTACGCAACGGATTTTGATGCGTTTTTTAAATAGATAGTGATTCAAGAGGAAGGTATATATGTATAATACATGCATAATATAGTAGAGAAATAATCTATGTATTCTATTGTAACTGCGAGTGCCTTTCTGACAAAAATCGGGATTTACTTATACTGAACGGAAAGTTTCTGTACCAAAGTGTCGCTGAGCGACCGTATTGCAAGATCTCTCGATCTGTATCAATTTATTGTTGCCTGGTACTTGCGATTATAACGGATACTGTTTAAAAATGTATAGTTTGTATGTAAAGTGCCTTTTATACAGGAAAATCTCTTTAACGTGGGTGAAGCCACGGGCAACAGCTAGTACTATAATAAATGAAATCTAAATGACTTCTCAACGAATGATAGAGTAGTATGTAGTCTAACACAATCTTGGTTATTACGCTTGGGCAACAAAGCAACGCTGAATTCGATACTATGTCATCACTGATCTCAACCAACTGTATCATTTAGGCTTTCGATATACGGACTGCTTTTCAACTGTAATCTGACTGAAAATTTGCAGATTGAATGCAGTTGGTACGTCTGCAATAAAACTGCAAAGCAACCCTGCAGCCCGATTGCAGTCGGTATGCGATTCTCAGCCAGCGTGCAGTCCGCAGTCAGAGTGCAATTGAATGCAGTCCGTGTGTGTAGAGCCTTAGTGTCTTGTGATTTGCTCGTTCCGCAGAAAACTTAACTTTACACTCATGGTCTGAGTTATAAGATACCCTTGAGCCTTACCTGTGCTGCATTACAAGGGGAACACGCATTCCTGCTCGTCTCAAGGTGGCATATCTTACATATACAAAGCTTTTAGCCCAAAGTCTGTTGCCATATCTTTACTCAGCAATTTTGGAAATTCCAATACTTGATGGACATTTACAACATAGCTCCAGAGGCTGCCAACAGTTTTAGTATTAAATACTGGCTGTGAAGATATTGGTTTGGTCATGTTAGAAAATTTGCCGTAGGGGAGGACGGGGCTACAATTAACGGAGGTAAGTATTAACAAGCGAAATTCTCTAAAACTATACACACTAGATCTCCAACGCGAGTTTTAATTCGTCAACTAGACCAAGCTGAATGCCACAGGATCGGTCAGTTGCGGCCTACTCGCCGTACAAGTGAGTTGTATGCCGGGTGACATTTTTACGCAGGTAAAGAACATTTTAAAGTTTACAATTTTTTGATTTCTACAAAAATTATACAGTGCTATGATAATATTCATTATTCTCTGGCAGCATATTTTAAACTTAATAATTCTACTTTGCTTAATTGTCAAAATTATTGATCAATACTTTAGTATGTTATTTAATTCTTTAAATGAACCTTTGGGGCTACAATTAACAAATTTGCGGGGTTTGTTTTAACGTGTAATAGCTGCCCCGGATGTGAGGGCTATTATTAACAGGGTATCTGAATCTAGCCAACTTTTGTGACCCCCGTGATGGACGGCAGCGTGCCTTACGCTGCATGTGACGCCAAGGGCGTTCTTCGGTGTACGGGGGCTTCTGAGCCCCCGCAACAACAGGAGATGGACCGCAACAGCGGTACGCGCAGGGGCGGTTGCGGACGACAACTTAGACGTGAGTCGGAGGAAGCCCGCAGCCGTCCCTAATGCGCCGAAGATGGTCACCGTGGAGTTTTAGTTGGTATGCCGTGCGGTGTACATAGGTTAGGGACTCGGCCCGGCGGTCGCCCGACGTTTTCCATCTCTCCGGGCGGCTCAACGTCGGGTCGTAAGGCACGGTGAACCCAACATAACCGCTCAGTCGTTCCCCTTGAATACTGGGCGGTAGTAATAATTCACTTTCTCCGCGTAAACAAAAAAAAAAACCATAGCCGACTATTTGTTAAGCCGTTTTGTGACGGATCTTATAATGCTGTATAAGTCGTTTGTTTTGGTTATTTAATACCATAAAAATGATGAATAATGCAAGACTGAATAATATATGTATAACAGAGACTGATTAATATGTAATATATAACAGAATAAATATACTATAAACCGTTGAATATAGCTAATTAGAAAAAAAATAGGTATCGTTCATGATTACATATTTTTATAAATTGTGATTATTGTTGTCAGTTTATAGGAAAGCATAATCCATACAAGTCTGTATTAATTACCTAATAAAAAAATGTGTCATAAATGTATTTGTTTTCCTCTACATGAGTCAGCATATCATTATGTTAATTGTTACCCCTTCTGTTAATACTTACCCTCGACCTGTTAATTCTAGCCCCGAACGTGAGGTAAGAATTAACAACTGACTCTTTTGTGAAAAAGAGTTCTATTTACGTTATCGTTTCTGTTTTGTTTAATTTGAGATAATTAAACGATACCTGAATAATTAAATCATCGTATAACATAATAATCAAATATGGCTATTGAATAATCACTAATCTACAACTAAAAATCCTTTTTTTGTTAATTGTAGCCCCGGCCTCCCCTATGCTGTGAATATGACGCATCAAAACATTATTAGTATATTTATTTTTATGTTTTAATAAAGACTGCCTTCGGTGGCGTAGTTGTATTGTGGTACGACTGCAATGCTGAGGTCTCGGGTTCGATTCCCGGGTCGGGCAAAGTAATATTGAGTTTTTCTATTCAGTATCAGCTCGGAGTCTGGAATTTTACGAGACTATCCCACCCTCACACCCACCACTGCAACTCCTGTAAGCCAGGATCAGCAGTGGCACGCATTTTATGACACCGAGCGGTGAAGCTCGGCGGGTCTCAGGGAACACTAATTAGTCTTAACCCGCAACGAAGTTAATCAAACAGAAGAATAGGGAGGAGTTTGAAATATATTTTCCACTTCCCTCCATAGCAAAGCGGGAGACAAAATAATGAACTAAAAAAGGTAATTAACCTTAATTATTTAGAGTTTCACAACTGGAAAAGCCAGATGTAAAGCACCACGGATAAAATTAAAATTACTTGAGCTGTTAAACTTGATTCCAAGAGTAGGTATGGCAAAAACGCCGGAAAGCACGGAAATTCTGCCTAGTGTCCACAAGGTCCATGTAGTATACAACTCCAGATGTTATTTGCATACTATCAAACATAATGTTACGCTCATTTTGCCAAAGACTACACTCCCAAAGTATATGATGCGCAGATTGTTCGTAGTTGCAGTCATTAGATGAACATGGACACGCAGGCGAATCAACCAACTTAAGGCTGCCATATCCCAAAACACCTTCTTTTCTATTCAATTTTAAACCAAGAAATAATCAACATTTCGGTCCGAGAAAAATATATGTTATAGTTAAATAACCATTCTACATTGGTGTGGATTCCAAAACACGATACTTACAACTTCGCTCGTTCATAAAAAATCACGAAAACAGAGAAAATTCGGATTTTATTTTTAAAAATTAAGTATAGTATATTAAACAATTACTTTAAAAATATAAGTCAATAAAAGGGTAATAACATTTAGCAGATTGCTATGCAAAAAAATTTTCACAAAAGTAATTCGCACTTTTCAAAATTCAAAAAAACACGAATTTTTTAACAATTCTGCACAACGCGTCTCGTTTCAGATGCGCCCGAGGCGCCGTGGAGGTCGGACTTACGTCAATTTTTCGCGCTTGCTGCCACTAATTTATCGAAGTATTTGACAGCTTTTGTTTATAGTTGGACCGCGTTATGTAGAAAAGGAACCAATTACTTTTGAACAACAATTATGGATTCTTATTTGTAATAGATGGATTTTTCTATGAATCTATCCTATTCTTTTTCTTTCTTCTTTAAACACGTTGTCATACTTGTTTCAACTCTTGTTTGTTTTTGCTAAATAGTAAAGGATCACATTTGAATTTATTGCGTGTAAAATATTAAAATAATATATTTGGATAATATTTTGGCATTATACATACAAAGGAAAATAATGTAAATAAAGAAAAATGTACTTTATTGTAAAAAAAGCGTGGGATGCATGGTGTCAATACATATAAATATTTTATTGAAAGATAATATGAGTAGAAGGATTATCATTTTGATAATATCTTAAAAAGCACCCCACGCTTTTTTTACAATAAAATAAGTACATCTTTTTCTTATTTGCACTATTCTTAATTCAAATTTATTGAAATTTATTTTCTATTTTTAGTTGGATTTCCTATAAAACATGTTTTTTAGTTTTTTTTTTCTAACTGTTATTTATTTTTCAATTTTTAGTCTTGTTCTACTATTGTTGAACAGATGTCACTAAAAACAAGTAAGATTATTTTTTTACATAAGAGTAGCCAGTTTAGTTATAACTCTACTATGGTCCAACAGATGTCAAAAAAAAATGAGCTATCATTTACGTATTCATTTTGAATGTTTATTCATTATTAGTTAGATTTTCTATAAAATAGTGTTTTTTGTTTAAAATATTGAATTGTCTTCGGTTCTTGATAAATATGCCAAATTTTCATCCGACGTTTTGAAGGCGGTCAAAATCATGTTCAAAGTTTCTGTTACATAGATACATTTAAACGTACGTTACATAGCTTAATTGAAATTTATTTTCTATTTTTTAGTTGGATTTTCTATAAGGCCTGTTTTTTGTTTTTTTATTTGCTATTTAATATTATGGATAGAAGATCATAGTACAGAATAACACAAAACCTTATTATTGATACAAGTAATTCCCAATTATTGCGATATCAATACCGGTATTTTTAAGTTCTTCATTTGGTCCAGTAGCCCACATTTTCTTGAAAAAATCCCGGTTTGGGTCCCCTAAATTAAGTATCTGCTTATAAATATGCATACGAGCTCTGCAGACCCTGGAGGTATCGGTATAGGCTTCTTTGTGTAACATCTATAAAGCAGTACTAGAACCCGGTGTGTCTGTACATAGAAAGAAAAATAAAATAAAAAATAAGGGGACGACTAAATAAGAGTAATAGAACACAAATCACCGTTTTTTTATTTCATTCTTTTCTCGCTGTTTGTCTGCGTATCTGTTTTTCTGTTTATTTTTTAGCGCACATCTCCGACACTTCTAAACGGATATCTATGAAATGGTATGGAGATAGCTTGAGTCCCTGGGTAGAGCATAGGTATACTTTTTAACCTATAAAAAATATTTTATGCGGGCGACGCTGCCAGGAAACAACAATAAAATAGTATGAGTCACAATAGTACATACTAATACAAAATAATAAGTTATTTTCAGGATTTTACGGCAATTTGGACTTGACTACAATTTATATGAAGACCATACTATTATGATTTGAAAAAATACTGTCCGACATATTTATAGGTATATGGAGTAAATTTTTCAGATGGGACAGCAAAGTCAATATTTTCTATATAGTTCAAACTTTAAAGTAGGTAGTAAACAAATACGAAAATATCATTTAAAAAATCGCGATAAAATAAAAAAATGGTTTTATTTCAATGTCTTACCAAGATATTTTGTATGTCTGAATATATAACGTCGCGTAAGATAAAATAATAACCGTGAAAAATCCACTTGATTTGTCAGACTAGTAGTAATCGCAAGAGTTGGGTATATAATAAGGCTGCCAAATCATATAAAGCAACTACTTCGGTGCAGTTCAATACTAATTACTAAGTAGTAACTATTGCAGTTTTCATATCGGTCATTGCTTAGTTGAGCGGTTACTATGTTAACCATTCCATATTCGCGTCTTCCCCGGCGAACAAGACGTCACTTTTCATTCAATGGAAATCGTCTTTACGCGCCTACCCATAGGGTTTTAATAAAAAAATCTGAAATGACACCTGTCAAACTCGGAATACTGAAAGGGTTTCGAGTTTAAACTTGAGGTCATATTCAGGTTACTAGACTAGTCGATTATTATAGTTAATATTGGTTAAGTAATTGTCTCAATCACCAATATTATGTCACAATAACTAAAGATAATAATGAATCACGATTCATTCACCACGTCAAGACGTGGTATTGTACTCTGCGAACATTTGATTACGTAATCATTGATCAACGAACAATAAATCGTGACATCAAGACATAATTCATAGGTAACTTTTATTATGTATGCCTACGTATACCTATTTCTCCCTGCGACATACATATGTTTGGATAGTACTCCCAAAAGTTAGACCTTCGCAATAAATCGTATAATTTTAAAGTCCTCCAATTTTGAGATGTATGTAATTTTATTTTGCTTAAAAACTACATCTACACTTATCTATACTAATATTATAAAGAGGAAAGATTCAATTGTATGTTTGTTGGCATTGAATAGGCTCCGAAACTGCTGGACCGATTTGAAAAACTCTTTCATCAATATAAAGGTCCATTATCCCAGGGATTATAAAGCGGGACTTTTATCCCAGAAATCATTCACGCGGACGAAGCCGCGAGCAGAAGTCTAGTTTAAAATATATTATCTATCGATGGAGGGGTCTAATTTTTTTTTATGGATTCAAGATCCATATTTTTGTCCTTTTAATATTCGTATAGTTTGAACCGTGTTAGATTTTGAGGCCTAGCACCCATAAAAAAGCGGACATCTTTTGTCATAAAACAAACTGCTTCACTATCGTTTAATTGTTTATTGTGACGTAGTCGCGGCTCATCGGTGTCAAGCGAGTTCATTTGAAATTCAACATCGCGGCACCTGACGCGCCGGTACATTAGACAGCTGTAAATGCCAACAGCGCTCAGATATCCTAGCCTTAAAGGAGAATAATTTGCACTTAAAATTACCATGGCCTGTAAGGAATTGCGAAACACAATGGTCAATTTCGAGCCAAGATTTTGTAAGACGGTCCTGAACAGAAGGAAAAAATTGATACAAATGCCGCCCCTTCGTAGATATATCCCACCTACACTGCCATTCCTCTAGAAGATCGTTCATAACATCTGGACTCGGCTTAAATAATCTGTTAATTTTTAAAAGTTCGCGCGAAGTTAAAAAGCTTTTGTCGACATCGTCTCTAGCAGAGTAATACATCGCGGCGCGACGCTGCACCTCCAAATCGACTGGGAGTACACCCGCGAGGACAGGTAAAGCTTCTGTACTAACTGTTCTATACGCCTTACATAAGAATATCAACGCCAAGCGCTGGCTCTGGAGCAATTTTCTTCGTACGGCGCCGATAGTAGCCCTATCAGCCCATACAGGTGATCCATAACAGATACACCCCAAATAAGTGGCTCCATAAATGATCTTTAGTGTACTGAATGACAGACCCTACGTTGATGTGGATATCCTCGTCAAGGCGTAGAAATTTCTTTTAACCTTTTCCCCAATGGTTTTAATATGCTCAATAAACGAAAAATTACGCTTTAAAATGAATCCAAGGTAGCAGACCGATTCTTTTCTTTTAACTGTAACATTATTGAATTTTACTCGCGGTGGTGACTTTAAAATTCCCTTTAAAAGCAATTGATACGTTTTTTGGGGTGCAAAAGTAAGGCGGTTGCGTTCACCCCATTCCGAAATTAGTTGTAAACACGTTTCAGCCAAATTCTCGAGACCCGATCTAATATTTGACTGAATGAGCAAAAGACCGTCGTCGGCGTAGCCAGTTAATGAGCAACTCGTGGGCAAAGGAATTTCAAAAAAGTCGTCGATTCCTAAATTCCATAAGTATGGACCGACCACCGAGCCCTGCGGACACCCCATCGTTAGTGACTTCGACACCGCATGATGGCCAAGCTTTAACTTGGTTGAACCTACAGAAAAATAGGAATATATAAGCGAATATATATTCTTAGGACAACCTCGATTTTTTCACTTTAGAAGTAGTATTGGCCACCAAGCGTTATCAAAGGCACCGGAGATGTCTAAAAAGATTCCTAATACGTACTTATGTTCCGAATTACTAATTGTTTTTCTGACCGATATTGCCGCGTCAATAGTAGATTTACCTACAGTAAAACCGAATTGTTTGTCGTGAAATTTGGGTCCACCCGGCAGTAGTCGTGGGACAATAAGACGTTCAAGTAATTTACCTAAAGATGGTAATAAAGTTATAGGGCGATATGATTTGGGGTCCTCGGGTAACTTGTCGCCACTCTTTGGTATAATCCGAATGAAACCGCAGCGCCAAATCCGGGGAAAGATACCTGCAGCTATACATCGAATAAAAACCGTTAGTATGGATTGACCCGCTGTTTTACACGCTTCTTTTATCATTTTGTTTGATATTTTGTCCTCTCCGGAGGCTTTGTTTAGAGGCAAAGAATTAACTATATTAATAAATTCATCGAATGATGGGAGATCTGAATACGGGGTATTTGGTGGCTCCGACGCCCACATTCTAATTTGCTTATAGTAAGCGGTATCACTTTCTACTGTATCATCGGGTATTAGCGAGTGTAATAGAGCTTCCGTTGTCTCCTCAATACCAGTAGTATAGGTGTTATTAATTTTAATGTTTTGAATTCTGGAGTCTGGAATTTGTGCCCGATATGGCGATAGGCTCGCCACCTATCACATCATGGGACTGAATAACGGTGAAAAGTGGGTGCACTAGTTGCGCCTCTGCCTACCCCTTCGGGGATAAAAGGCGTGAGTGTGTGTTTGTGTTTGTGTTTGTGTTTGTGTTTGAATAAAGTAATATTTAAACTAATAATTAAAACGACCATTAGTGCTTAGGTCCGATATCACCGCTTGCTGATAAATGCTACACGTCACAAAAACGTATAAGCCGACCAAATATAAAAGTCACCCTCAAATTTAAAAAGAGTGAAATCCTCCTAGCCAGTTTTCGGCCACGGTGGCCAATCTTAACGGAGATCAGCCAGGTACGCAGGAGATATTATAGTGCACAAGTGTGTGCGCAATACACAGGTGCAGTCGCTGTTCCTTCACTCTCATAGTCCGGTGAGACGGCAACCCGACGTGACCGGAGAGAGATCAGGCGCAGGGCCAACGGCTTTACGGCTTTCCGAGGCACGGGGGTATCACACCGCCAACTTCCAGACTCCGAGCTGTGACTGAGTAATTTTTTTAAGACGGAAAAATCCAGTCACAAAGTTTTTGGCTCAACCCGGAATAAGAACCCAGGACCTCAGCGCGCAAATCGTACTCGTAACGCGAACGCAATACAACTAGACCACCGAGGCAGTCAATTAAAATGAGTACTAGCAACATTAACTGTTTAATACGATAACTGTTAAATAAAATTTACTTTAACTTGTGAAACTGGCCCTTATTGTAGTAATTCTTAAAGCTCAAACTTAAAAAATACTACGTTTGGGAATCAAGACTGGCAGCTGAAATCCCGATCGTGCTCAACCAGGCAAAGAGATTTGGGATTTTATCTTCTAAACGATTTCCCCGTCCGACATTTGGCTCGGCATCAATCAAGTGCCGAGGCAGCGTGCACTTTGTATCAGTTTTCGGTCGTCATTTAACAAAATAGCATTGAATGTACTATGTAGTGAACCACAAGTATTGTTGATAATTATTTTAATTCAGTTGTTAGACTAGATTGGTTGATCGTGAACGTATAGAATAAAACAAATGTATAGCTCCATTTGTATACCTATATAATTTGGTAAGATCGGCATGACGACAAATATCGTGTCGTACCATCGGCTCCATTAAAATTTAGGCTAGAAACGAAACAGTGTCCGATTATTTTTGTTTACTCAACAAATTATAGAACTAGGTATACGGAACTCGACATCAAGTTTATTCAATAATTTATTATTCTTGTAATTAAAAAGAAAACTAATAAAACCTACATACTATATTAAATAGTATGTAGAACATTACGGACACAGAACCGCCTAACATTTCAATACGCTTCGTAAACGAAAATTAGATTACAGCGTTACGAATATCAGCATTGTTCGACCGTTCAAAATGAACCCCTGAGAGTAACGGCACCCGAGATCAGTCACGCGTGTCGATAATAAATCTAACAGCCACACCGGGTCCCAAGATATTCAATGTAGTGTTCACTACAATAGCAAAAGCGCTACAAGTTAAGAGCCTATGTCAGGAAGTTTAAGGACTTTTAAATTCAATTTTCTCGTAAACTACTAAGATCAGAAGTTCGATTTTTGGATATGTGTAAATTGAACATATAACTCAATGATAAGTCAAAGCTAAAACACAATTGCTACAAATTTTCTCGATCGAAAAAAAATTCAAAGTTACCTCTGATATTTTCTTTAAACACGCTTTATCTCTAAATGGTGGAATATATACATTCGTAACTTGATTTAAATACAATAAATCAATATTTTCAAAGTTTATATCAATACACAATTAAAATGAATTAAATAGTATAATCACAATTAAAAGAAAATTGTTTTGGCGCTTACGCCATTTCATTTCGGCATACGCGTGCGCCTCCCGTCACTTTCTCTCATCCGCGACGTCCAAATACGCCATCACTGTTATGGGAGTGGCCCGTGCCGGCTTCAGTCGTCCGGAATCTTTACTGACGACGGACGTGCGCTCGAAATTTTCGGACGCCTTCAAAGTTCGAATTGGCTGTCTAGTGTAGGGATTGGTCCGCGCTACCGCGCGGCAAATTTGAAGGTGCCCTGGAAATTTTGTTTTATAGTGTATCCAGCTCACGTCCGTGTATCAATATAAAATTATAGGCTCTATTAGGTCTATAAGATAGGCAGCAAGCGTAATTATTACATCCTTTCACCTTTGTAAATTGTTTCTAGTCGGAGACCTGCTTTAGTTATATTTAGTGATCGGTACGCTGAGGTGCCGGGTTCGAATCCCTGATTGAAAAACAATAGTCACTGCTTTTTTTTGTTATTTATTCTGCCTCAGTGGTGTAGTTGTATTACGTTATGACTGCAATGCTGAGGTCTCGGGTTCGATCCCCGAGTCAGGCAGAGTGATATTGGATTTTTTTCTTTTCAGCCCGAAGTCTGGATTTTGAGCCCGAAATGGTGATAGGCTTGCCCCCTATCACATCATAGGACGGAATACGCACGACGGAAAGTGAGTGCACTAGTTGCGCCTCTGCCTACCCCTTCGGGGATAAAAGACGTGAGAGTATATGTATGTATAATTTATATTGGGTAATTCATAGCTAGGGACGCCCTGGAATGCCGGCCCAATTTTGCGTAAATGACGCTTGCGTGCCGCTCATACATTTGAGAAATTTGTATTTTGCATGTAGAGGCTGTTCAAATTTTTACACCATAAAATTATTTTAGTATGAATTTTTGTAGTACTCATTTATTTATACATTATCAAATCAAATCAAATCAAAAAAATGTTAAGAGCCAATGTTAGAATAGGTATACATGGCCGCCATTTTGAATTTCTTTGTTTTAAGGCCAATCGACCTCAAAATCGATATCTGGGCAGGCCTTTAGGTATAAAAGACGGATCCAATGTTAGACTTGAAAAAAGTGGCCGCCATTTTGAATTTCTTCCTTTTAAGGCTAATCAACCTCAAAATCGATATCTGTGCAGGCCTTTAGGTATAAAAAACGGATCCAATGTTAGAATTGAAAAAAGTGGCCGCCATTTTGAATATCTTTGTTTTAAGGCCAATCGAACTCAAAATCGATATCTGGGCAGGCCTTTAGGTATAAAAGACGGATCCAATGTTAGACTTGAAAAAAGTGGCCGCCATTTTGAATTTCTTCGTTTTAAGCCTAATCAACCTCAAAATCGATATCTGTGCAGGCCTTTAGGTACAAAAGACGGATCCAATGTTAGAATTGAAAAAAGTGGCCGCCATTTTGAATATCTTTGTTTTAAGGCCAATCGAACTCAAAATCGATATCAGGGCAAGCCTGTAGGTACCAAAGACGGATCCAATGTTAGAATTAAAAAAGTGACCGCCATTTTGAATATCTTTGTTTTAAGGCCATTCGACCTCAAAATCGATATCTGGTCAGGCCTTTAGGTATAAAAGACGGATCCAATGTTAGACTTGAAAAAAGTGGCCGCCATTTTGAATATCTTTGTTTTAAGGCTAATCGACCTCAAAATCGATATCTGTGCAGGCCCCTAGGTACAAAAGACGGATCCAATGTTAGAATTGAAAAAAGTGGCCGCCATTTTGAATATCTTTGTTTTAAGGCCAATCGAACTCAAAATCGATATCCTGGCAGGCCTTTAGGTATAAAAGACGGATCCAATGTTAGACTTGAAAAAAGTGGCCGCCATTTTGAATTTCTTCGTTTTAAGGCTAATCAACCTCAAAATCGATATCTGTGCAGGCCTTTAGGTACAAAAGACGGATCCAATGTTAGAATTGAAAAAAGTGGCCGCCATTTTGAATATCTCTGTTTTAAGGCCAATCGAACTCAAAATCGATATCTGGGCAAGCCTGTAGGTACCAAAGACGGATCCAATGTTAGAATTTAAAAAGTGACCGCCATTTTGAATTTCTTTGTTTTAAGGCCATTCGACCTCAAAATCGATATCTGGGCAGGCCTTTAGGTATAAAAGACGGATCCAATGTTAGACTTGAAAAAAGTGGCCGCCATTTTGAATATCTTTGTTTTAAGGCTAATCGACCTCAAAATCGATATCTGTGCAGGCCCCTAGGTACAAAAGACGGATCCAATGTTAGAATTAAAAAAAGTGACCGCCATTTTGAATATCTTTGTTTTAAGGCCATTCGACCTCAAAATCTATATCTGGGCAAGCCTGTAGGTACAAAAGACGGATCCAATGTTAGAATTGAAAAAAGTGGCCGCCATTTTGAATTTCTTTGTTTTAAGGCCAATCGACCTTAAAATCGACATCTAGGCAGGCCTGTAGGTACAAAAGACGGATCCAATGTCAGATCTGAAAAAAGTGGCCGCCATTTTGAATTTCTTTATTTTAAGGTCAATTGACCTCAAAATCGGTATCTGAGCACCACTTTAGTTAGTAAAGGCAGATCCACTGTCAGAACTGAAAAAAGTGGCCGCCATTTTGAATTTCTTGGTTTTTAGGCTAATCGACCGCAAAATCGATATCTGGGTGTAACATTATTTACAAAAGAGTGATCCAATGTCAGAATTGAAAAAAGTAGCCGCCATTTTGAAGTTTTTTGTATTAAGGCCAATCGAACTCAAAATCGATATCTGGACATTGTTTTGTGTACAAAAGGCAGATGTAATGTTAGAATTAAAAAAAAAGCCGCCATTTAGATTTATTTCTCTTTAAAGGCTATTGGCTTTAAATCAAAATCCGCTGGACATGACCGCTGACATATCCCACCAAAACATAAATGTAAAAAAGGATAGCCAAGTTCAATCCTAAAATTATGTTCAGCTGTGGACTTCGCCGCAAAAAGAATGGAGATCTAAATGTGTGCCAAGTTTTATGCAAAATCTAAATATGTATTTATAGGAACAAAATAACATTATGAACAAGTATTAAATTATATTTGTTTGCTTTATTGAATACCTATAATAGTTGCTGGTATTTACAAATGTGAGATCTTTTACATTTATGTTTTTGGTGGGATATCATTACTTTTTTGTAAAGAAAACTAGGTAGGTATTGAGTTGTGTGGTGCCGCGCGCCGCCGACGACCCACCGTTGGCCGGCTGTTTAGCGCGTATTACAAGTTTTTTGTATGGGGACACCACAAATATTTTGGCTTAACTTTATTTTTATATTTCTGTTATAAAGCAAATATAATAAAACATATATTGGGATAGTTTCAAATATTTGCTTGTAACGGTTCCAACGCTACCATTAAAAAATATTTTTTTTAACTTTATTTTTTAACTTTTTTTATTTTTAGATTTTTTCTTACGCTTACACATAATTACCGAGCTGGATTCCAAATTTCATCCTTCTAGGTCATCTGGAAGTAGGTTAGGTTTAGATACTATAAGTCCTAAGATTTTGACCTTCATATCTTCATAACCATTTGAGCTAACTTCATGAAATTTGGGCTTCTAGATGTCCTTATAAATATAATTAAACTCACGCCGTTTTATGTGTTTACTTTAAATAGGTTTTGAGTTATAGAAAGGTGAAAAGTGGCACCAAGTGGTTCGTGTAATATTACACACGGCGCTGGCTAGCCAGTTCTTTTGCTTGGATGTAGCTTGACACACTGCCGCGTGTCTAGATTGTATTGTATTACAAAGGGGAAAGAAAATAAATTATTTTATGAATTATAACTAACTTCCTGTATCGATATCATCAGGCTGTCCTCTACAATGATACTAGTTATGTACTAAGAAAGCACAAAACTATTCAGTATGGACAAGACAATCAAACTAAAAGAAGGAAAGATATGGTTGCTAAAAGACCAAAATCAAATACAACCCTTGCAGATATACAATTTGCTAAATGTTCAGCCCAACTGTTCAACAAAATTCATAAGGAGTTGGATATCTGCGGTAAAGTTTACTATAATTGTAAAAAATCTATAAAAAATTGGATAATCTCACTTACTTATGAGGAAACAGAAGCTTTATTGCGATGATTAACATAATACACACACACACATCCACGCACACACACACACACACACGCGCGCACACACACACACGCGCAAACACACACATGCACTATACATACCATCTACGGCATAATTTTAATATGTTTTGATTTTAAGATTTTATTAATTTTATTCTTATATACAAAACTAAAAGTAGTAATATCTAGTTTAATAGTCTAGTTTAATAGTGTCTCCTAATACAGGCACTTATGCTTAAAAGGAGGCTCCAGCGACCACATATTGTAAACGCCAAAACTTTGTTATGATAAATAAACTTATTATTATTAATATTATTATTAACACGAATTTAGTAGTATCGATTTAAAACTTCTTTCGTCTTGGAATTTTTCTTCCATTATTTATTTTATCATCGTTTATGTCACATACCAACTTAGAACGTTGGTTACATACTCAAATACCATGCATGTATAACAAGAATAATATTGACATATTATTAATAATTCTTTGGGGAAGACCTATGTTCAATAGTAGCCTTTTAAAGGCTGAAAAAGAATAAGAATTAAAAACTATAGGTATTTTAGAAATTAAACTAAAAAGACATTTTCACTTTTTGGGATATTTAATATTGGTCGATATTATTTTATTTTACTGGCAACTTTGTTCAGCGCTCCCGACGTAATGTCAAATTGAAATACATTAATGACTCACTAACACTCTAGCTTTGCACCTCGCCTCGTGGCTCGTATTGTGTTCGGCTCACCACTCGCGCGAGAGTGTAAATGAGCCATTATATATTTATATCAGTCCTCGTCGATTCTATGTGATATGTTCAATTCTGGTTATTTATTGTCTAAGCTAGCTCTGTTCACTATTCAATAAGGCAATCCAATGGGCAATGGTTAGGTACTGTGAACATGTTATGTCATCAGGTAAAAAAAGTTATTCACCGAAAAATGATTTAGAAGCTCTACTCTACAGCGGTTATTTCTTTACTTCCATTCGACAGACAGATTTTTCTTTCTCATTTGGAAATAGTTCTAATATAAGTATAAAATAATGCATAAATTATCTCTGTAACACTAAGCCCAAAGTTCTATGAAGTTTTCCCCGTCTCCTTTTAAAATATGGCCATCATTATTTTTCATTCAGTTCAATAAGGATATCGGAGTTTTGTTATATTGCACAACAAAAAAAAATGCCTTGGAATTGAAGAAGTAGCTGTGGCAGCAAACAGCAGTCAATTCTTCTGTAGAAAATATCAAAAATATTTTAAAAATTGTAAGTAATTAATATTTCAAATTTTCTATAAGCATAAGAACCCCCGTAGTAAGAATGACCTTCCTATATTTTTCTTACCCCACATTACATACAGTTCAAATTAAAAATTATAAAAATGATCTAGTTAGATAGCGGCAGCCTTCAACATTTCTAACATTTATATCCTATATAGTGACTATTGAACCATAATAATGTAATCAATCTTCATATCAAACTATGTAATTTTATTGTGCATAAATTTCGAACATCCTTTACATACAAAATTCGATTTTTCAATTGTATGGTGGCACTAGAGTGAAGCATCATTTACGTAAAATAGACCTGACATTCCAGGGAAGAAGCTTTATCGTGAATGACTTCCCGAAACTACCGTGATGTCGTAACTCGTAGTTGTATTACGCGCCCGGTACGGCTTCCACGCTGAGGTCTCGGGTTCGAATCCCGGGTCGGGCAAATACTATTTTTTTCTGTCCAGCATCAACTCGGACTGTTGAATTGGGCCCGGTATGTGGCAATAAGCTCGTCCCCTATTTCATAAGACCTAAAATAGCTAACGAAATGTGAGGAGAAAAGGTGTGATGCTATGTTTGACTGCCTCCAAGGCGTAGTTGCACACACGATACGCCTATTGCGCTGAGGTCGTGGGTTGGAATCCCGAGTCGGGCCGAAAAATAGTTACTGCATGTATTGTATTATTATTTATTTTGTGTCCACCAAAGCTAGGAAGGTCCATAAGAATAAATCAAAGCAAAGCAAAATATAATTTAAAACATATTATGTATTTTGTCACAATATATATACTCTGTCTTGTACACCTCAACTGCCCTTTCTTTTCCTTGCCCTATCTTCATGCTACGGTTGTCTGTAAGAAATTGCCTCGAGTGATAAGACCGCCCATTGTACTTTATTTCTAGTGGATGTACTGTATTTTTCTATTGTACGTGTACAATAAAGTATTATAAATAAAAAAAATAAAATAAGAAGTTTCATACTGCTTTGCTTTTTATATACAAACCTACGTAGGGGTAGGTCTCGGACCTACCACCACACCAAATTTTATCTTGTCAACAAAAGTCAACTACAAGTGAATAATACTTTCGATGAGTTTAGATAACTTACAATGTCATTTTACATAATGTTCAAGTAATTAGGTAGTTAATAGTGACATAATAATGGTTCTATAAACGAATTAAAATAAATTATATGTTTTATAAGTTATAAATTTATTAGAAATTATAATAACTATAATATTTACAACACAGACATGCATTTGCAATGACGATCTTTTCGCGGGCTTGAGTGCAACGACCTGTGACAATGACGCGATGCGACGAGGGCCGAGGCGCGCGATCTATCGCAGCGGGGCCGTGCGGCGCCTCGCATTTGAAATACGCTAAGTCACGCCCATCACGATTCCATATGTTTTTCACATAGGCTCTTAACAAGTCCCTTGTCCGCTAAGTGGTCTCGACGTAGACAGAAATCCACCGCAGTTATACATCAAAAATATTTAATTATGGTTTACTAGGTATGAAGAATGAGAACAAAAGGTAATATGGAATATTATAGTGGTAATAGAAAATAAGACATTTATTTATGGTATACTACCTATGCGTTAGACCTATTGATAAGTAAAAAAAGACATGTGGCACTCGGAGACTGCCGCGGTAAAGCTATTGCATAAATTCTAATATTTATAAACCTCTTTAAACAGATATAAAATAAAAACTTTTTAAAAATTCTAACTTAGAATCACGTCATCCCGCCGCGTTTGTCATTTCGATACGTTTCACTGACTGGAACAATTTTTAAATATACGGTAATTTCGACCTTCTATCGTTTAACATTCAGCTCATATCCTCTTGCATATTGTATTCTTACAAGACTGCGATATTAAATTTACTTATGGAATTTTACGCTCTACTTGGTTGTGATAGAGTTGAAAATAAAATATCACCGTTGTGCCGGTCGGAGTGAGGGGTGTCAGGTTATTTTTTCGTTACGGAATTTCTGGATTCGGTCTCCACGCCCAATAGGCCCGCGATAGAAGCTATGCAATAGCTTAAAAACATTAGAACATAATATTTTGATATGATCGTTATGCGCCAATTGGCATATTTCTTTCCAAAGTAATGTTTTCTTTCAAACCGAGACGGCTTGTCACACGGACGTGATAGATAAGAAAGCGACTTATTGCCAATTGGTAAAAAATTTTGAATGAAAAATTTGTTCCTGATGTCCGGTCTATAACTAATTTATACATACTATTGACTGGTTTGAACCCATATTATGTGATTTCCCGGGACTAGAATTATTACTGAAGAAACTTTTTCCATTCTATTTCTTAATAAAAGTCCTTGGTTTTGTACTTCAAAAGGTACACTAACAAGAATATTGTCACATATATTCTTGTTAGTGTACCTTTTTTATACGTAATTTTATATAAAAACTCCACTCCTCCGCCGCACTAGGCAATTTTCGAGTTAATAGCCACTGCTGACAAAATTACAATCCATTCGCATTTATTACCAAATACAATTCCAAAAAAGTCGAGCTGAAACTCCATTAAGTAAAAAAAATATGCAGCATACCTTACAATAAAATTTAAGTACATAATATTTGAGTTACTAAAATATAATAATTGTAATTAAATTATTATAAATCGTAATGTCTACATTTACTGCAGTGCCCTGGCACGACAAATTTACCATATACCATAATATCACCTTTGAACCTGACAAACGGATTCCAAGTCCTAAATGATTGAGCAACTGGTCGTTGCAGTCGCCGTAACTACGTAAAGATCCTTCTACAAGACGATACACTATAATGTTCAAACATTTTTGTACGGCAATTACTACTCTGAATAAAATCTTGTGACCCAAATCAATTGCAATTTGTCATACCTCATTTACATCATTAAAGGTACATGTACTAGTAGTTTGTAGACAACGCACCTACAATTTAGTGGTATTAGGGATTTTAATAATCGTTAGTGATCACTTTCAATCGAATGACCCATTATTCCATATTCCCACATATCTTTAACTAGTAGTGCCCGCGACTCCGCCCGCGTGAAAAAGTTTTTCCGGGATAAAAATATTTTCCGGGGATAAAAAGTAGCCTATAGCACTCACGAGTAAAGTAGCTTCTTATTAGTGAAAGAATTTTCAAAATCTGTTCAGTAGTTCCTGAGATTAGCGCGTTCAAACAAACAAACTCTTCAGCTTTATAATATTAAGTAAAGATTCACCAATTTCAACTCTCAGAAATCATGCATTTCCTGTACCATTTTTCCACTTGCACGTAGTTTTACAAGTCACAAACTCGGATGGAGAAGTTATTAGCTTCGTGTTCGCATCGTGTACTGACATTATCGGTATCTTTAATCTGTTACGGCAAGCGAGCTCGGCTAAATCCATTGCTGATTCTGCAAAAGCGAAAAGAACGAGAAATATAAGATGATTTTAGTCACTAAGCCTTTTCGATATGCTTGATTGGTTTCTAGTTCCATAAATCTCGATATCTATTACCTCAAATCTATCAATAAAGCTTTCCTAAGCTAAGATTTCGTATCGTAGGTATGCCTAGACCGGCGCGGCGCGTCAAAGTTATTCTATAGAAATATTGTGTATGAATGCGTGGCAGATTATGTTTTTATATTCTATACGTATGTTTCTTTGATAGATTTTTTACGATTATATGCGTACTTACCATCTTTTTATTTTCAAAGCAATGTGTACTAGAATTATTATAAGTTCTTCTCATAGGTACCATATTATTATGATGTGAGCATAGACCTATTTTGTAGTAGCTTCGCATTTGCGAAAATAGCTTTAACCAAAGGTTTTATTGAAGTCCATGGAGACTAACTGTTTTATATATATTTTTATTTATATCTTTTTTTTAGTGACTGAATGTTAACCGGTCAAACTCCGCTTATGTATAATATAAATGTATGGGGAAACCTATATCGACGGTTCAGTAGAACAAAGTCGTATATGCAAAATGTTAGCTTTTCAGTAGAGCGCTTTGAAAGTCCTTAGTTTGTATTCATGTGCGAATTAGTGCTATTTTCACACATTAAGTTCAAAGTTGTTACTGAACCCTATAGAATATAATGTTTTGTTCACTATAACTTGTGATTTTCACAATTAACTTAGACTTTCAAAGCGCTCTACTGAAAAGCTTCATTTTGCATATACGACTTTGTTCTACGGAACCGTCGATATACTCGGACGCCGGCGTTCGTAGCGGCTTGACAAGTCAAAGCATGTATCCAACTTAATCTAAGTTACTTACGTAGTAAGTACTGTCATAATTAGACTAAAGAAATTATAATTTATCTGTCAAAATCTATCTGTGGTGGCTCGTGATTGGCTCATTGTATTTAGTTCCTATTTTTGTTTATTGTATTAGTTAGCTGTGAGCCACCCAAATAAACTAAACTAAAATAAAATAAATAAAATATGTTTCATATTTATATAGCAACGTAAATTCCACTATCATAACGCCATATCACCGTCTATAATAATTATAGTTATAACGATTGTGTACAAGAGTCAGAAAAGTACACAAGAATAAAAAGATATAATAAAAACGAGAAACGGAAGAATTCACAGTTCGTAAAGTTCAACATTTCGAGTTAATAGCTTTTATAAATTTCCTATACTACTATTGTTATTGACCGATAAAGCAGGGATGGGTTCGCTGGGCTGCTGTAATGTACTTATTATACTGCTTTTATCTTTACTAACGACAGAGACGAATTCGAGATCGAATAAAACGTAAAATAGGATGAAGAAAATAAAGAATTGTTTGCGGCATAGCATTAGCTTTCATATAAAAATAGGTTACTATTATATTTTTTGATCGTATGCATGAATACATACACAATGTGCTGGTGGGCAGCATCAGAACTTAAAATTAACTTAAATTATGGTTTACGAAATAGCTTTGCAAAATAAAATAATTTTCTAACATTGAACATCACATAGGATCGACAGAATGGCCTAACGCAAATTTCCAAGATTTATTCATTTTAGCTATTGCTAGTTAATTGTTGCAAAGATCGCCCATAGCCTAATACGTAATTAATAATATTTTAATGATAAAATACAGTAATAAACAGTTTCGACATTCATATAACAAATGACCTAAAATTGTAGCTTCGTCTCTGGTATTGTCTCCCGTAATTCACGTTTACTGCCCACGTCGTACAAATTTATACAACAATAATTACTTTTAGTAGGCATTTCGCTGCGCGATCGCAAATTGTCTCGTAACTCCAGTATTATTAGTATATAACATTATCGAATTTGGTGTTATTTATATACAGTGCTATTCTTGGCAAACGGGAAGCAGAAGTACACACATACACACGCGGACGCCTTAAGACCCATGATATGATAGGGGCTGAACCTATATCCATATTGAGCACTAATTTCAGTCTCCGGGCTGATTCTGAGAAAAAGAAACTCCATTCGACCGCGCCAAATGGAGACGGCTGCTTTCAGTCCTAACCGATCCACAGGACGACTGACCATCCGTCGTAAGAACGAAGTTCTTAAAATTCTTACACTCCACACGACCGCAGTTCCATCCTCGCCGCGTACCCCATATCACACCCCCCCCCCCCCCCCGAGCCTCCTAACAGCTTGGTATGCCGACGAAATAAATGGATAGGATTAGGTTGAACAACAATCTTCCCCACTAATCGCTGATGTCTCATCCTCTCCTAGTGACCGTCTTGAGCCGAGGTTCGTAGCCCGTAAGTGGGTCCTCAGCATCGTCACTTAAGTCAAGGGTTGCGAGCAGCTAAAACGTTCACCCTAAAGTCCGGTGTGGCCGGAAAGGCCGACCCTTGTCAGGCTATTGGCAGATTGGCCCACGAAAAAAATTATTGAGAAGAAAAACCCAATATCGCTTTCCCGAACCCCGGGATCGAAAACCGAGACCTAGCATTGCAGTCATACTATAATACAATTACGCCACTGAAGCAGAAGTGTATAAATGCGTTTAACCGACCTCGAAAAGAAGGATACCTAATTTGTTTTATTTTCTTATTGGTCGCTTGTATTAGATTTATATCTGACTAGATTTTGCACGCGACTCCGCCCGCGTTAAAAAGATTTTCCGGGATAAAAGTCGCGCTTTTTATTTTCTTGGGATAAAATGTAGCCTATGTGTTAATCCAGGACATGATCTAACCGTGTACCAAATTTCATCGAAATCCGTTCAGTAGTTTTTGCTTGAAAGAGTAACAAACATCCATACATCCATACATACTTACAAACTTTCGCGTTTATAATATTAGTAGGATTCATTTAGCAGTTTTGAGTCTAATAATTATTATGAATTAAGCGTATCTTTATGCTCCACAGGGTAAGCGCTACAAAAAAACGTGAATCCAAGATGTCTTTATTTGTCTGCTCAAGCCACTTTCACTAGAATAATACTGGTATAACATATCGACGGCTCCGAAGAACAAAGTCGTATATGCAAAATGTTAGCTTTTCAGTAGAGCGCTTTGAAAGTCGTTAGTTTGTATTCATGTGCGAATTAGTGCTATTTTCACACATTAAGTTCAAAGTTGTTACTGAACCCTATAGAATATAAATTTTTGTTCACTATAACTTGTGATTTTCACAATTAACTTAGACTTTCAAAGCGCTCTACTGAAAAGCTTCATTTTGCATATACGACTTTGTTCTTCGGAGCCGTCGATATTAGACTTAGCCCTATTTACCTTCTCCACAGAAAATTGTAAAACATTATAAAGCAAACTCAAGCTGTGTCTGAATTTCCAATGTTACTGTTCATTATCTTTTATGTAGATATGTAAAAAAATATTGTACGATATTATGAGCCAAAAAATGAAACCTATAACAACTTACGGATACATTGTTTGAGAGGAAATGTATTAATGGCCGGAATTTGATCCCTTCCGAGAAGGTAATAACACAATATCGGGTCTATAGATTGAAGTTCAGTTGCTTTGTATGCTATCAGAGGATATTATTTGATGTATCGGCTAGTAAATATGAGATATAAATATATTTCCTTATATTCGAGTTTTATGTAACTTGTTTTACAAACATACATACATACATACACACTCATTCCCATAGGGATAGGCAGAGACTATTGAGCGCCACATGCTACTATATTGATAAACCTCTTTTGCCTCTTCCACATTCATAGTTCTTTTCCTACATTTTCGTCAGTTAAGGGTACTCCTGACCGGCCCTTTTCGGAGAAAATCGTTTATTTAATCAGAAAATGTTCTCCTCAGGCGTCCCCTTCCAGCCGTACCATCCACATTAGCTCGATAAATACCTTTTGTGATCCGCCTTTCATCCATCCTCTCCACGTGCCCAAACCATCTCAGCATACTTCTTTCTATCTTAGTCACCACGTCATCCCTTAACTTGTTTTGGCTCACAATGTTCTCTAATGTAGGCAGATTATTCTTAATAGGCACAAACGAGTTACCTAAGGGTAAAGCATCTTTCTAACGAAGAGTAAAACTAGTAATGCGCCCTCCATAATGGTTAACAAACTTTGACTTGGGTCACCTTTTGCGTGAACGTCTATTCCTAGAATTAAATTATGAGTGTCGAAAGTCTTTTTATTACTCGGAAGTTGCAACAACCGTATGCTAGCATTATGGCTAACATATTTTGTAGTATAGACAGCGAATGCACATGCACGGTTATCGATGACTGCCGTGACTGCAACCTAGAATATTGGCAACAACTATAACTGCCAGTTATCTCCACTAATATTACAAAGAGGAAAAAGTTGTATGTTTGTAACGAACAAATTCAAAAACTGGACCGATTTCAAAAATGAATAAAGTCGGACTTTTATCCCGGAAAATCTTTATCACGTGGGTGAAAGCTAGTGTCCCATAAAAATCTGACTTTGTCCTCAAATTTTAGGGTTTAATTTTTATTTCACGCGGCACTGTAAATAATGTCAGATAAATAAGATTAGCTTATGTAGCTCGAAATAATATCAACTACCCGTTAGTGAAAGATGCATAAATATTTTTTTTTTCATACAACAAAATGATGAACCAAGCGTGCCGTTCGCTTGAAGCCACAACGAGCCATAACCAGAAGCAACACCATCAGAAATTTTAATTACGAAGCAATGCACAGGAAAATTTTGCAGCGTCGCAACACCGAGCACGTTCTCTAAAACAAATCGCAGCAGTACACTCTCGAGCATTGGCAGGATCAACAAGAAGCGACGCAAGATGCTACCGAATCTCTTATCGTCGATGTAACACCTTGTAAAGGGTGAAAATTACTCCCCGGGTACGTACGAACGCTACTTGATGTTTTCCTTTACAGAAAGGAGACGGATAAATGTTTGTGCATAAATTTCAAAATCTCATCGAGCCTGCGCTTGATTACGAGGCTCCCATGTGAGTTTTCAACCCAGCTGTGCTTGTTTTTAATGGTGTGAACTCTGCAAATTTCAACATGTATGGAAGAAATATATAATATGACTCCCCCGGTTCTACTTTATGCGCCATGGTGATAAGTGCCCAATATTACTTTTGTTCTTGTTCGGTAAATAGGTAGTTTCTTCATGAACTGTAAAAGTAAAAATGACGGCTTAAGTAAAAGCCATAAGTGGATCCACAACACAAACGAAGTTGAAATAAAAGTTATAAAAGTTACCATAACACATCATTTGGTCAAAAGTAGGAATAGCTGATGCTAATGAACTAACTGACCTTTATAGATGGTATAAATACCGGACATGGAATTTAAGGGAACAAAAATAACATGTTATCACGCAATAAACGTTCATAAATGACGTAAATGATGATGTTACCTGCAAATAATAAACATCCTGTCTACTACGAAGGTGACAGGTGGAATTCAGCGACAGTTAGGATCTCCATTACCTGCCGCGTTCAGTACATAAATCTTTTCATGCGTTCTTGACAATTGTGAGTGAAATTTATTTTTCCGTGAGGTTATTGCAAGATTGGATAGAAATTTTGTATGTAGTGTAAATTCTGTTTTTGAGATCATTGTTATAGAAAGGTGCTATTATTATTTTTTAAGTAGAAAATACTTATTCTCTTTTTTTATCCTCGCACGGTAGGATATTTATCCTTGAATAAAATGATAATTGATAAAGGACGTTGTATTACTCGGTGGTGGCTAAAATTATCTCAGCCTGCCTCATCATCATCAACAGCCACATGAAGCTACTGCTGAACATAGGCCTCCCTTGAAGATTTCAAGACGGACCTCTCGAAAGCGGCCTACATCCAATGTGCTTCTGCGACCTGCACGCCTCACCGGATTTAATTACGTAAATCTACACCTTCCAGTAAGAGGATTCCTCATAAAGAGCCACTGTAATGATGATCAACATCCAGAGTGATCCGGATGAAAATATTCAGTATTTTTAAATAGCACAATATTTTAATGGAACTTCAACAAAATGCCACTATTGATGTTGGAGTCAGAAAAAAACTTTTCGCCTGAAACAATAGGGTTTATTTAATTTTCAATATGTGTATATACACTAAATAACTAAATATAATAATAATACCAGCCCTGTATTATATACTGTCCCACTGCTGGGCACGGGCCTCCTCTACTACTGAGAGGGCTTAGGCCTGGTGGACTACCACCACGCTGTCCTAGTGCGGGTTGGTAGACTTCACATACCTTCGAAATTCTTATAAGGAACTTCTTAGGTATGCAGGATTCCTCACGATGTTTTTCTTCACCGTCAAACCGAACGATAATTATTGATAAACAATACACACGTAACTTTGAAAAGTCAGAGGTGTGTGCATTGGGTTTCGAACCTCCGGACATTGTCTCGGCAGACCGTTCCATTCCCAACTAGGCTATCGACCACTTAAATAACTAAAATTGTAAGTTGCAAATTTGGTATTTTTTATCGGTAATTTCCAACATATACGAATTGTTCATAGACTTATTTGTTTTGGAACACAAAAGATGGTAGCTCCACACCATGGTGACGTACCTACGTAAAACAGGTTTCGGAACTTTTACTCGCAAATGTTAAAGTTACATGTTTATTTTGGTTAAATGTCTGTATTCGTACACATAATACCTATTTCCAATGTAGATGATAACAAGATGCAATTGGGATTGTGGAGTGGGCAGCGGAAATCCCTAGTGGAATATTAGCATTACTGGTTACAAATAAATATTATCAAATAATATAGTAGTAAAAAAACATTTTAAATATGCTTTTAGATTAAATTCTTAAAGCGTTGGACATCATATTTCAGACTGTATATAATAACTTGATCGCAAGTATTCGTCCGTTTATTTGCAATTCATGCAATTTTCTTATTCAACCAAAAAATCAGAAGTACTTTGACGTTTGACTCTTGACAGCCGAGTAAAAAACAAAGACCGCACCAGCTCTGAGAATTATGACCAAGAGCTAGCACTTTCGTTAAAACACAGCCCTCCTCAAGTAAAAGTTAATCAAACGTGAATTTCACTTACTGGCCAGGGGTCGTTCGTTTTGAAGGACCATTACATTGCCGATGGAGAGACCCATCAATTTAGCTTCATGCCGACCGCACGCGGTCAACGGGTCTGTGGCCGACATGTGAAACGTTTTATTACGGTTCAGGAAAAACCGTTACAATAACGCAGCTCAAGAATGCTTTATTGTGAAAGTAAAAAGCAGCAGGAGTTCCACAAGACCGGCTTGTGTAAATGTTCGTGTAATAAATTTGTACATATGGCTTGGTAGTTTTTTGTCAACCTTCTAGTTACCCCTTTTTCAATGTCAATGTAGTTAGAATGATGAAGTGGGATGAAAGTATAATGGGCTTATGGTATCTGTTAGTCTAGGCCTGTCTGTCCTGAGGTGTTAGAAAAATGTATAATTAAACACCCACAGAATACAATCTCCTCTCACCATAGGTGTAAGTTGCGCCTTCCATCTGATCTCCAGGACTCAGACAGACAGGGCAGTGACTTTTCAAAATTGTATGCTACAGTAATTGTTAAATATCATATTACAAATATTAATAAATTATTATACGGCGATAGGCTCGACCCCTATCACATCATGGGACGGAATAACGGCGAAAAGTGGGTGCACTAGTTGCGCCTCTGCCCACCCCTTCGGGGATAACAGGCGTGAGTGTATGTGTGTGTGTAATAAATTACCAGGAACCTAAGGATAACTGAGAGATCGTTATAAAAAACATATGATATCGATTTCAAATAGTACCGGCTGAATTTAGACAACGCCATATCGGTGAACAATGCACTTTAAAATATAGTAAATATTCATCAACCCCTCAATTATAGCGACACAACAAAATTGTAGAAATAATCTTGTTATGTTTACAATACAAAAACATGGAATTTATTTGCAAAGTAACAATCTAACACAATAATCGCAAAACTCAAATAAACGGCAATTCTATTTCACCATTTCAGCACATCGTCGATAATTACTCACCTATACACCACTCAAAATGTCACTAAGGAACGGCTTCGGGTTTTACGTCGCAAACCTGACCAGTAATTAAGCTGAACGTGTCGCCCAAAAGCGTTTCGGAAGGTCTAGACGCAATTGTGGTTTGAATTCGCTGCGCCGGATTTAGACGCTGACCAAGCCACCTTCCTGCATTCGATGACGTGACGAAAATTGGTGATATTTTACTGACGTCTGACGGTGCAATGGAATTCGTATTGCATTTGTCTCTCAATTTGAAATGCAATTTAAAGAATGTGTTCCGTAATACCATTGAGGTCAATCGTATCCTACTTCTAAATGAATATTATTTAAATACAATAGTTCTCTGATATAATTTAACTAGCAGCTTAGGGTAAATGTGTGTGCCGCACAAATCAGATTTTCCCTATTTATCCGGGTTTGAAGCCGTCGCGTAAGACACGCTCTGTTTTCCTTAAGCGGCTGAAACTCACAGACAAGTAACACAAGAAACAAATCTAATTTGGAATTTAGCTGAATCTTTTATTGTGATGCGAATTTAAAGGCAAAGGACGATTAAAAAATAATTTCTAATTCAAATTTAGAACGGCAACAGATGGCGCGTGCAATCGCCAACCGTGAACAATTTCCGTCACAACATTAGCTGTCATCAATGGCTCTCCAACCCATCCCACCATCCATAGTAATACCCATTCTTCATTATTCTTCATGCCACACCAGAGCACCCTTACAAATAAATTGAAAATCTACGAGGACCGAATCTATCTTGTGCTAGTCGATTTAACTCTCAAAGTGTAGACACGAAAACACACTTCAGTATTTTCTATGTATTGTACTTCGAAACTCGTAGAGAAATTTCGATTTTTATATTGTTCTAAATTATTTAACAAGCAAATGATAGTTGTATGTAGTGCATAATATTAAGTAATGTTCTGTAAAATTGAAGAGATAAAGCTTGACAAAGGCATTTGTACAAATTCCAGGGGAAACATTATTACGAACATTTGCAAATGCTCCACGACAGGGGTCGAATGTACCTGGTAGAAAGGGTTAATAAACACATGCTGTTATTAACCTAGCGCCGGATCATGTTAGCATTGTAAACATTGTATAGAACAATCAGCAGACAAAGTTTATCCCCTGTTTCACCTGTCATGGTGCCTATTTTATTGAGGTCATGTAGTGGAATCTTCTAAAAGAGCACTCTCTTTTTTCTTTCTTTCTTTGTACGAAGACAACAATCAACTGTTTGAATAATGCTGAACACTTTAAAAACAACGTCACATCAATATGTGCTACTAAGTCACTAATCAGTCTAGAATATGACAACTACCCGTTTGAAATTCCGCTTAAAAGCCTTACCACAACAAAAATAGATAAGTAGCACGCATTGATGTATTAAAATTAACACATCAATGGTAGCACGCTATATTTCATAAACTAGCTTTTGCCCGCGGCTCCGCCCGCATTAAATTTATATTTTCCCGGGATAAAAAGTAGCCTATGTGTTAATCCAGGACATGATCTACCCGTGTGCCAAATTTCATCGAAATCCGTTCAGCAGTTTTTGCGTGAAAGAGGAACAAACATCCTTACATCCATACATCCAAACATCCAAACATCCATACATTCTTACAAACTTTCGCCTTTATAATATTAGTAGGATAAATGAAGTGTCAATTCCTCGTCTTTCTTCATATCAAATTTAACTTTAAATCGATTTTCATACAGCAATGACCTATTTAATCAAAGATGTTTTCATTTGGATTAAACGTCTTCTATCAAACAAGATAGTATAATTTTACATTGTGTTTTTTAAGAAGCCAATTAGTGGTTTAGTTAACATAATACTAGTGTTGTACCCCTTTAACTGTTGCCTCAATTAAATATAATTGGCTCCATCTTTAGATACTTGAATGAAATGGAGACAGTTCATAGGAACTTAAACTTTGTTTAAGACTTTGAACTATCTATAGTCCTTTTGTAAGGGAATCGTAGCCAAGGGACTTAGTTACATTTCTCGGGAATATTTAACGGTATAGTTGTTTAAAGGTATTCCTCTTTAGTTTCGTCTCGTACTTAACGTGCCAAGCAAACCAGAATTTACAAACCTTATTTAAGTACTCTTGTTATAAAATGTTTGGGGCAATTTCATTCAATATTTTAATTAAAGAAAGCACAGCTTGTAGTGTAGCACATTGCATCACATAACAATAGATATGTTAACCGCCGCACGAACCCTGACAGTCTGTCCTCCAACTATTTCGAGCAGTTTTGGGTTTAAAAAAGTAAATTTAAATGTTTCAGCGTAGCACCGGTGTCTGCCCGGCCTCGTTTCACAGTGAATTCACTCCATACATCACTTTGTTAGTTATCTGTTTAGCTAGTTGACGTTGATGAATGTTCCAGTTCGGGTTTCGTCGTTCGCGGGCTCAGGCTTCCGTAATGCATGCGCGAAGCCTCGAACAAAGACGTATCGTACCGAGATTAATGAAATGCAGCAAGTATTAATATTTTCGTTTTTCCATAAAAACAATGATCAGGCGAGTAACGTTATATTAAAGATACGATGATGGTTGAACAGCTAATAGCAGTAAAAGTATCTTGTAACTCAGGAATAGTAGGTCATCTGCCACCAAGCAACAGTGAACAAGTAGTGTTGTATTCCCTTTTCAAATACACTAAAATCTGTATACGCTACTAATATTATAAAGGCGAAAGTTGTAAGAATGTCTGGATGTATGGATGTTTGTTCCTCTTTCACGCAAAAACTACTGAATGGATTTCGATGAAATTTGGCACACGGGTAGATCATGTTCTGGATTAACACATAGGCTACTTTTTATCCCGGGAAAACATAAATCGGGACTTTTATCCCGGAAAAACATTTTAACGCGGGCGGAGCCGCGGGTGAAAGCTAGTTTACTATAATATCTCCTGCTCAATGCGGTGCCATGCAGTATATTTTAATACTCTAATTTTTAAGTCAAACCGTCTAAAAAAGCTGAGTGTCTTTAACAATCAAATTAGCGCTATTCTCAATAAATTCATAATTAAGATGTATAAAACAATTAACCCCGTTTCAAATCAAATTGAAATCATTCTCAAAATTAAAACGTTTACTATACAATCAATATTATTAATTCAGATGTGAAATGGCTAAATTGAGTTGAAAAGATACTAAGAAACAATAATTATAGAATCCTACTAATAAACGCAAAAGTTTGTAAGTATGGATATATGGATGTTTGTTACTCTTTCAGGTAAAACCTCGTGAATGGATTTCGATGAAATTTGGCACACAGGTAGATTAACACATATGCTACTTTTGATCCCGGAAAAATATATGCCGGAACTTTTATCCTGGAAAAAGTTTTTAACTAGGGCGGAGCCGCGGGCAAAAGCTGGTTCAATATTCTGTTGTGATCCTCCGTTCTACTTATTACAAAATCAATTTAATAAGTTTAGCGTCAGATACTCGTCATATCCATAGCATAATAATCAAATTAACTATTTATTAATCTCAGTAAGTCTATAATTAGCCGTTTTTACGAATATAACGAGCACGTATATAGTTCAAAGTCGTTTGACTTGTATAAGATGTGTAAATATCTTACTAATATTGTAAAACTGAAGAGTTTGATTGTTTGTTTTTTTTTTTTTGTTTAGGTGAACGCGCTAATCTCAGGAACTACTGAACCGATTTTGAAAATTCTGTCACTAATAGGAAACGTTACTCGTGAGTGCATTAGGCTACTTTTAATCCCGGGAAAATATTTTTATCCTGGACTTTTTTTCACGCTGGCGGAGCCGCGGCCGTCACTTACTGTTATATAAATTAATAATTCATTTAAACTAATATCAATATGTGTGTAATTCTTTATACAAATGGGTTTGCTCTTAATGGACAAACACGTCAATGGAGATGTTACTTCTTATCGTTTTCTTGTTTTGTAACAGAGAAGTGGAACACAACACATTGATGTTAGTCTTAGCGATAAAAAATAATGATAGAAACTAATGTACTATTGTAAGTACTCTACACACAATCCAACTTATCTTGTCGTACTTTGTATGTTATGTAAATGTGTAAAGATCCTATGAGAAATTTTAATTATCATAAAAATTTTGCAACTATGAAACAAAAATTCTGATTTTTAAGTCCAAAATCTTCACATCAAGTAGAAAGTGTTTTTACGGTACTCCTCCATATTAAGAAAGACTTGAAATCTATTGTTACTATTTATTCATGGCTGGTTTGAAGTTTGAATCTAAGTCACTTCAGTGTTCCGCAGTCTCCAAAAAAAAGCATTTTCTTGTAGCATTATAAATAAACAATATGCGATATCACTAGTTTATAACACGGTTTTACTCACGTATTCCTTGGTCAGAATCGCCGACAGACGACGCGACATCTTCTCAGCACTCGCCTATGAAGATAACCTACTTAAAAAAGAAACTGGTCGGCGATTCTGACCAAGGAACACGTGAGTAAATCCGTGTTGTAAACTAGTGATATGATATGTCTCGCGTAAGTTTTAATAATCTATATATATAAAATTCTCGTGTCACAGTTTTCGTTGCCATACTCCTCCGAAACGGCTTGACCGATTTTGATGAAATTTTTTGTGCTTATCCGGTATCTATGAGAATCGGCCAACATCTATTTTTCATCCCCCCAAATGTTAAGGGTGGACCACCCCTAAATTTTTTTTTTTATTTTTCAGACAAAATTTTTTGTTTTAATTTTTTTATGATACAGCATACAAAAATACCTACAACCCTAAATTTTCACCCCTCTACGATCAACCCTTATTTTTTAATAGCCATTTTAGTTACCTTTTTAGGGCAGGACAACGTCTGTCGGGGCCGCTAGTATACGATATATTTATACTCAATCATCGTCTAGGTTTTTTAAACAAACAATATATTCCAAATCCTTTAACAAAAGATAGCTTCGCCCTCTATGACATCGTAGGACGGAATACACATAGGTGGTATTTACTGGTGGTAGGTCTGTCATATGTTAGAGTCCGTCTGGGTGGGTACCACCGCAATGTCTATTTCTACCGCCAAGCAACAGTGTGCATGCACTGTTCTGTTTCTGTTTGAAGGACATTGTAGCCAGTGTAACTACTGGACATAATGAGACTTAACATCTCATGTCTCAGGATGACGAGCGCAGTGGAATGCCACACAGTACTTTGTAACTCAAGGTGCTGGGTGGTGTTGCTACTGTTTATGAGTGGTCGTATCCCTTACCATCAGGCGAACGGCACTTTATCTCTTTATTCCATGTAATAAAAAAACACAAGCTGAAAAGCATTCACTAGTTGTGCCTCTGCCTACCCCTTCAGAAATAAAGCCATGGGACTACTTTAATAAACATACTCGCTTAATCCTACAATATTTTTTTTATCAAAAATGTCATCAGCTATTATTACATATTTGAAGACCAAATATCACAGCAATAAGTATAATTTATAATTTTCAACACGTTGTTTCATGAATATCTGAATAAAACACATTATGTAAATCAGAATTGTTGAAAAAGAATCACGTTTTATTTGTTATTCGAATGTCTCGATCTTTTGTGACAAGAGGCCTGGAAGAGGCCATTTAAATCAACGGTATTTTGTATAATAAAAGAATCACCCACTCGTCTCTAACGAAAATAACGCATAGAATTTGCGGTTCAACTGAATGCGATAAGCTAACTCGGTCAATTGGTTTCTTTATTCGCTGGTTATGTTGAGGCGTTATTTTGAAAACTTAGAACCTTTTCCTCTGTCATTAACTGCCGTGGGGGCGATATTCATGTAGGTATGAGAATTCTATTGGTTTATAAGGTGTCATCCATCTCCTAAATAATACTGGTTATATGATATCTTAGCGAAGTCGCTCTATATAGTTTCATATAGTATAGGTAGTCGCTACCTGTAATTTCTATCACATATTTTTTTTTACTTTAAAATCATATAACTATAAATTCCTCATTATAAAATTTAATAAAAGTTTATGATAAAAATTCACATCACACACACACACACACATTCACTCACGCCTTTAATCCCCGAAGGGGTAGGCAGAGGCGCAACTAATGCACTCACTTTTCGCTGTGCGTATTCCGTCCTATGATAAAATAGAGGGCGAGTCTATGGCCATATCGGGCACAAATTCCAGACTCCGGGCTGATACTTAATAGAAAAATGCAATATCACTTTGCCCGACCCGGGGATCGATCCCGAGGCCCCAGCATTGCAATCGTACCGTAATACAACTACGCCACAGAGGCGTAGTAAATTCAAAAGACATAAAATATTTTAATAGCTCATTGTACGACATGGCCCTAAATACGAAGGTTGTGGAAAGTCAAATTGCAAAGTCACTCATGTCACATCGTTTCGATGCAGGATAAGTTGAGTCCTCATCTACAAGTGACTGAATTAAATTGCCATATTATTGTAATTTTGGTGCCGTTCATCTTTGAACATCAAAGAAAATATTTCCTTGATAATGGCTATTAAATATCTTTGATCGTTATATTGGAGGGTCCTAGCTAAAAAGAAATCGACTAGAATCGAGACCAATCGTTTTACATGAAAAAAAAGTATTTTTAAATTAAAAATTAGTTTTTTTTACTGCAGAAAGTTACTTATCTAAGAACAAATTCCTTCGAGAGCTAATAATACCCAAAATATATTACAGCAGTAAGTCTTAATTGACTTCATATTTCATCGGAATAAGCAAAACATTCGTCATTCTTAACTTAGTCTAACTTAGTAAACTTAGCGTTCGTTATCAGTTAAACTAAATAATTCAAATTAGTCACCTCACAAGACTTATTAGATATCAAACTACACGCAATTAATTAAAACTTTAAATGAACGAAGTTACACTACATTTTTATGAATGCTCATATTTTATTCAGGTTTTCACTCTTATTTACAAGATTTGTTAATTAAAACTTTTTCTACGAACTCATCCAGCAAAACACATGCTCTGTTGATTATATCTGAACATAACTTGTCTAAATTCTGCGTTAAGGTGCTCCCACACAGCAGTTATATAACGTTATTAAACATTAGAGTAAACGTGTTCTGGAGTGGAGACCGCGTCTTGGCAAACTTAGCGTGGGTCGCCCTCTGGCCAAATGGCGGGACTACTTGCACAAGAGGGCGGCAGCGACTGCATACATGATCGTATCTTGGGAGAGGCCTATGTCCAGCAGTGAAATATTGTGTAGCATGATAACATTTTATAACAGTGTAGCATTTTGCAACAACATGTTAAGAATGTTATATGTTATATGCGCTCTCACACTGGTTCAACTCGTTGTATAGCATCGTATAACATTCTGCAACCATCAGTTTGGGTCTGCCTTTCGAGGAAGCTGGTAGTACTGGAAGTGCTTCACCAAGGCATCGAATGAACTGATTAGGGCTGTGTACGAGACAGAGTAGGCACACTGCAAACCTCCTCCCCACGCCCTTCCGCTCACATCCCTGTGTCGATCGGATGATGTTATTATACAACAAAAGTTATAATTTGTTATACCGTGTTGTAATTAGTTATATAACATCTCTAACAATTTATAACTTTGTTACAATTTTAGTAGAGAGTAGAGGAGGCGTCCTCCTCAGTAGAGGAGGCCCGTGCTCTGCTAAGCAGTATAATAATACAGGGCTGGTATTATTATTTATTATTATTATTACAATTTTTTTTCTTAATTTAGATACAAATTTTACGCAATACTCCCTAACGCTATATAACTACTGTGCGGGAGCATCGTTAATGTAGGTAAACAGCAACAACTGGTATTCAGTTTTTATACTGTAACACTAACTTCAGCGCCATTTACTTAAAAAAATCAGTTTAACATGTTCCACTATATCCCATGGGCATTATAACCTATGTGTTAGTACAGGACATGGTCTACCCGTGGGTAGGGCTGCCAACCGTCCGGAATTCCCCGGATTTGTCCTATTTTGAAGGGTCTCAGGGGGCCGTCTAGCAGGGGTGGTAAAAACCCGGACACTTTTGTTGTCACGGGAAATCGATGTTTTTTATAGATAAGCGATAAATTGAAATAAATCTTAGTTAAAAATTCATTCATAATAACCATCATTGTAGAAGGCACGCCAAAATATTGTTTCTCAGAGGTTTCTGGGGAAAAACCCATATTTCGCCCAAATGTTCGGGATTTTTGCCGTATTTGTCCGGAGTCGGCAATTTAGGTGATGGCAGCCCTACCCGTGGGCCGTGTGCCAAATTTTATCCAAATCCATTCAGTTCTTTCTGCGTTTACTTCTAACAAACATCCAAACATTTTCACAAACTTTCTCATTTATATAATAACTAGGTGATACTCGTGACTCCGCCCGTGACGAAGTTTTTGCGGGATAAAAATATTGTCCCGGGATAAAAAGTAGCCTATAGTACTCAGGAGTAATGTAGCTTCCTATCAGTGAAAAAAAAATAAAAATCGGTTCAGTTGTAGAGGTTAGCGCGTTCACCCAAACAGTAATATAATAATAATGATAATCTTTATTGTTACAAAATAATTATTACAAAACAGTTTACAGCGGTCACTGCACTAGGCTCCAGGCCCGTATCGCAGTGGACCAAATACGATTTAACAAAAATACATTTCTATTAGGTGACCATTCGTCTCACTCTTAATAAAATTGTTAGGTACTGGCTTACATGTAATCTAAGTGTGTGTATGTGTGAGTGTGAGTGTGTGTTTTCATACTCCCTATACAAGACCCGTAAGAATATTCTCAGTAGTAATAAGTAGTCGAACAACCATTTTTCCAATGTATATTTAGCTTCCTTACAAGTCAATAACTTTATATTAAGCTGATGACAAATTTTGTTGTAGATGAAAGAACGCATGTAGTTTGGTAGGCGTCTAAGCTCTTCAGCTTTATAATATTAGTATAAATCGACGGTCCCATAGAACACAGTCGTATATGCAAAATGTTAGCTTTTCAGTAGAGCGCTTTGAAAGTAAGTTATTGTGAAAATCACAAGTTATACACGAAGGAAACATTATATTCTAAAGGGTTCAGTAACAACTTTGAACCTAATGTGTGAAAATAGCACTAATTCGCACAAGAATACAAACTTACGACTTTTAAAGCGCTCTACTGAAAAATTAACATTTTGCATATACGACTTTGTTCTATGGGACCGTCGAAATATGTATAGTCTTGAATAGTGGTAGGTTTCTCGAAGGCGAGGGTCTGCCTGACTAGATACCACTATAATGACTATTACTAACCCCAATGGTACTTGGGTGTGGTGGTGCTTACACTGGTGTGTATATTATGCACTTTTGTTTTTCGGTTTTAAAATAATCATAGCCATCGTAATTACTGGGTATTATGAGACTTAAAATCTTATGTCTGAGGGTGATGAGGGCATTGGAGTCCTGCGCGGTGCTTTGTAATTCAAAGTTCTATATGGTTTTGTTACTGTTTATGGGTTGTCGTATCGCTTACCACCAGGCGAACGGCATGCTCGTCTCGTCATTTAGTAAAATTAAAAAAAAAACGTTCCAAAGGTTGACTTTAATATCCTGAATTAATAACATGCTTGTCAATGTATTCTCTTTCAATATCGATACTGTACGATGAAAATGTAGGAATAAATGAAAAAAGTAATTCATTGAAGTGGAACCTGGAGTCAATTTATTCGACAAACATTTCTCATTCCGCTATAAATAAAAGGATCAAAGATCGTACGAAATTGGCGGAAATTCAAAATAATACACCGAACGGTTAGTTTATTCGCGTAAAGTTATTTTTTGTTTTTTTTTCCTGCTTTCTATCAAGAAGTCATCAATAAATATTTATTCATTCTGTTCAACAGTGTTTACTTCCTGTAATACCCTTTGTAACAATAAGTTCGATATTAGTCTCTGAATTTCATTACCGTGCCTCATGATCCGAAGAAAATGACAAAATATATTTCTCTTTCGCAATTCCAAATAATCATTACCAGATTTACGTATCATTGACTTTTGAAATATTTATTTAAGATAAGTTTGAAAATTACACAAAATTGTATTATTTTTTATACGGCACGGCTAAGTGACTTCACTACTCCTGAGATGATGGAGAGAGGTCCTGATAGTGACGACTAACGAGCAATGATCTATCCCACGTCAGTTTATTTAATTCTGCCGATAGTACAGTGCAAAGATCATTATTAAATTAATTTACTTACTTATCTTAGTTTTCATTACTTGTCCAATTATCTTAAACTACGCGTCCGTAACAGGTGTGGGTATGTTATTACCTTAAATGTGTCTCAATTACTATCTCATTAAGGTTTGCCCTCGGACAATGGAATCCTAAGACGCATTTAGTTAAGTAACATGTACTATTAGGGTGCGTTTCCACTAAAATGAGTCAGCTAAGCTACTAGATGATGCGCGGTTGTCAAACGATGACATTTCCGTTAGCCGTTTTCGAGCGAACCACGAGGGAAAATGAAGTGGTACTAATGGATCGTCGCGCGTTAAGTCCCTCACACATCTCTGCAGCCGTAGCAGAGATGCTTTTATACAAGCGTCAATAGAATAGAAAATAATGCATGGTACGTATTCTGCCTCGGTGGAGTAGTTGTGGTAAGACTGCAATGCTGCTGGGGCTTCGGGTTCGATCTCCAGGCCGGGCAAAGTCATATTGTATTTTTCTCTTCAGTATCAGCCCGGAGTCTGGAACTTGTGCCCGATATGGCGATAAGCTCGCCCCCTATCACATCATGGGACGCTATACGCACGGCGAAAAGTGAGTGCATTGGTTCCGCCTCTGCCTGCCCATTCGGGAATAAAAGGCGTGAGGATGTGATACGAATCCTTGCGATAAACTTATCGATATGTCACTCGCATATATTATTTTCTATTCTGTTATCAATAACTTGTAGAAAAGCTTGTTGGATACAGCCACTGGATAGGCATCCTTAGTTGGCAACTCTCTACAGCCGCTTCCATTTATGTCACTTGTATTGTACCTCAGTACAGAGGAAAGTAGGTTACAGCGTCACTTTTCGTCGTAAAGGCGGACACCGACCGGAATGTTGATCCGAAATTATGTACTTAAGTTGATATGTGAAATTTGTATGGCACATAAAATTTATTTCTTGTGTTCATACATACATATACACTCACACCTGTTGTCCCCGAAGGGTTAGGCAGAAGCGCAACTAGTGCACCCACTTTTCGCCGTCATTCCGTCCCATGATGTGATAGGGGGCGAGCCTATCGCCATATCGGGCACAAATTCCAGACTCCGGGCTGATACTGAATAGAAAAACTCATTATCACTTTGCCCGACCCGGGGATCGAACCCGAGACCTCAGCTTTGCAGTCGTACTGTAATACAACTACGCCACCGAGGCAGTAATTTCTTGTGTTCGTTTTTTATTTACGTTTATAGGAACTGTATAAAAGTGGAGGTAGCGAAAGTAGTGTGCCAGAATCGAGCAAAGTGACAATCCATAGTCTCTATGGTATAGAGGCATGATACTATTTATGTTTGTATTTGTTCTATTCAGTATCAGCTCGGAGTCTGGAATTTGTGCCCGATATGGCGATAGGCTCGCCTCCTATCACAGCATGGGACGGAATAATGGCGAAAAGTGGGTGCATTAGTTGCGCCTCTGCCTACCCCTTCGGAGATAAAAGGCGTGAGTGTATATGTATATGTATGTATGTATATGTTGTTCTATATAGTTAGACGTAAGAGTGCCTTGTCCTTATGATAATATGGGCTAAGATCTTGTACTCTGTATGTATGCAGCATTATGTTGTATGCACACACACACACACATCCAATAAGGTTTACGTCAATTAAAAACAATCGACGGATATATCGCGCATACGTCACGATAATATAAACGAGAAAATCTATATACCATACCGCAACTAGTTACTTCGTGCTAAAAATATATAGAAATAGTTGATAAAATGATAATAAGCCTGTATATTGCGCAAGTTTTGCCAGACGTAAAGCCGTTCCAGATTCTTTTAATAAAATTTTATAGTCACGCCTTAACTGGGTACATTTTCGAACAGCTTAAATTGTTTTACGCCGTAAAACTTCTTAATACATAGTCAAATTATCTCAGACGACCCCACTAAACTTAATACAAAGCAGCCTTGCGATTATAAAACTGGTTTTAAAGTCTATGCCTATAAAGGCGACGTTACAACATAAAATCGGGGAAAATTTTCGAACTACATAAATATCCCTTCCCTTTAGTTATGAGGCGCGCGTTAGACTCCGGACGCTAGTGCTTTTATGGCGTGTGTTTATGGCCAGTATGTCATGTACACCGGTCATAACTTGCCAGTGACGTCATAAACTCGTCTATGCATTCAGGAAGTCTGTATCTGTGATCTGAGCTTGCGGAGACAATGTTGAACGGTATGATTGATGGCTTTACAACGGACTCGAACTTTTGTTTCAAGTATGTGCAGTTCAACTATTATCGTACAAAGAGATTTACCGTACTATACAAACTTTCATCGATTCCTGAACGGAATCGTATATAACACATTTAAATGCAAATTTTTTGGCACAAGTCGTAAGTAATCCATAAATTCACTCGCAGTTCCATAAGAATCATGAATTCACCATCACTAGACTAGACTTAAAGAAATAGAATACAGTTTAGAAAGTGCAGGGATTACTTAGCCCTCGGGAAATCTCACTCGTCATTAAAAAACGTAATAGTTAGCATTAGTTCTTGGTCTCTACTGTCTCAGTGGTTCTACCTCAGTCGAACTGGCTCTTGCAAACCGCAGACAAAGAGCTCTAAACCTTATGAAAAAGAACGCAATATTGCTTGACACATAGCCAACATAAAAATTATTATTCCATTCCCTTTTGCTTCGTCTTTATGTATTGAAAAATACTTTACATTTCTAAAAACCAAAGTCAAGTTAAAATTACGTTCTAAGCCTTGGGAAATGGAATGCAAACAATGATGGAATGTTTAATTCAAATTGTATTGTCTTAGCACACGATATTAATTTTGGTACACGTATTCAAACCCCAGGTATCTATTTCGCTACAATAACCAAAATTTATGATGACATTTATTGAAACAAAATAATTTATTAGTTTACAACCTAAAACTATTTTGTCCTTTAATAATACTTTTAGTATCCCTTAAAATATGATATATTGTGTTAGAGCTTAACGTAATTGAAATTAAGTCCATAATTCGCTTTATTTTATGCCACAAAACTATCAGCATGTATCAAGACATAAGAGCACTCAGGGCCATTGGCAGAGCATGGCGCAGCTCAGCTGAATAGGTAATGAATTAAGTGCTCATAATTTTGTAATTAACATGAAAGTTTAATACTAATTCTAATTTAGTTAAATCATAGATATATATATCACATTATTTATGTCAAGAAAACGCTATGTACGGTCGTTATCTACATTGTAAAAGAATAACAAAAAGTGTTTATTCATCATAAAAAAAACATTAAATAAATACATCGTACTTGTAAAAAGTTTGTTGAAAACGAAGTCATATTATGATTACATAAAAAGTTATATAATTTTTTTAAACTTTATAAATAGCTACAATTATGTTCGTGTTATTATATCTCGATATATACAGGTAATATACGAAAGTCCCTTCAGTATACACAGGATATATTATTTGGTTCAAAGTAAGCCGACGCGGTCCGAGGTACTTATAAGCTACAAAACCAACAGCGTGAAGTACGTCGATAAAACTCATTTCAAGTCGACCATTGATCGTCACTCGCACACCCAATTCAAATAAACCTACGAAAGTAATTTCACAACTTTCATAACCAAACTACTCAAGTAAACTTGATATGAGAAACAGCATTGCTGGTTCCGCGTGGGGACAAATGTTTGTGTAACCTAAACTTATCCAGTCTAAGTGCTGTGAGGCCTCATCCTGTTGTTTCTGATAGCCACAACTGAGATCATGAACTACCGTCGCATAAGCACTCTGAAACAATGTGGTAAATGGAAATCCAGCTGCAATTTAAATACATTGTCTAAATGCTTAGTGCCATGAGACAAGTTTACTAGATTTTATGTCATTATTTTAATATACAATGTATTTAAAAAACACAAAATGGACGTGCTTGATTTCATGTTTAATTCAAAGAAACAATTTTCACGCATTCACAAATAGCACTATAATAAATAAAAACTTGCACACCTACATGTAAATATAATTCAGTACGAAATGTACATTCTCATAAACTAAGTAATTCATTTATATGGACACTGACATAGGGAATAAATAATAAAGAAATAAGAGTCCATTAGAAATATGCCGGCCCATAAAAGGCAGGTGTACAAAACAACGTGGAATAATTAAAATTTCACCTCTGAAAATGCGCTTGTTATATTCAATTTTAAAGGTAAACAATGCCACTCGCCACAGTACTGATAGGACCTTCGAGTCTTCAAACATCTTTATGAAATTAAGGTGTAAACTCAAGTAGAACAAATTTGTCATTGATGATTGCCTGGCTTGCTGCCGTTTGCCTCCGACAGAGTTCGTATGGAACCTTTTGTTTTTAAATGAATAATCTAACTGAAATGCCAGTCAGTTATAATCTTTTTTATGATGATGGTTCATTGTCTTTAAAATACTAATTTTTGAGCTAATTTTTAGAAAATTTATACAACATCGCGTCATTTCCATTCAAGATAAAATTGTATGACATTGAAACAGAAGGGGCTTAAACTCTATTTTAATGTTAAACTACGGCGTTTTAGAAATATATCATTTATTGCCGGCTAGCCGTCAACAACAAACCAAAGAATCCTGCTTTTACTCTTATGTTCCAAAACAAAAACATTTAACATTCTAAATTCAAAAGCTCCATCCCACTCGCATTCGCCTAGCTGCAAGAAGGCTTAGCTCGGCTGCAAGAAGGCTGGATGTGGTGCAGTGGAGGAAAATGGCTGGTCATGGCTGACTAGCTGACTTAGCGTTGGTAGCGCCTTGGCTGGCTCGCTTAGCATTCGCATCGCTTTGGCTGGCTGGCATAGCCTTGGCTGGCTGGCTGGCATAGCCTTGGCTGGCTGGCTGGCATAGCCTTGGCTGGCTGGCGCCTTGGCTGGCTGGCTGGCTGGCTGGCTGGCATAGCCTTGGCTAGCTGGCTGGCTGGCATAGCCTTGGCTGGCTGGCTGGCATAGCCTTGGCTGGCTGGCTGGCATAGCCTTGGCTGGCTGGCGCCTTGGCTGGCTGGCTGGCTGGCTGGCTGGCATAGCCTTGGCTGGCTGGCTGGCATAGCCTTGGCTGGCTGGCTGGCTGGCATAGCCTTGGCTGGCTGGCTGGCTGGCGCCTTGGCTGGCTGGCTGGCATATTTTTTACAGAATGTAACAACATATATCAATATTAAAAATACTACACGCGCCATGCAGTGATCAAAATAAAACAATATAATTAATGTTATCGGATCGATTACCAGCTCTAAACTATTTTGATGACCAAAAAAAGTGGATATTTTTGCACATGTAAAATGATAAATGACGAAACTAGAGTTGTCTCCATAAGTAGGTAATGACTGACTAGAGGAGACTGATTGCAGTGTATCTTAAAGTCAGAACTTAAGAGTATGCAAATTTTTGCTGACAAAAACAAAAACTCATCTCGCCATTCTCCCTAAAGAGATAGTCAGATGTGCTTACAGGACTCCCACGTTTCGTCAACGGGGGCAAGCTTATCGCCATATCAGGCACAAATTTCTTGCCTCGAACTGATAGTGCGCAGAAAGACCCAATATCACCTTGCCCGACACGGGATTCGAACCCAGGATCAAATTTGTAGACAATATAGAAAAAAACGGACAGAGAGGCATATCGACAGACGTACAAGAAAGTGATCCTACAAGCGCTCCTTCTTTCTTTTTGAGGTACGGACCCCTAAAAACGTTTGGTCCCTACTATTTACCTACAAATAGTCTCGCATACCAAACCTACGTTCTAGTTAGTTAAGTTGAATCTATAGTATACACGCATTTGTTGATTGAAGCCTCATCACAAATCTATCTAACTTCTAATTCGTTGTCGCTGCTGTTTCTATCTTGTGGTCCCAAGGGATATTAACTACGCGGACAAGATTGTCTCTAAGAGAAGTAGAGAGTTTTCCAAAGTAATCAATCAATCAACCCGACCCGGGGATCGAAACCGAGACCTAAGCTTTGCAGTCGTACATAACATTATCTACTAAACAATATTATTTATTTATAAGAGAGCAGCAGTGTGAATGCACTGTTGTGTTTCGGTTTGAAGGACATTGTAGCCAGTGTAACTACTAGACATAATAAGACTTTACATCTTATGTCTCAGAATGACGAGCGCAGTGGAATGCCACACAGTACTTTGTAATTAAAGGTGTTGGATGATGTTACTACTGCTTATGGGTGGTTGTATCGCATACCAACAGACATACGGCATGCTCGTCTCGTCGTTTAATGCCATAAAAAAAGGGAAAAATAGCATCATTTTTTTCACAAGGACTGCAAAATTTCATAATTATCCATAGCCCTTGATGCTTTAAAGCCAATTAAATCGAGGTTTCTAGAAACTGCAACGATAATCTAGGTATTATCTAGTCAATGGAAATTGTGAGAACATAAAATATATGTCTTAATTACACAATAATTGACCAACGAACAATAAATAGCGAGTTAAAGAGAATTCATTTGTGACTTTTATTATGTGAACCTACGTGTACTGATATCGGCCGTCACTGTGTCTCCGACATATATTTTATAGAAATATTTTATCCAACGCCCTCAGTAAATTCAGATTAACGATATTATCTACCACTATCCATCTTATTTATCCTATTTTAGCGTAAACCTGGATCTAGCTATATGAATTTATCTTTCTAAAGTGATTCAATAGATTTATTATATATTAATATATGGGTATTTTCATCTTAAAATGTACTCAGTCGCAGCTCGGAGTCAGGAAGTTGGCGGTGTGATACCCCCGTGCCTCGGAAAGCACGTAAAGCCGTTGGTCCTGCGCCTGATCTCTCTCCGGTCATGTCGGATTGCCGTCTCACCGGACTATGAGAGTGAAGGAATAGCGAGTGCACCTGTGTATTGCGCACACACTTGTGCACTATAATATCTCCTGCGTACCTTATGCGTGCATTATGTTAATATCTAAGTATTACTTTTTAGTGAATTGTTTGTGTGCGTCCCAGCATATTGTGCGAATAAATTATTCTTTCTTTCTTTCTTTCTTTCTTTCTTTCTTACCTGGCTGATCTCCGTTGAGATTGGCCGCCGTGGCCGAAACTGGCTAGGAGGATTTCATTCATATATCACGACGTTTTCCAGTTATAGTTAACTCTGGTATTAATAAAAACTCAGAATATATTCACGCAGATAATACTGCCCTATACGGGGAAGTGGACGATAGCCTAGTTATTTCGAAGCTATGTGTGTATTGTTTATCAATTATCGTTCGCTTTGACGGTGAAGGCAAACATCGTGAGGAAACCTACATACCTGAGAATTCTCCATAAGAATTTCGAGGGTATGTGAAGTCTGCCAACCCGCACTAGGCCAGCGTGGTAGACTAAGGCCTAAAACCCTCTCAATAGTAGAGGAGGCCCGTGCTCAGCAGTGGGCAGTATATAATACAAGGCTGGTATTATTATTATTATTATATACGGGGATCGAACTCAGAACTACCCAGCTGGAATGAATATCCCAGTTAGTCTGTTGATAGGATTGTCAAAAGATTCGTGATGTGATTCTTAGAAAATAATTATGAAGTACTATTCGTAATTAAATGTAGCTAATACATCTAAATATCTGTTTGTATATAATTTACATTATAGAATATTTTATGTATCATAGTCACATTTAATAACCATTTTTTTTTGTTACCTCTTATAATATATATTTATATCATTTTCATTTATTTTTAATTTTTTTTTTTATATACACCTGCTTCATTTCATCTCCACATCACCCAAAGGTAGACTGGTAGATAATGCCTAAGGCATTAAGTCCGCCTATGTACATTTTTGTATATAAAGTTAAATAAATAAATAAAACACAGTAGTGACATCGACAGAAGTGTTTTCGAAGAGAAACGATACAATGCCGACGAGGATTTGTCACGACAGTCTCGAAGCATTTGTAACTTGTAGTGTCACAGATTCGATCCCCAGCATCAATTTTATCAGATTCCGTCGCCATCGCAACGGCGCAGTTTTAACCCAATTTTATTTGCGGCTTTTGATATCGAATTCAGAACCAATATGAATGTATATTGAAAAGAAATCGAACTCAAACTATCAATCATGAAACATATAAAGTTTTTTTGGTATTCGAATTGATAAATTCGGGTAATTTGTAGGGTTTCGTACAAATATATTATTTTGGTGGATTGTAACAATTTATCTTTCAAACGTACAATATCATAGAACTTAAGATATCTATACTAGTACTACAAAGAGGAAAGATTTGTATTTTTTTATGTTTGACAAGGATAAACTCAAAAAGTACTGGACCGATTTCAAAAATTATTTCACCATGAGAATGCACGTGTAGTCCTGTGTGTGGAACCGCAAAAAAATAAATAGGAGATAGTTTGAGACCAAGGGAAGGACATAGGCTACTGCTTCTGGAAATCCTGGAAAAATATAAACCGGGACTTTTATCCCAGATTTTTTTTCTCCCGAGAGTAGCCGTCACTCTCAACCGATTTCGATGAAATATCGTAGGCAGATAGTTTAGGACCCTGAGAAGGACCTAGGCTATTGCTTATCCCAGAAAAATATAAATCGGGACTTTTATCCCGGAACATCTTTTTCCGCCAGTGCAACTGCGACCAAATAAGTATGGGGATAGTTTGAGGGACAGGGAAAGACATGGGCTACCTTTTAATCCGGAAAAATATAAACTTGGACTTTAATCCTGAAAAATATTTTCTTTTCGGTGGAACTGAGAGAAAATTAGTAGGTGTGAAGAAAGTTTAAGATCCAGGAGAGGACATAGGCTACTTTTTATCTGGGAAAAATATAAGCCGGTACTTTTATCCCGGAAAATATTTTCTTGCGGGTGGAACCGTGAAAGAATAAGTATGGAGATAGTTTGAGATGCTTTTATCTTATTATTTTTAAGGATATATCGTTACATCACTACATAGTACAAAAGTCAAAGTCCCCCCATCGCATCTGTTTGTCTGAACGCTATAAACTCAAAACTATCGGATTTTTATACGTTGTTCACCAATGGCCGCAGTGATTCAAGAGTAAGGTTTATGTGTATAATTCATAAGTATTTTGTTCGACAGAAAATTAAGTGTATAATATTATGCGAAGCCAGGGCGGGCCGCTAGTTTCTAATAAAACTAATATTAATTAAATGTTCAGCATGAAATCCTCCTAGCCAGTTTCGGCCACGGCGGCCAATCTCAACGGAGATCAGCCAGGTACGCAGGAGATCTGGGTGCTAGCCCTCGAGTACCTGGGCCCGAGGCTGGGTGCTAGCCCTCGAGTACCTGGGCCCGAGGCTCCGCAGCTTATTCACCGCCTGCCTGGAGCAGGGCGTCTTCCCGGTGCGTTGGAAAACCGGGAAGCTCGTCCTGCTGAAGAAGGGAGGACGACCCGCAGAGTCGCCGTCGGCCTACCGGCCCATCGTGTTGCTCGACGAGGTGGCAAAGCTCTTCGAGCGCATCATTCATACCCGCCTCGTCGAGCACTTTGAAAGGGTCGGACCAAATCTGGCCGACGAGCAGTTTGGATTTAGGAGGGGACGTTCCACTGTCCACGCGATTCTGCGGGTGAAGGCACAGGCGGAGGATGCAGTGGCCACAGGCAGTGTAGTGATAGCAGTGTCGTTAGATATTTCTAACGCATTCAACTCGCTGCCCTGGCCCTGCATCCACGAGGCACTGCGGTACCACGTGGTGCCGCCCTATCTCCGGCGTCTGGTGCACGCGTACCTGTCTGACAGGCACGTGGTGTATCCGGGCGCCGATGGGTGGCACCGAAGAGCGATGTCGTGCGGTGTTCCACAGGGCTCGGTTTTGGGCCCTCTCCTGTGGAACATCGGGTACGACTGGGTGCTCCGTGGTTCCAATCTCCGGGGCGTCGGCGTGACATGTTACGCCGACGATACGTTAGTCACAGCGACTGCTGGGACCTTCCGGGACGCCGCAACTCTGGCGGCGGCGGGCACCGGCCAAGTAGTTGGAAGAATTCAACGTTTAGGTTTGAAGGTGGCCCTCGAGAAAACCGAGGCCGTGTGTTTTCACGGACCTCGGAGAGGGCCACCGGCCGGTGCCGGCATCGTCGTTGGGGGGGTGCGGATCCCCATCGGCTCTAGCATGAGGTATCTAGGTTTAGTCCTGGATAGCCGATGGCGATTCCGCACCCACTTTAAGGAGTTGAGGACGAAATTGTCCCGGGCAGCGGGCGCTCTTTCCCGCCTGCTGCCCAACCTGGAAGGTCCTGGCTTCCCTTGCCGGAGGCTGTATCACGGAGTCGTGCGGTCCATAGCCCTTTATGGCAGCCCCGTTTGGGCTGACTCCCTGGGCCGCCCCTGCGTCGCCCTTCTGCGCGCCCCGCAGAGAGCTTTAGCGCAGCGGGCGGTCAGGGCGTACCGCACGGTCTCTTTCGAGGCGGCTTGCCTATTGGCCGGATTTCTGCCCTGGGACCTGGACGCCAAATCCCTTGCCGATGTATTCCATTGGCGGGAGGAGGCGTTCAGTCGCGGGGAGCGTCCGGCCCTGAAGGAGGTGGAGGCCAAGAGGGCCGCCTTACGGCGAGCCGCCGTGGAGGAGTGGCGTCTCAGGCTGGAGGCCCCGTCGTGGGGGCACCGGGTCGTAGAAGCAGTGCGTCCTGTCTTTGCCGAATGGCTGGACAGGCGCCACGGAGCGGCAACATACCGCCTGACGCAGGTGCTCACCGGGCATGGCTGCTTCGGTGAGTTCCTGTTTCGGGTGGTAGGTGTAGAGGAGTCGGCCGTGTGTCACTATTGTGACAACTGCCCAATGGACACGGCCCAACATACGTTGGAGTGTTGTCCAGCCTGGGATGAGGAGCGCAGCGCTCTCAGAACAGTCGTCGGAGAAGACCTCTCGCTGCCGGCCGTGGTCGCTTCCATGGTCGGCGGCCGGGAGGCCTGGCAGGCGGTGGCCCACTTCTGCGAGGCGGTCCTCTCGCGGAAGGAGAGTGCCGAGAGGGATCGCAAGCGCAGTGGTGATCCCTCCCGCCGCCAGACGAGACGTAGGAGGCGTCGGGTGGACGACTGACCGACGTCTCCCGCCCTGTGGATTGGGGGCGTTTGGAGAATTCCACCACGGTATCCCCTGCCTGTCGTAAAAGGCGACTATTAGGGGCCTCCGGGGGTCACGGGTGGGCGGGACGTGCCGCCCACCCATTAGTCTAGCCAACTTCTGTGACCCCCGTGATGGACATGTCCGAGGCAGCGTGTGTCACGCTGCCTCGGACACCAAAAGGCGGACACGGTACGGTGTTTCGGGGGCTTCTGAGCCCCCGCAACAGGAAAAGGACCGCAACAGCGGTACGTGCAGGGGCGGTTGCGGACGACAACTTAGACGTGAGTCGGAGGAAGCCCGCAACCGTCCCTAATGCGCCGAAGATGGCCTTTTAAAAAAAAAAAAAAAAAAAAAAAAGGTACGCAGGAGATATTATAGTGCACAAGTGTGTGCGCAATACACAGGTGCACTCGCTATTCCTTCACTCTCATAGTCCGGTGAGACGGCAATCCGACATGACCGGAGAGAGATCAGGCGCAGGACCAACGGCTTTACGTGCTTTCCGAGGCACGGGGGTATCACACCACCAACTTCCTGACTCCGAGCTGCGACTGAGTAAATTTTAAGATGAAAATACCCAGTCGCAATTTTTTTTTTTTGCTCGACCCGGGATTCGAACCCAGGACCTCAGCGCGCAAATCGTACTCGTAATGCGTACGCAATACCACTACGCCACCGAGGCAGTCAGAGAGATGTTCAGCATATTATAGCCATGGAGTGACAAAAAACTGAGCTACACGAATGGAATTTATTTTAAATAGAGTCCACAAAACGACTTATTTATTCGTCTGTATGTAAAATTCTACTAAAAGCGGAGACAACATAAAATATTTAGATTTTTGTAACACTTACAGAAAGTGCGTGTGGAATGTCTGAAAATTGCCAAGATATTTTGAAAATGGATTTAAATCGTTTCGTAATGTACTTACAGATTAATTAACTTTATATAAGATAGATCTAAATACAAAATTATAAGAAGAAATTCAAATCAAGCTGCGAATTATTTCAAAGAATTGCTTGTCTGTTAAATATTCTGAAATCATAGAACTTCTGCATGTCACAATTGAGGCCAGTAATCTTAACATATGTTATGAGAGTGTCTGTTTGACGGACACGAAACGCAAATATTTTTTAAGAATAATGTAGTGTTTTTAGAGACAGTCTACACTGAATAGTGAGACCATTCCCATACCTTATCAGCCCTGTAATACTGCCCACTGCTGAGCAAGGGCCTCCTCTACAACTGAGAGGGTTAAGGCCTTAGTCCACCACGCTGGCCTAGCGGGGGTTGGCAGACTTCACATACCTTCGAAATTCAGAGAACTTCCCAGGTAGCAGGTTTCCTCACGATATTTTCCTTCACCGTTAGAGCGAGCGATAATTCACAAAGACCATTATGATGTATATCTTGGCAGCTGACTTTATATATTACTAAGTTATTTAGCGGGTTTTTACCAAATTACAGTACCTACTACTATCAAGGAAATGAAGTCATATCGGATTGTCCCGTGACATTATTCACATAACGCACTCTTAATAAAACAATGAGCTAATCCAAAATTTTGGCTAGATGAGTTTTAACAAAATATGGACCCTAAAGGGCAAGCTGCATCAACTAAGAAAAAAAATGCATCTTTTTAACATAGGGAATAGGGTCAAAATTGTTTGAATTTATGTTCGTTCCCCGCCCAACTCAAAAAAATATGTCGTATATAGTTAGTTTTTGTGACGATTCCCACAAATCAACGATTTTGGATTATGTCATTGTTTTATTAAGAGTATTTAAGAGTGCGATAATGCAAGTTCTATGTAACCTCGCTGTGGTGGTCTCTTGTGAGTGCACGGCATTATCAGACATTGTTTATGTTTGCTGCGTCCTTTACTAAGTATGGAGATTATATTTTCTTACGAAGATGAAGATAATCACGATCAATGATTAGAAACTTTGTATTACTGAATGCAGAAATATTTCTGGCATATTGATGTTGAAACTATTATGTTTTGAACTAGTATTTTTAATTTTACCCTGTTAACCATTTTATGCGTCAGGCATGTAACCGGTACTATTCATTGTAAATCTATATTACAATAATAAATACTTTCATAAATGAACAAGTGTGCTCAAATTAACTGACCGAGACAAACTACTCTCATACTGTTAATTTTTAATACATCAATGCATGTTAATGAAACAATTTTCCGTCGGTAGTTGCATTATATTTAAAATCAACGCTTTAATTCACGAAAAGAGTAATGTAATAACGAATTCCCACTGATGCAATCAGGGATTTGCGAGGGAAAACATTTTATAATGAATTTTGTAATGTACGCGGACTTTGCAAGACAGTTCCTTTACTATTTGCATCTGATCAACGGGGTATTTCAGTTGTGCAAAACCGAGGTGTAGTTAACTATTTCTTTATATAGATGTTTCTACGCGTACTCACGCCTTTTATCCCCGAAGGGGTAGGCAGAGGCGCAACTAGTGCACCCACTTTTCGCCGCGCGTATTCCGTCCCATGATGTGATAGGCTATCGCCATATCGGGCACAAATTTCAGACTCCGGGCTGATACTGAATAGAAAAATCCAATATCACTTTGCCCAACCTGGGGGTCGAACTTTAGACCTCAGCATTGCAGTCGTACCGTAATACAAATACGACACCTTATGAAAAATATCCCCTCCGTAGATAAAGTTATGTACGACTTATCTTAATATAAGGGTCGATTCACAGGTTTGAAGTTAATTTTATTGGACACTTATCGTATTAAACAGCTAATACATGTAGGACTCAGTTTATTACTATTTATATGGGAGCATAGTTTAGAGTTTGACTTTTGTATTTGGTCGGCTTATACATTTATGTGACGAGTAGTAAGTATTGACTGAGAATGTGAGGACAAACGGCAACGTTGCAAAAAGTAACGTGTTCGCCGTTCACTATTTGCCTAGCAGTCGCTCTCCTTCCGTCGTAGCGTTAACATATTGTGTCTTTCTTTATATTACAATATAATGCGATTTAAGACAGTTTAGATTTTTATTACCAAAGGACCTAAAGCTGTGATTCCGCAGGACGCGGCAGACGGCAGACGGCATGTGCCGCGACGGTACACGGCACTACCGTGCACTATTAAATTGTATGAGACCTGTTCCGCACACGACGGCAAATGACGCCTAGCAGGACGTCACTTGCCGCGCGTCATTTGCCGTCGTGTGCGGAATAGGTCTCATACCATTTAATAGTGCACAGTAGTGCCGTGTGCCGTCGCAGCACATGCTGTTGCCGTTTGCCGTTGCCGTCTGCCGCGTTCTGCGGAATCACAGCTTAAAAGTATTCCCGTTAGTTTATGTTAGAGGTTCTAATAGGACCAATACCTCTACAAGAAGATGTGAAACAGAGCCTTAGTATATACTAAATTTGGTATACCAAAATTATTACAATGTCGCACAGATGACAGAACAATAACACCTTCCGGACCAATTAACTAAATCAACTTTTTACGGCGCATTTTGCCTTACTCCCTACATGCACTGACAAGCTGTTAATGTTCCAGATAAAGTTATAGCTAAATTAAGTGCTCCACAATGTTACACAACCTCTTGCTGAGTAAGCACGCAATAAACCTAATGCAGGTAACAAAGTGGAGCTATTCTTTATTCGTTCAGTTACTCAGAGAGCTCACTCGTCAGGCTCTGGCAAATGTCAGTGTTGCAATTTACAGGTAATACTGCAAAAGTGCCAAGAGTAGTGGAGTTATCTATCACCAGGGTCTGTAGCCCAGATGCTTTTCTACAAGTGTTAACGCTAATAGAATAGAAAACAATGTATGCGAATGACATCTTATCGACAAGTTTAGCGCAAGGATGCGTCATCCCCATAATTTTTTTTCTATTCTATTGGTGTTAGCGGTTGTAGAAACGCGTCTTGGCTACGGCGGCAGATGTGATCTACTTTAGGCATATAATATTGAAATGTTGACAACAGCTGTAACATTTATTTTTTAAACACGCTTTTATTTTTTGTCGATAGCTCGACAACGTGGGTTCACTGCAACTGATGGTATATGAAGTGAAGCCCAAGATAATGTTGACCGGCAAGAGCTAACTGTCCCTGGTCGGTCGGCGCTGTTATGCCGGCCTGCATAATTGCTTCTTCTTCGTCTTCCGCTTGAGGGACCCTAAGTGGTAGGAAGGAGGGAACCCGTACGCTGGCAAACAAATTCACAGCTTAATGGTGTGGCAGAAATATGAATTACCGAACAATAATTTAGCAATAAGTTCAAATCAAATCAAAATATTTTTATTAATATCGGACTTATATAGAATCTTAAAATTACCCAAAATATATAACATTACAGGAAATTATTGCAAACGTCGTAAATTACCAGGGGTCGCCAAACTAGGCGAGGCCTGTAAGTTAGTATTTAAAGTTTTGTAAAATTAAGAGACTGCCTCGGTGGCGTAGTTGTATTATGGTACGACAGTAATGCTGAGGTCTCGGGTTCGATCCCCGATCGGGCAAAGTGATGTTGAGTTTTTCTATTCAGTATCAGCTCAGAGTCTGGAATTTATGCCCGATATGGCGATAGGCTCGCCCCCTATCACATCATCGGACGGAATAACGGCGAAAAGTGGGTGCACTAGTTGCGCCTCTGCTTACCCCTTCCGGGATAAAAGGCGTGATTGTGTGTGTGTCTGTGTGTGTATAATTAGAGGTAATAGGCATGTCCTCCATCATACTGTCAAACTGACGACTACTACTGACTTTATCTTCGAAATTCTAATAATGAACTTTGTGGCATTCAGATTTTCCTTCAAATCCTCGACGTTTCGCAAAATTACCTACTAGTCAACTTCATAATTTACTTATAATAAAATCTTCAAATAACGAGCAGAACGTTTTACAATCCGTTGAACATACAAACAATGAAATCTAGAACAGAACAGAAACAAATCCTAAATTCAATGAAATTTCGAAAACGTCACAATAGCAAAGTCGATTTACAAAAAATCTATACTAATATTATAAAGCTGAAGAGTTTGTTTGTTTGTTTGTTTGAACGCGCTAATCTCAGGAACTACTGGTGCGAATTGAAAAATTCTTTTTGTGTTGAATAGACCATTTATCGAGGAAGGCTATAGGCTATATAACATCACGATGCAACTATTAGGAGCGAAGAAATAATGGAATATGTGAAAAATGCGGGGAAAATTATTCCTCCTTGAGGGCTTCCATTGCGTGCGCTGCGAAAACCGTTCAAGATACCAAAAATATATGTATGAAATAATTATTCCTCTTAAAATGATCTAAAAAAAAGTCCGCGACAGTATATGTCTATCTTTTAAAATTAACTCACTAGAACCGTTTTTATGGTAATCAAATTTGGTCGAAATTAATGCATTATTTGTTAAGAGTTGTATCAACGTCATAATATTAATCTTTATACAAATAAATGTGTTGGATAGAGTGATTCAACGGGAAGGTTTTTATGTATGTACTTTTAGCCCGGAAAAACTTATTAACGCGGGCGAAGCCGTGGGCAAAAGCTAGTTTCTTTATAAAGTTGAATTCTGAAATATGCACGGGGGTAACTCGAGAGGCGAGTCACATCGCCGGGCATCTGTGGCACAAAGCACACGCTCGAAGACGTGAATATTATTTCACGCATCCGATACGTGGAATTGAAAAAGGCATTTCACTGCAATGCATCGATCGCATTCGGTTTTAGACTTTTACACTTCACTTCAGAATTACATTTTCTAAAAACGTAATTGGATCTGATTTATATTCCTTAAATGGATCAAGGCATTGCACCACAATGCCAAATTGTAGCTTATTTAATTACTAGAGAAATTAGGGTAGATCTCTTGCTGGCGTATAAATCCTACTCGTCATATTAATGTATATACACTCCCAAATAAATGGAAATATAATTAGTACTATCCACAACGGCTATTTAATACGATAAGTGTTAAATATGTCAGTTCTATCAAAGTTCGAGTGGTGTTGCTACTGTTTCTAGGCAGTCATCTCGCCTAGCATCGAGCGAGCAGCCTACTCGTTTCTTCATTCATTCGCATAAAAAATGCACCGTATTAAGTGTTTAATATTTCTATGTTATGAAATTTTTGTAACTCCATTGTAAAGAATTAATTAGAATAACAAATTTTGTTTGAATTTCTTAACTAATTTTAAGTTCTAGTCGATTTTAATCAGCCTAGATTTACTTTTAAACTTATCTCAAGTTTACATGTTTCGCGTAAATATAAAGTCTATAAAATTTATTTCGGTGGTTTAATTAAAATTTTATTTTGACATCTGACACGGTAGGTTTCCCAGTTTTTTTTTACCTTTGAGCACAGTTTTTGTTCTTAGCTCTGCTTTGTATATCTTTTTTTGAAATATTGTGCCTTGTGCATTGTGCCTAGTGTGCCTTTCATCCAAATTCGTTGATTGGTTTGTGCATGTACCTATCGCTTACCAATAGCATCTCTACAAACGATCACATTATAATTAGTATCGTAAAATAATAGTCCCATCATCTTATCAAAAGGGTAAGCAGATACGCTACTAATGCATTCAGAAATTGACAAAATCATTCATATAAAAAAAAGAAGTTGCAAAATATTCCTCGAGCAGAATATTCAAATCACAATTTGGTAACTAAACGAGTGACTTGCATTATGGAAACGACTGTGACCCAATACAACGTCAGAGCCATAACGCTGAAACCAGAAAGATTGTCGACTTAGATTTGAAACCGTAATAAATGATATTTTGAATTTTTGTTCCGACTTTCGATGTTTCGTTTTGAATTTAACTTTGTTTACTAGCGTGAAAAATATAACCTCGTTTTGCATTGGCATTGTTGACGATTTGTAACCGACTTCAAAAAGGAGGTTCTGTATTCGATCCGTATGTATGTATGTAAATTTGTATAGCCGCGAGTTTCTCAAAAACTACTGTACCGATTTGGATGTGGTTTTCGATAATCAAATGTATATTTTTCATTGTATCGTACCATCGTTAAAGGTCATTGTGCAACGGAATACATAACAATATATTAATATTTCACACAAACAAAAGAAAATAAACAAAATTCGAATCCAGAAATAACACTTAGATCTTTAAATGTAAAACGCCCGTCCATTTAAGTCCGTAAAATCTCCTCCATCAAAATTATTTAACGAAGTAATTTCAAAGGCAATTATTACTACGAGTGACTCTTCCTTTTTCCAAATAGTTGAAATAATATGAAATCACATAAACAATTTGCAGTTTTCGTTCGCTGGACCGCCTGTACTAAAATCTTTTTGGGAATGTTATTGTTGATTTTTTCAAGTTTAGCTAGTGTCACTCAAGAACAGTATAGTTTTCTATTACCTCCCATAGATAAAAAATCTTTAAACATTAATGAATATAAATATAGCTGAAAAGAGCGTCCGTAAGTACGATTTTCTTACATTAAAAAAACCGGACAAGTGCGAGTTGAACTCGCGTGCCGAGAGTTTTGTACACACTAGCTTTTTTTTATTGAAGTACGTATTTACGCTTTAAGAATTTTCTTTAATTTGAGCTGAAGTATATTGCTTCTGGCCAAATTTAGAATCATTAGAGGGCATCAGGAGTACCCTGTGGATTGGGGGCGTTTGGAGAATTCCACCACGGTATCCCCTGCCTGTCGTAAAAGGCGACTATTAGGGGCCTCCGGGGGTCACGGGTGGGCGGGACGTGCCGCCCACCCATTAGTCTAGCCAACTTCTGTGGCCCCCGTGATGGACATGTCCGAGGCAGCGTGTCTCACGCTGCCTCGGACACCAAAAGGTGGACACGGCACGGTGTTTCGGGGGCTTCTGAGCCCCCGCAACAGGAAAAGGACCGCAAAACGCGGTACGCGCAGGGGCGGTTGCGGACGACAACTTAGACGTGAGTCGGAGGAAGCCCGCAGCCGTCCCTAATGAGCCGAAGATGGCCATTTAAAAAAAAAAAAAAAATCAGGAGTACCCTATAAGTTTTGATTCCCTTTTGAAATAGCAAAAATATGCTACATAAAAGATTACATCTTTTGATCGCGTTGACATAGTTTTATTAAGTTTCTTTTTTTTAACGCCGAGAGAGACCGTAGACCCGAATTATTGATATAAATTTCATAATGATACTTTTTTTATGGCATCGAATGACGAGACGAGCATGTCGTTCGCCTGATGGTAAGCGATATGACCACCCATAATCAGTAGTAGCACCATACAGCATCTTGAGTTACAAAGTACTGTGTGGCATTCCACTGCGCTCGTCATACTGAGATCTAAGATGTTAAGCCTTATTCTGTCCTGTAGTTACACTGGCTACAATGCCCTTCATACCGAAACACAACAGTGCTTGCACACTACTGTTTGGCGGTAGAAATAGACATTGCGGTGGTACCCACCCAGACTGACTCTTATATATGTGAGTCCTACCACCAGTAAAAACAAACAAACAAACAAGAGAGGCAGTACAAAATGCCTTTAAAAAAAGATAACAATAAAAGACCTACGCTGAGTTTCTTGGTGCTTCTTCTCAGGTCAGTGGGCTTTTCCGAAGCACTGGTAGAATCTTTTAGTTTATAAAAAAATATTGTTAAAAATGACATGTAAAAGTGCCCTTAGGGGCCTAATTACTGAATAAATGATTTTAATTTGAAGAGTTTGTAGGCTCCTGTACCACATGACTCCTTCAAGAAATGCATTGAAAAATTATCAATGCGCTGGCAAAGATGCGTCGATAGCATGGGTGCATATTTTGATTGATATAAGTAAAAACTAATTATAAAAAATAAAAAAAAAATCAAAATACCCGACTGCGTCCGACAGCGTTTGAGAAAACCGTGAACTAAGTTTATTCAAAATAAAATCTTGTTTCTATCTTTTCAGTTCTGCAATAAATTTTATTATGATCGCAGGTTTTGACGTAGTCGGGTTTTTTGCTTTTTTTTCTTATTTTTTTTTTCCGTAATCAACTATAAAAACACACACACACACTCACACAGAGAGAGAGAGAGACACACACACGCACACGCACACGCACACGCACACGCACACGCACACGCACACGCACACGCACACGCACACGCACACGCACACGCACACGCACACGCACACGCACACGCACACGCACACGCACACGCACACGCACACACCACACAAATGACTAACTTTCAGTATATTAAACAGCTATTTCATAGGTAAAGAACTAATATTATAACCGTTCCGTTTTAAGATACGGAACCTAAAAATTGTGTGAATGATTCCGAAATATATTTTTTGTCTGAAGATAGTACTTAAGGAACAATTCTCTCTGCTTTTATTTCCACAAGTAATTGACTTCTAATTATAGACTTACTGTTAATTGAGATTTTTAAAATGATTGATTTCAAGCCCTATCGGATAGGACTTTAAAATTAACCAATAAGTTATAGATATACCAACACTTTAATCTGTGATTTTTCAAAATCACCTAAAGTTACACAACGTCTAATGCAACAAGATGTCAATTCCAAACTTCGTAAATAACAACAGACATTTTTTCAAGTTTTTAAAAATAACATTTACTGTCCCGTGTTAAGTTGAAAAGGTTTCGTAAAATGATTTTTTTCTCATTAGTAAGAAATTAATAAAACTTTACTCTGCGACAACGCCAAAGCGAACCCTATAAGTTCGCTCTAAATTGAGTGCCGACAAGGAGCGGCGCAATTATTGGAAAACTAACTGATATAATTAATTGGACCATTTGAGCGCTTTGTGACCGAACATTTACTATTTTGATCGATTTTTAATTGAACATTGAATAGATTAACCGGATTGCTTACATTTATTTGGTTAGTATACTTTGGAGCAGCATACTTTGGAGTTTTTTGAGCCTGGGATGAGGAGCGCAGAGGAGTCGTCGGAGGAAGCTTCTCGCTGGCGGCTGTAGTCGCTTCCCATGGTTGACAACCAGAGGTTCTGGCGTGCGGTGCCTCATTTCTGCGAGGTAGTTCTCTCGCAGAAAAAGTGTCGAGAGGTATCGGGAGCACCTAGAGTCTCTCCAGCCAACAAAGGAAACGAAGGAGGCGCCGCCGCATGAACGACAACCCGGTGCCCCCCCCCCCCCCATGGATTAGGGGCGTTTGGGTAATTCCACCACAGCATCCTGTGCTTGTCGTAAAAGGCGACTAACAGGTGCTATCAGGGATCACGGGCAGGCGGCGGGGGGCTGGCTGGTAGGCTGGTAGCATCACCATATTTTTTTATAAAATTGAATTTTTATTTAATTAAATTACATCATAAAAGTAGGACGACGAATTGCGAGCTATTTTTATATTCCACAAGAGTGTGAAAGCATAGAGACTCCGGAAGTAGCACACACTAAATTAAGAGCACAAGCGGCGAAATTAAAATCTGCGGTTACATTCACGAGAACTCCTCTCGCTAATAAACTTATATGAACAGGTTTCGTCGGGATAAGTATTTTCACCTCGAATTTTATGGAGATAGCATACATGTAAACAACTGTCGTGTCGTATTATTATCGCTATATTTAATTTTGTCAACGATGTGAGTAGGCATGTTTATACCTTTCTGCACGTGAGAATGGAAAAACGATAAAATGTATCCTGACGATGTCAATTTTTACGTGACAAAGCTGAGGAAAGTGGGGGAGTTTAAGCTTGTGTAATACATGTTTTTATGTCCTTTTTGGCACGTGCGATGGATTGAGTTGTGTTTTTAGGTAAAGGTAATATTATTGCTATTCAGATATTTGGCAGAGCCAGAATGGAATCATGATGTTTAACAAGTAATATGAATTCGTTGGTTCTAAAAACACAAGCGATTTCCACATGCATACGATAGGCTCATGTTATGTCTTAAAACAAATATTGTTTTTATTCTTAGCACGACAATGTGACTGCACTGCACCTGATGGAGAGCGTGATACCGTCCAGATAGAGTATCGAATGGCATCAGCTGGTTATTTCTTGCCGACCTATTGAACAGTTTCTTCACACTATGATGGAAAGACCCAGAATTATACGAAGAAGGCACCGGCAAACTATTCCAAAGCCCGATGGTGCGGCAAAGAAGAGTTGGTGAACCTCTTGGTTCGGGCCGTGGTGGTTTTAACCATCTAGCTGTGGCTTCGCATGCCGGCACACGTCGTTCTGCTACGGAAAGCAAAGTAAAGTTAAATAGTCTTACACTAATGTTATGTGGTAGAACAGAATCTCCTGCATTCTTAAATTCAAACTAATCAAAGTGTTATTTATATTCGATATACTACCCTATATTTAATTAATAGCTTTTGCCCGCGGCTTCGCTTGCGTTAAAAAGTTTTTCTGGTGTAAAAGTCCCCCTTTATATTTTCCCGAGATAAAAAGTAGCCTATGTGTTAATCCAGGACATGATCTACCCGTGTGCCAAATTTCATCGAAATCCGATGAGTAGTTTTTGCGTGAAAGAGGAACAAACATCCAGACATTCATACATCCATATATTCTTACAAACTTTCGCCTTTATAATATTAGTAGGATAACACCATTCTTAAAATAATTTCTGTCTTGAGTTATATTTTATTTAGCAATCCGCTTAAGACTGTCTCAAATTGCTCTTAGCGGGTAAAAAAAATCTTAAAATAGAAGAATAATGAAAAATATAATTCATTTGAAAGACTGTGCAGGAAACATTTCTAGGTTAAATTTCTTCGTAAGAACCAGACGACATTTTATAAAAGACTGCAATACTGGTATTAAAGCGTACTGCTAGTATTTTTATCATAATAGCTGGGTCTTAAAACTAAAAATAGTATTCCTTACCCGACCTCAGCTTACACGCGATTTAATGTGCATTTAACGCATTGATGCACCCTTTGTGCGTCAAACAATCTACCCATAAGTACCGCATCAAAGTAAAACAGTTGTCCATTTCGTTATCATTAAAGTGCGCTGAAGAGACGTTCAAAGATATGATACAACACTACTCTTTATATATTTATTTCTAAATAAATGCCCATTAGATATCGAGGGCATAACGACCACGGACAATAAATTATAATTAGATCTATCACCCTCATATCCTTCTAATGCTGCAACAGTCTTACTGAAACTGAATATCGAAAGCAAGATGTTCCCGTTAAAACTGTCCCCTACATGCTTCACTAGGCCAAGAAGGCAACAGCTATGAATTTATGAATAAAATATACACGAAGTCCCGCGTAAACCTTAATACTCATTATACAGAAAACGAGGACGTGACTTTCCGTTTTTTACGTAAATTTCCTCCGGTTTATATTATTCAATCCTCACACGTGTTAGCATCAGAAAAGACATGATTCACAATTAGATTTCATTTCAATGTCGACCAGTCGCGTTACATAAGAAATCCTTATAGATATAGTACCATACAATAAGTTATTCATCAACATTTTGTTCGAAAAGGCTCAAGAATCACATGCTGATAAAAACAAAACATTGTAAGTAAAGAAACAAACGATCATAAAGAAGACATAGGTTTACTGAAGTGGATTATAACAAAAGATCTATGGAGCGAGAGCTTATCCCAATAAAGGGGTACTTGGTATCACAAAAGAGTTGTGAGTGTGCGAATCGAAGGCTTTATTTAGGGTGTAGGAAACAAGTGGTATTACAGTACAATACATTGTCTATATATACACTAAACACTTTACTCGAAATGTAAATCTTTAATTGACTGGCAACCGTTAGTAGTTACCGGTAGTAGGTCTCTCATATGTAAGAGTCCGTCTGAGTGGGTACCACCGCAATGCCCATTTCTACCGCCAAGCAGCAGTGTGCATGTTTCGGTTTGAAGGACATTGTAGCCAGTGAGACTACTGGACATAATGAGACTTAACATCTTATGTCTCAGGATGACGAGCGCAGTGAAATTCCACACAATACTTTGTAATTCAAGGTGCTGTATGGTGTTACTACTGATTATGGGCGGTCGTATCGCTTACCATCAGGCGAAGGGCATGCTCGTCTCGTCATTCAATGGCATAAAAAAACCGTATTCAAATAATACTGTAAGGACTCAGAGTGCGCTATAACCATTGATGTATTAAAAAACCCGCTATAACACAGGGACGCCAATTTCGTAGTTTTCTTTGGCTTTACTTCAGTTGCCTGTCAGATAAACAAACTGACAAATCTGATAAGTCCTATCCCAATAGTAACCAATCACAGCGCACCACTCTATCCTATGCCTAGGCACTGCGAGTTTTCATGCCAAAAGTTCTGAAAACAGACTTTATAGCATTGCTCTTTACTTAATTACGTACAATACGATCCGAATAATAATAGGAACGTTAATGACCTTTATGTATCAAATGTTAGTTTAAAAATACAAAATTTGCATAGAAAACTTATTAGCATATCAAAAAAAGTTTATTTTATTTTCTCTAATTGACTCTTGCATCAAATTTAAATTAAAACGTTATCGCTAAATTAGCTTCATATAATATTTAATTATTTAGACGTCACAATATGGCGCAAAGTCGATCCTATTCTTATTTGAATCGCATTGCAATGTGTGAATACGGGCATCAAAACTTACAAGTAACTTAGGAAGCGACCTCATAAGGCTTAAATTCGACGGTTTAAAGTCGAATATCTAAATGTAGTAATATTTTCAGATATAATTATTCATTTGTCGATATAAAGCTGAGCAATAAAACGACTAACCAAAACTGCACACCCACTTATAAAAATCTAATGTAGTAGTTTACCTACTTATTTAAATCCGTATTTTTCCCACGACATATAAAGCTCTCGGCGCGCATAAATCCGTGGTTGCCTCGAACATTCGACGGCAGGCCCACCGACAAAACATTCGCTTATCGACTGCCTTAAATCTCTCGCGGTGGGTTGAACACCACTTGAAATTTATTTTCCTCATCGGTTTGTACCCGCGGAAACTACAGACAGCCGTAAAATCGTCACTTCTCTTGTGAATTGGCCACTTACATATTTCAACGTTTGTTACCGTTCTGCTAGCTTGAAAGTAAACTCATTTCATGATTTCGTAAGCATGGTATTTAAACATTTTACTTAATTTCTGATTCGTTTATAAATACTTTAGGTTTTAGACAACCTTGTCTTATAGATTATTTATAGTATTTATCATAAAACATACAGCTAAGATGTATAAGTAAATTTAAAGTATCTTATAATCCAGCCAAAAGAAAAAGACCAAGTACTAATATTTCTTGGCATATTGGCAAAGAAATAATGCCCTCTGGCAGTACTTACTATAATTCCACTTACCAATAACTTCACACGTTTCGTCGGAAGAAAAGGAATATAATAACATCAAAGTTCTCATAACAGACGCACCAACGCTCCTCCGAGGAGTATAAACATTACTACTACTTGAATCAATGTGGATATATGGAATGACGTGGGAAGGCGTACACCTTCAATTATGATATTTTGATTAAGATAACGTGATTATACGTGAGAATTTATCACTCAATTGCTAAAACAACACCCACGCTTTTAGTCCTAGAAGTAGTGAATAGTAGTACGTAGAGTCACAAGTGTTATGTAATATGGCAAACCTTATCGAGCATGAATATCAGGCAACTCAGATGTGTATATAACAATTAGAAAATTTAACCATAAAATGTGGACGATAGCCTAGTTGGGAATGGAACGGTCTGCCGAGACAATGTCCGGAGGTTCAAAACCCAAGGCACACACCTCTGACTTTCCAAACTTACGTGTGTATTGTTAATCAATTATCGTTCGCTTTAACGGTGAAGGAAAACATCGTGAGGAAACCAACATACCTGAGAATTCTCCATAAGAATTTCGAGGGTATTTGAAGTCTGCCAACCCGCACTAGGCCAGCGTGGTGGACTAAGGCCTAACCCCTCTCAGTAGTAGAGGAGGCCCGTGCTCAGCAGTGGGCAGTATATAATACAGGGCTGATTGCATTGCATTGCAATCATAAAATTCCAGTCTCAGAACCCAAATACGCTGCAGCTAAATCAATAAAATAGTAACTGAAAGAATATTTAGATTAGTATTAAAACTTCAGCCCTTTCATTTAGAGATCACGTTAATCCATCAGTCCTGATTAAAGCCAAATGACAAATTATCAAGTCAAATCCAACAATTTTAACTTAAAATATTTGATACTAAATTGACCATTATTTGTACGATATTAATGAACGACCGTGGTCGATTATCGGCTGGCATTGACTGGGTACATTTATTGTTACAAGTCTGGAAACTGTGTTTTATGGAACTGATCAATCTATTTGTCTGGATGATTTATCTTACTCGTTATTTGTTACGTCAAATAGTATCGTTCGAAAACGTGAATTGACGATAGCTATTGATCATTGACAGAAGTAGTAAAACATGCTACTATTGTATATTATGTACGTATATGTTGGATTTTAATTATGCTTATGATATGCAAAACTCGCCATACCTACGCGTGTACAAAAATATATGAATAATTGAAAACAAATCATTCAAATACAATACGCCGTTTCCAGACCGTTTATTTCTCTAACAATGCACAAAACATACGTGCATTTTCAAAGTGCACCACACAGTCATCTTATGTCTGCATGGCTATAATGCTGATGAAGTTACTCACCTACATCTTAAGCAGGCGCTGGGAAGATGAAACGGCGCGCCCTTGCGGTGTGCCTCACTTGAGTGCCTACTTAACAGCGTCGTAAGGGTTTGAAATGAATGCTTGATGTAATTCGCATTATTTTACGGGGATTACCGGTGATGATGAAATATTGAGGACAATTTCAAAATCACGAAGTATATTCAAAGCAGTTTTTCTTGTCTACGTGATAGAACGACACTATATTTATAGTCATATTTTTTTTTAAGTTTTTGGCAGGCAATCATTTCGCCTAATGGCAAGTGTAACGACCGCTCATAAACTGGAATAATACAGTTTCGATTACAAAGCAGTACATGACGCTAAACCGTACTTATTTACTATGTATATTAAATTATGTATTTACACGTAATAAAACAGTATAACCCGGTGCATCTGTAAATTGAAAGAAAAGCACACACACACTCACTCACGCCTATTATCCCCGAAGGGGTAGGCAGAGGCGCAACTAGTGCACCCACTTTTCGCCGTTATTCCGTCCCATAATGTAATAGGGGGCGAGCCTATCGCCATATCGGGCACAAATTCCAGACTTCGAGCTGATATTGAATAGAAAAACAACTCAATATCACTTTGCCCGACCCGGGAATAGAACCCGAGACCTCAGCATTGCAGTCGCACCATAATACAAGTACGCCACCGAGGCAGTCAATGCAATGAAAAGGAAAGGGGGGAGGGAGCTGTATCCATCCAATTACAAGCCGTCTCGTCAGACACACATCCCAAAAAAGTTTCCCAAACAATTGCAAACACCACACGGTATTAGGCTGCGAAAGAAAATCCCGCGTCTGACATCAATTAGAGAAGAAGAACAGAACGCAAATTAGTGATTTTGTGATTTTTTTTCAATCTATTTCTCTGTTTGTCCAGATCGTCTGGATTTCATGTTTTTCACAAGGGGGCAGTGTATAATTGGGAACAGAAAGAGACCTTGTTTAGTCAAAATAGGATATCGGAAAAATAAGTTATTGTCATTTTAATATATTTGCAATTTTCTTTAAAATTTTCAAATTTAGTTAGATTTAAGGCTACGCAGACGAAGTTCTGGGATAATTTCTAATAAAAATGGATATTGCAGTTTGGTCTCCTAACACTAAAAACGAATCATTGCTGCTTGCTGTATCCATCCAATTACAAGCCGTCTCGTCAGACACACATCCCAAAAAAGCTTCCCAAATAATTGCAAACACCCCACGGTATTAGACTGTGAAAGAAAATCCCGCGTCTGACATCAATTACTTCCGAATATTTTCCGGCAGCGTGCAGCCGAATAAAGCAAGATTAATAGAAGTCAGTCGTGAACCCACAGGAGCGTGTAATACTAGGTCACATAAGCCGACTAAGTCACGGAGTCTGTCAACTTTTTGTGTTACTATTTGTCATATATCGTTCATTATTGTTGAAACGTTATTGATTTCCGATTAATGGGAAGTGATATCAATGCCAACGCCTATATTTTAAATGATATTATAGGTTGTTATTATGAGTATCTGATTAAGTCTTGAGGAGAAGGCAAATTTCTACTTGTATGGGCATTTAACTATAAAACAATAATATTACAAAGGAACTAGCTGAACTTCGTACCGTCGTATTGTTTTTTCAGTCGCGGGCTAGGAAAATGTAGCACTTCCGGTAAATTCAAATCAGTTGGATTATAAATAATTCCATATTACATTGACACGCTTGATGTATCGAAAGTGATTAACCCTTCAAATTAAAATGAGCCTAAAATTACAGTGAAGTAATTCGACCATAACGATTGTAATGCCTGTCCAATATTTTGATGCGTCGCTAATGGCATTTTTTCATCATAAACAATAAATAAATAACACGACGATAAATCTATACTGCCTCGGTGGCGTAGTTGTATTAGGATACGGCTACAGTGCTGAGGTCTCGTGTTCGATCCCCGAGTCGAGCAAAATGATATTGGGTTTTTCTACTCAGTTTCAACCTAGAGTCTGGAATTGTGCCCGATATGGCGATAGGCTCGCCCCCTATCACATCAAGGAACGGAATACGCACGACGAAAAGTGAGTGCACTAGTTGCGCCTCTGCCTACCCCTGCGATGATAAAAGGCATGAGCGTGTGCGTGTGCCTGTGCGCGCGTCTGAGTGTGTGTGTGTATGTGTGTGTGTGTGTGTGTGTGTGTGTGTGTGTGTGTAATAAACCTCTAAACAGACAAAACACTATTTTGCTGGAATTATCCAATTTGGTGTAGTCGGTCGAGAGTTATGCGCTTACATACATTTAGACCATTAATTTTTAAATATATAGATAAAATAACTGCCAAGGTTTTACTCGGCATGCAGTTCTGACTAGTCAAAGTTAGGTATGTGTGCATTAACAACATTAAAAACCTCAACACATTTTCGAGTTTAGATAATAAAATCCGTTCGTACTACACTGTCTTTGGTTCGTACCCACTACATTTCTCAGACCGATATCTAGTCTCTTTCCTCTTGTTACCTTCAATAAATTTACTCTGTATTGACTCCTATTGCTTCTGAAGGCTTTGTTATATCCCTTTCTATAAGATCCTTACCAAACAAGAAGTGTGATTAAACCCTATAAATTTCAGGGGTATTGTAATGCGAAAATTTTAATTATTCCTCACAATATATGCGTAAGTTATTGTAGTAAGTTTTGTTTAAAAAAATCACATAAGTTTTTTATCTGAAGTCTCGTTCTGTAATGTTATCGCTATATTGGGCTCAATGCTCTACACCAAGGAACTCAGGTAACTTTTTCATGCGTCGAAATCGAACCCAGGATTTTATTGGTTATGCTTATATAAAAATTGCCATTACTATGGTAAAAGGCGCATTACGTTTACTTGATCTTTGAAAGTAAACTCTATTTACTCTGGTTTATTCCAAAGATAGTCCAAGTTTATTGCTCGAGCTTCGTTAACTATGCCAAATAAGATATTGATCCAATTATATGTACCTTCATACACTATGTAAGATAATTTCTATAAATACATATAATGCTGCTTTAAAAGTACTAAAAAAATCCTCAAATACACACAAACACACACATATACACTCACGCCTGTTATCCCCGAAGGGGTAGGCAGAGGCGCAACTAGTGCACCCACTTTTCGCCGTTATTCCGTCCCATGATGTGATAGGGGGCGAGCCTATCGCCATATCGGGCACAAATTCCAGACTCCGAGCTGATACTGAATAGAAAAACTCAATATCACTTTGCCCAACCCGGGAATCGAACCCGAGACCTCAGCATTGCAGTCGTACCATAATACAACTACGCCATCGAGGCAGTCTAAATACACACAAAATTCTATTTAAATCGGAAAATACATTTTAAGTTTGAATTAACCAGAGAATCTTTTCAAAAATATAGATGCAAGGTTGTGGTTGCGCTGAGCCGCACGATCGAGCCCGGTTGTAAAGCTCGTTTATGCAGTTAATCCCCTGGGTAAGATTGTACGAGTGTATCCACGAATAATATACGTACAGTCACGTACAAAATGATTTCACGAGTTTCATACGATTTTGTACTTATAAAATTCTTTTGTATTACCATCTGTACGATTTTCCATAGGTATTATTTTTACATTATCCGTGGAACACGTGTATTGTGTACAAATTTTTTTGAGCTACCGATGTCGGTTTTAAATATATATTTAGCAGAATATATTGTATACTAGATTTTGCCCGCGGCTCCGCCCGCGTTAAATGTTTTACTGGGATAAAAGTTCCGCTTTTTATTTTCCCGGGATAAAAAGTAACCTATGTTTTAATCCAGAATATGATCTACCCATATTATATACCTTGTGTACAAAGTGTATAAAATAAATAAAAGACGCATATGCATACTCACGCCTTTTATCCCCGAAGGGGTAGGCAGAGGCGCAACTAGTGCACCCACTTTCTCCCGTGCGTATTCCATCCCATTATGTGATAGGGGGCCTATCACCATATCCAGCACAAATTCCAGACTTTACCGATACAAAACGGCATACATGAATCTCATTCAAGTTAATATTCGTTCGCCAGCCTTAGAAATATACCTAATTACGCAATACTTTTGCTATAAACAATAACTGTTTCATAACTTGACAAGTCAATAGCCTATAAAATACTAGACGATATGATACACAATGTATTTCTGTAATATACATTTTATATCTTCAAGTATATTTTGATATAGAAACGATTTTTGGATGTCATCCATAATAATAAAATATACGAAACCACTTCGCATTTATCGCCTGGCTTAGCCTATAAATGCATGCATCGAATGCGCTATATTCTTATTGTATTGGATCTTATTTTGACACATTATCGGCCTTGTGTGTGATAAATATTCTAGCTCGCATTTATTTATGAGGAACAGGCAAAGGTACAACTAGTGCATCCACACTTTACCGAACTTATAACCGTCTTGTACTATGATAGGGCAAACTAATTCCATATCGGGTAGGAGATCCCGGGCAACTCCTTTTTACCCTGAGGTTCTCCACAAACATTCGTCACCTAAAAAACGGACCTCACTGTTTACAATTCAAACGCCTATTGCTATACCAGTGTCACGGTAATGATTAATTAGTTGATTTATTAAATACCTATGTAAATATAATCCCGTCTTAATGCGAACCAACTCTACTTCCTGTAGCATATTACAAATAAATTACTTGAGAACAACCGCCTGTGCACAGACTCACTTAAAAACATCCTCAGTTAATTGGATATAGTATATTTTGTGTAAGTATAAAACAGGTAGAGAACTACAGTGAAACTGCTTGGCTAACTGTACAGTGTATTACCAGAGTATCTCTCACTAAATCCGTATCTTTATAGTCACGGGGCCGGCACTAAAACTGAAGTTGACGGGAGCTTATATTAGTCTTCTAACATGCCAAAACAATGTAACGAAATAGACACTGGCTACTCAAAAGACACGACTCATGGAAATGAGCTACTACTCGACGAAATGTTGATGCATTAGTTATGCTTCTGCCTATCCATTGTGAGTAAAGGTGTGAGCATATGTATGTGTATACTATAAAGTTAAATGTTTTATAAAATACTAGCAATTGCCCGCGGCTCCGCCCGCCTTAAAAAGTTTTTTCCGGGATAAAAGTCCCGCTTTATGGTTTCCGGGGATAAAAAGTAGCCTATGTGTTAATCCAGAACATGACCTACCCGTGTGCCAAATTTCATCGAAATCCGTTCAGTAGTTTTTGCGTGAAAGAGGAACAAACATCCATACATCCAAACATCCAAACATCCATACATTCTTACAAAATTTCGCCTTTATAATACTAGCTTTTGCCCGCGGCTCCGCCCGCATTAAAAAGTTCTTCCGGGATAAAAGTCCCGGTTTATATTTTCCCGGGATAAAAAGTAGCCTGTGTGTTAATCCAGGACATGATCTACCCGTGTGGCAAATTTCATCAAAATCCGTTCAGTAGTTTTTGCGTGAAAGAGGAACAAACATCCTTACATCCATACATCCAAACATCCAAACATCCATACATCCATACATTCTTACAAACTTTCGCCTTTATAATATTAGTAGGAAGTAGGATTAATAAAGACTCCGACTATATCCGCTTTGCTAATAAACATTAACAGGTTTCGCTTTTGTTCCCGAACACAAGATTAAACTGTCAAGATAGTGGTAAACTGCACTGATTTTCTCTTTTAAAAGGCACAATTTCCACGTTGGAAGCAGTGACATGCAGAAAACAACTTAATGAAATAAATTTCTCACTCGTTGAAAAGATAGAGGCAAGCTATCGTGCGTGCAATTTATTTTAGCGTAATGACATTGGAATTGCTAATGGCAGTTTGAATATCGTATTTTCCTGCGCTTTTTAATCACCATCGGATATATTATTATTAATTAGTTATGTCTCAAACTTTGCTACAATTTCGAATGTTTAATTTTGCAGGTTTATTGCATACATATGCCTATTCCTTTATCCCCTAAAGATGGGTTGAGATGTAACTGATTTTTACGGTTTTTTTACTGTCCTACATTCTGATAAAATGATCAAATACCGTACAATTATCGGTGTTAGAAAAAAGCCCATAAAGTGTTGCACGGCTTAGGAATCGAGTCCAGGAGCACCCACTGCACGGCTCATATGTTGCCACGGAACCAATGATCCGTCATGTCATTGCTTTACTTATCAATGAATCAACCTATCACCTTATACGGCTAAACTCTCCAAGTGAGCGCCAACCATCCCGGTGTTGAGCAGCCCGAATCCATCCGCTACCGTCGCCTTTTTCAAGTCGTCGGTCCATCGTACATCAGTGCATCCTATACTACATCTGCCCAATCACTGCCTCCACTCCAGATCAAGTGGTTTACTATTATAAGACGGAAAATCTAAAGATTTCTGCCACATTATACCACCTATAAAATTTCAGAGATCGTCTAATATACTGCAACTTCGAAGAATCGGTTAAACTTAATGTATGCTGACGTAAATAACATGAAGACCATTACATTACAGTTTATGCTGACGTAAATGAAGACCTGCGCATTACATTACAGTTTAATCCAGTATTACGATAACCATCGAGCCGTCACTTGGGTAAAATATCTAATACCTGTTTGGGAGGATCTTTATTTATATACACTTTACACATAGATATGTAAAGATAGATTTAATAATCCTTAATGCCTGCGTTATAATTCCATTAGACACGTAGTAGGTGCATGAAACTGATATTAGTGATTTTTTCTTTTCTTCTCTACATACGCATTAAAGAATACTATGTTATTGTAAATATTAGATGGTTATTACTAGCCATGATTTAACATAGCTATTGGCTACACTTCTAAAATACGAGCGATATTGCATAGCAATTCAAACATTCAGACATGTAAACATAGTTTTGGAGAACTCTACCTACAGCTTTTCTTTTTAAAACGTACTTTGAATATCTTTCTAATATTATAAATGCGAAATTTCGTGAAAATGTTTGGATATTTGTTAGAAGCAAAGGCAGAAACTACTGAACGGATTTGGTTCTTATTTGGCACATGGGTAGATAATGTCCTGGATTAACACATAAACCTAATCTATCCCAGTAATATGCTCCCATGGGAATTATTATTATTGTTATTATTATATATAATCAGGCAGGCAGTTGAGACAACTGATTATGCCCGTATCTCGCTATTACTACTGGTTTTCATTTGCAGCCAAGTATTTGTCCAGTCGGTTCTTAAACTGGTTTTTGTTTTCAGCTATAATCACATGCTCTGGGAGGTTATTCCACGCTCTGACCGCTCGATTACTCATTAAGTGCTTGTGTGGATTGTTGCATTAGAAACTAGTATGCAGTTTCAAAGATTGGGCTCTTAGATGAATATTTTCGTTGCGAGTGAAGATGTTGTGTTCAAAGCCCAATATGTCGTAATGTCCAGTTAGAATTTTGTATGTTTCGATCGGATCTCCGTGGTCCCTACGATCATAGGCTTGTAATTAATAGAAGATAATAAATGTTTTTAATCTGATTTTTAAGTAGATGGCGCTGGCGTCGCACTGTGTTTTAGGGATTTTTGTAGCGGGAAAGGCGGTCACGCGGGCGAACCCACGAGCTACGCCTAGTACATACAATTTTGTTCAGCATTCAATTTAAAACCGCTTCACTGAAATTAGTACTCTAAATAAGTCTGCGCCAAAGATTAAAATTGGTTCGCTAGCTCTCCCGTACCTGTCGTTGCTACACGTTGGGATACTCCAGGGAGATCAACTTTAAATGGAAGTACTTGTATACAAAGTTTGTCACTTATAGTACGACCTTCCACACAGGCTGTAAACTAAAAAGCTGTTTATGGTTAAACGTGGAATACTCACAGTTATACAGACGATTATCACATTTTTACATCGCTTCCCTGGCGGCACATATTATATCGGCTGAGGATCGGGAAGCCAGGCTTCGGATCCCAAGTCCAGCAACACTCTTGATCCGTGGCTTACTGATGGGAGGCTCTGGGAGGAGTGCGAGATGTGTTTATGTTTATTTGATAATGATTAGCTCGGGACTGGAAGGAGGATCTAACGTCAAGAATATAAGCGTTTTCTACAATTTTTTCTTTTTTTTCTAATAATTTATATGACTGCCTCGGTGGCGTCGTCTTTTGTCTGCAGTGCTATCGTGTTCGATCCCCGGGTCAGGCAAAGTACTATTGGGTTTTTCCACTCAGTATCAACCCGGAGTCCGAAGTTTGTACCCGACATGGTTATACGCTCGCCGCCTATCACATCTTGGGACGGAATACGCACGGCAGAGTGGGTGCACTATATACCACCTACCGCTACTACCTACCGCTTTTGGGATAAAAGGCGTGAGTAAATAGGTATGTATACAAATTCATTAAATAAAAATAACATTTCCTATTTCATACAAATATTTTCACAGTTGCTATACATGAACTAATTATAAAATCGCACCTTTAGGATGAAAACGACACAATACAAAATGATAGAAAATTGGGTAATCGTCATAAAATTACTTAAAACGAAGTTCTCAATACAACAATAGTTAAAAAATAGCCATATTCCGACAGGAAAGGGACAAAGCTTTTAGATAAGTCACTTTTTATTTTATTTTTATAAACAAGGGACTAGTTTTAAGTCATTTAAAAATGACTACTCAATTTTCTATTTTTTGAATTGTGTCGTTTTCATCCTAAAGGTGCGAAATGTGTTATTTTAAACAACCATAATGTAGCAATGTAGTAAAATTCATAATGTAGCATTACGAATATAGTTAATTAATTATAAACAACTGTGTGGAAATTTACAGACTTAATTATTTATTGATCGGTTAATTTTACAAAGTTCATGCTAATTTGTTTACGCTTCATATTGGTATTCTATTATTAGTCGGTTCATTATAATCAACGCACTCGTTAATAACGTGGAAGTATTTTATCAATTATTAATTTGTTAACATAATTATGGACATAATCGTACGATGGAAATATTCGCTGATATGTATGTGAACTTTAGACATAATATAACACGTCTTCTATGATCTATCCCCTCAGTACAATCAAATGTACCATCGATGCGCTTAAATTATTCCATTATTTATATCATTTTGATTGTAAATTTGGGTGGGCATTTCAAATAAAAAAAATAAAAGTGCTTTATCTGAGATTGGCTTTGCATCCGATACGAATCATCACATATTAGGACGGAAAATGTCCACCAAATCATAGATCGCACTAATCACTTCTTATGCCATTGTAGCCCCATGGTAATACCTTGTACTCCATTTGATCGCGCCAAATGGAGACGACCGCGTTCAGTACTGACAGATCCAGAGGACGAAATCACTCTGGCCATTCGCGAAAAGATCGAGCATCAAAAGCTCTTACACTCCACAAGACCGCTGTACCGTCCTCGCCGTCAAGGACCTCGTCGCGTTCCCCGTCACCCTGACCTCTCTTAGCAGTTCCGGCCCGCATGCCGAAGACTACGAACACATGAATAGGATTAGGTTAAAAACCATGTTTCCCCAAACGCTGATGTCTTATCCTCTCAGTGGCCGCCCTGAGCCGAGGTTCGTGACCCGTTAGTGGGTCGCCCTCAGCGTGGTCGCTTAATTTTAAGGGTTGCGAGCGCCTTCTGCACTCACCCAAAAGACCGGTGTTCTTTCATAAGCCGACCCTCGTCAGGCTAGAAAGAGTAATGTCAGGGACAAAAAAAAAAAAAAAAAAGTAATACCTTGTACGTATAACGCGTGTTATTTACTAATTATAACATCAGGACCCAACCATTAAGCAATATAGTATAGTCATTGTTGAGCTAACTTCCATAGCCGAAATATAATAAATTACGTGTCCATAACCAAGGGCTTGCACTAAATTTCAACCAAGAATTATACAGACAAGTAAAGTTTATTGCCTATGGGCAAATGAATTAATTATAACGGGTATAACATCGTCGGTATTAACTCAAGCGGAAATGCAAATTTTGGAACAGTACTTATCTCCGTTATAATCTTTGTAACAAGGCCACCTGAGACTTAGAAATTTAGTCAGTGTAATACTAATTGATTATTACATTGATTATCACTCGAACTCTTCAAAGCAATTTTACACGCATGTTACCAAAACAGGCAAAGGGTTTATGCCGACACGCTTGCCTGAAGTCCATCGCGTCTGGACGATCCAATCTGGAGAAAACCGTGCTGGAAAAATCTATACTGATTCCAGTTGGACATGGAATTGGAATCTAAGGCATCGTTCACACCCCATCAACACTGCCACTAGACTAAAACAAGAGAATATGACGTTTCTTTTAATTAATTTAAAAGGTAAATCCAACAGTATACAGTGTCATTTCAACATTGCGTTACTAAATGAAACCACATATTCAGCGTGACCTCTGCTAACATCGTGCAAAATATTATCCATGGGTAACGCATACTTTCGCCAATAATCCCGATTATAGTTTTATAGTTTTTTGATCACGCTGTGTTTTAGCGCGCTTGACTTTATTCAGTGAATCACGTCACAGCTGACGATGTTATTACAAAACCTATAGGATTAAGAAGGGCAACTCACAAATTCACTTGCAATACATTCACTCACATAGCTGCAGCAGTACCGCTTGAGACGTGGAATTTGAAATAAAATAATTAAATTGCTACTACAGCAGTCCCTACTCCCTAACTAATATGTTATAAATATCAACATGAAATAAAAAATTGTCATGTTATTGTATGAAAAGGAACTAATTATTTTTTAAGTGTTATGCTGTAAAGAAAAGTATTAATTCTTTAATAATAAACTTTGTTTTCGTTAATAAATAAGTTTACCTACCGAAATAGGTAGGTACTAAACAACTCGCAGTCGGGTTATTAAAAAAGTTACAGGATTTTAATCTATTGATATCATATTTTTTAGATTCCGTATGATATTCCAACGTTCATTTTAATTTTAACATCAATATTTCTGGACGTCATGCCTAAAATAGGTTTACGTAAATACTTTATACTACCAAAGGCCTTATTATGCCTTCTGTACCTTCTAATCTCTAGCTACATTTTGTGTCGCGTCAGAGTCGTTGATCTTGTTACTAACACATTGAAACTAACGTGCAGATACCAACATGTTATGTCTCTTTCGCACGCCATTCATTACAAACACGCACTCAAACACGCTGTGTTGCCAGTATAAACATTTTAACCGACAAGTTTGCTAAAATGACACAGCTTTTCAAAGAATCGGATATTAGTTTATTTATCACATGGATTTCTAACACACTTAAATAAGTGTATTAAATAATAAAATAACTAGGGTAATTATGCTAATGAAAAGTCTACTTAAACGAATACGCAGCAATATCTTTGTATTGTAAAAATAACATTACTTTAAGCAATAAAGCATACCAGAGCTCTAACATCATTTAATTTCAATATGCATTGTGGTACGGTTTAAATAGCATAGAACAATGTAAAACTAAAATTGCAAGATATTGCAGAATAAGGTAATAGTACCAAAGGTTGGTATCCCTGTGGGAGCACGTGTAACACGAACATCAGCTGGCGGGGCCAACGATCGCGCGCGCCAGCGGGCGCACGGCGCACTTGTCGGCATATTCTTTGTATAGGGCTGCCATTACCTAAATTGCCGACGCCAGACAAACACGGCAAGAATCCCGGACATTTGGGCGAAATATGGGTTTATTCCCGGACATCTCTGACAGAGTACCCCAGTATCTCCGCACCGCAATAACAATCGCAATTTTTAATTGTTCCTGCCTGAGTAATAATACCTAAAACTGGCGTTATTTACTAACCACTTATAAAGTGACTCGACCAAGTGCATAAAAATCCTTCTAAATACCTATGTTTTACCTACTTACAATAATTTTGGTCAGTGGTCAATTGAATATCCTGGTTATCTTAAATTAAGTTCAGTCATTACTCACTATTGGAAGCTAAATACGTACGTAAATGTTACTTATTCTTGACAAAAGTGTGCGTGTATTCTATGAAGTGGTAAAAATTAAACGTTTTTTACCCTACTAGTAAATTACGACAATTCCAGGTAATAGCAATAAGTACAAGTAATATTTATCAAAATGTGTAACGTGTCGAAATACATTGAGATTCGCGGTCCGGGATTCGTGGACTTCATGCCTATGGCCCCGCACTGGCTCCTTCAGGCGCATGCGCCGCGGGAAAGCGGAGGACGGCGCGCGCGTCGCCCGCCAGTCGCCACTCGGCCACAGTACTGGGCACTCGTCATTTTGCCAGCGGCCACTCGCCCGGCAGCAACACGACGTGGTGTATGTTGATTTATGTACCGAATGTTAGGCCGATGCGCCCTATGTACTTACTCGTAACTATTGTAACGATCAAATGTTCTCTAATTGTAATTATTATTCTATTGTGTTAATTTTTAAGTTTCTGTTGTGGTAAACTATGATTTACATTTACAAAGCTCGTGCATAAAGTGTTAATGTTTCCGAGAAGGTCGTTGAAATGTCTTTTGTACTTTTAGGGATTACTGAGTAAATGTTCAAAATTCCAATTTTCCAGAACCTCGCTGACACTCGTATCATAACGGTAGCATCATAGTCGGTTTCACGAAATCGATCGACGAATTTGACGGCTTGAGCGTGCGATTCTTGCTGATGTATCGTGTGATAGTTGATAGAATCTTAGGGTTGTGAGGCTTATTGATAACCTACGTGCGGTGTACGGACTGAGACCATTATCGAAGATGCCACAATGATTTCAGTCTTCTAAAGGAGACATAACTGGCTCTGACAGAATCTAGTAAGCGACTGTTGTTTAGATTGACCTATGTGACCTGACACACAAGCATTGGTAATAATAGCGACCTCATCTTTTCGGTTTGGAATAAAGCTTCTTGGTTACGATGGCGCGATGTGACAGCTTATCGTTGCGCTCCGTGTGTGCATCTCTTGTTCGCGTGTGCGTGAGCATATTATCAATGAAACACACAGACCTCAGTGCGATGTTGACGCTCCGACGATTACTCGTTTACTAGTAGTGGCAATAGGATGTGTAAAATTAAAAGACCTTTTTTGTTATTTATTTTGTTTGAAAAATGTACTTCTTTATTTTACACTTATGGTTAAATTAATTAACTGCATGGTGTTTCTTTCAAATTGATTTTATCGCAGTTAAATTTATGTATTCGGTTACAAAATGACCCTGTATATATTAATACAGTTATACACAAACAATGCTATAAAGTTATTATGAATAATATATTAATACTAGGCATATACATGGAATGTCGAGACGAAAAATATGGTTTAAATACATGACGAAGCGTGTCTGGGGTATTTACAAAAAAATGACAAATCACATAATTCTGGCAGTATATATTATTGTATATAAGTATAGAACAATATACGACAGAAAAGTAAAGTATAGTAAGATAGATCGATTACATTATAATACATCTATTACACTAACTTACCAAAATATCAGTGCCACATTCCAGAGTCAAGACAAAAAAAACTAAGAAAGATACAAAAACGTTCTCGCATACCAATAAAAGAAAACGCGCTCTTTAATTTTCCCGAACAAAACAAAATAGACGTCTGGTGAAGTTTTTGCGGATTCGCCCCGATAACAAGACCGTAAAGAAATAATTAATTAGAACCTTCCTGCATGGAGCAAACAGTCTGAACTCTATTTATATCACGGAGCAAAGAGAATCTGTGATTTATCCTACTAATTATAAACGCGAAAGTTTGTGTATGAATGGATGTATGGATGTTTGTTGCTCTCGCGCAAAAACTACTGAAGGAATTTCAATGAAATTTGGCACACGGGTAGATCATGTCCTGGATTAAGACATAGGCTACATATTATCCCAGGAAAATAAAAAGCGCGAATTTTATCCCGGAAAACTTTTTAACGCGAGCGGCGCCGCGGGCAAAATGTAGTATCATATACATATATGATACAATATTACATTGAGCGAAATATGTAAAGAAACTTATACAGGTCTTCTGTAAAGATGAAATAAGGTAACCCTAAATTCAGCAGGATTATCATGAGAACGTGGATAGACGTTTCATTAGTTACATTAACGAGATCTCAGAAGTGGAACACAGTAAAAGGATATCAGAGAAGTTATTTTAACAGACTGATATTGATAAAAATATTTATGGATAAAAATAAGCTATTCGGCTATATAATTACGAATACCTATAGTTGAAAATAAAACACCCATGGAAAATTAAAGATTTACTTGCATGTAGGTTTTGTTCATATTTAAAATGCCTTTAATATAGAAAGAACCTTAATAAGGTTGAGCCATTAAATTCTTGGGTAAAATAATTGCCGCTATAATTCCCAACAACGAAAATATAAATGTTTGTGCGTTCGTATAACGTTAATTGAAGTCATATTATTAAAGCATCGCAGAAGTAATTACAGAATAAAATAAAATATTTATAAATAAGTAGACGACAGCCTAGTTTGGAATGAAACGGTCTGCCGAGGCAACGTCTGGAGGTTCAAAACCCAAGGCACACACCTCTGACTTTTCAAAGTGACGGGTGTATTGTTTATCATTTATCGTTGACTTCAACGGTGAAGGAAAACATCGTGAGGAAACCTACATACCTGCGAATTCTCCATAAGAATTTCGAGGGTATGTGAAGTCTGCCAACCCGCAATAGACCAGTGTAGTAGACTAAGGCCTAACCCCTCTCTGTAGTAGAAGATGCCCGTGCTCAGCAGCGGGCAGTATATAATACAGGGCTGATTGCATTGCATTTACGAATATTTTTACAAGCGCTAAATCTACTGCAATTCATAAGCTATTTCCTCGATATAGTGTTGTTTTATAATTGATATTATTTGCAATTTATACTAGAGCAATATAATATGGCAATAGGCTCACCCCCTATCACATCATGGGACGGAATAACGGCGAAAAGTGGGTGCACTTGTTGCGCCTCTGTCTACCCCTTCGGGGATAACAGGCGTGAGTGTGTGTGTGTGTGTGTGTGTGTGTTATACTAGAGCAAGAAAAAATCAAGCATCTAACTTCCAAAATATTAAACACTGGCTTAGTGCCATTCGCAATTACGAATTGAGGTTTTCGTGCTGGCATCCTTTTTTTTTTAACACGGACCTATCGGCCAGTAGCCTGACGAGAGTCGGCTTTTTGGCCACACCGGACTTTAGGGTGAACGCAGAAAGCGCTCGCAACCCTTTGATTTAGGTGACCATGCTGAGGGCAACCCACTAACGGGTTACGAACCTCGGCTCAGGACGGCCACTGAGAGGACAAGACATCATCGTTTGGAGAAGATGGTTTTAAACCTAATCCTATTCATTATGTTCGTAGTCTTCGGAACGCGGGCCGGAACTGCTAAGAGAGGTCAGGGTGACGGGGAACGCGACGAGATCCTCGACGGCGAGGACGGAACTGCGGTCTTGTGCAGTGTATGAGTTTTAGGAACTCGTGCTTACGGCGGATGGCAAGAGTTATATCGTCCTCTGGGTCGGTTAGAAAAGAGCGCGGCCGTCTCCATTTGACACGGTCGAATGGAAACTGGCATCCTTGTTTTTGTTTATTAGTATGATTCAAAGAATAGCTCTGCAAAGATCAACCACACAAGCAATCAGCATAAGTTTCGCTATTCCTTCCTAAGTAGTCCCTTTCTAATTCCTTAACTTCTCTTTGGGTACAGAATCTTAAAAAGAACAATATTTTATTATCTGCGACGTGGCTGACAAGCAGCGCTTTAGCATCAGCCCTATTTATATCACAATAGTGAGTGCGAGCTCACAATACTTCTTTAATATGAAAAATGTAATACTTTCCTTTGGTTAGCATTTCGCAATCTCCGAGCACTGTCGCTGCTGCCACTCAGTCATAATTCTTAGAGAAATGGTAATGTCTGAGTTGGTTTATAAATATTTCTAACATTCCATTGGCATATACCGTTACTAAGTATATTACTAAGACTTCAAGTAGCTGATGATAGTACTAAAGTGTTTATTTTATTAGCATAATTTTACATGACTCGCAAATATATCTTTTTTATTAGGCGGCGCACAGACAAGTCTGACGCTTTAAGCCCCATTTAGACGCAGAAACGGAGCAATAATTGTAAGTAATAATCATCAGAAGAAAATAACGTCATACTGTTCAGCCGCAGACGTATTTTTTTAGATCTGTCAATAGACTCGTTTACGAGTATTGTTTAGGCCAGGCGAGTATTGCATGTCAACGCGGGTGAGAATTTCCTCGCCACTGCGAATGTTCCGACGGGGCGAGGTTTTAAAAGCATTCAAGAATCGCAGCAATAAAATTGCTAAAACTGAGAGTTGCCGAAGTTGCTGTCTGTTTCATAGTTGCATCAAAGATAAATCCTCTTAAATCCAGATATATGAATGTAAATATTTTGTATTTACGATACAGCTGGACATTGTTTAGTGTAGGTATAAACAGCGAAACTAGAATAACAATACATTGTGTCGAGACAAAGGCGATTAACGTCTCCACGGCTCAACTCGGCTTAAGAAAGGTTTTTTGAGATGATTCATCAGTTTATTTTGAGTTTAAACACTTAGGTCGTCCTGTGAAATAGCTTTTAGTTAACCAGACAGAGCAAATGAAAATAAAAACAAAATATTAAAAAAGAAATTGGTAACTTTCTGGTTGAAAACTATTAACTGTTAACTATACTATTATTTTACTGGTAGGTATCTCATATACGTAAGAGTCTGGGTGGGTACCACCGCAATGTCTATTTCTACCGCCAAGCAGCAGTGTACATGCACTGTTGTGTTTCGGTTTGAAGGACATTGTAGCCAGTGTAACGATTGGACATAATAAGACTTAACGTCTTATATCTCAGGATGACGAGCCCAGTGGAATGCCACACAGTACTTTGTAACTCAAGGGACTGGATGGTGTTGCTACTGTTTATGGGTGGTCGTATCGCTTACCATCCGGCGGACGGCATGCTCGTCTCATTATTCTATACCATAAAAAACTGTATTTTCTTTACCGGAAACTTAACAATGGATAGAATACGAATCACCAATGCCAGGTTACAAAACGATCTTCAATTGCCTCACAATGATAAATTTACATCATAACAGAAAATTAAACTACGCAGGAACATTAGAAACACTAATACAAAGTAAAGTAAATTAACCAGAAACAAATATAAAGGCTGGAACACGAAACACACGCTACCCGTCAAGTAATAAAATTCAAATGGAGTTTGTAATCTTGAACTTTGTAAAGATTCCGCTAAGCTTTGAGCCTAAGATGGTATTGAAATTAAATATTACGCAAATTTTCTTCAACCTAAGCATGGCAAGACGGTGGCTGAACACAGAAATTGAATTAACCAAATCCCTTTGACAAACTTCGTGTTTCCTGGCAACTTGGTTAAACTGTGAAATATTAGAGCTGCGAAATGTTCGGGTTCTTTTGCGGTCGCTAGTGTTGTTATAAATATTAAAAACTATGTACTCAGTTTAATTGATATCTGTTGATTCTCATAATGTACAGTCAGGCACACAAGTAGCTTCACAAATTCAAGATTATGAATCGCCTATATGTGTTCAGTTCAATTGTAACTTTTTTTTCTTTGTGTGAAGTAAAGTAAATCACTTTTATTTTATTTTTGTGAAAAGAAAACGAATATTGGTGAGAAAGTGTAAGGCGATTTGAAGTTTTGAATTTGTGCAGCTACTTATGTGGCTGACTGTATGTTAATAAAATTCTTACTTAGTCCGACCGCTGTAATGAACATTCTCCCGCACACACTCACACAGACGCCTTTTATCCCCGAAGAGGTAGGCAGAGGCGCAACTGTTACTGTTACTGTTACTGTTGTGGGGCTCCTTTTTCCGCACTTAGCCCGTACAAAGTCGGGCCGTTGTGCGTGATGTGCCAGCTAGCAGTCTAGCCAGCCCAACTCCTTCCAGAAGCGCAGGATCTTCCTGGTTCCTTCACAGGCTTCTCGGAGTGACCCCGGTGTACCGAGGATTTCAGCCCGTTGTGCAGCTACTCCTTCGCATTCCAGGACAACGTGGGAGGCTGTTTCGTCTGCCGACAGGCATCCCCTGCAGAGGGGGCTGTCGGTAATACCTAAAACATATAAATGTTTGTTTAATGAGCAGTGTCCGGTGATCATACCCACCATTGTGCGTAGAGAGGCCCTGTCTAGAGACAAAAGGCGTCTCGTCAGACGTCGGTCCGGGTGTGGCACTGTTTCCCGGGACTGTCTACATGCACTAGTACTTGCCCATTGATCCGCGTGTTGTTCTTGTGTTCTGCGACGCAGCCATGATCTTAGCTGATAAAAAGGTAGTGGTACTATTGGAATAGGTCCGAATACCACTTGGTTTGACCCCCTTTTCGCCAGTTCATCTGCCGCGTCATTACCTAGAGAGCCACTGTGCCCTTTAATCCATTGTAGAGTGACGGAGTTAGACTTGCGTATATCCTCCAATGCCAGGTGGCACTCTAGTATGAGCCCAGATTGGACAGTTCCACTGTCAAGGGCTCGTAGTACCGCAGCGCTGTCTGACACTATGCGTATCTTATAGTCTGTTGTACCTCGCTTGTCCACTGCGTTGGCAGCCTGTGTGATGGCGATACATTCGCATTGGTATATGGAGCTGTGCTCGCCTAAGGCCATTGATATATTTATGATGATGTCCAGTGAGAACACTCCTGCTCCCGATCCAGTCCTGGTCTTTGAACCATCAGTGTATATACGCAGTTCGTGTGTTCCCGACCAGTCATGTTGTTCTTCAACAAGCTGGACATTGTAGCTTTTGTTGAAGATATGTTGTTTGGGCACTCTGTCGTTGGGGGCGGCTATCAGTGATTGGTAGTTTATAGCCTCCTCAAGGATATCGCTGTGAGCCCCTTTCGTTGAACCCCAGAGCTTTAGTGTATTTAGTCTGATAGCTGCTGAGGCCGCCTCCTGTCGGATAAAAAGATCCAAGGGTGGTAGCCCCAGCAGTACCTCTAGTGCTACTGTGGGTGTGGTTTTCATGCAGCCCGTTATAGCTGTACAAGCTAATCTTTGGAATTTCTGCAGTTTGTTCCTAGTTGTGGTGAGTTCGGTTCTGGGCCACCATACTACGGCTCCGTAGGAGATGATTGGCCGTATCACCGCTGTGTATAGCCAGCTCATGATCTTAGGGCGGACTCCCCAGGTTTTTCCGAGGAGTCTCTTACACTGCCAGAAGGTGATACAGGCTTTGTCCAGTTTGTGCTCCAGATGTTTATTCCATAGCAGCTTATCATCCAAAATTACGCCTAGATACTTTACCTCCTTCGTGAGGCTCAGTGTGGTACCTTGGAGTTTAGGTAAGCGAAGGTTTTCAGGCATGCTCCGCTTCTTTGTGAACAAAACCAGTTCAGTTTTTGATGGGTTTACAGATAGTCCTTGTTCAGAACACCATCGTTCGACGATTTTGAGGGCTTCCTGCATGAGGTCACAAAGGATCCCCTCGAACTTTCCTTTTACAAGGATCGCCACATCGTCTGCATAGCCAACAGTGTAGAAGCCCGCCTCGTTTAGAGACTTAATCAGGTCGTCCACAACGAGGTTCCACAGTAAAGGTGAGATAACCCCTCCCTGCGGGCAGCCTCTCGACACAATCGCTCTGACTGTGTCGTTGACTGTTACCTGCACCGCTCTCTGCTTTAGCATTTTGCCAATCCAGCTGGCTGTGATAGGGTCGGCGCCGTGCTTGAGCAGTGCATGGCTTATGCTGCTAAATTGCGTCTTGTCGAAGGCTCCTTCGACGTCTATGAAGACTGCGAGCGCTGATGATTGCGTTGATAGTGCTGTCTCGATTGGCGAGATGACATTGTGAAGCGCTGATTCTGTAGATTTGCCTGAAGAGTAGGCGTGTTGTTGGTCGTGTAGCGGGTGGAACCTCAGAGCCTCATCCCGGAGATCTCGATCGCAGAGTCTCTCCATTGTCTTTAGGAGAAAAGATGTGAGGCTTATCGGTCTATACGACTTTGGCTGCGTATAGTCGCTCTTACCTGGTTTTGGTATGAATACCACTTTTACTTCTCTCCATCTGAGAGGTACATAGCAGTGCATGAGGCATCCCTGGTAGATTTTCACTAAATGTGGGGCGATCGTGTTCTTACACCACTGTAGGAGTCCAGGAAAGACGCCGTCTAAACCAGCTGCTTTGTAGGTAGAGAAGCTGTTTATTGCCCATAGTACCTTTCTCAAGGTAACTATTCGGCCGGCAGTTTTGATGGTTTCAGCGGTCGGTTGCTCAAAGTTCAACTGATCCGCCTCTTCCCACGTGGAGCTCACCGTGATTGAGCAGTCTGGGAAGTGTGTATTCAGTAGCAGCTCACACATTTCTGCGTTAGTTGTTGTGTAGCTGTCGTCCGGTTTCTTCAGGGAGCCCAGATTTCGGTCCGAGTCATTTGATAGGACTTTTCTGACCCTGGCTGCCTGAGTGTTTGATTCAATGTTGGTGCAAAAGGATTTCCAGCATTCACGTTTTCGTGCCCGGATGCGTTTTTTATATACCCCTTAGGTTTTCTTATACGCATCCCAGTCTTCTGCTTTCCTTGTGTTCTTTGCCCTGTTGAACAGTTTGTGTAGTTTGCGTCTCAATTTTTCCAAATCTGGTGCCAACCAACTGCTGCGTTTGGTGGTCCTCATTGATTGCGTTACTTGCGGACAGGTTTTTTGAAATGTGTCTATTAACGTATCCGTTAGTTCATTCACGTGTTTCTCTATGTCGACTGGCCTTTTGTAGTCAGCAGGAATAAGTTTCAAGTTTGGGCTCGCCAACATTATCTTGACAAACCTTACCCGGTCTGTCCGCCTTGGATTACGCCACGGTTCAGGTTTCAATGGATCCACGTTTAGTTTATATCTTATCCATCTATGGTCAGAGTTTGACAAGTCGTTTGAGACGTGCCAGTCGGATATTCTTTCCGACACTCTTTCCGTGGATAGTGTGATGTCTATTATTGTTTGGTATCTGGAAGTTACGAATGTTGGTTCCGAACCCCTGTTTAGAAGCCTGAGATTTGTCGAGAATAAAAATTCAACAAGATCATCACCTCTTTTGTTGGACGCGTCGCTCCCCCACAAGGTATGGTGTGCGTTCGCATCCGCCGAGATGATGAGTTCGAGCTTCTTGCTTTCACAGTGCCTGATGAGACTGGCTAGCTCGACCGTCGGTGTGTCTGCGTCGCCCGGCAGATAGGCGGACGCTATTACAACCTCTGGCATGCCAGGACAGTGGTTCTGGAGCCTGATCGTGGTCAGGTCTCTGGAACAGAACTCATGCATTACCACCGCGTTGATAGATTTAGGCGCATAAGTACATGTGCGTGGGTTAATTACGTTTTTTTTTTTTTTTTTTGTATGGCCATCTTCGGCTCATTAGGGACGGCTGCGGGCTTCCTCTGACTCACGTCTAAGTTGTCGTCCGCAACCGCCCCTGCGCGTACCGCTGTTGCGGCCCTTTTCCCTGTTGCGGGGGCTCAGAAGCCCCCGAAACACCGAACCGTGTCCACCTTTTGGTGTCCGAGGCAGCGTGAGACACGCTGCCTCGGACATGTCCATCACGGGGGTCACAGAAGTTGGCTAGACTAATGGGTGGGCGGCACGTCCCGCCCACCCGTGACCCCCGGAGGCCCCTATTAGTCGCCTTTTACGACAGGCAGGGGATACCGTGGTGGAATTCTCCAAACGCCCCCAATCCACAGGGCGGGGGTTAATTACGGTGGTGTCAAGTAGTAACTTACCTCCGATGTTGCTTAGGCCGCAAATCCTGCCTTTCCTTATCCACGGCTCCTGGATAAGGGCGACGGTCCTGTTGTTGACCTCCAGCACTCTTCGCAAGGTAGCCGTCGCGGTATGTTTGTGTTGGAGGTTTGTTTGGAGGATGTGGGTTTGGGGTTTATTGGGGTGAGGAGGAGCGAAGGGGGCTGCTCAACTCGACATCCGTCTCCAACGGGACGTCCTGGTCCATCAGTTGCGCGACAGCCCCTTCCAGGTCCCCGTAATCGGAGCCCATGTCGGGGGTAGTCAGCGGGCAAACTGATGCTGCATCCTGCCTCTTCCTTTCGGTTGAGGAGTGTTGCTTGACCATTGGCTTGCCAACTGTGCCCTGTCTTTCGACGAGACTCGGCCGGCCAGCCGTGGACGTAGACGCACTAGCCCCGGGTCCGCTCCAGCGTGCGCCCTCTGCTTTTCAGCTGGGGGGTCGCGAGTAGCCCCGGGGTCCGGCACAGTCTCAGCAGGGTCCGGCGGCATATCCTGCAACCGTCCCGTGCTGCCGAAGAAGCGGATGTACGCGTTGCCCAGCTGGTAGTACAGCCTTCGCCCCTCCGCCAAGATCTTGGGGATCAGGTCTGCAGGGATGCCCAGCACCAAGAAGGTGCTCGAAGGATTCTCTCCCTGACGCTCGGCACTGTACAATGACCACCTGCCGACCCGATACTCCGCGTTCTGTCCAATCAGTATTCGTTGGATGGTGCTGATATCCTCGGAACAGTCCGGCAGCAGCACGGCGGACTTCACCCTTCTGGGGATGTCCTTTTGCCTTGCCACTACCAGCCTAGTCCCGGGGATTGGTGATTCAAAAGTGGCTACGGTTTCCCGCAACCACTCGACGTCCTTCTCACCCCTGCACTGGAGTTTCAGCACACCTTCACTATGGAAGGGCTTACCTCGAAAGGAGGGCCAGTATGGGGTGCTTGTGGAAGTTAGAGGCACCTCCGACAGCGACCTGATACAGGACTGTAGGGCGCCCTTAACTTTTTCCACCTGCTCCGATGTTAGGTCGGTGAAGGGTTCCGCCATCACTGCGACAAAGAGGTCGTTTAGGACCACCTTGTCTGCATAGGTGGCAGCACCCCTCGCCGAACCGGTGCTGGTGGATGCTTTCGCCCTCTTCGCCTGCTTGTCGAGGGGCGATTTGGTGTCATCCGGGCGAGGGCGTTTTGAGTTTTTGTCGGGGACCTCTGAATTAGTGGTTTCCGCGTTTCTCGCGCTCCTCCCTCCGCATCTGCGTTTTGGCTTCCGGGGCTCGTTGGATTTCTCCTCAGCGCCCCGGCTGGGTTGGGCCACTCCCCCAGTGGTGGAACCTGCTCCATCCCGACTGCTGCCAGGTTGGTTAGGGCGACACGCACTTGCCGGTTTAGTGGGTGCCGTTGCCGGTTCCCGCTTCGCGGCGGGGGGATGCCTTATGCCCACTTGAGCCATGTTGTGTGCACCCCTCTCCTTGCGCTTTGACTTCTTTTGCGCACCTGAAGTCTTGCGTTTTCTCTGGACTGTTTGCCAGACTTGTACGCCAGCCTCCAGAGATGTGGTAGCTGTCTGTGTGGTTGTACGAGGCCCAGGCGCTTCCGAAGAAGCAGCGACCGGTCCCCGTGCTGGTTGGGGCGCTTCCTTGGAAGCAGCGACCCGTTGTTGTTGTATGCAGGGCGCTCCGTTAGGAGCAGCGGCCTGCTTCTTTGGTTTAGATTTTAGGATACTCTTTTTCTCCATGTTTTTTTTATCTTTTTAACTTCGCCCCCCGTGGCGTCCCACCCTCCTGGGAGCCCGCAGATGGGGATGCTCATTCAAGCACCAGGACCTACCACAGGGGGTATAGGGCCCAGGGTCCGTGATGCTGCGAGCCCGCACGGTGCGAGGAGTGCTACGGCTGCCGAGCTGAGATTTGAGCCCGTGCTAGCCATAGGCCCCGCGCTCCGCCGACTGCGCACCCCATGACCCTGTAGCCCTCGCCAGCAACCCTTAAGGGGTGCCCCTACTGGTTACCCCAGGATGGCTATTTCCTGAGGCTGCCGTTTAGAGGGAATGCCGGACCAAAGAGGGCGTGTTGTCCCCACAGGTAACTAACAACCCGACCCGTGGTAGACTCAACCCTCCAGGACTCCATTATCCCCTCGTACGGCGCTCAACTACGCACGGTACAAGACGTAGGTGGGCTCTCCCACTCCGCTAGAGAGAGTGGTCGGTCTGACACGCCCACTGGTCATGACCTACCAGTCTTTTTGCTGCGTGGCCGCAAGGTCACTGGTGAAGCCTCTTCGGACAAACTCCGGTGGTTAGGAGGGTGCTTAGCCAACGGTGAGTTAGACCCCCTAGGGGAGTAACTCATCGTTGCCCAGGTATACCGGCGGTTAGGGATCCGTGTTCTAATTGGACGTGTCCGCATAGACCACCCATCCCGCCGCACACGTGGAGGTGAACCTACAGCATACCCAGAGGCGCAACTAATGCACCCACTTTTCGCCTTACATATTCCGTCCCATGATGTGATAGGGACCTATCACCATATCGGGCACAAATTCCCAGACTCCAGGCTGATAGTGAATAGAAAAATCCAATATCACTTTGCCCGACCCGGGGATCGAACCCGAGACCTCAGCATTGCAGTCGTACTGTAATACAACTTCCTCACCGAAGCCGTCCACCGAGGCAGGCAGTGAACATTCTCCAAATCTGCAAATAATGTGAAACATATTACCTGCGATATAGCTTACGTTCTTGCCGATGAAAGTGCACTTCTACTAAATAATAAGATTTTCAGACCAAATAATAATTGTCATATTGGTTCCATTTATAAAAAAATACTTTTCGATGTTAACCAAACCATTAATATATGATAATATCGTACTAATGATTTACATATTTATGACTGCCTCGGTGGCGTAGTTGTATTACAGTACGACTGCAAAGCTGAGGTCTCGGGTTCGATCCCCGGGTCGGGCAAAAGTGATATTGAGTTTTTCTATTCAGTATCAGCTCGGAGTCTGGAATTTATGCCCGATATGGCAATAGGCTCGCCCCCTATCACATCATGGGACGGAATAACGGCGAAACGTGGGTGCACTAGTTGCACCTCTGCCTACCCCTTCGGGGATAATAGGCGTGAGTTTTTTTTTTTTTTAATGATTTAAAATATTACCCTATACGAAAGAAGCTTTAGCTAACGTTCCTCAGCACACTGCTTACATTTGCATGATAAACTGATGGCATTCATTACGGACATTTAATGGCGCATTTGGTTTTAAAATCACTCCAGATACTTAGTAGCACAAATGCCTAACGTCCAATATTTTTAATGCAACTTTGAGGACATTTTGACCCAGACGTTCATTGATAATATTTATCTAAATGATTCAGACCTTTGAGGTCATGACCAAACACAAAAGTATAAAAATATCTCTACTTCAGATGAGATCTTACAAATACAAATCCAATTTAGTTTAAATAGACTTGTTGTAACTGAAAATAAATATGAAATGAATCAATCCAGTCACGTAGATATTATTTGCGAATATTAATTATTTCACAAAAAACGTATTCATTTATCCATGGCACTTTTGTTACTTTATACTTTTCAATATAGATAATTATACTTGGTTAAGTTTATGCCTTAAGCGATTAAACTAATTTTTCTCATTATTCTTACTATCTAATGTATCAAATATAATGAATAATTAGCTCCTACTGGTGGGAACTAAAATGAGCTTATTAATTCCTTAACTAGTTACTTTTATTCTTTGTGCAAAAAATAACGGTTATTAATAGTTCGCAAAAAAATAAAAAGGAAAGTTCATTCATTTTTTCCACTGCCCCTAAATCTTTACCTAACATACGTAACTTCACACATTATTTATTAGTAGTTTCCCCTCTTACCCACGCAGTTTACATTATACAATTATGAAAATAATTAACTCCTACACGTCTATCTCTGTAACCTTGTACATTTTATCTACGTAAACACTTCGCCACTAAACGGTCTCTACATAACGCCTAGAAATGAGTAACACAAAGACCTGAAACTACTGCGCAACTTAATTAATTCGACGCCCTCTAGCTGTGAATATGTTACCCGAATATTTCCCTTTCACATTCAATGTACAAGATGAGTCCCGGACAAGTCTGGATTATCGAGTGAATAATTCAATGTGCTAATAGGTCCCTTCAAGATTTATTGAGTGAAACACGCATCGATCTCGCTTCGATCTAAACAATTGAAAATCGCAAGGAAACATCTATAGCCTGGCAATCTCAGGTCAAGTAATATAAAGGTTTTTTGCATAGTACGTAATATTTATTGACTGGTAAACAAAAATGTGGGGCAACTGAATATGTTAAAATATTATGATCCAGTACTAATAAACCTCGCAATATACAAGAATTTTGGATGCGTTTCTAGACTTAACGATAGGGCTAGGAATTGAAGAAAAAAGGAGGTATTTGTCTTTAGCCCTGCGGAAATTTTAACCAGGATACGAAAGCTGTCACTTCACTTTGGTTTTCGGAGATATTGGTACCACCACGGTCCTTTTGGCCCATTATATATAAATTTCTAGAGAGTGTAATATGAAATTTGCATACACAAGTATTCTCAAATAATGTAAGAAAATTTTTGGCATAATTTTTTCTCTTGTTCCATATAAATATTAAACTGTTATGAATTCTTAAGACATGCTAGGTTACTAGATACTAGATAGAATAACATAACATTTGGGCATTTTATGACGCATAAAACAAAAACGACATGATAAGTACGTGGAATTCCAAACAACCAGACATGATATTTTTGTAAATGTGAAAAGCTGTTAGCATCTTTGAGATTAAGTAGTTGCTATTTAGATTGCAGTGAATTTAAAAAATTATATGAAATCACTTTATTAGTAAATATAAATGTCTTGTATGTAACTATGTTTGTTCGGGTGGAATCTTGCGAGTTAATTTTGAAGCAGTTACCCTCAACCGATTGTGTTGAAATTTTGCATACACGTACAGTTTCGGTGACAATGCATTGTTAGCTAAGTCACGTCATTCTGAATCCAATATGGCGGACGGCCGAAGATTATGGACTAGTTATTTTTGGTGCAGGTCCATAACATGGGTATCAAATGAAAAGGTTTGCTGAGAATAACTTCAAAAATAACCAAAAAGTAAAAAAAAATTTTAAAACAAGCTTTTACCTAAATACTCTAAAAAGAAAAAAAACTTTTAATTGAATCAAACTTTATTTAATACTGTGTAGAGATAAAAGCTTGTCGCGAGATTTACTTGTTTATATAATACAATAATTATGTTACTTGATCTTGACAAAAGCAGTAAAATATTGAATTGTCATCGGCTCTTGATAAGTATGTCAAATTTCAATTTAATCAGACGTTTCGATGGGGGTCAAAATCATGTTCAAAGTTTCCGTTGCAAGGATACATACATACTTACGGCTGAAGCTTATAAAAGCTTGTTAGAAAGAACACAACCCATACTTCTAAAAATATTTTCCCTTGCCTGTGTCACCTTTCCCACAAAACATTTTGTAAGTTTATAAAAAGCCACTCACTGTTCGCTGCATAATTTTCAGCTCTATTAGCATAAATGAAGTAACAACACATTGCTTTTATGGAAACACGTTAGTTGTTAAAGTTTAGAAAACAAGTTTGTCTTAACTTTTAAGAAGAAAATGCACCGTGTGAGAGTTACGTACAGTCTGATAATTTAGTTTCATCCAAAAAAAGCTGTTTAAGGAACCCGAATTGGCTGCGTAACTATCGTGCTTCTTAGTACTAAAAATTTACGGAACTATTGTTTAATAAATCAACCTATAGCATAAGGTTTGTTTTTGAATCACCTAGGCATAAATCTAATAGTGAAATAAGGAACACGATTGATGAACAAAATATTACTACGACTATAAGTACTAACCAGTCGAAAAATAGTTTGCGGTAATTATGAGACTATCCCGCCCCACAGTGGTTCGTTCCCATACAAGAGGTCGGACCTAGGGTATTAAAAAAAAATATGTCGTAATTTCAAATAACTGAATATGCCATTCGATTTCTATATTGGAGAGAAACAAATTCTAGCAGCATGAGTTATAAGGCTACACTTACACTGTGGTAAAATTGAATAAAACTGTTTTTAATGTATGGGAAGTAACCTTTAAATATGAATATCTTTTGATTTTGGCCCATTTTCGGTCTGAATGTTTTATGGCAGTATCTTATCATTATTTGCCACATTTTTCCCCAAGACACATAGTGCTACTTTTGTGCCGTTTTTGAGATATTAAATAAAGTATAGAAAATAGGTTGAGATATTAAATTTGAGATATTAAATATTTTTTCCGACCTCTTGTATGGGAACAAACCACTGTGCGCCCTCACACCCGCTACTGCAACTCCTGAAAACCAGGATTGGCATTGGCACGCATTTCATGACACCGAGCGGTGAAGCTCGGCGAGTCTGTGGGAGCACTAATTAGTTTTAACCCGCAACAAAGTTAATCAAATAGAAAAATAGGGAGGAGTTAGAAATATATTTTCGACTTCCCTACATATCAAAGCGGGAGACAAAATAACGTACTAAAAGGGGTATTTTTAACCTTAATTATTGAGACTTTTAAAACAGGAAAAGCCAGAGGTAAAGCACAACGGATAAAATTGTAAAGGGTAAAGGGTAAATTGTAAGGTATGGCAATAACGCCCGAAAGCACGGAAATTATTTCTAGTCTCCACAAGATATATCTAGTATAGCCTCCACAATAGTATGGTAGTATACAATTCCAAATGCTATTTGCCTACTATCCAACATAATGTTGCGCTTATTTTCCCAAAGAATACACTCCCAAAGTATGTGATGCGCAGATTGTTCGTACTTGCAGTCAGTAGGCGTACATGGATACGCAGGTTAATCAACCAACCTAAAGGAGAATAATTTGCACTTAAAATTACCATGATATGTAAGGAATTGCGAGACACAATGATCAATTTAGATCCAAGATTTTGTAAGATGATCCCGAACCGAAGGAAAAATTTGATACAAATGCCGCCCTTTCGTAGACATATCCCAAATACGCTGCCTTTCTGCTAAAAGATCGTTAATAATTACGGAGTCCGGATTAATTAATAATCTTAATTTTTAAATGTGCGGGCGATATCCAAAATTAGTAGAATAATACATCGCAGCTGAACCTCCAGATCGAGTGAATGTACACCCGCGAGGACAAGTAAAGCTTCTGTGCTAACTGTTCTATACGCCTTACCAATTATCGATCGAGCCGATAGCTCTATCAGCCCACACAGCTGATCCATAACAGATACACCCCAAGTAAGTGGCTCTACCTTAATTGTACTGAATGATAGACCCCACGTTGATCTGGATATCTTGGCTAAAGCGTAGAAATTTCTTTTAGCTTTTTCTAGATGTTTTTAATATGCTCGACAAACGAAAAATTACGCTCTAAAACTAAACCAAGTAGCAGGCGGATTCCTTTGAGCGGCAACATACCGCCTGACGCAGGTGCTCACCGGGCATGGCTGCTTCGATGAGTTCCTGTTTCGGGTGGTAGGTATAGAGGAGTCGGCCGTGTGACACTATTGTGACAACTGCCCAATGGACACGGCCCAACATACGTTGGCGTGTTGTCCAGCCTGGGATGAGGAGCGCAGCGCTCTCAGAACAGTCATCGGAGAAGACCTCTCGCTGCCGGCCGTGGTCGCTTCCATGGTCGGCGGCCGGGAGGCCTGGCAGGCGGTGGCCCACTTCTGCGAGGCGGTCCTCTCGCGGAAGGAGAGTGCCGAGAGGGATCGCCAGCGCAGTGGTGATCCCTCCCGCCGCCAGACGAGACGTAGGAGGCGTCGGGTGGACGACTGACCGACGTCTCCCGCCCTGTGGATTGGGGGCATTTGGAGAATTCCACCACGGTATCCCCTGCCTGTCGTAAAAGGCGACTAATAGGGGCCTCCGGGGGTCACGGGTGGGCGGGACGTGCCGCCCACCCATTAGTCTAGTCTAGCCAACTTCTGTGACCCCCGTGATGGACATGTCCGAGGCAGCGTGTCTCACGCTGCCTCGAACACCAAAAGTCGGACACGGTACGGTGTTTCGGGGGCTTCTGAGCCCCCGCAACAGGAAAAGGACCGCAGCAGCGGTACGCGCAGGGGCGGTTGCGGACGACAACTTAGACGTGAGTCAGAGGAAGCCCGCAGCCGTCCTTAATGAGCCGAAGATGGCCATATAAAAAAAAGGCGGTTTCCTTTCTTGTAACTGTTACGTTATTAAATTTAACTTGCGGCGGTCTCTTTAAAAAGCCCTTTAAAAGCAATTGATATGTTTTTTGGGGTGCGACATTGCGGTAATTAGTATATTAAAAACAAGCACATCCTCAGCATCATTTAAAGGGTTCAGAAATCAAACACCGTTTACACTCCTAAAGTCGTGACAAGCAACTAACAATGTCTATGAATTAACAATGAACTTGCTCCGGAAATTGGGACAGTTTCGGACAAATTGCGTATGCGTAGGAAACATTACAATTCTCTTTGACAAACTATTTAGTTACTTTAGGAATTCGTGGTGTTAACAATGTTATTGTAATTAGTTCTAGATGTATGTGTAGCGCAAGTGTAAATTAACAATGATTACTTAGTTAATATTATTGTAGGGAATCACTATTTATCTATCTAAAAAGGCTTTGTCCTGAATGACTGACGGATCAACGCACAGTCTAAACCACTGATCGTAGTGACCTGAAACTTGGAGAGTGTGTTCTTTGTATGACGGACGTCCGATAAGAAAGGATTTTCCGAAATTCTACCCCTAAGGAGATGAAAAGGGGGGCAAAGTTTGTATGGGACAACGTGATTGCTTGGTCCAATCTACTTCCAATTTTGCATAAACTTTTTTTAAGAGAATTGATGGAAGAAGTGTTCCAGATTTTATTGATTCATGCCTATCGGGGTTACAAAGGGGTAAAAAGTTATTTTGGGATTGATTTGCTTCAAAGTTGATTTGACTGGTGGTACTCAAGTCTCTCATATGTAAGAGGCCGTCTGGGTGGGTAACCCCGCAATGTCTATTTCTACCGCCAAGCAGCAGTGTGCATACACCGTTGTGTTTCGACTTGAAGGACATTGTAGCCAGTATAACTACTAGACATAATGAGACTTAACATCTTTTGTCTCAGGATGACGAGCGCACTGGAATGCCTCACAGTACTTTGTAACTCAAGATGCTGAATGGTGTTGCTACTTTTACAATGGCGATAGCCTAGTTGGCAGTGGAACGTATTGCCGAGACGAATGTCCGCAGGTTCAAAACCCAAGGGCACTCACCTCTGACGTATTTCTTTTTTTTTTTATTTTGTGTGTATCCTTTATGAATTATCTCTCGCTTTAACTATGCAGGAAAACATCGTGAGGAAACCTGCATACCTGAGAAGTTCTCTGAATTTCGAAGGAATGTGAAGTCTACCCGCACTACCCCAGCGTGGTGTACTAAGGCCTAAAGTTTAGGCCTTAGTCCACCTCTACAACTGAGAGGGTTTAGGCCCTAAACCTTCTCAGTTGTAGAGTAGGTCCGTGCTCAGCAGTGGGCAGTATATAATACAGGGCTGGTGTGGTTTGGTTGCTACTGTTTATGGGTGGTCGTATCGCTTACTACCAGGTCGACGGCTTGCTCGTCTCTTCTTTCAATGCCATAAAAGATAATTTGTGCACGTGGAGAGGATGGATGAAAGATAAGTTACGAAAGTGCGAGCGAATGTGGATCATAAGGATGGAGTGGAGGCCCATAATCGGCCAAATGTGTGATGAGAACTATGAATGTGGAAGAGGTGAAAGAGATATCTCAACATCGTGGCATGTCTAGCTCAATAGTCTCTGCATCTCTCTGTCTCTGCGTATCAGTGTCTCATATGACTATTTGTTTTGATTTTTGTACATAATATTATGTTGAGCTTAATTCATTTTGATAATTAATTTAATGTTAATAAAATCTAATAAGTTAGCACAATATTCATTGATTCTGAAGCGATACGAAGTACGCGGGGCCAGCTTGTTTATATTGAATCTACAGAGAATCTTAACAAATATGGCTTGTAAAAAAGCGAGCATCTAAAACATAAACAGTCTACAAAATTCTTAAGACAGACATAATACAGAATTTCATTAAATTGTCACACAAGTACTGAAACTCAATACATCGAAATAACAATTTTTTTAAAGTCGAATTTATAGCCTAACTTTGTTATTGGTTTGTTTTTAATCATCATCTTATCCTCGGAGCTTCGCGCAGTGAACAAAATATTTCTGTTATTGAAATAAAACTAATTGACGGATTTTTTCTCGCAATGTTCTGTTTTATTTTGCTCCCGACGCGACGCGGCGTTTCTAATACTAAGACTACATCATTTTCAATTTCTCTAATTAAATTTAGAACATATTCGTAAATATAATCTAAGTGATATAATCACACTTATATAAAACGACACGGTGTGCATCAGCAGTATACATACACATATATATTACAATAATAGGTCGGGAATCCGGAAATTTTGATGTCAAAGATACGATGCGAGGTACATACCTCGCTCCGGTCGCCCTGTTACGGATAAAGTAGACGCCATTTTTGAAAAAGTAGAGCAAGATCGATATATCAGTAGTTACGACATAGCTGAAATACTGATAATTGACCAGAAAACAGTTTTGATCCATTTGAGAAAAGCTCGTTACACAAAAAAGCTCGATATTTGGGTGCCACGTGAGCTTACTGAAAGAAACGTAATGAACCGTAGTCATTTGCGATTCTTTATTGAGACGTAATGAAACCGAACCGTTTTTGAAGAGATAGATAACTGGTGATGAAAAGTGGATCATGTACGACAAGAACGAAAAAGGACGAAAGGTACGAAAAAGGTCGTGGACGAGGATCGGTTAAGCTTCACAGACAGTGGCAAAACTTGGCTTAACTCGCAATAAGGTGATACTGTGTGTATGGTGGGATTGTATTCTATTAAAATGATACGCATATTTGGAATCAGTCCTGCGCACAGCACCAAGGCACTGAGCTTTCACATTGAACGCCTATGAAATATAATATTTTTACTCTTTTTGTGACATTTAAGTTCAATTTATTTAATATGTTTTTTTTCCTTTTAGACATTTTGGCATTGTTCAATTATAGTGACGGCCGATCTATATCTATTACTATCAGTTACTAAAGATATGATGTAGATATATAGTATAAAATATATTTGTAAACGTGAGTTAATGCATCATGGACGCCAATATATTTTTATTTGGTTGCTTTCATAGTAGTATTTTATTTTTATCTTTAGCTACATCCATGCAAACATTAACCTGTGTAATAATCATACTGTACAATATAAAAAAAAATTAAGACAATCATGACAATTGATGACGACAAAATTAAGCCAGGAGTTTCTTTCTGCCTTTCTTCTTCGGGGCGACATCGCTTAGGTAGCTAGTGAAAGGCAGCTAGGTTAGCTAGTCTAGAACCTTTTTATCCTCGCCGGCGAGGACCATTGCGTTCCCTTTCCTCGTAATCTAAAATATTCCTTCCGTTTCTTGTATATCAGCTCTACTTCTCAATCCCTAGCCCTATTCCCCTCCCCAATTTCGTGCCCACTGTACCTATCAGCCGGTGCTGGTTGTTCGTTATTTAATGTAGGTATTAAATTATTAATTGGTATTTGCACCTTTGTTATTAGACAATAAAAAAGGTAATAGGCTATATATATTAGGCTAAGTAGGCTTATAACAAGGTAGAGACTTACCTTCAATCTAGTAATTATCTTGATTTGTGTAATTTTAGTCTCATTTAGAATAGTATCATGAATAATGTTATGTTCAAATGATGCTCATGAATTCAATTTCACCCTGTACTATAATTAAATGTAAATAAACATTGAAAAAAGAAGTCTTGAGTTCTCATATAAAATGCAAAGAATTTTTTCCACAACCTAGCATATCAATGGCCTTTATCACAAAACGTTAATTTCAATCAAAATATCAGCAACTATATAATCGAAAACAAATGTTACATCAATCAATTTTACGCTGTCCTTTAATAAATTGAGAGTAGAGGGCTCTTTGTTAATTGTTCCCGAATAAAACTTATCATACCTAGCCTCAAAGGGTACAATTTTTTAATTAAGATCTCCTCCAAGTTTCTTCATTAAATTTCTTAAAGTATTTGTAAAGTTCAACTTGTTCTCAACGCTAAGGAAAAATCTTTTGCACTTTTTCACGCTTATAACGTTGACCGACATTTTCGATAACACCAAGTTCATATTTTTTTGTTTGATTTGAATTCAACCAGCCGTCTATGACTTCGGGCACGAGCTCTAACCCTGACCAAGTGACGTGTATTTTGCGAATGGAAAAACTAACAATAACTGTGATTACCCGAAGTGAGGACCGAGCACAGAATCTTACCACATTCTAACATTTCATCTGTTAATGCTAAAGCACCTGTATATTCCTACATTCCTATTACTTTTACCGTAATTAATATATTCTCGTACATGGAAGCTATATTTTATAACAAATCTATAATAATCCTATACCTCCACTCAATTTGGATTGTTGGACGAGCAGCGGTGGCACTGTTGCGTGTTCCCAACCCATTAAGATAAGCCAACCGAAACGAGATGCGTGGCTTGCGATTAATGACGGTAACAAAATGGTGTCTACAGCAGTGTTACATTTGAATGGGGTCGGTAAAAGCGGACGAAAAAAACATTCACAGCGAGATAATGAAGTGCTTACAGTGTAACAAATCATAAGGGCGCTTACGTTAATGTTATGGTTACCTCACCATTTACCCAAATAAGAGCCATAATGACTTCTTACTGTAAACAGAATACATAGGTAATGCTGTGTCTTGTTGCTAAGAAAACCATGAAACTTATAGTTCCTGAAGCTGCTGAAACAAATGTTTTTATAGTTGATGACATTGCCAAGGCAATTATCCGCTTATTTATATCTTTAATGCACTTTATTTCACTCCAAATAATACTATCTGACTGCCTCGGTGGCGTAGTTGTATTACGGTACAACTGCACTGCTAAGATCTCAAGTTAGATCCCCAGATCGGGCAAATTGATATTGAGTTTTTCTATTCAGTATCAGCCCGGAGTCTGGAAATTGTGCCCGAATTGCCTATAGACACGTCCCCTATCACATCATGGGGCGGAATTTGCACGGCGAAAAATGGGTACACTAGTTATGCCTCTTTTTCTGGGGATAATAGGCGTGGTTGTGTATGTAAGTATATAAAAAATAATGTACTTAATATTAAAAACAATAGGCGATCTTATCGCTCGAGACCAGCGACTATAGGTACAACCTTAGTCGCTGCTCGAGACAATATGTGACAGACATGAATGTTGACAGCACCTGCGCGACACTTTACGAGCTTTAAAAGCAGCAAAGAACAAGAAATAAAACTCTACGAAAAAAGCCAGGAAAATTATTTCAACAAATTGGCATATTTACACATCCCCAAAAAAAGTCTGAAAGTGCGACGATACACGCTTGAAACATAATTGTTGTGCACAAAAGCTGTAACGTTTTCTTTCCAATTAAAATGCAAATTCACACGAATAATTCAGAAAGGGAACTTTTATAGCCTAATTAACAGAGTGCCTGTTTTATAGGACCGCCGTGGTACAAATGCTGAATGTGCCTTATTGGCTTTATATTATGGAATGTTGAATTAATATCTAGGATAACGTATACGCGAATGTCGAAAAGAGTATGGCTTACGACAGTGATGATAGCTATGGACAACGTGGTAAAAGTTTACCTCGTTTTGGGAGTACGACACATGTACGGGACACGGAGGTAACTAAATCATTTGTTAGTTTTAACGCATTCCAAACATTACTACTTTTTTTTTAACAATGGCCATCTTCGGCGCATTAGGGACGGCTGCGGGCTTCCTCCGACTCACGTTTAAGTTGTCGTCCGCAACCGCCCTGCGCGTACCGCTGTTGCGGTCCTTTTCCTGTTGTTGCGGGGGCTCAGAAGCCCCCGTACACTGCAGGACGCCCTTTTGGCATCCGAGGCAGCGTGAGACACGCTGCCGTCCATCACGGGGAAACATTACTACTAACGTTAACTAATATTGTATAATAATAATTTTAGCTTCATTCAACGTAACAGATCCTCAGCTTTTATTCCCGTGTTGTATACAGGGTCTAAGTGCAAACTATCAATCGGAAACATCCACATAACATTTTGCTCATTGCTTTTTTTTATAGCGTAGAATGACGAGACGAGCATGCCGTTCGCCTGATGATAAGCGATACTACAACCCATAAGCAGTAGAAACACCATCCACCATCTTGAGTTACAAAGTACTGTGCGGCATTCCACTGCGCTCGTCATCCTGAGACATGACATGAGTCTCATTATGTCCAGTAGTTACACTGGCTACAATGCCCTTCAAACCGAAACACAACAGTGCATGCACACTGGTGCTTAATTGTATAGATAATTATAATTTACATGCTTCTCATCTACTATCTATCATTTCATACTAAAGCCTCAGTGTTCAAAATATTTTTTTAATAAACATACAAAACGTAAATTAAATTAAATACTGCACCAAAACATTAAAATTATGGAAGCATTTTGAAAACATTTAAATGATTATTAGCGCAACAATAAAGCAATATTTGCATCGCCATTAGATAAGCAATTTAGACAGAGACCGGTAACATTTAAACATCAAAATGATTTAATTTCCTCCGAATATCTTTAGCGGAAACGCAAATATAAATTGAATTTGCTGTTCTCTTCGGAATATTCTAGTAGCTGCTTCCCATTTACTAATGTTTCAGAGATTGTGTCAAAGATATAGAAAAATCAATGGTGACGAAAGTAAATATTATACCTGAGGGTAAAATAAAAGATAAAGTCTTTGTATGTCGGTGTATTGTATTTATTTTTTTCTCAATACCACAATATTGTAACAAGTCTAAGCACGCGCCTTTGCAATCACAATTTCATAAACACGAAACCCAATTATATAGGGTTGTATAACAAAAAAAATGTATTTATGCGAAAGACCAACTTTTGTTTTACGACTACACGACGCGACGGTGTAAATTCATGGGCTTTACAATTAGACATAAAACCGCTGTTAGCCTCGCGGCCTACGATTTATATTGTTATCCTTCCAAACAGAAATATTTCGATAGAAGCTTCAAAATGTCAATGGACATGATAACGAGTGTTCCAAGAGAATTTAACAAAACGTCGGTCTAGTGCAAAAACCGCAAACATTTTTTTATTTTTATGTGAACGCGAACTACTTTAGTTCAGCCCCCTTATTCTCTATGACACGCGTTATTTTCATCGCTCGTAACAAGCGCGTAACGTAACTCATCGCGTTTATTACTATGGAAATTGGCATACAGAATACCATTTTACGCACATTACACGAAGTGAACGTGATGCGGCCGCGTTACGAGTTGACAATGTCATAGGGAATTTTTCAGCCTTTATTCATCATGCCTCAGCTGTCAGTGCCATCAAATTTTTATAATATATTTTTTAAATTTAACTAATATGACGTCTAACTCTTGCGTCTAACAAAAAGAATTTGTTTACCAACAACTTTTTGACACTCAAAGTAAATAACTGTAAATAGTTGCTATTCAAATATCTGTGTGATGATAAACAGTGCCTTTGTATCTAAAAACAAATCGAAAATCCTACATTAATTTTTTCATGTAGCGTCGCAAAATTTTGCAAATTTATGAGTATACTAGCAGGAACCGGTAAAGCGGAATCCGTGCCTTCCGTCTAGCTTTTGAGGTTGCCCTGACAAATGAGACGTCCCGCCGACCCTCACGGAAAAGTCAGGATTTTCTCCCGCATTACTCTAGATTACTGACCTACACAAAGATTATGTCTCCCATCAAGGAATATATTATCACGAACTACAGAATAATTCATGTGGCTGAGGTCAAAGGACTGCCCATATTAAGTAATAAAGCGGGCTTATTTTTTTGGGGATATATTGGGTTTTACTACCTATTCACTTATAATAAGGTGTCATATTCGCTGTTGTTGCTGTATCTTCCTTATTCGTCAAGTAATTAATCTAACTAATACATTGATGTATTAAAAAAAATACATCAATGAACTAATAGTAAAGATATTAAAGTTACTTAGCACGATCTGTCAAACGTAGGAATAGTTTTGGCACATATTTGATCTTTTTTGATTTTACCAACGACTTAGTCTCTTTATCAATACAATAGGAATAAAACGTCGCTATATAAATAAAAATCTCCGTATAATGCTATAGAGTATAAATCTTAATCGTTTTATACAGTGAGTCACGCCACTTTTTATTGACCATTCATCTTAGATTTATTTCCGCTATATTGATTTTCCGATATATTTACCCTCCAAATGGCACATTAACATTCAAAACGAATCCAGCGACGCCCAATTTATTCGGTTACTGCCGTTCCAATTTTAAATTATAACGTACGAAGATTACTTATTTCTTTACAGATTGCTAATAAAAAGCAAATAAATCGAATTAAACGAAATCTGCAATTCAGGACGTAATTTTCAGCAGTAGTCTAATCCATTGGCATATAATGGATTTGACTACTATTGATAATTAAATCCTGAATCATGAGTTTAGATCACTATGCCGATTGCGCAGCATACATATAAGACATTCATTTATTTCTTTGATAATATTTTAGCAATCCAAAACAAAGTCACAAACAAAAGCATAATGTGCAACTTCAGCCATGGAATTTACGAATGTTTATAAATTTATATATTGTTTAATCTTAAGTTGTATGTTATACGCCGGCGAAGTTTGTGCTTCGATATCAAATAAGTGGCATCATATTCCGTACTTCATTTATTATTTGTAACACTACAAAGCGGAACACGCTAAGAAAAAGCTTTCTTTAATTAAAATTGAATAAGAAATCGTCTTTCTGTAATATACAGGGTAATTTTGAAGTGAGCGTGGATGATGAAATTCGAAACTATGAAGAATAGCGAATAATACTCAAAGGAGTCTTGGAGCCGATTTTGATTAAAACTAAAACTGCATCATTGGATTTTTTTTAAATCGTTATACCTATCCAGGCACCGAACTCGCTGATTTTGACAAGAAAAACACACTGTACCGTTACATCATTGGATAGTGTCGCTGATAAGGATCAAATATTAGAAAGTAATGACACACGGCAAACCAAACAAACGAGCTCATTTTTATCAAATACTTTTTATATTTTCTGTGTTACCTACCTAAGTATTAAACCTTAATTTATTAATTGTTTGTAATGATGGTCATGGTCATGATTGGGTGGTTTCGACATTTCCAAGAATGCACTGCTTTCAGCATTACAATATTATTGATTCTGTTTATAATATTCCTCCAACTTCGGTCGCTCTTCAAATCAATTCTTGATGAACGTTAGTAACCATATCTTTGAAAACTTTTAGAAAATTAGCTCTTTCCTGTAGTTCGCCGTGTGTCATTACTTCCCAGGATTTGATTATTATAAGCGACACTATCGAATGGTGTAACCGTGGGTGTAACGATAACGTGTGTGTGTTTTTTTTTGTCAAACTCAACAAGTTCGATTCTTGGCTAGGAATATTGACTTTTCAAAAATCCAATTACGCAGGTTTAGTTTTCATCAAAATCAGCTCCGAGACTCTATTGAGCATTTTTCGCTATTCCTCATAGTTACGTATTTTGCCCTCTAAGCCCACTTGGAAAATTCACCCTCTATAGCATTACATAGTTTACTGGTAGTAGGTCTCTTATATGTAAGAGTCCGTCTGGATGGGTACCACCGTAATGTCTAATTCTACCGCCAAGCAGCAGTGTACATGCACTGTTGTGTTTCGGTTTAAAGTTCATTGTAGCCAGTGACTACTGTACATAATGAAACTTAACATCTTATGTCTCAGGATGACTGTTTATGCGGTCGTATCGTTTACCATCAGGCAAACGGCTTGCTCGTCTCGTCATTTAATGCCATAAAAAAACATAGTTATATTTAAAGTTTTGTTTAATGTAAGTATAATATTATACTTAATTAAACTTTTATGTAACAAATACATCCCTTCTATTTTTATGTCAATAGTAAAAAATAACCGTATTTTTTACATATCGATGCGCATAACTGAAAAAAATAATTATCCTGCTATTATTATTTATAGACAATAACATAAAAGTACGTAAACGTTTGCGACACCTAGATCTTATTATAAGCTGAAGCAAAGATTCGCTTTCAGGAAAGCCGGTGTCACAAAAACTCCTCGTCACGTAATTTCACCGGAAGGAGCAAATTTTCGAACTCACCGACGTGGCCACTGCCGCTTTAGTGTGCATTCCTAAAAGGATTTAAAAGGATTGTGGCTTTGATCTCGATGATTACATGGATACTTGGACCTTAAAAATTTCATACTTTGTTTCTCTGGAAAGTGTTGGTTTCTGGAGGAAATAGAATTTTAGAGGCACGAATAATTTATGAAATTGATAGGTAATAATCTTACCTTTAACGGTGAAGGAATACATCGTGAGGAAACTTGCATACCCAAGAAGTTCTTTATAAGAATTTCTATGGTATGTGAAGTCTACTAACCGGCACTAGACCAGCGTGGTGGACTAAGGTCTAAGCCCTCTCAGCAGTAGAGGAGGCCCGTGCCCAGCAGTGGGACAGTATTTATTATATAACCTTACTCTTACTATAATATAAATGCGAAAGTATGTGAAAATGTTTGTTAGAAATAAATGCGGAAACAACTGAACAGATTTGAATGAAATTTAGGACACAGATAGACCATATCCTGGGTTAAAACATGGGCCACTTTTATCCCGGTATTTGTTCCCATGAGAAATAGTGAGATTTTTTTAAATAGATGACGCTAGCGTCGTATAGGTGGCGCTACAGTGTTATAGAGACATTTGTAGCGGGAAAGGCCTTTCATGCGGATGAAGCCATAAGCTACACCTAGTCCTGCATTAAGGAAAGCTAGTTACCCGCACATAAGGCTTGCTTCGGGATACAAATAAGTTGACCTCTATAAATGCAAACTAATGTAACTGATTTACAGTACTTCTTTAGGTACAACTCGAATAGTCATTTGTGTAAATTATAAGCTGTAAATCACTCGGTTTTTAAATGAAATTCTTTTTCTGGCACTGATACGACCAGCCTCAACGCTTCCATTACATTCGAAATTCGAACACGAAATATGCAGAAAACAGATCAAACTTCGTGTGCCCCCAAGTTGTTAACCGGCTGTATAAACAAATGGCGATTACCGAAAGTTTAATTGAAAATCCGAGAATCTATGATGATAAAGGTTTTTATTATTCTCCAGGTGAGCTATAAACTTTGACGCTCGTAATTGGTACTGGTAATAAAAGTAAAATAAAACGGTCAAGATACGAATGAAGGTTACGCGGTTTGTTCAGTGCCCAAATTAAACATTTTGTTGGATTCGCATTCGATGTAATATATTTTTTATCTGTACATAAAGTAAGAAATGTATGGAAACGTTCTCTGGCACACATTATATTTTAATAGCAAAGGCTAAGGTAATAATTCTACGCTGATGCTTTATTGTGTAATTGTAAGTTTTTGAAACCCTCAAACCGAATTTGAGACATAATAATTTATTCACTCTTTATTTTACAAAAGATCTTTTTATTTTAATGTTACGTCTGTCATATGTAAGAGGCCGTCTGGGTGGGTACCACCGTAATGTCTATTTCTACCACCAAGCAGCAGTGTGCATGCACTGTTGTGTTTCGGTTTTAGGGACATTGTAGCCAATGTAACTACTGGATGTAATGAGACTTAATACCTTATGTCTCAGAATGACGAGCGCAGTGGAATACCACACAGTACTTTGTAAGTCAGGTACTGTATGTTGTTGCTACTGTTTATGGGCGTTTAAATCTATGTGTCCATTTAATAAATTTAAGATTTTGCTGAATTTTTATACTTTTTAATTACTATATCTGACATCTCAACATTTGCTTTGTAGGAAATCGTATAAAGGACTCGCTGACGATAAGGATATCGTACTATCGTACGTATACTGGAGGACCAGTCACCGTGTCTAGGGAGTGGGTAGTGAAATTGTGGGAATCCAACACTCTGTGAAAAATTTCCTCAATAGAAGAGCTCTCGGATCGAATGCAGTGTATTTCATTTCCACATACGTCTGATCTCGGCCGGATGTTTGTTCAGAGTTTCTTGAAAGCAATTTCACTCCGGATACTAACACAGCGAGTTATAAAATTGATTTATTTGTAAACGACGGACCTATTTATTAAAATGAACAATTGAACGGACCGTTCAAACTGAAAAAAATCAAAATGCTGATGGAATAAGAGCAGTTCTTTCCGCCTTCATAATCATTAAAACCTTTTATGAACGTTATTGTACACTCATTGCTAAGACTCCTAGAGAAAGTTGTTTCTTTCTCTTATAAATCACAATTTTTATTCCTCTCGTCTTCATCAGTGCCTTGTTTTAGTTTGAAGAGAACCCTTTTTTTGTTCTTCTTGTAGATTCCCTTGTTTTATGAAGGCTATACCTAAGTTTGAATATTTATACAATTTACTACGTAGCTTTTATACAGGGTTATTTTTACATTGCGTTACTAAATGAAACCACATATTCGTTTATACCTCTGCTAACATCGTGCTAAGAATTATCAATGAATAACGAATACTTTCGCCAAAAATGCCAGTTCTAGTATTCCATTTTTTATCTCATTTTGCAGTTTGGTGTGAATATGGTGTGTCCGTAAGTGTATTTCTGACTGAAAGTGTAATGTTGCTACTGCGACAAATTCCCCTAGAGCAGTTATAGCGGCATTAAGGCGTGTATACTTAAAGTTAAATTTTATTGAAATTTATTTTGTTTGACTTACACTATTTTATTTTACATCTATAGTTAAAATAACTTAATGGAAAGTGTTATTTCCAAAAAGGTAAGTATGTGGTTTCATTTATTAACGCAATGTCAAAATTATCCTGTATATGCAAGTCTGTATGGGCACATCCCAACGCATCGTTTTTTTTGCCGCTAGGCCTCTTCGTAATGTTTAGTTTATTTACTAGAACATTCTGGACTTTATCCCATGTCTTAACGTAATCCAAAAGAACACCTTATAACTTTTTTAAATTACGCCTTCACTTAAAAAAGGTAATATTAATTCGCATCAGACAACTTTTTAAGATGCAACACCCGAGATCAGGCTTCCCTGTGGAAAAGAAGTGGATTGACAACTGAAAGCAGGAAACCGAATCTAAATATAATGAGACAAGTTAAGTCATTAGTATCAAGTTTGAGTTAACACATAGAATTCTAATCTTAATTCTTACTAATGTTAAAAATGCGAAAATATTGCAAGTTTGGTTTGGATGTTTGTTAAAAGTAATCACCAAAAAGGCTAAATGGATTATGATGAAATCTAGGACACAAATAAGCCATGTCCTACTTTTAACCCGGAAAAATCACACCCATGAGCGGTGCCACGACCAACTTCTAATGATGAATTAGGAACACACATATTTTATCTTACTACTTCTTCCAGAGTTTTCTCTGGCTCGAGCTTATTGCTCGGATTAACCGACCACCCGCCCTGAAACCCTCAGGGAAAAGATGGTTCAGTCTCTGCGTTATTCCCCATGTACGAAAAGTGGATCCCCTAACACTTTGTTCAATATTACAGACGTATAAATGTCTTGGATAAGCACATAGGCTACTTTATATACTGGTAACTACTCCCATAGAAAGTAATGGACGTTTATAATCTGATTTTTTAAACAGATGACGCGTTTTTGGGACTTTTGTACCGACAAAAATAATATTACTAAATAATGAAAAATTATTTTGAACTACTTTATTTACTACTTGAACCTTATTTTACACAGGACCATCGTTTAAATAAAAAGCGTAATGTTAACAAAACCCCGAACAACGGTTGTCTATTCTGTCAGAATATTTACCGAAGGCCGTTTCCTGCGGTTTAAGTTACATTCGCTCCTCCCGTACTGTAAAATGTTGAAGAAAATACTAATTGCTTTCGCAAACACGTTCCAACAAAGATACCTTTTCAAGTAGAACCCTTAAAAGGGTTACTGTAAACAAGTCGCCACGCCAGGCACTACGTCAGTCAGGCGCTCAAGTAACTTGATAGTTTAGGATAAATTTCTGTCGGGATTGATTATTTCAACCATCCTTTTTCTTCATAAAAATAACGAGAATCAACAGCGGTTCATCAATTACCGAAGGAGACATTAAAATACTGCAATCGAAATTCATATATTTTGTTGTTACTATTTAATGAAGAGGTTTATTTAGATAAAGCGATTTGAATTTATATAAGCGGCTGTAATGTCTTCCAATAACAATTTCATGATAATCATCGTTACCTAATACCTTTGAGTATCTAGGAACTAAGCCTAATACGGTTCCGTTTTATTATATCTATTTTAAAACTAGCTGAAAACTGAGTTGTTTTTTACGTTTACCATCCTATTCGTTTATTACAGCAGACCGGTTATTCCAATATCCACATGACTCGGCATGAATACGATATACGTTCGCTTTTATCCTGAAAAAAAATGCCCAAAAGAGAACTCGATTTCAAAGTCCGTGCCAAAAAGATGGACAAACACCAGATTTACCGCGCAAACGGTTTCCCTTCCACGATCACTTTTTAACGGTTATGGGGTAATAACAAAGATTTTTAATAATTATAGAAACATTTCTCCGGGTAGCATATAGATATACCCTCACGCCTTTTAATATGTGCATTTCATTTCTCTTTCTCCTGGTAATATGTGCATAATTATAAGTTATTTTATTTTCACATCATACATGGAGTAAAGGCGGAATTAATGCTATAGGCATTATCTACAAGTACACACACACACACACACTCACGCCGTTTATCCCTGAAGGGGTATGCAGAAGCGCAACTAGTGCACCCATTTTTCGCAGTTTTTCCGTCCCATGATGTGATAGGGGGCGAGCCTATGGCCATATCGGGCACAAATTCCAGACTCCGAGCTGATACTGAATAGAAAAACTCAATATCACTTTGCCCGATCCGGGGATCGAACCAGAGACCTCAGCATTGCATCGTACCATAATACAACTACGCCACCGAAGCAGTCATTTAGAGTAATGAACATTTAAAGCAGAAACTAAGTCTTAGATTTCTTAATTTAGAATTTTGAACGGAAAACATACCAATGATGAAGAAATGAAATGCCAGGCCAAGGTAACCACAGTATCAAAATCTATGCATAACAACTAAAACCAAAGGTTTGTAATAAAGGAAAGCAAGCGAGAACAAGTCATAAGCTAGAACGAAGCATACACAATACATTAGCAAGCTGAAATTGTAGACATTTTGAAAGAGCAACAGAACACAACAGCTCTTAATGGAACAAATGAAGGCGCGACACAGGAAGCACGGAGCTAAGTTTCAGTGCAAGTTTAGTGGAGCCGTTTAGTTATGCAGCCGTGTACGAGTGAAAGACGACTAACTTGTATAGAAAGTCTCCAACTTCGGCGAGGTAACCACGTGTCGCTCACAACTCGGCTGTTTTAATTCGTTTATCCAGATGACGTTCAATTGTTTAGTACTGTTTGCGCTTCTCTATGTACGGGGTCTTACGCCTTGCTCTTGAGTTTCTTATTTTTTGTATTGAAGTGTGAAAACATTGCATCAGTTAGGTTACGGTTTCATTTTTTCTTTAAATAATGACTTTGTGTTGAAGATACATGTAATTACGTACTATATTGTATGGTAAATAGTTCAAAATTTTAATACCAAAGATAGTAAGTTGGTATGATATTGTATCTACTTTTTTATCGCAGCATAGTAGTTTACTATTACTAAATTATATTTATCAGTATTTAACAAATTCCAATTAATAATTATTTGCTTGCTGGCCATAATTTGGGAGTTAAAAACCTAAAGCTCTGATAATTATATTAGTATATATGATTATAAGAAAGTTTATTGTTAAGGCCTGAAATGAATGTACAAACACAACGCAACTCGAAAACTGCAAACGCAAAATCAGGCACACCACAAATCTTTTGAATATTTATTATTATTGCTTTTGTTATTGCAATATGTAGATACGCCAGTTTAATAAAGCCAATTTACGCCCAATTTACTATTATAGCACTTGCCACAACAATTTGTGTGTTACATGGAGCGTCCAGTGTCTGTTAAACAAGGACTATCGTTGATATTGACGTAGTATTTTGAACTTTATTGTCGGTGGCACAAAATATATTTTAAGTTGATTCTGTTAAAGAAAGTAAAGATGAAATGACTCTAAGCGCGATCAGTGTCCTTATATTGCACAGCACGCACTTTGTTTATGAAGATTCATACAAACGTGATGAGATGACACACATTTTGTGGTTATACTTGAGATTAAGGCTCGATACGCCCGACAGGCTGCGATGGTAAAGTTTATAACACGCGTAAAACATAATAAAGCTAGTAAATGCCTACAGTATATGAAGACTGGAACAGCTCATAATTACTTTGTAGAGCAAACATGTCTACATAAGATGGAGAGTTTTAATCTCTAATGGGAATAAAACATTTACTTTGAAACACTTAAGCTACAAAATGAGAACTCCTTCATTTTATAAATTCCTTTAATATGGTAGAGCTATGTTCACATAAAACCAAGATAAATTGATCCGGTTTACCGGGTAGTACCACTTCTCCCTTTTTTTTTTCTCTTCGGCGCATTAGGGACGGCTGCGGGCTTCGTCTGACTCAAGTGTCTAAGTTTTCGTCCGCAACCGCCCCTGCGCGGTGCCGCTTAATGCAGCCCGACAACTCTTATAGGGGGGGGGGGGGGCACACATACTATCTCGCGGCGGACAGTACCCGTGCCGACCGACGCGACCCCCCTAGTCCCTATTAGTCGCCTCCTACGACAGGCAGGGGATACCGTGGTGGAATTCTTCAAACGCCCCCAAACCACAGGGCGGACCACTTCTCCCTGAAATCAGACTAAGTAATCGCTTTCCGTGAAATTGTTCATGGTAGGTACAGTCGGCCACATAAATAGCTGAACAAATTCAAAATTTCAAATCACTTCCACGAGTTAAGTTTAATTGAAACTTTTTTTTCTTTGTGGGAAGTAAAGTTAATCGTCTTTATTTTATTTTACATACAAACATATACATATACACTCACGCCTATTATCCCCGAAGGGGTAGGCAGAGGCGCAACTAGTGCATCCACTTTTCGCCGACCTTCCGTCCCATGATGTGATAGGGGGCGAGCCTATCGCCATATCGGGCACAAATTCCAGACTCCGGACTGATACTGAATACAAAACTCAATATCACTTTGCCCGACCCGGGGATCGAACCCGAGACCTCAGCTTTGCAGTCGTACTGTAATACAACTACGCCACCAAGGCAGTGTTTATTTTACATACATATACATACATATACACTCACGCCTGTTATCCCCTAAGGGGTAGGCAGAGGCGCAACTAGTGCACCCACTTTTCGCCGTCATTCCGTCCCATAATGTGATATGGGGCGAGCCTATCGCCATATCGGGCACAAATTCCAGACTCCGAGCTGATACTGAATAGAAAAACTCAATATCACTTTGCCCGACCCGGGATCGAACCCGAGACCTCAGCTTTGCAGTCGTACTGTAATACCACTACGCCACTGAGGCAGTGTTTATTTTAGTGAAGAGAAAACAAAAATTGGCAAGAACACGAAAGTGTAGACACGATTTAAAGTTTTGAATTTGTTCAGCCACTAATGTGACTGTATAGCTCATTTAGTTCTGCCTTGGTTATGTCTATAGATCAAATCCTATAGCGTAAGTTATTTGCCAAATATCGGCAATAGGTGCCAATTACGTCCATCTGTCAATATTACCTCAATAGAGAACAATAATACGGGAGCCCATAAATAAACTCGTGTTCTTATGTTATTTCATCAGAAGTCGTAGATCGCAGTGTGTAGATTTCCCTAGAGCTCATAACACTGATAAAAGTACTTTTACGAGTGAAAACTTGTCTCCCGACGGGTCTAACTTCTTCGCAAATAGATTAGGATAGTATTTTGCCCTCAAACTGTGGATATCTTCGCAAAAATTGGTGTAAGAATAAGAAAAGTTTATTTTATAACGGTTGAAAATAAAACGTTGCTTCAATTTGTCTGCAAATATAACTTTATATTGGAGACATTAAAGTAAGTTTTACAGAGATAATATATTTGTTTAAACTTGAGGTTGCATTTAGTACATCGAATTAATTTTACACTTTGTCTAAAATAAATCGGAAAAAATATTATTACATATTAATCGTATTAAAATAACGTGTGATTGCATTTTATTATACCTTATTAAGGAATTAAGCTAAATAATACCCAGTTTCCTTAACATTAAATTAACGAGTTATTAACTTTACCCCGAGTTCCGTTTCCGGAATCAGCGCTACGTTTGTGTTACAGCGCCCCCTCGCAGAATATTGACGCGAACTTTATTAATTTTTCCGAATACCATTGTACGAATCACCTAAAAGCATATAATCAAATTATACAGTTTCGAAAGCGAGCACTTGAAATATTTGAAGACTGGATTTGGATGAATATGCATTCGTATGGAATTGGTTTTATCTCTTTAAATTTTTAACTGCTGGTAGGTCTCTCGTATGCGAGGGGCGACCTGGGTAAGCACCGCAATGTCTTTTTCTACCACCAAGCAGCAGTGTGCATGCACTATTGTGGTCCGATTTGAAGTACATTGCAGCCAACGTAATTACTAGCTATTATGGGACTTAACATCTTATGTCTCAAGGTAACGAGCTTAGTAGTTAGCCACGCAGAGAACTCTGATGCCCTGTGGTCCAGAGGCATCTAGAGAACTCCGCCACTGCATCCCCTGCCTGTCGTAACAGGCGACTAAATGAGGCTTGGAGAAAATCGCGGGGCGAGCAGTGGGTGGCTGCTCACTCCAATTTAAGTAACCTTGAGGTCACAATGCGGGTAGTCGGTCTCCCGGTGTCGTAAACGTCATAGGTGTTCTTTAGAGTTCGGAGGCATCTGAGTCCCTTGATTAGAGAGGGGCCGCAATGCAGCATTACGCAGGGGCGGTCCCGTGCAGCTATCTTAGTGCAACAAGATACCCCGGAGTCGTCTCGTATGCGCCGAAGAAAGCCACCGCGGGTTTTGGTTGGTATGCCGATGTAAGGTGTATATGTAATGCTCACACGGTTGATACTATAGTCCCTTATTATCCTGTTATTATCCTTTGCTTTTCAGCGTTTTATTTTTTTTATTAAAAGTTACTATTTTATTTTTTTGTGGGTATAAACTACATGACTGCTTCGGTGGCGTAGTTGTATTACGGTACGGCTGCAATGCTGAGGTCTCTCTCGGGTTCAGTCCCCGGGTCGGGCAAATTGATATTGGATTTTTCTACTCAGTATCAGCCCGAAGTCTGAACTTTGTGCCCGATATGGCGATAGGCTCGCCCCCTATTACATCATGGGACGGAATATGCACCGCGAAAAGTGGATGCATGCATTAACTGCGCCTCTGCCTACCCTTTCGGGGATAAATGGCGTGGATGAGTGTGTGTGTGTGTAGAAACTACATGCTTACTAATATACAACTTAACATTAAAACCTGTTAGTAAACAGTAAATCACCCATTTTTCTCACCCTTAGGGTAGATTTTTTTTTCCAAATTTACACGGGACCCACTTCGAGATATACTCTATCCAATAAAAAAGAATTATTAAATTCGGGCTACTCTGTAAAAAGTAATGCGTGGTCGTACATATAAAAAATATACACGTTGACTTGAGAACCTTCCTCCATTTTTTTTTTGTCGGTTCAAAGTCATGTATAGATGTCATACATACAATTTAGCGGCGATAGCCTAGTTGGGAGTGGAACGGACTGCCGAGCCGAATGTCCGCAGGTTCAAACCCCAAGGGCACACACCTCTGACTTTTCTAAGAATGTATGTGTATAGTCTTTGTGCATTATCGCTCGCTTTAACGGTGAAGTAAAACGTCGTGTTGTAAATAAACGAGATTTTGATGAATGTTTCGTTTAATTTACTTGGATTGATCACACTACAATAATTATACATGAACGTTACACAGCAGATTGTCAAAGAGAATTTTGTACAACATTATAGACGTGCTACCATAGATACACACTAAGCAACGAGTAGGCACAGTATAGACATATAAAGTCAGGTTTACATAGTTGGTTAACGCACAATTTCTATATTATGATTTCAACACATCGTGAAGAAACCTGCATACCTGACACGTTCTCTGAATGTCGACGGTATGTGAAGTCTGCCAACCCACACTAGGCCAGCGTGGTGGACTAAGACCTTAACCCGCTCAATTGTAAAGGAGGCCCGTGCCCAGCAGTGGGCAGTACATAATACAGGGCTGGTATGGTATGGTCTTTCTGCATAAACGACTTAACTATTCAACGGTTTACGCTGCATCACTGAATGTCTAAACACCTCCAAAAATACAGTCTACTTTTATATCAAATAGGATAAAATTTCAATATGACAGAAATTAATTTTAATTTAATTTAATTTATTATTATTATTTCAAGTTACAAAGACTCATTTGGGTTAGTAAAAAATGCTTATATTTATGTTAGTAAGGCAATCGACAGACAATTGAAAATAGAATTGTGTCCACTGCTGCACTCCTCATGGCGGAGCATGCAACCTGCAGCAGTGGTTCACATAGACACAGTCTAGCCTAATTAAAGGACGGTATTCTAGAGTGGCTTCGCAGGATGTAGCGAGCGGAGAGCTTTCCGCCTTTGTCTGGACCAAAGAATCCACATCCCGCATCTAATGAGCTCGCGAAAGCCAGTCTGGGTCAGCAAGATTATGTTCGTTAGCACGAGAACGGAACATGCTATGTTAGGGACACCTTCATAAAGTGAAGTTGTGTTGGAACAAATTTATGGTGAAAAAATAAATAGGTGCGCCAGCTGGGGACCGAGCTTTATTAAATCTGACTTACAATTTACCTGTATATTACTTATATTGGCGATTGTACTTGGTTCACAAAATATAAAATGTTATTAAAATTACTCTATGACATATATTATTTGCTGCTTAATCTTTTTACTGATCGTAAATAGCATCTTAATGTCATATTTTGAAAGAATTTAAATATTAAGACCAAGTTAATTATATATTTGTCGAAACATTTCAATACTAGCTAGTTTTAAACGATAACAAATAATTCATAATCAATAAACATTGTGTTCAGAACGAGTCACCGCGTCTCGAAATAATTTACCCACCCGTTTGTGAACGTAATTCTGTGCTACATATTTACGAAATCTCGTGGCATACGTCCCAATATGTAGTTTTTTATGGCAACAATATGAAAATAGGGCGAAGGGAAACGTTACCCTATTTCCTTGCGCGATCGTTGGAGAAAGCAAACTAGGCAGGTTACGAGGCTTATGTGATTCGTCACACAATGACAGGTTGACAGCCAACACGCAATAACATGTGTAGCGTTACCCGAGTTTTATTACAGACACCACGTTAGGCTCAAGAGCGAGAGACCAATCTTGTATGTAATATTATATTCTATTTCGAGAAACTTTTGTTGTGTTCTATTTCAGATTTGTAAAGTTATGAATAGAAATGGAAATTATTTATTACTTGGTTCCTGAACTAAGCCGTTTTTACGCATTACGAACGCGTGATTTGAAAACGATTGCCAGATAAATTGCGCACTATTTTGTAAGACAGTACATAGGCGCTTTGATATACCAATAATACAAATGCCAACTTCCAGAAAAACTGTTGTTCAGCTAACTTCAAAAATATCTTTCTAAGCTTTATCAGAATAGTGTCTGCAGTTAAAAGGTGGTCGTACGCAAAAGCTAATCGTAAAAGAAATTTCCCGAGTGATAAGAAGGAAAAAGAAAAATTAACATGTTACGAACCACCGCGTGTCTCATTAGTCTACGAAAAAAATCTGAGGGGCTTATCTAAGCCGCAAATAAAATGGGGATAAAACGGAAGAATATTGTAGGTAAAGCCCGGCTATGGGGTATAAAGTTTGAAATATAGCTGGCCGCACAAAAAATCCTTTTGAAGAAACTTTTACTGAGTACACTTATTGTTAGGGACTGTACGGAACTATTTTCACTTTTAAAGTCACTGGTTCCATGGTAAGTTTAAGTTTTTCGTGTTCTCATACAATATTTACGTCTTGCTGCTTATTTCAAATTCGCATTTGTATGTAACTTTGATATGTATTCATAAAAATCACATTTTTCGTTTTGCGACAATGCTCTAGGGCTGTGAAATTTGCAAATAAAGGGTGTTGCAATTTTACTTAATTTAAAAGTCATAATACTTAATCTATCGACTAAAAGTGACTGTACCGTTTGAATTACTTGTATCTTTGAACATTCACCAGAATTCTTTTTATATCACATCACGATAATTAAACAAAATTTTAATTATTTTCACTATAAAGATATTTCGTGGAAGCTCGTTACATAATACAGTGGAAATACGAAGAAATTTACCGAAAAAAGCCTTTGTACTTTAAAAAAGGGGCTTGTAAACGAATTCTTTCGTAGAGCGATGAACGAAAATTCTAAAGGCCCTGTTAATATTTCACACTTAACAATGTGTTTGTTACAAATTAAAGCAGATTATTTAAAACAAAAACATTTTTTGCCCTACGCCGACCTCATTTTCGTTAGTAATAAAATATACTTTCAACAAAGGGTTGACATGACAAAAGCCGTAAAAACAAAAATTCTAGTTTAAACTCAGCAATGTTGTTAACCTCAGGACAAGGTTGTCAAAATGTTAAATTACGCCTGCCATAATTAAAGTGTCTCCTTTGTGGAAAGCATTTCAATGTGTTAAATATACATGAATGATTATGATTTGATGGACTGTTAGGCACATGAGTCAAGTCAAGGGTCCTGGGTTTGACTCAGTCCCTGTAAATCTTCGAATAAAACTAGACTTTAGATGATACGTGTACAGTCAGCAGCATAAATATCTGTACAAAATCAAAATTTCAAATCGCCTTGTCGGAGTGACTAAAATACTATAAAATATTTCAATATTACATAGTGAGATTTAAAAATGAACTACTTAGTTCTAAACGTAGTGTAATACATAATGTTGCAAATTGATTTGAATTTGTAAAATAAGTTGTTGATTTGACTATTTTTATTTATGAATATTGTATTACTGTTGACTTCAATCAATCGAGTAGTATGAAATTACTAGCTTTAGCCCGCGGCTGCGCCCGCATTAAAAAGTTTTTCCGGGATAAAAGTCCCGGTTTATATTTTTCCGGGATAAAAAGTAGCCTATGTGTTAATCCAGGACATTATCTATCCGTGTGCCAAATTTCATCGAAATCCGTTGAGTAGTTTTTGCGTGAAAGAGGAACAAACATCCTTACATCCATACATCCAAACATCCAAACATCCATACATTCTTACAAACTTTCGCCTTTATAATATTAGTAGGATGTAGAGGGGAGCGAACCTTTATAATGAGAGCGCGCGACGCGCTTCAGGGCATTCGAAGTTTAGTTGGCTAGCACAACAGAACGTTATTACTCTGTATTGTTGTTCAGACGAAATATATTACGTGTATATTATGAGAAAATCGGCTTTTAATTATTATGGAAAACTTAAATCATGACGAAGTCTAAAACATGGACATACCACCTTTGCCCATACCTCTATCATTCAACTCCGAAACGCCTATATATGCGTTAAACTGAAAAAAAAATCTTGGTGTGAAGTAAAGCAAACCACTTATTTTATTTTTTGTGTTTTATTAAGGACAAAAAAGTGTGTAGGCAATTTGAAATTTTGAATTTGTTCAGCTACTTGTGATGGTAACTGTACACCATAACGCTTCAAAACTTAATTTATTAATAGCATGGCGAACTTCAATTGCCATTTTTCTCCTCAAAGATCTACAACATTTCCACGATTCATAATATTACATCATTCGCATGTTGTTAATAGCCATATAGCACTAACTTTCTTGCTCGCCTACCTGCAAAACTGCAAACGTTCAATAAAATATATTCTCCCCCGACTTCATTAACAAAATGATTACCCAAAGTTACCATTCTAACGAATTTTAAACACATAATAAAATAAATTCACCGAATAATATTTGCGTAGTATTTATTGGAAACGCGTAAAACTTAACGCGAACGCAAACCCAGTGGTATTACGAGGTGGAATGAATTTTTTCATCCCATTTTATGTGAACCATTTCACTTTTTAGACAATAATACCTCTTTTACTTTTATTTTTAATTTACTGTCATACAAATAAACTATTTTTTTTGCAAGCTAAACTCTGTGATGCAATAAATGAATTTACATATTTGCTTTGTTGATAAATTGCTTTACAACACATGAAACAACGTTGATATCACGCTTTCAATATTTTAAAAAATATACGACCATTATTCATCTGTGTTTTTAGCAAAAAATATGCTTGTGGTAGGAAAACTGCGAATATAATATTCTGAAGCACACACATAGCCGTTATCATATAAATGGTAAATAGCAAATTTTTTACTGGTGGTAGGTCTCTCGTATGTAAGAATCCGTCTGGGTGGGTACCACCGCAGTGTCCATTTCTACCGCCAAGCAGCAGTGTGCATGCACTGTTGTGTCTCGGTTTGAAGAACATTGTAGCCAGTGTAGGTAACTACTGGACGTAATGACTGGCTACAACTTAACATCTTATGTCTCAAGATGACGAGCGCAGTGGAATGCCACGCAGTACTTTGTAAGTCAAGGTGCTGGATGGTGTTTCTACTGTTTATGGGTGGTCGCATCGCTTACATCAGGCGAACGGCATGCTCGTTTCGTCGTTCAAAGCAGTAAATTAGAAGCTCTCCCGACGAATTATACTCCGTGGTTAGCTGATATAATTCCTACAAACAATCAAACATACTTATTTACTTAGACTTCTAGCCCAGGACTCCCTTAAGACAAAAGCGAATAACCTAAAGGGCTCCAGACTATTTACGAGCGGCATATTGCGTTATAAAAAATGATAGCGGTTTTCTCGGGAGCAGCCTCGTTTGCCGCTTATCGTTCTGATAACGCCGAGCCGTAAAGGGAAGCGAGTCGACGAGAAATACTTAGCCTTATCTAATATTGACGAGAAATATTTCATAATATTCAGACTGCTGTCAGCTCGGTCGGTTAGGCTTTTGTTTATCTACGTAGGCTTGCGTTTTTGCCAACCCTATTTGTCCCAGTAGACAAAAATTCTAGTCAGGCCCAAACATCTTGTTTCTTTGTAATAAAATTGTGTCAACAATAATTACAACTGAGCAAAATTCTAATCAGAATTTTTGCGAGCGCCTCGAATTGTTTATTAATGTAACAAATAACAAACTTAGACTGTAAGAACACCAGAAGCATAATTTAGTTTTAATACACAACAAGTTTATTTATGTCTTAATTATACTTTCCTTTTTTATGGTATACAGAATATCATAGATTTAATTTGTATCATTGTGTATTTCTTGGATATATTTATCTTGCGAGATAATTAATAATAAAACATAATTAATTGGTTATAATTTCCCACCCATATTGCCATTCACCTCGAAACCTGATGCAAATAACAAAAATACATACAAAGCTGATACAACAAATATATATTTGTTATATTATTTTCAGACTCTACACAAAAATCATTTAAATTAAAGTAGTAGTTTAGTCACAATATAATCTTTGGAATTAATACTGAACATGTATAACATAATATGTGGTTTAATGTAATGCCCATCTCTTTTATCAACCATGTATGTACGTATTTGGAGGGGGTGCGGATTCCCATCGGTAAGTCGATGAAATATCTAGGTTTGGTTCTCGATAGCCGATGGAAATTTCGCGCCCACTTCGAAGGATTAAAGACCAAATTGTCTCGGGCAGCGGGTGCTCTTTCAAGCCTGCTGCCCAACCTGGAAGGTCCTGGCACCCCTTGCCGAACGCTATATCATGGAGTCGTGCGGTCCATGACCCTTTACGGATGTCCCGTTTGGGCCGACTCTCTGGGCGGCCGCTGCGTTGCTTTCCTGCGAAACCCGCAGCGAGTAGTGGCGCAGCGGGCGATCAGGGCGTACCGCACGGTCTCTTTCGAGGCAGCCTGTGTACTGGCCGGATTTCTACCATGGGATCTGGATGCCAAAGCCCTCTCTGACTCTTTTCACTGGCGGGACGAAGCTTCCAGACGTGGTCAGCGTCCGGCCCTGAAAGAGGTTGAGGCCAAGCGGGCTTCCCTCCGCAGAGCTGCCGTGGAGGCGTGGCGTTTTAGGCTGGAGGCCCCAACAGCGGGGCTCAGGGTCGTCTCGGCAGTGCGTCCTGTTTTTGCTGAATGGCTAGATAGGCGCCACGGCCCAGCGACGTTTCGTTTAACGCAGGTGCTCACCGGACATGGTTGCTTCGGTGAGTACTTGTGGCGGATCGTCAGAATCGAAGAATCGGCTGTGTGTCACCATTGTGACAACTGCCAGCAAGATACGGCCCAACACACGTTGGAGTTTTGCCCAGCCTGGGATGAAGAGCGCAACGCTCTCATGTCAGTCGTCGGAGGAGACCTCTCGCTGCCAGCCGTGGTGTCATCCATGGTTGACAGCCGAAGGTCCTGGCGTGCGGTGGCCCACTTCTGTGAGGTGGTCCTTTCACAGAAGGAGAGCGCCGAGAGGGATCGGGAACGCACCGATCCTTCCCGCAGTCAGAGAAGACGTAGGAGGCGCCGGGTGGACGACTGACCGGTGTCTCCCGCCCCGTGGACTGGGGGCGTTTGAAGAATTCCACCACGGTATCCCTTGCCTGTCGTAAGAGGCGACTAATAGGGACTATTGGGGGTCGATCGGGATGTACACTGGGCGATCCCCGGGATGGGCGGCAGCGTCGGTGGATCACGCTGCCGTTGACGCCAAGGGCGTTGATTAATGAGCGGGCTCTCTGAGCCCACATGATCTGCGATGGGCCGTACTCAGCGGCATTGCGCAGGGGCGGTTGCGGAGGACAACTAGGCACTCTTTGCCGGAGGAACCCGCAGCCGTCCTTAATGCGCCGAGGAAGGTCACCGCGGAGTTTTAGTTGGTAGTGCCGATAACGGCGAACCCAACATAACCGTCTAGTCGCCAGACTGGGCGGTAGTGGTAAAGAATGCACTTTCGCCGCGAAAAAAAAAAAAAATGTATGTACGTATTGCATTCTATAGTTAGAACTTGGGCCACAGCCTACAACAAAAAATACCTAAAAATAGTTAGAAAACATCAACATTTTTAGACCGTTTAGGTTATCAACAATAGTTAAAACCTATCTTATAGGTTAAACCCATAAAACGTATTAATCATTTCATTTTTATAAATTATATAAAAATATTTTCCTGGGATAAAAAGTATCCTACAGCACTTAGGACTTGAAAAACAGTTAAGTAGTTGCTGAGATTAGCGCGTTCAACTAAACAAACTCTTCAGCTTTGTAATATTAGTATAGATTTCACTATAGTAAGAATTAATTAAATTTCTTATTTATTTGAAAATAAACAGCAAATACATCCACAATAAATGCGGGATAAAATTTCGTTTCAATTATATAGGTTCCCACTAATTACTCTAGGGGACCGAGCACTAAGAATTATAAGCTTTAAGATAACAATGTTGAAAATTAACACAATTAAACACCGTCTTGAGCGGCATCATTGTTTTACCAGGAAACCAATTTCTTTTTGTAAAGAAGCTGTTAATAAATCTTCACACTGCATACTCTATATCAAGGGATTTTTACGCTTATAACTTGTTGCCATGCGTTTATAATGTGTTCATAAATTTAGACTGCCTCGGTGGCGTAGTTGTACAGTACGACTGCAAAGCTGAGGTCTCGGGTTCGATCCCCGGGTCGGGCAAAGTGGTATTGAGTTTTTCTATTCAGTATCAGCTCGGAGTCTGGAATTTGTGCCCGATATGGCGATAGGCTCGCCCCCTATCACATCATGGGACGGAATAATAGCGAAAAGTGGGTGCACTAGTTGCGCCTCTGCCTACCCCTTCGGGGATAACAGGCGTGAGTGTATATGTATGTATGTAAATTTAGGTAATTTATTATACTATCTTGTAGGAGGTGAAAAAGTCGCTTGCCTTATAATAATCACAACTACAAATAAATAGTACTATAATTGTAGGTACTTTATTTATGAGTGTCCTGTGTTTTTCTCATGTACATGTGTAAAATAAAGAGGTAAGTATAAATAAATAGACGTAATGCCCAGAAGTTCAAATAACAAAGAAATGTGATATACCGTTGCGCTCATAACCTTACTAGATGTTGTTTGATAATTCCCAGTAATAACACTGGCTAATAAGTTACATACAACTTCGAAAGTAATTAACAAACAGATTAGATTTCATAATAAAATAAATAAAACAACAGATTTTAACTTGTAATTCTTATTTATGAAACTAAATGAATATAGTCAACTTCAATATTAGTCAGAATATTGTAGTACAACGAACTATCCCCCTAGTGTAATAAATCTAGCATCTCATACTATAATGTTCAGTATAAACTTTCCGGACTGCAACTGTGAGCACTTTTCAGTAAGCCACTGAGACGCTTGAAACAGAAGATGGCAGTCTTAAGACCACTTTATGCCTTTTGCTGAAGTGCACTAGCGTATAAAGATACATTTCACGCTTCGTATGCGCAAAGTTCGACCGCAGTTGGATATAATTCATAATAATGACATGCTTAATATGAGTATGCTTAAAGTTTGCGATAATCATTTGAATTTTCATTCGAACGTTAAAGTTTACTAGTGTTATCAATTTGATTGGACGGTGTGTTTGAAATCTCTCTCCTCTTCGTAAACCTTACTCCCTAAACTTGCCGTCACTCGGTGTCGATTGCCTTGTTGACTTAGTTAAGTCAAGCGCCAATGTTTGTAATACTCATTTGGCGTAGCTTGTCACTACACCCAGCAGCTCGTCATCGGTTATCTCACTCACACGCAAAATAATACTGACAGTGTATAATGTGTGGTGAGCTTCACAAAACTCCTCTAAATTGGCCACTTACGTAGTTTTCTTCAAACTTGCCGAATACTTAGACGGTACTACCACAGTACTACTCGCCTTGTACCATTTTTTGCACGCTCGCGTTGGCCTAAGCTCGACCAACATCTATAGCCGACATAACATGTAAATACCGTGTAATAAATATTTCTCTTTGAACCTATAGCTGAATATGAACGAGTGCTTTAACCGAGTAGGCTTTAACTAAATCAATATACGGATTACGCACAACTCGTCTGACAAGTGTAAATCTTCAAAGCAACCTGTAAATAGTAGACAGTAAACGTGTTGCTCTCATATTCATGTACCAAATCATCACAATATTCAAAGGATAGAATCGCTTGGAAATATTATTAGAAATTAATCCGCTTTGTGTATTTATCTAGCAAGGATCGCTTGTGTCGGCGATATTGTACCAAATATCTATCATACATTTTGGAGTATAGATTCTATTCACTTGTAAAAAAGAGGTAACATTACGCATTAAACACGTTTTTATATTTTTAACTTTCAAATGAGTAGTCTTTTTTTTTTGTTTACGCGGAGAAAGTGAATTATTACTACCGCCCAGTGTTCAAGGGGAACGACTGAGCGGTTATGTTGGATTCACCGTGCCTTACGACCCGACGTTGAGCCGCCCGGAAAGATGGAAATCATCGGGCGACCGCCGGGCCGAGTCCCTAACCTATGTACACCGCACGGCATACCAACCAAAACTCCGCGGTGGCCATCTTCGGCGCATTAGGGACGGCTGCGGGCTTCCTCCGACTCACGTCTAAGTTGTCGTCCGCAGCCGCCCTAAAAGAGTAGTCTGGAGGGCAAATTGTATAATATTGTCCACAGAGTTTATTTCCATAGTATGGTACGATAAATGCTTATCGCGAAATGCCGGGCATAAATTTAAGGTCTTTTCTATATTTTTGAATACACAAATGTAATCACAAAAAAAAATTATCATATCATCCAAGCAATTATTCAATTTTATTGAGTAAACAAAGATAAAAATATACTAAACTTTACTTTTATATCTTACATAGTATCTTAACATAATCATCGCGTTTGTTTTTAATTTCCAAAGCTGTGTTTCCTATTGCACAATGCATAATAAAATCAGTTTGAGAAGCAAATATTCTAATTATGATTTGTTTTTAATCATTATGAAGAGATGGTTGATTTTTACGTTTGTTCTTGTAGATTTTGATCGTAATATTCCAGCGGACCGGTGGCGTCGCTTTTTGTTCCACTTCGCTTGAGGTTGCCACGCTCCGGGGAATTTAATAATTCCACAAATCTGCGGGTGATGTTTTGAGATTTGTATTAAGGTACCGATAACTGAACCGAGCTTGAAGCGTTTTGATGAAATTAGCAGACTATTAAGTAAATACATATAATTATGTTATATTTGTTTGTATTAGATACATGTCATTCTGTTATTATACCAGTAATTAAATATTTCTTTTTTTCTTTCTTTTAATCGGAATATTTTGGGCTGTGTGACTAGGTTGTACAAATTAAAATTTAAAAGATACAAAATAACGTTCTCGTCCTTTCTTAATTCCCATTATCAAAGGTCGAGATCGCACACAAGATTTCTTCGTCATTGTAGGTGATCATGGCGACGATGATAATTAAATAAACCGCGAGCTGGATTGTTGTTGGTTTGCTAAAAAGTAATAAGAAAAATGTATGTGACCATAAAATAAAAAAGTATGCTTATTTTGGAACCATTTAATTTATTTTTTAATTTGATGTAGGTAGGTCATTGATTAATAAACACTGTACGTTTCCAGAGATCATTTTTACCTCGAACGTGTTCACTCTGGAATGAGCTTCCTCCCACGGTGTTTCCTCAGCGCTATGACTTATCCTTCTTCAAACGAGGTTTAAAAAGTTTTTTACGGTAGGCAGCGGCTTGGCTGTGCCCTTGGCATTGCTGACGTCCATGGGCGACGGTAACCACTTACCATCAGGTGGGCCATTAGCTCGTCTGCCTTCGTGGCAATAAAAAAAATACATATAAAACATTCAATAAATAAACTGCGCTCTATTAAAATTTGTGGTGTTTCTGTATTTTTATCTAGTAGTTCAAATAAACATTACGCTGCGCAGAAAAAACCTTTTACGTCAGCAGAAGCTGTACATAAAATAAAAGGTCTTTCTGAAATCAATAGGTCAACGGAAATAGAATACGTTCAATGCACGTGGAGTAAAATTCAATGTAAGTGCTTTACGCGCTATTTCTTGCTAATAGCAATACTGGTGGTAGGGCTCCCATATGTAAGAGTCCGCCTGGGTGGGTGGGTACCACCGCGATGTCTATTTCTGCCGACAAGCAGCAGTGTGCATGCACTGTTGCGTTTCGGTTTGAAGGACATTGTAGCTAGTGTAATTATTGGACATAATGAGACTTAACAGCTTATGTCTCAGGATGACGAGCGCAGTGGAATGCCACACAGTACTTTGTAACTAAAGGTGCTGAATGGTGTTGCTACTGTTTATGGGTGGTCATATCGCTTACCATCAGGCGAATGGCATGCTCCTCTCGTCATTCAATGCAATAAAAACAAATAACATTCTACTGAACACAAATAAATACATAATTATATTCAACACATAAAACGAATATTTATACATGTAATTTTGTTATTCTGAGAATGGATGGAAAACGGTGTCAGAAGTGTTAATTTCGTTTATTTCATAATTGAATCGTTTTCTAACATTCTTTTTACTATTTATATTATAATATTATGTAAGACTGTCACTATGGTGTAGTTGTATTAGGGTACGACTGCAGTGCTGAGGTCTCGGGTTCGATCCCCGGGTCGGGCAGTGATATTGAGTTTTTTCTACTCATGTGATAGACGGCGAGCCTACCGCCATATCGGGCACCAATTGCAGACTCCGGGCTGATACTGATTAGAAAAACCGAATATCATTTTGCCCGACCTGGAAATTGAACCGGAGAGCTCAGCATTGCAGTCGTACCGTAATACAACTACGCTACCGAGGCAGTCACCCGACCGACACTTTTTAGTGAGGTTAAAAAATGCTTACAACTGCTCATTATTTTATACACCGTGACTTTATATTCGTTTTGATACCGAAAATTTTGAATTCTGTGTTACTAGTACAGTTTAAAAAAAATATAAAAAAAAATAAAAATGTTTATTTATGAACATTAAAATTAATGTGACATTAATATTGTCATTTACGAATAAGAAGTGAGAACCCGTGGTAACACAACTAAACCTCACGTACTACGATCGGTGACATTCGTAACTAAGTGGCAAAATATTATCCAATAAAGACAAAGAGACCGCCGCGCCGCAGCGTCGCCAATCACGCGCACCCCTTTGATGTACCTGCGCGGCGCGGCGAGCGCATCCACTCGCGAGCACCCCGCCCGCCCTTCAGTCAGTAACGCGGCAACCCGCGCCGCGCACGTTCGGGTTGTATTATTTACGCTGCCATGCGAAAATGAGTCATCAGTACGAATATTCAAACGCAGAGTATTTCAGCTGTACGCCGCGCTGTTGCTAAGTACAATTTGGAAGAGGCCAGACGTACGTACTCTCAGCCGGAATATTAAAATGCGCTGAGACTACGAGGGATCGACTATCCACATGTTCCTACTCAATCACGTTCACGGACAATTCTACGTGCCAGCTCATGCGCAAGGCCGACGACGCCGAGTGACTCGCCGGAGATTGAAGAGGACATTTTGGATATTTCGAGCGGGATCCTCGGCGAAGCACGAGAATGGCGGCACAAGAATTGAATGTTAGCCAATACTTTGTGCAGAAAACATTATTACCCACGGATTACATCAGTATCGTTTCCGTCGGGCGCACGTCATTAAAGACAACGATGCTCCGGCGAAAATCACCCTGTCAATTGTTATTAAATAGTAATACCCACGCTAACATTCTGTGTACGGATGTATCGTCACTGGTTTACTGGAGTTGGACTATACAACGTGCAGAATGAACAATACTGGGCTCTCATAAATTCTGACCTGATCGGGGAAAATCACAACTAAGTTCAGTTCAGTGTCGATGTTAGGGCCAATATTATAAACGACCAATTAATAGGACCTACTTTTATTGAAGGTCATATTACGGACAGTTCGTATTTACAAATGTTTTGAATTGTAAAATTCGAATTATTACAGAAGCTCGGACTTAACGCCCCTAGATGGTTTCTTGTGGTCGCAAATAAAAATGCTCGTAGATTCCAGAGAACACCAAAGTTGTGAAGTGTTACGTAGTGCGATAGTGGACACCTTAATTCAAGTGAAAAGTGAGCGACACGCAATCCCAATTTCCTCCGAGTTAATAACTTTTGTAAGGGGAGTGCGAAGGGCGCGGCGCGGCGTAGGACGCTCGCTCGGCGCGGGCGCTCACGCCGCGCGGGGGTCACGTAGGCAGCGGCCCGCGAGCCGCCACAAAACAACCCTGCCGGCCCCCATTCGCCCTTCCCGCCTCTCGAATGGAACTATTTGTTGCCGTTTTTTAACATGATATTAAAAAAATATAACATTTACCGATACCGACCGAATTTATTTTACCCTCGTAAGTAATAACAAATAATAAGTTGTCATTTTTAATAAATTTAGTACTTAATGCAAGTTCTTCCAAAAGTGAAAATAAAATCAAATTGCCGTCTTGCTTCGTATCGTAAGTCGTTACGTATGGAATATGATTTGATATTATCCCTAATACAATCAATGCCGTCACGATCAAAAAGTATTTTATTTAAAAGTAGGCAAGTACTTGTGACAGCCGCGGTGGCGTAGTTATACTGTGTGCGCTGTACCGCTCTGAGGTCCCGGGTTCTAATCCCGGGTCGGGGAAACTTATATTCGAGATTTTCTGCTCAGTATCAGTCCGGAGTCCGGAGTGTGTGTGTGTGTGTGTGTATGTAGGTACTTGTGTAGTTTTTATTAAATTGAGGAAATATGGAACCGCACACGTATCGCCACGCCCTGCGTAGGATCAGCTGTTATCGTGCGTCATGGACGATCCTTTTGTGAATAAATTGTCACGGCGTTACTATCATAACTCGAACGAGTGAGAAATATATTTAAATATTTTTTTTAATTTGATACAATTAATTCACTATTTTTTCTTAGTCCTTCAAATGGTTCTAAGTAACAACGTTTCGGTTTCAAAACGAATATAAAGTCACGGTGTATATGCATATGATTAAGACAAAATGTTGTGTGTTACTATCTATATGCGAGAAAAGGCCCTATTTTCTTCTCTGGGTAATTACCTGAATTGCGAAAGCCCTCTTGTACTGGTAAAATAATGTGCTTAAATTAAATTGAAGTAATTAAGCATGCGTGAAGCAATGCTCCTTGTTTCACAAAATAATGCACGAGGGCTTATGTAGTTATGCTTATAATTTTAATGGTGCTTTTCTGTGCTATTATTTGTGCATAATTATATTCAATTAAAATTTACAACGAATGAAGAATTTATTTATTCTTTGTCTGATGTAGTATTCCGAAGTATACGTTAGATACGCTAAATCTTAGAAAACAGATATTTTCATTATTCCAACTTATGTATTCAATTCCAATGAAACAATAATTAAAGTGGAGACCACGTACTGGCAAGTGCAGCGTCGGCCGTCCACCTGCAAGGTGGACAGACAACTTGATAAAGGTCGCAGGAACGTGCTGGATGCGGACCGCTTTTGACAAGTCCGTCTGGAAAACTTTGGGGAAGCCTATGTTCAGCAGTGGACGTCATGTAGCTGATGATGATGATGATGAATATTTAAATAAGATTTCTGTGCCTGTGCTTTGATATTATGGACGTCTAATCAATTATAATTTACTCATTGAAATATAATTATGGTGGTATAATACTGGTAGTAGGACTCTCATATGTAAGAGTCCGTCTGGGTGTGTACCACCGCAATGTTTATTTGTACCGCCAAGCAGCAATGTGCATGCACTGATGTGTTTCGGTTTGAAGGGCATTGTAGTCAGTGTAACTACAGGACATAATGACACTAACATCTTACGTCTCAGGATGACGAGCGCAGTGGAATGCCATACAGTACTTTGTAACTTAAGGTTCTGGATGGTGTTTCTACTGTTTATGGGTGGTCGTTTCGCTTACCATCGGGTGAACGGCATGCTCGTCTCGTCATTCGATGCCATAAAATAAAAAAATAAAAAAAAACTTTAGAGAGATTTTCGCGATAAATTTGTTTGATTTTTGCTCCCGACATTTTGAAGACTTTACAGCCTTCATGGTGGCGTCGGGTGTAAAAATTAAACAGATTTATCGTGAAAGAATCTGTACATCAGTTTAATTCCCATGTCGAACATTCCCGTAAATATATAAAATCATTATTATTTATACATTTGTATATGCACCAAAAGTAGGATATTAGCCTGAAAGCAAAATTTATCGACCAGCCGTTTTTGTTGATGTTTTCACGACCTTAACATTAGATTGAAGGAAGTACAATCAAGCTATTTTTGGAAAAGGCTCAACTAACGGGAAAAAACATAAATTAAACAACCGCGATACACCCGTAAAATGGTTTTATTTAAATGTCTAACATTCGCGTAAACATAAAAAATCACATTGAGCTTTACTTTATTCTTTCATTGCTTGAAAGTATAATAACATACTAAGTACTTTTTCTTTGAAGATGTGTTCACAAAATTTCGTCTGTTAAAAACTTTTAACGGCATACTAAAAAGCTCTCCAATTACATTCATACATAAAGTACCTAAAAGTTAACATGATACAGTGTAGAGTTTAAAAACATTACGCGAATAACATACTATGTAGTATTGGCAACGAGAGCTAGCACATTTTGCAGGTAGAACGCATTGGTATAGAGGGTTTTTTTCTATATCAATGGCTGAACGAGACAACTTTATCGTAAATTGATACATGACATATTTTTTTAATCTACAGTTACCTTTAGCTGATAAGAGTACGATACCATAATTACATATTATTAGAAACTGCAACGGTTTTGATTTAAATAAAAATATGTACCACTGACTTTACAGAAATACTTTCACAAAAAATATCACCAAGCGAACGACCGGCACGAATGCAATGACCAACTGACTCGAACTGTCAAACTGCTTTTATAGCAAAAATTGTAGATCATGTCATTAATACCCACGCAAAAAATAGTTTTGCCCTAACAATATTTTTTCCTTTATAAAAAGAACACATTGGAAATCTTTATAACTATAATGATCAAATCTTCCCGACGTGACCTCGCCTTCAAGTTATAAATAGAGGCACTAATATCAATAAAATTACACCTTATATCAGCCCACATGATTTCGAGCAAAAAAGATTTTACTAAAGAAATATTCAATTTCGTTATAATTTTTCCATAAACATTAAAGCATTCAATAACGCATAAACTGTTTCTTTTATAATGGTCTAATGAACCCTGCTAGAGCAAAGCTACGGCACTTTTACGTCTAAATAAAACGGGCTAAGACGATATAATTTCAATTAAATTCTTCAGTAACGTGCAAACGACTTTAAAAAGCGAACTCTTTCAAAACCGCTGAACAATCCATTTGAATCAAGATAAATGCACGCATATCAGTACTTTAATAACGTCCTTACAACGAGAGTGCTATAATCCATCCATTGATAAATTATTTCATATCGGGCATGCAGCTCGGAGCATATGCGACTGTCCACTAGCTAGAACACTGTAATTGTGATACATTGCACTATTGCAGAGTGTGTAATGGAAACGTTTTTATATAGAGGCACTACTTTTGTATAATTCTCGTATTTAGTCTCGTTTACTTTAGTTAAAATCATCTGATTCGAGCTTAATAATCATTTCAGTCTCTTTTATTTTTGCTGTTGGTCTGGTACCTATCAATCCATCTAGGAATTTTCGCTTAGTAAAGCTTCAAGATATATTTCCAAAATATTCGATTAAAATACATGGCATATCTTTTTCAACTAGATTAACTTGTGAGACCATCTGTTTGATTTCGGCGTACTTAGCGTATAAGGTTGTCGTGATACCTTGCCTCAGCGATCGCAGTCCGATACACAATTTAAAGCTAGTAGTGTGTATTTGAAACAGGCCTGTTCATAACAGGTTTGCAACAACAGGTTGTAAACACATTTGCATGCATTCGTATTTAACTTCGTGAGCGGTGTTCATGGAGGAGGCATGTAGCTAACGTGGCTAATACGTCTCTGATGCTTCACCTAACGCTTAATACGATGTCCACCAATAACGCCCCCACTGGATTCGTATTGAGGATATCGTGTATGGCCATTTGTGTCAATTTGTACACGTAATAGCAAAAGGGTATCGTATTCGACACGGAAACGATGTTATTGGAGTTTTGAAGAATGAGAGCCGATTTTTGATAGGTTAAAGTAGTGGATCCATCTATCTCTATAATGTCGGGCTGGATCGCTTTTCCGTAGATAGCTTTTTTAAACTTTTTTTTAGAAAATAATATATTTGCTAACTGTAATTTTTTAAGGGAAAGTACTGCAACATTTTTAAAGTAACCAAAATTTCATTACCTAGAATGTAGTTTGATACAATTCCATATGTGCTCAGACATACGTGATGAACACCACTAGCTGAACAATTTTAAAATGGTAGTAAGAAGTTGCAATGAAACTATACAATATTCATAAATGCTATTCTGTGTGTTTTTGCTCGAAATTATGAATTATATAAATAAACAAATGAAACGTATGGAATTTGGTATTTCGTAAGTGGTAGAACCACACTAGGTTTTTTAATCAATTTTATCTACAGCATGAATATATACCATATACCTTTGTCTCTTAAAAAACGACGTGAAGCGATAGCTCTGATATCACGTTTTGTACAATTAAACTACCGGATACCCAATAATTACGTTCTCCCTTCCCAGTTCGACCAATTCCCATTTTTTCTGTGACTGTGATTATGAAGAAATATTCTATAGAAGTTCCAATCTTCTCCGGCCACCTTCACAAAACACAATAAGTAAGCAAAAACTAGAAAATAAATGGCAGAACTACGTGATTGATAGGTTTTGTTTCGGCCCATTCGTCCCAGTCCGATCGGTGCTCGCGAATCTATTTCAGCATCAGTATGAACCGCGCGTATTTTAATCAGATTTTTTCAGATGAATTCCCGACGAAGCCAGGAAGCCAGGAGATTAAATTATCTTAAAAATATGGTCCTATACGATGAAAAACCTTATTTTATATTTAAACTGGCGAACCAATTTGAATAGATTTACCTTATATCAATACCCGGATAGTTTACTGGGACGTGGAGAGGTTTTTCTGAAAGGCCAGAATGAATAGTTAACATCAAAAGGGTAGGAGAGACCCTTTGAAATTTACAATTTCTTTGAAACGAAACAAACGTAACGATATTGCATGGACAACAAAGGACGTAGATACCTACATCCGCAGTTTTATATTAGCGTTCACGATAAATGAATCGTCTGAATGGAAGGAGCAAATTTTTTCCCTCACTACTGCTAGCATGTTAATGTACCATCTACAACCATCCTACTAATTATAAAGGCGAAAGTTTGTAAGAATGTATGGATGTACCTATGGATGTAAGGATGTTTGTTCCTCTTTCACGCAAAAACTACTGAACGGAATTCCATGAAATTTGGCACACGGGTAGATCATGTCCTGGATTAACACATAGGCTACTTTTTATCCTGAGGAAACATAAACCGGGACTTTTATCCCGGGAAAACTTTTTAATGCGGGCGGAGCCGCGGGCAAAAGCTAGTTTATAATGAAAATGATCAGTTAATGTTATAGTTTTTACGCTATGAATAAATATTGATCTATAGAAAAATTGATCATGCTGTTGCTATCTGCCATTGCCGTCTGCCGTCTGCCGCGTTCTGTGGAATATCACAGCTTAATAGTTTATAACGGCAATTATTTTTGCATACATTATGACAGCGGCGCGTACGCTGAGTCGGAATCATTCGGCTGTTTAATATAAAACGGATTTGCCGCAGCCCTGTTTTCCGCTGTGTTATTTTTGTCAGCTATTGAATTTACATGCAGCAGTTGTGCCTCCATGGTTGTCACTTCATGCATATGTATTACTATGCAAACTGCCACTTGCCTTTCATTGAATAAAAATATTTGAAATGCGACGATCACCCTTAAAGGTAGCGCTATTACATTCTGTTTTCTTTAATAAATGTTATCGTTAATTTACTTTAAGTTAATTGACAAAGATCTATGGCGCATACTGCGTTCCATTAATTCAATTAACGTCACAATGAAAGACGTAAGTTTATGCTAGTAAATTCTTGCTTAGTAATAATGAGAGCAGAACGTTATTGTGTTATAACTTGTATTTATTAAACAATATTAACTTTTATAGCGTCGCAGATGACAATTGAATTGTAACTTTCGAACAATGCTACGAGTTGGGGACGCGTCGAAAATTTTCAGCGAAATGCACGTTGGTAGGTGCACGCGAGCTTTGAAGACGGCAAATATTTTCGCACAAGTTCTCCAGTGCTGTCGGTAAGTTCTAATCTTAATTTACAGTTCGTGAGGAGTTTGTTCGCAATAACAAGTCGCAAGTTTGCCGAAGCGGCGCGGAATGCTCTTGACGGTAACATAAAAACAGTAAGAAATCTTACAATCCGCGATGACACATTGCGTTGTTGAACCGATTTATATACGAAAAATTATACTTTCAGAAAATGCTAGGGGAATTTTAAACACTTGTTATAGTAAATTAAACACACATTTCCTATCACTGAATGGACGTTATCAGTCACTACTGACGCCACTTACGTCATATTCTACCATGTACGAAATAATTCATTTGAGAACCAAAAATACAAACCACTGATTGTATTAGTCCCCTATTTTTTATGTAAAGTCTTTTAGATTACTTTATCAACTTCTTTATAAGAACTTTATTACAATTTTATTTTATCAAATTTTTATAAAGATACAATTTGATAAATTTCTAACTTTATTACAAATTATATGTATATTATAAAGTTACAATTGTTTTTAATTTTATCGTCATTTTTACAATATCTTACTCCCTCGGTGGCGTAGTTGTATTACGGTACGACTGCAAAGCGGAGGTCTCGGGTTCGATCCCCGGGTCGACAAAGTGATATGGGTTTTTCTTCTCGAGTATTAACCCGGAGTCTAGAATTGTGCCTGATATGACGATAGGCTTGCCCCCTATCTCAACATGAAAGGGAATACGCAAGTAGTAAGGGATTCGACGGTTCTAGAGCACGTTCGGGGGTCGGTTGGCGCCACTCTGGCCTAGTTCGTCAATAATTTCGATTGCTCTAATTTCGGCGCGTACGATCCGCGAATTAACCCGCGGATTAAATTGATACCTACCGCGAATTGATCCGCGGATTTAATTAATACCTACCGCGAATTGATCCGCGGATTTAATTAATACCTACCGCGAATTGATCCGCGGATTTAATTAATACCAACCGCGAATAAATCCGCGGATTAATTTGATCCGCGGAATCCATTTCATATCGCCCGCGAGATAGATATAAACCGCGAAGCGAATTGGAGTTGCGTGGTTTACGGTCCCCTCAAGCTTGTACCTTTTCCCTCTGTTTCGTTGTGCTTTTGTATTTCTACTTTCTAACAGCGACCCTTTTTCTTTGAAGAATACAAATGTCTTTGTTCCATATTCCTATGGGCTCGTGTTTCTACGTAAAAGCCATTTACAATTACCCATCACTCACCCTTTATGCATTACGGGCATTATTTATGATCCATAAAGCAATCGTTACAATACACCATACATTACTCAAATTCTAAGTAAAACCCTTCGGGTCTTCTCATTGTCAATGATTAACTGCATGTCCATTATTTTAAACAACAGTTACGGATCCTATTATTCCCATTTCCTGATGCTATGTATTCAATGGAACGTTCAAAGTGAAAGTTGAACATGTTGGATCCTGTCTGCAAGGAAATAATACTCGCTCTCCATATAAAAGCCAAACTCAAAATCACATGGTATCGTATTCCACTCTGTGCTCTCTTCGAAGTGTGATCTCCAGTTGTTTGTAATAGTGAAGTGATAGTAAAACAGTGTAATAGTAAATACTGAAGCTGATATAAAATGAATGTAAGTACCTTCTTATACTTTGATCTAAAATTGTTATAACCAGATGTTTTATCAATTGTATATGTTATGTGTTGTTCACTGGGTTAATGCATTTTAGTTGTATTTGATCTCTTATTTAATTTATCAAAGTTACTGTAGTGCATTTTATTTCACATACCTATAAGTGTTTATCATACAATACTTCCTTAACCGATTTGTTTTATTTACAGTTTTATTTTCGTTACATTTGATCTCTTATTAAATTATCAATGTTACTTTAGTGTACATTTATACTTCGCATACCTATAAGTATTTATCATATAATACTTCCTTAACCGATTTGTTTTATTAACAGTTTTATTTCATTTTATTACAGTTTTCGGAAAATACTTTCAAAAATTACTATTATGCTGAAGATATAGATGAACCTAGTGATGAAGAAGGTACACTCGCCTTTAAAGTAAAAAAAGCGATAATAGCAAACAAAAGATCCATGGAATGCAACAACATTGACGAATTTTTCGAAAAACCTAAGAAAAAGAAGACAACGACAAAAAAATCATCTAGTGTTGGTCGAGCGACGAGTGGTGGTGTTTCATACATAAAAACAAACAGCGATGACAGCAGTTCTGCATCACACCTCATAAAAATTGAGGTGTATGATGTTAATAAAATAAAAAACATCGCACCGACGGAACAATGGAAACATGCTGATGTGCGGGTTAAATATTACGCAGACACCGAGAGTGACAAAAACTTGCAATGTATCAAGGACGCGGTATACAACATAACTAAACAGTTGGCGAGTAAGGACGATTGTGTGAAATATTTTATAGACAACGACAAATGAACAAAGTGCCAGTGCGTATCAGTGTTTTAAAATCATAACTTTAGTCATATACTTTATTCTAAGAAACTATTATTGTAATAACTATACCTATTTTAATTTAATTTACATTGTATTGTATTTTAACTTTGTACTCTTTTAAGTTACATGCTTAACAGATTACTTCGTTTTTTATTCTAGAACTCTTTGTGTTGTTGCTAAGTATTAATGTAAATAGTAATAAGTCTTTTTAGTGTTTTTCATGTTCATGCTTACGATTGTAAAGTTATTACGAACATTCATTAATTGTTTGGAAGAAGTATAAGTTTGTATGGGGTTATTAATTCTCAATAAAGAAAAATCATTCATTCATTTTCATATTTCATTTATTCTCCTCAAAACATGATTTAAATAAACTAGTTAAAAACACATCATTGCATATTGTATTATCACTAAATAATACTTGAAAATCTTTGAGACTCTTACCATAATATTTATAGTACAGATACATTAAACAGTACTCTCCACAAACTATAGTAAAGTCATTTTGAATTCGGCTTGTATTATAATTCCACATTCTAGAATTCCTCGCTAAAAACATTCGGTGGTATCCTTGAGGTGGTCGACCGTATGAATCAAAGTACTGTCCAAAACCATTCTGATCTATGTGTATGGCAACCCAGTGAGAACCTGGTTTGTTATCAGAGTCTAAGTTGCTAACTACATATGTAGGAGTTACTACATGTATTGGTAGGCGATTGGCTGCATATACATTATATTCAATACATGGATCAATTTTCTTTAAGTAATTCTGTATTTCTATAGTATTCATTTTTATTTATCGAATCGCTGCAGAATCTTATCAAGTCGAATGATAAAGTGGTAATGTCGTATATAAGGTTAAGAAGACACTATTATGGTACTTATGTGGTAAGTTTTCTATTTTTGTGGGGTTGCAAGGATTATGGTAAAACAAAAATCTTAATATTTTTAATTCATTTTATTCGTAACTTACATCTAACAGCAAATCTGAATCAAATTATTCATACTTAATCTAATATTAAACAGTTAATTTTGTTTTCTTAACTACTATAATCTACTGAAATGTTGCGGTTTTTATCTATTTCAATAACATTATCAAACTCCGCATAAACAATACAATTAATAGTTTGTGATAAAGCTGTTTCAAAACGCACTTCTAATCTCACACTACCATGCTTTACAAGATTCCAATGACTTGAAGAGTTTGCTGATAAATCAGGTGTCAAATCAAATGCCAACATACAATACCCTTGAGCGTATTGTTCTCGGGATATCCCATTACCTTCATTTAGAAAGTGTATACCTGTTCCCGAAAACAATATATGATATACTGAAGTAAAAATATTGTTCTCAAATGAGGGTTGTAAAGCCTTTGATGGTATTTGTTGACCGTCTATGTATAAACTAAAAGTATTAATGTCATAATTTTGAAAGTTAAATGGGTTCTTAGTGAGGTTTCCATTGAAAGCAGCGTTATTTACAAATCCTACTATACACCTTTTAGGTAATTGCCCTAAGAAAATGTTATCTAGAGTTTTTCCTTGAACACCTGATGGTATTGTTAAAACTTTAACTTCAGCTCGAGTAATGGGGTATTTGGCTGTGGTAGAAGCTAAGACCTTTTGATGAGCAAGTAACACGCTGGGATTGATTCGTGCTCTACGAATTATCAAAGATGCATCCGTAATAGATACCTTTAATTTAAGGTCACCTGTAAAGGCCATGAGATTGAAATTTTCTCTAGAACGAACTAACTTAACACAAATATCAACACCATTGATTAAAAATTTTTCTTGATTGAATAAATCGCCATGCAAGTGACCAATCATTTCCAATTCTTTGCTTTCACTGGCTAGTTCTTGTCTCTTAGTAAATCCTTTATTAGTATCATCGGTGGAATCCATTTTTCCAGCCGTATCTTCATACCATAAGCCACAGGTGAGGTGAGAAGTTTTTGCCGCAGGAGCATAGTTCAATAAGTTTTCTATATACGCACGATAAGCATATGTGTTATTGGGTGGTGATACAAGTTTTTGATTTAAGTACACATCAAGTTGACTGAAGAGTGAGTGCAACCAATTGTTCACGGGAGCAACGACCGTAGATGCGGTGAGTTTGGTGTTATCTTGATTTACTATTTTCGCTTTCAAGTGAATTAACGTATGAGATAAATCTATGTAGTCATCTCCTGCCCCAGGAATTTGAAATTCTATAGGACCATCATCGGCAAGAGATGAAATTGGTTTATAATGGATCCAATTTCCACTTTCAATGCTAGTTTGAGTCGATGGCAATGCAAACAAATCCAATTCGGACTTAATACATTCACAAGAATGACTATGTAAAAAAGACATTTTAATTAATTGTTAGAAAATATGTCTTTAATTTGTTTTGGAGTAATTTTTGATTTTTTTAGAGCTTTCACTTTCGCGGTCAACGACGGAATGACTCCAGGTAGACGTTTTCGTTTTGTTATATATCCTGATCCAGACATATTGATTTTATTTATTTTTTCATCGGCCTTGCGTTTCAAGTTGGTACCAACTTCTTTAAGACGTGCTTTTATTGAATCTTCCATAGGTCGCGCACTAACCATATCTGTCAATAGCCCAACACCAGCACTTAATGCCTCTTTACCAACAGCTCGAACACCGCTAGACAGTAATGGTAAAACTGACCTAAACAATCCCCCAAGAAAACTACCGATTCCATGTCCTTTTTGATAAGGTGCCCCTTTATATACCACCCCTATACCTGAACCAGCCTGATGAGAATAATACCGTTGATAAGGGCACGACATGTCGGAGCGTTCAAAATGCATCATAATTTTTTAAAATGAAGTTTAACACACACCGTTCCAAACTGAAATGGTATCTTTTGTCCGGTGCTCGACCTTATATCTATTTCGATGGTATCGAATTCTCTTCGCATTACTGATAAGTAATGTGGAGGTGAAAATACATGCATTTTATTCGCACCATAGATGTATTTTGAGGGATCTAATGGTATAACTCTTAGAAGAGGTGTCATTACATCACCTACAATTTGAGGTTCAACTATATCGCAGTAAACGAATAGTTGAGATGGTAACCCTAAATGTAAATTAGCTGGACATTTTGCTAAATTCTTTTCAACGAGATTTCTGTTTGGTTCAAATCCCAACTGTAAGCCTAGTTTAGGAGATAATGTCACAGATTTAATTGTTTCGTCTAATACAGAAACAGACACAAATTTGGATATATTATCGTAGCGGAATTTGATTTTTTCCCTTATATTATTTAATGCTGATAAAATATGGTTAATATTATCATAGTTTGTGGCAGGTATGTGAGTTTTATAATATACTGTGGATAGTTTGTCTTCATGGGGCATTTTCATGATTTTTGTTATGTAAATAACATTATCATGATCTTGAACAGTAAACATGGTGCATGGATATTGGAATTCAACGATTCCTACACACCATTCTCCTTCCAATATTATGGGTTTGGGTAATTTTGTTGAAAAAATTGATGTTTTATTCTCAGGAAAGTATTCCATTGAACTATTGCTAAGTAAAGTTAAATAAAAATCCTTCATATTTTTTTCAAACTGGAAGCTAAAATCCAACTATTAAATTTGTTCGGATAACCTTTCCACTTAACTAACACTTGTTGTCTGTTGCCAGAGTAACGAGAGCGAATTATTTTATCGATCTTGTGTTCAATGGTGGGGTCATAAATGACCTTTTGTAATTCTCGTTCATAAAATGTTCCTACTATCTCTTCACCATCTAAATCTTTAATAGTATAAACGGGCCACGGACTACGTTCTATTATAGAAGAAATCACAAATATTTCATCGCTCCAATTAGATTCATAACCTTTTTGGAATACATGTTTATATTTGGTTATTCTAACATGATCACCGAGATGAAACATAGGTAGTATATTTTTTGATGATTTTTCAGATTTTTCATATAAATTACTCCAAACTGTCATTATATTATTAGAATTAACATCTGAAGGACACATTTTAATACTAGAATGAAAACTGTGATTGTAAGAGTGTATCAAGTTTTGCAAAATATCAATATATTTATGTGTATTCTTGTGTGTAAAATAGCGCCACATCTTCATTTTTAGCGTTCTTTGAAATCTTTCTACAATACTTGCTTTGATGTCTGGATTATTTGTCGTATAGTAATTAATGTTTTTTGTTTTAAAGTATCTTTGAACATCTTTTGATACAAATTCAGTGCCTTTATCAGATTGAATGTGTGTAGGTGTGGTGCTAGCTTCATTAAATATACTATCGAAACACTTTTTTACGGTTTCTGAATTTTTCTTTTGCAAGGGTCTGGCATATGCATATTTGCTAAAAACATCAATAACACAAAGAATGTAATTGAAACCTTTATTATCTTTAGAATAAGTTCGCATGTCACTTAAATCGGCTTGCCAAAGTTCATTGAGATTAGAGAGAACGTATTTGTTTCGAGCGAATCTTCTATGTACTGGTTTATGGAGTGTATACGTAGATTGAGATTGCAACCAGTTTTTAACGTCCTCCTTTTTCATTTTACCTTTCATAGCTTTTGATAATTTGTCGATATTACTATATCCAGCGGGGTGTGATACATCATAATAAATTTGATTTATTTCTAATAAGGGGTCCATTTTTCCCAATCAATCTTTTTCTTAATTTTATTTGCGTGTTTAATTTCACTAGTTGGTGTCAAATATACCTCTGTGTTTTGTGGCGGTTGTTCTTCGATGTCTTTTTGAAGTTGAGCTATGTACTCACGTCTTTTTGGATTGCCAATGTATGTTAAAGGTATTTTCAAATCTTTTAACGCTTTAGCAAATTTTTCCCAACCGGGTGGGTCGTTGTTTTTCAATGGTCGCAGTGTATCGCTTATTAAATCGATAATGTTACTGTTAGGAATTACTTCATTATCCACAATCACTGTGCCAGCATCATTCCAATAAATTTTGTTTTTATTTAGCGACACCGAATTCAATAATAACTCACCTTTTTTTACATATGTTTTTGGTATTAAATTTAAAATTTGTTCTGTTGAATAGAAAGGTTTTTTTTCGAGTGTAAAATGTTCTTGTTGCTTCTGTTCATCACTCAGTGTCTGACTGACAACTACATCTTTATTCTTGATATCATTATTTATATTAAAATTTTTCCAGCTTTCAGATGTGAGTTTATTGTTATCGTCATTTGAAGTTATTATAGGGAGTTCAATGGGACGACGATCTTCTTCCATAAAGTGGAGATATCTTTGTAAAATTTGTAAGTATAATTTACACTTTTTTCGATCATCCATATTACTGCTGAGTATTTTTTCCATTTCGCTATCTAAACGAGAGGTAGGATTTTCATTTCTTTTTTGATTTAACTTATCTATTAAACTTGGGTCAACTAACAGCATTTTTTTGGCGTGTTCCATTTTAAACCAGTCCACTTATCAATCCACTCAAAATAGAACCCAATATGATCGGAAGAAATGCACCACCTTTTTGAACTATTATATTCTTTCTTACTTTATTTGTACTTTTACGTACTAATTTTCGTAGTAGATTTTTGTATTTTTTTAGTTTATTCTTCGATTTTTCTTCAAGATTTATATTTCCTTGTAAAACATTATGAATACATTCACAAATAAAATTAATTTCGTTTTCGTTACACACTTTTAAAAGAGCTTGTTGATGTTTTGGTTTAAGCTTATAAAGAGCATTTAATAAGTGTTCATGCGTCTTTAAGCGTCGATCCATCATTTGCAAATGACGGGTATTTGTTGGTTTTTGACATATTTAAACTCTTTTGTGGGAATGTACACTGTAGGATGACCATCAGAAGGAAAGATCTTTGATTTAATTCGACACATATCAAAAGTATCTTGTTTTAGATCTATCATCAAATAGCCATGTGCTTCTTTTGTAGCATCTCTGTAAGAATCTTCTATGAATTTGCTATTTTCTGGTGATACTTGTCGCGCTAAGTAACGTATTTGAGTTTTATCACGTGGGTTTTTGAAATAAATGATGTAGTTTGAATTCAAAGAAATGTCTCTTTGTCCTTTACCTTGATGAAATAAATTTTGAGTAATGTAAAATACACTCAAGTTCCTATGATGACTACCTTTAGTAAATATGTCGACAATGCGACCATCAGATTCCCTCATAAGATCATCGATAATGATAAGGTTAGCTTCCTTTCCATCAAACATATTCATATCTGGTATACCCTGATAATAGTTTACATTTGGTACATCATATAAGGGTTGCATCTCATCAAAACACCAAGTAATTTGATGAAAAGTGGTGTTACACATATCATTTATGTATTTAATAAAGTTTGTTACAAAATTAGACTTTCCACACCCACTTGGACCTGCAACTATGGCAGTAAAAGGATGATAAAAGTGAAACATTTTTAAATGCACGTGTGAACTCAAAAAGCGCTTCGGATTGAATAAAACAAGAAGATACGATTGAATGTATTATATTTGATTTTTTGTTCCACATACAAAGATTACATAATATTCAAATAGTTTGAAAAATGATCACATACAATTCAAAGATGTTTTCAAAAATATTACAGTAATAAAATTAATATACATTATAGTTAAATCAGATATAAGAATTAACTTCCTACAGACATTCAAATTTGCATCTTATATTTCATGATACACAAAATAGTTGTCATAGTATCACAATAAAAAAAAAAGAAAGTACATAATAAAGACAGAACATTAAAATATTTAAATCCGAAAATAGAACATACACACACACATTAACATACATATTTTCGTTGTACAGAATTCACTGATAAAATCAAATGTCCTTTATTTTATAATGACCCCATGCAAGAGTATCTGTCGAATTCTCTATTAAATAACGTTTTGTGTCATTGTGTGATAAAGATATCTTATTGATTTTTTGTGTATATATAGCATGTTTAATAGATTTGAATCTTATCATTCACTGTATTGTGTTTTCTTTTCATATAAACATGATTTATAATCGCTGAGACAAAATTTTTTTGTGACACTTTTATTAATCCCTTTTGCTTTACATATACATTTATTTTGCACATCCATTGCATACATTTTAGAGCGAAGACCTACAAACTCTTTAAGAATTTTTCCGTTATTTTCGTCTTTAAAAAATCCTAACCGTTTTTTATTCAATAATGGTAAACCATATTGATTACTTGGTGGATAGTCTGACGTATCAAAGTAGTTGGCTAAATCAAGTTTTATATCAGCATAATAATTTTGCGTAAATATTTGATATATTAAACTATCGGTATCAGTATATAGTAATTTAATATTATCTTGATATTTCAGTTTCATATAATCGTAATGGAAATCGTATAGTAATGTTTTCGATATATCTAAAATACAAAAACCGAGGTAAATTGGTTTATTATATAAAACGTTAGTTTTGTTTAATTGTATTGCAACTAAGCTCTCTGAGAATATAGATAAACTATGGAATTCTGGTCTTGCTATCAAAGATTGAGCACCTTGAGTTTTGCCACGATTTAACCAATGATTTATTAATTTGACATGAACTCGCTTTCTTACATTTTCCATTGTTTTACCAAAAACAGAATTATTCATAAGTTTAAAAAAATCTTTCTCAAAATCTGAAGTAGCTAATGATCGCATATGAGTGTTTAAGTCTATGTAACTTTTCAGCCATGCAGACTGTTCAAATTTTAAAATTCTATGAATTTTAACTAATCTAAGACCATTTTTTAAACATTGTTTGAGGTTTCTATAATGAATGACGTAATTTTTTTTATCTTTTAAATTTGGAATCAGTTTCTTGTCTTTGCTGCTTCCTAAACATACGTTTTCTGGACAAAATGGAAAATCTGAATGAAAATCATGTAAAGTTTTTGAATATTCTAAGTCTACTTCCAATATAAACCCATGTTTGGCATCATCGGCTATATTAAAATCTGTATTTATGTCGACCCATTCAAATTTTCCTGTCGGGAGACATTGGGACATAGCCCAACCATAAAGGTTATTTGCGTCTAAGTACATCAAAAATGAAGATGGTTTACTTGAATTGTATTCCGACATAAATATGTTATTTGCCACTGCATGTCTATTGCTGCATTGTGATATACCACCCCGAATATTATTTGCTATAAACGTAACCTTGTCGATATCTGTTAAGAGTTCCAAATTTATCTTGGTAAAATTTAACATAGCATCCCAACTTAAACCAGGTGCTGTATAATAGTGGGCAGGATCTAAACCGTATGTTTTAAGACAGACATCCCTAAAATTTTCAAATATATCTGCTAACAACAATACATCTGTTTTTAAATATAGGTCTGAATATTCACCCATATTTTTACAATTAAAATGTTTCCACACGTCTTGGGCATGATGGTATTCACTTTCTGTAATGTGACTATCATTTAAAGAACTATAAAACTGATCGCGAGTGGGAAGAGAAGTTATTTTTAAAGAATCAAATGTTGTCATGTATTCGTATGGATATACACCTTTTCTTATTAAACGTTTAAAATCTTCTTCACATGGATATTTTAACTTGAGTTCACGAAATTGTTCGGGTAGTAAGTTCTGAGCTAATTTGTTAAGGCTACTTGACATAAATTTAAAAGAATCAAGAAATCGTAATTTTACAACTCTGTTGTTGATTTGTAAAACTTTAGAAAAAGAAATGTATTTTTCTTTGTTCTCAGGAATAAGTTCAATGTCACCTTTCTCGAAATCAAGACCATGCACTATGAAATGAGCGTCATAATTACTTAAATTATGTAAAAACACTGGTACAAAATTAGGAGCTTTGTATTTCTGAGAGCATACTCTATGAGCTACACCTTCATATACTCCAGTATGCCAATTGTAAGATACTGTGCTATCCTTGTTTAATTAAGTAGCACAAATGTAACACGAATCACTTTGACTGATATTTATTTCATTTTCTTCAGTTAACGGTAAAGATGATCTTACAAAAGAATTTTTTTTACAGATATTTTCTAAATCTGTGTTAATGAATTGCATAAATTTTAGCGCGCAATCTTGTCCTGTATAAGATCTATATACTGAAAGATTATCATCATACGAACATTTAACATAATACCCAAAACTATACGTTTCATGTTTTTGAATATTAACAGTTGAAGATTGATTTGGATTGTTAGAACAACTCTCTATTGGGTTTAAAAATGCTTCAAAGTCAGCATACACAACGAATGGAACTCTTAATTTACGTTCATAGTTGTTAAATGAAATTTGGTTTGATGGTATTAATTCATTAAACCAGTTTCTTTTGCTATCGCTTTCCGATGGTAAATTTGTGCACACATTGAAACAGTCATTTTCTTGGTGTCGTTTTAAATTATGTAATGATGGAAAATTTAATAAACACCCATCACAAATATGAACTGCATGTTCAGAAGTCGATATCTGTTTAGATAATAATCTCGAGAGGTTTTTAATAAAACAGTAATGACCTTTAGAACCTTGAGATATATACAACAAGTTTAAGTGAGTAGTTTTTCGACGTTTCGTAAAGTGTAATGGACCTACAACTTTATTTGATTTGCTTATTGAATCATATTGTAATCCAAAAACATTAATACTCATACTGTTCAATTTTTCAAACTTATGGATGTCGTTAATTTTTATAGGAAACGATAGGTTATCAAAATTTAACTTATTTTTATGTATTATATAAGATGATACCCTATTGGAACTATGAGTGACTGGGAATAATCCTGACAAAACTGCCCAACGAAAGCATTCGTGATCGTTATTTTGAACATTGATTACAGCTTTCTTGTGTTTTATATCTAACGGTAGGTCTATGTATGAAGATCCACGCAATGGGTTAAATTTGTTGATATTCATATCCAAGTGATTTATTTTAACTAAACTCCATCCGCTACCTTTTTTTTGAAAATTTGTCATTTTGTTTGTAATTTCGGTGATTATAGATGAGAAAATAATATCTTTATCATCACCTTGACAAACAAGATAGTTTGAAATTTGGAAATCAAAAATATTTAGTAGATTTTTTGTTTCTTGTGTGAAATCCGCATTGAGAATAAAATTAACTTTTACAACAGAATATTCTGAAATAGATCGTTCTAGTAATGTATAAATTACATTTTTAATATTTTGTAAAAATAATTCAGGTGATTCAAACTGCGTATCAGAAACTAAATTAGATTTCACTCGATATGTAATAATTCTATTACCAAAAGCACTATCAATCAATTGAACATTAGGTAGATTATTATCTCTTCTAATTAAATTATTTTTATGTTTATTGCTCTTATAGTGACTGGTCATATATTTTTTTGACACATGTACGTGACACTCAGGACATTCAATTTTATCTTTTATCATTATGCTGTTCTGTACTTACATTTACAATGGTACCCAGCGATGATGTAGATGTTGAAGGAGCTTCAAGACGAATATTTTTTCTTCTCTTTAACGGATCCTCCTCAAACAACTCAGTTGGTGCTAATCTTTTCCTTTTTCTGCTACCTTCTCCATTCTGCATAGATCTGATGGATAAGAAAACTGTTAAAAATTGTGATCACACGTAATAAGCTTCTTACTATATTTCTATTCTTTAAATAGATACTAACATTTTTTGTTATTTACACTGAAAACAATATGCTTTCATTGATAATACACCATCAATATCATCCTCATCGGTATGAGTTTGCTGTGAGGTTCTATGACCACTACATGGCGTATAATAAGGAGCAATATCAGGATCTCCCAACATTGACACTGGCAAAACATTTTGTATATACCAAAACCGTATGAAACGATGATATTTATTTAGAATAATATTTTTATCGAAACTAGCAATCTCACTCTGAGATAAACTAGAAATATCAAGCGAGTGGTACATTTCGGTTGCACACTAATGTTAAAAATATAAACGGAAGAAACAAGTGGAATGATTGTGCAAAGATGTCCCAACCATTATAAATAGTTGAATTGTATCCCCTCTTCGTGGATGCCCAGAACATGTTGCAACAAGTCTTAACATAATAAAAAATGTTATACTCACGTTTCAACTTGTGTTTGTTCCATTTTATCACAGAGCTCGTAAAGTTCTTTGTCGTATTGTGATGACATCAGGTCCATAGATTCAATGTTCTCGAGAAGTGCGACGAGTTCCATGTTGTGTAAATCACAGCTTGATATTGCATCCATCGTGAGCAATGCCTTCGTAGTACCTTCTTACTTTAATAATAAACACTACCCTAATCAATGCAATTTAACTTTAAACTATCCAAACAATTAATGAATGTTCGTAATAACTTTACAATCGTAAGCATGAACATGAAAAACACTAAAAAGACTTATTACTATTTACATTAATACTTAGCAACAACACAAAGAGTTCTAGAATAAAAAACGAAGTAATCTGTTAAGCATGTAACTTAAAAGAGTACAAAGTTAAAATACAATACAATGTAAATTAAATTAAAATAGGTATAGTTATTACAATAATAGTTTCTTAGAATAAAGTATATGACTAAAGTTATGATTTTAAAACACTGATACGCACTGGCACTTTGTTCATTTGTCGTTGTCTATAAAATATTTCACACAATCGTCCTTACTCGCCAACTGTTTAGTTATGTTGTATACCGCGTCCTTGATACATTGCAAGTTTTTGTCACTCTCGGTGTCTGCGTAATATTTAACCCGCACATCAGCATGTTTCCATTGTTCCGTCGGTGCGATGTTTTTTATTTTATTAACATCATACACCTCAATTTTTATGAGGTGTGATGCAGAACTGCTGTCATCGCTGTTTGTTTTTATGTATGAAACACCACCACTCGTCGCTCGACCAACACTAGATGATTTTTTTGTCGTTGTCTTCTTTTTCTTAGGTTTTTCGAAAAATTCGTCAATGTTGTTGCATTCCATGGATCTTTTGTTTGCTATTATCGCTTTTTTTACTTTAAAGGCGAGTGTACCTTCTTCATCACTAGGTTCATCTATATCTTCAGCATAATAGTAATTTTTGAAAGTATTTTCCGAAAACTGTAATAAAATGAAATAAAACTGTTAATAAAACAAATCGGTTAAGGAAGTATTATATGATAAATACTTATAGGTATGCGAAGTATAAATGTACACTAAAGTAACATTGATAATTTAATAAGAGATCAAATGTAACGAAAATAAAACTGTAAATAAAACAAATCGGTTAAGGAAGTATTGTATGATAAACACTTATAGGTATGTGAAATAAAATGCACTACAGTAACTTTGATAAATTAAATAAGAGATCAAATACAACTAAAATGCATTAACCCAGTGAACAACACATAACATATACAATTGATAAAACATCTGGTTATAACAATTTTAGATCAAAGTATAAGAAGGTACTTACATTCATTTTATATCAGCTTCAGTATTTACTATTACACTGTTTTACTATCACTTCACTATTACAAACAACTGGAGATCACACTTCGAAGAGAGCACAGAGTGGAATACGATACCATGTGATTTTGAGTTTGGCTTTTATATGGAGAGCGAGTATTATTTCCTTGCAGACAGGATCCAACATGTTCAACTTTCACTTTGAACGTTCCATTGAATACATAGCATCAGGAAATGGGAATAATAGGATCCGTAACTGTTGTTTAAAATAATGGACATGCAGTTAATCATTGACAATGAGAAGACCCGAAGGGTTTTACTTAGAATTTGAGTAATGTATGGTGTATTGTAACGATTGCTTTATGGATCATAAATAATGCCCGTAATGCATAAAGGGTGAGTGATGGGTAATTGTAAATGGCTTTTACGTAGAAACACGAGCCCATAGGAATATGGAACAAAGACATTTGTATTCTTCAAAGAAAAAGGGTCGCTGTTAGAAAGTAGAAATACAAAAGCACAACGAAACAGAGGGAAAAGGTACAAGCTTGAGGGGACCGTAAACCACGCAACTCCAATTCGCTTCGCGGTTTATATCTATCTCGCGGGCGATATGAAATGGATTCCGCGGATCAAATTAATCCGCGGATTTATTCGCGGTTGGTATTAATTAAATCCGCGGATCAATTCGCGGTAGGTATTAATTAAATCCGCGGATCAATTCGCGGTAGGTATTAATTAAATCCGCGGATCAATTCGCGGTAGGTATTAATTAAATCCGCGGATCAATTCGCGGTAGGTATCAATTTAATCCGCGGGTTAATTCGCGGATCGTACGCGCCGAAATTAGAGCAATCGAAATTATTGACGAACTAGGCCAGAGTGGCGCCAACCGACCCCCGAACGTGCTCTAGAACCGTCGAATCCCTTACTACTTACGCACGGTGAAAAGTAAGTGTGTTCTACAATATCTAACATCAAAAGCTTATCAAATATATCCCTGATTAGAACAATAAATCTTTTCTTTCTTTCCGATTCTGCATCGAACTGAAACTTGAATAACACAATAAAAATATATGCATAAGGTAACTTTCTTACTGTTAACTCACTGTATTGTCTGATGAAGCTCACTCGATTTACAGGTGAACTGTACAACAAATTGATTCCATACATTCTCACTTTATTAGCTTTAAATTGGTTTATGCTTTGTTCACGTAAATAGTTCACAGTTCGCAGCTTTGTACTAGTATTTCGATGGATAAATTCATGGAAACAATCAAATCTCAAATTTATCCGTTGATATACTAAATTGGTTATCGTAAATTGCTAACCTGGTAGCTGGAATTGCAATTTTGACCAATCCAATCATTTCTCTTGTTGACTAGTAAAAATAATAAATTAATCTTTATTTTTTTCTATTGCATCGAATGACAAGACGAGCATGCCGCTCGCCTGATGGTAAGCGACACGACCACCCATACACACTAGAGACACCATCCAGCACCTTGAGTTACAAAGTACCGTGTGGCATTCCTCCGCGCTCGTCATTCTGAGACATAGATGTTGAGTCTCATTTATGTCCTGTAGTTACACTGGCTACAATGCCCTTCAAACCAAAACACAGTACTTGCACACTGCTGCTTGCCGGTAGAAATAGTCATTGCGGTGGTACCCACCCAAACGGACTCTTACATATTATGAGAGTCCTACCACCAGTAGTATTCATGTGAATAAACCAACTATAATAATGATTTCATTACGCAAACTTTATTAGTATGACTGCCTCGGTGGCGTAGTTGTATTACGTACAAGTTACGAGTACGATTTGCGCGCTGAGGTCCTGGGTTCGAATCCCAGGTCGGGCCAAAAACTTAGTGACTGGGTTTTTCCATCTTAAAAAAATTACTCAGTCGCAGCTCGGAGTCAGGAAGATGGCAGTGTGATACCCCCGTGCCTCGGAAAGCACGTAAAGCCGTTGGTCCTGCGCCTGATCTCTCTCCGGTCATGTGGGATTGCCGTCTCACCGAAATATGAGAGTGAAGGAATAGCAAGTGCACCTGTGTATTGCGCACACACTTGTGCACTATAATATCTCCTGCGTACCTGGCTGATCTTTGAGATTGGCCGCCGTAGCCGAAACTAGCTAGGACTATTTCATTTCACGGTACGTCTGCAATGCTGAGGTCTCGGGTTCGATCCCCGTGTCGGACAAGATGATATTGGGTTTTTCTACTCAGTATCAACCTGGATTCTGGAGTTTGAGACCGATGTGGCGTGTGACCAGAGTAATATCATATTATGGGATGGAATACCCACGACGAAAAGTGAGTCCACTCTACCAACCGCTTCGGCAATAAAGGACGTTACTGTGTATAAATGTATGTATTAGTACACAATCTACTAGTTTTAATAGAATGACCTGATTCTACGTTCTCGAAACTAATTATACTCCACATAATATACACGGGGGTACAATTACTCAAATATAATTTTGTATACAAGTTGCACTAGACAGTTTTAATTAATTCACAAAACGTGTAATTTGAAACTTCTCTGGAAGGCCACCAAACTCTCTTGTTTATTTTGATGTTTACATTTTCATACTTGGCTATAGGTTAGTTTCCTATGTATGATTTTATAAATTATTTTGTATGTAACAGAACATAATACGAAAAAGAAATTCTTCTGTGAAATCAGCATTAAAATTAGTTGAAAAATAAAGCATTTATCATATTTGAAATATTGTTGTAGCAAAAGTGGGGACGTGGAGAGGGTATCGCGCTATCTCTTTCGCATGCACGCAGCGTTATGGCTGGCGACTCACAGTGACGTCACAGTGTCATATTACTGTTATTTGACAACTACCCCTTTCACCAAATTTCAAAATTTTATAACTTGCTAATTATTAGCCCAATTTCAAAAATTATTTTTCCGTTACATTTTGGATGGCATACATTTTTAATAAATGTATTAAAAAAAGTAGCCAACTACCCTATTTTATTTATTGTTCAGATTTATATTTGCTAGGTGAACTGAAAGAATTTCTTGATGTGAAATTAGCCGTAAATATATCGAAATACAGAGCTTACGAGTAAGCTCTGTTACGTTCGACCGTTGGACATTAAATAACTGAAATGTTACTGACATTTTTTAAGGTTCGTAACAAATGGGATTTTATTGCTTTCAGGATAATAATCCAAGTTTCAAAATATAACTCCCTCTGTGTTCTGATACAATAATACTACTAATAATATAAATGCGAAAGGTTTGAAAATTATCGGATGTTCATTACACATTGTTAAACGAATTTAGATTACCAATTTTCATCATCAAAAGGAGGTCCCGGGATCGATCCCCGGGTTGGACAAAGTGATATTGGATTTTTCTCTTCAGTATCAGCCGGGAGTCTGGAATCTGTGCCCGATGTTTGGCGATAGGCTCGCCCTCATCACACATTAATCCGGGAAGAAATCTTCGTAAGCGCATCTGTGAGCAAACGGCCATAAATTAAACTAAATTAAATCTGAAAACTGCCTCACAGTTGGAAAGAACACAAGATAAAAATATTAATTAATTAACTATTAAAATAATAAAAATAAACAGCAAAAAATATCATATTCATCATAAATCCAAAAGTTTAAATGAAAACACTAACAACTCCAAATAAAATGCACGAGGCGTCCATAAGCATAAAGTTAACAAATGCGTAGTTAAGCCGTCACCTAGCTAATTAATATTTCAGTTTAACCGAGCAGCAGAACAAACACGAAGTTCGTCAAAGGGATTCGGCTAATTTGATTTCAGTGTTCGGCCGCCACAAGAGGGTTAGCCAGACCATGTCTATTGGACACATGACACGCATTTACGAAACAACTGCCGCTAATAAATTGTTATCTTAATAAGTTGGCGAAACTCAGATATTTCAAAGTTACTAGTTTGCCCGATAAATGTTAATTTATCACTTGAGCTTTAAATCCCTTTACTAATAACGGCCAGTATATGTCTGTTTGTGTAAGAATTAAACTAATGGACAGATAACTAATTTTAACATAATCATCCATCATCTGGGAAAGGCCCATAATGTAATACTGTTTAAATGAAAGACACTTAAACGTCTGTAAAAATTACCAGTAAATTACATTAAATGACTGGCATAGCATGTAAAGGCACGTCTGCTATAAGTAGGTACTCGAGTTCAATCTATTGATAGATGTTGCTAACTAAAATCTAGTTTCAATAACAAACATTTAGCCAGATACCTAGAAATTTATTAGCACGCTGTAGTCGCAGAGGTGCAACTAGTGCACCTACATTTCGCCATTATTCCGTCCCATGATGTGATAGGGGGCACAAATTCCAGACTCCGAGCTGATACTGAATAGAAAAACTCCATTCCATTTTGCCCGACCCGGGGATCGAACCTGAGACCTCAGCAGTGCAGTTGTACCTTAATACAACTACGCCATCGAGGCAATCTTGAGTATTTTTTATACATCATATATGTCGGAGTGACTAAAATACTATAAAATAGGATGCTGGTTAATTACCAGTATTTCAATATTACATAGTGAGATTTAAAAATAAACTACTTATTTCTAAACGTAGTGTAACACAATGTTGCAGATTGATTTGAATTTGTAAAATAAGTTGTTGATTTGACTATTTTTAGTTATAATTATTGTATTACTGTTGACTTCAATGAATCGAGTAGTATGAAATTATGTAGAGGGGAGCGAACCTTTATAATGAGAGCGCAGACGCGCTTCGGGGCATTCGAAGTTTAGTTAGGTAGCTCAACAGAACGTTGTTATTACTCTGTATTGTTGTTCAGACGAAATATATTACGTTCATATGAGAAAACCGGCTTTTAATAATTATTATGGAAAACTGAAATCATGACGAAGTCTAAAACATGGACATACCACCTTCGCCCATACCTCCATCATCCAACTCCGAAATATAATTATCTCAATACTCACCCTAATACTATATGAAAAATTAAGAGATGCAAATAATATTCTCTTCATACATCCGTGTCTCACAATCAACAAATAAGAAGCTATGTTTAACATTACCCGCCTCAGGGCAGGGGTTAGTCTGTTCGGCAAATATTATTATATTGTGCCGGCCCCAATTATATTATTATAGTTCAAAAACTCACTTGAATTATAACAATTTAGGGATATTAAACTTAGTTTAATTATCATATAAATGTGTTTGGTATTTAACGTAAATCTAAAGTAATAGACGTGGATAAATATTGATATTATAATTTTAGGTTGACTTGTGAGTAGGTCAAAAGATTATCCAACCAACAAATCAAGCTTTAATTGTATGAGGTCATGCGCGTCATGTACCTATCAATCGATACTATTTATGTGCGCTGAAGAATCAGATGTGGATATGAATTATAATGAATTTAAGCGGTTTAGCTTATGGGTAACTGCTATTTTAAGGCTAATATTTGGATGAAGTGGGTTTCACTATCCATGCATACTTACGCTTTTTATCCGCAAAGAAGCAAGTAGAGACGTATAGACGTAACTAATGCGGTTTTGCCGAGCGTATTTATTATCCTTGTCATGATTTGATAGAGGACAGATTCTAATCCTAAATAGCTTAGATTTGTTTTAATAAATCAAAAAAATATTACTTGAGCTGCCTGTTTGAATCTCGTCACGCCGAGTCATTACATTACATTGTCCTAAACAACGTTGCCAGAATAAATAACTGTTTAAATCAAAATAGTACACAGTTTGTATACGATAGCGTCACGTTGAACGATAGGTGCACTTACGGAGACTTGAGAGGCTCAGGCCCATGAATAAAGCATGGGCTCAATGTGGAACCCGTGTTGAGTACGCTTTGTTGACTGACGGCCTGGCGCTGAATGCTGATGCCGTATTATTCTAACTTGCGAGAACATATTTTTGCTAAATGTATTAATTGACCTCTACCGGAACTCTATACAGAATTGGCAGTAAATGGCGCGTTTTGTTTAATGGGTAAAGGATATAAGTTATAGATAATATTTTGGTTTCGTCGTGGAAAAGAATTTTCATTTTATTACGAAGCTTAAGTAGAAAATTATCACCTTTGAATCGAAAATTTTCTTACTTTATTTTGTCGTTAAAATATTTTAAATTTCCTGGTACTCTAATGAATGAAGCCAAAAATATCTTTAATGAACCTATAAATATTAATTTCACTCAGCAACTCATTAGCGACTTCTATATTGGCCTTTTTGGCAAAACTTCGCGCTTAAGATCAACAATCTTGATTAATATTATATGATAAATTAATTTCACAAACACAAAAGCGGATGAAAGTTTCAACCCAGAAAATCAGAGTTAAATCACAATTTTCAATTTACGACATCTTCCGTAGACATTAGTCTTAAATCGAATGTACAATAAAGCAGTTTGAACTGAAGTTAAATCCCTTGTTGAAGCGGAAAGCAATTAATTAAACTGGTTTGTATAAGAACCGTCGTCTTACCTGACACTAAGCTGCATTTTATTCGAAAATCTATGTTGATTGTTTAAGACGGACGAATTTACGTCGAAACGTTTGTAAATATTCATTGAGTGTTGGATTTCTTGAAAATATTTTCATCAGCTAAATGTTTTATGTAGTAACGAAGTTGCTATTAGTTCAGCTTTAAAATTACTCGATTGTAGTCTTAATTTGTTATCTATAAAGACTGCCTCGATGGCTTAGTTGCAATAGTAATAGTTGTTCTATTCAGTATCAGCTCAGAGTCTGGAATTTGTGCCCGCTATAGCGATAGGGTGGCCCCCTAACACATCATGGGACGTAAAAATGGCGAAAAGTGGGTGCACTAGTTGTGCTACGGGATAAACGCCGTGAGTGTGTGTGTGTGTGTGTGTGTGTGTGTGTGTGTGTGTGTGTGTGATCTATGAAGATTATTTCGTTGTACACCACCTACAAAAGTAATTATATAAAGAAATAAAGACTACAGGTAAGTATATTTCAAATACGTTTTATACAATAAAATCGAGACCCCGAAAGTTTGCTAACCACACCCACGCCGATAATTGCCAACAAATTATAAACATGTCAAGAATTTTAAGGGGTTTTATTGGAAATAAAGGTAAATATAACGATGAAAAGAAGATAAAACTAACAGGGCTTGATTTCGAAAACCACAATTACCAAACGTGATTTCTAACGCTGCCGAGATTTATTATAGCAATTATGTTGTTGGAATCAACAACCAGAACAATTTATGAAGCTCGTTCTATCCAATCGGTAGCTCTATAGTAATTTCACTGCCCTTAAACCTTCGTATTTTTAGGTGAGCAACTGTTTATTCAACGAGCGAGTAGCTTGTAACGATTGTTTTAGTTCCCTGGCCAATCTTGTTTACCGAACTTGGAACTGTTTTTTAGGGTTCCATTGAAGTAAGTTTTTTTACATTTTATATGGCCGACGGTGAACTGAACACTTAAACTTTCTTCGCTTGCGCCTTTTAAATTTGTTATTTATTTTTTTGTAGCCGGAACATCAGCTTCATTTTAGTTTCATACAAATAATTTCCGTGTATTTGCATATAAACAAAACGGATATAATATTGTGTGTAACTGTAAATTAAGTATGGATGTTTAGTCAACGATATTTTAGAAATATAATTGGCTTTACTTTACAACATATCATGAAAATAATAACTTATTCCAAACCGAGTCTTTTTAAAAAGGTTAAAGCCTTTTTTTGACGCAAAAAATATTTTCTAGACTATTCACCTGCAATGACATAATTTTATTTAAAATTAAGTATGAAACGTTTAAGTGCAAATTGCAACTTTCGGCTTGTCACCCATTTATAATAGTTCACAAGCGGATTGTAACAAGTCCCTACTCCGAGCGAAACGTGTCCTAAATGTTATCTTAAATACATCCACTCCGGCACCGTAATTAAAATTCATTTCAGGAGTTCCACACGTAAAGCGACCTGATTATCAAATGTACAGAAGTTGTGTTGTTTATTTATCGTAACAATGTAATTACAGAAGTAGCTTTATCCGTGATATCCTTATTTAGCTCTCTTGGTATCATGAATGAACAAGTAGATCTCTTAAGTTTTGATTCTAAAATTACAATGAACCTGCTTTAAAATTTATTCAAGCCGGTCAATAACTCATTAATAAATTGACTGCCGCGGTGTAGTAGTTATATTGCGTGCGCGTTACGAGTACGAGAGGTCCTGAGTTCGAATCCCGGGTCGAGACAAAAATATTGTGACTGGGTTTTTCCATCTTAAAAATTACGCAATCGCAGCTCGGAGTCGGAAAGTTGACGATATGATACCCCCGTGCTTCAGAAAGCACGTAAAGCCGTTGGTCCTGCGCCTGATCACTCACCGGTCATGTCGGATTACCGTCTCACCGGACTATAAGAGTGAATGAATAGCGAAAGCACCTGTGTTTTGCGCACACACTTGTGCACTGTTATATCTCCTGCGTACCTGGCTAATCTCCGTTGAGATTGGCCGCCGTGGCCGAAACTGGCTAGGAGGATTACGTTTTAATAATCCAGTAGGTATTGTTGACGTGATGCTACTCGACTCATCTTGTGTATGTTTAATATGATAAGTAGTGATAACTTACCAACCCACTTGCTGAACTTCAGTTATGGAATAAGAAAGCTGGACACGAAGCAAAAATCGACTCCGTGGTGTGCGGGGTCACGTATCACGGAGCGCTCTGAAGTATTTCATAAGTTTTATTGCAATTCGAAAATATAAAACATTCCACCAATGCTATCGTATTAACAATCTATATCGTTTGGATTAATTTCATAATTCATACATAGTATCACGCCTCTATCCCATAGCGGTAGGCAGAGACTATGGATTGCCACTTTGCTCGATTCTGGCACACTACTTTTGCTTCCTCTACCTTCATCAATCTTTTTATACACTCCCGTCGGTTCAGGGTACTTTTGACCTGGTCTTTACTTAGAATGTCAGTCTCCTATCATCCCTTCACCATAGTATTCCACACTCTATCATTCACAGTCTTCCCACACATGCTTCCTTACGCTCTCATTTCCACTGCTTTAATCTTACTTTCGTGCTTTTCCTGTCATACCACATTTTCACTACCATACATTAGAATTGGTAATAAAATTCCTCTGCAGACAACCAGTCGTGCTTTTTTGGACACATTCCGGCTACCCATAAAGGTGCAACCCTCCATTCACCCGGTTACCTGCACTCACTCGTCCCTCAATATCACTGTCATACCTACCATCATTTATAAAAACACATCCCAAATATACAAAATCATTCCCAGCCCGTACGTACTGTCTTTCCTATTTTTTAGACAGCCATCCATGAATAGGTTGAACAGCCATGGGCCGCTACACATCCCTGTCTCACACCCTTATTAATCAGAAAACAGTCAGTGTAGGCTTCATTTATCCTGACACAAACACTAGAGTCCTCATAAAGAGACTTCACTGGTCGAATCAGGCTACCCACCCCAAACATGGACAAAGTTGACTACAGTTCCTTCTTCATCACTCTATCATAGGCCTTTTCCAAATCTACGAAAGCGCCGAAAATGTTTTGCCCTTTAGACAAATACTTCTCCACGATGCTTCGCAAGGAAAAGACCTGGTCCGTGCATCCCATACCTATTCGTAATCCGGCTTGCATATCCCATACTTTATCACAGGTTCCTTTTATAGTCCTTTCGATATATCCCATACTTTATCACAGATCCTTTTTATAGTCCTTTCGATCAGAGTTTGCATATAGTTTGCCGGAGACACTAAGAAGGCGAATGCCTCGGTAGCTTTGACAGTCCTGTTGCGACCGCTTTACCTTGTACAATGGGATAATAATGGTGCAGCACTAATCTTTCGGTACCATACCTCTGTTCCAGCACAAATTCAAGAGGCGATAAAAAAGACTTGCTACGACACCCTGTCTTTCATTTACGAAAAAATCTAGTTAAATTAAAAATTCTTAAAATATTTTATGTGTATACTCATATTTTACAAATAAAGCAATTTGAATTTGAATTTTCAATTTAACCTAGAAATGGAATCCGTCCCGATTCTTGAATCCTGACATCATCGATGAAGAAGCATCCATGCCTACCCAGTCACATTATCACAATCATACAAAAAGAAGCATACAATAAAATATCACGACCCACATCACCTGTGTACATCACAACAAATAGCTAAATCCTAGTTGGATCGTTCACGCCCGGCGTAATTTTTCCAAGCTTATTAAAGCCCTTATCGCGAGGCTAAATTCCTCAGAACGGCAACCGTTTCAAAGGCTGTCACCCGCTGCGAAGCGACAAGCTTATTTAGCCTAAATTAGAGCATTCACCGCTGCTCCAGATTTTATGTACTCTAGTACTTTAGTCACTGCCGAACTTCTATGAGAGAGTACAGCGATTGCAAATGAGTAGCGGCTACTAATTTGGGATTTGTCTTACAAGTTCGCTATTTACAGGAAGTTAGCTCTTTCGTTACAAATAAATCTGGTGGATGGTAGAAGTTATTTGAGCTAAATAAATCTAGTGTTTTTATTATAGTAATTAAGATTAGTATTAATGGTCGACTAGGTGTTTCTCGCGGCTTCTCCCGTGTGTAAAGCCTTTTCCGCTGTGTAAGCCCCTAAAACACAGTTCGATGCCAGAACCATCTACTTTCAGAATTAGATTAAAAATGTCCATTATTTCCCATGGAAGCAAATTACCAGGACAAAAAGTAGCTCATGTGTTAATCTATACTAATATTATAAAGCTGAAGAGTTTGTTTGTTTGAACGCGCTAATCTCAGGAACTACTGAACCAATTTTGAAAATTCTTTCACTAATAGGAAGCTATTTTACTCCTGAGTGCCATAGGCTATAGAAACTTTTTATCACGGGAATATATTTTTATCCCAGAAAAACTTTTTCACGCGGGCGGAGCCGCGAGCACTACTAGTCCAGAATATGATCTACCCGAGTACCAAATTACATCCAAATCTGTTTCGTTGTTTCTGCGTTTACTTCTAACAAACATACATCCATTTTCACAACTTTCTCATTTATAATATTAGAAGTAATATAAGAAGAAGGCGAAATATTTGTCAAAAAGAAGTAATCAGAATCATATACATTAAACGATAAATAACATAACAGGAACGTTTCCGATATCAATATACGGCATATTATATTCAAAAAAACGCTAAGAGGAAGAGGATATTAATCATCCGTGACTTAATATTGTATAAGCAAACAAATCGAAACAGACCAAAAGGTAAACAGCCACGCACGCGTTCCCGTATTAGTTAGCGATAGTATCAATATCAGGAATCACGTGTCAATATTCATACCACGTACTGTATCGGAACTATGAAGATTAAATAAATTTACTTGGTGGGGTGGTGTCAGAGCGTTTGAGTTGTTAGGGATTGAGAAATAGCGTAAGTGGTTCTTTGGCTTCTCAGGGTAGAAAAAATTGACAAAAATATTTTTACTTTTATTGGATTTAAATAGTTTCGTTTCGCAGACAGTTTCTGTTTTTGTTCCGTTGTTATATATAACCATGGACAGGTATACTGCATGAGATGAAAGTTAAATTTAACCAGATCTACATATTTGCGTTTAGTTTTTCCTGTAAACGAATTTTCGGAGTGGATTTAAATTAAGGGTACTATCATTAATATGTAGGGTTTTTATACATCAATAGGTACGATACATATAATTCATACTTCGAGAAAGGTCAATCCGTACATAATTCTGTGTTTGAGACGTCAATGTTTGCTGTCTCCGAAATAATCACATAACTTGATTCAAATCTTCGGCAATGTAAATAATAATATCTTTCGCCAATATTGCAGGGGTTTTGGAACAAGTTATCTCCAATATTACAATTCTTATGGCATCTATAGTACACTCATGTTTTGCTTGTATAAGTAAAACTTCTTATAAGCGCCTACAGAATTTCAATTCAAATGTAAAAAAAATACTTTTAAGCTGAAAGATTTAACATGATAGTCAAAAATCAAAGTCTTGATTGTATTATAATATTATTACACGCAATTTGTCGTGCTCATAATATTTAATTTAAATGGTCTAAGTTTTCCAACCCATATTAGGTTAGGTAGATAATAAAATAAAAACCATGTTGTTGAATGAAATAAAACGGTACATTACACATTTTGAATACGTTTTCATTTATATGGAAACCGTGTTCATTCTTTGGGCCTTTTCCACGTAAGAATAATATTTTATAAATTCATATGAAACCATGTAAATTCTTTAGCCAACCGGCAGCTAATTTGACATGTTTAAACATTCAACGTGCGCGCTACAACACCCCAGAACTCAATTTTATATTTATACTGTGCATGGCGAGATTTTATTCTTAACTTTATATTTATTCCACTAGATTTTAGCTCGCGGCTTCGGCCGCGTGAATAGCGTTTCTGGGATAAAAGTACCGTTTTATATTTTCTCAGGATAAGATTATGTTACTCGCTAAAAATTTAGCTTTGTATTGGTGAAAGAATTTTTAAAATTGGTCCAATAGTTTTTGAATTTATTCGTTACAAACATACATAACTTTCCTGCTTATAAAATTAGTATAGATACATAGGCTACACACATTATTTTTGTTTTACTATCATTTGAACTAGTGTCACTCTTTCTTCTGTTTGGAATCGATCGCCACGCTACCATCCATCACGGGGGACACAGAAATTGGCTAGACTAACTAATAGCTAGACGGCCCCTTCCACCCACCCGCGATCCCCGGTGGGCCCTATTAGTCGCCTTTTACGATAGCCAGGGGATACCGTGGTGGAATTCTCCAAGCACCCCCAATCCACAGGGCGGGAGGCGTCTCCTACGTCCTACGTCTATTCTGGCGGCGGGAGGGATCACCACTGCGCTGGCGATCCCTCTCGGCACTCTCCTTCCGCGAGAAGACCACCTCGCAGAAGTGAGCCACCGCCTGCCAGGCCTCCCGGCCGCCGACCATGGAAGCGACCACAGCCGGCAGCGAGACGTCTTCTCCGGAGACTGCTCTGAGAGCGCTACCTTCCTCGTTCCAGGCTGCGCAAAACTCTAACGTATGTTGGGCCGTGTCCATTAGGCAGTTGTCACAATAGTGACACACGGCCGACTCCTCCTTGCGTACCACCCGAAACAGGAACTCACCGAAGCAGCCATGCCCGGTGAGCACCTGCGTCAGGCGGTATGTTGCCGCTCCGTGGCGCCTGTCCAGCCATTCGGCAAAGACAGGACGCACTGCCTCTACGACCCTGTGCCCCCACGACGGGGCCTCCAGCCTGAGACGCCACTCCTCCACGGCGGCTCGCCGTGAGGAATTATAAGCCTGGCTTGAACATATCTCCACGGGCATTAAAGACTAATATTATAACCGCTAACTTAAGTGACCCTACCGAATAGTTTAAAAGGCTAATTTAGTTTATGCCTTCTTATTTCTGGTGAAATACAAGCAACTAAATATGAAGTGATTTGGATCTTCGCCAAAGTTCCTTACACACGCTCTCTCTGTCCACTTATGTCCGAAACGAAGAACTCTCGCGTTTTCCAGTTTTGATTAGTAATTTATGGGACCATATTATTTAATAAACCTACCACTGCCTATTGTGTCGAAGTGGTAAATTAAATGATTTAACACACGAACACACAGACACACTCACACCTTTTTATCCCCGAAGGGGTAGGCAGAGGCGCAACCTAGTGCACCCACTATTCGCCATTTTTTTTCTTTTCTCATGGCCATCTTCGGCGCATTAGGGACGGCTGCGGGCTTCCTCCGACTCACGTCTAAGTTGTCGTCCGCAACCGCCCCTGCGCGTACCGCTGTTGCGGTCCTTTTTCTGTTGTTGCAAGGGCTCAGAAGCCCCCGCACACCGAGGGACGCCCCTGGCGCCCGTGGCAGCGTGAGACACGCTGCCGTCCATCACGGGGGTCACAGAAGTTGGCTAGACTAATAGGTGGGCGGCACCTCCCGCCCACCCGTGACCCCCGGAGGCCCCTATTAGTCGCCTTTTACGACAGGCAGGGGATACCGTGGTGGAATTCTCCAAACGCCCCCAATCCACAGGGCGGGAGACGTCGGTCAGTCGTCCACCCGAGGCCTCCTACGTCTTGTCTGGCGGCGGGAGGGATCACCACTGCGCTGGCGATCCCTCTCGGCACTCTCCTTCCGCGAGTGGACCGCCTCGCAGAAGTGGGCCACCGCCTGCCAGGCCTCCCGGCCGCCGACCATGGAAGCGACCACGGCCGGCAGCGAGAGGTCTTCTCCGACGACTGTTCTGAGAGCGCTGCGCTCCTCATCCCAGGCTGGACAACACTCCAACGTATGTTGGGCCGTGTCCATTGGGCAGTTGTCACAATAGTGACACACGGCCGACTCCTCTATCCCCACCACCCGAAACAGGAACTCACCGAAGCCACTATTCGCCATTCATATTACGTCCAATGATGTGATGGGGGGGCGAGCCTATCGCCATATCGGGCACAAATTCCAGACTCCGGGCTGATACAGAATAGAAAAACCCAATATCACTTTGCCCGGCCCGGTGATCGAACCCGAGACCTTGACATTGCAGTCGTACCTTAATACAACGATGCCACCAAGGCAGTCAGTAGAGTTTATATCGAATTCAATAGAAATATTTCATGTGGGCATGGTTGGCGAAACTATGTCGAATAACGAAAAATGCTAAAAGGAGCCTCGGATCCGATTTATACGAAAACTAAAACTGTGTTATTGGGTTTTTGAGAAATCCTATACATTCCAAACCAGGAACCGAACCCTTTCATTTCGACACACATTGTATAGTTACATCCACAGAACAGAGAAAGAGAGTTACATCATTCAATAATGTTTCTTGCAATGGGTTTTTAATACATCAATGCTTGCAATTATTGAATTCTGTGAAATAGTCCGTAATGACATACGGCAAACTAAATAAAAGAGCTAATATTAAACAAATACTCTTTGTTCCTATGTCAAACTACCTAAGTATTAAACTTATAACTTACTATCTGTTTGTAATGTTAGTCATTGTTTTCAAATCATGGCTGGACTCGACATTTCCAAGAATGTAATGCTTTCAGCATTACAATATTATTGATTCCGTTAATAATATTCCTCCAACTTCCAAGACCTCAAAGCCATTCTTGATGAAGGTTATTAACCATTTCTTGGAGAATTTGTTGAAAATAAGCTCTTTCCTTTAGTTTGCCGTTTGTTATCATTTCCCAGTATTTGATCCTGGGGTGCGAAGTCAGGAAACCTCCACGTGGTGCACCCTGGGCAACGGAGCGTCGGTCGAGTTGATCGGCGCAACGGCCAATATCCTGACAACAGGGGTTTTGGCGGTCGTCGCCGCTATTTGCGGCGGCTGCCGCATTTCTAGATGGTGGGCCCGTTTATTCGGGCGGCTCCTGGTTCATCCGGGGGTGTCGACGGGCTCGGTGTGCGCTAACACCGCCCCGAGCAGGCAGTGGGGGGGAACCTTCCTCTCCGCTGTCACCGTTGCAGATCGTAATCTAGTATGGAGGTCCGTGGATATGTCTCGCGCTCCTGCTGGACCGAGGGTCTTGGCTTAATCGCCCGGACCACGAGGGAGAAAACCTCTATAAAAAGTTACCCCGAATCCCAAGCGGCGGCGCACCGCGAGGGGATGCATGGCCGATGGGTAGTTCGGTCACTAGTGCGACCCCCGCCAGAGTACCGGCCGACCCTCTTGGCGGGTTACGCTAGGCTTACCCAGGTACAGGGGGCACTGCCTGGGTGGACTCTTTATTTCCCCCATACTCGTGGGATTCATAATGGATAACCTTAACCCTAAAATTACTTTGACGAGGTTGCCTACTCCAGTTTCGGCTGGAGAGGCGGAGCTTGGTGGGCGAAAGCCCGTTGATGACGGACGAAGAGTCGGCGCGGACAAGATGTCCACAGGCGTAGACTCGGAGTCGAGTGGGAGCGTTTCCTCCGTTCGGAGCCATAGACTCTGGAGGAAACGCTCCGAGTTAGACAAGGGCAGCAGGTCGTCCCTGGGAAGCGACACGGAGGAGCCAGCTCCGAAGTCGCAGACGACTGCTGGGCGCGGCAGGGGAGGCCCACCTTCGGTCGACGAATTCGTCAAACCGAAGTCGAAGGAGAGGGTGCGCGATGTCCTGTTGCGCAGGGAGGCTCGCCAAAGGGCGAGAAGGGCGGAGAACGGGGAAGGAATGGTCCTTCGCTCCGCCAACCCAAAAGTGCCCGCCGAGGAGGTACCTGTCGTGGCGGAGACGAGCGCTCGCCCAAAAGGCGAGGCAAAAAAGTGGCAGGACAAGTGTGCCAAACTTGAGGAGGCGTTAAAAACGCTGAAAAGCGAAAACGCCTCCCTTCGTCGCCGTCTGGAAGAGCTGGAGGCAGAGGCCAGCAAACGCCCCACGGCGGAAATGCTGGCCACGATGGAGGCCAGGTTACAGGCCAAACTGGATTCGGCGCTCGCAGGGCCGGCCCAGAGGCCTCCGCTGGCCCACGAGAGGAGGTCCACCCCCGGGGACACACCACTCCCCGTCCAGGGTGGTTTCGTTGGGGGAGCTCCCCAGCCTTCCTCCAAGGGGAAGGGGAGAGGGAAGGGGTAAGGAGCAGTACAGCCTGCTCCTTCCACAGCCCCTGCTGTCGTGGCCGGGCCCTCCACCTCAACTGCCGTGGCGGTCGCTGGACCGTCTGGGGTGCCCAAGAAGGGGACGGGGAAAGGTGGTGCTCCTGCTCCCCCCGTCGCGAAGTCCGCTCCAAGGGAGCCTCGCCCACTGCCACCGGCCCCAGCGTCCATGGACACTGAATGGACCGTGGTGGTGGGGAAGAAGAAGCGGGGGAAGCCCAGCCCCGCCGCGGCGCCTGCAGCGAAGCCGCAGCAGAGGAGGCAGAGGCGTAAGGAGCCCAGGCTGCGTCAGCCACGCTCGGCGGCCATAGTGGTGTCGCTGACGCCGGCGGCGGTGGCCAAGGGGCTCACTTACGCCAAAGTGTTGACGGATGCCCAGCACCGCGTAGACCTCGCCGGCCTCGACATTGATAGGTTGAGGCCCAAGGTGGCAGCCACGGGTGCCATGCTCTACGAGGTGCCCGGGGCTGAGTCGGAGCGGAAGGCGGACTCCCTCGCCGCAAGGCTGAGGGAATGCTTTGGCGGGTCGGACGATGTCCAAATCTCCCGGCCCACCAAATGCACGGAGCTGCGGCTGTCGGAACTGGATCCCGCAGCCACGTCCGAGACGGTCGCAGCGGCCCTCAGCGTTGCTGGCGAGTGTGCAGCGGACGCTGTAAAGGTGGGGCAAATCCGACCCGATCGCTCCGGCCTGGGCTCCGTCTGGGCCAAGGTGCCGACCAGGGCGGCACTAAAAATAAAGGCGGGCCGCCTGAAGGTGGGGTGGACTGTGGCCCGGGTGACCGTGCTCGGGGCGCGCCCGATGCGCTGTTTCCGTTGCCTTGAGCACGGTCACACCCAAAGCATGTGCTGCGGAGGACCGGACCGCAGCGATTTATGCTATCGCTGCGGTAAACCGGGCCACAAAGCCCGCGAATGTGAGGCCGCGCCGAACTGCGCTGTCTGCGCGGCCGCAGGCAAGCCGGCCAAACATCAGGTGGGGGGAAAGGCTTGTCCCGTGCCCTCCCGTCGTGATAGGCGTCGCGATATGCGACGCAGTGCTGCTGCTGCTGGGGCCTCCACCCAGTCGCAGACAGCGAGCCTACCGCAAGAGGCCGCGATGGACGTAGTGGTAGAGATCGCCCAATAATGGACCTAAAGTTCCTCCAGGCGAACATCAACCACTGTGCCAGTGCCCAGGACGTGTTGTCCCAAAGCCTGACGCAGTGGTCGGTGCAAGTGGCCGTGGTCGCTGAGCCGTATTTTGTCCCCCCCCGGGATAACTGGGCTGGGGACCTCGACGGCTTGGTGGCCATCATCAGCCGGGGCGCCGCTGGCTCCCCACCCTTCGAAAAAGTAGCGAAGGACAGGGGATGCGTGGCGGTTCTGTTGGGAGACATTTGGATAGTAGGAGTGTACTTTTCTCCCAACAGACCCCTCGCCGAATTTGAGTCTTTCCTCGTTCGGCTGGGGGCCTTGGTGGAACAAGGCCAACCTCACCCGGCGGTCGTCGCCGGCGACTTCAACGCCAAGTCCGTGGCTTGGGGTTCGCCGGCGACGAACGGTCGTGGTCGGGTCCTGGAGGAATGGGCGATCTCTGTCGGCCTGGTCGTCCTGAACAGGGGGTCGGTGGACACGTGCGTGCGGCACAACGGCGGGTCTATTATAGACCTGTCGTTCGCGAGTTCTGCCGTCGCACTCCGTGTTCGGGACTGGAGAGTCCTCGTGGGCGTGGAGACGTTGTCGGACCATCGTTATATCAGGTTCGACGTCTCCGCGTCCCCGAGTATCCAGTCCGGTGGTGTACCGAGTGCCCCAAATCGGGACGGCCCGCGGTGGGCGCTTCGTCGCCTCGATGGGGAGGCCCTAGTGCTGGCCGCTCTGGTCATGTCGTGGCTCCCCGTGCCGGACGGGCCGGTACGGGTTGAGCAGGAGGCGGAGTGGTTCGGGGTGGCAATGTCGGATGTTTGCGACGCCGCCATGCCCCGGGCTCTCCGCCGTTCGCCGGTGCGACAGGTGTACTGGTGGTCGGCGGAGCTAGCGCAGTTGCGCGCGTCGTGCGTTGCTGCGCGCCGCCGATACGCCAGGCATCGTCGTCGCCGGCTCAGAGATGAGAACCACGCAGACCAGGAGCGGCAGCTCTATGGCCTCTACAAAGAGGCAAAGAGAGCGCTGCGGGTGGCCATTCATGGGGCCAAGGTCGCGGCACGTAAGGCGTTCTTGGGGACTCTCGACAGTGACCCGTGGGGGCGCCCTTATCGTATGGTGATGAAGAAGCTTCGCCCAGCGGCGCCCCCGCTGTCGCAGAGTCTCCGGCCAGAATTACTGGCCAACGTCGTCGCGGCCTTGTTCCCGGCCACCGTGGAGTTCACTCCTCCACCGATGGCGCCACCGGATGTGGCGTCATCGTCGAGTGAGTCTCCGGAAAGGGATATCCCGGAGGTTTCGCCCGCTGAAATGCGGGCGGCAGTGCTTCGGCTGCGGAGCAAAAACACGGCCCCAGGGCTCGATGGCATCCCCGGGAAAGCCTGGGTGCTAGCCATTGAGTACCTGGGCCCGAGGCTCCGCAGCTTATTCACCGCCTGCCTGGAGCAGGGCGTCTTACCGGCGCGGTGGAAAGCCGGGAAGCTCGTCCTGCTGAAGAAGGGGGGACGACCCGCAGAGTCGCCGTCGGCCTACCGGCCCATCGTGTTGCTCGACGAGGTGGCAAAGCTCTTCGAGCGCATCATCCATGCTCGCCTCGTCGAGCATCTTGAAAGGGTCGGTCCGAATTTGGCCGACAACCAATTTGGTTTTAGGAGGGGACGTTCTACCGTCCACGCGATTCTGCGGGTGAAGGCACAGGCGGAGGATGCAGTGGCCGGAGGCAGTGTAGTGATAGCGGTGTCGTTGGACATCTCCAACGCATTCAACTCGCTGCCCTGGCCCTGCATCCACGAGGCACTGCGGTACCACGTGGTGCCGCCCTATCTCCGGCGTCTGGTGCACGCGTACCTGTCTGACAGGCACGTGGTGTATCCGGGCGCCGATGGGTGGCACCGAAGAGCGATGTCGTGCGGTGTTCCACAGGGCTCGGTTTTGGGCCCTCTCCTGTGGAACATCGGGTACGACTGGGTGCTCCGTGGTTCCAATCTCCGGGGCGTCGGCGTGACATGTTACGCCGACGACACGCTAGTCACAGCGACTGCTGGGACCTTCCGGGACGCCGCAACTCTGGCGGCGGCGGGCACCGGCCAAGTAGTTGGTAGAATCCAACGTTTAGGGTTGAAGGTGGCCCTCGAGAAAACCGAGGCCGTGTGTTTTCACGGACCTCGGAGAGGGCCACCGGCCGGTGCCGGCATCGTCGTTGGGGGGGTGCGGATCCCCATCGGCTCTAGTATGAAGTATCTAGGTTTAGTCCTAGATAGCCGATGGCGATTCCGCACCCACTTTAAGGAGTTGAGGACGAAATTGTCCCGGGCAGCGGGTGCTCTTTCCCGCCTGCTGCCCAACCTGGAGGGTCCTGGCTTCCCTTGCCGGAGGCTGTATCACGGAGTCGTGCGGTCCATAGCCCTTTACGGCAGCCCCGTTTGGGCTGACTCCCTAGGCCGCCCCTGCGTCGCCCTTCTGCGCGCCCCGCAGAGAGCTTTAGCGCAGCGGGCGGTCAGGGCGTACCGCACGGTCTCTTTCGAGGCGGCTTGCCTATTGGCCGGATTTCTGCCCTGGGACCTGGACGCCAAATCCCTTGCCGATGTATTCCATTGGCGGGAGGAGGCGTTCAGTCGCGGGGAGCGTCCGGCCCTGAAGGAGGTGGAGGCCAAGAGGGCCGCCTTACGGCGAGCCGCCGTGGAGGAGTGGCGTCTCAGGCTGGAGGCCCCGTCGTGGGGGCACCGGGTCGTAGAGGCAGTGCGTCCTGTCTTTGCCGAATGGCTGGACAGGCGCCACGGAGCGGCAACATACCGCCTGACGCAGGTGCTCACCGGGCATGGCTGCTTCGGTGAGTTCCTGTTTCGGGTGGTAGGTATAGAGGAGTCGGCCGTGTGTCACTATTGTGACAACTGCCCAATGGACACGGCCCAACATACGTTGGAGTGTTGTCCAGCCTGGGATGAGGAGCGCAGCGCTCTCAGAACAGTCGTCGGAGAAGACCTCTCGCTGCCGGCCGTGGTCGCTTCCATGGTCGGCGGCCGGGAGGCCTGGCAGGCGGTGGCCCACTTCTGCGAGGCGGTCCTCTCGCGGAAGGAGAGTGCCGAGAGGGATCGCCAGCGCAGTGGTGATCCCTCCCGCCGCCAGACGAGACGTAGGAGGCGTCGGGTGGACGACTGACCGACGTCTCCCGCCCTGTGGATTGGGGGCGTTTGGAGAATTCCACCACGGTATCCCCTGCCTGTCGTAAAAGGCGACTAATAGGGGCCTCCGGGGGTCACGGGTGGGCGGGACGTGCCGCCCACCCATTAGTCTAGCCAACTTCTGTGACCCCCGTGATGGACATGTCCGAGGCAGCGTGTCTCACGCTGCCTCGGACACCAAAAGGCGGACACGGTACGGTGTTTCGGGGGCTTCTGAGCCCCCGCAACAGAAAAAGGACCGCAATAGCGGTACGTGCAGGGGCGGTTGCGGACGACAACTTAGACGTGAGTCGGAGGAAGCCCGCAGCCGTCCCTAATGCGCCGAAGATGGCATTTTAAAAAAAAAAAAAAAAAAAAAAAAAAGTGGTGATCCCTCCCGCCGCCAGACGAGACGTAGGAGGCGTCGGGTGGACGACTGACCGACGTCTCCCGCCCTGTGGATTGGGGGCGTTTGGAGAATTCCACCACGGTATCCCCTGCCTGTCGTAAAAGGCGACTAATAGGGGCCTCCGGGGGTCACGGGTGGGCGGGAGGGGCCGTCCACCTATTAGTCTAGCCAACTTCTGTGACCCCCGTGATGGACGGCAGCGTGTCTCACGCTGCCTCGGACGCCAAGGGCGTCCTTCGGTGTACGGTGGCTTCTGAGCCCCCGCAACAACAGGAGACGGACCGCAACAGCGGTACGCGCAGGGGCGGTTGCGGACGACAACTTAGACGTGAGTCGGAGGAAGCCCGCAGCCGTCCCTAATGCGCCGAAGATGGCCACCGCGGAGTTTTAGTTGGTATGCCGTGCGGTGTACATAGGTTAGGGACTCGGCCCGGCGGTCGCCCGACGTTTTCCATCTTTCCGGGCGGCTCAACGTCGGGTCGTAAGGCACGGTGAACCCAACATAACCGCTCAGTCGTTCCCCTTGAACACTGGGCGGTAGTAATAAGTCACTTTCTCCGCGTCAACAAAAAAAAAAAAAAAAAAAGTATTTGATCCTTATTCGACCCTACCGAAGGGTGTAATGGTACAATGATTATTCATTTCAAACTGAACAGGTTCGATTCTTGGCTAGGAATATTGACTTCAAAAAACCAATCACGCAGTTTTAGGTTTCATAATATTCGACCATTCGCTATTCCTTATAGTTTCGGATTTCGTCCTCCACGCCCACATGGAAAATTCACCTGTATAGGTTAAGAAACTTTGTTACCCGCGTTGTACTAAAAAAACATAATGATATGATTTGGAAAGTCATACAATTTTTTGGTATAAAAAAGGAATACAGAATCTGGCGTAAGTAATTGGTTTTCGACACAAATACGCAATAAGTTACCCATGAAACTTTATGTGCGCTCCGTGATTGGAATAACTTCATAGTCAAGTCCCTGGAAAGTGAACTTCGTCACAACCCTCTGAATACCTAAAATCCCGCCATAATACGGGTGAATATTATATGCAAAATTGGACATGAATTTCCCAAATTACGGTTATTTGTATGTTGTTAAACTTGAGTGCTTTGAAAAGATTTTTTGGATATTATGTAGAAAAGCATGTGTTACTCAAATAAAAGGCCAATTTTTTCTTTTTAGGATTCTAAGCTATACTTATTTTCAATAACATGGGGAATAGGGTGTCTGAACAATAAATAGATCAGCAATATTTATTTCATAAATTTAAATATATTTTGTTAAGCGAATCTATACTAATATTATAAAGCTGAAGAGTTTGTTTGTTTGAACGCGCTAATCTCAGGAACTACTGAACCGATTTTGAAAATTCTTTCACTAATAGGAAGTTACTTTATTCCTGAGTGCTATAGGCTACTTTTTATCCCGGGAAAATATTTTTATCCCGGAAAAACTTTTTCACGCGGGCGGAGCCGCGAGCACTACTGGTAAAAAATAAATACATTTTGTAAACATTATGCCTATGCTTAGGTAAGCATAAGAGGGGGGGATAAAAGCTTTGCTTACTTTTGCTGACAAGGGGGACGGAAAGTTAAAAATACTCTAATTCTGCTTACGTAAAACTTGTACAGCCCCTTAACCTTATCTTTTTATAAATTATTAGATCAGTTATTTTTTATCAGAGGTGACAAACTAACAAATGGATTACCTGGTGACAAGTGACCACCGTAGTACATAATTATTAACTCGAAGAAATCGTCGGTTTGCGGGCCAAGGAAATTAGTTGGACTACAATACCAATCTTACAGCTGCACCAAGTCGAAGTTTCCACAAAAATTTTTGTAAGAGTTTGTAATTCCGGTATCAGAACCGATTCATTTTTATGATTTGAACTAGAGAACGACTCTTCTGAGGAAACCTTACAAATGTACAGTCGCCCACATAAGTAGCTGACCAAATTCAAAACTTCAAATCCCCTCTACAGTTTTGTGTTCCTACCAATATTGGATTTCTCCTGCAAAAATAAAATTAAAGGTATTTACTTCACGCAAAAAATGTTTCAATTAAATTTAACACATATAGAAAATTTAGAATTTGTTCAGCCACTTATTTGGCTAACTGTACAGAGCTCGCTTCACTGTGAAGTGCAAAATATATAATTAGTAAACCACGGTCGCTCAAACGGTTTTGCATTCAGAAAAATGTATCTATTTACTACATATATATACATATACATATACACTCACGCCTGTTATCCCCGAAGGGGTAGGCAGAGGCGCATCTAGTGCACCCACTTTTCGCCGACATTCCGTCCCATGATGTGATAGGGGGCGAGCCTATCGCCATATCGGGCACAAATTCCAGACTCCGGACTGATACTGAATAGAAAAACTCAATATCACTTTGCCCGACCCGGGGATCGAACCCGAGACCTCAGCTTTGCAGTCGTACTGTAATACAACTACGCCACCGAGGCAGTCTCTCTATTTACTACTAGTAAATTAATTATGTATAACTAGGTGCTGCTCGCCCTCGTGAAAAAGATTTACGAAATAGAAAATAGCTTATGTCTTTATAGTTTAAACTACTCTTACAAACATCAAAACCGGCTTATAGTTTTAGCTATGAAAGCGTAACAGACAAAATTACTTTCACATCTATAATCTATACTAATATTATAAAGCTGAAGAGTTTGTTTGTTTGTTTGTTTGAACGCGCTAATCTCAGGAACTACTGGTGCGAATTGAAAAATTTTTTTTGTGTTGAATATACCATTTATCGAGGAAGGCTATAGGCTATATAACATCACGATGCGACTATTAGGAGCGAAGAAATAATGGAAAATGTGAAAAATGCGGGGAAAATTATTCATCCTTGAGGGCTTCCATTGCGTGCGCTGCGAAAACGGTTCAAGATACCAAAAATATATGTATGAAAGAATTATTCCTCTTGAAATGATCTAAAAAATGGTCCGCGACAGTATATGTCTATCTTTTAAAATAAACTCTCTAGAACCGTTTTTATGGTAATCAAATTTGGTCGAAATTAATGCATTATTTGTTAAGAGTTGTATCAACGTCATAATATTAATCTTTATACAAATAAATGTGTTGGATAGAGTGATTCAACGGGAAGGTTTTTATGTATGTACTTTTAGCTCGGAAAAACTTATTAACGCGGGCGAAGCCGTGGGCAAAAGCTAGTAATATTATAAAGCTGAAGAGTTTGTTTGTTTGAACGCGCTAATCTCAGGAACTACTGGTTCGAATTGAAAAACTATTTTTGTGTTGAATAGACAATTTATCGAGGAAGGCTTTAGGCTAAATAACATCACGATGCAACTATTAGGAGCGAAGCAATATTGGAAAATGTGAAAAAAGCGGGGAAAATTATTCATCCTTGAGGGCTTCCATTGCGTGCGCTGCGAAAACGGTTCAAGATACCAAAAATATATGTATGAAAGAATTATTCCTCTTGAAATGATCTAAAAAAATTATAATATTAGGATGGATTAATTAGTTTCAGGCGATGCATGATCATTCAGTAGTCTAGTTGAGTTGTAAGTACTAAGAAAAGAGTTTTGAAAATCCTCACCTAAAGAGGTTACCAATAAGCCGCTGTTGGCAAATCCCATTAGACTCCCAGCTAATAGAAAAAAAGGCAATTATGAAATACAAAACACTTTACTATGTAAAATTAAATATTGTTTCTTTTATCACGAAATAAATTATCATCCAAAATATTATTTTATTTTACGCATAATAAATCCTGGCAATAAATAATCTTAAAAAACGAAATTCTAACGCTTTTTTAACCGGGTAATATAATCTGTACTTGACCACATAATCTCGTTATTTAATCTCGGCAAGCCCTTAGTCATAATGAGGAGATTAAAATTTCTGGCTACAGTAATAGCCTAAATGCCTACTTAAACAGATTTTATCTCCCGTACGGCTTTAACATAAATTAACTCTATTTAGGGATAAACAATACAATGATGATTAACTTCGAAATATTAACAGTAACATTGAAAAAAAATATATATTCTATTTGCAATCTCGTTATTTTCTCGTATAGACCATAACCGCAGAAGCTATTTTTTTAACCCCCGACAAAAAAGAGGGGAGTTATAAGTTTAGGGTGTGTATCTGTGTATCTGTGTATCTGTATGTCTGTCTGTGGCATCGTAGCTCTAAAACGAATGGACCGATTTGAACGCGGTTTTTTTTTTGTTTGAAAGGTGATGTGACTGCGATGGTTTTTAGCTATAATTTATGAAGATCTGTTCAGGCGTTTGAGGATTATCAGCTCATTTCCAACTTAAAAAATCCGATTGACTTTAAATTTGGTGTAGGTGTGACATTCAATATATTTGTAAACATGAGCTGATGCTGCGGCATCAAGTAGTCTGTGGGATACCCAACTCCTCAGCAACTTATAGCAGATATAGTGTGTTTGGGCTCATAAGGATGGGCTCAACGAGTAGGTGATAGATAGTTGATTATCAAGTCCCCATGATGTAGAATGAAGTAATTTAAAAAGTTTGAAATAAAAATTAAATTAAAATATAAATAACCCCCGACACAAAAAATCTCTAAAAAGTAAAATAATAATAGTGTCTTTGTCGTTTAAGTACCTATTAATATTTTGACCCAACCGTCGTCATGTCGGGGGACCGAACTCCGGACCAGGGAGATGAAAATACTTCTTTAGCGGTCCCCCGATATTATTTTAATTTTTAGGGATTATTTGTGTCGGGGGTTATTTAAATTTTAATTTAATTTTTATCTATACTAGGCTTTCAACTCCAAATCATAATCATAAACGCGCAAAACTGGCACATATTTATGTAGCGTTCAATGTTTTTCGTATATGTCACAGTAATAAAATTGAAACAGGTCTATGATTAAATATTGGACTAATCTAAAAATCTGATATCAACGTTGTAGAGATATTTCTTGAACGATTTTTTTTAGAAATATCCGCAGTCGATGCCTGTTTACACCTACTGTTATATTACATAGTTTAAATATATGCAATTAATTATAAACACCTCAATCAAGAGAAACAACAACCAATATTTAACCGTGTTTCGTACTTTTATAATAAACTAGACGTCTGCTTGCGGCTGCGTCCGCGTGAAAAAGTTTTTCCGGAATAAAAATATTTTCCCGGGTTAAAAACTAGCCTATAGCACTCAGGAGTATAGCTTCCTATTAGTGAATCAATTTTCAAAATCGGTCCAGTAGTTTTTAAGTTTATCCATTACAAACAAACAATAAATCTTTCCTCTTTATAATATTAGCATAGATTCTAAGGCATACTGCATAAAATATTTTCGCTTCAATTTGCGATATTGAAGCGACTGCAAGAATTTTCATCATATCGACGCTCAGAGTTTAATAACGTGATACCTACGTATTTTTTTATACGAAACGTGCACTTTTATTTAATAACAATACTGTTTTGTTTTTCATAAAACCTTTATTTTTTAATAGAGTTGTTTATAAAATTCCATTATCTATATTTTCCAAAACGAAAAAAAGATTTAATGTTAAAATAATATATCAAGGGGTATTCGGTATCAATTCTTTGGCAAATAGAAACATCCACTATTATATTTTTGTAATTAAGAGCAACTAATAAAGCGTTTCACGTTATTACTTCTGACATTTTTTGTACACTGGACCAACAATACAAATTTAATGGCAACACATAGCTCATCTGCACTTACAAATCCGGCTTTTAAGGTACTATGTTAAAAGCATTGCATATTGAAAATAAAGCAATTAAAAACGGACTTCTCATAGAAATATGCTAGGAAAAATTATTTTGGCCGGCTTCGCCTTGTCATGCGCTTTTATTAAACACAACTTAAATATAAAAAAGTGCAGTGATTTTAAAAGGCTAACGCGGGCACAATATAAACTTTCCACTAGAACCGTTGAAACTAATTTATAAACTTGTGTGAATGGTCGTTTTCCACCAACGAAAGTCCATTGTTCCATCGGGAATCAAAAACTTCGCAAACAAATTGCTGAACACTCAGCCCGAAGCTATTTCCAATAATCGACCAAATTCATTTGAATTTCCCTATCGTCCTTTAACCCGAACCGTTTTGCTTCCAAGAATAATTAGATAATCTATAATCTAAATTCGAATGTAACATCAGTATTAGCTCCTAGAAAGATTTTTAAATTAATACTTTCTGTGCTTCTTCGAAATTCCGATCTCAAACGTAGATATTAAGTGAAACAATAATTTTACCAGTATATGGCTGTGGCCGAAACTCGTACGACTAGTTAGCGGCGAGCTCAGTAACGGGCCTATCCTAGATTATAATAATATATAGAATACTGTATCAATTTTCCGGCATAAAATTTTTTCGTATTAATTTTAGAAATGAACCAACCTTGCTCGAAGTTTTGTTTGATCAGTTTAACCCGTCAACAATCAAGTGCTTCATTGAAAATGGTTGCTGGAAAATTTAATAATTTTCTATAAACATTAATTAATGTTTCGCTTATTACAGATTTTAGTTTTCTCTTTGAACCTCAAAATGCCTAATGTCAGTATCAAAATACGGACCCTATATCAATCAGTTTTAGCTCACACTAATTTTAATGATTTCTTATATTCACGCGAATGTTAGACATTGAAATAAAACTATATTTTTTGACTTTATCGCGGTATTTTAAATTACATTTTTCCCGACGTTTCGAAGACTTTGCAAAACGTGATAAAATCCAAAAAAATTGTTTTGTTTCAATGACATACTAAGCTTTTTAATTTCTATTGTATGTACAGATACATTTTTCCTTTTCTGTTTAATATAATATAGAAAAAGTTTTTCGATATAACTTGTCGAGTTTCTTCATTATAAATGCTCCAAGATTTTTTATCGTATTTAAATCACCACCAATTTTGGAACTGCTCAACCGATTTCGTTGATTTTCAGAAAAAAACTTTATCTTGATTTTAGTTATTCTTTTAAAAATATTCAGACGGATTAATGAAGAAACTTTTAAACTAACAAAATATATTGCAGCTCTAATAAATCTGCAAATTAGTTATCGGATGATCACGATCTACTTTTGATACATAAATTATAAATTGTTTAAGAAAGAAAACCAAATTAATTTTTTTATAGGTATTGTGTAGCTATATAGCTATTGTGTGACCGATAAATCAAACCATAACAAAATAGTTTAAAAAACAAATCCATCGAAATATACTGCCAACCAATATAATTAGACGGCGGTTAACGTTCAAAGTGATATTAATTTTCACTCATTTTCCGTTACTGTTAGACGTCTGAGTAAAATTCGTTAAATGCCTGTGAATATATCAGAGTTTTCAAAAGTTTCAAACTAATTTGCCCATCCATTTTCATTATAAATTCATTTGTTGAGAAATTCAATACCCTTGTAATGGATCAACATCATTTTACTTTTATGTTGTGGTCTTTTTCGTGTACGTAACAAATTGAATGTGTTGGTATTTTAAAGTTATCAAATTAGTCACATGATCAATGAACATCAATCAGTCATATTATATAAACAATTGTTTGTCAAAATGCAATTATTTATGTTATTACATTTCAACTACATTCATATTATATGAAAGCGGAATCAATGACTGCAAGAATAGATGAGATATATCCTCATATTTTAAGAGGACAAGCAATTTTTAATTTGACTTCTGTAAAAGTGTGTAACGTCGTATCTTTTATTAATTTATTGCACTTCATCAAAAACATACAAAGACGGACTTAATGCCGAAAGCATTGTCTATCAGTCAACCCGGGGTGGTGCAGATACAAAAACACAGTAGGTGCACGAAAATGATCTTATTCACAACGTTGATACTATATCCTAGTAATATTATAAAGGCGAAAGTTTGTAAGTATGTATGGATGTCTGGATATCTGGATGTATGGATATTTGTTCTGGTTTCACGCAATAACTACTGAACGGATTTCGATGAAATTTGGCACACGGGTAGATCATGACTTGGATTCACACATAGTCTACTTTTTATCCCGGGAAATACAAACGGGGACTTTTATCCCGGAAAAACTTTTTAATGCGGGCGGAGCCGCGGGCAAAAGCTTGTAAATAATAATATTAGCTACACAATATGTCATTTAATACAGTAATGTATTTTGTAATACATATAAAAGTAATAAATATATACCATACCGCATATTAAATATACATAATACAATTGTACAAAAATTTCACATACAGTATACAGGGTCATTTTGTAACCGAATACATAAATTTAACTGCGATAAAATCAATTTGAAAGAAACACCATGCAGTTAATTAATTTAACCATAAGTGTAAAATAAAGAAGTACATTTTTCAAACAAAATAAATAACAAAAAAGGTCTTTTAATTTTAGACATCCTATTGCCACTACTAGTAAACGAGAAATCGTCGGAGCGTCAACATCGCACTGAGGTTGTGTGTTTCATTGATAATATGCTCACGCACACGCGAACAAGAGATGCACACACGGAGCGCAACGATAAGCTGTCACATCGCGCCATCGTAACCAAGAAGCTTTATTCCCAACCGAAAAGATGAGGTCGCTATTATTACCAATGCGTCTGTGTCAGGTCACATAGGTCAATCTAAACAACAGTCACTTACTAGATTCTGTCAGAGCCAGTCATGTCTCCTTCAGAAGACTGAAATCATTGTGGCATCTTCGGTAATGGTCACAGTCCGTACACCGCACGTAGCTTATCAAAAAGCCTCACAACCCTAAGATTCTATCTAACCTAAGAACTATCACACGATACGTCAGCAAGAATCGCACGCTCAAGCCGTCAAATTCGTCGATCGATTTCGTGAAACCGACTATGATGCTACCGTTATGATACGAGTGTCAGCGAGGTTCTGGAAAATTGGAATTTTGAACATTTACTCAGTAATCCCTAAAAGGACAAAAGACATTTCAACGACCTTCTCGGAAACATTAACACTTTATTCACGAGCTTTGTAAATGTAAATCATAGTTTACCACAACTGAAACTTAAAAATTAACACAATAGAATAATAATTACAATTAGAGAACATTTGATCGTGTGCGCATAAAAGCCGAAACTAAAAACCTACACATGGCTCGCGTCTCCCGAAGCGATGTCTAAGGCAAGGTCACTCGGATCGATACAAAACGATATAATAATAAAATTACAATAGCTACGAGTAAGTACATAGGGCGCATCGGCCTAACATTCGGTACATAAATCAACATACGCCACGTCGTGTTGCTGCCGGTCGAGTGGCCGCTAGCAAAACGACAAGTGCCGAGTACTGTGGCCGAGTGGCGACTGGCGGGCGGCGCGCGCGCCGTCCCCCGCTTTCCCGCGGCGCATGCGCCTGAAGGAGCTAGTGCGGGGCCATAGGCATGAAGTTCACGAATCCCGGACCGGGAATCTCGATGTATTTCGACACGTTACATATTTTGATAAATATCACTTGTACTTATTTATTGCTATTACCTGGAATTGTCGTAATTTACTAGTAGGGTAAAAAACGTTTAATTTTTACCACTTCATAGAATACACGCAAACTTTTGTCAAGAATAAGTAACATTTACGTACGTATTGGAAGCTATATTATTTGACGAAAGCTTCCAATAGTGAGTAATGACTGAACTTAATTTAAGATAACCAGGATATTCAATTGACTAATGACCAAAATTACTGTAAGTAGGTAAAACATAGGTATTTAGAAGGATTTTTATGCACTTGGTCGAGTCACTTTATAAGTGGTTAGTAAATAACGCCAGTTTTAGGTATTATTACTCAGGCAGGAACAATAAAAAATTGCGATTGTTATTGCGGTGCGGAGATACTGGGGTACTCTGTCAGAGGTGTCCGGGAATAAACCCATATTTCGCCCAAATGTCCGGGATTCTTGCCGTATTTGTCCGGCGTCGGCAATTTAGGTAATGGCAGCCCTATACAAAGAACATGCCGACAAGTGCGCCGTGCGCCCGCTGGCGCGCGCGATCGTTGGCCCCGCCAGCTGATGTTCGTGTTACACGTGCTCCTACAGGGATACCAAGCTTTGGTACTATTACCTTATTCTGCAATAATAAGTTCTATGCTATTTAAACCGTACCACAATGCATATTGAAATTAAATTATGTTAGAGCTCTGGTATGCTTTATTGCTTAAAGTAATTTTATTTTTACAATACAAAGATATTGCTGCGTATTCGTTTAAGTAGACTTTTCATTAGCATAATTACCCTAGTTATTTTATTATTTAATACACTTATTTAAGTGTGTTAGAAATCCATGTGATAAATAAACTAATATCCGATTCTTTGAAAAGCTGTGTTATTTTAGCAAACTTGTCGGTTAAAATGTTTATACTGGCAACACAGCGTGTTTGAGTGCGTGTTTGTAATGAATGGCGTCCGAAAGAGACATAACATGTTGGTATCTGCACGTTAGTTTCAATGTGTTAGTAACAAGATCAACGACTCTGACGCGATACAAAATGTGGCTAGAGATTAGAAGGTACAGAAGGCATAATAAGGCGTTTGGTAGTATAAAGTATTTACGTAAACCTATTTTAGGCATGACGTCCAGAAATATTGATGTTAAAATTAAAATGAACGTTGAAATATCATACGGAATCTAAAAAATATGATATCAATAGATTAAAATCCTGTAACTTTTTTAATAACCAGACTGCGAGTTGTTTAGTACCTACCTATTTCGGTAGGTAAACTTATTTATTAACGAAAACAAAGTTTATTATTAATGAATTATTACTTTTCTTTACAGCATAACACTTAAAAAATAATTAGTTCCTTTTCATACAATAACATGACAATTTTTTTATTTCATGTTGATATTTATAACGTATTAGTTAGGGAGTAGGGACTCAGCGACTATATAACCCCTAGACTCCTAATGTTCAATATTTCTCTTCAAATTAATTCTGTCAACTACCTGAGGTTTGAGGAAGCGGGGTACTGCATTATGATTGGTTCTTCAACACCTTATCGCATTATATAACCTTGGAAACATAGGCATAGGGATGGGACGAGTTAAATGAAAACACGATTTTTTTATCGATATTACTTTTATGCAATAAAGTTTTATAGTAATGTCATTATTATTTATTAAACATATTAATATTTCAACGAAACTCTTTATGTTATCGAATGACAGATGGCGCTTAGTAAGTCTCATCGACATTATTAACAAGAATATTTGAGCTGACTTGTAGGAATAACACAAAGAATAACTCAAAACAATCGTTATAATCAACAAACAAAATAAAAAAAAATATCCTAATAACATTTATTTCTGATACCGCTAGTCAAAAATATATCCTAATAATTTTTAAAATGAATTAACTATTACTAATGAACTAACCATTTAAAATAAGAAGCCTGTTAAAATTAAATAGGCCTCAGATAAATTGATTAGTTGAGTAGCGTTTGAGTATTCGGGCGACAGTTTCTTTTATTTTTAATTTTATCGATAGAACTATCGACAAATCCTTTTGGTGTATCACTTACTTTAATGTTAAAAAACAAAACGAAATAGAAAATGTAAAAAGTACTTTCGTCGGAAAGAGATGCAAATATAACAAGATGGCGCATAAACACAACATGGCCAGTCTAAGATTAACTCCGTAAAAGTTTAAATAAAATGTGATTATGTGTCGTTATTGACTTACCTGTGAAATGTAATGCTATTTTTCCGAAAATTTGAATTATGGCTATTTATACCACACCATTTTATTGTGCACGGGTTCATTACAATAGTTATTTATTCGCAAACACGGAAGTATTTACAGCTCACAGTTGTGGTCGCAACTGACTTGAAGATTTTGAACGGTAGGCTACATTGGATCTATTTGTCAGATGTGTTGCCCGAAGCCGATCGTCTGTTATTAGGAGTCTAGGGGTTATATAGTCGCTGTAGGGACTGCTCTAGTAGCAATTTAATTATTTTATTTCAAATTCCACGTCTCAAGCGGTACTGCTGCAGCTATGTGAGTGAATGTATTGCAAGTGAATTTGTGAGTTGCCCTTCTTAATCCTATAGGTTTTGTAATAACACCGTCAGCTGTGACGTGATTCACTGAATAAAGTCAAGCGCGCTAAAACACAGCGTGATCAAAAAACTATAAAACTATAATCGGGATTATTGGCGAAAGTATGCGTTACCCATGGATAATATTTTGCACGATGCTAGCAGAGGTCACGCTGAATATGTGGTTTCATTTAGTAACGCAATGTTGAAATGACACGTATTGCATCATGTATTATACTACACATTCATCAACGCTAAATAGTTCCCATTATCACCAATAAAATCCTTTTACTCGTGGTAGGACTCTCATATATAAAAGTCCGTTTGGATGGGTACCGTAATGTCTATTTCTACCGCCAAACAACAGTGTGCATACACTGTTGTGTTTCGGTTTGAAGGACATTTTAGCCAGTGTAACTACTGGACATAATGAGACTTAACATCTTATGTCTCAGGATGACGAGCGCAGTAGAATGCCACACAGTACCTACGCTAGGTGGTATTGCTACTGTTTAAGGGTGGACGTATCGCTTAACATCAGGCGAACGGTATGCTCGTCTCGTCATTCAATGCAATAAAAAAAACTATCTCACATTTGTCGCGATTCGCAAAGCTCTACATGTTAGTTATGTTAATGAAGTGTAGAAGAGCGTGCAATACTGTTGCATTGAACGTGACCACTTTAAGAGTATAACATCACTGTGTATCACTCAATACTCGATTCAATTCAGATCTATTCACCCGTGAAGCTATCTTCCTCTATAGGATTAACGACTTACCGGCGGAAATCGCTTGTGCTTATTAGGTAATTAGTACGTGTAGTGTGAGTTGTGATATAAGATGTTGGTTTGTCCTCGATAGAGAATATAAGTAAGAATATTATTTATACCATTCTCGTTCTCGAAATGCTTTCTTAATAGGTACTCCTTACTAGAAAATCATATTTTTACGCTTGCTTCCTCAAACATAAATAAGTGATAATTCATAAAAAGATTAACAAGAAATAATTCTCCTCAAGATCGAGGTTATTTACACATTATGTAAGGTACTATAATACTCGCTACTAGTTTTTACTGGATCGTTTTCCACTCTCTCAGCCTTAGAAACGGTCTAAGCTGTGGTCCGTAACTTCTAAAAGTACTTACTTTTATGGTAGTCGCTATTATTCCTCAAGCTCACGCCTTAGCCCCTCTCAAGTTTCTCTGTGAGGTTGTAAAATCCATTTAAGGCGAGCAGTCTTGTGGACATAAAATCAAAGCTTATCTATCATACGCATTACATTTCTATTCGCACTTCGTGGGAAAAACTTGGAGCGCAGTCCTTTCATATTTAAATATATACGGTAGAAAGAAAGACATTTAGCCCAGTTTTGGAAATTTTCGCATTACAGGAGCGTCGGGTTGGTGCCCTTAGAGACAGAAGTTGTGAGTCGTTTGTAAGTTTACGCGGACTCATCTCGCCCTGGGGCTGCGTCATTGAAACTTGTTATGAGATAAAATTGCACTGGTTTATAGTCCACACAGTTTTGAAACACCGAATAGTGTTTTTAACTGCCAACAGTTGATGCATTTTACTAAAGTTATTACTTTTGGCAGCTTCGAATGCAAAATAGAAATTATTAATATTTTTAATGGTTATTACACCTACAATTTGATTTGAAAAAATCAATAAAGTCTTCGGTTCCACCACGTTCCTCTTGCCGTCCGTCACGGGCATTTTGTTTAAAAATATCTTAACAAATCCTTTTTTGTAGTACTTACACAATTTGAAAAAGAAACTGACAAAGAAAAGGCATCATGGGCGCACGAAATAGTGTGTGATTAGACAAAATTAAAGTTCATATAGACAAGGAGCGTAGAAAAATAAAATATATGAATTACAGTGAACGTCCACCACCATAAATAAATACTTATTATTTCTCGCTTTAAAGGCATAAATTAATCTTTTATGATCCCGAAGACATTACCAGTGTTAATTCTATACTGCTGATACATAAGGCTATCAAAAATCTAGAACATATAAGGATGTATTTGTAATTATTATACATCCTTATACATAAGGCCTAGATAACAGCGAAGTTCAACTATGGTCCAGCTCACTGACCCAAAGTGGGGCTGTGAAATGTTTATATAAGGCAAGTTTGAGCTCTAGTTCATGTAACTAACAACCTTCAGTCGTAAACTTTTATGATATCTTTGGTATAAACGCTCCACTTGGATTACTACAACTCATAAGAAAATACAGAGTCTACGTGTTTCATTATCTGTATGCAGGATATATCGTGGAGATTGTCTGTAAAATGTTATATTTTTTTTAGTCTTAGGAACAAGTAAGTGGCTAATCCTAAAATATATTAGTTCTGTTATATTTATTATGAAATACCCAGGCATTCGAAATAATATTGTTTTGGCCGCGTCTGCTTGGTATCTACAGTGTTATTTTGATATTGTGTTAATAAATGAAACCGCATATACATCTTTGCCTCGGCTAACATCATGCCAAAGACCATACATGAAAAACTAATATTTTCACCAAAAATCTCAATTTTACTTTCTTGATATTTTTTTATCATTTTGTAGTTTAGTGCAAATATAGTGTGTACGTGAGTGTTTTTCTGACTGAAAATATGATGATGCCGACATCGTGGTGTAAACTTAAGGATACTTTTTAGTGATATTTATTTTGTTCGAAACTTACACTTTTTAATTTACACCTATTTTAACTGGTGGTAGGTCTCTCGTATGTATTAGTCCGTCTGGGTGGGTACCACCGCAATGTCTATTTCTACCGCCAAGCAGTAGTGTGCATGCACTGTTGTGTTACGTTTTGAAGGACATTGTAGCCAGTGTAACTACTGGACATAATGAGACTTAACATCTTATGACTCAGAATGACAAGCGCAGTGGAATGGTTAAAATTACTTAATGGAGAGTGTTATTTTCTAAGAGATAAGTTTGTGATTCCTTTTAGTGACGCAATGTGAAAATGACTGTATATTAACTTAACTTTATATTAATGGCAACAACACAAAAAGCAATATGTACACAAAAGCACTAGCTGCATTACCTACTGTTACCACAGAAAACAGTTTCTAATAAACATACTTAATGATGTTGTCTTAACATAACTTAGAAGTCGAATGAAAGTACAATTTACATTACATTTTCTCCGCATTTTTATTATTCCAGTCCTGCAGCTCCTAAGGCAAAGGCGGGTAATAACTTGATCAATAAATATCAACGGGATCTACAAAGCGCATTCGTTGCGTCGGATGCGCTGGTTAATACAATCGTTATTTGTTGTCCGAAGCAATTTACTGCTATTGTGTTGCAAAACTGGCTCAGCATGTTCACCTACGACAATTGTTAATAATGTCATAAATTAAAGCTGTCTGTGGCTTTGTGCCTTGCGCCCGCTTCATTCAAAAGTAATGCGGTGATACCCTACCAAACTTGATTACACCACTAGTTAATAGTTATGTAATTATTTCGGATGCTTTCCGTAGAAAGTAATCAATATAGACAAAGTTTATGTTTCATGCGAATATATATTTGACATATCAAAATAACAATTGTGGACTTCTATTCAATGTGTAAGAAAATCGTACGTAAAGTACGATATTAAATTCTGGCCATGCCTCCTGTTACATACTTCTCGCCAGCGAAAAATTTCACAGCTGTATGATATAGAAGTCAGAAGGACGTACTTAAAATATCCCTATACGAAGCTAAGAAATTCCGCTGAGCGTCTGGGAATAGTTTGTGCATTCCGCGTCGCTTGCGGCCAGCGCGGCATATCGTAGCGCGCAGCTCGCCGGCGCGGCGCCGCAATATAAGAACCGTATAGGAGCCTCAAACCTACAAATACAATTGCCTTTTTAGCCGTCGTTTTCATCTGTTGTGTAAGCAATTCGAAGGCAGAGCTGGTAAATCCTTTTACCCAATATTGTACGATTTTGATAAGAATTACTTCTTAAATCTTAGTGTTTTTATATGGATAGAACTTGTTTACTGCACTTATAATCTGAGACTTATTTTATGGATGTTGGCTCTAGTTTTCCAAGTAATAAAAAATTATATCTTTCTTGTTGGGCTACGTTATCTCTATATAATATTCATTCATGACATTGGCTTTTACTTGATTTACATTTCATACATTTCTATGCGTTGCTCGGAGTATCACCTCCATGATGACCTTTCTCAGAATAAAGGTCCCACTGCGTATTTCTCGGATTAAAAAGTGGTCTATATGATAATCCAGCACATGCTCTCTCTGTTATGGATTGTATTGCATTCAAATTTAATTAGGGTTATATGTGATTACTTCTATAAAACAACAAAATATTTAACACTTAAATTAAGTATTTACGATATTACGAGCCAGAATAATTCATAAACCCATGGGGTATGAATCCCTGCAGAGTAACACATAACATCCATTTAAACCTCATGTCACTTAAACAAAATACGTGACTCTTATGTTACCGAACCATCGAGAAACTTTTATGTGTGGGACATCAGAAATAATACTCAATCAATATTAAACATGTTATACAGAAATACTTACAAGGCGAAGTTCAGTTTACAGACTTTATGTGCCCAATTCTTCAAGAATCTTCTTATCCTGCCTGATCTAATGCTACCGTGTACCTTCCCACTTTTTACCAGAACTGTGCTCGGTTTTGCGCATCCTCAGTAAGACCATAGACTAGTATTCTCGATGTCAAGTCAGCCCTTTCTTTGTTCCTTCAAGAAAAAAAAAATTAAAGAGATGTCTGAAATACTCCAATTGATGGAAATGCAAGTAAAAAATTATGTTCATAAACCTTCTGTAATCTGTATATTTTGTTGAGTGCACAATCGTTGCACTGAGCTTGTTCGTAAGCAATATAGCCCACTCCTGCCCCACTTCGTCTTATGGACCACTTCCTTTATGATAACAATTCGTTTGTTGAGATCTTTTACATTTCACTGTGTCTTTACACTCGTCATAACTGTGAGGCACATAGACAAACAAGATGATAAATAAATTCAAATGCGTTAATTTGAAAGAACAATCAGAAAACAATGAATACACATTTCACTAATGCTCGAGCAAATAGTTTCCACAGGTAATTCTATAATTTATTCTTAGCACTCACTAACAGACAATTATGAAAATTTTAAGAAATTCATTTAACTAAATGTAAATATTCTATGGAATTGTATGATGTATCACTTTCTTAATAGATATACATAATGAATGTAAATGAAATGAATTAAATATATCTAGCTCACTCCTTTGCATGTCCAGTAAGGGTTGAATACAGTGAGACTTTTTATAATTACACTAGCTTTTGCCCACGGCTTCGCCCGCATTAATAAGTTTTTCCGGGCTAAAAGTACATAAAAACCTTCCCGTTGAATCACTCTATGACTATGACGTTAATACAACTCTTAACAAATAATGCATTAATTTCGACCAAATTTGATTACCATAAAAACGGTCCTAGTGAGTTAATCTTAAAAGATAGACATATACTGTCGTGGACATTTTTTAGATCATTTCAAGAGGAATCATTCTTTCATACATATATTTTTGGTATCTTGAACCGTTTTCGCAGCGCACGCAATGGTAGCCCTCAAGGATGAATAATTTTCCCCGTTTTTTTCACATTTCCCATTATTTCTTCGCTCCTAATAGTTGCATCGTGATGTTATATAGCCTAAAGCCTTCCTCGATAAATAGTCTATTCAACACAAAAAGAATTTTTCAATTCGAACCCGTAGTTCCTGAGATTAGCGCGTTCAAACAAACAAACAAACAAACAAACTCTTCAGCTTTATAATATTAAGTATAGATAACAACTGTAACATGCATGTAACCTGTATTCAGCAAATAAAATGATTTGACTTAAACAGATGAGCTCTAAAAATACTTTTTTTTTTTTATATCGAACACCTAATGGGGTTATCTTCTATAGGACCTATGCCTCGTCAAATATCCCCTAATCCTGTGCAAGGATTTAAAATATGTAACATAAGCATAAACACACACATAGATGTATTTATACAATACTGAACTCTGAACTCTGTACCTACTGCGAGCGATGAACTTTTATCAAAGTTAGGTGCAGCCTTGCCATATCGGGTGACAGCTGGTATCAAACTCTAAAAACCAGCCGTGCATCTGAGTGAGTTACTATTTGCCCGCGTTTCATATTTTAGTTCGCATTAACCAACATACACACTATCAAAATTCAACTTAACTCCAAGTTCGTGACACTAAAGGTCAAAATTAAGTAAGATTAGAGGCAAAGCTACATTTGGCGGCCATTAACAAAATTTTATGATTAGCGAGATAATGCTGCAATTAGCCTCTTTAACATTAGTGGCTGTAATATATACGTGTGGAACGGTCGAGGGCTCCATTACGTTACAACTGTCGGATTTTTATCATTCAAGAAATGATTCGGATCCTTACAATATTATAAACGCGAAAATTTGTGAATATGTTTGGAAGATTGGATGTTTATTTGGACCAAACACAGAAACCGCTGAACAGATTTGGATGAAATTTGGCAGACTATGGTATAAATATCTGTGTGCCAGATTTATCCGTAATTTTGGTGTAGAATACTAATTAAGGTGTAGAAATTTTGTATTGGAAACTGTAATGAAAAATTCAAAAAGCAATTGTATTTTGTATTAAAATTTGTATTTTGTGTCTACGATACTTTTTCAAATATAGATTTGTAGGAGTATCTTTTCAAACCATTCTGTACATGTCTATCAATACAGAAATGCCGTCACACAAGTACACAAGTGACACATTCACTTTCATAACATTGACACATTCACGTTTATAATTTCAACATACTACCTACTTCTAAGAATTAATTTCAGCTGCAAAAAAAACAGTATACTCAGATTAAGAAATAATGTAACCTAGTCATAGTCCTTAATACCGAGCGAGCGAATAGCTCGTCTAAATAATATGTTTAAAATGTAAAAAAAATCTTAGAATTGAAGTATAAATAATAACTGATACTCATTCGAAAAAACATGGATGTGCTTATTAATGTAGTTCTAGTTATAGATTTTCTAAAAATTAGTAGTATCATAATTCAAACTAATACCCTATTGTACATAATATTAATATGTTACCCTAGTACAAAATGCGCCGTGAATATTCGTGTCATTCACATTTGCCGAGTCACGGGAGCGTTATCATTGATTGAGCCCTGAAATGACCAGTTGCGTAATAGACAAGTGAGGTCTCACTCTCAATCAATAGTATTGACATAGAGGGATGATAGTACCGATAATAAAATATTGAAGCAAGTTATCCCATCAAAACATAAATGTGAAATATGGAAGACAAGTCCAATATTAAGAACTAGCTTTTGGCCGCGGCTCCGTCCGCATTAAAAAGTTTTTCGGGATAAAAGTCCCGCTTTATGTTATCCCGGGGTAAAAAGTAGCTTATGTGTTAATCCAAGACATGATATACTCCTGTGCCAAATTTCATCGTAATCCGTTCAATACTTTTTGCGTGAAAGAGGAACAAACATTCAATCCATACATCTATACATTCTTACAAACTTTCGCGTTTATAATATTAGTAGGATATGCGTGCTTGCCGACTTCACCGGCAAAAGAATTGAAATCAAAATGGTTGCCAAACCTGTAGATAATCCTGAAAGTTATTTATAGAAACACACTCCATTCTAAAATAAATATAAACTAATATTTCTTTCTATTTCTGCTCCAGCAATGTTGATATTTGAAAATATAACTTCTTAAATTTGGACAGTCGAATTATTTACACAAAGCACATAACTAGGTAGGTCAGATAACTAGAAGGAGAAGAAGGAGGAGAAGGAGGAGGAGGAGGAGGAGGAGGAGGAGGAGGAGGAGGAGGAGAAGGAATGTAGAAGGAGGAGAGGGAGACGGAGAATGGGAAACGGGAGAAGGAGAAGGAAAAGGAGCGAGAGGGAGTGGGGCGGGAGCAGGAGCGAGAGCGAGAGCGGGAGTGAGAGTGGGAGCGAGAGCGGGAGCGGGAGCGGGAACGAGAGTGGTAGCGAGAGCGGGTGCGTAAGTCAGAGCGAGAGCGGGTGCGCAAGCGAGAGCAAGAGCGGGAGTGGGAGCGGAAGCGAGAGCGGGAGAACAAACGGGAACGGAAGCGAGCGCGGGAGTGGGATCGATAGGGGGAGCGCTAGCGGGAGCGGTAGCGGGCCCTAAAGCGGAACGAGAGCGTGATCGAGACCGAGAGCGAAAGCGGGAGCGGTGGCGAAAGCGAATTGTAGCGGAAATAAAACAAAATATTAAAACGAAACAAAAAACCCGACTGCGTAAAAATATGCCATCTTTATAAAATTTATTGAAGAACTGAATAGATAGAAACCAGATTTTAATTTGAATATTTTATTTTGGTTTTGAATAATCTTAGTTGAATAGTATTGACAAACGCAGTCACGCACACGCACATGTAACACGCACGCAAATGAAGTCGTCACAAATTAAAAGGTTTCGTATAGTTCAATTCATTAAACAGAAATATAGAATATAAAACACATTAGGGCATCAAAGGATTTCATTTGTTAAAGTTTGTAATTGAACATAGCTTGTTACTTGTCTAGCAGGCAATTAGATATCTATTTTGGTCCGAATGTTCTGTAACAAAAAGAAACACAACCTGGCTATTGCAAAGTGTAATAACGTTTCACCTATTTAAAGTAGTTTTCCTTTAACTCGAAATGCAATAGGAATCACATACATGACACAGTTGAATCTAGTACGTACTCGTAGGTATAACCATAATAACGATTGCTTGGCGCGACTTCCACTAACTAGTTTCTTTGTTCATTCTTGTAGAAAGCTGATTCCGTTTACGTGGCGACAGACGCCGTTGAGTAAATTTCTACCACTTAGTTCTATAGGGAAAATGAGAAGTGTTCGTGGCTTCTGCAATTTATATTAAATGGAGCATTTACTATCTTAAATAGTAATTAAATATGTAATATATACTAGATGTGCTACACATAATAATGTTTTTTAACCATCCATTTAGTAGAATGACGATGTACTAACTATTAAATAAACGTAAACATTGCATACTCTCAAGCTTACATACACCATGTATCCGACTGGATGTGTGCTGTTAAGTACAACTTGTTAAGACCATTTCTTTGCGCTATTATTACGTGCTCGACATGCATAGTAACGTGTGTGACGATTTAGAGCATTTTAAAGTAGTCACAGACGACCTGATTTGGTGCGGCCGCACCACGAACCTGGTGCGCCACCGGATAATAATTTACGGCGGTTCGTGCGCTACAAGATCGCATATGGTCCGGGGCCCACCAGGTTCGTGGTGCGGCCGCACCAAATCAGGTCGTCTGTGACTAGTTTTAGATAGTAGCACATTTTTTGTTGATATTTATTACCAAAAGCGGCGATAGCTTTACAAAAAGGTAGGACTCTCATATGTAAGAGTCCGTCTAGGTGGGTACCACCACAATGTCTATTTCTACTGCCAAGCAGCAGTGCGCATGCACTGTTGACATAGTTGTGTTTTGGTTTGAAGGACATTGTATACAGTGTAACTACTGGACGTTTGAGTCTCAGGATGACGAGCGCAGTGAAATGCCACACACTTGCAGACTTCTTGATTCTTTGAAACCTTGGTCAGTAAATGTTCAATGAAGAGGCCGCTTTTCTCACTTCAAAAGTTGATTTTGATACAAAAAACAAATTATTTCCACTATCCAGGTATAACTATTTTAGATCGGTCGTAATGTATTAAGTTCTTCGTGTATGAAGCTTAATGAAAATCAAACATAACAGTACATCAGGAATGTAATTACCTTTTAAGTTTTATCACGAAACGAAATCGTTTTCCTAAGAAATTGTACTTTTCTTTGAAATTGATAGTACCTATGCCTATACAAAGTTATTCTTATTTCATGAGGCTAGATAGATACTTAAACCTAATTAATGTAGGTGTATTCGGCATAGTTATTCAAATTGCGTACTCATTTCTATTTTTATGAAATACTAGCTTTTGTCCGCGGCTCCACCCGCTTTAAAAAGTTTTTCCGGGATAAAAGTCCTGCTTTATATTTTCCCGGGATAAAAAGTAGCCTATGTGTTAATTCAGGACATGATCTACCCGTGTGCCAAATTTCATCAAAATCCGTTCAGTAGTTTTTGCGTGAAAGAGGAACTAACATCCTTACATCCAAACATCCAAACACCCAAACATCCAAACATCCATACATTCTTACAAACTTTCGCCTTTATAATATTAGTAGGATTTAGTCATTCACGAACCTAATATTGTGTTTATCTGGACATATATTCAGAGTTTCTGCTCATAATGTTGTTCCTAAAACAAAGTTAAATTGAAACGGTAATTAAAAGTGCCTGCCTGCCTCGGTGGCGTAGTTGTATTATGGTACGACTACAATGCTAAGATATCGGATTCGATCCCCGGGTCGGGCAAAGGATATTGGGTTTTTCTAAAGAGTAGCAGCCCGAAGTCTGTCTGTCAGAATTTGTGTCTGATATGATGATAGGCTCGCCCTGTATCACATCATGAGACGGAATAGGCACGGCGAAAAGTGGGTGCAACTAGTTGCGCATCTGCCTACCCCTTCGTGTGTGGTAACTAAAAAAACAAATTCTATAACAGTTTAATAAATTGTTAAACACGTTTAGAGCTACGGACGGGACGCTGGAGGCTGGCCTGGTAAACGCCAACATAGCTATACATTTCAACGTCCGACCCACACAAACAGTTTGGCCACATTGAATGACATCTCCAACCGCCATTTTCTCAGGGCTAAAGTGAGAGGATTCAATTGGCGCACGTCCAAGATAGATTGGATTTAATCCAAGTCACGCCGAGAACGACGCCTTGTTCGGCCTGTACCATTAGCAGATTTTTGCACTTATAAGTACTTTCAATTGCTTACTAATTGATGTGAAATACTTTTATAGGTTCTTGATTTATTTTTCTGTGATATTGTGAGTGTCATTGAAAGTGGAATTTATTATTGATACTCTTTGTTTTTCTATTGCAGAATAATCTTATCACTGCCGTAAATATTGATTTAACATTACGTATCATATGTCTCGATACATGCTTGAAATAAGTAAAAATGTTCCTGCCATTTTTAGCGGGAGATGAAACAGTCTAGTTGTTAAACGGCCTGTCCGCATTTAAACTCAAGGTCCATTAACATCCCAGGTATATAAAGTGGATACTAGAGTGTATGGGTGTTATTTTTCATCACCAAAGAAATAGAAACATGTTCAACAATCATTAAATAGTGACCATCTATGGATAGGTCTGATGAGGTAAATAATTAATGGGAAAAATTACAACCAATTACTACTGTTAAGAAATTATTGAAGACACACAATAGTCTAGGACCTAAGCCACACCTCTAGGTAGAATACCTAAGTTTAAGTGTAGATTATTAAAAAGTAGAGATTTAACAGCCTCCTAACTCTCTCTCTCTCCCTTCCTGACTACTCTCAATTCCGTTTCTCAACTCTCAACTCAAATCCGACCACTAACTTTATGGAATTTTTATCGTCTTGTTAAATAAAAAATAAAATAAAATAAACATAGCTGCACTTATAAGTCAAGATGCTTACATTAAATTGATTATAATAATTATTATTAATTCAAAACGTCACTTAAGTATATAACTACCGTCATTTTTATTGGGAGTATATTCAATGAAGAAAAATAAACAAAAAGAGCCAGCTTGGGCTGGTGGGAAAGGGAATATAAAAAAGAAATAATTTTATTAAAAAATAATGAGAGAAATGCATCGCGATCCTCACCGGGGGGGACACTACAGGCCCTAACCTAGCTAACCTACCAGCCTTTCACTAGCTACCTAAGCGATGACGACCCCAAGGAGGAAGGTAGAAATAAATTCCAGGCTTACATTTTTGTCATCAATTGTTCTTTTTTTAACCGACTTAAAAAGGAGGTTCTGTATTCGATCCGTATGTATGTATGTAAATTTGTATGGCCGCGAGTCTCTCAAAAACTATTGATCCGATTTGGATGTGGTTTTCAATGTTCAAATGTATAATTTTCAGGAAAGGTTTTAGTACCTATATAATTTATGAAGATTTGATGAAGATCTTCGGAGATAAACAATGGAACTATTCAATAACTAACAGCAGATGACTCGCGAATGCTGCAATCGTATATCTATGATGTATTGTTTATAAACACCATTCTATAATTAACTAACCAAAAAGCAATAAATAAAACCTTTTAACAAAAAATAAACCGACTTCAAAACCACTGCAAACCAAAAAATAATTCAACGTTATACTCGCTTAGTAATATAAGTACGTGTATAGTACTTATATTTAGAGTCGGTGCCTGATTTAAATTGAACAATGTTTTCGTATATTTTTTGATGTTGTATTTCCTTGGCTTAGTGGGCAATTTAAATTAGGCATCGACTCCAAATATACGTATATACTAAGCGAATATATAGTTGAATTATTATTTGGTTTGCAGTGGTTTTTCAATACTTTTGTGGTGTGTACAAAGTCAGATTATTTATTATACAGTGTCATTTCAACATTGCGTTACTAAATGAAACCACATATTCAGCGTGACCTCTGCTAACATCGTGCAAAATATTATCCATGGGAAACGCATACTTTCGCCAATAATCCCGATTATAGTTTTATAGTTTTTTGATCACGCTGTGTTTTAGCGCGCTTCACTTTATTCAGTGAATCACGTCACAGCTGACGATGTTATTACAAAACCTATAGGATTAAGAAGGGCAACTCACAAATTCACTTGCAATACATTCACTCACATAGCTGCAGCAGTACCGCTTGAGATGTGGAATTTGAAATAAAATAATTAAATTGCTACTAGAGCAGTCCCTACTCCCTAACTAATACGTTATAAATATCAACATGAAATAAAAAATTGTCATGTTATTGTATGAAAAGAAACTAATTATTTTTTAAGTGTTATGCTGTAAAGAAAAGTATTAATTCTTTAATAATAAACTTTGTTTTCGTTAATAAATAAGTTTACCTACCGAAATAGGTAGGTACTAAACAACTCGCAGTCGGGTTATTAAAAAAGTTACAGGATTTTAATCTATTGATATCATATTTTTTAGATTCCGTATGATATTTCAACGTTCATTTTAATTTTAACATCAATATTTCTGGACGTCATGCCTAAAATAGGTTTACGTAAATACTTTATACTACCAAAGGCCTTATTATGCCTTCTGTACCTTCTAATCTCTAGCTACATTTTGTATCGCGTCAGAGTCGTTGATCTTGTTACCAACACATTGAAACTAACGTGCAGATACCAACATGTTATGTCTCTTTCGCACGCCATTCATTACAAACACGCACTCAAACACGCTGTGTTGCCAGTATAAACATTTTAACCGACAAGTTTGCTAAAATGACACAGCTTTTCAAAGAATCGGATATTAGTTTATTTATCACATGGATTTCTAACACACTTAATAAGTGTATTAAATAATAAAATAACTAGGGTAATTATGCTAATGAAAAGTCTACTTAAACGAATATGCAGCAATATCTTTGTATTGTAAACATAACATTATTTTAAGCAATAAAACATACCAGAGCTCTAACATCATTTAATTTCAATATGCATTGTGGTACGGTTTAAATAGCATAGAACAATGTAAAACTAAAATTGCAAGATATTGCAGAATAAGGTAATAGTACCAAAGCTTGGTATCCCTGTGGGAGCACGTGTAACACGAACATCAGCTGGCGGGGCCAACGATCGCGCGCGCCAGCGGGCGCACGGCGCACTTGTCGGCATGTTCTTTGTATAGGGCTGCCATTACCTAAATTGCCGACGCCGGACAAACACGGCAAGAATCCCGGACATTTGGGCGAAATATGGGTTTATTCCCGGACACCTCTGACAGAGTACCCCAATATCTCCGCACCGCAATAACAATCGCAATTTTTAATTGTTCCTGCCTGAGTAATAATACCTGAAACTGGCGTTATTTACTAACCCCTTATAAAGTGACTCGACAAAGTGCATAAAAATCCTTCTAAATACCTATGTTTTACCTACTTACAATAATTTTGGTCATTACTCAATTGAATATCCTGGTTATCTTAAATGAAGTTCAGTCATTACTCACTATTGGAAGCTGTAGTTAAATACTAAAGCTTCCAATACGTACGTAAATGTTACTTATTCTTGACAAAAGTGTGCGCGTATTCTATGAAGTGGTAAAAATTAAACGTTTTTTACCCTACTAGTAAATTACGGCAATTCCAGGTTATAGCAATAAGTACAAGTGATATTTATCAAAATGTGTAACGTGTCGAAATACATCGAGATTCGCGGTCCGGGATTCGTGGACTTCATGCCTATGGCCCCGCACTGGCTCCTTCAGGCGCATGCGCCGCGGGAAAGCGGGGGGCGGCGCGCGCGTCGCCCGCCAGTCGCCACTCGGCCACAGTACTCGGCACTCGTCATTTTGCCAGCGGCCACTCGCCCGGCAGCAACACGACGTGGCGTATGTTGATTTATGTACCGAATGTTAGGCCGATGCGCCCTATGTACTTACTCGTAACTATTGTAATTTTATTATTAAATCGTTTTGTATCAATCCGAGTGACCTTGCCTTTGACATCGCTTCGGGAGACGCGAGCCATATGTAGGTTTTTAGTTTAGTTCTTTGTCGGCTTTTATGCGCACACGATTAAATGTTCTCTAATTGTAATTATTATTCTATTGTGTTAATTTTTAAGTTTCTGTTGTGGTAAACTATGATTTACATTTACAAAGCTCGTGAATAAAGTGTTAATGTTTCCGAGAAGGTCGTTGAAATGTCTTTTGTACTTTTAGGGATTACTGAGTAAATGTTCAAAATTCCAATTTTCCAGACCTCGCTGACACTCGTATCATAACGGTAGCATCATAGTCGGTTTCACGAAATCGATCGACGAATTTGACGGCTTGAACGATTCTTGCTGATGTATCGTGTGATAGTTGATAGAATCTTACGGTTGTGAGGCTTTTTGATAAGCTACGTGCGGTGTATGGACTGTGACCATTATCGAAGATGCCACAATGATTTCAGTCTTCTAAAGGAGATATAACTGGCTCTGACAGAATCTAGTAAGTGACTGTTGTTTAGATTGACCTATGTGACCTCACACAGAAGCATTGGTAATAATAGCGACCTCATCTTTTCGGTTTGGAATAAAGCTTCTTGGTTACGATGGCGCGATGTGACAGCTTATCGTTGCGCTCCGTGTGTGCATCTCTTGTTCGCGTGTGCGTGAGCATATTATCAATGAAACACACAGGCCTCAGTGCGATGTTGACGTTCCGACGATTACTCGTTTACTAGTAGTGGCAATAGGATGTCTAAAATTAAAAGACCTTTTTTGTTATTTATTTTGTTTGAAAAATGTACTTCTTTATTTTACACTTATGGTTAAATTTATTAACTGCATGGTGTTTCTTTCAAATTGATTTTATCGCAGTTAAATTTATGTATTCGGTTACAAAATGACCCTGTATAAGCTAATATTGTGATATTCGTATCGGTCCGGAAAGAGACCACCATACACTTTATTTATTTTATTTTATTTATTTATTTATTTATTGAGAAACCAGTTACAATACAATTGAATTACAAAACTCCGTTAGGATGCGCACTAAGTTTAAAACTTGTGTCGCACATCCTTACAAATTCACACACACTGGTCTATAACACCCTATAGTGGCTCACGTAATTGTATCGTATTCCGGAATCAGCCCACGTATATCCGGTTTCAAACACGGCGGGATAATTATGTCGACTACCGAGGGATAACCGTCTTTCGTCAATGGATACTTTATGTAGACCCTCCTCAACTTACTATAACATGCAGTGGGATTACTACCGTGGCCTTATTTTAGGTTTTCTAAAAGAATAACGTCAACTAATTCTGTAATAGACTGCACGTTGCTATAGGGGTACATACATACAATACAGCCTGACCTAATTTAAATCTATGTGGTAAACTATACTAATCCTACTAATGTTATAAACGCGAAATTTGGTAAGAATGTATGGATGAATGTTTGTTACTCTCCGTGCCTTGAGTGCCTCGGTAGCGTAGTGGTATTGCGTACGCATTACGAGTACGATTTGCGCGCTGAGGTCCTGGGTTCGAATCCCGGGTCGAGCCAAAAAAAATTGTGACTGGGTTTTTCCATCTTAAAATTTACTCAGTCGCAGCTCGGAGTCAGGAAGTTGGCGGTGTGATACCCCCGTGCCTCGGAAAGCACGTAAAGCCGTTGGTCCTGCGCCTGATCTCTCTCCGGTCATGTCGGATTGCCGTCTCACCGGACTATGAGAGTGAAGGAATAGCGAGTGCACCTGTGTATTGCGCACACACTTGTGCAATATAATATCTCCTGCGTACCTGGCTGATCTCCGTTGAGATTGGCCGCCGTGGCCGAAACTGGCTAGGAGGATTACACACACACAGCCTGACCTAATTGAAATCGATGTGGTAAACTATACTAATCCTACTAATGTTATAAACGCGAAAGCTGATAAGAATGTATACATGAATGTTTGTTACTCTCCATGAAAAAGCTACAGAATGGATTACGTTGGAATTTGGCACACGGGTAGATCATGTCCTGGATTAACACATAGGCTACTTTTTATCCCGGGAAAATATAAAGCGAGACTTTTATCTCGAAAAAATTCATTCACGCGGGTGGAGCCGCGGCCAATAGCTAGTAATTCATAAATATGTTGAACGACAGAAAAATAAATTTATGCATATAATATTATGCTTTGATACCGGTACGAAGTCAGGGCGGGTCGATAGTAATAATAAATAAACATACATTACTTGACTGTGTTTACGTAATAGCGTCTACAATATAAGATTTGAACATTATTTGGAATACAAATGTTAAATTAACATACACACACACACACACACACACTCACGCCTGTTATCCCCGAAGGGGTAGGCAGAGGCGCAACTAGTGCACTCACTCTTCGCCGTTATTCCGTCCCATGATGTGATAGGGGGCGAGCCTATCGCCATATCGGGCACAAATTGCAGACTCCGGGCTGATACTGAATAGAAAAACTCAATATCACTTTGCCCGACCCGAGGATCGAATCAGAGACCTCAGCATTGCAGTCGTACTGTAATACAACTACGCCACCGAGGCAGTTAAATTAAACAATAATTTCGCCTCGTCAGTCTGGAAAAATTATACTTTTCTACTTACCAAGTGTAATCACAGCTTCTGAACATCCGCGCTTAATTCTACAGTATAGAAACCCAATTCTACAGGGATCGTTCTGTGTAAAAATATCTCGTCTTGCGTGTAACTTCTTGAAATAAGACGTCATTTCCATTCACATGTTATACGTGACAATCACCTCATCTCTAATCCATATTCAGCACGCGCCCCGAGCGTCGTATAAAACTTATGCTATCGTTGCCGATACATTTCTAAAGACGAGAGTTTGTATGTAGACGCTAATTTTATTAGACGAGGATTTGAGACTTGTAATTTTTTGTGTTTCAGCCTTTATTCATCATGTGTATGGTTGTGTATTATGAATACTGATTTCGTACAGGTTTTCCATTTTCGTATTGTCGTCTACTTATTTAAGAAATTTGAGTTTTTTGCATGAAATTTACTCTTTGTTACATATGTAATTTATGCGTGCCACTATCCTTATTTAGGTCTGACACATATTTTTTTATTTTTAAATATCACATACCTTATAACAACGTATTACGAAGATACATATTTGAACTTAACGCAGTAAAAATAACCTACCTTTTTAATACGAACAGTGAGTAATTTGTAGTAGGTATAGACAGTGAATTCTGACGACAAGGATTACTGTAGAAGCTACTTCATAATCGGTGACAATAAGTATAATTTAGGTTGTTATAATAGCATATTGACCACTCCATTGACGGACTAGGCTGAATACTTTACAAATTAATAATTTCGGGTTTAAGAGTGCGGGAACATTAATTCCCATTATTTTCTTAGTTTGTTCTGTAGATTCGTAAGTTTTTGTATATTAATTTTGACCACTCCATTGACGGACTAGGCTGAATACTTTACAAATTAATAATTTCGGGTTTAAGAGTGCGGGTACATTAATTCCCATAATTCTCTGAGTTTGTTCTGTAGATTCGTAAGTTTTTGTGTATTACTGTTTGTATTCAATAATGCGGGTGACATTTCATTAATTTAAAAACCTCCTAAAGAAATAAAGAGAAAAATATTCATAAGCCATTGTAAAGCACATAGAAACCTGTGTAATGTGCTGAGGCTTGCTGATGCAACTCAGGATTACAAGCACAATACAGTAAGTAGCCTGCGCTTTTTTTTGTTAATGGCCCTACTGCCAGTAGCCTGACACGAGTCGGCTTTTCTGGCCACACCGGTCTTTAGGGTGAACACAGAAGGCGCTCGCAACCCTTTGAATTAAGTGACCATGCTGAGGGCAACCCACTAACGGGTTACGAACCTCGGCTCAGGACGGCCACTGAGAGAGGATGAGACATCAACGATTAGGGAAAGATTGGTTTTTAGGCCTAATCCTATTAGATTGTGTTGTCATCGGCACGCGGGCCGGAACCGCTAGGGGGCGCGCTTTGTTGAATGGTAGCCCAGTAAGACGACATGTATAGTGTATGTCCATGAACTTGATAGTCTCATTAATGGTGTTATAAAAAAGCTATTTACGCGGTAGATTTATATTTGCTAAACCATTAATTACTAGAAATAACGGTTTCACTCACGTATTCTTGGTCAGAATCGCCGACCAGTTTCTGACCAGTTATTTCTAGTAATTAATGTAATGTGTCTCGCGTAAGTTTTAATAATATTATTGGCTAAGCCGTTAATGGTAAGTCTAAAGCCTTTCTTATCAGGGGAAAATTACTCATTAAGTATGAACTAAACGACTCTCCATTTAGTTTAAAGTTACTTTCATTTCATTTCAGCTTATTACTACTTCTGTCTTATGACGTCTTTCGCAGATGAAACTTAGACGTCGCAATGTCTTGAACCGTAACTTTTATGTTCCTTTTAACAATAACACTGTCTTACTTTTGATATTTTTGAATTATATTCAGTTTTACCGTAACATTAAAACTCTGTATCAAGGAGTCAAGTATAACTTAGTAACACAAAGTTAGACGTCCTAGTAATTTTAATTGGACAGTTATTTTACAATATTATAAAATTTAGATAACGTTATTATATCATATACATACATACACACTCACGCCCTCATCCCATAGGGGTAGGCAGAGACTATTGAGCGCCACATGCTACGATCTTGACAAACCTCTTTCGCCTCTTCCACATTCATAGTTCTTTTCATACATTTTCGCCTGTTAAGGGTACTCCTGGCCTGCCCTTTTCTGAGAAGATCATTTATTTGGTCAGAAAATGTTCTCCTCGGGTTATTATATCAATAGATCAAAATTATTTACATAAGTGTTTTAAATATAATATATCCTTAAGTAAACAAAGTACGAAAAACACATTTTGCGTAAGACTTGTACCCAACTAAAAAGTTATGAATACACTGATAGTAGACTTTATACACGGATCAATCTCCGAAATAAAACGCTAACCCCTCCCTAGGTACATAGAATGTAGCCTCATTTTTTTCTGACGGAATCCTTTCGTGTACCGCATACTCATTCCATTGTTTCCGAACATCTTTTATCTTATCATAAAAGATCGCTGTTTAGCTCGCAATTTCACGCGGTAGTATACGCAATGAAATATATGAGTAGCGAGTACATATGACGTATCCGAGGGCATTCTTTAGAAGAAAATGTATAAGTCTTATGAAAGGATACGCTAAATTGTTTTTGAGTTAATGACAGCCTTTACGACATAGCCCGTGTTGCATCTGTGGTCAAGTAAAGATAATGGTTTTATTATATTGAACTAACGAGCTGTGAATTCGCTTGTAATTCGCAAATGTGATAAGAGCCTTAACTTACCTGACAACCCCGCCATAGTAGGTGATTCCAATTATTCGCTTCCCGATTATTTATTTATTTATTTATTTATTTAGTAACGCCAACGATTAAACCAGTAATAGTTCTGGTGGCTGAGTATAACGGAACCGAAAGCTCCGAAGGTGTTAATGAGGACACAAGGAGTGTACTATTATTTTAGGAAAAATAATGATGTGTGTAACTTTTGGGTTTGATGTTTTTAATTACTAAATCAAGATATACTAACAAACCAAAAACATTAAAAAATAATACGTTTAAAGCTTAAACTAAATATGACCGGAGCCGATTGTTATCGATGTTGCAAATTTTACAATTACACACAAACACACAGACGATCACGCCTATTATCCCCGAAGGGGTAGGCAGAGGCGCAACTAGTGCACCCACATTTCGCCGTGGGTATCCAGTTTCATTATGTGATATGGACGAGCCTACCGCCATATCGGACACAAATTCCAGACTCCGGGCTGATACTGAATAGGAAAACCCAATATCTATTTGCCCGACCCGGGAATCGAACTTTGCGGTCGTAACGTAATACAACTTCGCCACCGAGGCAGTCAGTCTATTAATATTAATTAAAAATATGATTTGTTCTTGCAATCACCTGATTAGACCACACAAGATTGATTTTCATAACACACACCCACAACATATTATGTTCATTCATACTATTATTATCGTATTTATAGGTATTAAATATAAATAATTCCTAGGTCGCGTGAAATTAACTCCTGCCACAAACATTGAAGGCCCAAACTAAATAGTTCATTACCGCCAACAAGGTCTCAACTGAGTTCACTTAGAATATAAATTCAACATTCTAGCTCAAATACACACCAAATGTAAGATATGAGTTACAACGGGTGCCAAATACCTTTCCTTAGGATAAACACATTATTCTATGAACCATTACAGACCATTTAATTCTACGTATGTAAAGATAATAATTGTGACTCAATTCTACCATTTGAAATAAGACCTTAGTACATGATGGTTAAGACAGGAATTCTATTGCTAGATCCTTCCAAGTGAACCACAGCCTTCGTGAATCTTGTGGCTCGGTAGATTGCAGTAAGTTTCCTAACTTATGATTAATATATTAGTTCACTGAAGCACGCAGTTACATAAATTGTAAAATTGCTTGTGCTTGCATTTGGTTGTCACCACAGAACAAAATAATGGTTTTCCTAAACTGTCTGATGGATACATTTGTGTTTGTTGTAGTTGTATTACAGTACGACTGCAAAGCTGAGGTCTCGGGTTCGATCCCCGGGTCGGGCAAAGTGATATTGAGTTTTTCTATTCAGTATCAGCTCGGAGTCTGGAATTTGTCGTCATGGGACGGAATAATGGCGAAAAGTGGGTGCACTAGTTGCGCCTCTGCCTACCCCTTCGGGGATAACAGGCGTGAGTGTATATTTATATCTTTTCTCGTAAGAGCAAGATAAACATTTATCAAATAAAAATTTAAATGTATAATGATGAAGCACATAAAGAAAAAATCTATTCTTATGATGCGTATACGAGACGAGAAGACACAAAATTAGAACAGAAAAATATAAAATAATATTTTATTCTATATATATAAAATTCTCGTGTCACAGTTTTCGTTGCCATACTCCTCCGAAACGGCTTGACCGATTTTGATGAAATTTTTTGTGCTTATCCGGTATCTATGAGAATCGGCCAACATCTATTTTTCATCCCCCCAAATGTTAAGGGTGGACCACACCCAATTTTTTTTTTTTATTTTTCAGACAAAATTTTTTGTTTTAATTTTTTTATGATACAGCATACAAAAATACCTACAACCCTAAATTTTCACCCCTCTACGATCAACCCTTATTTTTAATAGCCATTTTAGTTACCTTTTTAGGGCAGGACAACGTCTGTCGGGGCCGCTAGTATTTTATATACAAGTTGATTTAATAGAGGTCTATTATATTCAATCTGATTAACCACGACCTGGGTATGTATTTTTCTAAAACAACAAAATAATTAAGAACACTACGTAAATCAATACACGGTTGTAAATCTTAACCAGTCTCGAATCCAACTAAAGACGCGCAAAAATTTTCACTAAAATTGGTCCAGCCGTTTAGGAGGAGTTCAGTGACATACACACGCACCGAAGAATTACACATATATAAAGATAGTACGAAACAGCAAACGAATAAATGGATCGCTTGATGACATAATATGTTACCTAATTTTGCAAAATCCCAACTCAAACACACACCGGAATATGTGCGAGGGATTTAGCTGCAGTGACAACTTCGAATTAGTTTCGACAGCACTGAACTAAAGCTGAATGAGGTTAATGTTTGTAATTGGTGAAATCAACGTAAAAAAACGTTTAGTCCAATCTAGGAATTAACTTCTTTATTATTTCTATTTTTGTAAGAATCATTAAATTGGTTGTTATAATTATAGTTCGTGATTTATTCGTGTATAGGCAAAACGAAAATATAACATAATTGAATTACGTTTGGTTTAACCAGCGTATAAACCGTAGTGAGTTTGTAGATTCTTTCAACCCTCCGTTCGATATGGCGATCAAATAAGTTAATTAACTAATAATGAAATCATGAGTATGATATTATTACTGATTAGAATCGTAATTGCTTTCATTTCCCAAACCACGAAATAAAATTACAATAGTCATATTTCCATTCATTTTACATTTCACAAATCTGATAATCACCCCTGTCCGAAATAATGCCGACTCAGCCGCATAAAATTGTTAACTTATTGCATCCTTTCGCTATATATAATTTTATCTAGGGCATTAAACTCCTTTAAGTCCTTAACATTACTTAATCCGGCAGCAAACCATAGCTGAGGGTTGATTTTACACGCGATAAACCTATAAAAGAGATTTTTGTTCGGCCTCTGTTTTAGCACTCGTACCACGTGTTAGCTCTGAACATTTAACCGATCGTTTACAATTTAATATTAAAGGGTGAAGGAATTTATTGTGAGTGTTTACTGTATTAATTTTAACTTTATGTCACATTGTGAATTTTCAAAAATATGAATGGTTTGTGAAGCTTTATACTTTACTTTTCGTTGAACATAGTGAAATTTTATAGATATAAAATTGTATATGTAGCCTGCAACGAAAAGGATACATAATTGAAATCTAAGTTATTACATTAATCATTTAAACGAAATTTAGAAAAAAATTGTATCACTAACACGAAACTATTAAAATAGAATATAGCACATCTAATAAATGACATCGTTACACGAGTATGAAATTTTTAAGATCGATGGAATTTTGTATAGTGAGGATAGTTAAGGCGTAGAAATTTTCGCCGCATGGCTAAGCTCGAAGGAACCATAAATCTGTCAGCGATCGGTAACATTTGATCCGTTTTATGGACTGACTTTTTAACGACACCACTCGAGGCTTACTGCCTCGTGTCTGGGCGACATAAACCAAAATGTAAATTCAAAACATAATGGACTTTAATTAGTATGAGTTACATTTTGAGATATAGACAAAGGAGTTTCATAACTTTTGTACTAGAAATAAAAGTTGAAGTAGCAATACTCGTCCGACTGACTACTCATATGAACGAGTAAAGTCGAACTTGACAAATTCTAATATTGAAACTGCTTCTCAGGGAGTATCATTTGAAGCGTAAATTTTATGCAACCTGTGGCTAATTGGAGCTTGGAAGTAATAAATGAGTTGACCACCAAGTATTACTCTTTGGTACAATGTCGTAGCGTGGTTGGGGCAGTCAATTCCGGACCGCACTATCAGGGCAGCGACAAAATGCATGAAATAAAACATTTTGAATTAATTTTTTTGATTTAATACGACACTTGACATCGACATAGTATTAACAGATTCAGTGATACTTCAAGATTACTGGATACAAAAACGAGGTTGCATATTAATATACGTATGTAACTCTAAAATTCTCAGTCTAGAGATAGTAATATCATATGCGATAAAAGAAAAGGAAAAAATAGTTTGATGCTCAGTATACACACACACACACACACTCACGCCTGTTATCCCCAAAGGGGTAGGCAGAGGCGCAACTAGTGCACCCACTTTTCGCTGTTATTCCGTCCCATGATGTGATAGGGGGCGAGAGCCTATCGCCATATCGGGCACAAATTCCAGACTCCGGGCTGATACTGAATAGAAAAACTCAATATCACTTTGCCCGACCCGGGGATCGAACCCGAGACCTCAGCATCGCAGTCGTAGTGTAATACAACTACGCCACCGAGGCAGTCATGCTCAGTATGTGTAAATAAAAAGAGTGTAAGTATAATAGATAAATCTAGCTCAAAGAAAAGATTTTGTAAACAATGACTCTACAAAAGCACGTAGGTAAGACATACAAGAGTAAATTAAGACTGGCAGAAAGGACTCCTTTGTTACTAAAACAGACGGATTTTTATGAAAGCATGTCCTTTGATGTTCCTACAGGTACGTACGGCTTTGTTATGTCTTTAGTGCCCTATTTTAGATTCAAATTAGGTTGACATCATATAATATTCCATCTGATGAAACCCAAGATAAAGTTTAAAAAAACATTTCATTTAGAACCGTAAAGGTTATTTGCTTATAATTTAGATAAATTTTCTTGTGTGACATACACACAATAGATACGAGTCGACATAATAAGTAGTACCTAAATTGTGTGGTATCTATGCTTAGTGGGCAGGGCATTGGACTCGAATCAAGTAATTAATGGCATCTCACATCATCATCACATCTCCAAAATTACTGAACGGGTTTCGATGAAATTTGGCACACGGGTAGATCACGTCTTGGATGAACATACTTTTTATCCTGGGAAAATATAAAGCGGCATTTTGATCCTGGAAAAGCTTAATCACGCTGGCGAAGCTGCGAGTAAAAGCTAGTTAGTACCTATCATAGTAAGTGACTATGACGGGTTTTACATCACCTACACAATTTACTCAGTCGTATTCATCACTGTTCATCAGGTACCGTACTAGCTAAATCATATCATTTTTTTAAGAAGTCTCTCGTTACTCCCTCAAATGTCGAATTAAAATGTCCAAAAATAATTGACGCTGTTTCGTTTATGAACCGTACATGCTTTTTAAAATAATTTTTCATTCAGGAAAGATCGGCGAATGAATAAGAAACTTTTACCTTAGTTGAAATTTGAATCATACAAGAGTAAAAGCGCATAGAATTAATAGTTGTACAACTGAAAGATACATGTACGTAGCTCTAGCAGTAGAAACAAAACATACTCATTCCACGAAACGAATACCATCAAATGTAATTCTGGCACAAGAGGTTAGTTCCTGCTTGTACCTAGACGCTGTGCAATTGCACGGTTTTGTTTATGTGCTGAAAAGGTTTCCTCCGAGATTAGTCTAGCAAATTGAGTTTAATATTTATGTTAATCAACTCACTGTTAAAAGAGGTTTGTTATTATAACTATCTCTGTCGTTGTAAATCTTTGATTATCTAGCAAATGAGATGGGATGACCAGGCGAACCCTTCGTTAGTCATAAATGTGCAGCTGGTCATAAACTTTTATTAAAACCTATCCTAAACCTAACCTATGCTATCCGTGTCTACCCCGCCCCCCGTCAGGATTGTCAGAAAAAATTGTTTGCACATTATTGCTATATCGTCTCCGTTGGTTAAATACTCTAAGTTGTAAATACATATTTGAAATATACATATCCAAATGACCTGATTATTTATCAAAGAGTGTCATAGATGTTTCTAATAGCTATACCTATCATGATGAGAAGGACTCTACGAAAATGCTAAAACTTTATGTAAAGTAAGGTAAACCGCATATACCTATGGGGCTTAGTTGCGTGTTTAAATCAAAGCTTCATTAAATAAAAAAAATTTTACCAACTGGCTCATCTCTTTAAACGTTCACTGGTTTGTGAAATACCCAATGTATCGATACATATCGAGACTGTCGTTTTCCATAAAGAAATGTGTACCATTATTACAGAATCCTTACATAAAACAAAATTCCTCGCCGTGTATCTCTGTGTGTCTATCTGCGTACGATAACCTCAAAAACTGCTAAATGTTTTTCGATGAAATGTAATGGAGATAGTTTGAGGCCTTAGGAAGAATATAGGCTACTTTTAATCCTGGAAAAACTCTTTCACGCGGTCAAAGCCGCGAGCAAATCTAGTGTAGTATAATTTGAAAGCTTTATAATACATTTTCTGTAACATGATGCAGATCTGAAAACCTTCACTGGCAAAACGTTATTTAGTACAAAATCTTACGTATTAAAGAACGTAATTATTATTCAGGACACGATAAAATGAAAATAGCGCCTAGTTAAATACGTAGAGCACCGTGATATCGTGCGACGTGTTGCTCTAGCGGTTTTAGTGTGAACACACTTACCGCAAGATTACGTCGGGAGCAAGCCTTGACCCACGCTCGGGAGAAATTCTGCGGTAAACCCAAGATACGCTGACGTAATGTTAGAATGGTCGTTATGAAAACCTATGAATCCGTCATTAAATCTGATGGAACGACGAAAAGTGCCAACACTCCCTTTTAATTTACAGATAAACGTTTAACGACTAAATAGTTTATGAAGGTGCTTGATGAGTGGTATGGGAAATTTACATGGTAAACTTTAGAGACGTTTCAACACACACACATACTCACGCCTTTTATCCCCGAAGGGATAAGCAGAGGCGCAAATAATGCATCCACTTTTCGCCGTGCGTATTCTTTCCCATGATGAGATAGAAGGCGAGCCTATCGCCATATCGGCCACAAATTCCAGACTCCGAGCTGGATACTCATTAGAAAAGTCCAATATCACTTTGACCGACCCAAGACCTCAGCATTGCAGTCGTACCGTAATACAACTACGCCACAGAGGCAGTCTTACTTTGGAAGTTACTTCACTGTCTATATTTATTGGTGAGCTTTATTCATAGTAATACTAGCCCTGTATTATATACGTTCCCACTGCTGGGGACGGGCCTCCTCTACTACTCAGAGGGTTTAGTCCGTCACGCTGGCCTAATATGGGTTGGCAGACTTAACATACCATCGAAATTGTTATAGATAACTTCTCAGGTATGCACGTTTTCACGCGATGTTTTCCTTCACGGTTAGAACAAGCGATAATCCACAAAGTATACACATAACTTTAGAAAAGTCAGAGGTGCGTGCCTTTAGGTTTTGACCCTGCGGACCTCGGCATTCCGTTCCACTCCCAACTACGTTATCGTTGCTTTTTTTTTTTTTATTCTTAGCTCGGCAATGTGCATTACTTCCCTGCACCTGATGTTAAGCGACGTGAAGTACAAAAAAAAATGTCGACCGTCAACAAGATTATGCCTTAACGGTCGGCACAATTATGCCGGCCTGCTAATTGCTTCTTCACGCTCCGCTTGAAAGACCCCATGTTGTAAGACGGAGAGACATGTGTGCCGGCAAACTGTTCCACAGCCTAATGGTATGGCAAAAGTAGGAATAATTATAATAATAACATTTAATAACAACATTAATTTAACATTAACATTAACTTTATTAATAACATTGATAAATAAAATACCTCGATTTTGTCCGTTATCTATTTTGAACTCAATTATTAGAACTTGAAATTGATCTAGAGAATGACTTTATTATTTCTTTTTTGTATTAGCGACCGCCCTGTAATATACTGCGTGAGAATGACTCGTAAAACCTTAAGACCACTCACACTTTGCCAGATACGGTCCGTCACGTACCAACCATCTCTAATAATCTTGATGGAATTCTTTTACATTGAGTGCCTTCTATCTTTATAGCTATAAATGATAATCAGGACAACAAATAAGTTTCTCCCAATAGATGCGGAGAATTTTTTAATGATCTCTATCTATTTGTACATAAAAATGAATTGCTGTTCGTTAGTTTCGCTTAAAGTAAAAAATGGCTGGACCAATTTCAGTATTTTTTCTTGTTTTGTTTTGTATAGGTCAGGGTAGGTGTTCGAAGAAAAAAAAATTAGGAAAGTCCGAAATACCAGCTAAATGGCAAATTCAAAAATAACAGCTGGTCATTTTTAATAATTCTACTTTATTATAATATTTTTATTTTCCTTTCTCTCAATTACAAACACATTTGCGTGATTTGTGACACATTTTTAATGATCGCTATCTATTTGTACATAAAAATGAATTGCTGTTCGTTAGTTTCGCTTAAAGTTAAAAATGGCTGGACCAATTTCAGTATTTTTTCTTGTTTTGTTTTGTATAGGTCAGGGTAGGTGTTCAAAGGATAAAAAAATCAGGAAAGCCCGAAATACCAGCTAGATGGAAAAATTCAAAAATAACAGCTGGTCATTTTTAATAATTCTAATTTACTATAATATTTTTATTTTCTTTTCCCTCAATTACAAACACATTTGCGTGGTATTCACTACGGAACGGTGCAATATGGTTTTCATATCCCTCTATCAAAGTTTTACTCAGCCCACAGTTCCGAATATTGAATTCTAAATACTCCTTCCATTAAAAAAGCGGCGATAGCCTAGTTGGGAGTGGAACGGACTGCCGAGATAAATGTCCGCAGGTTCAAAACCCAAGGGTACACACCCCTAACCTTTCTAAATAAATAAAAATATTATTTGTATTCTTTGAGAATTGTCAAAACATCGTGAGGAAACCTGCATACCTGAGAAGTTCTCTGAATTTCCAATGCATGTGAAGTTTGCCAACACGCACTAGGCCAGCGTAGTGGACTAAGGCCTTAACTCTCTCAGCAGTAGAGGAGGCCCGTGCTCAGCAGTGGGCAGTACATAATACAGGGCTGATTGCAAATACTCTTTCAACAGTTTACCTTATAATTCAGTTTAGATTCTACTATAACATATTGCACACTCTTCCACTTTTTTACCAGATAACTGGATCAAATCCATTGTAACGTGGAAAAATTATTTGTTAAAACTTTAGAGGTCTATCTGCAAGGTGGCCAGACGACTTGAAAAAGGTCACAGGAACGCGCTGGATGCAGGCCGTTTTTGACAGGTCCGTCTGGAAACCTTTAGAGGAGGCCTATGGTCAGCAGTGAACTTCATGTGGTTGATGATGACGAAAGCTTTACATCTCGAAAAGTAAGAATTACTATATTTCACTGTTATTTAAAAATCCTCTCATAACATTTTTTTTTTATTTATTGCATTTAATGACGAGGCGAGCATGCCGTTCGTCTGATGGTAAGCGATACGACCACCCATAAACAGTAGCAACACCATCACCTTGAGTTACAAAGTACTGTGTGGCATTCCACTGCGCTCGTCATCTTGAGACATAAGATGTTAAGTCTTGTTATGTCCAGTAGTTACACTGGCTACAATGTCCTTCAAACCGAAACACAACAGTGCATGCACACTGCTTCTTGGCGGTAGAACATACGGTAGACATTGCGGTGGTACCCACCCAGACGGTCTCTTACATATGAGGGACCTACCACTAGTACATCATTACAAATCTGAATAAATAATACAGTAAAATAATCACTGTAATTATGAAGCTTATTACGCGAAACAATAATTACAATCACAAACCCTGGTATCGTACGAATTTAATCGATTCAATATACGTGGCCTGTTATTCAGTAATGTTGTAACTGACACCCTAATTGCTTTATGCGTGACTGAATGAATGGCTAATTTAAATACAATCATTACTTACAGAGACATTGCATGTCGACGACCGATTAACACGGTTTCTACATGTCGCTACTTAATTATAATGTACGACATTATCGGTCCTAGTGGAATCTAAGCAATCTATTACGATTAAATTGTATGTGGACGTACCTACTGAGTATTTTGATGTATAAATTAGTGAAATGTAAAATAGACATGACAATCAAACTGCTGTTAAGAAAATATTAATACGAACATATAATTTTACTAACTCAAAAAGTAGGAACAAACAACTGGGACGTAGTTCGCAAGTTCAATACCTACCTAAAGCATTTTGCTGTGTCTTTAATAAGTTATATATTTATTATTCGTTAAATAACGGTAAAAGCAAACGTCGTGGAGAATCCTACATACCGAATTCGCTATGATAATTCCAAACGTATGCGAAGACTACCAACGTGGTGGACTAAACCCCAAGGCAGTGGTAGAGTAGGCCTGCAGGGACAACAGACAACAGAGCTGGTATTATTTTGAGTATATTGGCATTCTACTAATATTATAAAGGCGAAAGTTTGTAAGAATGTATGGATGTTTGGATGTATGGATGTTTGTTCCTCTTTCACGCAAAAACTTCTGAACGGATTTCGATGAAATTTGGCACACGGGTAGATCATGTCCTGGATTAACACATAGGCTACTTTTTATCCCGGGAAAATATAAAGCGGGACTTTTATCCCGGAAAAACTTTTTAAAGCGGGCGGAGCCGCGGGCAAAAGCTAGTATTTTCATAATAATAAAAATAGTATAATATACATACTTTGTTATAGAAATAAAACATTTTACGTTTAGTGTATCATATAATAAAAAAAGTAAAAAATATTGAAACCCGACTACGGAAAAATGTAACTGAAAAGCACCTAATATCAATAATGTCAAACTAAGCGATGACGTAAACCATTTCTGATTTTTTATGAAACTCGATAAATTTTCCAATATATGAAAATGTACTACTTAACACACTAATTTTAAACTGAAACCACAGTCATAACTATAAAATAAGTATTGCAGTCAGATTTCTCGTACTGATATGCCTCTAAATACCATCGCCTATTTTCCCCAGCAAACTATCTCTATCTGCTCTAAGAGAGATGGGGAATGGGCATACTCCATGTACATTTAACGATGCCACTGTTACATGTTTTAAGTTACCATAATTATGGGCAGTGGTGTGGTCAGTACCCTGGAAGTCACTTTTAGGGCAAATGGCAAAATGCACAAAATAAAACCTTTCAACTTTTTTTTCGTCCTGCCTTTTTGGGTAGCAATGTTGAGTCCGCCCCGGACGGCACAGACCCACACTACGCCAATACATATGGTGATAACACAACTTAATTGATGCGCAAATATTACGTTTCTCATCTACCATTGAATACATTTTTTGCCCGATGTGGCAATACGCTCGCTCCCTATCACATCGTGGGACGGAATAATAATGTCGAAAAATTTGTGTATTAGTGGTCTCTATTCACCCCTACGAGATAAAAGTCGTAGGTATGTATTGTTATAGGTTGTAGGTATGTATTTTCTACTCAGTATCAGCTCGGAGTCTGGAATTTTGTGCCCGATATGGCGATAGGCTCGCCTCCTATCACATCATGGGACGAAATAATGGCGAAAAGTGGGTGCACTAGTTGCGCCTCTGCCTACCCCTTCGGAGATAAAAGGCGTGAGTGTATATGTATCTATGTATTGTTCATATTTAGTAGGTTTATTTGGGGGCCAAAAGCCCAAAGGCCCCGTTCATGACGCTAATATTCAACTCATAAAGGCAGACTTAACGTTACCACGCCAAGCTCACTTAATTGCTACTTACACAAACAACGGTCACTTAATTAAATATACCTATTATAACATCTGACCCAGTGTTGTAATTTGCGATAACACCCGGTGCTCAGTGGTCACGTGCTAGGTTCATTAAGTAACTAGCCTTTGCCCACAGCTTCGCCCGCATTAAGAATTTCTCCTGTATAAATGTCACTTCATATACAAACTATTCATTTTTAAGGGCCACCTATACCCGAATGACGTCACGCGTTCGCTTCCCCTCAAGACTAGTCGTCACTACACTCTCCTCATACCGCCACATCTAATATTACGTCAATTTTGACCGCCATCTAGTGAAAATTAGGAAACAACTTTCAGCGACTATAGCGATTTCAGACCATGAACCTAAGAATATTAGATGCGGCATAATATTTCATTTTTCATTTTAATTAAATACAAAATCATAATGAATCGTTAATAACTTGATTTGATTGTTTAATTACTTGTGATTATTACATGATATTTTTATTTGCGAATTCGACCTTGCGTAGGCGAAAAATATTGTTAACTTCGTTTCCAGCATTATAAAATATTTTTAGCGCGACCTGTAGGTACTTTGTCACTCTAATTACAATACTGTTGCGATGGTGCCTTATTATATATGGATATGTCAGAAGAGCGTCTCTGTTGTTCAGGAGAGCGAAATAAGATTCAAATCAATGTACAAGAAAATATATTTACTTAATAAAATAGCGAACGTTTACGAACTGTAAATGGAAGTACAAAACCGACACAAGAGCCACATGTGGATAAAAAAGAAAACTTTTACAACCTATAATTTAATTAGTTAGAATATGGTAAAAAATATAAAATATGGCTTCCAGTCGCTTATTTTTTAAATCAGCGTGGCAGAATATGCTTTATTTTTAGATGATATTTGGAGTTTTTGTATATAATTGAAGCAAAGTTATGAGGTTATGTTCCCTGAATTTTATATTTGTTTCTATTGAATATTAACTTCAAACCTTGTTTAATTTTACAAATTATTCAATGAGATATTTCTAAGTTCTTTTGGACCTTATACTTATGTATGTTTTTATAGCTAGCACAAAAATGTTGCGTTACATTATTATTTTGAATAATCATAAAATGGTTTTGTAAGAATACTTTCTTCTTCTTCTTTTTAAAAATGGCTTCACCGTTTCATATAGTGTTGCATGAGAGATGTCAAGTGGCGTCGTGTACAAAATGTATGAGAAATTAAATTATCTTCATAATTTTTACTTTCGTGAACTCTTCAAATCTTTTATAGTTATTCTGCTATTCGGGACTTAGACAAGTTATAAAGGGTTTAACTAACACGACTTTGTCATATCCTTACACTAGTTTTTGCCCGCGGCTTCGCCCGCATTAAAGAGGTTTCCTGTATAGAAATCACTTTATATACAAAAACTATAATTTTTTTAACAGTATTCGTTACACATACAGATCGAAAGATCTTGCAATATAGTCGGTCAGCGACACTTTGGTACAAAACGCCTTTCCGTCTAGTATAAGTAGTTCCCCGACTTTTGTCTGAAAGGCACTCGCGCTCACAATAGAACATACAAATTATTTCGTTACTATATTATGCATGTATTATACATATAAACCTTCCTCTGGAATCACTCTATATATAAAAAAAACGCATGAAAATCCGTTACGTAATTTTAAAGACCTAAGCATACATAGGGTCATAGGTGTTACAAATATTAATGTTGTGTAAACTAAACGTAATTTTAAATGTCATTGTCAAAAGTGTCGTTTCTCTCACTCTGTTCTGCCTCTTTCCCCGTCAACATGTAACATGTTGGATATTTAATTGTTTTTTCTAATATAAGCAAGTTAAATCCTCTGTGGCCGTAATTATTTCACCAACATAACCTACAATAGGGACAGACAGAGGAAAGCGACTTTGTTTTATACTGTTAAGATATTATAAAATAAAGTCCCCCGCCACACACTAAACTGTAACCCCCGATTTTATAACATTAGTTTTTGAATCGTCTTCCATTACGGAAAAAAATTAAATACGAATTTACATGAAAAAATAAATATTTTGAAAACCAATAAAGTAATTATGCTGCATAGCCTTGTAAAGTATAGTAAAGGGGCTAAATCTATATATATAAAAGAAAGTGGTGTTAGTTACACCACTTATAACTCAAGAATGGCTGAACGGATTTACCTGAAAATTGGTGGAGAGGTAGCTTAGAACCAGGAGACGGACATAGGATACTTTTTATCCCGGGAAAATATAAACCGGGACTTTTATCCCGGATAATTGTTTTCTGCAAGTGAAGAAAACAAGTATAGAGATATTTCGAGATCCAGTTGAGGACATAATTACTCTTATCCCGGAAAAAGATAAACCGGGAATTATATCCCGGATTTTAATTTCTCGCGAGTGGAGCCGCCACGACTAAACCACTGAACCGATAGCGATGCAATTCGGCAGGGAGATAGTTTTAAACCCTGGGAAGAATCTAGGCTACTTCATATCCCGGGAAAATATAAACCGGGACCTTAATCTCGGAAAATAGTTTTTTGCCAGTGGAACCGTATGAAAATAAGTATGGAGATAGTTTGTGATCCAAAGGAAATCAATCTCAAGTTTGAGTTACATCTCAAGTAGACATAATGTATGAACAGTTCAATACATTATGTCTACTTGAGATGTAACTCAAACTTGAGATTGACCTATTAATACCGCCCATAGGCTACTATTATCCCGGAAAACAGACACCGGGAATTTTATTCGGGATTTTTTTCCGGAAAAAAATATGGTTAGGTATTATTTACGGGGGGGTGGGGGTGTTTAGGGATTTTAAAATTTCGTTAAATAAGGACTCATTTGGTGGCAGGGAGGTTTTTTGCAAGAAAATTACGCGGAAAATTTGAAAATTTAAGAATACTTAACCGCCATATTAAACGTGTATGTCACTGAATTCCTCCTAAGCGGCTGGACCGATTTTAATGATTTTTTTGTGTCCTCAGGTGGGTTTGAGAATAGTTTCGATTAACAATTAGATCCGGTAGGTGGCGCTGTACTCGGGTTCTAGGATTTCATTTCCTTTTTAGGGCAGGACAACGTCTGTCGGGGCCGCTAGTATTAAATAAAAATAAGCAATAAAATAAGTGAATAGTCACCTAATAACATGGTATTACGATGAGGGGAAAGAAAAAAATATAGCAAGGTGACTCCTACTATGCGGCTACTTAAAGCAATATTTGAAATGTTAGTTATTCCATATTTTTTTAAACAATTTTGATATTTTCACACAAGAATTTATTTCATTTGCTGTTTGTGGCCACGTGCCACTTCTTAAATATCTTTGCAAAATAAAGTTCCGATATCGTTATTGAATTGAATGAATATTGATGATGGCCATATTTTAAAGTTCTAAAATTTATACCTATTACCTACTACAATTTGTGGCCAGTCATGCCCAGCGGTTTTTCATTTTGAAGCCAATAGCCCTTAAAACAAGAAAAATCTAAATCGAGGCAGCTTTGTTATTATTTAACATTGGATATGCCTTTTGTACACAGAACAGTGTCCAGATATAAAATTTGAGGTCAATTGGCCTTAAAACAAAGAAATTAAATATCGCGGCCACTTTTTCCATTCTGACATTAGTTTCGTCTTTTGTAACCAAAGTTATACCAGATGTCGATTTTGAGGTCAATTAGCCTTAAAACAAAGAAATTCTAAATGGCGGCCACCTTATTAAATTCTGACATTGGTTCAGTCTTAGGCAACTTAAGTTATATCCAGATATCTATTTTAATGTCAAATGAGCTTATAACGAAGAAAGTCAAAATGGCGGCTACTTTTAAAATTCTAACATTACCTGCGTCAAGATCTTACAATCAACGGCAAGCTAAAAGTAGCGAAAGAAAAATAATCTGCAGATGTTCAGTTTTCACACATTTTGCAGAAATAGGCCCGAGCTATATTATGTACACTCTCGGCAGAGTATGAACACTTTTTTGAACGTACATGTACGCTCCTGGCACGCGAGAGCGTAAATGACAAATGAAATAATTACTCTTTTAATAAGCCGTGATTTTGTTAAGAATATGCGGACTCAATACTCATTTGCCGCATTCATTATGTCATAGAGCCGAGACAGCGAAAACAGGAATTTTGTGGCATGACAACATGCCAATGTAAAACTAATTATAATTATTACTTATTATTGTATAAATAACCGAGAGAATCAATGTGGCAAAAATGTGGATAATATTATTTTAATACTTATTTCAGTCATTATTTTGTTCAAATAGAATATTTTATTGACGTAAACACGACAAAAAAATTGCGTACGTCCATTCCTTGGAACGGCGCTCGCCGTACTCCCCCTGTCGCCCGGCAGAGACCCGCTTCAATAGTCCGAGCGGAAATACGAAAAATGTAAATAAATGACTTAAAATTATCGTAAATCAAAAAAACATTTCTGCAATATCGACAATAAATGTGTTCTCTATTAATAAATGTAAGTTTTATATTCATAAATACATTGATGGAAAAGTTGATACCCAATTTAAGTGAAAGTACTAGTTTTTTATTTCGATTATATTTTTCTTAACAAATGATAAATTGAAAATCTAATTCTGCAAAATTAAAGTTAATGAATCAAATTATTATATATATTTTCCATGTCATGTTGTTCAGTCATTTTAAGGTACTAGTTAGGAATTGTAAAACATGTATTTTCGCAGATTTGGAAAGGAAGCGCCTTAACAGTATCCGTTGTAATTGCAAGTACCAGCCGACAATAAACTGATACAAATCGAGTGATCTTGCAATATGGTGGGTCAGCGACATTTTGGTACAAAACGCCTTTCCGTCCCGTACAAGTAAACCCAACTTTTCTCAAAAAGGCACTCGCAGTCACAATAGAACATATAAATTACTAGCTTTTGCCCGCGGCTCCGCCCGCGTTAAAAAGTTTTTCCGGGATAAAAGTCCCGGTTTATATTTTCCCGGGATAAAAAGTAGCCTATGTGTTAATCCAAGACATGATCTACTCGTGTGCCAAATTTCATCAAAATCCGTTTAGTAGTTTTTGCGTGAAAGAGGAACAAACATCCTTACATCCATACATCCAAACATCCATACATTCTTACAAACTTTCGCCTTTATAATATTAGTAGGATTTCTCTGCATGTATTATAGGTACATATATACATTCCTCTTGAATCACTCTATCTATTAAAAAACGCATTTAAATCCGTTGCGTAGTTTTAAAGATCTAAGCATACATATGGACATAGGGACAGACAGCGGGAAGCGACTTTGTTTTATACTATGTTAAGATGGGATACGGAAGATGGCTGTGAAACAAGGGATTGCCAGTTCGCTTCTCAAATACAATAGCGAGCGTATCACGAAATTCTATCAATATTGTCTGACGAAAATGACTACCAGTGGTTTAAAAATATGTATACTAATAATTGACTCGTCAAGCCCCGCTAGGGACGCCGGTGTCCGAGTATATAGGGTTTCTCCATTCATCTATATATATAAGCGGAGTTTGACGGGTTAATAGGCATACAGAAATGTATAACTGACAGGCACGTATGGCATAGTGGAATTACTACATATAATAGTAGGTACTGGGTAGGTATATTCACATAAGACGTAAAGCGCACTGACGACGCTAAGCTGCACGTATGATCAAGGATTAAATTGTCTTGCAGTAAATGCCGTAAGTGTGATAGACATCGTCTAAAGGTACTAGGGGCCAAATGACCGTAATTATAAAAGCTATTCTAGTTTAACATAAAAAATGTCACAGAAACATTACGAGTCTGGAAATACACAATTTCAAAATGCAAATTAATCTAAAAATCCATTTAAGCCTTGAGGCTCTTGTTACTTCGAAATAGATTGGAATAAGTTTCAGCGAGGAACAAGTTAAATTCGTTATTCGTTCGTCGTTCGTCGTTCGTCGTAAGGGACGAATTTACTTTTTAGATATATCTGTAATTCAAATTGACTGTTTTTATTCAGCTATTTATGACATACCATGGTATCGCTTTTTTATAAAGTAATTAATTTAAAAGCATAAAGATCCAATATCAACACTTTTTCTGCTCAAATTTTTAATCGTGTCGTACAAGGCAATAAATCTGAATAATGCAATTATCATTTCAGAGGTTTGTGGCCTATATATTTCTTTTCTAATCAGGTCATATTTAGGGCAGCTTGAGTACAAAAATGCTTTTCCGAATAATAGTTCTAATCGTAAATATGAGTTTTTCAGTGTTGTATTTTGTGTTACAAGCGGGAATAAAGAGGGCATACGATATTTACATTCTAAATGCATATTCAAACGCTGCACTTACATATTTCCTCTTAGACGTTCGTAAAGTTTACTTCAGTTGTTTCTGCATATTTCGAGTTCACGACTTCTGAACAAGCTCAAACAATAGAAGAAACGGAAAAGAAAATCTTGGGTAAAAGTGCTGTAAAGTTTACTTATTGAAGTATTATTCTCATTTGAATTATCAAATGATTTCAATGAAAGAGTCTGTAAATATATTAGAGCTTTTGAAGTCGACCTACTGAATTCAATGTCATTTCAGATTATGCATAAGTACCTGTAGAGACGCTTAAATAAAATAAATGAAAAACCCAACTGAGATAAATCTAGTCAAATCTTTACAAGTTTTTGGGTAAGTTATGTTCATACAATAATTCTGAAAAATCAAATCCGCACTCCGTTCTCGTTTGCAATCTATTCATGATATCCATATTCATCTGCACATCAGCTGCTAAAGTAAAAACCGTGTTCGAATTTAGAAAAAGTTAAAAGGGAACTGGTTTTAGTGTAATCCGAACTACAGCGACAAAGTCTGCGCTATTTTCGTACGAAACGAACATCCATCAACCAGGAACTGATTCTCGAAAAGTCTGATTCCCTCTCAGTTATTCGTTTGTTCAAGAACTATCGCAGAGTGAGAATTTTAGTTGTCAGCAAGGAAAATGCAAAATGTAAACTTGTTCTTGACCCGATTGCGCTGAGAGCTCCGAGTGGCCGTCAAATTACCATATTCAGACGACTTCCAACCTTTCTTTGATAACTGACATTCGTAAAAAGCACCAGAAAACGATATCGCTTTGTAACAAAGCGTGTTTAAATAATTAGCTCGTTAATACATTTATAAGCGGAAATTGAAGCATATCAAGGATTATAAAATTACGCTTCAAGAAAATAAGTATAGGTTGTATATTTTGATACATCGTCTTTTCTTTAAAACTGAATACTAAGAAATACATTTTCCTTTTAAATAAATTAATTCACTTAATGATCACACATTGTACGTGTAATTTAAATAATGAATTAATCAAGTAAGATACTATTCTTTTGACGTGCGTTTCAGGAAGAACGAGGGACCGCGGTCTCACAAGACCAAAATCCGAAAGAAATATAAGCAGTGCACAAGGCTTGGGAAAAATTCAGTGAAATTCGCTTCATATTACGTAACAGTAATATGAAAATTTAAAACATTCATCTAGATTTTACAACCTACCTGCACTTTTTGCTTACATTCAGGCATGCTGCTATTTCCTTACTCATAGCAATTCGTAACCTCGTCAAACTTCCAACACGGTTTGTGTTAATATCTAGTAAAAACACAATTTTGAAAGAAAACCATTTCTTCGTACAATACACAATCTCATTAAATTTTGTATAAGTACTCAGATATACCTAAATTCAATTACTTATAAACCTCATTATATATCATAAACTAGTAGTGCTCGCAGCTCCGCACGTGTGAAAAAGTTTTTCCGGGATAAAAATATTTTCCCGGGACAAAAAGTAGCCTATAGCACTCAGGAGTTAGGTAGCTTCCTATTAGTGAAAGAATTTTCAAAATCGGTTCAGCAGTTCCTGAGATTAGCGCGTTCAAACAAACAAACTCTTCAGCTTTATAATATTAGTATAGATAAACAAATAAGTTCCTCAACATATACGTTATGGCTACAGCTAGAGTTAAGAGACAACATGCGAATACACAGGAAATGCAATTAAGTAACACACGGCTGTATAGTGTAAGTGGTTTAGTTAACTGCCCACGGCTCTACCCAGTAAAGATGCCCACATTTAACCAATAATAAACTTGAACATTTGCGTGAGATGTTTGAGAGCCCAGCACAAATCCCCAGGCGATGTTGTATCTCAATGTTGGAATGTTACATAATTCAAGTTACGACTGCGAATCTTGATATATATTAATTTCTGTACATATTATACGCTTCTTTCTGCATTGGTGCCGTAGCAAAGATATCCTACAATCGTTAAAGCTAACATTATGTATCAGAATGACATATCCAAGCGATAACCTTCCTAATAATATATGTTATTCTAATATTAGTTTTAGTTTTATAACGTTACCGATTACAGTTTATATTAATATTATTTTGTTTCTTATTTCAATCTCAAATAAAAATTTTATGAATAATTTAAACTGTTAGATTATATTTAATAATAACTATTAAACCCCAATTCTGCATTCAATATTTTCACGAAATAACAGTGTCGTTAAGCGTGCTACAAACTGAGGTGATCTAACATTCAATGCCAAACACATTCGGTCAGTTGTCAGCCACCCATGCCGCGTACTGAGAGATTTATTCATTTGGGCGGGGATTGGCGGCGTCGACAACAGTCACGGTATAATCCATCAATGGGCATTTTCATTTTTCCATAAAATGTTTTTATTCTTTCAAAAAAGCGTATACCTACTATACGTTCAATAACGGAGCGGAATCAATCTCTATATCTATAAAAGTTTGTCGATACAGAAATTTGCCTAATTTTTTAAAATCTAAAATCTCTTCCATATACGTACCAGAACCAGATACAAAGGAAACGTTATATAATATGCCTCTCAAACAGGAATCTCAGTGAACAACTGTCCTGTTTAATTTTATAAAAAACTAGCTTTTGCCCACGGCTTCGCCCGCGTTAATAAGTTTTTCCGGGCTAAAAGTACATAAAAACCTTCCCGTTGAATCACTCTATCCAATACATTTATTTGGATAAAGATTAATATTAAGACGTTGATACAACTCTTAACAAATAATGCATTAATTTCGACCAAATTTCATTACCATAAAAACGGTTCTAGTGAGTTAATCTCAAAAGATAGACAGATACTGTCGAGGACATTTTTTTAGATAATTTCAAGAGAAATAATTCTTTCATACATATATTTTTGCTATCTTGAACCGTTTTCGCAGCGCACGCAATGGAAGCCCTCAAGGATGAAAAATTTTCCCCGTTTCTTTCACACTTTCCATTATTTCTTCGTTCTTAATAGTCGCATCGTGATGTTATATAGCCTATAGCCTTCGTCGATAAATGGTCTATTCAACACAAAATGAATTTTTCAATTCGAACCAGTAGTTCCTGAGATTAGCGCGTTCAAACAAACAAACAAACAAACAAACAAACAAACTCTTCAGCTTTATAATATTAGTATAGATAAGTCTGTAAGACTATTTACACCAATGTGAAGAATTAAGTTTGTTTTCATTTCAGAAGATCTATATTAAAGGACATGTTCAAAAACGGGCTTAAATTCTAATCAAGATACTTTATCTATACTAATATTATAAAGCTGAAGACTTTGTTTGTTTGTTTGTTTGAACGCGCTAATCTCAGGAACTACTGGTTCGAATTGAAAAATTATTTTTGTGTTGAATAGACCATTTCTCGAGGAAGGCTTTAGGCTATATAACATCACGATGCAACTATTAGGAGCGAAGAAATAATGGAAAATGTGAAAAAAGCGGGGAAAATTATTCACCCTTGAGGGCTTCCATTGCGTGCGCTGCGAAAACGGTTCAAGATACCAAAAATATATGTATGAAAGAATTATTCCTCTTGAAATGATCTAGAAAAATGTCCACGACAGTATATGTCTATCTTTTAAGATTAACTCACTAGAACCGTTTTTATGGTAATCAAATTTGGTCGAAATTAATGCATTATTTGTTAAGAGTTGTATCAACGTCATAGTCATAGAGTGATTCAACGGGAAGGTTTTTATGTACTTTTAGCCCGGAAAAACTTATTAACGCAGGCGAAGCCGTGGGCAAAAGTTGGTATTTAATATATGGATAGTACTCCCAAGAACTAGGCCTTTGCAATAAATCTATAGTTTTTAAAAAAGTTTGTTATAAATGGAAGGGTCTAGAAAATATTTCTTTAATGGATCCAATATCCATATTTTATTTTTGCCCCTTTCATATTCATAAAGTTTGAGCCTGATTGAATTTTGAGGCCCAGCCCCCATACAAAAGCGGACATGTCCTTTACAAGATGTATGTTGATATTATCTTTGTCCTGAATGGAACTTGCTACGAGAACCGATCTCCAACTGACAATAGTTCAATGGCTTTGATGCAGAGCTGTCAATAGTCTCCTATTCAAATACCTACACCATTTAAAATTACCTATTGTGTTGGGAGTTAGCAATTGGAAACAAGAATTTTAGGATGTTATAAAAGGATTTATGGTAGAAGATGTGTTTGCTTGTAAATTATAATTGTTAAAAGTGATATTGAGTTTTTCTATTCAGTATCAGTCCGGAGTCTGGAATTTGTGCCCGATATGGCGATAGGCTCGCCCCCTATCACATCATGGGACGGAATAATGGCGAAAAGTGGGTGCAATAGTTGTGCCTCTGCCTACCCCTTCGGTGATAACAGGCGTGAGTGTATATGTATATATATATATATATATATATATATATATATATATATATATAGAGATACCTTGACGGTAAATGTTGATCAGACGCGACTTCACGCGAGCACTTTGTTGATCCAAAAATCTATGTTGATCCGGCGCCTTTTGTTGATCCAATATGCATTTCTGGTAACTAATGTGGCTCCAACGGGATCAACATCTACACTCACGGGACTGCTTGCTAACGTTTGCCGAAGTTGATCCGATATACAAATCCACCTTGCGATAGTTACGGAAAATGTTGATCCGATTTAAATGAGCCAATCAGAGCACAGCAAACAGTCAGATTCAGATCAGATTGGCTGAGAGCATCCGTGACGTTTTATACACATCCAATTAATGATATTTTATTCACAGTATCAACATGTTACTAATACGGTGTCACTGAGCCCAATTGGTAATCACACTAATATTATAATGGCGAAATTTTGTGAGAAAGTGTGTGAGCATGTTAGTTACGTCTTCACGCTCAAACAGCTGGACCAATTTTGATGAAATTTGATATAGCCGTAGTTGACACCCTGAATTATTACATAGACTAATTTTTATTCCGAAAAGTATACCTGCTGGAATTTAAGCCGCGACTAACACCGCGGAGCGCAACTAGTCAAAGTATAAAAAAGTGATGCTATTTAAAGTGTCGTAGATTGTTTTATACTCCATGTGAAAGAGATAATTATCTATATTTTTTGACTGTATTTTTTACTCTGTGATACAGGACTCTTACATTCCTTCAAAAGCTATTCAACTTCGTTCTGCTCCAGGGTACAACGCCCAAGACATGGAACAGGAGTGTGGTGGTATTGTTCTTAAAAAAAACTGTGATAACGCCTTTTTTAAGAATTACAGACCCATCTTCTTGAGCCATTTTTACAAGCTGTTCTCAAAAGTCATCACGAATCGTCTCAAGCGCTGGCTAGATGACTTCGAGCCTCCCGAACAAGCCGGATTCCGTAAAGATTGTAGTACAATAGACCACATCCATACGCTGCGGCAAGTTATACAAAAAACTGGGGAGTATAACTTGCTACTTTGCTTAGCGTTCATGGACTATGAGAAAGCCTTAGATTCGATCGAGACCTGGGCTGTGCTGCAGTCTCTACAGCGGTGCCACATTGATCATCGGTACATCGAAGTGTTGAAGTGCTTGTATAAAACGCCACCATGTAGGTCCGAGTACAAGAACAGAGTTCGAAAGCTATTCCACTACACAGAGGCGTGAGACGGAGATGTTATCACTCCGAAACTGTTCACTGCCGCGTTGGAAGATGCTTACAAGCTCTTGGACTGGAAAGGACTCGGCATCAACATCAATGGCGAATACATCACTCGCCTTCGTTTTGCCGATGACATCGGTGTACTGGCAGAATCGCTGGAGGGTCTGACCACAATGCTCAGTGACCTCAACCGAGTTTCTCAACGGGTGGGTCTCAGGATGAACATGGACAAGACCGAGATCATGTCGAATGTTCATGTTAGGCCAACCCCGATTATCGTTGGGAGCTCAATTCTCGAAGTTGTAGACGAGTACGTCTATTTAGGTCAAGTAGTCCAACTCGGTAAGTCCAAATTTGAGAAAGAGATCAATCGACGAATCCAGCTCGGATGGGCAGCATTCGGGAAACTAAGCAAGGTCTTCTCGTCCAAAATACCTCAGTGCCTGAAGACCAAAGTCTTCAATCAATGTGTGTTACCAGTAATGACATACGGCACTGAGACGTGGCCTCTGACTATGGGCCGCCTAAGATGGCTCACGGTCACTCAGCGAGCTATGGAAAGGGCTTTGCTAGGTGTTTCTCTACGCGATCGAATCAGAAATGAGGAGATCCGTAGAAGAACGAAAGTCACTGACATAGCCCAACGGATAAGCAAGCTGAAGTGGCAATAGGCAGGGCACATAGTTCGAAGAACTGACGGCAGATGGGACAAAAAAGTTTTCGAGTGGAGACCACGTACTGGCAAGCGTAGCTTCAGCCGTCCATCTGCAAGATGGACCGATGACTTGTTAAAGGCTGCAGGAACGCGCTGGATGCAGGCCGCTTTTGATAGGTCCATCTGGAAATCTTTGGGGGAGGCCTATGTTTAGCAGTGGACGCCATACGGCTGATAATGATGATGATAATACCGGATGATAGACCTCGATGATTGTTCTGTGGAAATGGACTCACAAATTTGCTGCATGAGAATGGACGTTTCATTTTTGTCTCCCACGAAAAGTCGCCCCTTTCTATCACACTAAGTTGTTTTAATACCCAGCCGCTTTAGACTTGAAAATGTGTTAAATGCTCATAAAGCATTTTTGCAAAACAGAAAACGCTTAATTATAAATGTGTTACCTAGTATTATACTAAACTTTACCTTATAAGAGACTGAAATCTCAATGTTAAGAAGTTCAAAATAGCGACCTCTTTTCTTAAGTCTATTATTAGATCTGTCTTTTACTATCAATGGCATGCCCAAGTATCGATTTTGACGTCAATTGTCCTTAAAACAAAGAAATTCAAAATGGCGGCCACTTTTTTCAATTATAACATTGGATCTGCCCTTTGTACCTAAGGCCATGCTCAGATATCGATTTTGAAGTCGATTGTCCTTAAAAATAAGAAATTCAAAAAGGCGGCGAATTTTTTTAAAATGTAACATTTAATCTGCCCTTTGTACCTAAAGCCATGCCCAGATATCGATTTTGAGGTCGGTTGGCCTTAAAACAAAGAAATTCACAATGGTGGTCATTTTTTTTAAATTTAACTCTAAATCTGCCCTTTATGATAATTCTCCCGTGAGAAAATTTTGTGTCACACATGCGCGCGCATCGTAAAACTTCACTCCCATAAAATTTTCATAACGCGCTTAAAAAAGTATAACTTCAAAAACAGGAGAAAACAGATTTTGCCGCTTTGTGTTTCAGTACCTATTCGTCAATTTTGGCTCCGGATCAACTTAGTCGCAGTAAATGTAGCATATAAGTTAAATATATTCTGGATCAAAGTAATCACATTCAGTATCATTTTTTTGACCGTTAATGGATCCACAAATGTTGGTCAAAACGTCGACGAGTATGTTGAAAACCTGTGAGTGCAGATCCACCGACGTCACACGCGCATCAAACTCGGATCAAAGTATATCAGTTTGCTAGACGCGGAGCTGAGCAAACACGTGAAATAGGTGGATCAACATTTGTTCTAACTTCACACTGGAGCAACATTTACCGTAAATCCGTCATTATATATATATATATATATATATATATATATATATATATATATATATATATATTATAATTGAACTCAGTCGCAGCTCGGAGTCAGGAAGTTGGCGGTGTGATACGCGCGTGCCTCGGAAAGCACGTAAAGCCGTTGGTCCTGCGCCTGATCTCTCTCCGGTCATGTCGGATTGCCGTCTCACCGGACTATGAGAGTGAAGGAATAGCGAGTGCACCTGTGTATTGCGCACACACTTGTGCACTATAATATCTCCTGCGTACCTGGCTGATCTCCGTTGAGATTGCCCACCGTGGCCGAAACTGGCTATTATAATTACTAATTATAATAATACAGGTATCTAATTAAATTGAATTTATTATACTTTTTATTGTTTTTTTTATTAGGTCACGTTAAAGGGTTTTTTTTTTAGGTAGGCGATCCTGCAGTCAACACTGGAGGAAACCTGCGAATGGGATACTGGAGTCCCCTGGCTTGACGACTGCAGGCGCCTGGTAATGAAGTGGAAGAGGAAGATGGTAGGGAAAGTGGGGTAAGGGAGGAATGTTCCAAGGATGAGCGGAAAGAGAAGGGGGTGCCAGGATATGTTCGAGGGCCCTTGTAGGCCTCAATGTGTTATCCAACCAAGAGGTATACACACTGAACTGTGTGTTTTAGCCCGCGACCAATGTCACCCCGCGCACGGGCGTGCATTGGGTGTGAAGACCCAGCGCACAAGAATTGCCTGGAGGGGGTGTTAATGGGGTTAAGTGGGGCCACCACTGTACCTAATGATAAGCGATGAGAATTGAGATATTATGACTAGCCTTACAATTATGCCGACTTGTTACAACCTAATATATACATGCTGATCCCAAAACACGACACACTTGCATGACAGGACTATGACAGGTTGTAACACCTTGTGATCGCTAACCAGGTGTATACAAAATATAACTTACAGCAAACACCTGCTACTATAAAACTGGAACTCGCAATGCACTTTCATACACTTTCATAACATCCATGTCCAATCCGCTATCACATACATTTTGCGTAGTGAAATATTCTTACAGCGTGTACGTTTCATAAGCATATTTTCTTTTACAATGGCTGCATTTTATGCAAATATTTATGCATTGGAATATTTACCACTGGTTGAATTCAAATTAACTTGTTGGCTTACTACTTGCACATATAGACCGCATTCGGCTTAATACATACATAGTATAACTCAGTTGTGATTGCTTTCAAATTTTCAATGCCGAACTACAGATAAGGTAATATAATTTAGTGGTCTCAGTATCATTTTAAAAATAAATTGTCTTTTACACTTGCACTTTTACTTAGTAATTCTGTAAACGTTCGAAGGCACATAAAATGTCGTCCCATCACTCCCTTTCAATATACCTCCATATTTTGTAAATAGAAATTAAATAGAGTATCTATCGTACCATACGTAGGAATCCATGTCTAACAATGAGTTAAGAGGGGCTACTGCGAAAAACGAAATCCGTAGTTTCGGTTGACGGATCGCACGTTTTCTTACTACGAAGTGTTACGGATCCTTCTTTATGAAGAGTTGTTGCGTGACGAAAGTGTTGAGCGAAGTCGGAAGAGTCGCAAACTGCGTGAAACCTTCGTTCAACGGTGACGGATCCGAAGTAATTTGGTAGTAAGGTTAAATCCGAAGTTCGTCGTTTCTTCGTTTCGGACCGACGTTTCGGATTTCGTTTTTCGCAGTAGCCCCTCTGATACCAATATTAAGATTTTGACCACTAAATACTAATAATGGTGAACATAATCTCGAAGATCATTTCATACGTATATCCCACAGTTTCGATATTTCATTGTTAGCGAGCCTCTACTAAAATTCTAGCCGTAATTTATGTATCTGATGAAAATATGTTGCTATTTTCCAAACGCTACACACCAATCGTATGAATAGTATAATTTACACCTTTTTGGAAATTGAGACAACTCCAAACTAGGTAGTTGGTAGATTACGTGTACAAGTTTGAGTTCCTACTACTAGATTACTGCCTACACACAATTAGACATAACATATCCTAGACGCCGGATCACTTTAAACACTGGTGGTACCGGTGGTAGGACTCTCATATGTAAGAGTCCGTCTGGGTGGGTACCACCGCAATATCTATTTCTATTCAATAGAGGACAATATGAAAAGCCAAGGTAAGTTCAAGGTGAGTTGATGTCAAAAACTGACATATTTCTCAGAGATTTTGTGATATAGAAACATATAACCAAAGGCCATTATAACAAAATACTGAACTATGTGACAAAATTAACGATTCTAAGAGTAATATATCTTAAAAGTAATCATCTCGTTGTGTATTCAATTTCCTCTCTGTTATTAATCTCATAAATTATTGTTAATGGAAATTTATCTTTTAGGAGTTTCCAATATTGAAATCCTGTAGCACTAATGATTTACTACTTCGATCAATGATTAATTAAATAGAGATCTTACTTATATTCAATCTGCATTGGAAATAGCTCTTTTAATACTAAATAGTTTTCTTAACAATTCTATGTGACTCAATTAAAACCCACATTAAGCTATGTTCTGCAACAGAAGTACCGAAATATAAAAAAATATTACCGAAATATAATAAAATATGGTGGTCAAAATTTTCGCACGCTCTGCCCAGTAGGACGAAAGTCATTCCGTTGGAAACTGCTCAGACGTGCATGGAGGACTAAGTAAGGTAACTTTTCATTCTGGCGAACTGCCAATGTTTGTAAGAACTTCCCACATTGGGACCCGTACAAAGGTACCTATGAAGTTCTACACAAGCGTTCTGCTTTTGTGTCTAACAGTACCCGGTATTTCGGCCAACTTAGTGGATGCCATACATTTCACATTGGTATCTTTTAACATATAACTTACCTATTTTTTTTTATTATGTATAGAGAATATAAAATTGTTTTGCTATTAAAATAATATAATATATACGTCTGTATTTTGGAAGGGATTAAAAAATAAATATAATTTATATTTAGAAAAGCGACTGCCTCGGTGGCGTAGTTGTATTACAGTATGGCTGCAATGCTGAGGTCTCGGGTTCGATCCCCGGGTCTGGCAAAGTGATATTGAGTTTTTATATTGAGTATCAGCCCGGAGTCTGGAATTTGTGCCCGATATGGCGATAGGCTCGCCCCCTATCACATCATGGAACGGAATAACGGCGAAAAGTGGGTGCACTAGTTCCGCCTCTGCCTACCCCTTCGGGGATAACAGGCGTCAGTGTGTGTGTGTGTGTGTGTGTGTGTGTGATTTAGAAAAGCGTTTAATTAACTAGATTGGAAAAGTAAAATCTAAACGCTATATAAATACTCTCGATCAAATCTCATAAAAACTATAGTGCAGTGTTATTAGTCTAAGTGCAGTGTATGGCGAAAACTTATCAATTAATGGAAATCAATCAATTTCTTTTACAAAATATAATGTTAATTTTTATTACGAAAAAAATTAAAAAATAAACTACCTCAATTTTTTTAATAATTGAGAAAACGAAACCACATTAAATTTAAAAGCCTAAACGCAGTACACTTGCAGACAACCCCGAACAATTGCCAAAACCGAAATCCACGAAACGTGTGTCGACAAATTAAAATTGTTTACTGCTATCCTCGTGTTATTGGTTTTCATTTATGGCAGACACCGTATTTCAATCTGCGGATATGACAACATCAGGAGGCGGCCTACTAGCGGATTTTCTGTTTACTGTACCCTTTGGGACGATAAACACCAGAACAGGGAAATCGACTGGGAAGGAGGGAGTTATAAAACATATCGAATGTACAACGTAGATTATGTGAAATTCGTGCCCGGAGTGTATTATGCGGATTTATATGCAAAACAGCCGGGTGGCCACGCTTTGACGAAATTCGTGCAATATGAATACGAGAGTTCCTTGTATTGGGCATCATTATGTAACTTACTGACAACAATTAATTGTCTAAGTACGAGGTGACTGGAAGCGTTTCATAAAACTATTAAATTATCTTTACTAATAAAATGCGAAAGTAACTCTGTCTGTCGCGCTTTCACGCCAAAACTACTGAACCGATTTAAATAAAATTTGGCACACATAATCTAGAGCCTGAGAAAGGACATAGGCTACTTTTTAATGCGAAAAAGGGTTGTAAGGGGTGATAGGGTGGGGGGGGTTGTAAAAAGTTGTATGGAATTATCGTAATTTTTCGAGATAGAAGCTTGGAACTTGTTCACCTTGCAGGTGGAGGCCGACGCTGCGCTTGCCAGTAGGTACGTGGCCTCCACTCGTGATCTTTTGTGCCCCATCTGCCGTCACTTCTTCGAACTATGTACCCTGCCCACCGCCACTTCAGCTTGCTAATCCGCATTTATCCAATTTTATTTTGACATATATCCCTTTCCACTAGTTGTGGGTTAGAATTTATTGAAAGTTAATATCACCCAGCATACATTCAACAATAGATTTATGGCTGGCCCGACAGATTCCAACAATTATGTTACAAAGTTCAAGAACAATTTTACAATCACTAATCCAGCAGCATAGGGAATACAATTTCTTCTGCCTTTGGCGACGAACAAAAAATGCCTTAAACTTTGAAATTTTGTTTACGTAGAAAAGTTTCTTGCAACGGTGCCATATCACTTGTCGGTGTCGCTGAAAATCCCCTGTGGAGACGGAACAACAGTAATCGGAATGTCCCAACTTCAAAACTGACGCCTTCGGGCTCTAAAACTTCCTACTAAATGGATTACGATGTCGTATATAAATTTTCTTTATAATTTGATTAATGTTTTAATATCATAAATGTATTTGAATGGAAGAATTTTGGGTAGAACAATTCACATGATCTGCTCTAGCATCGTTATGAATGAATCCCTTGGTCAAGGGCATGTCGTAATCAAACACATTAATTTTAATATTGCATTTAATTTCCCTCACAGAGAAAAAGAGTTAACAAACAAGAATCCAGCTTCGGGTCCGCAAAACATTTTTTAATACTGTATTTAACATGTAAACAGAAATTTAAAAATCTCGTTCTGGATATATGTAGGTACCTTTACAGTGACGAAATAAATTTATTTCCTCGAAATTTTAATGGTTTCGTCTTGAAAATAAAAGGAATGAATATTAATAACGGTGATTTAAATGGCAACTGGTCTTTGAATGGCAAAGGTATTCACCATTGTGGAGATTTACTCTCTTACATAGAAGAATGAGATGTCTTGAAATATATTGAATTGCAATCGAGAGTAAATTAATATGATCGGATTAACTCAATCTCTATAAGCTTTGTTACTTCAATTTCATTATAATTATGATTCTACTCGGTATTATTATGAAGGTAAATCCTACTAATATTATAAAGGCGAAAGTTTGTAAGAATGTCTGGATGTATGGATGTTTGTTCCTCTTTCACGCAAAAACTACTGAACAGATTTCTATGAAATTTGGCAAACGGGTAGATCATGTCCTGGATTAACACTTAGGATACTTTTTATGCTGGGAAAACATAAAGCGGGACATTTATCCCGGAAAAACTTTTTAACGCGGGCAAAAGCTAGTTAAACAATATTTTTTGTGTACCAAAAGTTTATAATCCATGTTTCAAGACTAGTCATTGTGTTGCTTTATCAATACAACCAAGATATTTAACAAGAGAAAACGAAGCACTACAATATCGAATACAGCACCACTAATTCGATTTTCATTTGTAAGCCTTTTACTGTGCCCGTAAATTACAATAAGCCTATTATAGAGCCTATATTTTACTTAATCTCGCTTTTGATTCCAACGACTAGTTATTTAGGCATTAATCTTAATTATTTATTTATTTAGTAATAAGAATTGTTTTACATCACCAATTACAGTTATTAAAAGCATTACAAAGCAATAAATTATAATAAAATTCATAATACACACTAGACATGGGCGCCGCGCCGGCGTTACGCCGCCGGGCAGGACCCGCGCGCCGCCGCCGCCGCCGCCTAACTTGGACGGCGTGGATTTTGTGAATACTTTTAATTTTTATTGTCAAATTTTATTAATGATTGCCTCTCAAATGTCATAATATAGTTCGATGTAACACAAAAACACTAAAAATGACGGATCTAACGAAAACCAATACGATCTAATATTTTGTGAGCATGGACTTAGCCAGTATTACATTCGGTGGACGACCAATGTCTCTTTAGTCCGTCTCATAGATCATACACTGTATTGGCAAGTCAGTCTCTTGCGATCTGTTGGATGTGAGAAGCTTCGCAAACAAATTTGGGGCACCTGTAATAAAAAATGAGAGCCAAGATAGGATTTTACTCGCACGTCATGGAAGACTTTGATGTAGTGGACCAATGTCACGTCAACAACTCTGACATACTCCTCCGTCATATACGCGCTGGGAATTTGTTTGCGGTACCAGAACGTTTCAACGTTTCGGATGATACAGGTGCTAACACGCCATCGGCCGGTGGGTATTATTTAAAGGCTGCTGTCCAAGCTGGAGAGTTCTGGAATCCCTTACTGAATTTGATACCATGGGGTCTTGCGTTCCATACCCCTTTACGGCACCCCTCATCATCATCATCATCAGCTACATGACGTCCACTGCTGAACATAGGCCTCCCCTAAAGATTTCCCCCATCTTCCGTCAGTTCTTCGAACTATGTGTCCTGGCCATTGGCACTTCAACTTGCTAATCCGCTGGGCTATGTCAGTGACTTGCGTTCTTCTACGGAACTCCTCATTTCTGATTCGATCGCGTAGAGGAACATAATGCATAGCCCTCTCCATAGCTCGATGAGTGACCGTGAGCCGTCTTAGGCGGCCCATAGTCAGAGGCCACGTCTCAGTGCCGTATGTCATCACTGGTAACACACATTGATTGAAGAGTTTTGTCTTAAGGCACTGAGGTATATTGGACGAGAAGACCTTGCTTAGTTTCCCGAATGCTGCCCAACAGAGCTTTTTTTTTTTTTTTTAAATGGCCATCTTCGGCTCATTAGGGACGGCTGCGGGCTTCCTCTGACTCACGTCTAAGTTGTCGTCCGCAACCGCCCCTGCGCGTACCGCTGTTGCGGTCCTTTTCCCTGTTGCGGGGGCTCAGAAGCCCCCGAAACACCGTACCGTGTCCACCTTTTGATGTCCGAGGCAGCGTGAGACACGCTGCCTCGGACATGTCCATCACGGGGGTCTCAGAAGTTGGCTAGACTAATGGGTGGGCGGCACGTCCCGCCCACCCGTGACCCCCGGAGGCCCCTATTAGTCGCCTTTTACGACAGGCAGGGGATACCGTGGTGGAATTCTCCAAACGCCCCCAATCCACAGGGCGGGAGACGTCGGTCAGTCGTCCACCCGACGCCTCCTACGTCTCGTCTGGCGGCGGGAGGGATCACCACTGCGCTGGCGATCCCTCTCGGCACTCTCCTTCCGCGAGAGGACCGCCTCGCAGAAGTGGGCCACCGCCTGCCAGGCCTCTCGGCCGCCGACCATGGAAGCGACCACGGCCGGCAGCGAGAGGTCTTCTCCGACGACTGTTCTGAGAGCGCTGCGCTCCTCATCCCAGGCTGGACAACACTGGATTCGACGGTTGATCTCTTTCTCAAAATTGGACTTGCCTAGTTGGACTACTTAACCTAAATAGACGTACTCGTCCACAACTTCGAGAGTTGAGTTCCCAACGGTAATCGGGGTAGGCACAACTTGAACATTCGACAGGATCTTGGTCTTGTCCATGTTCATCCTGAAGCCCATCAATTGAGAAACTCTGTTGAGGTCACTGAGCATTATGCTTTTTTTTGCGCGGTGCCGCCTAATACATACATACACACACTCGAAAAACATAACCCTCCTTCTTTCGCAGTCGGGTAAAAATTCCACGCCGCCGGCGTTACGCCGCCGCCGACCAAAAATTACCAGCACGCCGCCGCCGGCTTTTTCCTAGGCGGCGCCCATGTCTAATACACACACACACTCACGCCTTTTATCCCCGCAGGGATAGACAGAGGCGCAACTAGTAAATCCACTTTTCGCCGTTATTCCGTCCGATGATGTGATAGGGGGCGAGCCTATCGCCACATTGGCACAAATTCCAGACTCCGAACTGATACTGAATAGAAAAATCAATATCACTGCCCGACCCGAGGACTGAACCCGAGACCTCAGCATTGCAGTCGTACCATAATACAACTACGCCACCGACGCAGCCAAGAATAGGCAAATATGAATTGAAATTACATTTAACACACATTTTCACGAAATTTCAAACAGGCAGCCATGAGAAGTTTCCAATTATCTGTCTACGTGAGGATTATCGTCCAGGAGTGCCTTACCGATTATAATTATTGTCTAGACGCTGAATAGATGTTTCAACGAATAGACAAATGGGTATATTACAATCTGACCAAATCAAAAAACAAGAAAATAATAACAGAATTACAAACGAACTTTCACTAAAATAAATATACGGAGAAATGTAATTTGAAGTTAACATACCCTAGATTGGAGACAATTTAGTCAGACTTAAAATATAAGCAGTATTAGATACGTGACATACCGCATAACCTCTGCTGAAATACACCGTGAGTTTCCATCAAGAGTACTAAAAGAAAAGTATTAAAACTTGATCCAAATTGGCTGCGGTTTTCAATAATTATTTACCTCTTTGTACCTTTTTTTATCACATTTACCTCCTTCCCATCGTCATTAGGTACGTCATGTGCAAAAATCAGTGGAGCGAATTCATCGCAAGTGTTTATTGAATATGTGAGAATCTTAGCTCATTGAAGCGGCTCTTGGGATTTCTCAAATTGTACACGTATTTTTTTACTAAAGTCCCGCAAACACTGCACGTGGTGATGATACATAATCACTACTACCCAAAAGGATCCACAACGCCAGGAGAATGGCAGATACATTGTCGCCTCCTATAAGTATGTATAGAAATGAGAAGGCATTTCGCCGTCCTATAATCGCACTGCCCACAAAAAACACAGTTATTACAGTCGGTTTTCTAAGAGGAGGTGGTATCTGCCACTCAACCCAACAATGCGTGTTGTATGTTAAGAAGCAAGTATGCCCCTAGCGTGACTCTACAACATATTATTCTTGTATAATCAAAGTAAAATTACATGAGTCCATAATAAGTTTAAATAATCTAAAAAGAGTAAGTAATTTACATTTGGTGAAAATAGTAAAGATTAAAATTATACATAGGCGTAATGAATGAGATCCAAAATAAAGGCATGGGTTTTTTGATTTATGTCCAATACAATCAATAATATAAAACTAAAAAATGAACAAACATTTACAGATAACAGGCGAGAGGCACATTATAACCCGAAAAATAGTGTTATTTTTACCTACATAATGCTACTTATTCTTTGTAAAAATCGAGCACTGTTTGGTTACGTATTGTGAGACCGTCATACATAATAAACTAGAGAGCTGGCCATTCGGCAATGAATAATGGGCCGAATAAATCCTAATTCAGTGCATTACATTACAATGAGGGATAAATCCTATCGTGATAATACAAATTTATGAGGATAACAAGAAAAATATGCTCTAATTTACGTTGATTTTGGTAACCAAGGTCCCGAGAGATCTCTTTAAAGATCTTTCAGAAGATATAGGTACTCATTCAAATAAAACGCGGATTCAATCAATCAATAATTCAATTGGTAATTTTATTTTATCTTAGTACAACTATTTTATTGCTTTGAGTTGAATTCCGACCACAAAACAATGGAAACAATTCGGCAAAATATTTCTACCACTATATAAATATGTATGTGTCACAATATCAATATGTATGTCTTCTATTCATTCATGAAACACTCATAGGATAATTAAAAACATTCTTACTTCCCAACACTAAATCCCATTGTTAAAGTTAATAATCTGTCTCTAAATAAGCAACTAAGTTATATTTCGAACACAGATCTAAGGCAAAGATTCCGCCTTAGTTCTGACAGAGATACTTCGAGTAACTTTAAGTTTTAGTTCCAATACAAAGGCAGCTTAGTGCTTATTAAATTCGCGATAACTACCTACTTACTGTTTGTTAACAGTTGGAGGATTAAAATTCATTGCGGGCAGGGTTGTGGAGTGCTCAAAATAAGGTGCTTCATAAGCATTTCGGACCAAATTAATAAAATATTAAGCATAAGCGCCCATACGTTGCGAGGGACTGAGAACATAATTAATTGATTTTATTTTGAGTGAAATAAATAATGTAGTTTAAGCCACCCTTTTTGGTTTTTAAAGTGTAATGTGTATTGGGTTCTTGTTTATTACGTTTATATTTAATATTTGAAAAGTATCAAGAAAAACAAAGAGCTTTACACATTGCTTTCGTCGATTATAAAAAAGCATTTGACACGGTGTCACATACAAGCATCTGGAACACGCTAGAAGAGCTGGGGGTTAATAATGTATACATACAGGTGATTAAAAGTATTTATAGAAACAGCTCAGGTAGAGTAAATCTAGATAGAATCGGACCGAGCTTTCCCATAAAAAGAGGCGTGAGACAGGGCGACCCAATGTCTCCAACACTGTTCATTGCTATCCTAGAACATATAATAAGAAAGCTGGACTGGAAAAAATGTGGCCTGTATATTGACGGGAAGTACCTAAGCCATCTCCGCTTCGCAGATGACGTGGTTCTTCTGTCGGAATCTAGCTCCCAACTCCAGCTCATGCTACAGTCACTGAACGAACATAGTAAACAAATAGGCTTAGAGATGAACCTAACTAAAACGATGATAATGACGAACACAAATAAATAAATAAATAAACACCAAAGAGAAAACTAAAATTACAGTTGGAAACGAAACACTCAAGTATACAGAAAAATATATATACCTAGGTAAGCAACTCAGCTTTGACAGGAAAAATAACGAACAAGAAGTAGAACGCCGAATACAACTCGCTTGGAATAAATACTGGGCCCTGAAGGAAGTATTAAAAAGCAATATGGCAATACAGATTAAAACAAATGGCATGACATCGTGTCTTTTTCCTTGCCTAACTTACGCTTGCCAAACTTGGAAGTTCACTTCAAAAATAAAGAACAAAATCTCTATATGCCAACGAGGCATGGAACGCAGTATGCTCAACATAAAAAAAATACAAAAAATAAGACACACTAATATTAGACGCACAACGAGAGCTACTGACGTTTTAAACCACGCTTTGAAACTCAAATGGAAGTGGGCAGGGCATGTGGCACGGCTGCAGGACGAGAGATGGACAAAGAGAGTGACGTCATGGAGCGGCCCTCTGGGAAAGCGCTGCAGAGGAAGACCGCTAACGAATTGGCAAGCCGAGATTATAAAGATGGCTGGTCATGCATTACAGAAAGCCCAAGATAGGGAACTATGGAAATCCTTGGAGGAGGCCTTTACCCGAGGAGGGGTTCTGGAAAAAATAAACCTAGATCCTACAACATCCTTATAGAAATTAAACTAGTATATAAAACCATAAAAAAATATTTAGTAAAAAAAAACTACATAGAATTAGTAACTTCTTTATTAATAAGTTTAAGCTAAAAAAATTTTTAACTATGTAATTAATTTTTTCCAAGAAATTTAAGGCTTTTTTATTTATTTATTTTTTATTTTTATTTTAATTATTTATTTATTATTTAATATTTATCACATTGTAAGGTAGGTATTATTCAGATAATATTAATGGCCGATTTCACCGCACCAAAAACTGTGAAACACGTCGTAAAATTACAAGAAAATTATAAACATAATCAGAAGTTGTACTGTTGCTACCGAATAGTAATAACGACACACGCCTACGCGTTTCTAAAACGATGGAGAGAGAAATGTCATGGTAATTAGAATATTGCATTACCAAATTAAACCACATCTTCTTGAAAATGAAACTATAGAACAAGTTACTCGAATGGTAGATGTACATAAATAAATACGCCTTTTATCCCCGAGAAGGTAGGCAGAGGCGCAACTAGTGCACCCACATTTCACCGTGCGTAGGTACTCCGTCCCATAATGTGATAAGAGGTGAGCCCATCGCCATATCGGGCACAAATTCCAGACTCCAGGCTGATACTGAATAGAAAAACCCAATATCACGTTACCCGACCCGGGGATCGAACCCGAGACGTCAGCTTTGCAGTCGTACAATACAACTTCACCACCGAGGCAGTATATGTAATAAAGTGTAAGTATTTATAACTCAAGCCAATTTTTTTTACTTCTTTAAACTACACCATACGAACTGAACGAACTTGTTTGAATATGATTACGTGTTAAATATGTTTATATCAAAACAGATACGTCAACCACGGCCCAAAGTTTGTGCCTCGCCTTTAAACTTCGTCGATCAGAACTTTACCAATCGCCGGACCTCTCAGATAATATACCTCTACTAATATAATTAAAATGAAACGCTAGACATGTAGTTTGAAAATCAATATCAGCGCTGTTCAACCGTGACTTAATACGTTCGACGTTTTATTCCATTTCGTGTCTCATTTTTATTTTAAAGTGTGTTGTGTTGCAGAAATGGGTTCAATTAATAACTTACTCTTACTTAATCTTATCTTATTTCTACTAACATTATAAATGCTAACGTTTGTTAGGATGTTTATTAGAAATAGACGCAGAAACAATTTACGGATTTGTATGAAATTTGGAACACGCGTAGATCGTGCCCTGGATTAATATTTTTTATCCCGGGAATATGCTCACATTAGAAATTAGAAATATTTGATATTTTTAATGTTTTTTTAAGCAGATGACGCTAATGACGTACAGATGTCGCTATGGGATTGGCATAGTGGTTTAGAAACTTTTCACGCGGGCGATGCCGCGAGCATTGCCTGTTAGCCTAGAAAGCAAAATAGATAGAATAAATTATGAATACGTCTATGGGTCCTCAGGTAAAAAGTAAAATCATAACTCTTGGCAAAACCCTTATATTATACATCTATCCGATTTTAAAAAATTTAGCAAGGTATTTTATCAAGATATAAATATTACCCTACATAACATTCTTCAGAAAAAGGTGTATGAATCAATATAAAAGAAAGTTAGTCTTGAGAGCCATTGCCACCAAATCAACTTTTTGCCTTTCATAAAAGAGTTTCCGCTCTACCTAGGGGCCAGCAGGCAGCAGGCTTTCCTAGCCTTTAATCTCCTAAAAAAAGATTTATGAATCTCTGTGGGTCGTCATAATTCATAAACATCTGTCGTAGCAATAAACCTTTAACGATGGTGAGGCATTTTGCTCTCGACACCCTTGCCTTTGTTTCAACAGATAAAAATTTATCATATTTATTTATATACGCCCATTTGTAACCGATGACCTAAGACCTATATATTCAAAGAATTGTACGCATAATTATTAATATTGTACTAATCGTTGTCTAAATTCAGAGAAACAAATTCAATATAATTATGATTAATGATGAATCAACGATCCATAAAGCTGTAAACAGTACACTGTTCAACAGGGGCAGTTATGGTATAGGCTGGTTCGATGAACAATACTTTGCTATTGCGTTTCATATGAATAGTGAGGTTGACGGAGGCATAACAAATCTAGTGACATTTCCAAACATCTCAGCTATGCACCACATTGCCGATTTCATCATTCATTCATTCATTCACCATTACTTTCATGTTGAATGAAATGAAAATGAAAATACATATATTTACGAAAGACAAAATTTACAATGGTGATATCCTATGGTCTTCACACTAGGCAAGCCTGTATCGTGAAGACCCAAATATAATCTTAGCCTAGTTGCCTACAGGTATACATTTCCTTTTTACACTGGTCTTATCATAAAATTAGTTTTATGCTGACATGTTGATTCTATATATATATACATATTGTATCTAAAAGTATATAAATAAATAAATATGCATACTTGAATAATAAATTTGTAATAGGACGTTAATAGTAAATATATATAAAAATAGTGTTGAATAAGATATATATAAATAAATAGAATAAAATATTAAGTTTTAATAGCCATTAATTAAGTATAGTTTCAGGATTTAATATTTATAAGTTCTTCAGTATCCTCATAAACAATATATTTATATCTGGCAACATAGATTTGTGTTATTATTATTTAAAGCAATGCAATAGTCGAATACTATCAAATATTAAAGTCGAATTTTACCTACTTCCCCAAAAAGCCCATAAAATTTAACTTGATCATAAAAACATTGTCACAATAAATAGCAAATTTACTATTTTCACAGAGAGCTACTTGTCTAAATACCTCAGTAGTTACTTTATAAAATGCTATTATTATATCAACCAACTAGTTCTAGAACTAAAATATTTGAGTTTAAGCATCAACTATTACAAAATATTTTAGTGTGAATTGGTTCCGTAAGTAAATCCAATTAGAAGTTCAATATCTGCCCAGTCACTTTCAATTTCTGGAGCACTAACACCGTTGTTATTATTAGTTTACAATCCCACGAAGCGGCAATCTATACTAATATTATAAAGCTGAAGAGTTTGTTTGTTTGTTTGTTTGTTTGTTTGTTTGTTTGTTTGTTTGTTTGTTTGTTTGAACACGCTAATCTCAGGAACTACTGGTGCGAATTGAAAAATTCTTTTTGTGTTGAATAGACCATTTATCGAGGAAGGCTATAGGCTATATAACATCACGATGCAACTATTAGGAGCGAAGAAATAATGGAAAATGTGAAAAATGCGGGGAAAATTATTCATCCTTGAGGGCTTCCATTGCGTGCGCTGCGAAAACGGTTCAAGATACCAAAAATATATGTATGAAAGAATTATTCCTCTTGAAAAGATCTAAAAAAAAGTCCGCGACAGTATATGTCTATCTTTTAAAGTAAACTCTCTAGAACCGTTTTTATTGTAATCAAATTTGGTCGAAATTAATGCATTATTTGTTAAGAGTTGTATCAACGTCATAATATTAATCTTTATACAAATAAATGTGTTGGATAGAGTGATTCAACGGGAAAGTTTTTATGTATGTACTTTTAGCCCGGAAAAACTTATTAACGCGGGCGAAGCCGTGGGCAAAAGCTAGTCTTAGATAACTTGCTTTATAGTTCTATCAGTTCTTGTCAGCCCGCAAGCCCAAAGCAATCCACCACAAACAGTTTTGTACTTAGAAATGCTGAGTTAATTTATAAAAACGACACCCTGAACTAACAAAGTAATCAATTTTGAATAATTAATATCTGGCTGAAGGTTGGAATTAAAATTTGCATTATAAACATTGAAGATTGGCCCTTTTAATATTTAATTAGTTACGAGTTATGATCAAAGATCGATATACAAAAAGGTTTTGTTGCAAGTTACGATGCTCGTCTCGTTGTGTACGACGAGTGGCACGTGTGTTTTATGACGAAATATAAAAACACCTTCCCTCACAAGCAGTATGTTTACGATGTTACATTTTGTTTTGGAAACTTTGTATACATTTATTTCTTATATGAATCAATAAATAGGTCAGCCCCAGCTTACTGTTACCTCCTCCGATCGAGGTTCGGCAAATGTGAAAATGGTTTGTTTTGTGATTAATTTAGTACCCACCCTTGTCGGTTGTAATAAATATGCAGTGTCCGTACTTTGGATAAACAGTGGGAAGATCGTGAATATTTTCAACCCTCTTATATTCATGGGTAAACTTTGGTAAACAGACATCGATCATGCATATGTTTACTTATATTCTTTAGTAGATTTTTCATAGTATCTTTCTTCTATGGGCCATCGCCTGTAATATTAACACTGACGGTCATCGTCTGCTCATCAACAGACTACGAATTTAATTATTAACTATGTTATTCCCATACTAGCCAAATATTGTACTATATGTTTACGTGAATGTTAGACATTGAAATAATACAAATTAAAAAACCGCGATAAAATCCGTAAAATAGTTTTATTTCAATTGGTGTGATCCACAAAACTTTTAGCCATCGTAGCCGTTTTTAGTTAGTGGTTGTTTAGATACCTTTCCATTTGATCTAATCTTTCTGTAATGACTATGCATATAATGAGTATTGGATAAAAATATTTAGTAGGATCATTAATTGTAAAGACTACATCACGCTATGAACACTATGGGGAAAAAATAACAAACAAATATAAACGATGGGCAGTCTTCGTAACGATCTTTTTTGATGTGTTGATTTCCGAACGTGCTTCCGTTGCGCTTAACCCTTACGTGATAAATTAGCATTTTTTTTTGAGTTTTCACCAATTTTTATTCAATTTTCAACCGTGTTTGTATTAGAATTCGTTTCAATGAATTCTCTTAATACGATTTTTCTGAAATCCATCAAAGAAAAGTGATTTCAAAGAGATGAGTTCGATGGTACATATTAAAAATGCTCTTTGGTTTATCCAACCGATAATTTACGCATGTAAGAAAAGTGTGTTTGATTTACCAATGTAATTTACAATGCCGCGATCTTGAAGACCAAAAAGATCACGTCTTTTCCATTTGGTACATGGTGGAGAAACATTTGGCCAAATGAAAACACTCTTTTGTGTATTCAAAAACTCAAAAAGGCTTACCTATGATCGTGTGCCGTGGCATGCCTAAGCTTTGGTCAACGTCGTCATTAACATATGGGACTGAGGGGCGGCTAGTAAGGGCATTGAAGTATCTGTAATGAGATCTCTAAAGCCTGTATAAGGGTAAAAGAAACAAGAATAGGGATTCGCAATACTGTGCTGTTGCCGACGCTTATGTGTGGAAGTGAATGCTGGTTTGACAGAAGAAGCACGAAAATCGAGTAAAGGCGGTGGAAATGCACTCCTTACGGAGTATATTATGTGAAGTCAATATTTCTTATCGCATTTATAAGATAGCGTTATAAATTGAAAGATGATGTGGTGACTAAAATTAAAAGAAGTATGTTGGGATAATTTGGGCACGTGGACAGGATGGTTGAAAGACTAGTTACGTAAGGTATTTATCGAGCGAATGTGGATGGTACGGATGGAGAGGATGCCCACAACCGAAGAAAATGTATGACGAGAACCATGAATGTGGAAGTATGTATCATTATCGTGGCATGTCGCGCTCAATTGTGTCTGCGTCTCTCTATCTCTTTGTATGAATATAATATGACATTTTCATTTTGATTTTCAGATAGTTGTTGAGGTTAATTCATTTTGATAATTCATTTAACCTGAATAAAAAACGACATAAGATGTTAAGTCTCATTATGTCCATTAGTTACACTAGCTACAATGCCCTTCAAACCGAAACACAACAGTGCATGCACACTGCTGCTTGGCGGTAGAAATAGACTGACGTACTCTTACATAGTAATAGTTTTGGGATATTTGCAAAAAAACAAATCCCATTTTTTTTTCAGTTAATTGTTCATAACTTTTGCAAGTGCTTGCAATTTTTGCAAGCGCTGCTTAAATTTTTTCAGAAAACATATACTCGCTATTCCGAATAAATGACACCATATTTTTCGGAGACGGAGAAAAAGTTTGACATGAAAGGCACTTGTTGAGCAGAGTATAAGCCGTGTTCCATTATGCCAGTAGCCTCTATGCAAGTTGCAACTTGCATTCAGTTTGAGTAGTGGAAACGTACATGCATGATGCAACGTGCAAGTTGTAAGTTTAAAATAAGTAGTTTTAAACTTACACACGAGTATGGCGTCATACGAATACTTGCACAATGGTAACTTTTCACAAGCACAGTTACCAAATGAAACACTTTTTGAATATGTAAATTGTATACTTGACACACACAAAAGCTATTACACACATATAGACATACAATATGAATGTTTAACATTAAAATGACTGTCAGTGGTGTTATTGGTAACGGGCCGGGCGTATAATGGCGCGCGAATGGCGTCGCCGGGAGTTTCCGCCGTTCGCGACTAGCGACCGCGTGGCGCTGGCGAGCTCGGGACTCGCCGCAACGGCGTGTGATTGGTTGATTCGAGGATTACGTTTCCCGGATGTTATAAACTGTGTTTTACACTCTACCAACGTATACGAGTTACTTTTATGCGCGACTGGAATATTATGAGTTATAAAATTCACTCATCAATATATCCACTTGATCCTACTAATATTATAAACGCGAAAGTTTGTAAGTGTGTATGGATGTCTGGATGTATGGATGATTGTTACTCTTTCACGCAAAAAGTACTGAACGGATTTCGATGAAATTTGGCACACGAATAGATTATGTCCTGGATTAATACATAGGCTACATTTTATCCCGGGAAAATAAAAAGCGAGACTTTTATCCCGGAAAAACTTTTCAACGCCGGCGGAGCCGTGGGCAAAATCTAGTAAAACATATTTTGATCTACGAGGGAAGTTTATAACACATATCCAAGATTCCTGACTTATTATTATTCATTCTACCATTTTTATTGTAGATATATCATGACCGATGATGGGGTCCTTCACAGAATAAAGGCGTACCCCCACAATGAAAGAAATGAAAACATTTCGGGCACACATTCCAGACTCCTGGCTGGTATTGAGAAGAAAAATATTTTTGCACTTTCCCCGGCCTGAGATTTGAATCCCCTCAGAGCGGTGTTGTACAGCGTACGCAATTCAACTACGCGACCGAGGCAGTCCAATTAAAGAAATGAAACAAAATGGAAATACACAAGGCGTAAATAGGACATTAAATTGACGGAACGATTTCCGATAAATGGTGTTATTGGGGCCACGTGAATCGCACTTTCAAGTATATTTAAATCTTAGAATCACATTTTTCAGAGAAATCTGCGTATATACATAATAAAATATACAAGCACAAGTGTATATACAAGCACACAAATTGAGAAACTCCTCCTTTTTTGGAAGTCGGTTAATTAACGGGGATATCGCTCTAAATATTAAAATAAGTGAAATTCATGTTGTCATTCGCTTTTCTTCCATTAACAAATTTCAAGACATAGGTAATTTTAGACGTATGGCCCTACCTAATGGAAGTTAGGGCCGCATCAACAGATGCAACTCAATTTCGCTCTGAAGTACGATATCAGCCGAGACGTCGGCAAATTAAGGTCAGCATCTTAAGATAGTCGCTATTTAATGAACCCAGTTCAACATCAGCTCAAATGACAACTTAAGTTACAATATGTGATGGATTTTGACAGCGAAGTTTTGTTTATGTAACACCGCATAAAGGCTTTACGCACGGTCCATCTTGACGTAAAGCCAACCAAGATCATGCACGATCCAAAACGACCGTGAACATTCTCGGCGTACGTCAATTATTATTATTATTAGCTCGATGGACTTGCACGGTCCAGCGAGTGCATCCATCACCAGTGTTACCAACTGGCACGTCTACTATTAAACTTCATAAAAAGATACTAAATTCATAATTAATTCATCTGTTAAATTGACTAAATAATAATAATAATAACAAGCCTTGTTAGGCCAATGTTAGGCTAGATTTGGCATTAGGCTTGTGTTAAATGCCCCAATGAACTAACAGAATTGTTTGAAAATACGTTTGAGATTCAATAATTTTATAAATTCAACGAGTGACGCCGTCACTCTGAGCATCGTGCCGATAGACAATCTTTTAATTCGTAACCGAAAAATATATCCAAATCTTTACAAATTATTCACGAATTGTAAATATCTGTATAAATATCTGCATTCATTTCATATCTGTATGATGTATTAAAAATCTGTAAAATACCATTGACCAGAGAGTAAAGATAAATATAGGTACCTGGCAGCACTTCTAGGAAGCTCGATAGTGCGTAAGCTACGTGCAGCGCCGAGTACACATGATGTACGTCAAGATGGACCGTGCGGAAGGTTCTTTACTCAGCTGAGTACAAACTCTGAAATTACTGCTTAACCTAGGTTTATTAAATAGTTCAATACATTAAATGTCTACTTGAGATTTTAATCAAATTTGAGATCGATTTATTATAATACCACCCTTAGACGCCTTAAATATGCTGCAAGATCTAACCAAACATACAGAAACTCCTATATGAGGATATTGTATAAACCAAAATAAGTTAGATACACAAAAAGATTTGGAGCAGTCAACTTCTAAACTAAACGAAAGAACAAAGGAAAAGATATTTAGTTGGTAACTTTTTTACCCGCAGGTCGGTAATAAGTAACACCACAGCGGCGATAAATTCCACAAAGAAACAGCGTTTATATCCGATACCCGGTACATTAATACAGATTTTCCTAGATTATTGTAAATTATCCCGCGGAGCTTTGGCTTTGCAGTAGTTTTTATCCTAATATATAGAATAAAACATTTTTAGGTACTAAATCTCCTGGAAATATTACGTTTGTACTTTTATTTAGCTATTAAACTAGCTCATATTTGCGAAATATAAATTAATTTTGTCTGTGGAAAATGTGAAATGTCAGAACTTAGTATTTTATATTTTGTTGATAGTTTTGAGTAATATTATCAGGAACCCGATTACTCACTACGCCTATGTGAAAGTAAAATGTATTCAGTGCCTGACCTACATCCATAAGTTTATAATTATAATGTATTTAGTATTGTACCTTAAACAATTATCAGTCACTTTATATTATGTTAATTTATTGAGTACCCTACTTTAATGAATACGATGTTAAAACTTACTAGGAAAAACTGATTCATATTTTAGACGACTCCTTCAAATACTGCCGCGTGCACGTCTCGAGCCAATCGAAAAAAAACATTTTTTTATTCTTAAGACAATGGAAAATATAAGAACCAAATCTACAGGGTCATTAATAAGTAATGTGGTTAGTTTTTTTGAAAAGAAATTAAATTTAAAAAACGAAATAAAGTGGACAACTTTCATTGTAATCTTGCTGTACCACGTGCTTGGTGCATATTGGTGTTATTATTTCGCTTTTCCTGTGAAATGGCAAACAATTGTGTACGGTAAGATGTTTTTGACTCGTCAAGCCCCGCTACGGACGCCGGCCTCCATATATATAGGGTTTCCCCATATATCTATATGTATAAGCGAGGTTTGACGGGTTAAATCTGCTATAGGATCGTAGCCAAGATACCGTTTACGATAGTTAAAGCTTACATTACGTATGGTATTTTATGACTCCAAATATACGTATATACTAAGCGAATACAAATTTTAATTATTTTTTTATTTGTAGTGCTTTTGAAGTCGGTTTATTTTTGTTAAAAAGTTTTTACTTTTACAACTCTAGCAGAGGGTTTGATTCGCGACTCGCAAGTAAAGACGAGGCAAAAGCGTTCTTCGATCTTCAAAAATCATTATATCCAAATAAAAACGAGATACAAGAAAATATTACACAAGAACGTCTCCTGACCGTTTTATAGCAGACTAATTAAATTAATAAACTACCACACTCTATGTTTCTAAATCTTACTTTTTGCCCCTTTTGAATAAATAGTACAATGACTTCTTTTTACTTCGTTTTAAACATACTAACAACATTATTCTATTTACTTCTAGCAATAATTATGTACGTAGCAACGGGATTTGGAATAACCGGCGGCGCACACAGACTGTGGACACACAAATCTTATAAAGCGAAAACGCCCCTCAAATTATTCCTGTTATTTTGCTTCGCTAGTGCTGGACAGGTAAATCACACAATATTTTACATAAATAAATAGATATAATGAATAATACCTACTCATAATTAAGTGTAATAATAATTTCACATATAATAACAATAATTAATTTGGACACGGCACGAATTGTGACTTCCTTTCTTTGAATCCCTTACCACCAGCGACTTGGGTCTTGAGCCTCACTATGGGAGGTGATTATTTTTTTGTATTTTTATATGTATTTATATAACTCATACATAAAAATGTTCTCTTAACACAGAATTCCCTCTCTCAATGGGTGCGGGACCACAGAGTTCATCACAAATACAGCGACACTGAAGCAGACCCTCACAATGCGCATCGAGGGTTGTTTTTCTCTCACATCGGCTGGCTGATGATGAGGAAGAACGAAGAAGTCATTCAAGCCGGCAAACAAATGGACATGAGTGATATCAAAAACGATCTAATGCTCAAATGGTTTGATAAGTAAGTTTTGTTTCATAATTATCAGCCACAAGCAGGCCACTACTGAACATTGGGCTCCCTTAAAGATTTCCAGACGGACCTGTTGAAAGTGGCCTGCATCCAGCCAGGGGCGAATATAAGGGGGGCGTGAGGGTCCGGACCCCTCAAATAAGTATATATGTAAGCTAAGGAGCTTACAACAAAAATAATCCGAGCGTCAAAACATGTACACATTATAATGCCTATGTGCGCGGGGGGGAGTACGTGACTTATTAGTTTAAAGGAGGTTTCAGGTTTTTTTGGTGTCATGGGGCGGTAAGAACTCACTGCCACTGATATTTGGTATCCTAGGCCACCTATGTGAAAGCTATAGCTACGCCCATGCATCCAGCGTGCCCCTGCGACCTTTATCCAGTGTTACCAACAAGTTTTTTAAAAATCCGCCAAGTTCGTCGTATATTTCCGTCAAAAATCCGTTCAATGAAAAATTTATATGGGCGTAGGCTCGTAGCTATAGCTTTCACATCCACGCAAGACCTCATTTCACATATCCATCGCCCCCTCCCCCCTCCCCCCGTCACACAAAGTTGAGATTTTATTTTTGTCCCGTTAAATATCCCGCCAGCCGTTAGAATGATTTTTTCCCGTTTCCGAAAGGGGGCGACTAAAGAACAGTACCTAATCAGTGATTTTTATAATTATTTTCTGTCTGCCAGTCTGTTTTCTGTTTGTTTGTTTGTTTGTTACTGCACATCTCCGAAACTACTGAACAGATTTCGATTAAATTTATCATACAGGTAGATCATGTCGTGGATTAACACATAGGCTACTTTTATCCCGGAAAAATATAAAGCAGGGCTTTTATCACAGAAAAACTTTTTCACGCAGGCGGACATAAGCTAGTCATCAAGTAAATGATAACGTCAAAGGAAAGGAAGGGTCATCCGTACAATTGCAAGTAAATTCGCAGCGAGGCGAAAGCGTTGTGCGCTCGTCCAGTCTAATAGTATCCACATACGATGTGATTTGGTATCATGCGACCAATTCGTCACGCGGTACAGTCTTCACGCCACACGATCGAACCGTACCATGCGATGTCCAGTTGTATGCAAGTTTGATGGACAAGCCATCGAACCAGCCGCACCAACAATAATAATAATAATGTCCATCGAACCGTGCCCCACACGATGCGATATGGTTCGATGGCATACCATTTTAATGGTTCGGCTGTACCAAATCGCATCGTATATGCCCACTTTAATAGTATCCACATACGATGTGATTTGGTATCATGCGACCAATTCGTCACGCGGTACAGTCTTCACGCCACACGATCGAACCGTACCATGCGATGTCCAGTTGTATGCAACCAAGTTTGATGTACAAGCCATCGAACCAGCCGTACCAACAATAATAATAATAATGTCCATCGAACCGTGCCCCACACGATGCGATATGGTTCGATGGCATACCATTTTAATGGTTCGGCTGTACCAAATCAGCGCTGCAGTATCAGTCAGGCTGGTACTGCGGCAAGGAGCTGAATGAGGGTTCCCGTTGTTGGCACAATTAGTATAATTATGTCATATAATTGTTTTAGATATTTTGTTTTTTTCACATTTTATTGTATATGTTATGCTGTTATTGTCCCAACAATAAATCTTCTTTCTTTCTTTCTTTCTTTCTTTCTTTCTTTCTTTCAAATCGCATCGTATGTGCCCACTTTAATAAGACTGTTAACTTTCGTCCCCACAGATGAAACAACGCGGGCTTATTAAGAGATGCTTTAACTTAATAGAGACGTCAAACTGTCAACTTACTTCATCCATACATCTGCAATTTATAATTTGGTTGCGTTGTATGTATCCTATAACTAACTTTTATCAGATGACGGAAAAAAGCTGTCCTAACTCAGTTTCAGGTATTTTTAGTTTGGTATTACTTTGCAGGCATTTCAACCTCCTGAAATTAATATTCTGTTACATACTTCCAACAACAATCAGCATTATGTTGTGGAATGAAGATTGGAAATGTGCCGTAGCGTGGCAGTGCTTCATCAGGTTTCTGAGCATGTTCCACAGTGAGCTCACAGTCAACAGTCTCGCACATACATATGGATACAAGCCTTATAATAAGTATGTATTTTAAATTACTTTCACATTACTACAATTTCATAAAAATATTAGACCATTTTAAAGCATTATGCTTAGCGAGTAAGAGTTATGCAGCCATAAATATGTGATGCATAAAAAATATGATTTATCACTAGTATAACTACAAACTATATATTATACCACATCGTCTAGAATCTAGGTACTAGAATATACGGTATAAATATTAAAACACACATGTAACTTTACGACTGATCTGAAGTTAGTCGCTTCATCCGTCATCCACTCCTGTCACACTATAATCTCTACAAATAGCTGCAACGCCACTCGTAAATCACTACTCACGACTAAGTTTAGGCTGCCCCGGACGAAATGACTGACTAGGTTTCTGAACGTACTAATTATTACTTCACAGGAATATAATCCCAGCTGAAAACCGCTTTGTGGCTACGTGTACGCTAGGCGAGGGCTGGCACAACTACCACCACGCATTCCCGTTCGACTACAAAGCGGCGGAACACTTCGATTTATTTAATTTCACCACATTTTTCATCAGAGGTTTCGAAAAGATTGGTTGGGCCTACGATTTAAAAGAAGCGACCCCTGAAATGATAAATTCTATCGCGAATAGATTAGGCGACGGTACTCCGGTACATTTTCCTTTATCCATAAGTGAATCTAAGGATAGAAAATCGGGTTAAAAATTTAAATTACATTAATGGATCTAAGATTATGTACAGTTTTATATTTAATTATTATAAATAAAATTACACTGGAATTATTCTTTTTTTTAACACAATCAACTTCAGTTGCAAGATCCACTGGTAAACTATTGGAGGAGAACTGAAGTATTGATTGAGGACCATTCTGCTGTGCTAAGCTCAAAAGCTGTATCTCAATAAATATCGTAAACTTGATTTTTATGGCATCAAAAGCTTACAAAATGCACATCCAATGAACAATATAGCCAAATATATGGCGATATATTTGTAAAAAAGGTAAATAAAACTTTTAAAAAAAGTTTAACCTCAAGTTACAAAGAGTGAAGAGTGAAAAGAAAACTATATTTACAAAACTTCAATTTTCTCGAGACTAGCGTTCCTTGACATATCGCTTTTGCGCTTAACGCGGCAGTATTCCCCCCTTAGATTTCTACGCCGACGTAGTATATGTACACAGTACAATATAATGAGAGGAATTATTCAATGGAAACAATTACTATTCATTACATGAGAATAACCACGTTTTCGCCATAAATATTTACACCAAGAGAATATTGCTAGATATACCTATTTGTTGTACCATACGAATACCAACTATTTACTATATGTACTTCTTGCGCGAAACAACAGCATACCCCAATTTTATGTGTTTTCGGTGATGTTTTTAGTGTCTGTAATAGATGCATACTAGGTAATAGTAATAAAAAGTAGAAATTAATAAAAAAACACGAATGAAGAGCCTTCTCTTTTTTTTGGAAATCGTTTTTTTTTTATGGCATTGAATGACGAGACGAGCATGCCGTTTGCCTGATGGTAAGCGATATGACCACCCATAAACAGTAGCAACACCTTGAGTTACAAAGTACAAAGGCAGTCCCCTGCGCTCATCATCCTGAGACTTAAGATGTTAAGTCTCATTATGTTCAATAGTTCCGCTGGCTACAATGTCCTTCAAACAGAAACAACAATGCATGCACACTACTGCTTGGCGGTAGAAATAGGCATTGAGGTAATACCCATCCAGACGGACTCTTACATAATTATGAGAGACCTACCACCACTAAAAATAACCTACATAAACAGTCATATCTTTTGATCGCGTTGACTTACAAGTTTAATTTTTTCACAACTGAGAGAGACCGTAAACCCGTGTATTTTAAATAAATTTCAACATGATATCTTTACGCGTTTCTGAGAAAAACGGTATTGACAGACGGACAACAAAGTGATCTTATGAGGGTTACTTTCTCCTTTTGATGTACCGAAACCAAAAAATATATACAGGTATGTTCTGTTTTACGTTTATCTTAGTTTTATGACTTTAATCAATACACAAATATTACCAGCTGTACCTGAATTGCTCAATATCCTTAAAGTTACTTTCCGCAAGAACTAGTAACATGAATTCCCCTGCGACGATAAAGGAGCGCGAAACTTGGATTTATTTGACTTCGGTGTATATTTTTTCAGCAAGGATGGGTCTACGATGAGAAGCAATGCCGGAGATAATAAATTTTAAGGCATATCAACTGCCTGATAGGATTCGGGATTCCTATACCTACAGTGTTAATAAAACTTTGAAACTTAATTAAATAGCCTGATCGCACCTTAGAAAAGATATTAGGGACCATATGTACTTCATAATTTATGTTTATTATTTTATTCTTAAAACAAACATTTCTTAACCACAAAACATTGACAACATCTAATTAAAGCAAGGATGAGAATGACTGTAAGGAGAACTGTAATGCTGCGGATCCGGTTGAGGTCCCACACGACTTTGTAAATTATGCTTCGTATGACAAACTCTACCATGCATAGGTCCCTTCATTTTCATTTCACTTTCATTCAGTTTCCAACCGTATTTCCAGTTGCTGCTTTCCATGAAATTATACTTGTCTTCAGGAGCTTCCTTTGCTCGTGTTTTTAGATATTCCTTTCTACTTTCTAATGAGGTATACTTTACTTCATTCTTTACTGGCATCATTATAGGCTCAGATGGTTTAACATACGTTTTGGCACTCAAATAGTCTGGTACTGGAGCTTTCAATCTGTGTTGTATAGATATAACATGGTCTCGTGTTACTGTATCTATACCAGCTATTATAGTAGCTCTAGTAATATCGGTTTCCTGGTAGTTCTTAAAATCACTTTTAAATGTAGCACATTTTTCTATATCCTGAGAATGACATTGAACCCATCGCATACGTAGACGCGTTTTTTTTTCGTACGATTCGGCTAAGAATCTTATAATTTTGGGGTCAGTTATATCAAGTAGTGGCATTTTCGTAGTTATTTCGCCCTTTTTACCATAATAACAATGAAAAGTTGGTTATCGTCACTTATAATCTATCGTAGTATTATAATTCTCTTTGCTTATAAGACAGTTTCCGTAGTATTATAATGCTCTTTGGACGTAAACAATCAATTTACCTTTTTTAATACCTAATTTGAATACCTGCTTGTTCATATTAAAGAGAAATTTATTCACTCCCCTTATGCTCTTTGATTTAAATGTCATATGACATCAATTGTCATCGTGGGGCTTTAGTATATTTTCCGTAGTATTATAATGCTCTTTGTAGTATATTGTACAATATATTTTTATAATTATATTTTTGATAATTTATACCAACTAGTCTTTACTTATTACTAAACCCACCATGCCTTTGATGGATATAACAAATCCTGATATAATAAAGTTTTTAGTTGAAAGTTATGATAAAACCACTCGTCTTCGGATGAAATGGAATAATATCCATGGGGACAAACTGAAGGAAGCGGCTACGCTGCACCGGGAGGAAAAGGGTTATTATGAGTTAGATGTCTTGAAAGAAAGTTTGATAGGCGGCATGGTTACCGTAGCAAGAGATCACCGTGTGACAGCGTCTAACCGAAAACTTAAAGCTATTATCGACACCACTCACATAAATTGCATAGAAGATTTGAAAAAAGGCCATTTAATACCTGAGGTTGGTCTCGGAAACTCTAAAGATGATCCGAAACTTGCTCGATCTGACAAAGACCTTTCTTGGGACCCAATAATGCGACCTATTGATCCGAAGCAAAGACAAATTATCTACAAAGACATTCCGACGTACGGGCGGGAAGTCTATTTGAAAAGCAGGTATAAAATGGCACCGGAGGAGAAATTCTATTTTAGTGAATGCAGTGGATGGGATTACGGGTGGAGGTTGGGTGACAGTTACTTTCATAAGAATGCTCCGGTACATGGCCGCGTGTGGCGCTATACTCGCGGTGTTATTAGCCGCACTGGACCTCATCCTGACCCCATACATTACAAAGATGCTCATCTACCGGAAGTTAATAAATGTACTTATTAATATTTTATAGCAATTTATGATTTTTAATAAATGTATTATCAAGTTTGTTTTTATTTTAGTAACAGACACTGAACAACGCGTATTTTTCAATGACTTAATTTCAGCTAGCCGTAATTTTCTGGGATTACGATTGTCTATCTTCGTACTTACTTCGTATTTACTATTTCTAATGCTGGAATACGAGGCGTAACATAAGATAGTATGACGGGCAAAACGCCAACGACTCCAAGAGGCCCCAAAATCTTGTGAACTTAATAAAATTTCCAAGGCTTTGACAGGTCCGTCTGGAAATCTTTAGGGGAGGTATATGTTCAGCAATGGATGTCATATGGCTCATGAAGATGACGAAAAAAGGTCACCGATAAAATAATATAAGATGTAGGCATGTATTCCTTACTTTGCTGGTGGTAGGATATCCTTATCTTGTATCCTCCTGGACAGCGACCACCAAAAGGCTCCATGAACCCCTATACGGAACTCAATCGTATTCGAACAGCTTTAAGATAAATAATAAGTATTAAATTGTACTGAATGGGATTGAGGTATTTTGTTGTTTTCTAGTAAATAACATAGTAGCCTTTCATGATAAAGGGGTTCCTTTTGTTTAATTTGCTATGGGCCGTTACGGTGTAGTTACGCCACTGGCTGGACTAACAAACTTACACTAAGGTTGATGCTAGGAAAGATAGTTGCCGCAGAAAATTGGCGACCCTCGTGCTCCACACATGGTCCTTAACGAACATGCAACTTCGCAAAGATATTACCTGTAGGTACTTATAAGTTTGTTAGCTACGTCCATATTTCGTACAGGTTGGTCAAGACCATGCTAGGTACTTTACTTAGGTTACACTCCTTTGAGTGTAAGCATACAAACATCATGCAAATCCCAGGCTCCCAGGCAAAGAATCATAATATATTAGCCAATTGCAAGTAGTTGTTTGTTGAACATTTTGGTTGAATTATTTATTGATCTAGTAAGGTCCATTTTCGCCTTAAATCTCCAGGTATAGAGCGTTTCAAATTTTTTTAACGATGGCGTATAGTATAGTGTTTGATTTACTTCCGAAACTAGCAGATTAATTCCAAAGCGTAATTTCGTGAAGGAACTATTTATTGTCCTGCACCACACATCTTAAAAAAAAATATATTTATTGGAATTTCCAATTTCGAAACTACAAAGCTGGTTAAATTACGCAAAAATTCATTGATTTTAATAATAAATTATTTGAAAAGTGCGTACATAATTAATGCTTACCTATGTATTTTAAAATTAGATTCGAAAATATTAGTGTTTTGTTACTAGACAAAAACATATACACATTACAAAAAAAAATTCTTTATTTCAAGGTAACACATTTTGTGTCATGTAGCATAACTGCATGTACCTTGCTACCACCATAGCGCCTTCGTAACTCAAAGTTGAAACGCACTAAAGTAACTGTGTCCGTGAGTGACTGATCCCTCAGAATAATAGGGTCATTCAGCCCAAAAGTACCCACTTTTTTTTCTATCGTCTACACACTCAAAAATACAGGGTCCTGATAAACGTTTTAACACTGTATTTAAAGTAAATTTATTCTACTTTCATTATTTAATGAGTTTTTGTACATTGCTCCATCGTTTTTTTTGCAATACATGTTTAAGTGCAGAGAAATTCGTACTCTTGACCCATCATGTGGGTAAAACTACGCAGAGATGCGGTTAATAGTTCGCATACTGGGTAAGCTTCGCACGCATGTAAACTACAGGCATATAATAACAAATTGTAGGTATAAGTACACATGGAATAAAATGGAATATATTTGTAAACTTCCTTTATTCTTGGTACAAATATTGTAAAAATAAACATTAAATGTACACCTACTGTAGGCACCAAAAACGAAATTAATTAGACTGTACTTATAATAAACTTAGTTATTTTTGTAAATTAATGATCACTGTAATTTTAGGAACTTTTGATGTTAGTTTTCATTGTAATGAAGTTATAACTGCGTGCGTACTTTTAATCCAGTATTCTTACCCAACAGGGAATATTTTAAACAATCACATGTTAGTTGAGATGCAGTTATTTTATAGGGCAGAATTAATAACTAAAATAAATAATATAATAATCCTGTAAACTTAAAATAATCAACGGTCTTTTATCAACTGATGCACCGTCTATCCATAAACTTTTTCCCAACACAAAATAGTTGATAACTAATCAACAAAATCACGTTGATTGCCGTTTTTCGCTTAACAAGTGAGGCTTGGTAAAATAGCTTGTGGGCTCTGACATCATCCCTAACGCACCCCTAATTTAGCCGAAAAAGTGTCTGAGCCCCCTCAATAGGTTCCGAGATATTGACCATGCGAAATTTTACCCACTGCGTGCTGTGGCCCCGAATGACCCTAACGTTATTATTCTGAGACTGATCCAAAGAGCATTAGGTATAATGTCAGGACAATAACTGGCTTTAGTTATTATTCTGAGGGTATAATATTTCCGTAGTATTATAATGCTCTTTGGTATAATACTACGGAAAGACTGATCTCTTTGGTGATTGATAATAATTGTCTATATCTACCAATTATTGTAATTGGTAAGTATTTACATTAGTAATGTAGCTTATATTTATTTTTTATAGTATTTTTAACGATATTTTATATTTATTTATACAATGCCGCTCGATTACAGTAATCCCGACGTATTAAAATTCTTAATAGAAAACTTCGTTAAAGAAAATGAGAAACGTGTTAGTTGGTTTATAAGAAATAAAGACAAAATAGTTGATGCCGCTAAATTCAAGGAAAACTGTAAAGATTACCATGTAGAAGATATTAACAGAGCATCCATAGAAATTCCTTTGCCAGCTTTATCTCTCCAACACGCTGAAAGTATTGGTAATCGTAGAGTAAAACCAGTCAAAGATGGCCCTATTTTAGGTACATCTACAGTCATGAACAGACCTTTAAAATACCGCGAAATACCTGAACAAATGATAATGAAACTACAATCTGATGCTGTAATGAAACCAGTGGAAGAAGATATTCTTAAAATATTATTTGAGGGAATTCCAAATGGTGGACGACGTGAATATCTAAAGGCAAGATGTCGAAAATTACCTAAAGAAAGGTTCTACTTAGACCAAACTAGTAATCATGAGATAGGCTGGCAATTAAACGAGGCAAAAGAAATCGATGAAACATTGAGGCATGGTCGACAATGTACTTTGATGCGGGAACTTAACAATCGCACAGGACCGCAACCAGATCCGCATTACTACCAAAAACCCTCGCTAAATACGTATGCGAAGTGCTTCAATGTGTGAAAAACTATGAAAAATCAACATTTATAATATTCAAGTGCCATGAATTATTTATTACCAAATATTCATCCGAAACAAAAGTTAACCAATTTATACGTAGCGTGTCACTCAGGGATAGTTTAGGACTTTTTTTTAACAATATACCCAGAAATTACCCATAATAAAATAACTTACAAACTTTTCGTTTTTATATTAACGTTAAATACCAATAATATCATGTAGGTATTCCAGCGCTTTTGTCGGTAGTTTAGTAGGTACGGCTGTGAGAGATTAATTGTTTTTTAAATTGTTCGAATTTTTCAGAATGTAGGGATTTCTTGGAAAAAGTAAAGGCAACGTAAATGTTACTTTAGGCATGGCACGTCCCGACAAACAGTCTAATGGCCACAGCGGGCAGAAACTTTTATCATCTGCTGAGCTGCCACCGCGCCGTGCCGGTCGGAGTTTACTTTTTAACTTTTATTTTACCCAAGGACGTTAGTCGGGGTGTTCTGATATTCTAACCAGCTAACAATTATCTACGGGCCACGCACTTGTAATTTCGACCCAAAAAGCTTTTGTAAACAACAATAAACAACAACAACAACTTCATTGAACAACTTTATCTAACGTCTGGCTACTATTAATTTATGCGTACATGCATACAAACAGAGACTGTTTTAGTAGAAATAAATTTTCTAAAACGTTATCAAAATGAAAAATTTTCTAGCCGAATTTCGGTCACGGCGCGCGGCGGCAAATCTCGACGGAGATCAGCCAGGTACGCCGAAGATATTAGATATAGTCTTAGAGTAAGTATAACTACGTAACATACTCTAAGGATATAGTGCACAAGTGTGTGTGTAATACACAGGTGCATTTCTGTTCCTCAGTCCCATAGTTCAGTGAGACGGTGCGGCGCCATACTTGGTCGATATTACGATATCGATGTAGATAACGTCGTGACGAAAGTACGTAATTTTTTTTGTTATGAATATGCATAACAAAAAAAAATGGCATTTGTTTTGCAGTTAAATGACGAGCCGAGCATGCCGTTCGCTTGATGGTAAGCAATACGACCGCCCATAAACAGTATTAACGCCGCACATAACTTTTAATTACATAGCAAGTACCTAGTGCGTGGCAATCCGTGGCGCTATCACCCTAAGGTAGGGATGCCAGGTCGTCAAACCTAATAGCCGGCCAGACATTTGGGTAAAAAGGCCCGACACCCTAAATTATTAAGGATTTTGTGTCTTAGTATAAATTAGATTTTTTAGGACCCAGGTGTATTTCCATGGCCGTTAAATTTTACGCATTTTGCAGCTTCTCTAGTCACTGGTCAAATATAAAAAGCCTAACAAAAGCCGAACAAGCCGTAGTTTGGCCGGACACCCATTCAAAAAGCCAACTATGTCCGGCTTTATCCAGACGCCTGGCAACCCTACCCTAAGGCATAAGATCTTCTGTCTCATAATTCCCAGTAAATACGCTGGCTATATCAAACCGGAACACAACAGTGAATGCACACTGCTGCTTGGCAGTAATAATAGACATTGCGGTGGTACACCACAGAAACGGCTGCTCGCATATACGAGAGACCACGAAGAAAAGATTTTCTTCATGCGAGAGACCTACCACCAGTGTCATGTGTGGTAGTGTTTTTACCCGACCGCGAAAGAAGGAGGGTTATGTTTTATTAAGTCCTTAACGCACTTATGCGTTCGCCCAGTTTCTCAAACTACCATACTTCGGAGCTCGCACTCGGTCTATACCTATTTATTTTTACTCGTAACTAGTGCACTCACTTTTCGTCGTACGTATTCCGTCCCATGATGTGATAGGGGGCGAGCCTATAGCTACATCGGGCACTAATTTCAGACTCCGGGCTGATACTGAAAAGAAAACCCAATACCACTTTGCCCGACCCGGGGATCGAACCCGAGACCTCAGCATTGCAGTCGTAGGTACCGTAATACCACTACTCCATCGAGGCACCGGATATTTCAGTGGAATCATATAACTAGGTAGGTATATAGCACTTCTGGCAAAAAATACTACCGACCTACGTATATACAACCAACTTAAATACATAAATACAGGAAAGTCATTTAGGAACTTAACCGAAAGCCGCAAATTAAGTACTCACAAAAGAATTCAGGGCTAAACTCAAAATCGCTTTATAAATCACATGAAAATCTCTTGACTCTTGTGTCTTCACAGCTTTAATGTCACATTATATAAAATTTAGTAACTGTGGAAGTTCGCTGTTAAATCCATTCGGAATAGCTTTGTATGAGGGTGTTGATGACCCCAAGTTTCTGATTTACATCATGGTCGTGGCATGTTTATAATAATATTAGAAATGTGCATAGTAACCACTACCCGCCCTGTGGATTGGGGGCGTTTGGAGAATTCCACCACGGTATCCCCTGCCTGTCGAAAAAGGCGACTAATAGGGGCCTCCGGGGGTCACGGGTGGGCGGGAGGGGCCGTCCACCTATTAGTCTAGCCAACTTCTGTGACCCCCGTGATGGACGGCAGCGTGTCTCACGCTGCCTAGGACGCCAAGGGCGTCCTTCGGTGTACGGGGGCTTCTGAGCCCCCGCAACAACAGCAGAAGGACCGCAACAGCGGTACGCGCAGGGGCGGTTGCGGACGACAACTTAGACGTGAGTAGGAGGAAGCCCGCAGCCGTCCCTAAGGCGCCGAAGATGGCCACCGCGGAGTTTTAGTTGGTATGCCGTGCGGTGTACATAGGTTAGGGACTCGGCCCGGCGGTCGCCCGACGTTTTCCATCTTTCCGGGCGGCTCAACGTCGGGTCGTAAGGCACGGTGAACCCAACATAACCGCTCAGTCGTTCCCCTTGAACACTGGGCGGTAGTAATAAGTCACTTTCTCCGCGTCAACAAAAAAAAAAATAAAAAAAAATTGTAACCACTAGATTTAGCCTGGCTTATTTATTACCTATTCAGAATCAAAATTGAAAAGGTCTGTTTTTGTCTTCGTAATTTCAATTATATTTGTAATATTTTTTTATTAGTACCTATTAATTTGATCACATATCACTATACAGACAGACAATCGGAAAGGCAATCGAAAAAAATAAAGAGCTAAAGGTTGGATAAGTATCTAAAATCAAGTTATTCGAAACTTTACGATAATGACGAATTTTGTTTATCTATGTATTTCGCTAGAATAAAATGGATATGTTTTTCTATACTTTTAATATCTATAGGTAATCAATGATAAAAGTAGGTAAATTCATAAAACACTTACATATTTATGATACTTCATTTACTACATATTTACAGTACAGTGGTTCCACATAAAGCTGTGATTCCGCAGGACGCGGCAGACGGCAACGGCAGGCGGCAGACGGCATGTGCCGCGACGGCAGGCGGCACTACTATGTAGTATTAAATTGTATGAGACCGATTCCGTACATGACGGCAAATGACACGCGGCACATGCTGTTGCCGTCTGCCGTCTGCCGCGTTCTGTGGAATCACAGCTTAAGGCTAGTTTTGTATTACTATTTGTCGAGGCACAAAACCCACACACATCCCCACATTTCCATAACAAATACATAAAATCACATTTTTTCTTTATTCTGGCCGAGTAGTTACAAGATACGTAAAGCCAAGTACAGTGAAGTATGTCGACCAAAAAAAGATGCTATATTCCTAATAGATAAACCATGACGTTTGTTTCTCATTAACTTTGTGTTGTTATCATTCTGCCATGGAAACACTAACATTTATTTTTCTGTTAGAAATTGTTTATTTTTTATTGTATGGATGTATTTAATAAATGTCATCGTCTTATACAGCACTAACCTAATTATATAATATTTTACAAATAAAAAATACATGAACATAACCACAGCACACCACACTAAACCAGTGATCAAATCGTCCATTACATTTAACTCTTCACTAATCCCAAGTCTTGTTCTAGAGAACCTTTTTTTGTAAAGTTCTTTCCTTCCTGGAGGGGGATAAACATCATACATTATGCTTTCTTTTAGCTGATGGTTTCTCGAAAACTTGCTTCATACCACCCCTGAAGTTAGCCAGTCTTGATGCTGACCCCTCATTGCTCCAAGCCGAGTCAAACTCAGTCGTGTCTTGATCAACCAAATGAGTGTACTTGGTGCGGCCTGAACGACCGAATTTCTTAACTTGCATTACCTGGGAAAAATAAACAAGGATTTATAATGAACATCCAATGTGTTATGTAGGGCAAGCTCTAAAAAGTATTGGGTATTTTGTTAATGTTAGCTAAAGATACAACCCACTTTTATACTGATATAACGGCATGTATGCATAATTAGGTGTATCTCAATCTAAGTAAAAACGAACCACAATAGACGATTAAGCAATAAGATTATTATATTAATAATTTATACCTAGATTCATAAGTCTGAGAATAATTGTACAGGTTTGTTCCGTGCTTATTCATTAACAATAAATATTACCTTTGGCAGTACAGTCTTGTCAAAGTGATCGTCCAAAGTGGGACCCGAGAAGTCTTGTTTGAACACTTCTTCCTCCCGATCCAGATAGAAAGCACCCCTGAAAATAGAAACACAAATCGATTACATATGTTTAAATATCCAAATCATGAACATTTTTATATGGGCTCACTGCATCTGATTGTAAGCCGAATGGGGTCCATAAAGAGTGTCGACCGACAAGCGATGGTTATCCCACGCCAGTCTATACAAATGGGATACTTTCTTATGTTTGATTTTTTACATTATTTTATTTGTAACAGAAATGAATACGATAAAAAATTTGTGAAATCAGCATCAAAATTCGTTGAAAAATAAAGCAGTTATTTATATTTGAAATATTGTTGTGAGCTAAAGTGGGAGCGTGGCGGGGATATCGCGCTATCTCTTTCTCACGCACGCAGCGTTAGGGCTGGCGACATTCGGTCATGCCACAGTTTGCTGTTCCTGTTATCTTTTTTTTTTTATGGCATTGAATGACGAGACGAGCATGCCGTTCGCCTGATGGTAAGTGATCCGACCACCCATAACCAGTAGAAACACCATCCAGCACCTTGAGTTACAAAGTACTGTGTGGCACTCCACTGCGCTCGTCATCCTGAGGCATAAGTTGTTAAGTCTCATTATGTCCAGTAGTTACACTGGCTACAATGCCCTTCAAACCGAAACACAACAGTACATGCACACTGCTGCTTGGCGGTAGAATATAGACATTGCGGTGGTACCCACCCAGACGGACTATTACATAGGAGAGACCTACCACCAGTATTTGACAGATGCATTTTCCACCAAACTTCAAAGCTTTATATTATAACTCATTTATTATTGTATTCTGAAAATGATTTTTCAGTTAGATATAGGATCCACTAAACTTCAAAGCTTTATATTATAACTCATTTATTATTGTATCTCGCCCCCTATCACATCATGGGACGGAATAACGGCGAAAAGTGGGTGCACTAGTTGCGCCTCTGCCTACCCCTTCGGGGATAACAGGCGTGAGTGTGTGAGTGTGTGTGTGTGTGTGTGTGTCATTTGTTATTATATTCTGAAAACTATTTTTCCGTTAGATATAGGATGACATAAATTATTTATAAATGTATTTCAAAAAGAAATCCACTACCCTATTATGCCGGCCTATTGAATCCGGATATATATATAGGCTGAACCTGAAACGCGATTTGCGTGAACCCCTATGACAGGTTTGAACACTTTGTATTTGGTGGTCCCTCTCTAGGAATATACAACATATGTCCTGCCACCAACATACATCAATTAACGACACTATATAGACAGTGTTAATAACGATAAAATATAATGGTAATTTTTATAATGGGAAAATCCGTATAGCCTCCTATTTTATCTTTGCTTCGTAACAGTTCAACACAAATTTTGAAAACATAATTTATTACCTGTGGTAATATTTCTGCAGGAACTTATATTTCCCTTTAACCGCTTTGTTTGTGACAAGCTTAGGGTTCAGGCGTTGTTCCAAGCGTCTCTCCTCTTCGGTCATGTTTCTGAGTCGTTCGATAGCCAACAACTCCTTCTCGGCACTAAAAATAATAATTTTTGTTTAGTTCTAAGAATAAACAGGTATATATTATTGAATATAGTAACACCCAATACAGATTATGTAGAACCGGTATAGACCCTTACAAAGTACTCATAATTTGTGACCCGTTCTCCCTTAGGTTCTAACAAAAATAATCCAGACCACAAAATATGTACATACTATAATTCGTATTTTTGATATCCTAGGACCCCCTTTATGAAAGCTATAGCTACGCCCGTGTTTGTGATAAAGTGGTATTACCTTGGGTTGATGGGTTGGAAATAATAATTAATATTGAGAATACAGAAATTTGAGGATGGTGATGTATGTAAATGATTTATGAATGAAACAAATAATCGACCCAAACGAATTAAACTAGCGTCTAGCAGCCAATTTGGATAAACAATCCCAAATTTTGATCTTCATTTCGATCGTAAGAATTAACCAATCAAAACAAGTTATTTGTAAGCATGTAAAAGAACTTTATTCTGATTGGTCCATTGTCACAAACTATCGAAAAAAGCTATTGGGACCAATTATTGAAATCGGCGGTAGGTCTTTCATACGGAGTTGCTGATCATTATAGATGTAAAATATCTTACGCTTCCCTCTCTTCCTTGTCACGTTTGATCCTCTTCATTTCGCGCAACTTCCACGCTTCATACTCGAGCTCATCGTTTTCGTCGTCTGTGCAAACATCATTGATGTTGCCCTCTTTTTGCTCGCCCTAAAATGTTTTTTTACAATCAATCATAATAATAATAATTATATGGATATAGAATTATAATTGCAAATTGCATCATAAAAAAACCAATGCAGGCACAAAATTGCAGTATTTTTAATTTTTTGTAACATTATGATAATTCATTATATTGGCTATACCAGTGTATTCCTCTGTTCAGATCTTATTGTATCTTCAACTAGTTTTAAAGCCTCACGCCTTCTTTCTTCTTTTTCCTTTCTTGCTTCCGACTCCTCCTTTTTCTGTTGTTTTACTTTTCGTTCCCTCTCTGCCACTGTCATTCTCTCTGACGCCCTTACAAATACTGGTTTCACTCTAGGACCTGTTAGCAGCATTAATCATCATATTTACTACAATGTATTTATTTTGAAAGTTCCCAAAAACACTGTAGGTATACTTCATATACACACGTAAATTGTCTAATAATTTTAGTTAAGATGAATTGCAAATAAAGTTAATTAAGGTTATTTATGGGCTCATAAAACAAATGAGATTTTTTTGTGGGACTTATGATGTATTATTGGAATCCCCAAAAACTTTATTACCTGTGTCCTCTTCACTGTCTGTGTATTCCGTATCTGATGACCCGCTTTCCTCTTTAACACCATCCAACATTTCCTCATCTTCATCTCTACCAAGCACCTCTTTCTCAGCTTCCCTAAAATGTTACCAAAGGAAAAAAATCCTATTTATTATGTTTTTCATCAAACCAACATAGACCTTTAGCAAAACAAAAATTTCGGCATAACATTCAATCAAATCACTGATTTAATAAAGTTTAATTTTTCTATTGAATTACCTAGCAGCAAGTTTAGCTTTAAGGGCCTGTCTGCGTCTCTCAATCTCTTCCTCATCCAGTTCATCTTCACTCTCAGAACTGTCTCTAGCCTCATTAGTACTGTCTTCAGAGAGAGGTTCAGGCTCAGCGTCAATGATTTCTGGCTTGTGCTCCGTACGGCGCGGCGGCGAGTGCGCTGCATTGCGTAAACGACGGAGACGCGGATCGTCGATCTAGTGAAATATGTTTATTATACAGTTTTTATAAAAGAACATTGTGCGCAATGTTCATAAAAAAGGCAGCCAAAGAGATAATTTCAAACAATATAATTATTGGTATAACGTGTCTATAATAGTAAACCTTATTTAGACCTTATTCAGGTTGTATGAACAATAGACACTTTTTTTGGAATATCATATTATTGGGACTGTATGAAGGTGAAAAGATTTATAAAACTATCTAAATAGCTGTACAAAATAATGTTTCAGGTATTTTACAGCTGCCATAATATGCATAATTACAATAGGACCACAAAAGTGATCCCACTACAAAAATATATTATATTCAGCTTGATATAATAAATTTTACTATGTAAGACTCACATTATTATATCCTAGTAATCTTTATTTAGAAACAGTACTCACTTCTTTTTCAGAATCACTATGATGTTCTTCCTTTCTAGTGATCACTTGTGGCAACACTTGTTTGCGCTCAGGTCTCTGTTGCTCTATAAAGTCTTCATCTTCAGACTCCTCAGGTGAAGATATACTCTGAGCATACTCAGGTTTCTTTCCTGATATGTATCTTTGTACTTTCACCTTTTGCATAGATATTTCACCTGTAAATCATGTTATAAATTAATGATCTATTTTAATATTGTGATGCTGTCGGTATTTTAGTAAATATCAAGGTTTATATCGATAATTGATAAACAATACACACATAACTTCTAAAAGACAGAGGTGTGTGCCTTGGGTTGGAACCTCCACACAGTGTCTCAGTAGACCGTTCCATTCCCAACTAGGCTACTGTCACTTTTTTTATAAAATCATGTGAGTTAAATATTTACTCAAGACTTCCCAGTACATGTACTGCATCATGAATTTTGCTATTAATTAACACACTTGAATACAGTATGGGTTTTATTTTTATGACATTAAATGATGAGACAAGCATGCACTTTGCCTGTTGGTAAGCGATATGATCACCCATAAACAGTAGCAACACCATCCAGCACCTTGAGTTACAACATACTGTGTGGCATTCCACTGTGCGCATCATCCTACGACGTAAGATTTTAAGTCTCACTATGTCTCGTGGTTACACTAGCTACAATGTCCTTCAAACCGAAACACAGCAGTACATGCACACTGCTGTTTGGTGGTAGAAATAGACATTGGGTTGTAGATAAATAATTTATTTTATTTTATTAAGGAAAAACAGTTATACATTAGATATGACTAAATAAGCACATACATAAAATTTTATAACTATGCAACCTACTACATTCTTTCCAGAATATAAACTAAGTAACTACTATGATTTTCAGGTACGAGCAAATAATTTACAATACAAAAAAAATTAGAAAACATTGTGTGGTGACTGGTGACACATTAAAACTATAAATAATATCTACTCATCAAAATCTAACAGTATTATAAACATGTTTTTTCGAAACTTATACTGTGATAAGGCACAAAAATCTATGTCCATTATATGTTTTGATAATTGGACAAAGAGGTGCATGGACCCCTGCATTTGTGCAACACATGCTAACTCCAAAGACAGGCCTTCTACAAACCTCACGCCTTAAAACAGTTCTTGGAACAATATAATGAAGGTTGTTTGTTAAACTTATACAGTCAAACGTACCATTACACAGATTATATAGAAATAGTGTTGAGATAAATTTGTCTAGACTTTAAACTTAATCCTACTAATATTATAAAGGCGAAAGTTGGAAGAATGTATGGATGTTTGGATGTATGGATGTTTGTTCCTCTTTCACGCAAAAACTACTAAACGGTTTTATATTTTTATAGAATCCTGAAAACGAAACAGTCGAAAGCGGGAAGATTGTTTCGTTTTCAGGATTCTATAAAAATATAAAATCATTAACCAGGCACTACATGGCCATTGACATGTATAAAAAATCATAATATAAAACTACTAAACGGATTTCGATGAAATTTGGCACACGGGTAGGTCATGTCCTGGATTAACACATAGGCTACTTTTTATTCCGGGAAAACATAAAGTGGGACTTTTATCCCGGAAAAACTTTTTAAGGCGGGGGAGCCGCGGGCAAAAGCTAGTAATTTATAATGTCGAAGGTAGTATAAGGAAGTATACTACCTAATAATAATAATTGTATAATTCCTTCTGTACCTGTTATAATTAAAAAACATAATTTATAAGCTATTGTTTACAGGTGATTAGGTAAGCATGGGATGCAAGAAAATCTTCCTATTAACATATTTAATATATTTATAGTATATCGCTTGCATTTCAATACGTTCAAATCAGGCCACCAACTTTATTTGAGGAATAAGTAATAGCTTATGGTCACTTAAGCACCTTTGGGTTAGTGTTGTTGCAGATTATAATTGTTATTTGTTAGGAAATAATGAGAGTTTTACCTTTTTCATTGCGCACAGGTACAGCCCCAGCTGTACTCTGGATGCCGATGGGTTGTGCAGGTAACACGTTCATTTTTAAGTCAATGTAAAATTTAACTGAAATATTCGCAACTCGCTTATAGCTTCATGCAATTTGACAGTAGACACTAGACAGCTCTGGTCAACAGTGTTGCCAGGGCCCTTGAGTCGTAAGTTACGTTTCGTTTCCTGAAATGTTACATTTTTGCAGCAAAAGTTACATTATTGTTTTTTTTTTTAAATTAAGTGTTTTTGGGGTCGGAGGCAAATAATTGATGTTAGCAAAAACGCAACGGAACAAAACAAATCACAATCAGGCATTTCTGTAAAGTCTGTCTCACGAAAGAAGTCCCGCGGCAATATGTGGAACTAATCATGACAGATGTCACAGATCGGCCATGTTGTCATTGTCAGGTGCTGTTTACTTGCAGTGTTGCAAAAGTTCCCGGTTTATTGGGAGATCTACCGATTTTGTCTGTAGTCACCCGATATACCGATATTATTATCATATCTTACGATCTATTGTGCTAAAACAAAATCTATACTAATATTATAAAGCTGAAGAGTTTGTTTGTTTGTTTGTTTGAACGCGCTAATCTCAGGAACTACTGGTGCGAATTGAAAAATTCTTTTTGTGTTGAATAGACCATTTATCGAGGAAGGCTATGGGCTATATAACATCACGATGCTACTATTAGGAGCGAAGAAATAATGGAAAATGTGAAAAAAGCGGGGAAAATTATTCATCCTTGAGGGTTTTCATTGCGTGCGCTGCGAAAACGGTTCAAGATACCAAAAATATATGTATGAAAGAATTATTCCTCTTGAAATGATCTAAAAAAATGTCCGCGACAGTATGTGTCTATCTTTTAAGATTAACTCACTAGAACCATTTTTATGGTAATCAAATTTGGTCGAAATTAATGCATTATTTGTTAAGAGTTGTATCAACGTCGTAATATTAATCTTTATATCCAAATAAATGTGTTGCATAGAGTGATTCAACGGGAAGGTTTTTATGTACTTATAGACCGGAAAAACTTATTAACGCGGGCGAAGCCGTGGGCAAAAGCTACTCCTATTAATTAATTAATTAATTAATTATAAAGGCGAAAGTTTGTAAGAATGTATGGATGTTTGGATGTTTAGATGTTTGGATGTAAGGATGTTTGTTCCTCTTTCACGCAAAAACTACTGAACGGATTTCGATGAAATTTGGCACACGGGTAGATCATGTCCTGGATTAACACATAGGCTACTTTTTATCCCGGGAAAATATAAACCGGGACTTTTATCCCGGAAAAACTTTTTAATGCGGGCGGAGCCGCGGGCAAAAGCTAGTACTGAAATAAAACTAGTTATTCGACCCCCCCCCCCCTTATTAATATTTCGTTTTATATACCACGTTTTGAAGATTTTGCAAGCTTACACAATTACTATGAAATGCTGTAAAGCATTCAAAATGTAGGGAGTTAATAAAATTGTAAGCCCGACCCGGTTACCTTGAATTCCCTACCTACCCTATCCCCCGTATCGCAGATTTTTCGAATACAGCAATCATCATCATCATCATCATCTTCCTGCCCTGGTCCCAAATTACTTGGGGTCGGCGCAACATGTTTTTCTCTTCCATTCTCTTCTGTCTTTCGTCATCAAATACAGCAATATTGATAACATTTTATTTTGCTTTTTCATAATCACTAAAAAATTATTATACCGTAATGGTTTTATGGATTTCGGGACATATAACGCCTTTAACATTACGTCGCATGACTGTGGCGCCGCGTCTGCGAGACTTCTTTCGTGATACAGACTTCAGCTACGAAACCGACAACGGCGGGAACTCGCGAAGTAGGAAACGTGCGCGCGCACACTCAAGCTAAATCAAGTTTTAACGCATTCAGAATACGTTTCATTTTATCATGGCGCTTTCCATTCAGAACCATCTCTGAGTGTGATATGGAGTGAAATACTTTTTTCACCCGCGCCAGTTTTAAGTGCGTTCAATTTGGATGCGTTGAATTGAAATGCATCCGTAAACTGTTTACAATAAAAACCTAGTGTTACAAATCTCGTTGTTCTCAAAAGTTACGAAAATTGCCTAAAATATAAAAATTACTTACATGTTACGCGAGGGGGTCAAAAGTAACGAAAAATGTAAGAAATGTAACCTTCTGGCAACGCTGCTGGTCAAAGAGTTTTTTTTTTTTTTTTTTAGTTTTCCCTTATATCCCTATAATATACCACCATAATTGGACCTACTTATGCAAACGGGAGCCAACCCACACCAAAATATTTTCTAATACTTGATGTAAAAACTAGAATATTTTTGTTTTGCAACTAGTTGGTTGATATAAAATGATTGGCATTTTATAAAGTAACAACAGAGGTATTTGGACAATTAACTCTATATGAAAATAATAAATCTTCTATTAATTGTGACCATTCTTTTATGACCAAGTCAAATTTATGGGCTTTTGGGTTGGTTCCCGTTTGCGTAAGTAGGTCCAATTATTCAATATAACACTAAGTATCACCAAAATAATGAATTAAAACAAGAGCACCTCATGACACTTCCACGTTCCCGCCAAAACTCCTAACAGAGTTCTTTTTTTTTAATAATTTTCCTTTATAGGGAAGGCAAAGGGTTCAAGCCCATACAGCCTCGTCTTAGGTGGTATTTTTGGTTGTCTTTTTTTTTCCTACGTACTAATTACTATGTCGTAGTAAAGCAGTGGCTACCTTACCAAGACTTTATCAATGAGTTTTGGCGGCAATGAAAAAACACCTGATTGGCACCTGATTATTTCAATTCACTTCATTTGAGCACTTTAATTTTCCGTAGTATTATAATGCTCTTTGACTTTAATACTACGGAAAGTTACATTCTCTTTGGTTACGGAGGTTTTGGCGGGAACGTAGAAGTGTCATGAGGTGCTCTTGTTTTAATTCATTATTTTGGTGATACTTAGTGTTATATTGCATAATTATGGTGGTATATTATCCAATATAGTTCTATTAAAGTGCTCAAATGAAGTGAATTGAAATAACTGTGCCAATCAAGTGTTTTTTCGTTGCCGCCAAAACTCCTTGATAAAGTCTTGGTAAGGTAGCCACTGCTTTACTACGACATAGTACGTAGGAAAAAAAAAAAAAAGTCAACCAAAAATATTACTTAAGACGAGGCTGTATGGGCTCGAACCCTTTGCCTTCCCTAAAGGGAAAATTATAAAAAAAAAAAAAAAAAAAAAAATCTCTTTGGTTACATTGAGTTATCACTTAATAAATTCCCTTATCGTTAAATATAACCACTGATTAACCAGTTAAAACCAAACCTTTGTCAATTATCAGTATAGGTAGGTATCTACATATTGCCATTCAGATTACGTATTATAGAACGTACAATGTAAATTATTTTAGTACATGCAGCAAGCCGCTGAAGTAGTGCGTGTATTGTATAAAATTAAAGTAATGGCAGCTACAAATGAAATTGCAAGTTTAGACAAACTGATTTCAAGTACTTTAACTGAAAATGAACTAAAAGAATACAATAGAATTCACTATGGAAGAACATATCATCTTGAGTTACAAATTACAAAGAATACTATGGAACTCGCGAATAACAACAGTTTTGAAATCTCGGCATACGATTTTCCAGCAAATTATGAAGAAACTAGAAGACCTCGCATAGTTAAAGTTGGAATTATTCAACATTCTATTGCAATACCGACTGACCGTAAAATAACAGATCAAAAATCAAGTATTTTTAGAAAAATCGGCGTTATTATATCAGCTGCTGCCAATGAAGGTGTTAATATACTTTGCTTGCAAGAAGCTTGGAATATGCCATTCGCGTTTTGCACGAGAGAAAAACATCCGTGGTGTGAATTTGCAGAACCTGTAGATGGGCCAAGTACCATCTTTCTAGCTGAATTTGCAGCTAAATATTCCATGGTTATAGTCTCGCCGATTTTGGAAAGAGATGAAGTCCACGGTGATACAATTTGGAACACAGCTGTTGTGATAAATGAACATGGAAAAGTCATTGGAAAGCACCGGAAAAATCATATTCCAAGAGTAGGAGATTTTAACGAGTCCACATACTACTTTGAAGGTAATACAGGACATCCAGTGTTTGAAACAACATATGGAAAAATAGCAATCAATATTTGCTATGGACGCCACCATCCTCTGAACTGGTTCATGTTTGGCATCAATGGAGCGGAGATAGTATTCAATCCATCAGCTACTGTTGCAGGCCTTAGTGAACATTTGTGGGGAGTTGAAGCCCGTAATGCTGCAGTAGCTAACAGCTATTTCACATGTGCTATAAACAGAGTGGGTACTGAAGTATTTCCAAATGAATTTACTTCTGGTGATGGCAAACCAGCACACAAAGATTTTGGTCAGTTTTATGGATCAAGCTATGTCACTGCCCCAGATGGTGCAAGAACTCCAGGTCTGTCCAGAGTAAAAGATGGTCTGCTGATTGCTCAAATGGATTTAAATCTGTGCCGCCAGATAAAAGACAAGTGGGGTTTCACTATGACACAGAGATTAGATTTGTATGCTAAAAGTTTACAAAAGGCTTCTGAAATTGATTATGAACCACAAGTTGTAAAAAGCCAGCTGTAATTATTTTTACTTTTTTATTATTATGTCTAATAATTACATATTATTTTGTATGCTGGGGAAAAAATAGGGAGCTTTATTTTTGATTCTCATTTGTTGCTATTTTTATAAATTTAATATTAATTAATAAGTTAGGATAATTTCATTAATATTATACTTTAATTTTTATGCATTTTTTGTATGTTATTATACCAAATAGTTAAATTAATTAAAACAATATTTTAAATTACCTGCTTTTAATTAAAGATTGTAAATATCTGCAGTTTTCCTCCGAGAAAAATTCAAACATTTCTACAACAGTTAACTAACATTAGCAGTTTGTTCTGCCATTATATTTTTATGTTTAGGATGCATTGGACCATACTCCATATTTTGCATAATGTAGAAATTTACATGCCTATGGGCACTACCATGTTAAGAGTCAACTTGTAAAATATAGGTGGCTATGGAGTACCATAGTAGGTATGAATGTAGCTATAACGGTCACATAGGGGTGGGGGGGTCCGAGGATATCAAAATGTCAGTGGTGTAGTGTGGGTTCTTGTCGCCCCAAGACACAATAAGTCTCGTTTACCCCATCCTCCTCCTTAGTTGTTGCATTAGGTTTTGTTGGGCCTATTTCATCTATAATTAATGCGAGTTTGTGGGAATGTTTGGCTGTTTGTTAGAATTGCACATCGGCATTATAGTGTGTACATGTTTCGTGGCCTGGATTATTTTTAATGTGACCCAAGGGGAGTTTGGTACCCCCCCCCCCCCTTATATACGCCCACGATAGTAAATGAATGATTTTCTCAGTGGCTTTTTTTTTGTTAATGGCCCTACTGCCAGTAGCCTGACACGAGTCGGCTTTTCTGGCCACACTGGTCTAGGATTCTCATAGTGGCGTACTGACCTAAGAATATGGACTTATATCTATACTTTAGCCAATGCAAAATATTGTTTGTATCATGATGATTTGATGTCAGTGGATAAGGAGCATTGAAGGTCACCATTGTCCAATTTTGCTACAAAAATGGGTATTGAGTTAGTGGCTACAAAGAAAAACACCAATTAATGTCAGTGATTAATGTTAGCAAGCTAGGGATATTAAAAAATTACTAAATCATTATCTTCTGTGTATTACACACCTTATCTTTAACAAATTGCTTTGACATATGTCATCAGTATAACTTGTTGGTTCTATCAAAAAGGCAATAAAATAAAACAACAATTATTTATAAAACATTGTGTATCAATGAGAATAATAGAGTGAGCTATACATAAATATAGGGGTTAGAATGGGGTACATGAATGCAACAATTTATAGGCTAATTTACATTGTTGAGCATGCATTTGTTATAATAAATACATGTTTCAAAACACATTTCAAAATTACGCTATAGTTTATATTCAATTTGCATTATTCTTTTCATAAGCTTAACATTATAAGTAATGTCACTTTAATATAAAATAATACTTCTCAAAGGACTTAATAAATTCATATTATAAAAAAATAATTTGAAATGTTATTGTTGAAAATAAATGTGTATAAAATATTTATAAGAAGTTATGAAATCACAGTTATTTATCAACAAATATGATACAAGAGAATGGACAAATGTTACAGCATGTACCCCAGATCTTTGAGTGTAAAATTAATTTATCACTAAGCACTAATACTCTATGCAGTCTTTGCACGGATAGCAGCACGTTTACCGGTGACAGCCTGGAAACCGGACTTGATGCTGGCAACAGAGCAACGGGACCCACAAGTTTCACACTGAAGGAAGAATAATCTAGTATCTTTCTGCAGAATAGTGTCCGGAGAGCGACAAGTGTGACAAGTGACATATTCCTTAATATACCGACGGAGCACATTCTCTATTTGTTTCTGCTGGAAACGACCTTTAATGATAAGCTGACTATTACCGTCCACTGAACCACTAGTACCCAACTCAGCTAGTAGAAAGTCTAATAAATGTTTCGGCTGTCTGTGCAAGGTTTTGCAAATTTCTGTAAAGTTTGCAAAGGATGTCTTCTTTGTACCAATTCTGACAACTTGTGGAGGTCTCATGATAAACTTCTGCTTCTTTCCCGACACCATACTCGGGTTCTTTTCGCGCATGATGTCAAACACACGCTCCAGCAGCTCATCGTACGTGTAGTCGCGGTCGCTACCGATCCATACGCCGTGTTGGTCATCTGCATTCTCTTGATCCTCTACTTTTGTGTCATCCTCCAGTACGAACTCGTCGATGTTTTTCTTCTTCTTCTTCTTTCTCGCATTTGTGAAGTCTATATTTAAATCTAAATCATCCACCGCTTCGTCCTCTTGCTGCTCTGGCTCTTCCATGGGCGGTGTCTCCGGCAAAGTATTTTCCAATTCTTCTAAGTTGAAGAAAGTCTTCTTTTTCTTCTTCTTCTTCTTGCCGAAATTGTCCAGATCGAGGTTATCATCCTCAGGCACGTCGACGTCACCTGTCTCCGCGGGCGCTTCCACGCTCATGCTCTCACCTGTTTCGCCTCCTAGTGCTGCTTCCATGTCAAAACCAGTCTTTTTCTTCTTCTTCTTTTTCAAAGATGGATCAAATATCATGTCTTCATCCATTGCTTTAGTAAGTTATTAAAAATAATTATCTGAAATACAAGAACTTGGTTATAATCCGACACAATACGGCCAAGTCTGAAGGCTATTACAATGTTTCCACATAAAATTTTACATTTACCCCTAGATTTATAGAATTTTACCCGAAGTGTGACAGACATCCTTAAAATAAAAATTAAACTTTTATTTAATCACTCAATTCTATGAAGATTTTTTCGTTGATAACCATATTAGGGGTCGCAATACCGGACTACTTTTACAATACCGGTATTTCGGTACTGACCTTAGATGAATCCCGGTATACCGGGATTTGATACCGGTAGGTGTAATATACATGTAAATTAGTATATAAATAGCAACAAGCTTGTTCAAAACGTATTCAAGAGAGAGATGTGGGAGGAGTATAAAAGTTAAAGCATTGAAAATTAGAGCGTAGGGAAGCATGTATGGGTGATGGATCTGTGTGGAGTCAAAGGGAATGTAATAACTTTAGAAAAAACCAGACAGAAATAATCAATTTTTGAACTTTCAGTATCCGTCGTTAATTGAAATACAAATTAGTTGTTAGACTTTTTAGTCATTCTCTTACGTTTTGTATAAGTAAGAACAAATAGTATTTTATGATATGACATTAAATTCAACAATGGAACAGATCACAGAATACGGAATAAGTAGAAATATTGTTTTAATAAAAAGTATTGATGCGCTATGTGACATTTATTCTCTTAAAGTTTGTATGCATAACAGAAAATACCATAACTAACTACTATAACCTAATACTGTCTACCATAATAATCAAAGACTGAAAAAATCTTTGTGTAAACCAATCTGTTGACAAATCTGAAATTCGCCATAACCTCATTGAAACTGCCTACTCAATTTCTCTTTAATAAGACAAAATTTCTAAAAGTTGCAACACTGGATTAATGTCAAAATGTTGCATCAGCAACTGCCAGCGACTGGGCAACTGCCAATGTAGAACGTTTTGTTTTTGGATTAATGTTTGGGACCTACTTTATTATTTTTTATGAAGCCACCTATTATTTTAATGATTCCTATTTTTTTTATCAGAATGATATATTATTATATAAAAGATTATCATTATATGAAATTGAAAAATTTTTGCTAAACACAAAAAGCTACATTTGGTTTTGGTAATCTGTGGAGATAAAAAATCTTTTTACTCTTTGGCTTAGTGATGTTCTCAGAATAACTAGCAGAATAAGGACTTGCTTTAGTCCAGCTTTAGTCTTTATTCTATGGCGATGTTACGATCATGGAGTTAATTGTCCAAGAATTCGTTTTCCTATTTATGACATTCTTCGTGCTGAATTTCCCCGCCCTATAAACATTAATTGTCTACTAAGTAGTGATTCCCCCCAACATTTCAAATTTCTTTCTAAATTTATTAAAAATATCTTTAATTTCTACAATTTTATTCTAATTTATATGCCTTTATATTCGTTTTGCTATCTAGGCTCTACGCTCCTGCCATATATGCTTGATTTTATTTGTGTAGTGGTTACATTCCCTTTGCCATAAGTCATAACTAATGTCAAATGTTTTAGCTACATAAGCTACAATATGACTCGAGTCCCTCGAGTAATTTCAGTAAGTTACTCGAGTTGTACTCGAGTTTTCGAGTCACTCGAGTCAAATATTTTGTATTTTCACGCCATGCAACTTCAGTGAGGTTTTATATAGCAGTTTTTAAAACCTTTATTAATTGTGTTGTCCTCAGATGTGTTGTTCTTGGTAAAATCATCGCGTGTGCGGGGACGCCATTAAAAATATATAAAAATAATAATAGGAATTGGAAAAAGGGCATGTCTAAAAACGGGCTTAAATTCCAACCAAGATACTTAATATATATTTGGATAGTACTCCCAAAAACTAGGCCTTTGCGATAAATCGTATAATTTTAAAGTCTTCCGGTTTTGAGATTTCTGTAATTTTATTTTGCTACATTAACATTAACGTTTTTTAAAGTTATTTATAAACGGAGGGGTCTAAAAATATTATTTTAATAGATCCAAGATCCATATTCCACAGGTATTTAAAAATTTTGCCCCTTTTAATATCCATAAAGTTTGAGCCTGGTTAGATTTGAGGTCCAGCACCCATACAAAAAGCGAACATGTTCCGAAATTACCACAATTGAAGTGCAGGAAATTATTGTGAACTAGTCTTAGCCTGCGGCTCCGCCCGCGTTAAAAAAAAATTCCAGGATAACTGCCGATTTATATATTAACATATATATTAACATCAAATAACATCCAGGATTGCTTTGAGTTCCAGGATTGATGTGCGCGTACTTTAAGTACACTAGAAGTAAAAGATGTACATTCTGCAATTGTTATAGCTAATATTATAGAATATAGAGGAAAAAATTATCTTTAATTATACTCTAAAAGCTGTTTAAAAAATATGTTTATGTCTTTGATTAATAAATTAATCAAAGCCTGGTGGTTACATTCTCTAATCTCATTGGAGTAGTCTGAACCAGTCAAATCATCACAAAAAACAAAATAAAAAAGTACATGAAAATCGAAGATTTTGGTGTTAATATTGTCCACCGTATCCTACTAATATTATAAACGCGAAAGTTTGTAAAAATGTGTGGATGTATGTGTGTTACACTAACGTAAAAACAACCCAACGAATTTCGATGAAATTTGGCACACGTGTAGATTATATCCTGGATTAACACATAGACTACTTTATATCCCGAGAATATATAAAGCGGGAAAAATATTTACCTAAATAAGCAGCACTGACGTTCGTGACTTTGATACTTGACAGCTGACTGTGAAGTAAGGTAACTGGTAGACTACTCGATGCGCCGAGTTAACTCGGCATCTCGAGTGCAAATTAACTCGAGTCAATATTTTTTCACTCGAGTACCATTTTCGCAAACCACAGACTACTCAGAAGAACTACTCGCAAACTCACTCGAGTAAAAACACCTCTCGAGTCGCATCACTAAGTTACATTGCTCTTTGCTACCATTATTTCTTGGTTATTCTCGGGTCGAAAGTTATTCTAAAAAAGTTACGATATTATTTTAACATCTACCCACTTGACATTGGCAAAATCACCGATGAATCGGTGGAGCCATTTTTAAAAAGAAGAAGAGGATTATATACATTGGGAAGATATAACCTCAAAATTAAATTTGTACCTACTGTACCGATTGTGTCAATATTTAAAAACAATGCGTTTAATTAAACTTCAGAGAACATTTTCCAAGTTAAAAGGAACTGTAACGAGATCATATTCACATCCTGCTGCATTAGAGCAAAATGAATACGCTGATTCACCTCGGTATCCACCTATTTTGGATATGTCGATTGAGGCTCGAAAACTTCGCGAAAGACGGGCTCTTCATAGGAAAATACAGCAAATAAATACTGTGGAGACAAAACAGATAGCGCTAAACATGCCTCGGTATTATGGCTGGAAGTGTGTTATGTTACACGAAAATGTAATACCTTACAATGCTATGCCCCTAGTCCAGTGTTACACAAGAAGCCACTTTATGCCAATAGAAAAACTTCCCGAAATGTACAGTGAATTAAACGACTTAGCAGATGTAGTAGTTTCAGAAATAAAGTCACAAATAGAGGATGCAATAGCAATAGAAAGTGCTGGTATACAGTGAGTTCAAAATAAAATGAAAAGAGATCACCGCTTTTTGTATGAGTGCTGGGCCTCAAAATTTAAACAGGCTCAAACTTTAGGGATATTAAAGGGGGCAACATATGGAACTAAGATCTATTAAAAAAATATTTTTAGACCCCTCCATTCACAACCAACTTTTTTGATAACATTCATATTAAGTGTAGTTTTCAAGCCAAACAAAATTACATGCATCTCAAAATCGGAGGTCTTTAAAATTAAACGATTTATTGCATAAGGCTAGTTTTCAGGAGTTCTATCCAAATATATACATAAATTGTCTTGTTTAAATTTTTAGGCCCATTTTTGGACATGTCCTTTATTACATTGCTTCAAGTAACCAAAGAGATTCTCCAAGTCCGCATCTACATAGTTATATGAATGGTTTGATTAAATGTTGTTGCGTCTGCTGTGGCGATGCAGTGCGTCTGGTATGTTTGCGGAAGCGCGGACGGATGGTTTTCAAGCCATAATTCGCAAAAAATCTTCTTCCATGCTGCAGCGCCTAAGAAACAGTAGTAACGGCATGCTAAGCGTGATCGCTGAGCGGTTTGACTGTCCCTTCCAAAATTATTGGATGAAAGTAGCTCTGGGGAATGTAATAATATAATTAAGGTAGTAGCTATAAGTAATTGATTGTGATTTTAATTTATATGGATTATGTGATCTGAATTAAATAAATAAAAAAATAAATAGCAACATAGAACACTGAATGAGTTTTTCAAGTGGCCAATCACCAGTGGAGTGCAAATCTTAAACTATAAGAAATATCGAAAAATGCTCTAAGGAGTCTCAAGCTAGATTTTAATAAAAATAAAAATTAAATCATTAGACTTTTGGAAAATTGATTTACCTAACTGGGAATAGTACTCATTCGCTTTTTTAAAACAACAAACCTGTATTTATTGCTTTAGCTGATAGAGTAGCTTATAATAAACATAGCTTGCAATGGTCAAATTCTGTGGACAAATATCATATGGCATACTAAAGGAAAAAGCTCATTTATAACAAAACTAGTAGTGCTTGCGGCTCCGCCCACATGAAAAAGTTTTTCTGGGATAAAAATATTTTCCCGGGATAAAAAGTAGCCTATAGCACTCAGGAGTAAAGTAGCTTCCTATTAGTGAAAGAATTTTCAAAATCGGTTCAGTAGTTCTTGAGATTAGCGCGTTCAAACAAACAAACTCTTCAGCTTTATAATTTTAGTATAAATTGTTCCATTTCGAGTAGAACATTTTCCAAAATATGTTGACCACCAAAATATGTTACCATTCCTATGAGAAAATTTTTCTTAAGAATGGGCCATTTCCTTAAGTTTATCACATAACATTACTTCCCAAATTGTGATCCTTATAAGTAACACTATCAATTGGTGTAATAATACAGTATGTGTTTATTTTTTCCTAATTCAACAGGTTCAATTCCTGAATAGTATAATTGGTTTTACAAAAATCTAATAATGCAGTTTTAGTTTTGATCAAAGTCAGCTTCAAAACTACTTTGAGCATTTTCTATATTCCTTATAGTTGGATTTGGCCATGCTTGCCCACTTGGAAAACACCCTGTATATAATTATATTCATAGTGCATTTTAAATTGCCTTTTAAGACTTTGTTTATGTCCCTGGTACATCATCAAAACTATTTACTATGTTGTATTTTATAACAAAACTTCTCATGACAATACTGTATGAAAAAACTTTTCATTTCAGGAGAAATGACACAATCGCATCAGAAATGTCTGAAGCAGCGCAAAAAGAAAATGCATTGGCAAAATCAATTGTGAAGCAAATCAACAGGATTATTACCAACAACTTGACGGACAAAGTGGCACACATTCTGTCAAGTCAGGTAGCGTTTGAAACAAATTTGCTGTCTTTTTGTAATCATTTATTTTATATCAACAATAATTTTAAGTCTACACCTTAACATCATCAAAAGTGCCAATCAAGATACTACTCATTTGGAATATAATAATTCAAATTAAATATCTCTTGATCATGTCACATTAGTCAATTTAATATTATACAACACTAGCTTTTGCCGGCGGCTTCGCCCGCACGAAAGAGTTTTTCCTGGATAAAAGTTCCGCTATACATTTTCCCATGTTAAAAAGTAGCCTAAAACCTCCCCAAGGTTACAAACTATCTCCTATAAAATTTCATTGAAATTCGTTCGGTAGAAACTACACAAACTTTGCCACCCCTTTTAACCCCTTAAAGATTGAATATCGGAAAATCCCGTCTTAATAAGCACCTACGTCCCAAAAGGAATCCCCATGCAAAATTTTGACTCTGAGATTTCGTGTTGAGTGAGTGAGCAAGTTACCTTTCGCTTTTATATATATAGATGAAATATTTTATTGATAATTATATTTTCCTGTGATAAAAGCCAACAGCACATAGGAATAATGAAGCTTGCTACTAGTGGAAAAAATTTCAAAATCAGTTTCATAGTTCCAGAGATTAGCCCTTGGAAACCTATGAACAAACTCAGAATTTGTTCCTGTTTCTATTAGTAATATATGAAATAGTTCAGGTGACTAGCTATTAAGCTTCTGTACAAGTTCTATAGCTGGTCAAAAGAGCTGGCTGGAAGATATGAAAACACTCACCAAATTTCACTAGCACTGCAATAATGGTCAATCCAATTCCAAAATTACTGTGTACTTTGGGGTTAACATTTTTAGACATTTATTTTTAATTTATGGACAAATATATTTACTTTACCTATAAGACTAATTCTGATTCAACAAATTCCAGGTGGATTATGATCCAAGGCATGAAGCATTTTGGTTTGTTGGTGGTGTTGATGTGCCACGAAGGGTAATCAAATGGAGGAAACAATATAATTGGTTGAAGAGCAGGCTCCATGAAAATATTGATAGACCTGTACAATATTTAGGTAATTGTTGTTACATTTTTGAGTTATGATATAGGTATAAATGTTAACTCAGCTATTTGACTCGTCAAGCACTGCTATGGAGGCCGACGTGCGAGTATATAGGGTTTCCCCATACATCTATATATATAAGTGAGGTTTGACGGGTTAAAGGGTATTTTTGTTTTGTTCCCTTAGGTTCACCATTCTTAGCAGTCAGAAGTCGATTGCCACTAAAACCACTAGTTCCCTACAGTGAAGCTGAAAATCCTGACTTCAAGGTACCAAAATTCACTCATGTGCCTATCACTGTGGGTTACAAGGAGCATTACAGGCATGGAGCTAATATGCCAGGTATTACAGAATTTGTACAAATCAATCTTGTGTCATGGTCATTATATAGAAAAAATATTCATTAATAATTTTTAATCAATTAATGTTAAATTTTTTGCTTGTTTAGTATTTAAATATTAGAAGCTTTTAGGCAGGATTTCACTTAACATCAGGTGTAATGGAGCCACATTGCCATGCTTCGATAAAAAAATAATAAATATCTAAAATATAAGGTATAAAATTTTATTGTCTAAAATGTTCCAGGATTCTGGCCAGGTGACCATGACGAATTTGGTCTCCTATCTGTTCACGGTAGAGGACATATTCTAGACAGAAAGCAATCTTATGGACCTGAAGACAATTTGGAAGCTTTGCATTGTCAAGCAATGAAGTCCAGTTTCGGTTGGTTGTTAGCTCAGGCAAACTATCAAGGCTTCACAACTTACAATGATGTAACATATCCTTTAGTAACACAAACTGTTATAACAAATGGTCAGCTTTGGTCTCTGTATGCTTATCAGTTAAATACTATTGTAATGCATAATGAACAAATGGACCAAAATCCCAAGCACAACATATGTTTTGGAACTGCACCCCTGAAACTATATGAGACCATTGAAAGTGGAAAAGTTCAAGGTTTAAATGAAGATGTTTTAAAAATGTTGGTTCAATTTTATTTAAATGCACCTGAAGAAAGAGAGCATGAAATGAAACCATACCTTGGTAAAGAAATGAAGGTTGTTGCTGATATTGAAGATGATAACAAAAGAGAGTGGCTTGAATCAACATTTAAACATTTAGCTGCAAACAGGCCAAGACACAAGCTATTGCCTGAAACATACCTTTGGGAACAAATCTATAAAATTGAATATAACACAAGATTCTTTGAAGCTAAAAGAAGGCCTTTTGAATGTGGTATTAATCCATTCAAAAGAAGATTGGATGAACATTTACCAACTTATATTCCAAAAACATTACGAGCTTTTCCTAAGAGTAAAAAGAAGTTTGAGAAAACTTATTATCCAAAGGTATAACTTCATGAGAAGCTATTGATTTGTAGTGATTTAATTATTGTAATTTACTTCTTTACCAATAAACTATCTATATATTGTATTTAGTGTTTTGTCATATTCTTTATGTTCTATAATTTAAGCCTTAATTTAGTGATCAAGTAGGTACTGTATAATTTCATGAAGATTTATTTAAAATATTTATTGTTCCATTGTCTATCCACTTCCAATGATATAAAAATAACTACCTACCAATTACGAAGTCACTATAATGAAAAAAATCTATTTTATGTAGAAAAATTGTTAATTTGACTAAAAATAAAACAACTTAAGAATCCTATGCTTAGGGCAATAAAATTTAAGATTTGTGTTAGGTAATAACCTGTTATTCTTTCGCCGTTGGTAATAGTCGCTGGTAACTCAGCCCATTAGTTAACAGTGACTATCGTTTGGACCGTAAAGGACATGTCCAAAAATGGGCCTGAAAATCTAGACAAGACAGTTTGGATAGAACTCCTGAAAACTAGCCTTTTGCAATAAATCGTTTAATTTTAAAGACCTCTGATTTTGAGATGCATGTAATTTTGTTTGGTTTAAAACTAAACTTAATATTAATAATTTAATAATATTTAGTATTAATATAAGGGTTTTTCGAGAATTAGCGGGCAACTTCTCCCGTGAGAATTTTGTGTCACACATGCGCGCGCATCGTAAAATTTCACTCTCATCATTTTTTCATAATGCGCCTGCTCAGAATAAGGACCATCATCTTTATTCTATGTGCGCCTGTGCAAGTATAACTTAAAAAAATAAACAGACTTTAAAACCACTACAAACCAAAAAATAACTTAACTTTATATTCGCTTAGTATATTTATACGTATATTTCGACTCGATGCCTAATTTAAATTGCCAGCTAAGCCAAGGAAATACAAGAACAAATATACGAAAACATTGTTCAATTTAAATTACGCACCGACTCCAAATATACGTATCTACTATATATACAAAGCGAATATAAAGTTATTTTTTGGTTTGTAGTGGGTTTGAAGTCGGTTTATTTTTTGTTAAAAAGTTTTAATTTTTTTGCTTTATTGTTAGTTAATTACAGAATAGTGATTGAAGCATTCCCGAGTAATCTGCTGTTAATTATTGAAGAGTTCCGCTGTGTATCTCTGAAAATCTTCATCAGATCTTCATAAATTATTTACTAAAACCTTCCCTGAAAAATATACATTAGAACATCGAAAACCACATCCAAATCGGTTCAGTAGTTTTTGAGAAAGTCGCGGCCATACAATCTTACATACATACATACGAATTTAATATAGAACCTCCTTTTTTGAAGTCGGTTAAAAAAAGGATATCGCTTAAGACGAGGTCGTATGAGCTTGAACCCTTTGCCTTCCCTGTGAGGGCAAATTATAAAAAAAACAAAGTCATAAATGTCATAATCTAACTTCTAAGCAGCGATGCCAGATGTACGAGAAATCTCGTAACTTTACGAGATTTGCAGTCTCTGTACGAGATTCAAGAAATAAAAAATCTCGTACACTTTTTTACGAGATTTGTAGCATTGTTGACTGCTTGCATCATGCATATAAACAAAATGCATAAAACAATATCCATGCCACAAACGATCGACTCAGCAAATCACTGGATTCATACCCATCACTAAAATACTTATTATTGTCCATCAAGCTCTCTGGTTGCTGAGATCACAAATCTCAAATCCCATGCCAAATCAAAAAAACATTTGAAAAACAAACCTGGTTCATCGGGTCAACTCAAGGAATTTACCCACCCCGAGCTAGCTAGTAATAGTACATAGCGTAAATTAAGGGTTTTTATAAATGTATGTTATAATAATATTATATAATTTACTTTTACGAGATTATGTATTGAAATTACGAGATATTTAGCAACCCTGTTACGAGAAAAAAACCTCGCCATCTGTCAACCCTGCTTCGAAGTCATATTTGATTTTATAGTAAACCTACGTATTTACCACCTATCGCGTTCATCGAATATTTATAGTAAACCTAAACTCTAAAACGCGAAATTAAAAATTCAAAATTATTTATAAAAAATGCGAAATTTGGAACTTTGCGATATTGTCGTGAGAGAAATTCAAGTTAGTTCTGAGGAAAGCCCGGCCTTCTGCCTCGGCCACGATGAAGGGAGCCCTTCTAGCGAATTATATGTTTGCACAAATAACCTTAATTTATATGTTTTTAATGAAAACGATGAAGTGAAGTGGAGTAAAGTGGTCTCGGATCTCGTCAGTCCTGATAATTGTCCAATAAATGTTACATTCTTGTCACTTCAGAATTCGGTGTGTATAGGCTTTGAAAATGGGGAATTACTTTCTGTCACAGAGGCGGGGATGGTGTGTGAGGTTGTTGGAGTTTTTGACGTTGGAATACTGGTAAGTTCTATAATAATTAAGTAAAAAGATAGATCATTTGATTTATTCTTATAGTAACACATAATATTATTAGCATGTTTACTGTTTTGACACATTTATACAAAATAGAGCAGTGGCTAGAAATGTGGAGAATAAGGCAAAGTGTCACTAAGTCAGTGCAAATCACATTCACCTTGAGAAGTGGAGACTGCCCACCTGTATCTCTCAGAAGCGAGCAGCTACCAACACCATATTGTGTATGATACTTGGGCCTTAGTTCAGATAGAAGGTTAACATGGGCTACCCACATCTAAGCAAAAAGGAAGGAGGCATCATTGCAATTCAAGAACTTGTATTGGCACATTATGCGAGAAATATGTGTCAGATTTACGTAGGATTTACAATAGTATATAATATTATACATTACAATTAACAATAGAAGTGCACACATGTTGCTCCCAACACAACACAACTATTCTGTGAGCTGCAGTCAATGTGTTAAAGGGTCCTAAAAGAGAATCTTCAAAAGTGGGTAAATATTTGTAAAAATCTGAAACAAATTGTGTGTGTGTAGTTAAGGTTTACATGTTTGCCATTTCAGTTTTATGGTACCTTTTGGGGAGTTCAATTGTTTTATTCTCTCAGAAATACATTTCATATAGGCAGTTATAATTAAGCCCCGCTTGTATATAGATGTATGGAAAAACCCTATACCACACCAGTGGACACCAGTGTCCGTCACGGGGCTTGACAGACCACGGCCTGAAACTATTTAGTGATCAAACTGTGTACATTTAATTTTAATTAATTATGAAGTAAGCATCACTCATTATGATGTAAAATTTAATTATAGGCAATGGAATGGAGCCCAGACCAAGAGTTACTAGCAATTGTGACAAAGGAATTAAACATGGTGCTACTCTCCTGTACTTTTGATCCAATTAATGAAGTGAACTTGCTAGATGAAGAGTTTGGAGAGAAGCAGTTCATCACAGTTGGATGGGGAAAAAAAGAGACACAGTTCCATGGATCAGAGGGGAAACAAGCTGCTAAAATTCAAAAGGAAGTCAGTGCTGGTAAGAAAAGAATTCAATGATTTGTAGGTATGAATGTATGTTGAATAAAAATTTGATGCATTTATGTACTATGTATATGTGGAGCTTTCATTAGCAATTTTCCTACAATCTAATAAATATAACTTAGTCTATGTTACCTAAAGTTCCCATGGTGTTTTTTTTTTCAAATACTTTTCTTATTCATAATTTTTTATTAATAATTACTTTTATTTTAGATCCAAATGCTTCATCAGATAGTACAGTGAAATTGAGTTGGAGGGGAGATGGCAGTCTGTATGCAATAGGTTTTAATGTTGATGGAATCAGAAGATTCAAAGTTTTTGATAGAGAAGGCCATTTACAGTATACAAGTGAAAAGCAACAAGGATTAGAATCAAATTTATCTTGGCGACCCAGTGGCAATATTATAGCCACAACACAGAAAGTAAATGATAAATATATTGTATCATTCTTTGAAAAAAATGGGTTAAAGCATGGAGAATTTGACATAGCAGTGAATTCTACTACACATGTTCAAAACATAACTTGGAGTTTAGACTCCGAAATATTGACCCTCCATTGCAAAGATATTGCAACAAATACACATAAGTTATTGTTATACACATCAGCTAATTACCACTGGTATTTAAAGCAGACTTTGCTGTTCAACAGTGAACAGGATATAACTAAAATCATGTGGGACAATGATTTTGATGTTTCTAATAACAAGAAACTTCATATTATTTTGAATGATGGAAGTTATTTGATATATTCTTGGATTTGGAGCATTGATCATAGCAAAGGAGTTAGTGCTTACGATGATGCAGTAGTAACTGTCATAGATGGCTGTAAGCTGTTAGTAACTGGTTTTAGACAAACAGTAGTACCACCTCCAATGTCATCATTTAAAACTATGTTAGATGCATCTGTTAATTCTGTGTGTTTTGCTCCACAACAATCTAATAATGTTCTAAGTACTAACACTTTTATTGTGTGCACTGTAAATAACAAATTAATATATTACACACAGACACAAAAAAGTCCTCTAAAATATGAAATTTTAAAAACTGTGCAGTTAAACCAAAATGACATTCCATGTCAATACTACAATTGGTATTGGCTGACTCCAGAAATCATAGTGTGTGTTATGGTGAAAAGTAAATCATATTACTTGATGGAGTTTACAATTGATGGTGACAAAATTACAAAAACAGAGACTACTTCTTTACCATCTGGTGTAACAAGAATAGCATCCAATCCAAAAGATTCAAGTAAAATATTTTTGCAACTAAGCAATGGGGAAATATTGCAATACCTGGCTGGTGGATTTATAGAAGAGCAATATGTTTCCTTTAATGTTTCATGCACCAAATTTAATGTATTTATTATAGAGGATGAATTGCATTTTATTGGTCTTACCCTTAAGGGTAACCTGTACATTGGCAGCAGAATGATCATGAACAATGTGAGCTCTTTCTTTCTTCACACAGACTTTTTACTACTAACTACATTGCAACATGTGCTCTTGTGTGTAAAACTGACACCACTTGGACTCAATGCAATTAGTGAATATCAAAAAACTGAATCTAATTTGGTTTATAAGAGAAAAGTTGAGAGAGGTACTAGATTAGTAGTAGCTGTGCCAAATGATACCAGAACAGTATTTCAAATGCCCCGAGGCAATTTAGAGTCCATACAGCCAAGACCTTTGTCTCTGAAAATTGTTGGCCAATACCTTGATGCTCTCAAATACCATGAAGCATTTGATTTGATGAGAAAACAAAGAATCAATTTAAATCTGATCTATGATCATAACCCTGAGAAATTTATGACTAATATTGACTCATTCCTGGATTCAATAAGCAGTAATTCTTGGCTGAACCTCTTTCTCTCAGATCTAGAAAATTTTGATGTGACTCAGACAATGTATTCAAGTAATTACGAAAGCAGAGAAGATAACAAAGAAATAAAGAAAAAAGTAGTAAAAATATGTGATGCAATTACAGAACAGCTGAAAATAAGGGCAGATAGAGCTAGTAGAATACTGCCAATAATCACAACATATGTTAAGAAAAATACTGTTGAAGATTTGGAGAAAGCTTTAACAATTATTAAAAACCTTAAAGTAAAAGAAGCAAATGGAAGTAAACTACCTGTAGGAGCAGATGAAGCTCTTAAGTATTTGCTTTACATGGTTGATGTTAATCATCTCTTCGATGTTGCACTTGGCATGTATGATTTTGACTTAGTTTTGTTAGTGGCTAATAAATCACAAAAAGATCCTAAAGAATACATACCTATGCTTAATGAATTGAATGAGATGGATGATAATTTCAAATGTTTCTCTATAAACAAACATTTAAAGAGATTTGATAAGGCAGTTGAATGTCTTGTAAAATGTGGACCTAGTAGACATGAGGAATTAAAGACTTTTGTAAAATATCATAGCCTCTATGGAGAAGCATTGGCTTTACTTTCCATTGATGATGAAATATACAAACAAATATCTGAAGATTATGGCCTTTATTTGAAATTAAAGAAACATTTTACTAAAGCTGGTATTATTTATGAAAGGGCAAACAATATTGACAAAGCTATAGAATGTTACAAAGATGCTTTAGAATGGGAGTTGGCTTTAAAATTGGTGTCTCACTGGCCAAAAGACCAGATTAAAACCTTGTGTTGGTAAGCAAGATGTTCATATTAATTTATTTCACTTCCGTTTTTTTTCTCAATACCTATAACATTTTCTATATACAATTTTAAATCATATTGAATTTGTTTAGGTACTTCATAAATGGATTGAAGAATGAAAAACGCCATAATGAAGCACTATCTATTTTGGAGCAATACTACTATGATCCTGATGAAACCATCTCATATGCAGTGGAGTGTGGGCACTATAAAACAGCATTGCGGCTATGTTCACAATACTCGAAGCCTAATCTAAGAGGTACTTTTTATTACTTATCTGTGTTTGACTGAAGATACCAACTAAAAATAACATTATGTACCTACAGCCTTCTTTACCTGCCCTTATTTTTCTTATAGAAAAGATAATATATAAATTTTGGACCCATTGATGTATATACATCAATGTTTGGACCACACGGATTGTAGAGGGTTGTTTGGATTCACTATTTTAGTCATGAGGTCAGAAGTCCTCACAATAAATACATCTAAAGAAAGCGTATGACTCGCGATTTTTTTCACTGAATGAGACAAGTTAATAATTCAATTAAGATTACTATTAAATATATTTCCAGATGAATTACTTACTCCAACATTACTAGAGGACTCCAAAAACATGACAGACTTAATAGAGACGAATTGGTGCACCTTCATACGTCATAGAGATCGGCTTCAAGTAGTGAGGGCGAATAAAATAACAAATCCAGTTGATGTTTACGACTTCTACGTGAATAAGGACAGTGATTTATATTCTGATGCGGGTAGTACATTGGCGTCTTCATCAAGAGGTTCAAGGTAATGATAATAATAAAATTTTTATGTGTATTTGTTATACTCAATTAATATATCTCAGATATTTATTTTCTAAGTAGTTCCACATCGTGTTAAAAAAACTGGACGCAAATCCAATTCATTACTTACCATAATCTATTATATAAAAATGAATCCCTATTTTCTTAGTCACGGTATCACGCATGAACGGCTGGACCGATTTCCTTATTTTTTTTTTTGATGTGTTTATTATTGTCAGGAGAAGGTTCTTATGAAATAAAAAATTAATAAAATTGCGCGGAAAAACGTCTGGACCGATTTTAATGAAATTCTTTTGTGTGTCTTCAGGTGAACCGGTAGGTAGCGCTGTACTCGGGTTCTAGGATTTTATTTCCTTTTTAGGGCAGGACAACGTCTGTCGGGGCCGCTAGTGATCCTATAAGATATTATCCATTCTGTAATTATATTTCGATAATTTCAGCCGTTCATACCGCTCAAGCAAAAATAGAAGGAAACATGAGCGTAAAGTGGCGTCACTCAAAGAAGGATCACAATATGAAGATGTGGCACTCATAATGGCGTTACACAGCCATGTCACAGCTTCCTTTGAGTTAAGATTACAAGTGAAAGAAATTGTTACCGTATTGAGTTGCCTGAATATGGATAAGGAAGCCTATGTCTTACAGGTATAACAATTATTATTTATTTATTATGAGGAAAGCTTACAAACTAATAACTTAATAATAATTAAGAGAACTTAGTTTTTTTTTACTACCTAAAAGATCAACAATATCGAGATCATTTTGATTTACTAAAATTACCTTAAGCTATTATGATTATGTTAAAGCATGTATATTATGGTACATCCTTCCTTTATAAGCTAGAATAAAAATACATTTTCAGTCGTCACTCGAAAAACTACTCAAAGAAATGAAAGACAGTTTTAAAGACATTTGGACAAATGAACTGGTGATAGAGTCCACAAATGCATTTATATCTGCACAAGATGTTCCAGAACGTGTCAGTTTTATACCACAAGGCATAGGCTCATTAGGTTTGTATACATTTGTATATATTTGTGGACATGTGTCCAAATAATTGGAATTAAATAAAATACAATTTCAAAGATTTTATTTAAATACATACATCAATTTTTTTTTCAGAACCACATGTAAGAATAGCTCCAGTCGTTCAAGATATAAATTGGAAACTAGATGGCTTAAAATAGTTATATTATGCTTGTACACTTAAAAATAAATGTTTAAATCAATTTATATCATATTCATTCACGAAAAATATAAATAAGACAATCATTTGCTAAAACATTTAGGTGAACAAAAGTAGCATTCAAAATCGACTACACTATTCCAATTATTATTGAATACAACAGTTCTAAAATAGTCTTTTAATTCAAATTCTTTATTGACATAAAATAAATCACTTACTACTGGAGAACCACACACACACATATTTGCATTGTCCAAGAAATCCACTAATGTCCATGGTATAGTATTTGAAGCATAATAGCATTTGTTTTTTAACACCATCTTAGCAGCTATATGAACTAAGCTACCAATGTAAAAGTTCCATGGTGTATGCTTGTTAGTCATGATCATATCTTTCTTGTGATGAAATTTATTTGAAGATAGGTCTATGTATTCTAAATGGCACTGCATTAGACTGCATGGTAATGATTCCAGTTCGTTTTGTGAAACTGTTACATACCTATAAAGAAATATTATTATTAAAAGACAGATCTGGAAAAACAACATGGGGTAAGATTAGGGCTGCCATCATCTAAATTGCCGACGCCGGACAAACACGGCAAAAATCCCGGACATTTGGGCGATATATGGGTATTTCCCCGGACACCTCTGAAAAAATATTTTGCCGTTCCTTCTTGAATGCGGGGAAATGCATGAAGTTTTAACTAAGATTTATTTCAATTTGTCGCTCATCTATAAAAAATGGATTTCCCCTGACAACAAAAGTGTCCGGGTTTTGCCCGGACAATTTTTAAAACCCCGGCCGGACGGCCCCCGGACGCCCTTCAAACTAGGACAAATCCGGGGAAATCCGGACGGATGGCAGCCCTAGGTAAGATCAATGGCTTAAAAATAAATAGGTAATTATAGCCTAGATTTTAGTTTTTAACCATGTTAAGATTAAACACAAAATAAATAAACCAGTTTGAATTGTGCATAACTAAAACTGATGAGACACTGTATGGTAAGAATGCTAAGTATGATCCTAAGCATCTTTTCTTTAAGCCCTCGCGTGCCGGGAGCGTGGATCCACGCTCAAAAAAAGTGTTCAAACTCTGCCGGGAGCGTGGATCCACGCTCGGGCCGATTTCTGCAAAATGTATGAAAACTGAACATCTACAGGTGGTTTCTTTTTAGCTTATTTTTTGTTTCCATTGGATGCAAATCTTAATCATATATGAGAATTGAGAAAAGGTGCCGCCATTTTGAACTTCTTTGTTTTGAGGCTGATTGACCTCAAAATCGATACCTGGACATGGCTTTAAGTACAAAAGACGGCTTCAATGTTAGAATTGAAAAAAGTGGCCGCCATTTTGAATTTCTTTGTTTTAAGGCCAATCGACCTCAAAATCGATATCTGGGCAAGGCTGTATGTACAAAAGACGGATCCAATGTTAGAATTGAAAAAAATGGCCGCCATTTTGAATTTCTTAGTTTTAAGGCCAATGGACCTCAAAATCGATATCTGGGCAGGCCTTTAGGTACAACAGACGGATCCAATGTTGGAATTGAAAAAATGGCCGCCATTTTGAATTTATTTGTTTTAAGGCCAATAGACCTCAAAATCGATATCTGGGCATGGCATTGATAGTAAAAGTCATAATTATTTAATCTTAGACTTAAGAAAAGTGGTCGCTATTTTGAACTTCTTTGTTTTAAGACTGATTGTATTTAAGATAGACTTTTTTTTTTCCGCGGTGGCCATCTTCGGCGCATTAGGGACGGCTGCGGGCTTCCTCCGACTCACGTCTAAGTTGTCGTCCGCAACCGCCCCTGCGCGTACCGCTGTTGCGGTCCGTCTCCTGTTGTTGCGGAGGCTCAGCAGCCCCCGTACAGCGAAGGACGCCCTTGGCGTCTGAGGCAGCGTGAGGCACGCTGCCGTCCATCACGGGGGTCACAGAAGTTGTCTAGACTAATAGGTGGACGGCAGTGACCCCCGGAGGCCCCTATTAGTCGCCTTTTACGACAGGCAGGGGATACCGTGGTGGAATTCTCCAACGCCCCCAATCCACAGGGCGGGAGATGTCGGTCAGTCGTCCACCCGACGCCTCCTACGTCGCGTCTGGCGGCGGGAGGGATCACCACTGCGCTGGCGATCCCTCTCGGCACTCTCCTTCCGCAAGAGGAAAGATAGATATTTGGGCTTGTCTTTAGCCAAATAGAGTAACTCGAGGTTGGAATTTTAAGAACTGCATTCCATGTTAAATGTTCTTGTTTTAAGGGCTATTGGTTTTAAAATCAAAACCCGCTGTACATGGCCACAAACTATAGTACGTTTTAATTATAGATTTTTTAAATATTATGGCCACCATCAATGCTTATTCAATTCTCTTCAATAACGCAGCTTTTTATGTCGCAAAATAAAGAATTGAAGAAGAAAAAGTGTCCCGTGGCAGCAAACAGCAAATAAAGTAAATTATTTTGTGAAAGCATCAAAATCGGTTAAAAATCAGGGAGTCGTTAACAATTCAACGATTGCTATAAGAATAATTAGCCGCGTAGTAGAAATTATCTTATTATATTTTTCTTCCCCCACATCGTTATGCCCTGTTGGGTGGCCATTAAATTACTGTATCTTTTTATTTATTTACCCCCCCTCACCAGACTTAAAAGGCTACTCAGGTTGATTACCTTATTCATTTTTAAAAGTATCTAATTTTGATGTGATTGCGTATTTAAATTGTTAAATTAGTAATATTACAACCTCGATTTATTCTGTTTGGCTAAAGACAAGCCCAAATATCTATCTTAAATCCCATTAGTGTTAAAACAAAACGATGGCATGCCCAAGTATCGATTTTGAGGTCGATTGGTCTTAAAACAAAGAAATTCAAAATGGCGGCCACTTTTTTCAATTCTAACATTTGATCCGTCTTTTGTACATACAGCCTTGCCCAGGTATCGATTTTGAGGTCGATTGGCCTTAAAACAAAGAAATTCAAAATGGTGGCCACTTTTTTCAATTCTAACATTGGATCCGTCTTCTGTACCTAAAGGCTTGCCCAGATATCGATTTTGAGGTCGATTGGCCTTAAAACAAAGAAATTCAAAATGGCGGCCACTTTTTTCAATTCTAACATTGGATCCGTCTTCTGTACCTAAAGGCCTGCCCAGATATCGATTTTGAGGTCGATTGGCCTTAAAACAAAGAAATTCAAAATGGCGGGTACTTTTTTCAATTCTAACATTGGATCCGTCTTCTGTACCTAAAGGCTTGCCCAGATATCGATTTTGAGGTCGATTGGCCTTAAAACAAAGAAATTCAAAATGGCGGCCATTTTTTTCAATTCTAACACTGGATCCGTCTTCTGTACCTAAAGGCTTGCCCAGATATCGATTTTGAGGTCGATTGGCGTTAAAACAAGGAAATTCAAAATGGCGGCCACTTTTTTCAATTCTAACATTGGATCCGTATTTTGTACCTACAGGCCTGCCCAGATATCGATTTTGAAGTCAATTGGCCTTAAAACGAAGAAATTCAAAATGGCGGCCGTCTATGCCAAATCTCACAATGTTTCTAAATATTTTAGTGACCATTGATCCATAATAAATAAGTAAATAAATAATTTCAAAATTCGTACTAAAAGAATTTTATGGTGTATAAATTGGAACACCCTTTACACCTAAAATCCGATTTTTTCAAATGTATGGGCGGCACGCAAGCGTTTTTTACGCAAACTGAGCCCGGCATTCCAGGGGTTAATGTTGTAAAATGAGTTTAAAAAGTGAAACCACTTTCTATTTATTGAAATTATACTTGTTTGTAACGTAGTGAAATTTAACGATGCGCGCGCATGTGTGATACAAAAATTCTCACAGTTGTTTTTTTATAATTTTCCCCTTATAGGGGAGGGTTCAAGCCCATAAAGCCTCGTCTTAGGGAATTTTATTGGTTGTCTTCTTTTTAAATTAAGAATCTTATAAGTGGACGATAGTCTAGTTGGGAATGGAACGGTCTACCGAGACAATGTCCGGAGGTTCAAAACCCAAGTTACACATCTCTGCCTTTTCAAAGTTATGTGTGTATTGTTTATCAATTATCGTTCGCTTTAACGGTGAAGGAAAACATCGTGAGGAAACCTGCATACCTGAGAAGTTCTCTGAATTTCAAAGGTATATGATTATTCTCATGTTGACATATTATCATTTTGTTAATGACGACCGACCGATCATTGTGTTGCGCTTGCCTGTTATTACACTTATAAATTATTTTAATTGTGCGTATTGATGTTTAAATTAGGATAATAAATCAACAAAAATTATGTTTGTAAATGTAGGCGTATGCAGATTGTACACCGTTTAATTATAATTATTTATTTGTGGTCTCTCATTTTATTATGAAGGTATAGGGTTTTGTGTTTGTAAATTTCCTTCAATTGTATTTTATCCTTATTTAACGGTGATGTGTGTGCATTAGCTTATATACCTAATCTGACTTTGTATGCAAAAGACTTGGAAAAAAAAAGAAAAAAAATATATATTATATAAGATTCAATGGACAATTGATGACAAAAAATTAAGCCCGGAGTTTCTTTCTGCCTTTCTTCTTTGGGTAGTCATCGTTTAGGTAGCTAGTGAAAGGCTGGTAGGTTAGCTAGGCTAGGGCCTGTAGTGTCCTCACCGGTGCGGATCGCGACGTGTGCCTCCCATTAATTTTCATAAAAAATATTATTTTTTTATCTCTTTCCTGCCAGCCGAGCTTGGCTTCTTTATATTTAGTTTACATTGATTTTGCTCCCTTTAAAAATGTCTTTAGTTATATGAGTCATTTGTAATAACAATTATTAATTGAATGTATCTTGACATTCATAAGTGCAAATATGTTCACCTACGTGATGAATAAAGTATTTTATTTAATGTGAAGTCTGCCAACCCGCACTAGGCTAGCGTGGTGGATTAAGGCCTAAAACCCTCTCAGTAGTAGAGGAGGCCCGTGCTCAGCAGTGGGCAGTATATAATACAGGGCTGGTATTATTATTATTATAAGAATCTTATAATATTTAGTACAAATTATGTCATATATATTTATTATTCTCTAAATTTTATATTTAATAATTGTATATAATTTAATTTTTTAGTAAAAGGAGAAGGCAAATGCGCTTAGCCATGCAGCCTAGTCTGTTGTTTTACCACACCCAAGGACTTTTTCAAAATTCAAAGGCCGAAGCCAAGACTGCAATTTTCTCAAACTATAAAGGTTAATGATGCCAAAGAAGTATAACTTCTCACGCGCGTACATAAGTACACGCCCGGTTATTTTTTAACAGACTTCAAAAAGGAGGTTCTGTATTCGATCCGTATGTATGTATGTATGTAAATTTGTATGGCCGCGAGTTTCTTAAAAACTACTGATCCGATTTGGATATGGTTTTCGATGTTCAAATGTGAATGAAAATCTGATGAAGATCTTCGGAGATACACAATGGAACTCTTCAATAACTAACAGCAGATGACTCGCGAATGCTGCAATCGTATATCTATGATGAATTGTTTACACCATTCTATAATGAACTAACAAAAAAGCAATAAATAAAAACTTTTTAAAAAAAAATAAACAGACTTCAAAACCACTGCAAACCAAAAAATTATTCAACTTTATATTCGCTTAGTATATACGTATATTTGGAGTCGGTGCCTAATTTAAATTGAACAATGTTTTCGTATATTTGATCTTGTATTTCCTTGGCTTAGCTGGCACGCCCGTTTTTTTTTATTACCTCAAACTACTGATACGTCCCAGAGTAGCAGGTAATTTGTCCAACAAATTGTTATCTAACTTCAAAGTGACTAATTTCTGCAACTTCCAAATTGCTTTAGGAAGATTTGCTATTCTGTTTCCACTTAGGTCCAATAACTTTAATGTTTTTGTTATCTGCAAAAGAAGTTTAGGGTAATTATTGTATGCAGTAAAAAAAGTAAATGTCTCCAAAGTAATTATTAGAATTTGTACTTTTTAATGTGAATGTTTACCCACTATTGAAGGTTATTTACTGTTTTCGGGACACTTACTCCAAAATAAAGTTACCTTAACCTTCATCAAGAATTGTTTTGAAAACTGTCTTGGAGGAATATTGTAAAAGGATTAATAGTGTTATAATTCTGAATGCAGCACAATGTTGGGAATGGCGAATACAACCTTATATTAAAAACTCCATAGTTTTCAACGTGGCTTAAAGCCAGAACTCAGCTATCTACAACCTTACATCTTACTAATACTATTAATGCGAAAGTTTGCGAAAATGTTTTATGTTTGTGAGAAGTAAATGCAGAAACTACCAAAATGGATTTGGACGAAATTCAGCACACAGGTACATCATGTCCTAGATTAATATATAGGCTACTTTTTTATATTTGTTTCCATGAGAAATAATGCATCTTTTACATCTGATTCTTTAATGGTGCTGGCGTCATACCATGTTTTAGAGACTTTTGTAGGAGGAAAGGCATTACACGCGGGTGAAGCCACGAGCTACACATGGTATTATTATAAAACAAATTCTGCCAGCCATATCTGCCCATCTGTCTGAACACAATAAATTTAAAAATTACCGAATGGATTTTCATATGATTTTTACCAATGGACAGTGTTTGGCGGGGAGATTTAAGGGTACAATTGATGAATATTTAGTGTAAATTTGATGAAATATAACGATTGCTTAAGATATTGAAAAAAAATCAAGCCAACTTGGAGCTTTTATTGAAAATGCTGCTTAGTCCCTTTGAGAAATAACAAAACAATTTATGGTGGAATTGTTCTTTTTAAATATGTTTACCAGAAAATCCAGATATAATAATATGTCTATCTTATAATGTGGTAATGGGAAAGCTATTTAGACAGATATGATATAAATCCTTATCAAATTAATTATTTTAGTTTAAGCATTTCATGCCTATAATAATTGCCCTTGACACCATTCAGTTTAAATTTATATCTTAAGAGTTTATGCAAAATTAAAACTTTGGTGCAACAACATAAACTCAAGTGGTCTCAGAGCTATGTGACTGACCGCAGTTACCTACTGTTGCTTTATGGGCTGAGCAACGAAGTGCACTGAGAGGGACACTATGACAAAATATGTATGCATATGATATGTTCTACTACCCATGAGACTATGAAATGGGTTTCTTGTTATAAAGGACGAAGATTGGGCAATGACATAAACATATCTAAGTGGAAAATTAGTAGTTGACCAGTGAGTAGACTCAGGTATGACAGTCAATGAAATTGAAAAAAAATACCTTATTGGCTCCACAATTACAAAGGCCTGTTTTCATTCAAATACCTAATTCAGTTAGTAAAAACTTATTGAAAGATATGAATTACAAACTCAAATTACTTGTGGTCCAAGAAGCCATCTCCAATCAACTTCTCCTTTCACACCAAGTAGGTTATTGGCCATGTGTAGCTCACAAAGAGTTTGCATCCTTCCTGAAAATGTTACGGTTTTATTACATTATGGACTTATGACCTAATTTACCATAAAATAAAGGTTTTTATAGGGAATGGACCCAGGCTTTTAGGACTTTTGTATTCTACTTAATCAAAAACTTTCAACAATAAAATTATAAACTTACCAAATTCTGGAGGTAATTTTTCAATTTCGTTGTTACTTAAGTCAAGTACAACAAGCTGCTTTAAAAGTAATATATCCCTCCTAAAGTTACACAATTTCAAACCACTTATGTATAAAGTTTCTAGAGTCCTGGGCAAGCCATTTGTTGGGAATTCACTCCTGTCATGAATTATAAGTTTCTTCGGAGCATTATCCTTCGCTGTGACACTTAGATTACAGAGCGAAGAAATTTTTAAATCTTTTGTATCACCAACGATACACGATTTCAACAATTTCATAAAACATTTTAGTTGTAAAGCTTCACTTTTTATGCAAAGATCGTGAGAAGGCTCTTCAAATCTGATTGTTGCTTTACCCTCATTGATATACTTCACAAACACTTGTTTTATTGCTTTTACACGATACTTTACTCCAGATTTATTGACAGAAGAAAAATGTATTATGAAGTATTCCGTCTCACGTTTTGGTTCTTTTCCTAAAGCTAATGTGGATTTTAGATGCTTTCCATTAGATCTAATATTTAAATTATTGTGTAATCGGTTTATTACTTCGACTAGACACTGCAGTTTCATTTTTTCAATTGAAATTTAAAAAACTTTCTCATTTATTTACTTCATGCACCCGCCAAAATATGCCATTTGCTAATTTTTTTTTTTTTTTTAATATAATTTTCCCTTATAGGGAAGGCAAAGGGTTCAAGCCCATACAGCCTCGTCTTAAGTGATATTTTGGGTATTTTTTTTCTTAACTATACCTATACTATGTCGTAGTAAGGCAGTGGCTACCTTACCAAGACTTTATCGAGGAGTTTTGGCGGCAACGAAAAAACACTTGATTGGCACAGTTATTTCAATTCACTTCATTTGAGCACTTTAATAGAACTATATTGGATAATATACCACCATAATTATGCAATATAACACTAAGTATCACCAAAATAACGAATTAAAACAAGAGCACCTCATGACACTTCTACGTTCCCGCCAAAATTCTGCCATTTGCTAAATCAGATTAGACCAATTTTTTTTTATTATAGGGAAGGCAAAGGGTTCAAGCCCATACAGCCTTGTCTTAAGGGATATCTTTGGTTGTCTTTTTTTTCCTACGTACTATGTCGTAGTAAAGCAGTGACTAGTTCGAGTATGCATAAGTACCTATAGAGCGCTAATATCACACCGTGCGCCCGTAGTGGGCGCGTAGGCAGGTGAACTGTAGCTACTTATATAGAAATGTTGGCGACTGCTAGGGATGGGCACGCGAGCAGCACCAACTCAACAGTTATCGATAAGTAAAGGTACAACTGCGCGGCGGCGCAGTACATATTGTTGTTAAAAAATGTGGTTCTACAAAATATGACATTGTGGGTACTTTTCAGCGTGTTGCGTTAATATAGATAAAAACTATGCTGCGAATTAGTGTAGTGCCATGTGGAATGATTTTTAGTGCCATCACGTCAGGAATCACCAGAACTATCACCTGCATTCGTTTCCGAGAGCGTTTCCCTTCCACCCGGTATACACAAAGTTATTTGCAACTTGCGCATAACCTCTTAAAGGCGTGTTTATTACATCAAAAAACATATTTTGTCTTTTGAAAAGACGCGAAAAGAAGTTATCGTAATCGGACAATGTTTAGGAACAGTGACTATTTCTTTCATTTCATAAACAAATACGCACTTCTTAATTGGCTTAAAAATCACACAGAGACAAAAACAGTTACCTAAGCTACATTATAATAAGCGTCACTTTCGATCATAATAAATACGTATGCTATAATATGAAAATATTGCATCGATTCTGGTGTCGACGCGTAACATCCCTATCGAAGTCCGGCAATCAAAGCGGGACGCGGTGCAGTGCGGGGAGTACAAGTGTTCGCCTCCCGCGCACCTTTCATACCGCGACGCGTGATTTCAATTTTACCTAAAAATATGCTGAAATATGGCTTGCCTGTGAAAGGTGATATTAGAATTCTGTTAAGTGTGTTTCCGAGTGTCGTTTTTACAAGATTCCACAGAACATTTAACCATTTTGCAGTATTAATAATCAAATATTCGCACAGATCTCACTCGCGTGTGCTCACACCGTTCCTACTCGAGTGACTACAAGCGCTTGCGGCCGGCGCAGGACGATGTTCCCACCCGTGCTTATTGTTCCCACTTGCATACGCGCTCTCTCTCATACCTATGTATATACTTACTCTGAGCTACCTTACCAAGACTTTATCAAGGCGGCAACGAAAAAACAATTGATTGGCACGGTTGTTTCAATTCACTTCATTTAAGCACTTTAATAGAAATATATTGGATAATATACCACCATAATTATGCAATATAACACTAACGCCCGAATACTCAAACGCTACTCAACCAACCAAGTTATCTGAGGCCTACTTAATTTTAGCCGGCTTCTTATTTTAAATGGCATTCTCAAACGCACTTTAAAAGATTTGATGGAAAACTCAGCCGAGGAGCAGTCATTTTGCTACAGATTATAAAAAGTTTGTTTTCGATTACAATTTTAATGAATTTGATATTTATGTGTCGTTTCACGCAGTATAATTTTTAAGATGTTAAATATAAATAAATGGAATAACACAATGCGCAGTTTGAAAATGATTTACAATGTTATAATATGTCTAATATATTTAATTTTCGTGTGTATTTTATGTACTATGTGCAGATGCTACATAGTAAAAATGGTAAGTACGTTTAAAAACCATCCTAGGTTTTTAATATGTAGGAATGGCATATTCATTATTAGAAATGGTTTATTAATTATTATATTCTTAACATTGATGTGATGAGCTTATATTGGCATTATATTGCCACTTGGCAGTATGTCAGGGTTGACATTAGCCGCTTTAGAAAAAAAATAAACAAGTCAACCACAATAATATTTATAATTTTATTTCAGTTTTATCATCAGAAGTAGGCATATTTACAAACATTTACAAAATATGCTAACTCAACTGCCATACTACGCACAATACGATGTACTACCATTGGTTGTTTCCCGTGAAAAATAACCCCGATGACCTTGGGCTATCGGTTGGATTGTTTGGTTTCTTTTTGTGTTCTGCTGGATATAATCCCGATTTTAAAGAACATAAATGAAGAACTGTTTCCTTGCTGAGTCGGAATCTTCTTTTACGATAAGTTAAGATAAGATAAGATATGATATATTTATTTGTCAGACATTAACATTAAATTATCAATATTGTATTCTTCGAAAGCGTTTAATTTATCTCGATTTCTTCCTTTGACACCATACTCCTCTTCAGACAATGATGATAATGACGAAAACAACGATTTATTAAATCCAAAGAGAATATAATAAGTAGTTATTACGCAATAAAATTATTAAAGATTTAAACGTAAATATTTGAGACTAGTCTGAAGCACTCTCAAATTGATCTCGATTAACAGCCATATTTGGAGGCCTTACATAGCTGTCAAACTTTAAGCAGTGTTTGTGAATACCGTTTGAATCAATAAGCGGACCTTAAACTGAGTCGCCTTAAATTTAAGGTTAGGAGATAAGTAACGTTTGAGTATACCAATTTCACCAATAACGAATGCTTAAATCCGTAAGGCCATCTCAAATATTTAAGTAGCGTTTGAGTATTCGGGCGTAAGTATCACCAAAATAATGAATTAAAACAAGAGCACCTCATGACACTTCCAAGTTCCCATCAAAACTCCCCAGAGTCAGACCTAAGAATAAGGACTGAATGGCATTGGACGGTAATCCCATGTCATTCGACACAATCATGCCGGCGTGACCAGCTCCTTCTTCACGCTACGGTGGAAGGACCCAGGATTGTAGGAAGGAGGGAACACGTGTGCCGGTAAACTATTCCACAGCCTGATGGTACGACAGAAGAAGGAATTATCGAAGCTATTGGTTCGGGTCGTAATGGTTTTCACCTTCAAGCTGTGGCTTCGCGCGTCCGCACGCGTGGTTGTGCTAAGGGAAGGAGAGGGGGGAAACAAATTAAACAACTCCCCAGAGCATTCACCATGATACAGACGGTAGAACACGCTTTTTTTTTTTTTTTTTTTTTTTTTATCGTAGGCACGACAAAGTGGCTTCACTGCATCTGATGGTAAATGTAGTGCAGCCCAAAAAGTTATGTCAACCGGCAAGAGATAAACATCCCTGGTCGGTCGGCACAATTATGCCGGCCTGCTTAATTGCTTCTTCACGCTCCGCTTGAAGGACCCTAAGTCGTAGGAAGGAGGGAACACGTACGCTGGCAAACTGTTCCACAGCTTAATGGAGAAGCGACATCTCTCCGCAACTGTATCGACTCCCAAGTTGGCCGTCACGTCTGCTTCATTTACAATGCGGATGGCCCGCCGCTGTAATCCATCCAAGGCATCAAGCAAGTATTGGGCGGAACCATTCTATAGGTGCGAGCAATATTCCATTCCCAGCCGAACCGGAGCTTTGTACAAACGGTAAAGCTGACCGGGCGTGAAAAAGCGACGCACCTTGTTCAGGATTCCAACCCTGCGAGAAATGGCAGATATAACGCCTTCGACATGATTCCTTGCATTCAAATCACAGCGTATATCCATACCAAGGATACAAAGGTCATTCCGCAATGAGAGGGGAACGCTTTGAAGTATGGGGAGGGGAGCAAACGGGAACTTTTTGCACGAAAAGACACATGCCCGCGTTTTCTTGGCACTGGACCAGGTTGCTGGAACCCCGTAAAGGAATGAAGTCCAGAGTCGAGGCTCACGGCTAGTGCCTCGCCATGCCAGTCAAACGTCTCCCCCCAGTGATGCACGACATGCGCTAGAAGGTCACCCGTTGATCGATTCCGACGAAACCCGTATTGTCTGTCACCGATCAACGAGTGATCCTCCAGGTAGCGGATCAGTTGAGCGTTAATGATCGGCTCCATGACCTTGCATATCACTGAGGTTATGGCGATTGGACGGTAATTGGCAGGGTCCGACCGATCACCTTTTTTGGGGATCGGTTGCATATTGGCCTGCCTCCAAGGCTCAGGCACAATATCTGAGAAGTAGGATGCTTGGTAGAGGCGGGTCAGTGCAGGAGACAACTCGGCTTCACATCGCTTCAAAACCATAGCCGGTATACCATCCGGCCCACTGGCTTTCCGAGCAACCGCAGCTCCCGCCGCACGTCACACTGCTGATACGGATCTCAACGGCTGGAAGCCACTGTCCTCGAGCCGGGTATTGCACGCAAAGAGAGTTGCCAGCAGAAAGGCTTTCTCTTGCGGCTTGTGAGCCAGCGTTTCGTCGGGACACCTCAGCGGTGGCAGCGATGGACGGCCTTGGCCAGGCTCCAATATGCACGGCTGCTCGAGGGATAGTTGGCCAAAGCACGCCCAATCCCACACATTCACTGGGCACCCGCTCTTACATGGGCCTTCTTGCAGGCCTTGGTGGCACTGTTGTAGGCTGCCTTGAGGAAGTCGATATTAGGATCCTTCGATGCGCGACCTCTAATCCAAGCGCGATGCGCCGCCTGTTTATCACCAACAGCGTCCAGCGTTGAACCAGGAGCCTCCTCGGCCATTGCCAGCGATCTCAGAGAAAGGAATGTAGTATTCCAATAATATGTCATTGACGTACGTCGAGACTATTCACGGTTGTTTCGTATCGCGCATGACCTTGGTTGGCTGTACGTCAAGATGGACCGTGCGTAAGGCGCTTTAAGCTGGATGCGCTCGCACCTGGATCACTCGAAGCAGTCGAAGCTACAGTTGAAAAAACTTGGTTTAAGTGTCGCGGAAACCTATAGCGTATTGTAAGGAGTTACGGCAAGCCGCTAGTATAAACGCGCTTGGAAGTTCTCGCAATATATTCCTGTGAGAATTGGCTAGTCTAAACATGGATTTAAATCTTCGCCGGATCTTTACAGTGCTTTTCTATATCCCTACGTTGTTCAATACATGTGAATGTACAGCAGACTAGCAGACTAGGCTGCATGGCTAAGCGCCTTTGCCTTCTTCTTTTACTACGGACTACGGAGCAGTGCTGCCAGATTAGGCGACTTTTCGCCATTTAGGCTATCTTGAAGAGTGTCGGGGCGACCAAAATTGCGAATGGCGACTGGTCGCCGTTTAGGCTACGCGAATGGTGATTAGTCGCCAATTTAGGCTACTTCGGAAAGTTCGTGTTTTATGCATTGTTTTTGTCGAATTTGAGGATATTTAAGATCCCCCTTACACACAATTATTGAAAACTGGGGACCTTTTTTTTTTTTTTTTTTTGCTCTCCGCGTCTCCCCACACATGTGGGCGACTTTAGGCTACTTCGAATTTTCTCGACTTTAGGCGACTTCAACCGTCAAACATCTGGCAACACTGCTACGGAGGAGAATAATTGAGAAAACAAAAGAAAAAAAAATACGCGAATGGCCTATACAGTCCTAGAGTTTTGGCGGGAACGTGAAAGTGTCATGAGGTGCTTTTGTTTTAATTTATTATTTTGGTGATACTTAGTGTTATATTGCTTAATTGTGGTGGTATATTATCCAATATAGTTCTATTAAAGTGCTCAAATGAAGTGAATTGAAACAACTGTGTCAATCAAGTGTTTTTTCGTTGCCGCCAAAACTCCTTGATAAAGTCTTGGTAAGGTAGCCACTGCTTTACTACGACAACCAGAGATATCACTTAAGACGAGGCTGTATGGGCTTGAACCCTTTGCCTTCCCTGTAAGGGAGAATTATATAAAAAAAAAAAAAAAAAAAAAACTATACAGTCAGGGGGGTGTCACTCTGTGATTTCGTACCTTCGTTCACTCGTTCCTTCATTCGTTCTCATTTAGTTTTATGCACCCCAACTCTTGGCGGCGCTAGATTTCTAGTTAGATGCAAAAAGACTGTAACGAAGTCTAGAAATCTACAACACTCATATTAAAACTGAACTGAACCCAATTTCTGAACGATATGAATGAAGTCAAATGTCACGATGTTTGAAGTATGTTTAGTAAGTTTGCCACATTTTTATGAATGGCACAAAAGTGTGTAATTTTATTATTTTATACCACTTGACATGTGACACATACATGATTATATTTTATAATTAAACTATTTTCTACGTAAATTATATACTGAAATATAATTACAGAATTTTAAAATTTAAGTTATGTTTCTTAATAACTAAATTATATATTTTTCGTGGGGAATATTATTTTAAGTGAAGTAGTAACACAGCCTTATTTTCGTGATCCGTCATCCGGTGGCCATGTTTTCAATTTCTATTTGCGATTTGTGGCCGTTTGTATATTGTGTGATCTTGTAATTTTGTTTGACCAAAAGAGCATTATAATACTCCGGAAAGTTTGACCCCTGGCTCGGACTTGGTTTCGATTTGATTGTTTTACGGATACACGGATGTCGTATTGCACGCGTGTTTGTAAAATGGCGAAAATTATTTTCGCTGTGCTGTGGACGGTAAGTCTTATTTCAAATATTCACTAACAGTTATCGAAAATAAAACAAAACGAAAGTGTAGGTACTAAAGGAATATCAGTGAAAGAAAACCTAAGATGGTTTATATTGTATCGCGGTTACAAATTGACTCGCTTATAAATACACAATTACACGCACAAACTAATTTATAACACTAGAGCTACACATTTGATCCCATCGAAAGGTTTAAGAATCACTTTACATTTATTCGGTTTAATGAACAGTTTGTCATGTATTTTATTATTTAACTCATTTAAAAGTGATGGTAACATATATCCGTCGGTACGTTTTCCATAATTTTTAGTACATGGAGGTAATGTATATTTAGGAAAAATACGATAGGTTGCGCAAATTAGAGGTATTTCTTGTTCTAGGTTTTAAGCAAGTTATCATAGCCTACATATTATAAACATTTTTATTTTATTATATGTCTACAATTCTATAGTATTTAAATTATTCAGAGTTACATTTACTACACTTGCGTTTAATATTTAAGGGTACAATTGTTTTTAAAAGTGTTACTTGTAATCTATAAATCTCGTCTATATAAGTCTTGTATGTTCTAACATAACTACTGAGACCATAGCTTATGACAGAGTCAGCCAACACATTATACAACATTCTCAGTGTGCTAAAAGGTAATTTTCATTTAAGTAGGGATAGTTTAGCTACAATGGATCTTAATCTATTACATACATATTCAATGTATGGTCTCCAGTTTAGTTTACAATTATAAGTATTAATTACTTTGATGGTGGATGCATTGGTGGGTATGAGCCTGGATAGTTGGCATAATTTCTGATTTAAGGTGTGGTGAGTGGATGTGAATAAATTTTGAATTCTACTAATATTATAAAGGCGAAAGTTTGTAAGTATGTATGGATGTATGGATGTTACTCTTTCACGCAAAAACTGCTGAACGGATTGCGATGAAATTTGGCACACGGGTAGATATTGTTCTGGATTAATACATAGGCTGCAGTTTATCCCGGGACAATAAAAAGCGCGTCTTTTATCCTGGAAAATCGAAACGCGGGCAGAGCCGCGGTCTAAAACTACTAATTAATAGTTAGGCCCACATCATGTGCCCACTTGCATAGAGTATTAACCCCTGGAATGCCGGGCTCGGTTTGCGTAAAAGACGCGTGCGTGCCGCCCATACATTTGAAAAAATCGGATTTTCAATGTAAAGGATGTTCTAATTTATACACCATAAAATTCTTTTAGACCTTTTTTTTTTAATTATTTATTTACTTATTTATTGAGGATCAATGGTCACTAAAATATTCAGAAACATTGTAAGATTTGGCATAGACGGCCGCCATTTTAAATTTCTTTGTTTTGAGGCCGATTGACCTCAAAATCGAAATCTGGGTATATCTTTGGTTACAAAAGACGGATCCAATGCTTGAATTGAGAAAAATGGCCGCCATTTTGAATTTCTTTGTTTTAAGGCCAATCGAGCTCAAAATCGATATCTGGGCAGGCCTGTAGGTACAAAAGACGGATCGAATGTTAGAATTGAAAAAAGTGGGCGCCATTTTGAATTTCTTTGTTTTAAGGCCCATCGACCTCAAAATCGATATCTGGGCAGGCCTTTAGGCACAAAAGATGGATCCAATGTCAGAATGGAAAAAAATGGCCGCCATCTTGAATTTCTTTGTTTTAAGGCCAATCGACCTCAAAATCGATATCTGTGCAGGCCTTTAGGTACAAAAGACGGATCTAGTGACAGAATTGAAAAAAGTGGCCGCCATTTTGAATTTCTTTGTTTTAAGGCCAATCGACCTCAAAATCGATATCTGGGCAGGCCTGTAGGTACAAAAGACAGATCGAATGTTAGAGTTGAAAAAAGTGGCCGCCATTTTGAACTTCTTTGTTTTAAAGCCAATCGACCCCAAAATCGATATCTAGGCAAGCCTTTAGGTACTGAAGACGGATCCAATGTTAGAATTGAAAAAGTGGCCGCCATTTTGAATTTCTTTGTTTTAAGGCCAATCGACCTCAAAATCGATATCTGAGCAGGCCTGTAGGTACAAAAAGTGGATCCAATGTCAGAATTGAAAAAAGTGGCCGCCATTTTGAACTTCTTTGTTTTAAAGCCAATCGACCCCAAAATCTGAGACGAAAAAAGTGGCCACTTTTTCAATTCTAACATTGGATCCGCCTTCAGTACCTAAAGGCTTGCCTAGATATCGATTTTGGGGTCGATTGGCCTTAAAACAAAGAAGTTCAAAATGGCGGCCACTTTTTTCAATTCTAACATTCGATCCGTCTTTTGTACCTACAGGCCTGCCCAGATATCAATTTTGAGGTCGATTGGCCTTAAAACAAAGAAATTCAAAATGGCGGCCACTTTTTTCAATTCTAACATTGGATCCGTCTTTTGTACCTATAGGCCTGCCCAGATATCGATTTAGAGGGCGATTGGCCTTAAAACAAAGAAATTTAAAATGGCAGCCACTTTTTTCAATTCTAATATATAATTAAGATTCGCATACAATGGAATCCCAAAAATAAGCTAAAAAGAAACAACCTGTAGATGTTCAGTTTTCATACATTTTGCAGAAATCTGCCCGAGCGTGGATCCACGCTCCCAGCAGAGTTTGAACACTTTTTTTGAGCGTGGGTACACGCTCCCGGCACGCGAGGGCTTAAAATTCATTTGCATAGCATTTTGGGCAATAAGAATATTTTGTCAGCAACAACCAGACAGGTGTCATCAGCAAATTGGTATACAAAACCCTCACTAAATATGTTGCACATGTCGTGACTATACAGTAGATATTCAATTGGTGAAATTATTAGCCGTACCTTCTTCAGTGAGAACGAAATTGCTATAAGCATTATTAACTTTCTCTGATGATGATGTCTAGCAGCTGCGACATCTTCGGAATCCGTTTGGCAGTGATCAAGAGGCCTCCGCGACGCGACGTCCTCTCAGCACTCGCCTATGAAGATGACCTACTTAATAGGTCGAAACTGGTCAGCGATTCTGACCAAGAATATGTGAGTGAAACCATTTTTTCTAGTAATGTAATATGTCTCTCGTAAGTTTTGATATTATTATTATTGATTTTTACTGTAGTTTGGCAGTTAAGGTGATAGTTTTCGATAAATCTAAGAGAGCGCCTTATATACCACGTGAGATTTTTATATATAGGGTATCTTAGGGTGTCGTCGCAGGCTTTACTAAAATCATTGAATAAAGCAATCACATCTTTTTTGTTATTCAAGTGTATATGAACTTCATTTGTAAATTTGCAGAATAATTGTGATATATTTTTATTCTTCCGAAATCCATGTTGATGGTCATGGATAATGTTATTGTTGATCAAATATTTACTATTTTAATTTCCTAAGCATCTTTCTATAATTTTATTAAGCCCTCGCGTGCCGGGAGCGTGGATCCACGCTCAAAAAAAGTGTTCAAACTCTGCCGGGAGCGTGGATCCACGCTCGGGCCGATTTCTGCAAAATGTATGAAAACTGAACATCTACAGGTTGTTTCTTTTTAGCTTATTTTTGGGTTTCCATTGGATGCAAATCTTAATTGTATATTAGAATTGAGAAAAGCGGCCGCCATTTAGAATTTCTTTGTTTTAAGGCCAATCGACCTCAAAATCGATATCTGGGCAGGCCTTTAGGTACAAAAGACGGATCCAATGTTAGAATTAAAAACAGTGGCCGCCATTTTGAATTTCTTTGTTTTAAGGCCAATCGACCTCAAAATCGGTATCTGGGCAGGCTTGTAGGTACAAAAGACGGATCCAATGTTAGAATTGAAAAAAGTGGCCGCCATTTTGAACTTCTTTGTTTTAAGGCCAATCGACCTCAAAATTGATATCTGGGCAGGCCTTTAGGTACAAAAGATGGATCGAATGTTAGAATTCAAAAAAGTGGCCGCCATTTTGAATTTCTTAGTTTTAAGGCCAATCGACCTCAAAATCGATATCTGGGCAGGCCTTTAAATACAAAAGACGGATCCAATGTTAGAATTGAAAAAAATGTCCGCCACTTTTAAATTTCTTTGTGTTTAGGCGAATTGACCTCAAAATCGATACTGGGCATGCCATTGATGGTAAAAGTCAGGTCTAATGTTAGACTTAAGAAAAGTGGTCGCCATTTTTAATTTCTTTGTGTTTAGGCGAATTGACCTCAAAATCGATACTGGGCATGCCATTGATGGTAAAAGTCAGGTCTAATGTTAGACTTAAGAAAAGTGGTCGCCATTTTGTACTTCTTTGTTTTAAGGCCAATCGACCTTTAAATCGATATCTGGGCAGGCCTGTAGGTACAAAAGACGGATCCAATGTTAGAATTGAAAAAAGTTATTTTTCATCACTACATAGTATAAAACAAAGTCGCTTCCCGCTGTCTGTGCGTAAGTATGGTTAGATCTTTAAAACTACGCAACGGATTTTGATGCGGTTTTTTTTTTATAGATAGAGTGATTCAAGAAGAAGTTTTGTATGTATAATTTATCCCGGGGAAATACAAAGCGGTACTTTTATGCCGGAAAATCTCCCAATACTCATCTGGTTAACTACCCTTAGCAACGAGTTTATTAGATGTGTAATAACAGGAATTTCTGCATACTTCTTAATATCACAAGGACGAATACCATGAAAACCTGGACTTTTTTATCATTCATGTGTTTAATTATGGTCATAATAGTATCATTCTTAGCCTTATTGAGTTTCATGGTTAGCTCAGGTTTGTTTGTATATGTTATCTCATTTAGAAAAGGTTTATCACAAGAGGTACAAATAATTTTGACATTGCTTCTATATGTATATACATACATGTATATACAGGGTCATTTTTACATTGCGTTACTAAATAAAACCACATATTCGTCTATGCCTCTGCTAACATTGTGTCAAAAATCATCAATGAATAACGAATACTTTCGCCAAAACTTAGTCACTGCCCAGATTTTGAGTAATTGATTCTTCTTGTCACACAAATATACCATTCTGTTATGAACCCATTTAAATGACCTTCGTTTATTTATGTTTATACTACCATTATACTTACATTTATCATATACTGAATTAAATTGACTTAATGTCTAATATAACATTAGGATCATCGTAGGTGAGCGCCAGGGACCAGTCAATGTCGCCCAGTAAAAATTGAACCTTATTGCTGTCTAGTTTAGGTATTGTGTGGTATTTAGTAGTGTGACACATGTTCTCGGTTATTATTAATCCAGTTATAAAGTATTCAGCCAGAACGTTGCTTATCACGGCAGTATTAATATTTAGTTTTTTAACCGACTTTTATTTCCGTTCCGTTTCCGCTGTCAATTGTAACGTTCTTTTTGAAATGTGTTTATAAATAATTATATTTTAACTGTGCCAAAGGTTTGTCATACCTCATTAAATGAATAAAGGTCAATGTGCTTTAATGTTACGTTATCTGGCGCGGAGTATATGTTAAGTCTGCCCACCCACTCTAGTTCAGTGTGGTATACAAGGGTGACTGTGCCTTGTCGAGGAGTGGATTGCCTTGTTGGCGTAGTTGTATAGCATGTCAGTATCGACCACTGCTTTCAGATCCTAGGTTCGAATCCCGGGTCGGGCAAAGTGATATTGAGTTTTTCTACTGTCAGCCCGGAGTCGGGAATTTGTACCCGAGGTAGCCATAGGCTCGCCTACTATTACACCATAAGATGGAACACACACGGTATTAAAGTGAGTGTTCTGGTTGCACCTCTGCAACCCTGCCTATCGCTTTGGGGATAAATAGGGTGATGTATGTTTTTATAAGAGATGGCTAGTTTCCAACACTCATCAGTGTAATAGTACTTAGATAATATATAATGGCAAGTTTTATTATATTATTTTTCAGATACATAATAAGTGTACTTATATCATTTTGTTTTCCAGGTGCGCTTTACCACTTTCCCAGTGCGCTTACTTTTAGATCGGAAAGTCATCAAAATGACGGGTATATGCAGTGGGCAAAAGTTCTTGGTGGAAATGCGTTGAAAAGGAGAATAATATATTTAAAAAATGTTCGATTACGCTACAGACACTTTGAGCCTAAGTATATATTACCCAGTAGACGCCTTACAAAAACGAAGTCCCAACATTGGATTTAGGTAAGCAATTTTTCCATATTATTATGTACTTATGATGGGTAAGGTTAATATTTTGTGATTGATTTGGAAGTTTTTAGGTGAAAACAATTATGACGCACACACGTACTCACGCCTTTTATCCCCGAAGGCAGAGGCGCAACTAATGTACCCACTTTTTGCTGAGTGTATTCCGTCCCATGATATGATAGGGGCGATCCTACCGCCATATCGGGCACAAGTTCCAGACTTCGAGCTGATACTTAATTTAAAACTCAATATCACTTTTCCCGACCTGGAGAGCGAACCCAAGACCATCGCAGCTATGCCGTAATACAATTGCGATTACAATTTTGTACTTGAATGTTTTTTTTAAAAGTGCAGTAACTAGTCAAACTATTGACTACTAGCTTTTGCCCGCGGCTCCGCCCGCCTTAAAAAGTTTTTCCGGGATAAAAGTCCCGGTTTATATTTTCCCGGGATAAAAAGTAGCCTATGTGTTAATCCAGGACATGACCTACCCGTGTGCCAAATTTCATCGAAATCCGTTCAGTAGTTTTTGCGTGAAAGAGGAACAAACATCCATACATTCTTACAAACATTCGCCTTTATAAAATTAGTAGGATAGTAGGATCTCTCTATTAGCCTAGTTAGTGTATAATAATAAAATAACAAAAAAACTATGGATTTCCTTCATTTCTGGTCGTAGTGTACAAGAAAGTAAAATAAGTCAAAAAAATTGCGACTTTTTTTAGAAAAGTTCATATCTCAGGTACTACTCATAATATATTTTATTTCGTATTTTTTTCTAAACGGCAATAAGTTCTACTATAAGACATTTCAAGGTTATCTATTAAATACTGGACACCCTGTACATATACTTTAAAAAAAATATGAAAGACCCACGCTGAGTTTCTTGGTGCTTCTTCTCAGGTCAGTGGGCTTTTCCGAAGCACTGGTAGAATCATTTAGTTTATTTAATTTTTATTTTCAAAAAGACGTGTAAATGTGCCCTTAGAGGCCTAATTACTGAATAAATGATTTTAATTTGAATATACGACTTTTTGTACGTGTGTCTATTCTCCATAGAATCACAAATACTTGGTATAGAGTAAGCTTGAACAATAAAACGACATAGGCAATATGCACCCTAAATAAAAATTTAATTGCGTTCCAGAACAATTTGAAAACACTTGCTCGGTGTCTGAGGATGCCTCAAGCTCGATTAACCATCCGGTCGCTAATATTGTAAGTACGTATAATATTTCATTACTTATTATACTTTTTATTCATATAAATGACAAAATGTCCAAGCTGGTTGCCTGTTGGTAAATAACACAACTACACAAACCACCGAAACTTTGAATTACGCATCACTGCGAGGTATTACACTGCTCTCGTCACTCTGAGACATTAATGTTATGTCACATATTATGGGTTACTACGTTATGTCTTAAAATGACTGATATTTACATATAACATATTAATACAGCTGTAATGCCCCACAAAATGGGACACTATAAAAAAGCGGTATACGCGAAAAATCCTGTGCCCACAACAGTGGCAGCACTAAGAACAGCGATTTCACAAGAATGGAACAATATCCCGTAAGACCGTTTAATGACCCTAATCAGATATATGCAGAACCGATTAGAATCTGTAATTAATGCACGTGGAAGCAATACACCTTATTAAAAGAAAAAAAACCTGTGCTTCAATTTTTTTTTATTTAAATACCAATTTTTAAACAAACCAACCAGAACCATATTTTGTTACATTTATCGTTTTTGTTAAAAAAAAATAATTGGTCCTTTCCATTATACAAACACACACTTAAGGATAATAATATGATACTTCATACTTTTTTTTTTTTTTTTCTTCTTTGTGGCTTCGCAGTTTAGTTGCATTTAGCCAATGTCAGGTATTTGGTCAAGACAGGATTTAGGGATACAAGGTAAGGAAACTATAAATATAAAATATTGTGCGACACAAGTACGCAGAGAAATATATTGTTAAGTATTAGAATACTATCAAGTGGGTTCAGAATTAAAACAGATAAAAAAGAATTAAATAGATAGGCAGGAGTTGACGGGTACAGGCATAATGTATACAAAATATTATGATAATAAATTATAAGTAGTGATGACTAATAAGATTAGTATGGTAAAATATTGATAAAATACTTAAAGTTTAATATTATTCTTAATTACAAAGGATGCTATACATTTATATACTAACATACTATTAGAGCTAAGAAGGCAAACAATAGAAGAAGGTAAAGGAACTGAGAGATGTAGTAAGGATTGGAAGAAAGGATGGTGGTCATACCGAGGACAGGAAAACAGAATGTGATTAAGGTCACCTACATCTGCTCCACATTGGCACATGGGGCTATTCAAAATGTTTATTTTGGCCAAATGAGATGGAGAACATGTGTGGCCAAGTCTCATACGAATTAACACAGACGTCTCAACTTTACCAAACCCGACCTTGAAAAACCAGGGTTTTAATGTAACATCCGGTTGTATATCGTTATAAACACGACCCTTTAATTTGCTACTGGAGATCCAAACTTCTCTCCAGGTTTCGCAAAGATAAGTTTTTGGTAAAGATAAAAGATCTTGAGTATAATTTCTAAAAGGGAACAAGTCCCCACAATCCACTGCCTCCTTAGCAAGCCTGTCCGCTTTTTCATTTCCTTCGATTCCCGAATGACTGGGAATCCAAGAAAAGTAAAGCAAAGTGCCATTGGAGAGACACTTGAACGCCAATTCTCTTATTTGTATAATAAGTGGTAATGTGTTATTACCTTTAAAAGGGAACTTAGCTATTGCTTGAAGAGCACTTAAAGAATCTGTAAAAATAATTCCTTTATCAAGTTTAAATAAAAGGATATATTCAATGGCCTTTAGAATACCTAAACATTCACCCGTAAAAACAGAAGATTCCGCAGGAAGCTTAATTTTCTGCACAATATTGAATTGTATATGGAGAACACCAATCCCAACGCATTGCAGTGGCCCTGCTTTTGAAGCATCCGTATATAATTGGTGAAAATCCTGAAAACGTTCAGCCAGGAAAGCATTAAATTCGTCTCTAGCACTACCAGATTTTTTATTAATACAGTTGTAAAGTATTTTAGGGGTGAAAATTAATGAATCAAAGTTAATACTATATACGGTAAGCCGGTTAGAACGAAAAGTTGGCGCAGAAATGGCAAGAAATTTATGTAAACTTATGATTAGGCACGGCAGAGATTTATGAGATGGAGTATTCAGGTAATGTGTTCGTAATTTTTCAAGTATTGGGATGAGAGGATGGTTTGAAAACTGAATAATTTTAAATAAATATTTATCAGACAGAAATTGTCTCCTTAGATAAAGGGGAGGTTCGCCGCATTCAACTTGCAGAGCATTGATTGGGCTTGATCTCATTGCTCCTGATATAATGCGTAAACATTTTGACTGTAGGCGATCTATTTTTTTAAAGGCATTAACATTACCGGGTTGAAAAACAAATGAACCATAATCAAATATACTTCTAATAATAGCGTTGTACACTAGTTTTAAAGATTGTGGGTGAGCACCCCACCATACTCCACTGAGACATCGTAACATATTAATATGACACTCTACTTTGTTAGCAACATAGTCGCAGTGGGCAGTCCCAGACATTTTGGAGTCCAGCAAAACACCCAAATACTTGAAAACGTTTTTAACAGGAATTGGATTATTGTTATATAAAATATTAATTGGAGGTACAGTTCTTTTCTTGGTATAAACTACAGTTGCACACTTTGATGGGGAAATTTCTAAACCATTTTGAAAAAGCCATGATGACAAAGAAATTAACGAAGAATTAAGAACTGAACAAGCGTGCTCAACTGAATCCGAAGAGTAATATAACAGCAAGTCATCTGCATATTGTAGAACTTGAACGCCATTGGTAATATAAGATTCCAAATCATGGGTATATATATTATATAGCAGTGGGCTAAGCACTGATCCTTGCGGTAAACCTTTCCAAACCTGTCGAGTTAATTCGTTTTCTGACGATAAAATACTGATTGATCGATTATTTAAAATGTTTAAGATAAAATTCGTTAGATTAGATGGTATTTGAAGAGATTGTAATTTAAGTTGAAGTATGGACGGTAATACATTATCGTAAGCACCGTTAATGTCAAGGAATACAGCTACAGTCGAACAATTTTTTGAAAAAGACATGCGGATATCTGCCGTAAATATACTGAGGCAGTCCAAAGTACTTTTTCCTTTTCTAAAACCAAATTGAGAATTTGACAGAAAACCTCCATTTTCAACAAACCAATCAAGCCTATTTTTAACTAAATGTTCAGCCAATTTCATTAAAACTGAAGATAGAACTATAGGGCGGTATGAGAAAATATCAGATGGAGACTTGTGAGGTTTAAGAATTGGCAACACAATATGACGTTTCCACGCCGAGGGAATGCTTCCTGTTGACATTATAGAATTAATCAATAAAAGATAGTATTGAAGAGCGTTATCACTGAGATTGGATAAAAAAGAGTAAGGGATGCCATCAAATCCAGGAGTAGAGTCTACAGTATTCTGGACAACACCTTTTAATTCATTTATGTCAAATGGCAGTTTTAGTGACGAACAGCTATCAGCACCTTTGCAGACGGATACAGACATTGGTTTCAAAATAAGCTCCTGAGGGACCCATGGGGGAGCCAGATTATCTAAAAAGTCATTAGCTAACAATTCTGGAATACAGGGAGAAGGGTTCACAAAGGCAGACCTAAAACGTTTAATATTGTTCCAGACAACAGTAGGATGTGTGTTTGGAGAAATGGAGGCACAGAAACTTTGCCAACTTTCTCTCTTTTTCTTTTTGAAAAGATTGCGTGTTTCAGCAATCACTTTGGAAAGGAGTTCAAAGTTTTCTTGAGTCATGTTATGATTATATTGCAATTCTACCTGCTTACGTTTTTTGACAGCACTAGTACAGTCAGAGTCCCACCAGGGAGGCATGGGAATTTTTCTAATTTTTGTATTTCTTTTAACAGGAAAGACCTCATCAGCGGCGGTAATAAGAACTTGAGCTAAAGCTTCAGCACACATTTGTTCCTTGCCATCGGCAACATCAGGGAGAGAGGATAGCCGACTGTCTACATGTTTACAAAATTTTGACCAATCTTCACTGCTTTTATCTGGCAGTTTGTGTTTTAAGAAAATTCTTTTTGCTGGCATATGACTATGTGGAAAAGGAAAAGTGATTTTAATTGGGTAATGATCACTGCCAAATGAAGAAGATAAAGTGGACCAAGTAAGAAAAGATGCAAAGTTTGGAGTGCAAATGGACAAATCTATTGCACTCTGATTGGTATTATTAGGAGTGTTACGACGAGTAGGTGAACCTGAATTTAATACACATAAGTTGTGCATATCTAATATCTCCAACAGCTTTTCACCACACTGATTAGATATAGAGCTACCCCAAGATTGATGGTGACAATTGAAATCTCCCAGCAACAAGAAATGTTGTGGAAGGAAAGAAATAAGGTTGCTGATTTCTTGAAGTATAGAAAGTGAAGGGTGCGATATATAAACAGAAACAAGACAAGTGTTGTTGACAGTTAATGCTACTATAGATATTTCATCACTATGTGAAGGAAGAGAAATAACTGAATATGGAACTGAATCTTTAATGAGTATGGCAGCACCACCATACCCGTCTTGTCTATCTTCTCTGATTATTCTATATCCATTAATTTTGAATACATAATTTGGTTTGAGCCATGTCTCAGAGAGAGCAAGAGCCCATGGCTCATATTTATTAATTAAGTAAATTAGCTCACTTTTTTTATTGATTATGCTGCGACAATTCCATTGGATTATTAACTTCAGATTGTCCATTTTGGAAAAGAGAGGAGGAAATACTATTTAAAAGTGGGGCAACGTTGGACGGTGATGCATTAAAATGTGTAATAATAGTGATAAATGCAGAGATAAGTTCTTTCATGTCAAATTGTTTAGGCTGGGCATCCTTAGCAGTAATATTAAGAGCACATCCATTAGCAGGTTCAGGAATTTTAAAATCTTTCAATATATTATTGTGTGCTTCTTTATTGTATCCCTTAGTAGTAGTGACTGGTGAGTGTGGTTTTCGGAAAATAGTTTTTTTATAACTGCTAGATTGTGGCTGCCTAAAGGCAACAGGTTCTGAAATACTTGGATCATGAGGAGGACGGGAAATAACAGTGTCTGCAAAGGATTTGGAAACTGGTGGAAATAGTTTGCTGGCTTCAGCATAGGAAACTGAGCTCTGAGCCATATGTGCCTTAATTTGTTTTTGGCGTTCATATTCAGGGCATAATTTGCTAATAGCAAAATGATACCCTGAGCATAAACAACAGGAAGCACTTCCCTCAACTACGTTACAAGTCTCAACTGTATGATTGTCTCCACATTTATAGCAGCGGGGTTTAGATCTGCATTGAATTTTGGTGTGACCAAACCGACAGCAATTGAAGCATTGAATGGTAGGGAAAATATATAGTTCTACTGGCAATGCATTATAACACATAAAAATTCTTTTTGGTAAGACTTGCCCATCAAATGTAAGAACAACCGTTTGGGAGGGTTTCCACACAACAGATCCGTCTATAACTGCTTTAAAATTAAGACGTCGTACTTTTAAAATAGGCCCACAGCCAATTGGAACAGAGGTGTTCTCCAAAACCTCCTCCGGAGACCACTCTGCAGGTACTCCACGCACTAATCCCATGCGGGTTACATTGAAAGTAGGTATAAAGGCCTTTAAGTTAGATTTAATAAGACTTTCATGACAAATAAAAGAATTGGCATCAGTGTGTGAAGAGAAAGCCATGGCTATTTTATTTCTCCCAATCCTTTTTACACTTCCATTTAAAATATTTTTAAATTCATGCCGTTTTAAAAATTTACCAAAAGTCAGAGGATGGAGGATAGTTCCGTCATTTTCTCCTGCTGTGACCTTTTGGACGTGCAATAAAAAGGGCGCGCTATCACATTTTTCATAAGTTTTGCGGCCCACAGTTTGGGCGGGAATTGTTTGAGATTGAGACTCGGAAGAATAAATTATTGGTTGCGACTGTGAAACATCGACACAATCGCAACCAGAGGTATTATTAGAGTTACTGTCGTGTTTTCGCCTTTTTTTATTGCATTTCTTGCATACGAAACGACGACTACGTTTTATCGGTCTAGCCGACGTCGAGCCGTCTGTCTCCATACCCGACTCAGAAATATACTGCGCTTTCGCAGTTTGGTCTGTATCTGTAGTGGATATTGTAACAAAATTGCCCGCCGGGGGGATAAATCCCCCCGGGTCAGGCGGTGTATTCATAATTTAACTACTAAGAAAATTAAATATTTACACTTACCAAATAGAAATATTAAATAAACTAATTATAAACACTAAACTACAAAATTTACAAATAATTACAACCCAACTGATAGGTAATATTTACAAACTTAATTAATAAAAATCAGAAAAGTGAAAAACACGTCCGCCGCGATCCGAAGTTTCCCGCGCTTTTTTTTCAACTTCATACTTGTTCATACTATGCTGTTATGAAGTTAACGAACCAAACTATAGGTTTCAATTTAACTTTGTAGAAAAAGGTTGAATACTTGGTTAAAATGTTTATTTCAAAGGCGTCTTCAACATTGATGCAGTTTATGGGTCCGTCAGTGTATATGCATATGTAGGTATATCTTAAAATTCAAATAATTAAAATTCAATAAATATTGAATGGCTCGAAAAGTATTGAATTCCCGATAGGGCTTCATGAAACAAAATCGATTGCTTTTGACCGAATCTACATGTTCTTAACGGGAATAAGTCATATTACCAGTCACACTGTATATTGTACGTAAAGTCCAGATAATTTATGTTCTTTGTTAGTTTTAACAAATAAAATAAATTATCTGACTGCCTCGGTGGCGTAGTTGTATTATGGTACGACTGCAATGCTTAGGTCTCGGGTTCGATCCCCGGGTCGGGCAAAGTGATATTGAGTTTTTCTATTCAGTATCAGCTCGGAGTCTGGAATTTGTTACCGATATGGCGATAGGCTCGCCCCCTATCACATCATGGGACGGAATAACGGAGAGAAGTGGGTGCACTAGTTGCGCCTCTGCCTACCCCTTCGGGGATAACAGGCGTGAGTGTATATGTATGTATGTATGTATGTTGTTAGTTTTATTTTCTCATAACTATTTTTATTTTTTCAGATGGGGCTGAAATAAATAAAGAACACTCATATAGTCTCACGAGCAGACTCAGATGAAACGCAGTTCACAACACTCAGGTTTATTCCAAAAAAATATAAAGAAGTTACGCAGTGAAATCTGTAGGTTACGTAAAAGAGGAAATTCAAACGGCTCTAAGAGAGAAAAAAAAAGGGTGCGTGTACTTATGTACGCGTGTGAGAAGTTATACTTCTTTGTCATCATTAAATAATTTAATAATAGTATTTAGTATTAATTATGTTATATTAGGGGGGTTAAGGGTCGAAAATGGGTGTGGGTGGTCTATTTATATTGGGGGTCAAGGGGGTTGAAATGTGTTTGCGGAGTCAAGAGGGGTCAAATTAGGTTAGGGTCAAGGGGGTTAAAAATGTGTTTGATAGGCAAGGGGGATCAATTTGGGTTGGGGGGTCAATAAGGGTCAAATGTGGTTTGGTTTTTCAGGGGGTGAAAGGGGTGTGGGGTTGTCAGGTGCACAGTACAGTAGACCCGCCACACTAGAAGCCCTACTCTATCCTCTAAGGTAAAGTTCCTTATAGAATAACGTGAGGATATTTAGAACCTCCTTTATTAAAGTCTGTTAATAGTATTAAAACTAAATTACAGTGATGCGCGCGCCCAACCTGTGACTTTTGTGTTACTATTAGTCTAAATGTGTTACATGATGCGCGCGCATCTTAAAATTTACTCTCATAATTTTTTCATAACGCGCCTAAAGAAGTATAACTTCTAAAATCACAGATTTTTTGTATAACCTGTGTTTTGAGGACACTACCTGTAATCATGAAAATTAACCATCCAAATTATGTTAGGCTTGTAGCAGAATATCTTATTCTAATATAGGTACTTATAGTATAAAGGTCTTAAAAGTATGATTACTGTAGACCCAATAGTTTCGTTGCAATAACTTAATTTAGTGATACCTAAAGAGGACTTTCAACATAACTCCACAAAAAAAAAATTGAAATGGATGATTTTCATCCGATTCGCTATTACCATTTTGCAGTTGGTTTGTTGTTTATTTAATACCCTGTAATTCTTTTTTTATATTTATATTGCAAGCGCCTTTTTTGTATAACTTACCTGCGCTTTATCTTTTTGATTTGATTTAATATAATTAATTTCGTATTTATTGTCTGTTGGAATTCGAACTGTATTTAAATTATTTCATCAATGCAATTAGTTAAAAAGGTAATATTATGTATATAATGCCGAAATTATTAAGCTTTTAATACGATCATTGTTCGAATGCTACTTTTGTTCTGTGAATATTTACTTTAGATTACAAACTACTCTGTTATACACTTTGATTGACGACTAGTAGTAACACATGCCTATTGTGTTTTTTTATGTTTAATCCATAGCTTCATAGACCTGTTTAAAGCAGTTCTTAACATTATGATTTATAATCTTGTCTTATAATTTATTGTTAAATTAATTGTTAGATGCAATATAAACTCATTTGCAAAAAAAACGGGCACCTAAGCAATGAACCATTTCAAATGTTACTATTGGTTTGTTTGATAATTATAGGTAGTTTTACTTTCACAATTTTGTAAATTAATAAGCAAATAATCGTTTTCGTCAGTATTATCATAAAATGTTGATTAAATTTATGGGTTTTAATGCTAAAGTTCACTAGTAGTGTATGCTCGCTAGTAGTGCATATGCTCGTGAAGTAAAAGTTAACAAAGATTTTTGTTTGTTTTTTCTTTAATAAAGTAAAAGCAGATAAATGTTTAGTATCGAGTGTGACCCCCTCTAGCTGAAATCACAGCTTGAATTCGTCTGGGTATGCTAGCGAGGATATCCCGGATACTTGCTTGCGGAATACGTTCCCACTCCGCGGTAATCACATTCTTCAGCTCTCTGATGGTTTGCGGAGCCGGTTGTACTGATCGCACGCGTCGTTTCAGAACGTCCCAGACATGCTCTATAGGATTAAGGTCGGGACTTCGAGCTGGCCAATTCAAACGACGAATGCCGACCTCTTGCACATACGCTTCCACATCGCCAGACCGGTGGGCGCGAGCGTTGTCGTCCATAAAAATTGAGTTTTCGCCTAAAGCGGCCAATGCGGGTTGTGCATGAGGAATAAGAACTTCCGTTATGTATCGATGTCCAGTCAGTGAGCCGTTTTCAATGAAGACTAACTCTGTACGATCCATTGAATTTATTCCTGCCCAAAACATAACAGAGCCCCCACCATAAGGTGTGATTTCTTCAAAACAAGCCTCTGCAAAGCGTTCTCCTCGTCTTAGTAGCACTCGCCGACGTCGATCTTCACCGAACAGAGATATCCTAGCTTCATCGGAGAACAATACCCTATTCCAGTCTTCTTGAGTCCATGACTCACAATTTCGAGCAAACCTAAGCCTGGCAACTCTGTGCTCACGGAGTAACTTAGGGCCGCGGGCCGGGCGATGACTGCGTATATTGGCCGCGAGCAGCCTCCTCCTGACCGTCCATAGACTAATATGCACATTTCTTACTTCTTCGAGGTTGTTCTTAAGGTCCACATACGAAGACTTGCGATTTCTCAATGCGCGACTCACAAGAAAACGATCATCCCGTGGTTGGGTACATGGTTTTCTTCCAGAACCAGGCCTTCTCTCGACGGAACCGGTGTCTTGATACCGCTGCCAGGTCCTTTGAACCGTCGAGCAACTCACACTTAGCCTCTGAGCCACGAAGCATTGGCTGCAGCCCTCTTCGAGCAGCGCAATAATTTTGGTAGCTTTTACCACTTTCTCTAACATTATTGAGACAGCTAAACAGCAATAAATGAAGCTTTGACAATTAAGAATATGAAATAAATTCATAAAAATTGACTAAAAGTTATGAAAACCGATATTATCTTTTGGAACTTCGCACCAAAAATGTAGGATAAAAAGTGGTTTTCTGTAAAAACGAGCATCAAACGAAAATTTTAATTTAGAACGTACTGTTTTAAACACCACGGCATTTTTAAAACCGGCCAGTAACATGTACAAATGATTGAAATCATTTTGGTACCGTATTTTTTTAAAAAAGAATTAAAATCCAAACCGCCCGTTTTTTTTGCAAATGAGTGTATATTTTATACATCAAATTATTATAAATCAGCGCACATTAGAATGTGTTTTTGTTTTTTGTTAATCTTTGTAGTTCCTTTTTCTGTGAATACAATGGGACTGTGAAATCGATCTAAATATATTTTTCATTAAGTCAAAAACTTAAAGGTCACGTGGTTTGTTTCATGGATTAATTGGATTTACCTACGCAAAATATCGTTCTTCATATCAATAGGCAATTAGTATAATTTGAATAGGAGGATATAGCATTTTAAAGACTTTTTCAGTCAATAAAGACAAATATAATTTTTATGGCCTTTAAAAATCGTCTATACTTCGTTTATTTTTCAATTTGTAATATTATGCAAGCATGTATTGTAGGTACTCGATTTGTTGTGTTTTTTGTAGTTTCTTATAGAATACTACATCGTGAGGCAATATTTAATAGAAGTTAAGTTCTTTTTTATGCACAAACTACTCACACATCTCTTAAATATTTTTTATATGACTCTGCATATATTATATTATAACGTCGTATCTAATAACCACTTTCCAAAGAGTTGTTCTTATTTTCTATTAATTTAGTTGAATTACTATGGTTAGTTGTTTTGTTTTTGTGGCTGCCTCGGTGGCGTAGTTGTATTTCGGAACGACTGCAGTGCTGAGGTCACGGGTTCGATTCCCAGGTCTAATAAAGTGGTATTTGGTTTTTGTACTCGGTATCAGTCCGGAAGTCCGGAAATGTGCCCTGTAAATGGCAATAGATCCGCCCCCTATCACATGGGACCTAATATAGATGGCGAAATGTGGATGTGATACACCTCGGCCTACCCCTGAAAAGGGAAAATGCCGTTAACTGTACTATGTAATTTAGTTTTAATATAGGCAACTATTAAACTCTCGACGCATTAATGATGAATATATTTAGTATTTCAGTGACGCTCTAACAAATTCAACCTTATATTTATTACATATTATTACGATTAAAATAATTATGCAGAATTTGAGATGCCGATATTAGATATTTTTGGAATATGCTATTTTTATTGTAAACAACGGTTCATCCATTTGTGATAATCGGTGACAGTGAAACACCCTGATAAATGAAATAATAGTTTCGTTGCAATACAAGTAAATATGAATTTATTATTCTTATTCCCACCATTTGGAGGTATCCTGAATCATAAAAATTTGCTCCTCATCAAAATGTATCTTACAATTAGATTTAGTATAACAAAAGTGTTCCAAATCCGTTAGTTTCAGCGAATTTTTTGCAGTGTTTAATAATGTTCATACTTATATCTAATAGATCAAAAGATAGTGCAATTATTTTAACGTTCTCACTTGATAATTAATTGTAGATTAATTATTGAGATCGGTTTGTTTTAAATAGATGGAATGTGTTAGTTATTATTAATCAGATTTAATTTTAGCTTAAATTTTAATGTAATATTTATGTAAGCAGGTTAATCTGCCAAAAAAATAAAATTAAACACGATTATCCATGAGAGAAATTGCATATTTATATTACTTACTACTTATTACTTTATATAATTATTGCTCGCGGCTCCGCCCGGTTGAATAAGTATTTCCGGGATAAAAAGTACTTCATGTTACTCGCTGATACCTAATGTAATGTAATATAGCTTTATATTGGTGAAAGAACTGTTAAAATCGGTCCAGTAGGTTTTGAATTTATTCGTTAAACTCATGCAATAATACAAATCTTTCCTCTTGATAATATTAGTAGAGATTATTATAGCTAGTAACAAGCTATTCAATGTTATGTTGATACAATATTTATAGCTGCATAATTACATTATGAGACCAAATTGTTAATCTTTAATAGTCAACACGAAAATATTTTTAATTTTAAAATGTAATTTTATAATATTAGATATAGTTATTGTGATAAGTTTTGTACAATATTTATTACTTTACGTACCTACTTAAATCTTATTGTAATAAATCCATATTCTGATTATTAAGGTTTTACTAATTAGCCACCCTATAATTATTATAATCAGATATCAATAGTAAGTGATTGGTGATTGTTATATACTCTTAAATAAGGGTCTAAAAGATTACGTTGCAACGACAGATATTGAAATATTTGTGAAACAATGTTCTAGAAATTAAGCTTACCGTCTTTATATGTACTTTTAGAACCCTTATGTTGCAGTATATTAACAATATCTACAAACTAAAATATTACACAATACATCGCACGCCTAGATCAATACTGAATTATCTCGAAAAAATCTGTGAATCGTGTTTTTGTTTGGTGTAAATCGGTAAATTATTTGCCGATTTACACAAAACAAAAACTCGATTCACAGATTTTTTCGAGATAATTCAGTATTGATCTGGACGTGCGATATTATAGAGCCACCTGCAGGATTTTTTTAGCGATAAAACATCACCAGTGGCATCTATTACACAGACGTTTATACGTGCCGTAATTTGACAATTGACGATTGGCATAAAAAAGGAATGAGTGGGTTCTCTATTTCCGTAGTATTATAATGCTCTTTGTATACAGTCCTATTTTCGTGTTTCCGTAAATAACAGTATTAAAAAAACAAACGTTATTGATTTTCTCTGTTTATTAATCAATAAAACACATTTCAGAAACTTCAGCTTTTTAAATTACTAAACTTGCATCACTCACAAAAATATTTGTGAACCACTGTTAATTTTTTTAGACACAAAAATAATCAAGCTTTTTTCTACTTGTAACAGGTAAGTTTATTAATATATTTGGATTTTAAGTGAACACAGTAATTATATTAAAATCATACAATAAAACCCGAATTTTAATATTTTCTTTCGTTTCGTTAGAAAATGGCTGCGCTTGTGGTACAATCCCGTTTTGCCGGCCTCAAAATAGAGGATGACGACTACCCTCACCCCCATCTCCAGTCTTCTTCCGGCGATAGCCAGAAAACGAAAAAGAATAAAACGAACACTGCCAAAAAAATAGAGCCTTCGAAAAAACCGAAGAATGGCAATAATAATAAATCTCAAGTAAACTACATATATTATTGCCTATTTTAAAATTGACTATGTGAAAATTGTAATATAAATGTCTTGTATTCTCTCTTTATTCATTATCCACTAGTTTGATTTACTGATATTATATATTGGCAGTGTAGGTTTTCTAAACAACAACATATTAAAAATATTTACAGGGTGCTATAAAGAAAAAAAAGACAAAACAAGGACAAGCATCAGACAACCAATGGGAACTGTGGAAGCAAAAGGATGAGGAACTTGTAGACGGTAACTATGAGTGTGAACTCCAGCAGGTGAGAACAACCCATTGCAAATAATATTGATTTGTCTAATAACAATCACATTACTTTCATACAGCGACTATATAACCCCTAGACTCCTAATGTTCAATATTTCTCTTCAAATTAATTCCGTCAACTACCTGAGGTTTGAGGAAGCGGGGTACTGCATTATGATTGGTTCTTACAACACCTTATCGCATTATATAACCTTGGAAACATAGGCATAGGGATAGGACGAGTTAAATGAAAACACGATTTTTTTATCGATATTACTTTTATGTAATAAAGTTTTATAGTAATATCATTATTATTTATTAAACATATTAATATTTTAACGAAAGTCTTTATGTTATCGAATGACAGATGGCGCTTAGTAAGTCTCATCGACATTAACAAGAATATTTGAGCTGACTTGTAGGAATAACACAAAGAATAACTCAAAACAATCGTTATAATCAACAAACAAAATAAAAAATTATCCTAATAACATTTATTTCTGATACCGCTAGTCAAAAATATATCCTAATCATTTTTAAAATGAATTAACTATTACTAATGAACTAACCATTTAAAATAAGAAGTCTGTTAAAATTAAATAGGCCTCAAATAAATTGATTAGTTGAGTAGCGTTTGAGTATTCGGGCGATAGTTTCTTTTATTTTTAATTTTATCGATAGAACTATCGACAAATCCTTTTGGTGTATCACTTACTTTTAATGTTAAAAAACAAAACGAAATAGAAAATGTAAAAAGTACTTTCGTCGGAAAGAGATGCAAATATAACAAGATGGCGCGTAAACACTCAAATGGCCAGTCTAAGATGAACTCCGTAAAATATTAAATAAAATGTGATTATGTGTCGTTATTGCCTTAGCTGTGAAATGTAATGCCATTTTTCTGAAAATTTGAATTATGGCTATTTATACCACACCATTTTATTGTGCACGGGTTCATTACAATAGTTATTTATTCGCAAACACGGAAGTATTTACAGCTCACAGTTGTGGTCGCAACTGACTTGAAGATTTTGAACGGTAAGCTACATTGGATCTATTTGTCAGATGTGTTGCCCGAAGCCGATCGTCTGTTATTAGGAGTCTAGGGGTTATATAGTCGCTGCTTTCATATATATATATATATGTATGTAAAAAAAGTATGTTAAAAAATAAATATAACACTTGATAGATGCTTACAAAAATAGATAAGGAATTATGTTTATGTTATTTATTACTTTAATTACTCAGTGGCTTTTTATTTACCACTAGACTTCTGCTTGTGGCTCCACCTTCATCATAAAGTTTTAATACTTTCCTGGGATAAAAAGTAGCCTATAGTACTCAGGAGTAATGGTAGCTTCCTATTAGTGAAATAATTTTCAAAATTGGTCCACTAATTTTTGAGTTTATCTATTACAAAGAAACAATCAAATCTTTCCTCTTTATTATATTAGTATAGATGGAACATGTTCTTACACACACATCAATTATTTTTGCCTGTACACATAATTTTCAATTTGAATTTATTATCGTACTTAATTGTCTACATAGGTAGGTATCCTTTAAGATTTTTTATTTTACAGGGAACATATATGTCGTAAGCTCTGCCATCTGGTGGCATAATTGGACTATTTTTCAGCCTTTTCAGCATTACTACTTGGCATTGACGTAAAATATTCATATTAAAAGGATAAAAATAACATTTAATTTATTAATAATGTATTGCTGTATATCTGGATGCTTCAAAACATAAAATAACACATAAAATGGTGTACAATTCTATTACATTCCCAAGAATAGTAACTAAGTGCTTACATTCTATGGCTATGTTAAAATAGACAAAAAGAATAAAATATACAAAGAAAAAATACATAAATAAGAGTTCCAAAAGCATTGTAAATGTCTCATTACATAATTTATAAACATAAATGAGTTTTGAAGATACTTTTCACAACAAACAAATCTGTAATTAAGGGAATGTAACCTCCTAATTTTGCTTCAATAACATCAAAACAACTAACTAGCTCTCATAAAAAAAGCATATTTTGGCCACATATCTATAATATTCGTCCAGATCCTTTTTTTTATCATTTTGGCATATTAATAAGATATATAAATAAATTACAGCTACACGTGGATAAAAAAGGAAACTTTTTAGAACAAAAGTTTTCTTTTTTATCCACATGTAGCGCTTGTATCGATTTTGTGCTGCCACATATATTTTGTTGTAACATACACTATTGAATAGTGTTCGCTAATTACACACTCATACTTTTTATCTCCAAAGGGTAGGCAGAAACTAATGCAACCCCTTTTCGCCATATATAATATGATAAGGGAGAAAATGCCTTTAGGCATTAAGTCCGCCTGTACTATACTCTTGTACAAAGTGTTAAATAAATAAATAAGGGTTTGCTATATTGAGCATAACTTCTAGACCGTTGATACTGGGCAGAAGATCCCAATATCACTTTACCTGACCTAAGGCAATACTATAGATACTTATATAAAAATACAATAAAAGAAAATAAAAATGGCAGTGGTATGGACTGCCCAGACGAATGCCCGTAGGTTCAAAATCCAAAGGCACACACCTCTGAATTTTCAAAAAGACTGTATGTGTATTCTTTGTGAATTATTGCTTGCTTTAACGGTGAAGGAAAACATTGTGAGGAAACCTGCATACCTGAAAAGTTCTCTGAATTTTGAAGGTATGTGAAGTCTGCCAACCGGTACTAGGACAGCATAGTGGACTAAGGCCTTAACTCGCTGTTGTAGAGGAGGCCTGTGCTCAGCAGTGGGCAGTATAAAATACAGGGCTGGTATGGTATGGTATGGTAAATAAAAATGGCTTAAAACATAATATAGACTTGTTTCTAGGCAATAATGTTATCAAAACTTGATTATGAAGAAAAAAAGGATGTGTATAAACAATTCAAGAAAGAAGCAGATATTGAGAAAAAAAATACCGAGAACACTCGCACAAATAATAAAAAGCAAAAGAAGAAAAATGTAATGAGTCTTGAACAGTTCAATGATATGATGACTAATGGGGAAGACAATAAAGGTAGTCTCTGTGATTTATTGTAATCAATTCACTGGAAGTCGTCAGCTATTTTTTAAAACAGCACTTAATTGAGGTGTTTATTTAGGATGTTTCATTTGCATGGATTTAATTATAATGAGGAATGTCAACTAAAATTTCCTTTTACAAGTGTCTCATAGAAAAACAACTGTCTTCTGACTGCTAAAATTGTCACCATTTGCATTGTATTTCTTTACATTTCAGCTGCAACAGAAGAGGAAACAACTACCACAGATGAGATTAAGAGCCCTGATAAGGACACAGAATTTTTCGAAAGAGTTAAGGATGAAACAAAACATGAGCTATTGAAAGACAAAATTAACGATAGGGTGCGCAATAGCCAGACACCTTCTGACGCATTTATAACCAGAGTTCAGTTTGCCTATGTTTTAGAGAAAAAAAATGAGGAAATAAAAGCATTGCAGGAGGAAGTGTCCAGTTTAAAGCAAGAACTGCGTACAGTGAAGTCAAGGAATAAAAAGTTGTGTGGTATACTTGGACAGGGTGAAAGTAAGTGTTTTTTTATGCATTTCTACCTTTTCCTACATATTCTTATTCTTTCACTGATGTATTTCTTATTCTGTCACTGAGCTATTTAATTCCTTACAATTACTCATAGAAGTATGGGCATTTCCTGAGACATTGTAAAAGAGGGATGAGGGTTTACGCTTGGAAGGTTATTATCGCATCTGAAACAATTATTTTCTGTTCGATATAATTCATACAAGATCTTTGAAAGTTAATCACCCTACCTCTATGAGGCCAAAACATTGCCTGTGATAGGATATTTGTATCCACCTGGATACCAATCACCGTACACAAGATGTGAAACCATCACCAGTGATCCACGTGTGTCCCGCTCCAGGATCAGTCTGTGTATAATACACGGTTTTGGACAAGCTGGCATAATTTTCCTGGTGAGCGATAACCATCGTCAGTCAACACTATCTGAACCCCACCAGTTTTCTCTCTCTCTCTCTCTCTTTCTCGTGTCTCTTTGTCGTGTCAGTATAAAACAAAAACAAAAAAAGAATACATGACTGCCTCGGTGGCGTAGATGTATTACGGTACGACTGCAATGGTGAGGTGTCGGGTTCAATCCCCAGGTCGGGCAAAGTGATATTGGATTTTTCTATTCAGTATCAGTCTGGAGTCTGGAAATTGTACCCAATATGGTGATAGGTTCGCCCCCTATCATATCATGGGATGGAACACACACAGGGAAAAGTATGTTAACATGTCAATTTAATTAAGATCCCGATGCTTCACAGTGAAAGACAAAGCTGAAGTGCTAGTGGAAGTGGAGAGGCTGCGGGCGGTACAATCTGAGCTCACGGCGGAGATCGCGTCCCTACACTCGGACCTCGAGAAGGAGCGGTCCAAGAACACAGATCCCAGGAGTAAGGATAAGGTGTGGATCCAATACTATTTTTTGAAATTAACATTTAGAATAGTCATAATTTAAATTATATTGAGTGGAGATACAGTCAATTAAATTTCTGTAGCTTGTATGTCTGGCTAGTATCAGGATTATTTCTATATGTTAGCTGCTAACATATTGAAACAATTCTAACAGTTAGCAAAATCGCCTAAGAAACATTGTAATGACAGTGGCCATTTTATATGCATCATAGAGTTGTAAAAAGGGATAATTCTTTTGGTGCATACAATTATGAACTTATTATTCTATATAAATACAATAATATTATGGATAATTTTAATATTTCCAAATAAGCAACAGCCATCCAAGAGTGGCTCATTTGGTTTTGCACCTTATTTTCGTAATAATTCAAATTTAAATAATTTACTTGATTTTATAATAAAGCACATCTTTATCTTGTAGTCGTATTTTAGTTAGTAACTTTGGTCGTGTCTTTTTCAGAAATATAATACAAAAAAGAAAAATATACGATTTGACGTATCAAGTGAAGCCATCCCAGTTAAAGATGCAAGCTCTGCTGTGAATTAATTCAAAATTAAATATACTGTAATTTTTAATATAACATGCGAAACTAAAAATAAAAATAGAAATATGTGATTAATGAACCTTTTATATTTTTGTGGGTTATTTATAATTTCGTTATATTCAATCTTCGGATTACAGTTCACAGACACAGAATTACTAATTATTAAATTTGTCATAGCTCATTGTTCACTAAGGAAAGTAAATTTTTATTTTTATAGAACTTATTTTTGCGCATTTAATGCATGCCCTAAATATTATAAGCAGCTTATATTACACATGATTTTTCCGTGTCCTATCAAAAATATGTGATAAAATAATTATAATTTTGTAAAGAATAATATAACCATTATTTAAAATCTTTATATATTTTTTTTGCGATAAATTCTAATTTGATACTTTCGTGATTGGTTTGAATGATCTCTTTATTTTAGTTCAAAGAATTAATATTCATTATTACACGAATCTGAGAAACCTAATAGTGTAATTTTCCCATCAGTTTGTATGATTTTTCGTGATAATTTAGCTATAGTGATTGATCGCGAAATAAATGTTAATCTGTAGACTTCATCATGAATAATTGTAATCATATTCATTCCGTTTTTTTAATAGTTTATTGTAAGGCTAGATGCCTATTCTAAATAAATATAGAAAATGATTATTTCATAATTTTTCAAAGACATATATAATCACAGTGTTTTTTTTTTTATTTATAAGTTAACAATTCCTGATTTTTTTCTTTTATTGGATTTTATGTTAAATACGGGTTCTACCAGTATAAATTGAACTGATCAAGCTTTATTATCAGATATAACAATAGGGTAGTTGACTACTTTTTAAAAATACGTTTATCAAAATTTTTTAAAGGGACATCTGTCAGATAACGGAAACAGCAGAATGTGACGTAACCGGCTGTCGCCAGCCATAAAGCTGCGTACGTGCGAAAGAGATGACGCGATATACCCACTATGCTCCCACTTTTGCTCACAACAATATTTCCAATATGAATAACTACTTTAGTTGTCAACCAATTTCGATTCTGATTTTACAGAAGAATTTATTTTTCATATTATTCTCCATTACATCTAAAATAATGTACCAAATCAAACATAGGAAACTACTCTATTTGTAATTAACCCCTGGAATGCCGGGCTCAGTTTGCGTAAAAAACGCTTGCGTGCCGCCCATACATTTGAAAAAATCGGATTTTAGGTGTAAAGGATGTTCCAATTTATACACCATAAAATTCTTTTAGTACGAATTTTGAAATTATTTATTTACTTATTTATTGTGGATCAATGGTCACTAAAATATTTAGAAACATTGTGAGATTTGGCATAGACGGCCGCCATTTTGAATTTCTTCGTTTTAAGGCCAATTGACTTCAAAATCGATATCTGGGCAGGCCTGTAGGTACAAAATACGGATCCAATGTTAGAGTTGAAAAAAGTAGCCGCCATTTTGAATTTCTTTGTTTTAAGGCCAATCGGCCTCAAAATCGATATCTGGGCAGGCCTTTAGGTACAGAAGACGGATCCAATGTTAGAATTGGAAAAAGTGGCCGCCATTTTGAATTTCTTTGTTTTAAGGCCAATCGACCTCAAAATCGATATCTGGGCAAGCCTTTAGGTACAGAAGACGGATCCAATGTTAGAATTGAAAAAAGTGGCCGCCATTTTGAATTTCTTTGTTTTAAGGCCAATCGACCTCAAAATCGATATCTGGGCAAGCCTTTAGGTACAGAAGACGGATCCAATGTTAGAATTGAAAAAAGTGGCCGCCATTTTGAATTTCTTTGTTTTAAGGCCAATCGATCTCAAAATCGATATCTGGGCAAGCCTTTAGGTACAGAAGACGGTTCCAATGTCAGAATTGAAAAAAGTGGCCGCCATTTTGAATTTCTTTGTTTTAAGGCCAATTGAACTCAAAATCGATATCTGGGCAGGCCTTTAGGTACCGAAGACGGATCCAATGTTAGAATTGAAAAAAGTGGCCGCCATTTTGAACTTCTTTGTTTTAAGGCCAATCGACCTCAAAATCGATATCTGGGCAAGCCTTTAGGTACAGAAGACGGATCCAATGTTAGAATTGAAAAAAGTGGCCGCCATTTTGAATTTCTTTGTTTTAAGGCCAATCGACCTCAAAATCGATATCTGGGTAAGCCTTTAGGTACAGAAGATGGATCCAATGTTAGAATTGAAAAAAGTGGCCGCCATTTTGAATTTCTTTGTTTTAAGGCCAATCGACCTCAAAATCGATATCTGGGCAAGCCTTTAGGTACAGAAGACGTATCCAATGTTAGAATTGAAAAAGTGGCCGCCATTTTGAATTTCTTTGTTTTAAGGCCAATCGACCTCAAAATCGATATCTGGGCAAGCCTTTAGGTACAGAAGACGGATCCAATGTTAGAATTGAAAAAAGTGGCCGCCATTTTGAATTTCTTTGTTTTAAGGCCAATCGACTTCAAAATCGATATCTGGGCAGGCCTTTAGGTACAGAAGACGGATCCAATGTTAGAATTGAAAAAAGTGGCCGCCATTTTGAATTTCTTTGTTTTAAGGCCAATCGACCTCAAAATCGATATCTGGGCAAGCCTTTAGGTACAGAAGACGTATCCAATGTTAGAATTGAAAAAAGTGGCCGCCATTTTGAATTTCTTTGTTTTAAGGCCAATCGACCTCAAAATTGATATCTGGGCATGCCATCGTTTTGTTTTAACACTAATGGGATTTAAGATAGATATTTGGGCTTGTCTTTAGCCAAACAGAATAAATCGAGGTTGTAATTTTACTAATTTAACAATTTAAATACGCAATCACATCAAAATTAGATACTTTTAAAAATGAATAAGGTAATCAACCTGAGTAGCCTTTTAAGTCTGGTGATGGGGGGTAAATAAATAAAAAGATACAGTTATTTAATGGCCACCCAACAGGGCATAACGATGTGGGGGAAGAAAAATATAATAAGATAATTTCTACTACGCGGCTAATTATTCTTATAGCAATCGTTGAATTGTTAACGACTCCCTGATTTTTAACCGATTTTGATGCTTTCACAAAGGAATTTACTTTATTTGCTGTTTGCTGCCACGGGACACTTTTTTCTTCTTCAATTCTTTATTTTGCGACATAACAAAGCTGCGTTATTGAAGAGAATTGAATAAGCATTGATGGTGGCCATAATATTTAAAAAATCTATAATTAAAACGTACTATAGTTTGTGGCCATGTCCAGCGGGTTTTGATTTTAAAATCAATAGCCCTTAAAACAAGAACATTTAACATGGAATGCAGTTCTTAAAATTCCAACCTCGAGTTATTCTACTTGGCGAAAGACAAGCCCGAATATCTATCTTTCCTCTCGCGGAAGGAGAGTGCCGAGAGGGATCGCCAGCGCAGTGGTGATCCCTCCCGCCGCCAGACAAGACGTAGGAGGCGTCGGGTGGACGACTGACCGACATCTCCCGCCCTGTGGATTGGGGGCGTTGGAGAATTCCACCACGGTATCCCCTGCCTGTCGTAAAAGGCGACTAATAGGGGCCTCCGGCGGTCACGGGTGGGAGGGAGGGGCCATCCACCTATTAGTCTAGCCAACTTCTGTGACCCCCGTGATGGACGGCAGCGTGCCTCACGCTGCCTCGGACGCCAAGGGCGTCCTTCGGTGTACGGGGGCTTCTGAGCCCCCGCAACAACAGGAGACGGTCCGCAACAGCGGTACGCGCAGGGGCGGTTGCGGACGACAACTTAGACGTGAGTCGGAGGAAGCCCGCAGCCGTCCCTAATGCGCCGAAGATGGCCACCGCGGAAAAAAAAATCTGTCTTAAATACAATCAGTCTTAAAACAAAGAAGTTCAAAATGGCGACCACTTTTCTTAAGTCTAACATTAAATAATTATGAGTTTTACTATCAATGCCATGCCCAGTACCGATTTTGAGGTCAATTGGCCTTAAAACAAAGAAATTCAAAATGGCGGCCATTTTTTTCAATTCTAACATTCGATCCGTCTTTTGTACCTACAGGACTGCCCAGATATCGATTTTGAGGTCGATTGGCCTTAAAACAAAGAAATTCAAAATGGCGGCCACTTTTTTCAATTCTAATATTGGATCCGTCTTCTGTACCTATAGGCTTACCCAGATATCGATTTTGAGGTCGATTGGCCTTAAAACAAAGAAATTCAAAATGACGGCCACTTTTTTCAATTCTAACATTGGATCCGTCTTCTGTACCTAAAGGCTTGCCCAGATATCAATTTTGAGGCCGACTAGCCTTAAACTAAGAAATTCAAAATGGCGGCCACTTTTTTCAATTCCAACATTGGATCCGTCTTCTGTACCGAAAGGCTTGCCTAGATATCGATTTTGAGGTCGATTGGCCTTAAAACAAAGTAATTCAAAATGGCAGCCACTTTTTTCAATTCTAACATTGGATCCGTCTTCTGTACCTAAAGGCTTGCCCAGATATCGATTTTGAGGTCGATTGGCCTTAAAACAAAGAAATTCAAAATGGCGGCCACTTTTTTCAATTCTAACATTGGATCCGTCTTCTGTACCTAAAGGCTTGCCCAGATATCGATTTTGAGGCCGATTGGCCTTAAAACAAAGAAATTCAAAATGGCGGCCACTTTTTTCCATTCTAACATTGGATCCGTCTTCTGTACCTAAAGGCTTGCCCAGATATCGATTTTGAGGTCGATTGGCCTTAAAACAAAGAAATTCAAAATGGCGGCCACTTTTTCAATTCTAAAATTGGATCCATCTTCTGTACCTAAAGGCTTGCCCAGATATCGATTTTGAGGTTGATTGGCCTTAAAACAAAGAAATTCAAAATGGCGGCCACTTTTTTCCATTCTAACATTGGATCCGTCTTCTGTACCTAAAGGCTTGCCCAGATATCGATTTTGAGGTCGATTGGCCTTAAAACAAAGAAATTCAAAATGGCGGCCACTTTTTTCAATTCCAACATTGGATCCGTCTTCTGTACCTAAAGGCTTGCCCAGATATCGATTTTGAGGTCGATTGGCCTTAAAACAAAGAAATTCAAAATGGCGGCCACTTTTTTTCCATTCTAACATTGGATCCGTCTTCTGTACATAAAGGCTTGCCCAGATATCGATTTTGAGGTCGATTGGCCTTAAAACAAGGAAATTCAAAATGGCGGCCACTTTTTTCAATTCTAACATAGGATCCGTCTTCTGTACCTAAAGGCCTACCCAGATATCGATTTTGAGGTCGATTGGCCTTAAAACAAAGAAATTCAAAATGGCGGCTACTTTATTCAATTCTAACATTGGATCCGTCTTTTGTACCTAAAGCCATGTCCAGGTATCGATTTTGAGGTCAATCGGCCTCAAAACAAAGAAGTTCAAAATGGCGGCCACTTTTCTCAATTCTCATATATGATTAAGATTTGCATCCAATGGAAACAAAAATTAGCTAAAAAGAAACCACCTGTAGATGTTCAGTTTTCATACATTTTGCAGAAATCGGCCCGAGCGTGGATCCACGCTCCCGGCAGAGTTTGAACACTTTTTTTGAGCGTGGATCCACGCTCCCGGCACGCGAGGGCTTAATGCTTCCTAGCCGAAATACGCTGTTTACCTTATTTTAATGATTTTTTTACAGAGAAGTATATATATTTTTTTGTAAAACTGGGAAAAATAAAAGCTGTATTTGTAAAACAATGCACGATTTTATTGCCATATCTAATTACATACACAATTATAATTGAATATATTCAATGTGATACTTTACTAAAAACGTAATAAAATTCATTTTTTATTTAGATACAATTCTTGCGTAGCTTAGTGTTAGTTTTAAAAAAGCTCTATACAATGTTGTGTCAATGGTATCGATAATGAACAATTCAATTATTTGAATTACAAAAAACAATAATTGGAACACAGATTAAATATAATTTTAACCTAAAATTGCTCCTCAAGATAACAAATAAAGATGATAAACTCAAAGTCCCTAATATATCTTACACGTGGTTCGTTTGTCCTCTATCAACACACTTGAAATAACACTGTATAATTAAAATTGTGTATCAATTGATTGACAAATGTTCACTGACGCATCTTAGAACCGAAACATCAGATAAACATGATAAACTCATTTACAGTGATTACGCCTTAATGTAAGTATAATATAAATAGTTTTTATTATCTATTAACTGCTTTTAATTATGCATAGTCACAAAGTTGTAAGGACTAAGGACACGAATGATTCATCTTAAACAATAAACAATAAATATTTTCGGTACATTTTTAGCCGAGGCTGAATTGTGTACATTCATTATTTTTATACATACAAATTATTATTAGTCGAATAGATAAATTAGTTTTTTACTTAGGCACCTAGCGATACATTATAGGAGGAACTAAATCTAACATTTTCAAGTTAAAAGTGTAATTCATCCTGCACGCTAACTGATTCAAATTAAAGTTTGACTAGGTGGTTTATTTTAATTCTCGACATTGATGTGATTTTACGAATGTTGTTTATATGAAAGAACATTATTATGAAAGTGATTACAAAAACAATAATTCATTTGTACAAAAATATGAACCGATAGACATACACACAGTAATATCTAGACTTATATTATACAAGTGTCATATTGGCAGTAAACGTGATTATGGCAACGTGAATTTGATTTCTAATATATTTTTGGTCCAAAAATTTCTTACTGGGGCCAATCCGTAAGGCAGTGACAGTAAGATTTTAAACTTTCAGCTTGTTGACTCAGCGTGAACATTTTGTAATTTCTATTGTTGAAATTTGTAGCCATATTAATATGAATTGGCCCCAATATCAACTTATACTCACATTTTGCATAAAGAAATACATACACCACTTTAATACTGATGTTAAAGAATTATAAAACATTATTCATTAGTTGTTAATAACTAAGCGGAGACTATGTTATAACTAGAAGTTACTTATATAATATGGCAGTAAGTGGTAATTGCAGAGCATTGTCTCGTGTACTTGCGAGATTCGCACGTCACCACTAAGTGATACTATTCGAGTACTTACGCGTAAGTGAATAATGTCTATTCGATGGGTTACTTTATTATTGCATAATATAACAAGTACACTTGCTCTCAGTCACAAACTCTATTCCACTGCATTCATCTCTCTTCATAGCGTCTCGTTTCACTTTATGTCACTTCACTTGCACCTCCGTCGAACGCATTCTAATTCCACGCCAAGTTCGTTATGTCGCCGCCGTATGTGCGATTACTTCGAAGTAGGTAATGTATGCAAAACACCATCCAAATGGATTTTATTCGTTTTGCATCTCCACATGAGTGCTACGTGCACGTTTCGATAATTTCATTTCTGAAATGTTCCTTCACACGTTCAATGTGATATTAGTATTAGTCGATAGATCCGTATGACTCGTGTGTCGGTAGTTTGTTAGCAGGCCGGTATGTCCGCGCAAATTATCGTCGTAATCGGTTTGCTCGCCAGGTCGCATTTGAAATCCTCCACCACTTTGTAAGTGAGCTTGTCGACGCAGTAAACGTTGCGTTGTTTCGTTGCTTGTTCGCCCTAATAAACAGGTAAAAATATCATTAAAATCATTTTAAAGTAATCCAGTAATATAATGTTTAGACATTGATTGACTGCCTCGATGGCGTAGTTGTATTACGGTACGACTGCAATGCTGAGGTCTCGGGATCGATCCCGGGTCGGGCAAAGTGATGATTGGTTATTTCTATTCAGTATCACCCCGGAGTCTGGAATTGGCGCCCAATATGGCGATAGGCTTTCCCCCTATCACACCATGGGACGGAATACGCACGGCGAAAAGTGTGCACTAGTTGCGCCTCTGCTTACCCCTTCGGGGATAAAAGGCGTGAGTATGCGTTGACATTGATGTACAGTCTACGTTTAGAAAATCGAGAGGTAATTAGTATTTAAGGGCTGTGGATTTTTTAATAAATAAATAAATCTCTTATCAGTCTATATTCTATGTGTGGGATACACAACCAGGCACAGTGGAGTCACTACTGTGCTCCTACAAAAAAAATCTTGAACATACCGGCATATGGCAGGTTGTACCCCACAGTGGAGTCACTACTGTGCTACTACAAAAAAAATCTTGAACATACCGGCATATGGCAGGTTGTACCCCACAGTGGAGTCACTACTGTGCTTCTACAAAAAAAATCTTGAACATACCGGCATATGGCAGGTTGTACCCCACAGTGGAGTCACTACTGTGCTACTACAAAAAAAATCTTGAACATACCGGCATGTGGCAGGTTGTACCCCACAGTGGAGTCATTACTGTGCTATTACAAAAAAAATCTTGAACATACCGGCATATGGCAGGGTTTAGAGCACGGGGTCCAAGCGCCGACCCACCAGTGCGTGTAGGGCCCGGGCGTGGGGTGCGCGGGGGGTGCGGTCGGCGCGGGGGGCGGGCACGCGGGCTGGCGGCAGCGCTGCATCAGCGCGTCGTGTCGCGGCGGCTCGATGTGGTAGCACTGCGATAGCTCCACTATGCCTAATGGAGTCATTATTGAACTTATATTTTCCACATGTTTTTTTATTGCGTCGAATTACGAGACGAGCATGCCGTTCGCCTGTAAGCGATACTACCATAAACAGTAGCAACACCATCCAGCACGGAGTTGAAAAGTACTGTGAGGCATTCCACTGCGCTTGTCATCCCGAGACAAGATGTTAAGTCTCAATATGACAGTAGTTACACTGGCTATAATGTCCTTCGAACCGAAACACAAAAGTGCATACACACTGTTGCTTGACGGTAGAAATAAACATTGTGGTGGTACCCACCCAGTTGGACTCATACATATGAGAGACCTACCACCAGTAAAAACACATCAGTAGTAAATACTTAATAATTAGTCATCGTTGTTTGAGCAGGCAAAAGGCAAATCTATCTACAGTAAGCGTATTGCTAAATAACAATTTATTGCAGAATTACCAGAGACTGTTACTGCTGATTAACGGTTGCCGGAGATAATTTGTACCCAACGAGTTCGCGACCAATGTGCACATAAAGAAAACCTCATAGTACAGGCACGGTCAGACAATTCTTGTTCTAATTTAATCGGAGTACATCTAATAAGAAAGGTCGACATAATTCGTGGGACGCTGTCGCTTGTTGCTCTACATTATTTAAGCTATATTGGAATAAAATCAATCAGGACCTGCTTCTTGCTATTTTAGGATAATAATTACTAATTTAAATTGTTTAAAAGGAAGCCTGAAGCCTGATAAGGATTACATTCGAATACGTACGTCTATTTGAGTCAACGCATTCGTAGTGTCGTCTGGTGTAGCCGATGCCGCAAGTGACAGAGCATGGAGTCCAGTCGGACAGGCGGTAGCTGAACTGGTTCTGTAGCTGGTGCCGGTCCACTGTGTACTGATAAGAGACGCCCGGGTTGCGATGCCTGCCTCGGAATATTCGTTGCTGAAAATATAATAAGAATATCAGGAAATGGATATACTGTTACTAACCGATTTCTTTACCTATATTTTTTGTATTTGTGTGTCTGTCTTATCAGTAATAGGATTTTCGTGACCTATGTTACTAACTAGTAGGTATTAGATACCTAGGTAACTAAATGTAAGATAGGTAACGAAGTCAACTCCTATCAAGATGTACCTATCACAACTTCCTTTACTCCTTACGGCCCCCACCCCGTCATCTGGTAATCTTATACGATTTCAATGTTTTATATTCTGAATGCATGTCTCATTACCACGGAAACCTAGGGCGTGTCCTATTCGCACTTGGCTTATTTATATATTGGACACTTACATAAACTTTGATGTCTTCAGTGATAGGTCCCGGTATCCGGACTTTTTCCCAATCACGATCTCGTTCGTATATCGCCTGAGCTCCCGCCACGAAATATTCTGTCAATGTAGCGTTTCTGCTAAAACGTATAAATTACTTTTCGTCAAAAGTCATAGTAGAATTTGTAATTAAACTATGTTTTATTTATAAAGATATTGGAATATTCGGCAATGGTCTAGTTCTCACCTTGCTCCATGTAGATACATTTTCTTAGATCTTGCACTTGCAATAGAGATGTAGTTTCCTGGACTGACTTTCTCTTGTATTTTTACATTCCTTGATCCTGCGGGTATCACTGCCACCTGCAAGTATACGGTTATTGCAATGCTTTGGAGTAAGAGAAATAAAGTATTTTTTAAATTAGGTTGGTTTTAAAATCAAGTACAGTCAGCAGCATAAATATCTGTACCAAATCAAAATTTCAAATCGCCTACATAGGTACGCGTAAACTGAAAAAAAATCTTATTCTTCATACCTTCGTATGAACTAAACCAAATCTCTTTTATTTTATTTTTGTGAAGAGAAAAAAAAGTAAGAACGCAAAAGTATTTAGGCAATTTGAAATTTTGCATTTGTTCAGCTACTAATGCTGATGACTGTACCTAGTATCTTTGATATCAGCGTGAAGCGATGTACTGAAAGCTAAGATGTCGTCACAAAGAATGAAATAAAAGTTAAACTCACCTCACTAAATCCAGATTGTCTAGTGGTTCCCTTGTTATAAATGCCCTGTACAGTCTTGCAGGCGGACCCGTCGCCGCCGCACACGCCGCACGCGTCCTCCTCAGCATCGGAGTTCACTATCCAATCACACCCTACCTTGTAACAGACGCCTGTAAGCGAATTTTATTTAATTATCATTGTGTAAGTGGTTTTATTCATCCACCTGCCCTTATGTGGTATCGGCGCAACTCAATTTTTCAAACACGTTCAGAAAGGATTTGGCTCATTTGACTTTTTTTTTATGACGAAACCTCTTCAAATTGTATCTGTCAAATCAACTCAGTATCGCCTGATTCAAACACAATGTGGTAAACTACCACTAGATCAAGCAAGCGACTGCGACTTATCTAATAAATCAATAGTAATTCTGAATATTGAGACATGAAAATAACAGACTAAGGTATTGTAATTTCTTTGTGTTCAAGAATGATGTAATTTTAAATCATTATCGTTTTGTTGACTTCCTTTACATTCAACGTTAGGAGTAAGTAAACAATCGTGCATTTGATTTGCATTTAAAATGTTACACACATAAATAACTCCTGATTTATTTGTTTACAATAGAAAAACAAACTTACCAGCGATGCACATGTCGCGCGATCCCGCTGTTTGCCTACACGGCGTACCGTCGGCAACAAAACCGCCCAACATTTCTGTTTCATTGCCATCACGTGGAACGCATAGTAGGTCGCACGGCTTATCTGTGAATACGAGATCAACGTTTCTGCTATGTTCATGTATTGTGTTGCTCTTTTATGCCCTAATCAGTACTTCCGTGACATCGTTATTTGGAGATACTTATTCTATTGGAACAAGCTACTTCAATTGATGAGTTGTTGAGTTTATGGGTTTTTGATATACCAACCAAGGTAATATTTAAAAACTTGAAATATTAAAGATCTGATGTCTCGAGAGTATTTCACACAAACACACACACTCACGCCTGATATCCCCGAAGGGGTAGGCAGAGGTACAACTAATGCACCCTCTTTTTACCGTGCCTATTCCGTCCCATGATGTGATAGGGGACGAGCCTATTGCCATATCTGGCACAAATATAAGACTCTGGGCTGATACTGAATAGAAAAACCCAATATCATTTTGTCCGACCCGGGAATCAAACCCGAGATCTCAGCTTTGCAGTCGTACCGTAATACAACTACGCCACTGAGGCAGTCAGAGTATATAGAGCTTGGACTAAATTGTAGTAATTTCTCATGACACGGTTACGATCAAAGGAAATATTATCTTAGAAAAGCGCCGTCATCGCTGTAATGGCATTTGCCATATTGTTTTGCACACGATCTTCTAAACGTAAAGTTTATTATGAACCATGACCGGTATAAATATTTTATAATTAGGCAACGTAACATTAAATGTATAACTTATAGATAAAATATGTAATTTTAGTCGGCTCTTCTTGTTGTAGATAGGTATAATTAGATATATTTTTGTTTATTAACTTTTTAGTTCTTTGAGTTCATATTACTAAGAATTATAGTACCTAATGCTTTTTAAAACTTATAAATGCATCGCTTCTGTTTGAAACTTCTCAAAATGGCACTTAGATATTTTTTACGCTGTTTTTACCAACCCTTCCTTAGGTACTTACTATATACGACTAAGTAAATAACTTGGTTTATTTTCGTGCAACAGATTAAAAATACGAATCTATTTAAATTATAAAAAATATATTATGGTTGCAAACTTGACTAACATTTTGTGGAAGCCTAAAGTATCGACCTGCATTACTCTATATTAAATAGGTGATGTTATTCAAATGACTCACCTTGATCGAAGTATGGTACCCATTCGGTGTAGGTAGCATCTATGTCGTATGTCAGATTGTTGTGTTTAGAACACTGCACCTCCCTGAACGTAGGCTCGTTGATAGGGCACGGATCGGTGTTGCATACTTTGTACCTAAAAAAATAGCATTTTGATTTTTGTTTTACGGTATTTACAGTACTATTTCAGAATTAGTATCCAGGAATGAACTCAAAACAGACCGCTGCCGCCATTGTTTATTATACTCGACAATTAAAGGTGATCAAATTCAGCCTTCATTAAATCAACCTAAACAATAAATTTTAGAACATAAACTCGCCAAAATATATCTTATAAAGTGCTATTTTTATGTAGTTATTATATTTCTGCATGAAGCATGTAAGTGGACGATAGCCTTATAGTTGGGAATGGAACGGTCTGCCGAGACAATGTCCGCAGGTTCAAACCCCAAGGCACACACCTCTGACTTTTCGAAGTTATGTGTGTATTGTTTATTAATTATCGTTCGCTTTAACGGTGAAGGAAAACATCGTCAGGAAACCTACATGCCTGAGAATTCTCCATAAGAATTTCGAGGGTATGTGAAGTCTGCCAACCCGCACTAGGCCAGCGTGGTAGACTAAGGCCTAAAACCCTCTCAGTAGTAGAGGAGGCCCGTGCTCAGCAGTGGGCAGTATAAAATACAGGGGTGGTATTATTATTATGAAGCACTAGCATTAGAAAGTTTTTCCGGGATAAAAGTCCCGGTTTATATTTCCCCGGGATAAAAAGTAGCCTATGTGTTAATCCAGGACATGATCTACCCGTGTGCCAAATTTCATCGAAATCCGTTCAGTAGTTTTTGCGTGAAAGAGGAACAAACATCCATACATCCAGACATTCTTACAAACTTTCGCCTTTATAATATTAGTAGGATGTAACCAAACGTACCGGCTTCTGTCTCCGATACAATAATTTCCATTGTTGTAGGGTTCAGGATTGTTGCATTCGCGGGACTGTGTGGAGACGCCGGCGCCGCACGTTCGCGAACATTCGCTCCACGCGCTCCACGGGCCCCAGTCGCCGTTGCGGGGCGCGGGCGACGGCGTCCGCGGCACGCATGTCTGATTCTGGCACCACTGTTCAAAACAAACATCACTGATTTCAATTTTATCTTTATGTGTCCTGATTTAGTGCATGTCTTGTATTTGATTCTCACCACTATCAATCAAGATGTACTACATACTTGACAAGACTTATCGTGAGAAGCATTCCTGTTATTGCATTTTTAGCAACATACAGTTTGCGGGAACTGGTGCATTTTTTAGATATCAGACTTTTTGATTGCCTACTTTCTGTATAGTTTTATCATTTTCTTACCATATCTACACCGCACGTAGTACCGGGAGCGGCTGCTCTTAGCATCGTTTTGCATGTGTTGTTGACCAGGCACCACAAATGTTCACACAGTTCCGATGGCTTAGCACAAACCACTGCTTCAGCTCCAAACTGTAGATGACATTGAGAATCCGCGTCGAATGTTACACCTGTGCGTATAATTTACAATAATTAGTCAAGTATAATTGAAATAGAAGTTGCTTAAAATCCTAGTTTCTGATACCACACAGTTTAGATGACTTACCGGCGGGAACTTCTGGGTACTCGTAATATTCTTCCTGCGAAGGCTTGTCGCTCAAACATTCTCCCAGGCCGGCACTACAAAGAAAAAAATTCAAGTTCAAACTTCATTAGTTCATGTCGTTAGATATTCTCGTAAGATCTGGCGCCAGGCTAGCTAGCAATAGTCGAGAATAACTGCGCTGCCTAATTATGCGTGAACCTATTAACTCAAACGGAGAGGTCATTTGGCGGTTCATATAAACGAAGCGTAAGGCACGGCAGCCGTGCCCTCTGGATCCGTTACAGTGTATTTTCCGCGATTACGATCGGATTTACTACAATGGTTTACGAACACAGCTATTGAGCGCACGCAACTTGCACAACAGCAGTCATCTGTGGGCGCACAATAAACAACTCGCCATAAATAACTCCTCATTAATATTTAGCTACCTACATCCACAGCAATTCTATTCACCGTGGAATACTTTAAAATTAATTTATCTGGAAACGCCCATAATCCTAAGGTTTATGATGATTATTTTTTTTGATGTGACATGGCGGGCGTGTGTATTTGGTGTTCTCAATAATATATTTATGCATCGGGTTGCGCCACTAGTAATTAATTTCGTTTCGTGAGTGAACTAACGATATCCGGCCTCGGATTCAGATGGCGAATCGTAGTTATTATTTATTGGTGCGTAGGATTTCTGCTTTCAAGTTTATTAACGTCATAAAATGTAGCATTTACTTGCAATCAAGGTGATAACTAGATACTACTTGCGACAATCCAACAACTTTCCTATGCAAATGACGATTGATAAAATTAACGGTCATAATAATGAAAGTAGCCATTAAATATAAACGCCCATGAATGGAGCCGCCGCAAAAAACGTTGAATGAATGATAAAAACCGCTAAGACATGGATTATTTTATTAATTTGACCTGATATTTAAGACTCAATGAGCAGAATGACTGTAAAAGTTAAAAGCTTTTTGCAATTAGAGACTTCTCGGGATTTAATGTGTCACGATCTTGAAAACGGTATTAAAGGCGCCGGAATTTTTGATACCAGTTTTAATAAAATCGATTAATAACTAATGATATGACATTTTCACGTTTTTGTAATTTTTTTGCGTTAGGCCGCGCGCAGTGTGTCTCCAATAAATATAACCATGCCAAATTGCGTTATAAGATACAATTTCAATTGTTACTGTTCATCCTTTTATACATTATTACGGAATATGGACATTGTAAGAGTAAACCAAGTAAAATAAAATGACACCTCTAAAAAGAAGCAAAACATATTTACAGTTCAAATAAACTTTTGTCTGAATATTTTAAGCGAACTCACTCTAAGAAGTTGGTGACGTCCCGCTTGCTGCATCGCGACCAGGCCACTTGCACAGTATCAGCTTCGAAGATAGGTGTCATGATGTGAAGAGTGGAACCTTCTCGCCGATGGCATCCGATCTTTTCGGTGTCGTGATAAAGACCAAAGCTGTAAAATTTATTAGAAATAAAATAATGATAAAAATTTAATGTATTCTATTTTTTCTGGGAGGTTATAGCCTTCCTTAGATAAATCTTATTTTAAACTAGTAGGGCTCGCGGCTCCGCCCGCGTGAAAAAGTTTTTCCGGGACAAAAATGTTTTCCTGGGATAAAAAGTAGCCCTCAGGAGTTATGTAGCTTCATATTAGTGAAATAATTTTCAAAATCGGTTCAGTAGTTCCTGAGATTAGCGCGTTCAAACAAACAAACAAACAAACAAACTCTTCAGCTTTATAATATTAGTATAGATGTAATGTCTGCATAAATTAATAGGTAGGTACGCGTAACATACACCCAAATATTATATGATGTGCATACTTAACGAATGTAGATCGTATCCGTTGGTGGTTGTGAGAAAAATTATGATAATAATTGTATGCAAACTAGTCAACTTTAACGTATCCACTAAAATTTTTATGATACGTATATTTCAAATATTCAACATCCATTTGATGATTAAATTATTTTGCTACTCATTACGCTATTAAATATAATGTGGAAATATTAATTATATATATCTATACTAATATTATAAAGCTGAAGAGTTTGTTTGTTTGTTTGTTTGTTTGTTTGTTTGAACGCGCTAATCTCAGGAACTACTGGTGCGAATTGAAAAATTCTTTTTGTGTTGAATAGACCATTTATCGAGGAAGGCTATAGGCTATATAACATCACGATGCAACTATTAGGAGCGAAGAAATAATGGAAAATGTGAAAAATGCGGGGAAAATTATTCATCCTTGAGGGCTTCCATTGCGTGCGCTGCGAAAACGGTTCAAGATACCAAAAATATATGTATGAAAGAATTATTCCTCTTGAAATGATCTAAAAAAAAGTCCGCGACAGTATATGTCTATCTTTTAAAATAAACTCTCTAGAACCGTTTTTATGGTAATCAAATTTGGTCGAAATTAATGCATTATTTGTTAAGAGTTGTATCAACGTCATAATATTAATCTTTATACAAATAAATGTGTTGGATAGAGTGATTCAACGGGAAGGTTTTTATGTATGTACTTTTAGCCCGGAAAAACTTATTAACGCGGGCGAAGCCGTGGGCAAAAGCTAGTATTAATATAAATCCAAAGGAGAAAAATATCCATTATTTCCCATGGAACATAATTATCGGGATAAAAAGCAGTCTATGTTAACACATAATTAACTGGATTAACATCCAAGACGTGATAAACCCGTGTGCCAAATTGCAACCAAATCCATAAAGTCGTTTCTGGGTTTACTTCTTATAAACCTACAACCATCGAAACATTTCACAAACTTTCGTATTTATAATATTAGTAAAATAAGATAAGAAAAGTAACATAAAACTATGAAAATTACAATGAAACAACAGAGAATTCCCTATTTCGTATTTGACCTAAGAGTGGTAGGTTAACTATTCAGCATTAGTTCCTAAGATAAGTGTCGTTAATGCGAAGATAATTAAGTACTTTATCTGTTACGTTCCAACGTATTTTAATCCAATGGCTCTATTAGAATCAACCAATCGTGTGTCGTGATCCCGATCGAAACTATAAAGATATTCAAACTTAATAGCGATCTTTATCGTCCCTACTTGATGCATAAGTCTCAGGGATAGGATACAATTGGTCATATTAATGTTCCCGATGTCTCATCCTCTCTCAGTGGCCGTCCTGAGCCGAGGTTCGTAACCCGTTAGTGGGTTGCCCTTAGCATGGTCACTTAATTCAAAGGGTTGCGAGCGCCTTCTGCGTTCACCCTAAAGACCGGTGTGGCCAGAAAAGCCGACTCGCGTCAGGCTACTGGCAGTAGGGCCATAAAAAAAAGGCTATTCGTGTTAACCAAACCATCTTGGACTGTTCGAATATTTTTTTATATGTATAACCTCAATGATACGTATACCATGTATAGATAATAGATTAGAATACTACGATAGTACGATTTATTTAAATTATGTTTTACATTACATATTTTGCATTTTTGCATTTAAGGAACTTAAAAACTAACATCTTACAGAAGAAATAAAACAGCATAGGTATATCTTTGTTTGGTTGTGGTGAATTTAGCTAAATCCCAAACATATGTAATACATATTATGGTCTTTGTGAAAGTTATATAATCACAAGTTAAACACAGATTGAACCAAAGAAAAAACACTGTTGTGTTGGGTGTCAAATAGAATTCTAATCTTAGATCATTAATCAGTTGAAAAATTCTTAGTTACGCACTTTCACTAACGATATTAAGTCAAACAATTAGGTATCTACTTTCTACCAAAGTATTTTCTTCACTATGATTAGATGCAGTGTTAGATTTTACGAACCTGTAACGTTTGAAAACATAATGGGTGCAGTATTATGATTAGCTAATGTCTTTTGGCACATATTAATTGTGCACGTTGTTAAACCTATTGATAGTGGCTTGCCTTCATAGATAAGACTTAAACTATTGTTATTTCTTGTGTAATACAAACGCGATAAATTATTGTAATAGAGCGGTATGTGCTTAATATAAAGGTCACAGATAAATTCATCACTTATTTTTTTCATGTATAATTATATCAGCCACATTTTATGATTAAGATAATATTAAAGGATGTGAACATAAAAATAAAGTAATTGGCATTAATGTAGTGCCGCAGTGCAAAGTTATTTTGATCGTGTCAAATGTTATCCACCGTGGAGTCATTAACGCATGTTTTTGTAACACTGGTAGGAAATTAATCAATAATTAGTTACTATTATTACATTTGAGTAATCAGCTGTATGCTATCGCACTAAGTAACTAAGTAGGTATTGCTTTTAATTACATAGTTAAAAGTATTTTATTCACATGTAATTAACTTTGTAGGTTGTAATTTGAACGATTTCTTATATTTTGGCTGATTGCCTCGGTGGCGTAGTTGTATTACGGCATGACTGTAATGCTGAGGTCTCGGGTTCGATTCCCAGGTCGGGCAATGTGGTATTGTTTTTAAATTCAATATCAGCCCTGAGTCTGGAATTTGTGCTCGATGTGGCGATAGGTTAGCCCCCTATTTCATGGGACGGAATACGCACGGAGAAATGTGGGTGCACTAGTTGCACCTCTGCCTACCCCTTCGAGGATAGGTCCTAGTGGTGTCTCCACCACACTTGGTGGTATGTGGGGTACAGAGAGCATCGACTGACGAAAAATGAATCGCCAGTCGATACAATTATACCAGCCTGAACCTAATATACACAGACTGTTCCTGGAACTCGCCACACGTACGTCGGCCACTATGGCTGGTTTTATCAGCCTGTACGGTGTTTGGTATCAGGGGGTATACAAAATATATCCTACCACCATTAAAAGAATATAAGTAAAGTATTATGGTTTGTAGTGTAGTAACTAAAATAATAAAGTCCGTAGAGTCTGGCATAAAAGCGCCTGCCACCTTTCGGGTTCTTTATTTTTTAAGGTTTAAGGTTAATTAAGGTTAAAAATACCTTTTCGGTTCATTATTTTTTTTCCCGCTTTGTTATGGAGAGAACTGGAAAATATATTTCTAACTCCTCCTTATTCTTCTATTTGATTAACTTCGTTGCGGGTTAAGATTAATTAGTGCGCCCAGAGACTCGTCGAGCTTCATCGCTCCGTGTCATAAAATGCGTGCCACTGCCGATCTTTGTTTACAGGAGTTGCAGTAGCGGGTGTGAGGGCGGGATAGTCTCGAAAGGTATTAGTTCACAAACAAGTAATATCTAGAACTTGGAACCTAATAATAATAACCTAATACATCTAAACCCTTAAACCAGGGGATGGAAGTTAATATGAGACTTCTGCACATTTTTATGCTAGAGGTCTGAAAATTGATATAGGGACTCTGTTATAAATCCTACTAATATTATAAAGGCGAAAGTTTGTAAGAATGTATGGATGTTTGGATGTATGGATGTTTGGATGTTTGGATGTTTGGATGTAAGGATGTTTGTTCCTCTTTCACGCAAAAACTACTGAACGGATTTCGATGAAATTTGGCACACGGGTAGGTCTTATCCTGGATTAACACATAGGCTACTTTTTATCCCGGGAAAATATAAAGCGGGACTTTTATCCCGGAAAAACTTTTTAAAGCGGGCGGAGCCGCGGGCAAAAGCTAGTAATAAAATACGAATTTCAGAACTGGAAGCGTATGTAGAGTAAGAGCGTGTAGTGTTAGAAGCTTGGCCCTACATGAGATCTGATAAACTTTTGACAGTGCGAGCCATATGATCTCGTTGTGGCAACATTATACATGAAAATGTTTTTGGTGGGTTTTTTATTTCGGAAAATTGTCCAATTGAACTTTTATGCCTTTCGCGACAACAGAGATGCGAGAAAACTAGTCAAAATTATAATACGTAATGTGATTACATTTGATAGTGCGTAATATAACTCCGTAACACAATAAATTTATCATCGCCAAAAGAGTAAAATTAAAGCATTTGTAAATGACACAAAGTGTCGGACGATTCATAAAACGGTAGTAATAAACTATCAAACGAAAAAAACATAAACATTTTATTCATGTCGCCGTCGATGTCGCCGCGATTGGTGACCCGCGTTGACCGCGGATGACGCCTACAAATTACATATAAACTTACTTTAAACCCATTCCTTATTCTTTGTTTGTGATAACGTTATGAAAAAATTATGAACTTGTGTGGGCTGATAGCAGCGGCGTCAATGCACCGGGTGCATTGTACGCCGCGAATGATGCATTCATGTGTCTACAAGTACGAGGGGAAGGTCAATGCCTGTCATGTTTGCGCGACTTACATAATGTGTATTATGATTGTGGGCGTTGTCTAATGCGTTCACTGTGACAAGCCAATCGTTTAATAAAGCTTATGGAGAATTTACGCAACGGCGGATGCAACGCGGCGAATGTTATTAGCGTTTCATAATTTTCTATCTTGAAAGCAACGTCCTTGGGATAATCTCGGCTCGGATACATGACTCAGTACCGATAACCGGCGCTAGGCAACGGTTGCCAAATAAAACGCGCATTTATTTCCAAAATAATAAAAACAATACTACGCGTGGTTGTTTGAGAATGTCGGCGCTGGACTTCTCGCTGGCCAGTGGCCCGGCAGACCGCCTGAGAAGCGAGGCGATGCATGACGGCCGAGCCGGTTGGAATTTCGACTTGTGAAAATACGGCGCTTGTTTTTAATACCCATTGTGAACCGAGAGATAAATGAGATCGTTTGCGTAGGATTTGCGAAGTTAACATATCGCTTTAAGTAGATAGATAGTGTATTATCTGCTTTATAACTCTGACAAACATCATTCAAATATTGAGGTAAAATATACACATTAACTATGTTGAGATACATCACAAACTTTGACCGGTTGCGGAGATCATGCAGCTTCAATGACTCTGTTGCAATGTTTAAATAGCCTATTAAACAGACAGCGCGATGAATCCATTGACAAATTGCTTTAGTGCAATCTACAATATTATAACTTATAGGTAAATAATCGCAAATTTAGGAACATTCTATTATAAACTAGCTTTTGTCCGCGGCTCCGGCCGCTTGAATAAGTTTTCCCGTGATAATAGTCCCGCTGTATTTTTTCCCAGGATAATAAGTAGCCTATATGTTAATCCAGGACATGATCTATTCGTGTGCCGAATTTCATCAAAATCCGTTCAGTAGCTTTTGCGTGAAAGAGTAAGAAACATCCATACATCCAGACATCCATACATACTTACAAACTTTCGCGTTCATAATATTAGTAGGATAGAAGCCTACTTAATCTACGCAGTACTATGTTTTACATTTCAGCGTAGGTGTTAAAGTTTAAGGGCGTACGTTTATACTAAAAATAAAGTACTTAGTCATGTCTCATGAACTCGTAATGATATGAAATCTTGAATTAATTACAACTAGAGTTATCATTTAAGAATCTAATTCTCTCTTGTTAATTGACTTCAAAAAGGAGGCTATGTAGTTTTCTCCTAATTGTAAACAGAGTATGGTGTGTACTAAATAACGAGGCACTGAATTTCTAATATATCAACAAACGCGCTATAAATCTTCGTTATGGTTTAAATCATTTTTGTCATCTAATCGTACATTAAATTCTTTATAGCACAATAATATATTCAATAGATATGATCGGCTGAGAATTCATGAAGGTCACAGCATTTCCGTTTTAGAAACGTATTATGTTTCGTATATTGCTACTTAGTATTGACTGCCTCGGTGGCGTAGCTGTATTGCGTACGCATTACGAGTACGATTTGCGCGCTGAGGTCCTGGGTTCGAATCCCGGGTCGAGCCAAAAACATTGTGACTGGGTTTTTCCATCTTAAAATTTACTCAGTCGCAGCTCGGAGTCAGGAAGTTGGCGGTGTGATACCCCCGTGCCTCGGAAAGCACGTAAAGCCGTTGGTCCTGCGCCTGATCTCTCTCCGGTCATGTCGGATTGCCGTCTCACCGGACTATGAGAGTGAAGGAATAGCGAGTGCACCTGTGTATTGCGCACACACTTGTGCACTATAATATCTCCTGCGTACCTGGCTGATCTCCGTTGAGATTGGTCGCCGTGGCCGAAACTGGCTAGGAGAAATTATTACTTAGTATTAAGGGGTATATAGTTGTCTTGATGGTTCATATTACGTAAGAAAATGTGGCTTTTCAGTGACTTTTATAATTTTCTTGACAGCTTATGAAAATAAAGGAAACTTGACAGTAATTAAGTATAACAGTCTATGCACACTAACAGATAGTGTACATAGACTATTGAAGCTACAAAATAGCGCTGTTTGCTACACTAGTAGAAAGAAATCTGTAATAACATAAATATCTAGTTAAAAATGTTAGTAAAAACAACATTATTTTCACTGTTCGTAATAATGCACGAGGAATACTGTCAGGACAAAAATAAATTTGCAATGTTTGAAAATCCATACTCAAAGTTTTAAAATTACGTTCGAAATATTAACTTGAATTATAGTATGACACAAATATCCGTTGCAATTTTTTTTCTATGGCATTGAATGACGAGACGAGCATGATGGTAAGCGATACGACCACCCATAAACAGTAGCAACACCATCCAGCACCATGAGTTACAAAGTACTGTGTGGGATCCCAATGCGCTCGTCATCCCGAGACATAAGATGTTAAATCTCATTATGTCCTGTTTTTTATTATTATTAATGGCCCTACTGCCAGTAGCCTGACGCGAGTCGGCTTTTCTGGCCACACCGGTCTTTAGGGTGAACGCAGAAGGCGCTCGCAACCCTTTGAATTAAGTGACCATTCTGAGGGCAACCCACTAGCGGGTTACGAACCTCGGCTCAGAACGGCCACTGAGAGAGAAAGAGACATCAACGATTAGGGAATTATGTCCTGTAGTTAATCAAATCAAATCATTTATTAAGTAGTTAGGCCCCTAAGGGCGCTTTTACACGTAATTTTTTACAATATTTTTTTATTAATAAAAGGATTCTAGCGGTGCTTCGAAAAAGTTTACTGACCTGAGAAGAAGCACCAAGAAACTCAGCGTAGGTCTTTTGTCATCTTATTTTTTTTATAAATAGTATATATTTTACATATCATAAGTAACAATACAAACTTAATTTTAAATGTGGATATTAAATGCGAAATTAACGGAGAGTACCTAAGTCAAGTAACCTACATGTTTAATTTTAAGTAAACAATAGAGTCAACCACCAATCAGAGCAGACCAGTCCACGGAAGCAGCACCCATTCACGAGTATGACGCATGTGCCAGCCATCGGCCTTCTCAACCATGTTGCAGGGAAGTGACCGACCCGGCACACGACGCCGCTGCAGGCACAGACTTTAAAGCGAGCAAGAATACTCAGATTGTGGCTAACCAAGATAAAAAAGACACAACAAAGGTGTATATCAAATGAGTAACGTAGTATTTTAAAAATATACTCTTTGGACTATCCGGGACGATCGCACATATCCATCTGTCAGAAATTACTTAAGCTAAACACATTTCCAGATTATTACACTGACTACAATGCCCTTCAAACCGAAACACAACAGTGCATGCACACTGCTGCTTGGCGGTAGAAATAGACATTGCGGTGGTACCCACCCAGAAAAAAAAAAAAACTAAATGCATTAAATTTTCTATGCCCAACGTAAAAAAAGTAACAACCAATGTACAAATAAATGGCGAAGAGTTGGATCCTGTTGCGTCAACTACCTTTTTGGGCATCACACTAGACGCGAAACTCCAGTGGGGACCGCATATAGCAAAGTTAGCAGGTAGACTAAGTTCAGCGGCTTATGCAGTCAGAAAAATAAGGCGTCTGACAGATGTAGAAACGGCAAGAATTGTTTATTTTAGTTATTTTCATAGCATTTTGTCATATGGCATTCTTCTTTGGGGAAATGCTGCAGACATTAATACAGTATTTGTATTACAAAAGAGGGCTATTAGAGCTATTTATTGTCTTGGACCCCGTGTTTCTCTTAGAGAAAAGTTTAAAGAGATAAACATTCTTACCGTAATATCTCAATAAATTTATGAAAATCTTTTGTATGTGAAGAAAAATATCGCACATTTTGATCAAATATGCGATGTTCATAATATAAATACTAGGAATAAACATAAATATGTGATACATGCTACTCGTCTCCATAAAATTAGTCATTCTTTTGTTGGTCAATGTGTACGTTTCTTTAACAAACTTCCTAAGCATATTGTAAATCTACCAATAAAAAAATTTAAAATGACTATAAAAGACCGCCTCTGTAAAAAAGGTTACTATCGTATTTGCGATTATCTGGAGGATACAAATGCTTGGGATTAAATTGCTCGGATTCACTCATGTTCTATAATTTGATTATGTTAGGTACATACCTATATTATTATTTTATTTTTGACATGATTTTTTTTTGACATCATTGTTTTACATATTATTATTCTTATTCTGACATTTTTTTTTATTCGATTGTAATTAGCTTAAGTGATTTTTGACAGATGGATATGTGCGACTTTCCCGGGTAGTCCTAAGAGTATATTTTTGAACATACTACGTTACTCATTTGATATACCCCTTTGTTGCATTTCTTTTGTCTTGGTTAGCCACAATCTGAGTAGTCTTGCTCGCTTTAATGTCTGTGCTTGCGGCGGCGTCGTGTGCCGGGTCGGTCACTTCCCTGAAACATGGTTGAGGAGGCCGATGGCTGGCACATGCGTCATACTCGTGAACGGGTGCTGCTTGTGTGGACTGGTCTGCTCTGTTTGATGGTTGACTTTATTTTTTTTTTACTTAAAATTAAACATGTAGGTGGTTGTTTCACCTAGGTACTCTCCGTTAATTTTCGCACTTAATATCCATCTTTAAAATTTGAAGTAATATTGTGATTTACAAATTGTAAAATATATATATATAAAAAAAAAATTATAAAAGACCTACGCTGAGTTTCTTGGTGCTTCTTCTCAGGTCAGTGGGCTTTTCCGAAGCACTGGTAGAATCTTTTAGTAAAACAATATTGTGAAAAATGACGTGTAAAAGTGCCCTTAGGGGCCTATTTACTGAATAAATGATTTGAATTTGAATTTGAATTTGAAGATGGATTCTTACATATGAGAGTCCTACCACCAGTAGTTTTAACATCTAAATATCTTTTAAAACTGTTTAAAACTTATGTAAGAATGATAGTACCCGTAATGGCACGCAAAGGTTCACAGTCGGACATTGTCCAGAAAATTAGTGTTTTGCCTAAATCATTTCTAATTGCTTTGATGTTCTGGCCTGTTGCCACCCGAGCGATAGTCGTGCTGTTTACAAATACATAAAGTGTGACCGTTGAAAGATTTGTGGTGTGGTTAAAACGTTTGAACGAAAATATGGAATTCTAAGCTTTCGTTTAGTTTTTTGCAAGATTAATGCAGCAATCCATCATGTTAACGTTATTTTAGATGTTTTCAAACAAAAATAGGAATTCATTTATTTGTACAATAAAATTGTGGAAAAATAAATGTACAGTTGATTTAAATTACTTTAGTGGTTGATGGAGTATTTGTTATTTTGGCCAGGAATTTGGTTACCATAAAGAATACTTAGTCCGAGGCGAATACTACTGATTGTATAGCCTAGTATATAAAATAAAAAAATATTTAGTGTTCTACAAGAAGTATAGTATTTTGAAATAAGATGGGAAAAAAATAGGTTCGAATAAATTACATCTCTAACTATCCATTTAATATAATGCGTATTGACTAACGAATTCATGACTACCCCAGATTCACAAATAACGCTGTGACCAGTATTGTATTATTGTTCGCATTGAATCATATGTGAATAATCGCGGAACAGTGCGAATTGAAAATAACGTAGACCTGTTCGTGAATTTTCTACAAAAATATTAGGTACAGTATTTTATGCGATACACTTTTGCTATGAGAAATGTAGGTCACATTCAAGAGCAAACGGGCGAGGATTAGCGATGATGTAATTAAACAAATTATTATGAATTGCAATTATGATTGTAATCATAATAAGTTAGGCACTCACCAAACTGGCACGGTAGATTAGACGAGAATCACTTAGACAAGAGCTTAAACTAGTTACTCTCACTATCAACTTACTATGGATTAATATAGTAAATTTGCATGGATTATTTTTAGAGCGCGTGATCCATTTCTTTTATCAAATGCCAAGCATAAACCTACAATAAAATTAAAAAATATTTTCTATTCTATCAGCATAGAAATGGATGTTGTGACACACAGAGGTCTATTTTTTCTATTTGAAAATGATCACAATCATGACTAATACTTACCAAGCTACCAGGTCTACTACTACTTGTGAGGGTTAGTCACGTCATAAATAGTGTTAAACGTGGACTCACTTATGTCCCAGCTCATGCGTTATGGTGTGCGCGAGCATGATGCCGTTGTCCTCGTTGACGGAGCAGCTGCGATCCGGCTTGCACATTCCGGCCACGTGAGCCACGCCCAGGGTGCTGGGAAATATTGAATGATTAGAGGCAACAAGTACAATTGACAGGAAAAAATTACACTATTAAAGAAAATGCGCAAAAACAAAAAGTTTCGTAAAAGATAAACGAAAAGTTACAAGAACTTTTTTCAGTTTATTCTGGAACGTATAGAGGTCAATAGAATGAAATATTATCTATACTAATATTATAAAGCTGAAGAGTTTGTTTGTTTGTTTATTTGTTTGTTTGTTTGTTTGTTTGTTTGAACGCGCTAATCTCAGGAACTACTGGTTCGAATTAAAAAATTCTTTTTGCGTTGAATAGGCCATTTATCGAGGAAGGCTTTAGGCTATATAACATCACGATGCAACTATTAGAAGCGAAGAAATAATGGGAAATGTGAAAAAAGCGGGGAAAATTATTCATCCTTGAGGGCTTTCATTGCGTGCGCTGCGAAAACGGTCCAGGATACCAAAAATTTATGTATGAAAGAATTATTCCTCTTGAAATGATCTAAAAAAATGTCCGCGACAGTATATGTCTATCTTTTAAGATTAACTCTCTAGAACCGTTTTTATGGTAATCAAATTTGGTCGAAATTAATGCATTATTTGTTAAGAGTTGTATCAACGTCATGATATTAATCTTTATTCAAATAAGTGTTATATAGAGTGATTCAACGGGAAGGTTTTTATGTACTTTTAGCCCGGAAAAACTTATTAACGCGGGCGAAGCCGTGGGCAAAAGCTAGTGTATTATATAGCCTAAAACTGTTGCTAAAACAAAGTAAAAAAGCCCGCGTTCATCAAATTCAATGATTTGAATAGATCCAAACTGAACAATCAACAGCCGACTGCGATGATTAGTTTAACATTTACGCAATTTGTTTCATGTTCGTATTGCTATTGTTCGCGGAACTTTTGGAACCGTTTTTTTACATGAACCGCGAGTTACTATATCCAAATAAACATTTGCGTGACCTTCGCATTTGTTTCGTATCGTTTGTAAGTATGATTAAGGCGATGATAATTTAATTATTAGTTATTTTTGTATGGCAATGCTAACGAAGTCTACTAGGCACGCACTCCTTTCTACACAGCATTGAAATAAAATCCAATGTTACTAAGTAGCTAGTAACCTATTTATTAATACAAAACAAGAAGAAGCACGTTAACTGGAACTGTTTGCGTTTGGACTCTCGTTTCAGCGTAGTGCCTTATTGTAAACACTGACAATGCTTACTTATACAATTGGCTGACAGTACAATGTTTTTTATTTGCGTATACTATCAACTGTCTCCGAGGTGACAAGAACGAACTCTAACAAGACAGTTGGTTTAGGATTTGTACTGAATGTTATATAATATTATGTTTATAATCACAACTTATCATGACATATTTATATTTTTTTGCATACATATGGACGCGGTATCTCGCTTTGAAAAGCCTCGGCTGTTCATGCAAATCATACCAATTTGTTTATTCGTCTGAGCGTAAGTTTAACTTCTTATATAATACTTGGTATATTGCTTCAACTATAGGGCATTAATCATACAGGTATGATCACGTATTTATTTTTTTGAAATCTAAATATTTTTATATTATGCTTGAAGTTGATTGTTCGTATGGATATATCGATATAGCGTCTCTAAAATAAAATAAAAACTGGTTTAACCACAAAGTGAAGATACATCACACTATAATTATTTTCTCGTAGAATATGAATTTTTACTCCTATTTCATGTTGTGCTAGGGCCCGTAGAGCGGAGTAACTCGTAGATAGCGTGCTAATTACAGTGTGTGGGTAGTTACGTAGTGGGTGTGGCGACCTGTAGTAATTAAAGCTTGTAGTGAGCGACGCATACAGCCGCACGGTCGATGACTCTAAAGTAACACGTCAATACTGACAACATATGATGAATTTATTATTAAATGTCACTTTTATTTATATTTCAATTAAAAGATAAAGCAAACGTTTCAGTTTCCAGTAAAAATATAGTTTACATTTACATCAAAGACTGGTCTTAAAGCTTCATTTTGAATATCAGTTTGATTAAATTCACATTGAGTAAATGTCGATAAACAATTTTGATACAATTTTGTCGCACTTTAAAACAAAATTGTATTTAATTGGAAAAATATCTTTCTCGTTAGATCATAATTGCACATTCAGACTAGGAGCGTTAATGTCTGTCATATTGGACGTTATTTATCGGCCATCAGGGTAACTGCCAGTCTTGTCCGTGATGATTGTAAGTCATTAGACGGTAGTCAGGGCTCGTTTGTTATGCTGCTGATTGCACTAGACTAGATTATTGATGGTGTCGGTTAGTTCTACATGGTGCTTGTACTGAGTTTGTTATGGTTTTACTTGAATGGAGCTAATTATATAACGTAGGTTTAGGTCGATGGCCTGAAGGACTTGGTTTGTTTTTTTTTATTAAAATAATGAACTGCATGTAATTGTTTTAAGTAAATTTACTTTTCATGATCATTAGGATCGAATACCAGCTCTACAATCGAAATGTATTCAGAACTATATTACGAGCTATTTTTTTCATTTTGACTGGCAGGCTTCGCTTACCAATACCACTTTAATGACGCTATTAAATAGCCTTAATCATCCAGAAGCGAGTCTATATAGTTCAAATTGAATAAATTACATTATTAACAAGAAATAATAGAAGTATTAAGCGTAGAAAATCGCATATTATCCTTGCTATTTTTCAACTGAACATTATGGGTAATTTAAATAAACTTCATATCTTTGGTTGGTCGATCACACTGTATTTGATTTGTATTTTCTATACTGTAAGGTCACTCGTGCCATTAGTAATTTTTTTTATAACGATTAACAATATTTTTAGCAAAACTGCAAGTGCCATTTATATGCTAATGTTTACTTTACATACTTTTTTTCATAAACTGTTTTATACGTATTATACTAATTTATATTAAATGATAAAAATCTACGTAAAATAATGAGTGCTTTAAATAAAACTGTAAGACAAGATATATAGAGTTATAAAATAACAATATATAATTAACATTTAATATTAAATGTTTGACAGCTCTGCGTATACTCGTTAATAATATTCGCGCGCGCTGACTCAGGCCACGCGGAAGCCGATGAAAAGCTCTATAAATTGATTGCAATAAATTAAATACATTTACACACAGCACATATAAACGCGTAAGTTTTTATTTATGAATCAATAAACGTTATCTCGTTCTTAAGTTATTGATTTAAAATAAAAATCGTCGTATCGTATATTTATACCGGCGGTCTCGCGTTTGCAAGATTTGTTGCACTTTGTAGTTCTAATGAAATATTATATTGATGATACTTTCCATTGTAAAATCATTTAAAATTAAATGAATAAAGCAAACGATCGGTATTGCCTAAAATTTATAGCTTTAATAAAAAATTATAATTCAACGTACAAGCATTACTTTTTCAAGAATTTTTATACATATAGATACAAGTTTATTTATAAACAAGAAATATTAGGTTGAAATTGATAATGCAGTTGTCATTTATCGAGCCGTAAAAACGTGCTGAGAATGAATTGCGTTGATGTCTTTTCTATGAATTAAAGGCAATTAACGTTAACGTACTCCATAAATATGTATACACAGCTTTTATCATTCTGTTAAGGTATTTCCGGACGAAACTGGCTAAAAGGTTTATCTGACTAGCATTCATGTTTTATGTATCACTGTCTGGTGTAACGTGATCGCTCTCGAGCCCGCGCGGCTGTGTTAACAATTTGCGACTACGAATTCTTGTAGAACATAACACTGTATTTATTATTTTGTTTATTGGAGAAATAGTTACAAATGACTTAATATTTTTGATTTGAATAATTTAAAAATATGCAATTAAAATGGTTTGAAACATTGCGAAATTAAGACTTTTTTTGTTATTCGTTATTAATATTGAGATCATTTCTATGAAAACGTTTCACAGAAAGTTTATATTATTGTACAACATTTGAGACCTTAATTATACGGTAATTGGCAATTAATAAAAATTCAATACATTTCTGCTATGTCAAGGTTATTAAATTAAATACGCTTGTAAACAAAATAGTGTTTATACCACAATTAAATAATGGAGTGCTGAGGGAGTTTGTTTAGATATTTGTCATTTGATCGCGTCGCAATAGCCGTATCGGTTTCAATTCTCACGAAGATCCAGTTTTAGTTCGTATCGAGTTGAAGGATATTTTAAATACATTGATGCATCGATTACTCATAGGATACGTCTTTGATGATTGTGGCTTTATTGTGGCACGAATTCCACAAAATTTAATCAGTTTAGACAGTATTTACAAAAAACAAATTTAGGAAGAAAAAGTTCAGTAAATATATAACCAAAAGTTTTTAATTTCCAAAAAAAAGAAATGGGGTATGTAAAAGGGACAAGAAACATTATAAATGTACAGTCAGAATTCTTGTTTATATATCAATGACAAAGCTATGACGGGTTAAAATTTTCATAACAATACATGAAATTATGAACGAAACACATACTATGTAAAATCAGACGTCAGATTGACTTTCATAAATGAACAAAATTATATTTTAACATTTGACCAAAAATAACCCTTTACGGGATAATTTTAGGACATCGTGTTTTTGTTTTTATTTGTCGAATATGTGTTCAGGGACGACAACAGATACATACATACATACATACATAGTATCACGCCTCTATCCCATAGGGGTAGGCAGAGACTATGGATCGTCACTAATGCTATTTTTTTTTTTGGTAATTAAAAACTAGTGGTGTATGAATGAACAGTTCAAATATGGTATCACTACAGTCAGAAGTAGTCACTTATACCTTAAAATCCTGAGCTATAAAAACCCAAAATGCTGCACGTTAATGAATACCCACTTGACCGACTCTACATTAAAATAAGTAGCAGAGCAGTTTGGTAGTACCATAAAAGAATAACAAAAACGACAATTCGGAATTAATCAACTTCGTACTAATAAGGAATATTCGATAAGTTACAAAATGATATAACATGCCAGCAGTGGATTTTTATTTTTCGTCATTCACAGTTTAACACCTGGCCTTGTTGAGAGGCCATTTTACCGCCATTGATGCGACGATGATGGATAATTGTGTTTTAATGATATTCAATGCATATTAATGTATTTTTGGAGTGGTATCCATAAATCAAATATGTATATTTAACATAACGTTTATGGTGGTCCAGAACACGATTTCATTAACCTCGGCATATTGTAATACAAATTAGCCACGGTTTTTGTTACTGCCGACTCTAATTATTCATAATTTGGGGTGAGTTGAGTTCAGTTTATTGTGATAATTTTTCATTGAGCTTGTATATGAAAAAGTGTATTGTAAGAATCTACATGCATCGTGTCAGCTGTCAAAAATATATTAGTTCCGCTATAATTTAAATTAATTATTAAGATAACATTTTAAATATTTATAAAATATTTTATTATTTATGTATATGCCGACATATGTTTGCATCTTATTTAAGCGATTATTCGTGTACCTATCTATGCATGAATGATTAATTTTTAAGATTTATGATTAATGCTAATTGATAAACAAAATTCCCGCCTCCTCCGGCGGAAAAATATTTGTTCGAAAGAAGTGTTAACTTTAAAGGATGTGGCAGTCTGTCTACACGGTGCCTTCAAACGGCATGTGAAAGTCAAGCGGTAAGTTTTAGAATACATACTTATTATATATTTACACACTTTACCATTACAATGTCAAGTGATAACTGCGTGAAATTCACGTACCGTGGAATAACTTTCCGCTTATTTGTTTAAATGTGTTACTGTGATCACAATAAAGAACCTTTCATTATCATATTTCTGCGTTTAACGAAAACAGTTATTTGCACGTTTCCGTCGTAAAGTAATAAAATAATATCGTGTACCGTAAATTTAGAACGAGATTGTAACATAAGTTACAATCGAATCAGACACTCGGATAAAGAAAATCCCTCACAATACCAGAAAATCTAAAACGATCGTAAATTACGCTCAAAGCGATCAAATATTATCCTGATAGTATTAAATAATAAATATTGATTTAAGTTATTGAGCACATAGAATAATTTTGTAAGTCATCGTTTGAAATGCGTAGATGTTGCAACCCCAATCAATATTGGTAAATCTAAAGAATGCAAATAAGATTAGCGTCCATAGCGGAAGAGATAAGCGTCGGTTGGGCGGCCGGCGGTCACCCGAGACAGCGTGGCGGCAGCGCACACCGCGAATTAAAATTAACCGATATCATTATTTTTAACGGGTCCCTTTTGTCCGTCGGCGCTACCGAGAACCGCCAGTGGCATTGCACACGATTAACGCATGTGCAGACGATTGCCAGATAAAGTACTTATCTGTGATCTCTTTATGCAGAAACGCGAACTGTATGCCCTTGTGGATTTAGGAGCATATCTTCACGTTCTCGATCGACGTGAGAGCGGACATTTGATGTTGCAATGCAATGCAATGCAATCAGCCCTGTATTATATACTGCCCACTGCTGGGCACGGGCCTCCTCTATCACTGAGAGGGGTTAGGCCTTAGTCCACCGGAGGAGTCATGTAATGGAACGGTCTGTCGAGACAATGTCCGGAGGTTCAAAACCCAAGGCGCACACCTCTGGCTTTTCGAAGTTACGTGTGTATTGTTTATCAATTATCGTTCACTTTAACGGTGAAGGAAAACATCGTGAGGAAACCTACATACCTGAGAATTCTCCATAAGAATTTCGAGGGTGTGTGAAGTCTGCCAACCCGCACTAGGCTAGCGTGGTGGACTAAGGCATTTGATGTTATTTGCTTGAAATTAGTGTGGGTTTTATTTTTCAGTTATAAAGACTCGGTAGGCAAAAATTTACGGACGAGTGAGAATGGGCGTTTTGGTATTTATATTAACATAATATTCTTATGCTGTACAATCAATACTAATATTACAAAGTTGAAGAGTTTGTTTGCAAACAAACACGTTTGTTTGGTTGAACACGCTACTCTCAAGAACTACTACTGAATCCATTCTGAAAATTCTTTCACTAATAGGAAGCTACATTACTCCTGAGTGCTACGGGTTACTTCGTATCCCAGAAAAATAAAAAACATTTTGACCTTGATTATTATAATAAACTAGCTTTTGCCCGCGGCTCCGCCCGCATTAAAAAGTTTTTCCGGGATAAAAGTCCCGGTTTATATTTTCCCGGGATAAAAAGTAGCCTATGTGTTAATCCAGGACATGATCTACCCGTGTGCCAAATTTCATCGAAATCTGATCAGTAGTTTTTGCGTGAAAGAGGAACAAACATCCTTACATCCATACATCCAAACATCCATACATTCTTACAAACTTTCGCCTTTATAATATTAGTAGGATTAATATGCATAATGGGTTCTGTGTATTCCTCACTGCGTAACACTTGAAAAGTATTAACGAAAATTAACATGTGAAGGAAGTCGCCGACGTCGAATATGGACATCGATTTGGAGATAAGATCAGACATCATTACAATGGCTGTCAGTTTATTTAAAAGAGGCAATATCCATAGACGTAAATATTGATGATTGTAATTTTTATACAGTTGGATGCGTCCTTGACGTCGAGTGCATGTTTGGGTGCAGGGACTCGCGCGCCCGTGGTTCTGCCATCAACACCGTTACGAACACGCTCATTGTCTTTAGATTGCCGCCTTCCAAGAACATTCGACTACTCGTTTGTACCGTTTCCCGAACCGTGCTTCCTCATTGCATTCATTACACACTGGTTTTGGGCCCTACGTGTGCTCATACGATTTTAATAAGAGGTACAAGTTGATTCGATGTGGTGCGGCGGTGCGTGCATTTTGCAGTCCACTTTACATTGTTTTTTTATTTCATTGTAGAGTGTATTTAACGGGCAATATTACATTTGAACTTAAGAAAATTGATTTATCTAAATTATTTTCAAGAATACATAATGTAATTATGAAAGACAGCGAATAAAGGCGTGTATACATTATAATTAAATTACACACCTTTTTATTAATAGATACAAAGAGTCAGCAAACAGCTTAGACTGTCCGTAATAAAATATATTCATTAAATTTGAATTAACTTATTGTTATTCAATAACAAATTAATTCTTTGCAACTATGAGGACAATGGCTTACGTTCATCCATTAGGCTGCCAAAGCACGTCATTTTTTACCGTGATTATACCAAACATTTTTTTGTTTAACGCTTATCTGTAATTAGTCAGGCCCATGCAAAATATTAAGACGTTATATTTATTTTAAATCTTGGCGCCGCAGCTGAACTCTCTGAAGTGATTATTTAACTATCAATCAATCAACAAAACATACTGCCCGAGTTGAACATTGCAGAGAAAAATTATCAGACATTTCCGGTTGAGCGCCACGTAATTTCTTTCAGTTGTGTATTTTAAACATTTAGTCCGATTTCTAGGTAAGAGATTAATGAAGACTCTACAGCAAAAAAATATCCGTTGAATATGTATGCATATTATTATCTGCAGAAAGTTGTGTAACAGTGAGTCTGTTCTTCGTCAAAGAATTTGGGTTTGCGGCCAAACTGGCCAACATTATGTCTTGTTGAAACTAAAATATTTGGTAACTGTATTTTGTTACTAGCCGATACTCGCCTCTAAAGATTTAAAAACATAAACGATCAACGATCACCCTACTTGTGGAAATATAGTATGTTTACTATACATTGATTTTCTTATATTCAGTATCACATTTGGACGGTGGCTTTACCACGTATAATATAATTAAAATACGTGATTGAAAGGATAAATTAATAATTTTTGGTAACCGTTAAAATGCACATGAGCTTGTTTTAAATTTTGGAAACTGAGGGTTTTCGTCAATTCGCCTGATATCTGTTGCGGCACGGCCCGTGTGTTTCATCTGGCCGCATTGTAAATCAACACCCTGTACATTGTACAAGCAAGTCCGAACATGATTATTTATAGTTGCGCAATAACACAAAAAATTCGCATGACCAAAAAATTGCACTTGTAATTATATAACGCTATATGGTTATAGGCTTTTGTTAAAATAATGAACTCCCAATTTGTACACACCCAACATCCTTGGCCTTAATGTCGGCGCGTTTGATGTGATTGGTGGGTCGGCACGTCGCTGTTAGCGATTTGCAAATATACGCAAAAAAGCGATAATGATGTAAATAGCAATTTGTACGCGGGCCTGGGCTTTGGGTAATGTTTTTATCATTATACGTAATTGTGAACATGATAAATTATTGTCTTCATTCCATTTTAAATAGCTTTTATTGCGGACATCGTGTTGTAACGCTTATACAGATTTATCGTATGAACGGCGCGAGACGAATGAAAATATAGCCATTCCTTCATACTGCACAGGACTTTACACTTTATAACGATGCATTTTATACAGTAAACAACATATTGTTATATTCCAAGCTAAGTGTTTTGTAAAAATGAAGGTCGAACTTGTCCATCATTTGATTGATGAACGAGGGCCGTTTCGAATGATTTCACCAGAAAATTTGGATACATGGAACAATGACGCAAATGGTGACAATTTATTTTTTTATCGCAAAGTCTTTTTGTGAAGTAGGTATTCACTTATTCAGAGTTGTTGCACAGTGCAAGGTTGCCTTGGAGATAACATTCGTACCGACGTTTGACGTGTGATATTTATGTATTTACACATTTAGATACGTTTAGTAGATTGCGTGGACAGACTTCGCGGTGCCTGCGCGCCTCCGCGCCACCGCTCCACTGTCGAGTGTTGTGTTCCGTAGAATATGGACAAAGTAAATGTTTCAAATAAATATCAGCTCCTAGACTAAACACAGCTAAGTTGTGCAACATAGTATGTGCCCCACGCACACGCAACTTGTTTCCATTACATCTAATATTATTAAAATGATCTACTTTGGATATCTATTAGACAAAAAGTAAAGACTCATTACTCTTTATGGCCCCATTTAATCATAACACTGGGCCAGTACATCTAAAAACCATATGGCTCGTGTTTTAATAAGTAGGGCTGTACAAGTATGATACTTTATTTATTATTAGCTGGTTCATTTCAAACAGTGCTATTTCCAACTCCTTCATTGTAAATAAAAATAGACTAGGTACTTTGCAAAGATAAACAAATAGATCGGAAATAGCACCCGGCAAGAGTTCTCGGTCAATGCTGATTTTTTCCCAATTGACGCAAATGCAATAATTCCTATAGTAACTATTAGAGGCGCCAAAACTTATAGCCAGGTGTGCACATTCAAATGCGAAAGTGTTCTATTTGTAAGTTGGTTACTCATCGCGATTCGGTTTACTTTGCTAGCAGACGCCTCTCCTGCCATTGACCTTGTCTCGGCGCCGGTGCTCGAGAAATTAGAAATACTAATACTGCGTATAGCCCGCAAAATTTGGACTTTTATTGCGCTTTATAGACAGTACATCAAGTCGCTTTAAAACATTAACTTTGTTCATACTCAGTGCGTTTTTATAAATGAGCAATATCTCTTGTAGTCGAGACATTCAGGAACCCTTGATAGTTAACATCTTTGCATTAAAGCGGTTTTATAGTTATTGTTTTTTTTTTTTTATACGGCCATCTTCGGCGCATTAGGGACGGCTGCGGGCTTCCTCCGACTCACGTCTAAGTTGTCGTCCGCAACCGCCCCTGCGCGTACCGCTGTTGCGGTCCTTTTCCTGTTGCGGGGGCTCAGAAGCCCCCGAAACACCGTACCGTGTCCACCTTTTGGATTTATAGTTATTGTAAAGAATCAAATATTCATACCTACAAGGTGTGTCGTGCTGACTGCAGATGTCTCTTCTGGTTACCAAGATAGCCACGTCGTGATGGTGAGGATTGGTGTCGTCATCAGGGTTCAACTGTTGTTGCCAGCGGCAGAACGAAGCGAGGGTCATGTCCGCATTTGTCGTCACATGCAATTCCTCTGCCGCGTGTATGTGTTCAACGAGAATTATTTTAACGACTACCACTTTAATATAGTTACCGATTGAAGGGTCCATGTACAACGATGATACCTGACAAGATATACATAGTTCTATAATATAACTTATTAAGAGGTAGATACATAACAAAAACTTTTGCTATGAATTTTAACAAGTATATTCTTTGTATTAATAATTATGATGTATGACTTACCATATTCATAATCGTCAATAGATAAGTCTCCAAGCTCTCTTGATCGTGAAATTCGGACATAGATTTATCTGCTACCAATAACACTTCGACGTGTCGCGGTCTACTAACTGATCGAGTGGAACGCCTAGTGCTATCATATTCCATATGAATTGGCATATTGTGATGGTTGTTGCGACGGTTATGCTGAAATTGAAACACGATGTTGTAAAATGGAATATTGTCAGCTACTTTATTATTAAAAAATATTAGTACCTTGCCGTTTCTAGCTTTTTTAAACTCTTCCATATCAGTCGACTGCAAATTTTTCTCCTTCCACAGATAAGGTGGTTGCTTCGTAGCGCAATTTTTACTTTGTCGTTTTTTCCTTCTATTTTTTAAACGTCGCATTCTCTTCTCGAAACTAGTTTTGTTTTGATTTCTTCTTCCCGATGCAATTGATTGTTCTCGTGAAATGCTTCCTTCCACTGAATTGCTTTTCGAATAGGAATGCATCCTTCTCTCTTCCATTCTCAAATTCGGATGTTGTCTTCTGTATTCAACTGGATTACGTCTCATAGCTTCTAAATCTTTTTGTCTCCTTTCCAAATAATTTCTTCGTCGTCGATCCCTATCTTCTTTGCTTTCACGACGTTTGCCATTTCCTTTTCGTCTATGGTATTGAGTATTATCTTTTTCATGTATGAGTTTATTTTCGTTTTTATTGTATTTTGTGTTGCTATCTACGGCTCTCTTTGCTCTGTGGAAAGCTGCAACTTTGTCCACGGCTGATCTTTTGAAAATAACATGTGGCCTTCCCTCCGAGCTATCAGCAGGCCTTTGGTTGGATGGCTCTATCCAATATTCTCCGTGCTCCGTTTGCAATAAACCAGCCTGTAAAGATTTATAGCAATAAATTTGTATTCAGTTACAGAAACTAACAATTTATTTGGGGTATTTTAAAAATAGCATGAGCTATGTAGTACCTTGTATAGTAGCTAGATAATGTGTACGGGGATTCTCTACTAATAGAGGGGTTTAATATTTCATCAACGACATTAGCAAAATTATTTAGGTTGCCAAATTCTCAAACTGTAGTTTATGAAGAAACTTTCGAGTATGTAGGGTTCCATAAGATGTTTATATTCACCGGTAATGTTACTTTATTGTACCTACGTAGGTATTTAATTTTAATCCTTTTTTTTTAATGGTTTCCACCGATTTATCTATCAGGTGATTTCGCCAATATCAAGTAATAATAGCAAATACAATACAATGAGTATAAATTCTTAGAAAAAAAATCTTTAATTTTAATTAGAGTTTGATTATAAATTACGGTGACTCATTCTTCTAAAAAAGAAGTAAAAAAACTAATACTACGGAAAAAATAACCGAGAAATACCAAACAAGAAAATATTCCTATTTGAAATCATAGTCTAAAATAAGCATCGTGATGTCTAGGGTATAACTTAACCCTAGTTGCATGCCGCTGTATTCAACAGTGGCAATTAAATTACATGATTTATTAGGAGGCGCAGTTCGCGGGCTAGCGCGCGAAATAGCTAACGCATATATCGCAAGATTTGCGCAATTTTACGACTGTGTTTAGTTATTTATTTGTAAATATATTAATCTAATTTTATGCACACCAATAGCATAAGATGTATAGTTTATAAAGGTATTTTTATGTTTAGATATAAACATTGAGTTTATTTACATTCGGCATTCGTTTTGGACGGTAGATCTCGAAAATTACACTACGTTAACAATTTAATTTTGTACGATTTAGGATTTTATATTGAAAATAAAGAAATGTCGTGTTTATTATCCTTTAGGCGACTTTTATGCATTAATTTTGTTAGTTAGTTTCAAGCACGATTTTGATTGAAAAATATTAAATTTCTGAAACAGACGTTGGAACTTGGTGGATAGACTGAAATTAAAGAGAGATATGAAAAATCTGGCTCATTTATTCTATTAGTGTTGAAATAGTTTTTCCAATGATGTAGTATAAATTAAACAGATCAGTTTATTTTTTTAAATTTTAAATATGGCGATCATCCTATTACATCATGGGGCAGAATACGCTCGGTGAAAAGTGGGTGCATTAATTGCGCCTCTGCCTACCCATTCGAAGTGAGTGTGTGTGTGTTTATTAAAAAAAAATTACAATGAAAAGTTGACTGAAATAGTCGAACTTTTAGATGCGGCCTCATAAGTAGATCCCCGACTTTTGTCAGAATATATATATTCTGAAAAAAAAAAAACAATGTTAACCTTGATAACCATATTAATAATAACGAGCTTTACGGTTTACGTATAAGCTGACTTTTATTTTGTTGTTTTTAACAAACTATGATATAATGCCGGCACTCTCGCAATATCGCTACTTATCTCAGATTATAACTTATATTCGCAAACTACAAGACTTTAGGATTAAACGATTGCTTTATTGCTCCTGATCCAAAATATTAAGAGGATTATGTCAATAACATCGTATTTGTATATTCAAATACACTTAGTTTGAGTGGCGTGCCGCTCATTGAGAGTCTCAAACCAGTTTTTCGACTAGTGGGTCAACAAATCAGCGCTTGCTAGTAAACGCTAAAGCTAGATAAATTGATTGATAACGAACCAGACGCGGCTTTGCGCGAAATTTAATGGAAACTGTTCCATCTGAACAGATATCTTGATTGAGTTACTGGTATATCTGTAACGCGATTATACAATGATGTATACTGGATGGGTTGTAATAAAAAAAAGATTTTATAGTGGGTTTTCAAAAATAGAAACGAGACAGTTTATTTTATGACAATGCATGGAGAAGTTACTTTTAAGTAACTCTTTCGAAAAGTTTTTAGAAGTTAGGTAATTTTAAGTGATGTAACTCTTTCGAAAAGGTTTTTTGTATAAACTATTGCGAGCTCTAAGGTACTATAATACTATATAAATTAAATATGTACATATTCGAACGTGTTATTTATTCGGTCAGGTTCTAATTGCAATAAACACAAAAATTATCTTAATGCTTAGTTTATCGAATCTATAGAAAATAAATAAAACCAGTCAATCTTAGTTTACATGAATTGACACTGCAAATCACAAAGACATTAAACGGTATAATTATAGACCGGACATCAGGATCAAATTTTCCGTACAAAAGTTATTATATTATCTATACTAATATTATAAAGCTGAAGAGTTTGTTTGTTTGTTTGTTTGTTTGAACGCGCTAATCTCAGGAACTACTGAACCGATTTTGAAAATTCTTTCACTAATAGGAAGCTACATAACTCCTGAGTGCTATAGGCTACTTTTTATCCCGGGAAAATATTTTTGTCCCGGAAAAACTTTTTCACGCCGGCGGAACCGCGAGCTAGTTGCTAATAAGTCGCTGCCTTATCTGACATGTCCGTGTAACAAGACGTTTCGGTATGCTTAAATTTTGTAAAGAAAACAATATTTTGGAAGGTAATATGCCAATATACGCATTACGACTATGTGAACGTATGTTCTAATGAATTTTACAAAGGTATTTTGTTATTTCACGGTAGATTGAGTTACTAATGAACAGGCTCAAAATTTTTGTATGACAATTTTCCCATTGTCCGCTCTATACTTTGGCAAATAACTACCGAACCAGGCTAAAAAGCGCGCCTTTTATCCCGGTAAAACTTTTTGACGCGGGCGGAGTCGCGGGCAAAATCTAGTATGAAATAAGTCTAAAATGAATCTAGGCCCAAATGCACACTTCAAAATCCCCGAACTAGCGAAATGCAGAGTAATCACAAATTACGACACTTGAACCTCTCCATTACAATGTAATTATGTGTCTATTGTGAACACGCGCTAATATATCTATACATCTATTACGTGGTAGTGTAATGCAACGTTATATGTAATTACGTGGAGCGGCGGGCCAGCCTGTTTGTCGCCGGCCTTGCGATAGAAGGCCACCCGCGAAAGTGCACTGCGCAATACCAACTCATTATGTTGATTAATGATCATTTTTATATGATAACTTGACGGTAATTTTAGAATTAATTTGTTAATTCACTTTCATTATACGTGTGTATGGTTTTGTTTGTATTTAAATTCACATACATACGGGTACCTATGTAAATTTACCTAAATATATGCCATAGATAGGCTCCTTATTTTATGGATTCATTACATAAATTAATTACATGATGAGTGTAAAAATCATCGATTAATTAAATGAATAGCCTCAACTTGGTTATAATGTAACACATGACAAGATATGACAAATAAATTGCTGCCGGTATCGACGCCTATCACAAAAAATATTTATTATTATTTATTCATTTGTATTTATAATCATTAGGAACTATTACACAGTTTGCAATTAACGTTGTCTTATATTACCTTAGTAATATTTTTTCATAATAACGAGGAAAACATAGCAAGCTATCAGTGTGTCATAACTCATAACACTAGTGTTTCCCAAATGTCGCAATCTTGAATTCGCGACAGGTAGCTCTGGTATTATATTATTATAATAATTATTATCAATCTATTATTCCATTGTGATCGATTCTATAAATTAATTTTATGTAAATCGACAGTTATTAGATAAAATCGTGAGGTATTGAGGTAGCCTTTAGCTCGAAAGTTGGCTGTCTTTTTTTAAAAGTCGGCAACGCACCCACGATTCTTCTAGCATTGTGAGTGTTCAAAGGCGGCGGTTATCATTTACCATCCGGCGACCCACTTGACCTGGCTACTATTCTCGTACCGAATATTCTGGAAAACGATATCGTAAATCGCAAGTACTTCTCAAGTATGTTGAACATTCCATGCTAACAATCACTAGGACTTTTACTACTTATGCACCGCAAAGTAAACACCAATAGAATGGTATCAAAACGTTTCACGGATCTATTTCTACTTTATGTGATACTTGAGGCATTAGTAGAAAGTGAACGTTGAGATGCGGATGCGAGCACTCGAGATGTCCAGCTGGTTGTGAGTGCGCGGCTATCGAGCCTTTGACGCCTTTGCATAATATCAAGTTCTTACAGTTCAGGATATGCTCACGCTTCCTTATGATATTGTGGTTAGAAATTTCATCCTAATGGATTCTTCAACTCACGATTGTATATTGGATGTGTTTAAAATATAAGTTACAACATGCAATGCCACTAAGAAATAAACTTTATTATGATTGCATAATAAAGGTTATTTCTTAGTAGCATCTATTTTTAATTAAAATATTCAAAATGATGTATTTTAAGTATACGACTTTACTATTTTCGTCAATAACGTTCTATTATAATCCTGTTTTACATCCTGATCGCAGTGCATAATTTTAAACAAAAGACATTTATGTAACCTAGTTAAAAGCGTTTTTCAACACAAGCTACCTAGAGACGGGAGTTACCGTTGTTATTATTATAATTTTTATATTTATAATTTGGTGAGTAAATAAAATTAATATTTTTTGTCTGTCCGCGCTATTAGAGACGGTTGTTTGAATTAACTGAATAATTTTGGCAGATCTTATATCAAGGTACAGATATGTTCAAAGGTTAATATGGGTACAGTATATCATAAAACGGAAGTATATTTGCGAAAGACTGCCACGGTGGCGTAGTTGTATTACAGTACGACTGCAAAGCTGAGGTCTCGGGTTCGATCCCCGGGTCGGGCAAAGTGATATTGAGTTTTTCTATTCAGTATCAGCTCGGAGTCTGGAATTTGTGCCCGATATGGCGATAGGCTCGCCCCCTATCACATCATGGGACGGAATAATGGCGAAAAGTGGGTGCACTAATTGCGCCTCTGCCTACCCCTTCGGGGATAACAGGCGTGAGTGTATATGTATATATGTATGTATATTTGCGAAATAAAAAAAATGTTCACGTTGTGTGCTGAGTGTTCTACGGTACAGAGGTAGAAGTAGAGGCAAAAAATGGTAGGAAGTATTAAATAGGCCTGATGATAATTTTAAAAAGTTGTATGTTAATAATTTTTTTATTGTCGATTGCCGCTACGTTGACATTCACTGATTTTTGTCACGAATAGCGAATGGCGAAACGAAAGATATAAAGAATCTTTTAATTTGTATGTTTGAATATAGACTATAAAGGTGTTATGCAGCTTTATAGCAGAGATAAATTATTTGTTCAAAGTTGCTAAAAGTGATGACAAATACGTTTATAAGCATATAATAAAGTAAGAAAATCGTACTTTATTTTGACGCCATGTACTTTGTTTTCTACCTTGAAATAATCCATATACTTTATTTGCACAAAAAAGGTGGCAACCTTAGCTCTACCATACGTTAATGAGATCAGCTATTTTCTCATTTTACAAATACAATTAATTAGATAAGCTGGTAAGTATTAAGAAAAATCCTACTAATATTATAACCGCGAAAGTTTGTAAGAACGTTTGTTACACTTTCACGCAAAAACTACTCCACGGAATTCGATTAAATTTGGCACTCGGGTAGATCATGTCCTGGAATAACACAGGCTACTTTTATCCCGGGAAAACTTATTCACGTGGGCAGAGCCGCGGGCAATGAGAAATAAAGAAGCATCAACCGATTTTGATACCGACACATTTTTATTGTTCTTGATAAACCTAGCTACTTTTTTTCGTATTATTAAAGCGATTAACATATATTTCTGTTAAATTGACAGTAAAATCTAACGATGAAAGCAGAATTATAAAATCGGTATAATGTTGAGAAAGAAAGAAAACATTTTATTGACACTGAGGTAGGAACATGGAACAAATAAATATCTACTAATAAAAAAAAGTAACAAAAAAGAAAAATTAAGGCTGAATTATGATTGAAAACAATAGTTTTCTTTATATATTTTACTAGCTTTTGCCCGCGGCTCCGCCCGCATTAAAAAGTTTTTCCGGGATAAAAGTCCCAGTTTGTATTTTCCCGGGATAAAAAGTAGCCTATGTCTTAATCCAGGACATGATCTACCCGTGTGCCAAATTTCATCGAAATCCGTTTAGTAGTTTTTGCGTGAAAGAGGAACAAACATCCTTACATCCTTACATCCTTACATCCAAACATCCAAACATCCATACATTCTTACAAACTTTCGCCTTTATAATATTAGTAGGATAACAAACAAATCAATCCGACAAACATCGGAGTTTAAATAATCGACAGACACCGACTGATGACGAGATCTTGTGAAATAGTGGCCCTTCTTAAATGTTTTTTTTACATTTTAGTTACAAAATATTGATAAATATTATATTTGCATCTTCCCTATTGTGAAAAAAGTATGATTTACATGAATGACCACTCGATAGTTGAGATAAGACACTGCTGGACCGATGTAAATTGACCACTCATTCTACCTACTAAAGTGGGCTATGTTTGACTTTGCATATACTATAATTAGTCATTTAAAACAATTTCCTACTCTTGAGTCTACAAGTTTTTATGGATACCTAATAGTAAAAGTTGATAATCGAGATGATGTGACTTCTTATTCGACTATAATTTATGCTACTATTAAAGCGCAGTGGATGTCAATGCCCCTTATAGCAAAAAATGTTATCAATATCAGTATCATATAGGAATAAAATAAGTTTTGTATGAGTCAGTGAAAAGCGAATTGTACATACATCATTAATGACTATATACCCCCTTGAGAACAAATGCGTTAACATATACTTTTTAATATGTATGCATGAATTATTTGACCTATAGTTTCTACATATTAATTATATTATAAAATTATTGTTTTGTATGAAATAAACATTAGGCATAAATAAATTCTTAATAAATTAGGATTTAATTTTATAGGTGTACTAACTTTTGCCCGCGGCTTCACCCGCACGTAAGAATTTTTCCTGGACAAAATTCCCGCTTTACAACTTCCTGGGATAAAATGGTCCCTTCCCAGGGTCTTGAACTATCTCCATACCAAATTTCATCGAAATCTGTTCGGTAGTTTTTTAGTTTATTCCGTACAAACTTTGCCATTTTTACCCAATTAGGGATTGAATTTCGCAAAATCGTCTTAATGAGCACCTACGTCCTAAATGAAACCCCATGCAAAAGTTGAGACTCCTAGCATTTGTAGTTTCCAAGATTTTGTGATCAGTGAGTGAGTGATATTTCGCTTTCATAAATATAGATTACAAACATAATTACACATTCATAACAAATTGTAAAATAAATAACATTTAAGTTAAATATACACATACACAAAAGTAATTTCAGACAATTTAAAATAGTATAACATAGTATAAGTAGTAACATATTTAGTATAGACTTCCAAAAAACAAACAAGTTTATAATACACAGAATAATAGCTCCACAAAGTAAATTAAAATGATCACCTTGAGTAGATGTACCTCTTTTATAAATGTGGTTTTATTTTTAGTATCCGCCTTTTTCAATTATAGTTTAAGATTAGACCTTGCCCCCAAATGGGCGCTAGAATATAATTGGGCGTCATCGGAACCGTAAATTAAATAAAACCAAAATTCTAAAATCTCAACGTTCTCGTAAAAAAAATTTAATGAAGTTTAACATTTGATTCATATGTAATTTACTACAAATAGCGTTTTTTTATCGCGTGTTGTTTCAGTATTCCATTATAGCCAATTTGGTTTCTTTGAAAATTCGTGTCTGCATTTTAGAAATCAATCTTACATTTTGTACAATAAACGTATTTTGTATCATAAAACGATCGTTACTTATAAAGGGGTAGAACTTAAATAAAAGACCTAAAAGATTTAATATTTAGAATTTGGGTTCTATGTAATTCTATGATGTCTCTGTTGTTTTAGAATTAATACTGATTCATGAATACTTCCCTTTAATGTCTGTGTATATTGACTGCCCGGTGGCGTAGTTGTATTGCGTACGCGTTACGAGTACGATTTGCGTGCTGAGGTCCTAGGTTCGAATCCCGAGTCGAGCCAAAAACACCGTGACTGGGTTTTTCCATCTTAAAAATTACTCAGTCGCAGCTCAGAGTCAGTAAGTTGGCGGTGTGATACCTCCGTGTGTCGGAGAGCATGTAAAGCCGTTGGTCCTGCGCCTGATCTCTCTCCGGTCATGTCGGATTGCCGTCACACTGGACTATGAGGGTATAGGAATAGCGAGTGCACTTGTGTATTGCGCACACACTTGTGCGCTATAATATTTCTTGCGTACCTGGCTTTATATCCGATGAGATTGGCCGCCGTGGCCGAAATTGTCTAGGAAGGATTATTATTATTATATTCTGCTATGAAGCAGCTATAAATATGGTCGATAAATAGGTAAATAGAATCATCATAACCAAAATAACCAGTCTAGTCTACATTTAAAAATGTTCTATTCTTCAATGTCACATTGAATGTTTTTATTAATGTAATACGTAACATTTAGTTAAGATAACGCTGGTTAACGTGCAGATTATCTAAATCTGTTAATAAACGTTGTGAACGTACATTACTATCACTTTATTTACCATCTCATATTCATCATACATTTATGATTCATTTTAATTAAACCTTACTCAATTTCTTAATGAGAGATGGTAAAAGTAATAAATGTATATATTTTATAGAAATAAGGCCAAACCGCATTAGGCCAACGTGGTTGACTAAGGCCCGAACCCTCTCAGTAGTAGAGGAGGCCCGTGTCCAACAATGGTACAGCATATGAAATGATAATTTTTGTTGTTAAATGTGTTTTTCAATTACAGATAAATTCAATAAATTACTGAACCGGTTTTATTTTCAAATACGTCGAAATAACCATAAAATGTAAAAATATATATTCCTTAAACCACACAAATATACACAATAACTTAAAAATCCTTAAAACTGGAAATAGAATATTGAAATTTGTCTACCTACCAGTTTGCCTACTCTACTATAAAAACAGTTTCTAAAAATGATACCTAGATGTGAGTGATATTTATGTAGGTATAAGATAAAACTATTTGAGTATAATAAACAACATCCGCTGGTCAGGTTATTATATTGTAAAACAAGAAAAATCTACTCTTAGGTGTTCAGAGTAATTGTTCAAATTATGTCGAGAGGCGTAACGAAAAAATTAATATTAAAATCGCCGCGTGAATAAATAATGTTTTTTATATTGTTCTAATAATTCGTGATTTTAATCGTTGTCAATTTATTTAATTCGTGCGTTTTGATACGGGCAGTGAGAGATAAAATTATATTCTAACGTTTTATTAAAAATACCTTCTCTGGAACCGAAAGTATAGAATTCTCGTATTTGAGAGTACTACCATAAGTTATAACTCATGTAGGCTTATGTTGTCGCCTCAATGACCACGCTCAAAGTTTATGGAATATCGCATTCCACTATCGAATAGCTTCCATCAATAAACGCTATAAATAAGTATTGACATACTATGTCTACTGTATAAATCATTGTCTCGGTGGCGTAGTTGTATTGCGGTACGACTGCAATGCTGAGGTCTCAGGTTCGATCTCCGGGTCGGGCAAAGTGATATTGAGTTTTTCCCTTCAATATCAGCCCGGAGACTGGAATTTGTGCCCAAAATAGCCTCGACCACATCACATCGATCACATCATGGGACGGAATATACACTACGAAAAGTGGGTGCAACTTGTTGCGCCTCTGCCTACTCCTTCAGGAATACAAGGTGTGAGTGTGTTATATTAATACAGTACGGAAGCTCTCTTTTTATGGACATACGCTATGTATAAAGGAGCTAAAGGATTCTTATCGAATTATTCCATATTGAGACGTTTCAATTGACGTATAGAGCGCTTTGGCGGTCACTATGGACATTTTTTTATTCCTTATTCAGCGTGACAAATGCTTTTGAAACATCATATTCTATTAAATAAAAATCTTACTTTATTGTGGTAGACAAGAGTCTTGTAGAAGTAGAGACGGAAGTATTATTCGTATTACTATTAACACAAAATAATTATTTTCACTGTCTCCATGGCGTAGTTGTCACGCGTGCGCGGTACGACTGAGGTCTCTGCTTCGAATCCCGGGTCGGGAAAAATTATTGTTTTTTTCTGAGACTGGAATTTGTGGCCGATATGGTGATAGGCTCGCCCTCCTATCACATTATGAGACGGAACACACACGGTGAACAGTTCGTACCCTTGTCGCACGTCAGCCTACCCCTTCGGGGATAAAGGCGTGATATGTTTTTTGTAAATATTGGGAGACTGCCTCGGTGGCGTAGTTGTATTACAGTACGACTGCAAAGCTGAGGTCTCGGATTCGATCCCCGGGTCGGGCAAAGTGATATTGAGTTTTTCTATTCAGTATCAGCCCGGAGTCTGGAATTTGTGCCCGATATGGCGATAGGCTCGCCCCTTATCACATCATGGGACGGAATGACGGCGAAAAGTGGGTGCACAAGTTGCGCATCTGCCTACCCCTTCGGGGATAACAGGCGTGAGTGTGTATATGTAATTATTGGGGCATATCTGTTTCTCCAAGCTTGCATAAAATGACTCTTACAAATTAGCACCATTGATAAAAATGTCTAAAGTCTAAACTACTCGTACATAGATAGGTGTGCTCATATAAAACAGTACGCACACCTACGATTTTTCTCAATCCGATTACGATAAAGGTGTTAATTGCTAAACAAAACAAAAAAACACATGTCCAGCCACATTGTAGGTCATATTATTTCAGCGAAATACTCGACTGATACGTAACATCTTATTACGAAGTCAATAGATATTAACACAGAGTACAGTTTTGAGGAACCATATTTGTTAGGAAATAATTACTATCTTAATGTGATCAGAGCTTTTAGTAATTATCTTCTATGCAACGCATAGTCCTAGATGGAAAGATCACTAAACATTGGCTCGGTTTGTTTTTAATCTGTTATTTACTTTCAGGTATTTAACCAATAGTCTAAGGTTATTTAGAAATAACTATGTGATGCTCGTGGCACCAAATGCGAATAGTAGTCCCATTGTATGGTATTCCGGGTAAAAATATAGCGCATACATTAATCTTAGTCTGTGTGCCAAATTTAAATCAGTTCAGCAATTTCTGCGCTTATTTCTAACAAAAATAACATTAATTTTTTTTAAGCCCAAACTGTTTCACGAACACAGCGTAATGTATGCTTAACTACTTACACCTGCTGATGACAAAACAAAATGCTAAGTGCGCCATATTTCATGGCTACTTTTCTCCGTAGTTTTTGTAAGAGGCTTAATTTTAAAAAGTTGTAGGTTGTGATAGTAGAATCAAAATTATAATGCGTTACAAATTGCAATAAATGTAAAAAAATTAAATCAAACGTTAAAAGGTAATTACCAAGACACATATATTCTTTTCTGTTAAAGTAATACATTCAAATTAGTTTGAAAGGTCAGTACAAGATAAGATTAATTCTGTATATGCAGGAACGAAATTAATTGAATACCTTAGTACAATTGGATTTGTATTTATTACCACAGACAAATCATTGGATTGTGTATACATAAGTCATTTATAACGGAGATGTATTAACTAATTAGATTTATTTAGTCTATACGCCATAGATTGTAGACCTGTGCTACAACAGTCGGAAATCAATTAAATGAACACGGGTTTTCGAAACTTGACTCCGCACACGGTGCTAGATCAAAGTTTCACTTTAGCTCATCGTCTCTTGAAAGCAATCTGTCGACATAGCAAAATTATTACCTGCCCATCGGCGGCCAGAAATGCGTGCTAAATGAGATCTATTTTCTAAATTGTCTCATTCGTGCCTCAATTATATTTGTCGCTTGTAAAGAAAACTTTCTTTTTAAATTCCATAAAAAATGTAACCACATTATATTGAAAATTTGAAGTCAGGTAATTTATTTTTTATGATGTGCCATACTTTTACTACGTTTCTATTTCAGTAAGTTCGAAAAAAAAAAATAGAATGTATACAATGTGCCCGTATCGAAAAAATGCATCGCAGGAACAACACGCAGGAAACGTGAACTGAAAATTGAATTCTATAATACCGTATTAGTGACTCAAAATATACGCGGCACGATCGTGACTCATGTGGGCCCAAATACAAAATTTTGCCTGTCTTGGACGAATGCTGGTGTTTATCAAAGATCTAAACTTATTGTTTTATAGGGCGGCCTTGTTCCTACGGTCTTATTTGATTTATCATGCAATTCATTTATTTATAACTGACAATAAATTAAAGATTTACAATGGTAGACATAAAAAGTTTGGATATCTGTCTGAATCACGCTTTTGTTTTATTTTACCCGCGTGGAATACTTAGTCAAAAGCCTAGGATGGTGCGATGCGGCGGTTACCATTAATTTTAACGGACCGCGGTTTGTCCTTCCATTTAAACGTACCTGTTATTGTTTATTTCTCTTGTCCATTCGGAATGCTCGCCAGAATTGAATGTTAAAGGTCGTAAGGTTAATTTCGGTTTGACTTTAACTTACGATGCAAAAAACCACAGGTATCATAAAAAATAAAGCTATAATAGATGCAGCTTTAGTGATTTTCAAGCTAATTTAACCTAAACGCAATATAAATTATAATCTACGTCTGATTACAAACTATATGACTCAGTCAAAGATAAAAATACCTAGAAGATAAAAATGCGAATTGTTCATAGAAATTGGTAACTATGCATGAGGGGTAAAGGTAAGTAAACACAATGGAGCTATATTATATATTAATACTAGCGGCCCCGACAGACGTTGTCCTGCCCTAAAAAGGTAACTAAAATGGCTATTAAAAAATAAGGGTTGATCGTAGAGGGGTGAAAATTTAGGGTTGTAGGTATTTTTGTATGCTGTATCATAAAAAAATTAAAACAAAAAAATTTTGTCTGAAAAAAAAAAATTTAGGGGTGGTCCACCCTTAACATTTGGGGGGATGAAAAATAGATGTTGGCCGATTCTCATAGATACCGGATAAGCACAAAAAATTTCATCAAAATCGGTCAAGCCGTTTCGGAGGAGTATGGCAACGAAAACTGTGACACGAGAATTTTATATATATAGATTATATGCGAGCATTGGTTTTAAACTTAATAAGAATAAAGTCACAGTACTATGATAATTTGTTATGGCAATTAAAATGATTGCTGGTTTACTTACAAGTCCATCACAGGCAGACAGTGCGACCCTGGAGGTGGGCTGCCCCCTGACGGAGCCGGTGTAGTGGCACGCCGTGACTTCTGGAGAGGGTCGGTGCCGCGTCCTTCCGTTCTCGCTGTGTCTCTCCACTATCATGGCCGGGGTTATGAACGTCACCGACGGCCTACAAACAAGAAATTTTGTAAGTATACACTACGCAATCATATTAGTGCAATGAAGGTGGTTGCAATGACTCTTTAGTTCGGTAATCGTATTGGTAAGTGCACTAAATATACCCATCAGGCTCTGTGTGCTACGACCGTACAATTGGACTGCATGTTCCGATATTGCAGTCGTCCACTGCTCTATACATTTTTTAATTCTCTCTTTGTGAGATCACAAGAAGATTCTCATTTTAAAATGCTTTCAGAGCATCGACAAAACAATCATTTAAATGTTACCGGCCGCCATTTAAAAACTTATTTATGAACGATTTCTTTAAATAATGTTGTTTTTTCTATTTAGAGAAAATCTAATGATCGCGGCTATTGTACCTTCTAATTACTTATTTCTAAAGTATGAATAATTAAAGTTGGTTTTATCTGTCCAAAACTGCTCGACAATTGGATATCCTAAAGTAGTTTTAATCTAAATAAGTAAAGAGTTTCTTAAGACCTTACTTTTAAGTGCCTTATATAGTATGTTATTCTCATTTCCTTACTGCCCATTTGAGGAGTTTAACCTAGATATTTTCTATCTACCTAATTCCAACACGTACATATATGGCCCGGATTCACTTTAAATTAAATTTTATTTTGTAAAATAAAAGTGCTATAACTTATGAGCTCGTATAAACAAAACTATGCCGAGTTGTTTTTGTTGCTTTTCAGATCGTTATCCTCGAAGGACCATAACGACATAATTAGAATTCTCGGGCGGAAGGCGCGCCTTATTCGACGAGGTCTCCACATTTATCTGCACAGTCTTTAGCAACATCCCGCGTGACTGAGATTCTTGTGCGCACCAATAAAACCAGAATGTATTAGCTACCAGTTAGACTGTGTGCAGACAAATACTACACTATTTATAAAGCGTACCCATTTGCGTGAGTTACATTTCTCTCGTGCCCACTCTTTGTCATTTTGCACCCGAAGACTTATTGCTTCATAAACCGCCACGGCTTTTAGCGTCGAATACGTTTCAAATTATTTATTGAAAGTCGTGCCATAAAGTTTAACGAGAAGACGGTTATGCGCTGTCATGACAATATGAGATTGCAATGTACAATAAGTTTTCGTTTTCGCATTTTATGTGCACTAAAAATCAGCAAATCTTTTAAGGGTTATATTGTATACATTTTTATATTAAAATTCCCACTTAGATCAAGTCCTTAAATATGAGTAAACTCCAGGCAACTATTAAGCGAAAGTTGTGTAATAAAGCTTGTTAAAAGATTTGAGAATACCTAGAAGATAAAAATGCCTGGGAATAAGATTTTTTTTGTGTGTGATTTTCTTTGGAATCGTTGTCGTTCCATCCAGTACATAATATATATTTCTATTTTTAATACGTACTAATCTGATATAATTAATTGTAAACGGCCAGGGTATGACATACACTGTAACAATCTGTGCTTGCGGCGGCGTCATATGCCAGGTCGGCCACTTCCCTTCAACATGGTCGAGGAAGCCGATGTCTGGCACAGGCGTCATACTCGTGAAGTGTGAACGAGTGCTGCTTGTGTGGACTTGACTTGCTTGCCCTATTCGCTTACTATGTCCAAGGACTTTAATAAAAATCTATATGTATTTTTTGTGTTATACACTGTAGGTAAGTACCTAATTTACACCTTCGATCTGATTTTGAAAAGAGCAACCCTAGAGTTTCTTGTCAGTTCTTCTCTGGTGGAAACTGCTTTCGGAACTGGTGGTAGAGTAAAAATTGACTGATTCTAAGTAATGTTCAACATTTTATGGATTCGAATAAATGATTTCATTTCATTTCACTAAAAAAAATGTCGAACATTGAAAAATGCGAGTGGATAGCAATTATTCAAGTTGCGGTTTAAGCGCATATCGGCCAAGGAATCTGTCCACTATGGCGACGAACGACGACCATAAAAAGTAGATTTTGCGCTGCCACACGGTCAAGATTTATCGGGCAGAGTCGACCTTAGATACCGAGCAAAATATGACCAATTGTGGACTGCAGCGATATATTAAGTGGAAAAGAAGGCTATGGTAATATATTGCCGCGGCTTTTTAACGTCACGTGCCATGGTGCTTTGAGTTGTTTCGAGTTGTGATATGTCTAGATTTTATAAAAATAGAAGCTACGTCCAGACATAACCTAATATATTCATTAAATATCGTACACATAGATACCTAACTCTGGCGACAGGAAAACATTAAGCGTGACGAGAATTATTATTATTTAAATATGAATTGTGCAGCCACTCGTCGAGTTTGCTACTAAATATTATGATTCCAGTGCACGTCAAAGTTATATAAAATACTTTAAGATATATCTACTTTTAAATATGGCATACAGTCTGCAATAAAATGCATTTAGATTTCACAGTAGCCAAAGATTAACATCAAAAACCATATTTTAAAAGGACTTTGTTAAACCTAAGGCCATCGTTTCATTTTAGCAAAATAATATTTTTACCTAAATTTATGTAACTGCCCCTTGTTCTCGTATACTTGGTATCTTTTGTGTATAAAAATAATCCTTTCCAAGTTCATTTGCATGTGAATGATCGCCTTATTCCAACTTCAAAAAAGTCTTGACTGGACTACGGTATTTTACTTATTAATAACCTATTTCTATTCGCTATTACGCGATATGTTATATAAAAAAAATCTACAACTCTGTATTGCTATAGTAATTTACAAAATAACCGGGAAATATACAATAAGCCACACCATAAAGCTAATGGGATGTTAACGTCCAAAAAGCCAGCTATAAATTTTCAGCTACACTTTATCGGTTTATAACCTCAGTGCAACATGACATCTAATTACGGAGCACTTTAGCTCAAGTGGCGCCACAAAGCTAATATACTGTTGTTTTAGCTTATCAGCCTTGGACGGGGTGAGCTGTCGATCGTCAGGCAAACAGTCAGAGTGGCGAGTGCGGCGCAGATAACACTCATTACGGCAATTAGTGGAGGTAAACACGGCCGGCCCAGATACGTTGGGCCGCGGTGATACCAGCCTCTAGTGGATAATCTCATGGCTTATAATCACATACATCATCGCGCCCACAGTAACATTAGTCCTTGAGATTGTTGCTGCAGAGCCGCGCCGACCCTAGGCAGCGCCTGTGTGCGAAATCTATGAAGTGCTTCTGATTTTTGTCGTTCTATTTCGACATCATAATTTTTTATTATTCAACGTTAACCTTTCTTGGCTCATTGTGGAGCGCAGATAATATTTTTATTAGTTTTAAGAAAATGAACTTATGTAAATCATTTGTAATAAGATCATGCAGTTGGCTATTGTGGTGACTGCGGCGGTTCTGCTATTAACACATAGCTCATAATTTAAGTAGTTTAAAGTTTAAACAACAGCCGTGAGTATGGTCTTGGGAGACTTGTACCTACTTTCTTACCTACTCAACTGCAAAGAATGTGTTATAGTATACTAACTATAATTTTTATTAATTTCTATAATCAACGTTAGCATGTCATCCTGATTCCGGCGCCCCTATTGCTTTGGCGGCTGTGTGCCCCGCACACTTCGCACATAGGGACGGCGCGGCGCGGCCCTGAGTAATTGAGTTTACACAATTCCACAGACTATACCAGTGATCCTAACATACTGTTGGTCGCATAAATCGACATGTTAACAATTGCCATTTAAATTATACAAGGAGCGACGACTAAATCAATGTTTTCGAGAAACAGAAAATTATATGATTTTTATTACAAATTTTTGTGAGTCTTACGCGCAATTTTTTCTTACAAATTACACAAGTAAATATTTTCTCGTATTCAACAATTCGCTTTGTTTTGTTAAATAAACGGCTCTTGAAGTACCAATCAAGGCCGATGTAAGAGTAAATATTGTAGGACCATCGTAAAGTAAATCGGCACATTTTTGTACTGATTAGATGATTTTTATGTTCAACGCTTTTAATACATACTTGTTAGTCATCGCAGATGCCTAATACTCCTGACTTATAGCTTTCTTCCAATTTACTGCATTTTTATTGATTACACAGCTGGATCGAAGCTCTAGAATTCTATCATAATTTTGAATTTATTTTAGCATATGTAGGGAAATTTCAAACAAAAATTCACGTACGAATTGCAGTAAATCTCTCTTCGAATTCGTGTAGAGGTGTTAATTACTTAAAGGTGTGATAATATATGTAGGTATTTTAATAGTGTCGCCGTTTGAATGGTAATAAAATGTATCGCGCGAAAGCTGGTTTATACCAATTAGGTTGGTGCGTGTTTAATGCAAGATAATGTCCTTATATGCGCAGACGACATCGGCACTCAACCGAGACCTTTTGATAACTGCGTGATTAGAAATACATAAAAGCTGCAGTTAGCATGCAAATGTTTCAAGAGTTCAGTCCAGCGCAGCTCAATATTATGACTAAATACGAAAATTAGTACCTTCTGATTCATCGCTAATTTATAGAATATGCCTTCTGTCCAAATCGGGTTTGAAATGAGGTTGATGTCAGAACATTTTTATTTTCAGTTCTCTTAGGGCTTAGGCTCTCAACCATTCGGTCAATGTATGCTTCCATTCGATCGCGCCAAATGTAGACGGCCTAGTTCAGTATTAACCGATCCAGAGAACAATATCACTCTAGCCATTCGCCGTAAGAACGAGTTCTTACTCCTACACTCAACGAACCACAGTTCCGACCTCACCGTGTCCCTCACCCCCGGACACCCCCTACAGTTCCGGCCCGCGTGCCGAAGAAAGTAATGGAGAGGATTAGGTTAAAAACCAATTTTCCCACTAATCGCTGATGTCTCATCCTCGCCCAGTGACCGTCCTGAGCCGAAGTTCGTAACCCGTTAGTGGGTTGCCCTCAGTGCAAGGTCACTTAATTTCAAGGGTTGCCAATGCCTAAAGCGTTCACCCGTAAGTCCGGTGTGGCCAGGAAAGACGACTCGTGTCAGGCTACTGGCCGTTAGGTGCTAGGGCCAGGTTAAAAAAGTCAATATGTTTTTGCAAATATACGACAATGGTTACAATAAAACATTTAGCTTATAAGGATGCGTCCTGATGCATCTTGAACATAACATATATATTTTATAGTTTTGTTTTTTCGATAATTTGCGAGTCTTTGAAAGCCGAGAGGTTTTGTAATATCCGAGATTCCATCCTTCATATATCGACCCTGTTGTTCTTGGGGTTTCATTTATGTGATAATTTTTGCTGCGTTTAAAAATCGATTAAGTAAGTATGTAAGTTATCGCACTCGTGTCTGTATGATTCTGTCAACCCTTGTGTTGCATTTTCTTTAATTATTTTTCCTTTTCCCTGTTTTTTTTTCTTGTCATTTTGTCCACTGTACCTACATATAATGACAACTTGTAATTAAACTAATATTTAACCTTTTGTACAAAGCTTTATTATAACAAACTACGTAGTTAGTAGGTACTGAGGTATGATTTGTAAGTTGTTCAATATAAAAAAATATAAATAAAATTTGTGAAAGGAAGCATTTTTCTTTCACGTCATTGTATAATATTTTAGACATTTTTCTTGACAAAATAAAAAATGAAACTTTTGTGTTGCATGAAGTAAAAACCGCATTGTAGTTTAGAAACGTTGCCCTACCAATAACGGAGTTCGTGTTGATAATAATGGAAATGTAATAGCGTTCAGAATTTAGTCCCCAACTTTCACCAGCAAAGGTGTAATGTGGGCATTGTTAACGTATTCAGGGTATCCCAAAAGTACGATTAAAGCATGCCGGTGGGTGACTTGATTATTCTTGCTATAATTTCCTAAACTACAGACTAATTATGATCTGTAGTACTTGGGCGTATTTTTACGCTCGGTACTCTTTTTGGTCGTAACCGAAAGTGAGTACTCATAACTCACGTTTGGAGTACACATCGATTGGCGAACCCAATAAAACAACTAAGCCGATGCATTGTTTTTGGGCTCTTTATCCCGGGAACTTTCTCGACGTATCGGATAACGGGTGTGATATACATGGTGTAGGTAAATATAAATCTCTCAGAGTCTTGTGGTTTCGGCGTCCTGCAGTGCAAAGCTTTTATTTTATTACAGCCTCTTACGAGGTCTTTGCACTTGAACTCAATATACGTAGGTTCGGATACCAACAAACAGGAATGTTGTTACAAAAGGCACAAACAAACAAAAAAGTTGTTCTATTATAAATTGTGATATGTTGGAGTAACTTGTTAATGATAAAAATATTCGTCCACTGCAACAACGAGTGTTTTGTTGAGGGCAGTCTGATTTGTTTGTATCACCACGGTTCAAGTTCATCGTTCAAAAGTTTGAATAATTTAGAAGCGATTACACAAATATAATTTGTTATGCAAATGATTTGGACCTAACGACTTGGCACGCAGAACCTGTCTGCTCTTTTGATGTGTCGATGTTACAAATGCGAAAATTCATTTTCGACGCCCTCAATTTACCACTCCTATAGTTCATAAAGAGCGATTCTGATCAGATTGCAAATTTCGCTCGATAAAAGTAAACGACGTGATCGTAAGCCGATAAGAGTCAATTCCCAAAACGCAAGCATTATTAAAGTAAAATAATGCGTAAGAAACCATCGGAACGTAAAATAAACGAATAAAACAGCTCTCGATCTGTGGTTGTTTTGGTCAACACTTGCACCCAACAGGCTATTAAAGAAAATTATGGTCAATCATCACCTTACTCTTTACTTATTACGTAAAAAGAGACATAGCGTTACTAACGTTGCGGAATTCTTACAATGTTGACATAATGGCCGCTTAGTGAAAATGAGTTATACATACATACAATTATTTTAGATTTTCCTTTAACAATATTAGCTTTTTTGTAATTAATATTACACTTAACTCGTGTAATACACAATATTATTTTAGGCTGCCAGTCTGAAAATTGTGGATAATGTACACAAAATTATGTATTTCAGCTGTTTGAATGTTGATTGCATAAACAAAACTTAACTTCGGGCTGTCTATAACCTTGGCCTTGCGTATATTTTAAATTCATTATAGTATGGGTGGAGTATAGTTTGAGTTTTATACTATTTTATGTAAGACTAGCATATATCCGGATTTAACTGTATTAGGAAATTACAAAATCCCTCCTTTAGTGCTATTATTATGCTTTCTGAACGACCACTTAAAGATGAAAATTGCGTCTGAGTCAATGCTAGCAGTATTATTTCTGACAGGTTCTTCAAGAATCATAAATTTACAACATTGTAGGTGAGGTGGACAGAGGTCCGCCCAGAAGTTATAATATGGTTAACGTTTATCGCTTTGAGCGTGTATCAGATCTGATACTCAAATTAATATAAGATTTCCTTTTTATTTCATTTGTGTCACAAGTATCTGCTACGTTATATATTTTTTGTGACTTGCTTAATTTTTACAAGGATACGCCTTTTCCATGTCCGTAATGACTTATTGCTCAGATATGGGCCTGATAGATTACCATATTTCTTATTATAGAACATTTATATTGTCTACTTGATTTTGCCGGGGAATCTCAAGAATTTTAGTTATTAAGTAAAAATAATGCCAATGTAAAAAGGTTTTTATTAATTACTTCCTCATTCATACTAAATATAAGTACAACTACGTGACACATTTTTGTCTAAGGTTTTCCAAGTTAAGCGATTGTGGACAGTGAATTGTGTACATAATTTTTATTAAGAATTAGAATAATAATAATAATAGTCTATTTGCACAGAAGAGATATGACTTAAAGAATGGGTGTTACTCTAGATCCTGAACTAGCGTTAGCTGTATCTCAGGAGCCAGTGTCTTCCCCTAACAATACATGTAGCTGTTTTTATACAAATAAACTCGCCTTAACATTATGTAATTAGCACATACAAAAATGTCAAAAATGTCACTGCCTCGGTGGCGTAGTTGTATTACAGTACGACTGCAAAGCTGAGGTCTCGGGTTCGATCCCCGGGTCGGGCAAAGGGATATTGAGTTTTTCTATTCAGTATCAGCTCGGAGTCTGGAATTTGTGCCCGATATGGCGATAGGCTCGCCTCCTATCATATCATGGGACGGAATAATGGCGAAAAGTGGGTGCACTAGTTGCGCCTCTGCCTACCCCTTCGGGGATAACAGGTTGAGTGTGTATATCTATGTATGTAAAAATGTCAATAAAGAAAAAGTATTTTTATTAGGTGTGAAACGTGTTGTGTGTGTGTATATGTGTATGTGTGTGTTTATAGTGAGGGTGTTTAATTGTAAATTAAAGAATTATCTCCATAATTTTATGTATAGATATATTATTAATACCAATTTATGCTACACATGTTATCAGTGTAATGTCGAATGGTTTTAAATGTTGTGTTTTAATTAAAAGACATGCGTGACATATAACACACGTTTATCAGTGTATCGTATTCAAATTCATGTGCAAATTGAGTGAAAATTTAAGGAAAGTTAGTACCAAGGATTTTTTGTTGATGACAATTGGAAAACATTTGCGAAATTGACACCGTACGAGTATGTGTTATTTAATCAATTGAAGTATTTACATAATGGCCTCCAAGGAATAATTATACGATCTTAATAATTATAAAAGAAATTATAAATTCTTGGCATTTATTGTAAACGTAAATGTGTGTCAGCAAAAGCGGACATTTAGCAAAGAAAAACATATTACATCTAATTGCAAAGTATATTAATTATGCAAACAATATTCAATTATAAGCGTATGTCTTGGGAAATAGTTCGAATTTTAAACGCGTGTTTTATGCTGCTGCCAGTAATATCTATGTCAGTCTTAGAGAATTTAACAGCATGTCATGTAGAACAATCAAAATGAATGCGAGCGAAAGCTCTGCTCTTTATTTTGATTCAACCATATTCGGTGCACGGGCGCTCCCACCACGGAGGGTCACGTTGCGCAATCCTTGCAATATTCATCGTTCATTGTATTACAATAATTGCCGCATAAATATGCATGAATTGTACTTCGAAGACCATACTGTGACTTTCAAACTGTCAAGTTTTTGTCCTGTAGTCATTAAAAATGCATGAATTCTACGTCCCAGTTACCTCGTGAGATGATATTCGACGAGGTCTCGCTCGGGTCGCACCCTAGTCCTTCAAAGCTGCTTTTATAAAGCACAGGTAATTTTTTACCACCATAAGGATAAATAACGGAAACGTATACATATTTATTCATTCAATATTTCAAGTTTCCATATAGTACACAATTAGTACAAGTAATTCCATATAGTACAATTTCCATTGTAGTATATTCCGCCTCTAACTGTAATAAAAGCTTACCACAAAACCTGAATTGTTTTGTACTGCAATGGGAAGGCCTATTATTACCATAATATTATATAAAAAATCAATCTAATATTTTTGCTACTAGACCAATGTAATAAACGTTAATTAGTGGACAACGGTTCGTTAAACATATGCCTAAACCTTAACACAAATCAAAACGCCTCCATCTCCCAAACCAAGATATGACCAAACATATTCAGAGTAAAATTAAGAAATAAAACACGAGCTAATTATGTGTATTCAAATCTAGCCAATTATATTGACCATTCCAATAAATTTAGTTTTATAGTCTAGATGATTCAGCTATAAATATAACGACCAATTATTCCGGCGCTCTGGATTTTAATTTTGCTATTGGAATTTCTATTAATTATACTTTATACATGGCCTATAAATTGGTTGATAAATCTGGCTTAGATTTTAATAACGAAACTGTGAATTTATTACAAAGGTCTGTTGTAATTGCTCCTTATCTTAAACATTAGTTATCGTTTGCAGACTAGTGTTTTACGCAATTTTATTGAATCACGCCGTCGTGTTGAATCACAGTCATGTATACTATCAATTGCACGTTTGTATTTTTGTCACGCATATAATTAACACGCGTTAGTTTGTAAATAAAGTTTATTATGGTTGTAAATAGTAATCGTACGGACTTAATAAGTTGCTCTCAGTGACACACATACAACGAATTGCGTAAGTGTTGTTCGTAGCTTGATTTACGATACGTTTGGAATCCAATGTTTCCTACCTTGTTTATATCTAGTGTAAAGAATTTAATCTTTCGAAATGTGCAAACTAATTCCGCAATGAATAAATACTAAATATTAGTGTGACAAGCTTAATCCTTTTTATGGTAATTGGAAAGGTTGTAATCGTATTTTATGTGATAGTTGATTTGTGTATTTATTCTCGTTTTTAGGTTAATCCGGTTGTTTTGTCTATTGTAGTAAGTTACGAACAGCAGGTAGGTTATTTTTTTGGATTTTCATTATTGTTCTTTGTTACGGCTAAAATTATTGATAAGTGGTTATCACATTCAGTACAGTGGTGGTAGGTCTCTCATATGTAAGAATCCGTCTGGGTGGGTACCACCGCAATGGCTATTTCTACCGACAAGCAGCAGTGTGCATGCACTGTTGTGTTTCGGTTTGAAGAGCATTGTAGCTAGTGCAACTATTGGACATAATAAGACTTAACATCTCATGTCTCAGGATGACGAGCGCAGTGGAATGCCACACAGTACTTTGTAACTGAAGGTGCTGAATGGTATTGCTACTGTTTATGGGTGGTCGTATCGCTTACCATCAGGCGAACGGCTTGCTCGTCTCGTCATTCAATGCCATAAAAAAACACTTTAAAAATATATATATTCTTACAAAGACACGAGAAATTCACAACATACGAAACAAAAAATGTTTGCTGCCAACTGTAGGTCATCGCTCCCTTTACTCGAGACGTCCTATGAGATACGTCTCTGAAAGCGATCTTAAACGTAAATTAGCTTATTGTGACAAGAATACATCGATACGAGTAAATAAATCAATTGTCGTATCCGAAGAATTGGTATTTAATCAGAGGAAATAATTTCAATCAAGTCTTTAGTACAACATTGAAGGTAATAAATAAGAAAGCATATAAATTATATTTATCCTACAATGCATCGTTTATTCACGAGGTCATCGGCTGTAGTACAAAATTAACACTAAGCACTCAGCCCGAGAATGCTGTTATGCCTTCCCGATTTGGAATTTATTATATCTAACCAAAGATAAAGTGAACATTAAGCTCGATTAGGAAAATTGTAAGCATTGGTTTGTCGGTCGGATCAGTTAGATTGTTGATTTATTAAATATTATGTTTATCTCTAACATTAATCGTTAGCAAGTTAAAATGTAGTTGAAACTTGAAAGGACAGTGTTATTCATTTGTATGGTATTTTCGTTACAATTCTATTACACTAGCTGCATATTTGTGGCTATTGAACGTTGTATTTTACATATTATTTATAATAGACATTAAACACATTGATACAGGATCCGTATAAGAATAGATTTTCCAGCTAAAAATATTTTCTAGAACTATGTAAACTATTTAAACACATTCTCAGAAAACAGAGAAATTAGAACAATAAATAAGGTGCGCCGACGGAAAGAAAACGCATTTCATGAACTTTGGACTCAGGCAGTAAACTTTTATTTTCAAGTATTTTTGTTTCCCAAAATACAGACTAAACTAACATCAGTCAGTACAGTCAATAAGTTTGTTAAAAAAACAGAGCGGATATAGCACGCAACATTTATTAGTTTTAGTAAGTAGTGCGTGCAGTAAATTAGGCGCCTAGCCAACAACTTGTCTATTAATAATAATATTATATCTCATGTATAACGTAATTAAAAGGTGGATGCTGGAAAGGACCTAGGAAGCAATTAAACATTGATCTTCTTGACAGATAAAATAAACACAGTAAAATAATGCGCCTCTTTAGGAATGGAATAAAAATGCATTTATTCCATTCCTAAAGAGGCGCAAATACTGCTATAAACTTTTTGACGTGCTAGATATCCATATTTTATGATAGGGGCAGAGGTTTTGCCATATTGGAGACACATTGTCATCTCGGACAACTCAGATATTTTTTCCGAATCGAGAAATTCAGTTTTCCTTTTATCTTAACTTTAGTTCATTCTTCTTTAATAAAAGTACGTTACAAATTTCAAAAAATTTATAACATTCGTTTATAACGATATTTGTTTTTATGTTTTCTCCAATTTATTTCTGATATTTTCTGTATTTATTTTCTTATATTTGAGTCGATGTTATACATTCTCATTTATTTTGTTATTTAAATTATTTTGTGGGTTTTATGCTTGGTGTTTTTAGACAATTATTTATTGCTAGTGCTTTATTCACCGCTCAACAGTCACAGACAATATAAGATCTATGTTTTGACCTATCAAAATTTGTCCGTGTCTTTACTCTTTCTACTTTCGACATTGGCAAAATCATTGCCTGACAGCGATGGAGCCATAAACTAAAGAATTGAATTGAATTGAGAAATTCAGTTTCTAGTTACGCGCTCTGGGAATCGAATTCAGAACCTGACAGTTCACAGCTCACACCCAGGCCACCGTCTCTTATTCAGTGTCAAGATAAGTATTATTATAACGAAAGAGGAATTAGACTGTATTTTATGACGACCGCATAGAGATCCCGTTTCAATGAATTATACATTGATCTTGGCTTAAAAAAATATTGAAGAGACGAGGTACAGTTTCAGCTAACTTTATGTTACATATTAACCCTTTACCGAAATACACTATACGTATCGAGTACACTTTCTTTATGTGACGAACTGTACATATATTTATTCTCCTTGTTTTTTTAATTTCAATGATTTATGTAGTACTTAACTTGCTCTAGTAAGTATGTTAAAACAACTTTCCTTAATTTTGTCGTGTCACGAATTTAAATATAGGAATTAAAGCGAAAATAATTAAATATTTGATCATCATGTAGATTTCCCGAAATCATAAATCAAAATATAAATATATAACATTACAGCCATAATGTTTCTTCGAAAGAAATTACTTCCTGACAAGAATGTCTGGCGTCGCGTCAGAGGCGACCACAGAACAAAGATAGAAGCTTCGTGGTGGCGACAATAGTTTTAGCGCCGTCTCGTATAAAGACACAAACAGATTTACAAAGATTTATGCGCATATTCCTTGGAACGACTTGACCGACGAACGTCACAAGGTCAAAAATCTTTATTCCCAACATCATAATGTCCTCATTACGGCTTTATTGAAGAGATACATTATCATTAGCGTAGTCTTTTATAATTGTGTTAATTTTGGATATATAAGTTGTTCGAACTATAAGGAGATGTCAGTGGCTCGGAATTCTTATTAGCCATTTTTTTTCAGAGATCAACAACGCAAACAAATCACAGACAAAATGAAATCAAATTGCACACCGGTTCTTGAACACATATAATTTAACAAATCGAATTAGACAAAATGTAAATAACACCTATAACAGCTGCTCATATTTGTTAGTGGCATCATTTGTAAAACTGATGTGACTGAAATAAATTCTCAAACTACTTTTGTATTAAAATTGATACCTAGAACTATCGCGCAAAACTGACATTCATAAAATTATTGGCAATGTACTACATCCCTCAGATGTGGTGCTAATAAATTTAATATATTTAATTAAGCTGTCACGTAGGGTTTGCGGCGTGGAGCCGATAAGCAGGCTCGAAACATTACTTCCTAAACAGATTCAATCACACGACACGGCCCGCACTGACTATAATTAGATGTGATTGATTATTTCAACTTTAATTTTTTGCTTGAACTCGTAGTACTAAGTGGGTGTTCGCTAGATAAAAAATCAGATAAAGAAGTTTACGAGTCAGGCAATATACTCATATCGAACAGAAATTATCAAAACCAGTGTTACAAATAAGTTTTAATATTATGTTAGTTGTAAATAAATGTTATGACAGATAAAGATGTGCCCCTCACGACAGTGTACTCAAGTTCGAATATTTGAGAAGGTCGATTCGCGATAGGCAAAAAATATATGTGTCAGTCGAGCGAGTAACCGAGAGCGGCGCACACGTATGTATGTGCGGCGTTACGTGCCAACCTCTTATCTATGCATGTAGCATTACATGTATCTCGCACGCCAAAATTTCACATGGCCCGGGTTATCAACAAAAAGATAGGCAAATCCGATAATGATGTATGCCTGTAATTTTGTAGCTGCAATTTGACACTATATGTTAAACTTGGTGATAGATTCGTTCGAGAGTGTCCGTAAACGCTTTTTCATTTAGGATTTTCACGTCGTATCCTGTGTGTTTTCATTTTTATTTCAATCTTGACTAGATGCATTTTATGCACGATGTGCAACCGGGCCTTGTTTATAGACCAATTAAAATTCCAATATTGGTATCGTGGGAACACAAGAGCTCGTGTCCTTCGCGAACCAGATGACTTTTCTTTTCACAGATACTTTCTTTTTAACGATTTCTATTGTGCCAAAATGTGTTTGCTTTCGATTCTATTTAAAGTCCACTGCATGTTTTGAAAAAAATATGAGGCAAATATTTGGCGCTTGATACTGGGATTAAGATTAACAATGACCAATGTTTTGTATTGGATCATAGTTTTATTACTACCTAAATTTCTACTTGTATCGGTTTACAAATGCAATTATCGTTAACCGAATTAGCGGTGCAGATAATCATTTAGTAAGTCTTCTTCATCTGAAATATGTGTATAACATGATATAAAAAAGTTTTAAGATTATGCAATAACTCTACTAAAAGCATATTCAAACATTTTAAGCTTTTCTACGTAAGGATAAGATGGGAAAATAATGAAACGGATAGTGCTTCTTCTTTCCGCACTAGCAAATTGCTATTCTTTTGCTACTTGTTACTTGACACTATGTTATGCGAGTGTATAGTATTGTATGACACCGGTGGGTAATTTAAACTAAATAAGGTGAGAACGATTTAACAGTCTATTAGCAACATTTGAGAGCATCCGAAAACCTCTTGGATTAGATTTACAAGACAAGGCTCACGATAGACTCGCCAGATAACATTTTAAAGGAATTGTACAAGCATACAATGCATCACGTTTTTTACTCTTTTCAGAGGCAGGGGCAGAGGCAAAAGACCCACATTTCAGCTATGTTCGCTCTCATGTAATAGGTGGTTAGCCACGCCATGCTATTACCTTTTACCATTTCAGAGTCTGGGCAGAAAGTTGACATTGAGTAGAATTCTAATAATACTACAACTAATGGCATCATAGTTATATTTATTTTGCCCTTTATCAGCAAGCCGATGTGACGATATTCCACATAAGAAGAAATAGGAGGATGTATAAAACTGATTTGTAACTCACCGCAGGTCCAGCCTGATGGGTCGGCCGTCGACGGTGAGGTTGTAGTGCAAGGAGTGTGGCTGCAAGTGCTCGGTGGCATGCAGGTCGCGGCGCGCACGCGCATGCCCGTGTTCATGGGCGTGCTGCACGGTTCGCGAAACCAGCGCGCCGTCGCGGGTCACCTTCAGTGGGTGCACCACTTGCACTTGTGATGGATCCAGGTGTCGATGGGAGTAGATACCTGCAACAAAATAATTTTTACAGTTTTTAAACTAGCATTTGCCCGCGGCTCCGCCCGCGTTAAAAAGTTTTTCCGGGATAAAAGTCCCGCTTTTCATTTTCTCGGAACAAAATGTAGCCTATGTGTTAATCCAGGACATGATCTACCCGTATGCCAAATTTCATCGAAATCCATTCAGTAGTTTTTGCGTGAAAGAGTAACAAACATCCTTACATCCAGACATCCATACATACTTACAAACTTGCGCCTTAAAATATTAGTAGGATTAGAAGTATAGTAGGATTAGCTGCCTTCAAATATCATCATTATGCAAATGGCTTCCTCACATTGTGTAGCAACTTTTCTAGAACATCTAAAATTGAGTATGTAAGTCATGTAATAGTAAACGGTCGACCTAGCGGCATTGATCTTGTGCTAAAATGTATGAAGAGCCCAAAGAAATAATTTCTGTAAAAAATCTCATTACCTAATCGCAAACATTGTCAAAAAGATAGCAAAATGACATACATTTCATCTTTATGGATTTCACCTCATTTCACCTTTACGTATAACACTTGAGCAAACGTCTAATTAGACTTGTTTATTTTAAGTACATTTTCTCTTAAATATTTGTATAAATATTGTATTCTTTCGAATAGTCACTTTTACTTAATATATACTGTTAAGAATTCAAAGATTGATGCACACTATATTTTGCATAGAAACGATAAAGCTGTTAACCTACATATCATTGTTTTGCGTAAATGGCAGTAAATGAAACTGTATCGAATATGACGGTGCTTTCCAGGAAAAACGGAAACAAACAAACTGTCAAAGACAGCACTGACCTGGCGGACGCTAATCGCTGATGGTAGTAAATAAATAAAACTGTACGGACGCGCGCGTGGTAACTGATGATGCAAGTTTTGGTATCGTACCATATCTGAAATACGATATTCGTTTTGGATTTACACTACTTTTTAATATTTTACATCTTTGATACATGTATTGTTACGCTTCCATCGCGTAATACCGGTAGAGTGCGCCTGAACAAACCAATGTAGAGTTTTATAGTAACCTATCCTACATTGTAGGATAGACGAACAGATTACAGAAATCAGTCCTAACTTCCAGTTTATCCGTGCACCGGAATAGAGGTCCCTAATTTTAATTTAAACTATGTCTAGTGCATGCCGATGAAACTATTTATGTAGTACTTAACTAGAAAAAATACTAGAACGATGTAGACGTAAAACAGCTGCGATCTGTTATACATATATAAAACTAGCTTTTGGCCAAGGCTCCGCCCGCGTTAGAAATGTTTCCGGGATAAAAAGTAGCCTATATATTTATCCAGGATATGATTTACGCGTGTGCCAAATTTCATCGAAATCCGTTTAGTAGTTTTTGCTTGAAAGAGTGACAAACATCAATACATCCGTACTTACAAACTTTCGCGTTTACAATATTAGTAGGATAGACTTATATCTCGTAGTTGAACCTTAAAACCTATCTTTTACCGTCTCAATTCAAGGCTGTTTCAATGTTTGTAGAGAAAGAAATAATAGAGAGTCATACCGAACCCGTAATCAAGCAGATATACATAATATCAAGTTGGCAACATTTTAATTGTTGGAAAATAATATCGCCTATTAAAATTGTTACGTTTTGATAAAAAGTGTCAGCCGATAATGGACAGCATTAGTATGATGGGCCGTGGCTGAGCCAAGGGTCAATGTCGCGCCCTGGGCAGGATGTGGCGCCATTCTCGGCGCCAGCCATTATGGCTTATTCTTTATCGCGTTAATTACACAACCAATCTTCATATAATTTATAATGTTACGGGGTTACTATACATATCAATGTGTAGTCCTACGTGACGGTTTTCTCGAAGGCTACTTTTCCGTTGAAGTTGACGTCATTTCGTACTAGATTTTGCTCGCGGCTTCTCCCGTATGAAAACACCCTTTCCTAGAATTACAGTCATACGCTGTTTTGGGATAAAAGATATTTACCATTAAATTGTTATGAAAGTATAAAATAGATACATAGTATTTGGATAATTCCGTTGATATAAAAGATATTGCATTTTCCTGTCAGAAGAAATACTTCTACTCTAGTACCTAATTTCATAGCATTACAAAATACGAGAGCATAATGCCTGCACACTTCACCACTAGTATTAGCTGTCCTAGACTCGTAATTCTGAGTAACTCTTGTTATTTCCTCTGGATAATCATATTTTCTAGTTTTATCACTCATATGAACAAATTCATTTGAAATCTGTGTGCACGGTCAGCGCCCAGGCGGCGCTAGTCACACGATACCCGCTGACTTGTAAGGCCACACAAGTTCTACTTGCACTAGTATTTTTCTCACTCCATATTCGTCTTGAAACACTCGCTCATAAATGATTTTAAATATGGTTAAAACCTACAATTGTTTAGACCGGTTGCACGTTCTAGGCAACCTGTTGAAAAATATTTATAACGAACATACATATTTTCAACAATTATTTAGCTATGATTATTATAGATTAAAACTCTCGCAACTAATGCATATTAATTTTACATGTGCTGATTACTATAAAAATAATAAACTTAAAACAATTGAAAGATTGCCTTCGTCTATTTAAATTTAAAGCTATTTATTTCTACGTCTGGGAGTTAATTTTACGGTTTTTGTAATGGCACGCGTGGGTCGTCTAGACGAATGTTGGAGCGTTTGTTGTTCCGTAGAAGACATGGGGGCAATTACCGGCTATTACTATGGGGAACCCGCCCCCCTGAGCGGCGACCTCGGCGCCTTGACACGCCAGCTGCACGCGTAGGTGGACAACATGCTTTTGTTACCAAACAGTCTCATTTTTTTTGGCAAATAATTAAGGGCTGCCTCTTCTTTTAAATTTATGGAATCTTTAGATCAGTTAATAAACAAACTAGATGGGATATCTCGTTTCGTTCGTTTCCGAGTTATTTTACGTTTACATGTTAAATTAATCGCAATCATTAACAATGTAGGGCGTCTCCCTACAGGTCTATCATAAGTAACATTAATAATAATTCTCCTAGCCAGTTTCGGCCACGGCGGCCAATCTCAACGGAGATCATCCAGGTACGCAGGGGATATTATAGTGCACAAGTGTGTGCGCAATACACAGGTGCACTCGCTATTCCTTCACTCTCATAGTCCGGTGAGACGGCAATCCGACATGACCGGAGAGAGATCAGGCGCAGGACCAACGGCTTTACGTGCTTTCCGAGGCACGGGGGTATCACACCGCCAACTTCCTGACTCCGAGCTGCGACTGAGTAAATTTTAAGATGGAAAAACCCAGTCACAATGTTTTTTTGGCTCGACCCGGGATTCGAACCCAGGACCTCAGCGCGCAAATCGTACTCGTAATGCGTACGCAATACCACTACGCCACCGAGGCAGTAACATTAATATTATCATGAACAATATAGGGCCGTCCTTAGCAGTTGCCTCGGACCCCTGCGGTTATAATGAGCAAGTAATCTAATATACATAATTATTCATCACGTTTCATCATATACCGGATGAAAACCAGTCTCGTAATCTTCAATTGTGTTGCTTTTATATCGCATCGCATCACCGATAATATCCATTATTTCGGCTCCGTTAGGTCAAGGCGACGTAATTCATACGTCTAATTTTGAAGATTTAGTTTATATTAATGCAAAACAATGGTTCTGGAGTAACGAGTGGCTGAGTACGTGACTTCTAAACACGTTGCCGGGCAACAAAACTAATTTTGTGTGCTGCGATAAAAGTGTTACATCACTCCTCGAATATAATCAGTGTAAGTAAACTGGGGATTTATGTGATGATGTGACAATAACAAATGACTTTATGAGTTTCCTGCAAAAGTATATGTAACGTTACTATTTATTTTGTGACTAAATAAGTCTGATTGTGTTGATACCACTGATTATTATAGCTATCTTTAGCAATGAAATTATATTCATTGTGTAAGAAATTGCAACATCTATCATAACAATATCGTCCTAAATAATTCAAACTATTAGGAAATATGGGTCGTATTTAATTTTGCTTGTAATATGTACAAATTATTTCTTATACTATTTTTATCTATGCTATTTGTATTTAAGCATACTCAAGCTTTTTAACCGCGAAGGGGTAAGCAGAGCCGCAATTAGTGCACCTACTTTTCGCCGTGCGTATTCCATCACATGATATGATAGGACTGATTGGGGGCGAGCCGGATACTACGGGCGAGCCGAGAACTGATACAAATATTTTATTTTATTATATATGTCCAGAGTTTATGTTTGGCAGCATCACATTTGATTAACAAGCCAATACGTTATATGCTTCCGCTGGTGATTTTACGTCACACGCTCACGTCATAACTTCGGACAGATTCGCGCCTTTTCTGCACCACTGATAAGATTCCCCATGCAAATATTGAATCGAGATAACTGAATGAAGATCGTTATGCTTTACACTTTCCTGCGATAAATTTCGGTAACAATTAAGTATCTACCTTTTTAGACGTTAACCAAACATTACCCAGATAATATTTGTTACTTTTTAATGTGTATTCCGGTGAAATAAAATATTTAAATTTCAATAAAGTGGACGATAGCCTAGTTGGGAATGGAACGGTTTGCCGAGACAATGTCCGGAGATTCAAAACCCAATGCACACACCTCTGACTTTTCGAAGTAACGTGTGTATTGTTTATCAATTATTGTTCGCTTTAACAATGAAGGAAAACATCGTGAGGGAACCTACATACCCGAGAAATCGCCATAAGAATCTCGAGGGTATGTGAAGTCTGCCAACCCGCACTAGGCCAGCGTGGTGGGCTAAGGCCTTAAAACCTCTCAGAAGTAGAGGAGGCCCGTGCTCACCAGTGGGCAGCCTATATAATACCGGGCTGATTGCATGCATTGCATAATATTCAAGGATTTTTTTTTATTACCAATCTCAATGGTTATTGGTGGAATTAAGCGTATTTCAAGGATTAAGTCCCTTAGTAAAACTAGGACTCCTCATTATAATTTCGCTATGTCCAAACCTTGTTTCACGTGTAGTTTTTCTCTGTCACTTCAGAACTATAGCGCTGCAATTTTGTGCAGATACCTTTACTAAAGAAAATTATTGTTAGCATTGGGAAAACACAATATTTTCTACCCAAAATAAGAATAATAAATAATTTATATATTCATACTTCATGGAGTGGAATACCTATATAAGAAAATCATTTTAAAATAAAAATGTCAACATCGAGGCGTAGAATCTATATTTAAATAAATAGTATCACGCGTCTATCCCATAGGGGTAGGCAGAGACTATGGATTACCACTTAGCGCGATTCTGGCACACTACTTTCGCTTCCTCTACCTTCATCAATCTTTTCATGCATTCTTTACATTTAAATAAATGTCGTATCATAGTAAAGTTGTTGTTAAAAAATCATAAAAAAAAAGTGAGATCTCTATCTAGGGTATTTTTGTAGTTACAGCTACAGATATATGGACTAAACAATGTCTGTCATGCTATCTTTCTTATATTAGGGTGTAGTCTAATTATGTGTAAAAAAAAGCAACAAAAATCTTTACAGACGACTTTAAACAGCGTGATAATTTTACGATGTAATTCATTCATATCCATTGTGTTTATGTCAAATAAATTATCAACTGTATGAGAAACAAAAAACGTGAAGGTAATCAACTTTTGTAAAAAATAATACTCAAAAACCACTACAATGTACGTGTGGGGTAACGCAAATTGTCTTTCGATTACACAGTAACACAATACTGGTAATATTATAGTTTAGAGTTTTATTTTACGGCCTTTAATAATAGCCGTTTTGTGCGGTAGGTAATGATAATATGAAATCATTAAGTTTACATTTTGTAGACTGAAATCTCCATACACGTTTACTGCGCTCATTATGCAATGATTATTCGATTATGTTATTGCAATACATGCTTAATTTTTTAATACCAAACGTCTTTTGTTGCTAGTTTAAAAACTATAAATCATTATAATTCAAATCTGTCCAACATTTAACATGCACATGAAATGAAAAATTAACCAGGCGTGAACTACTGATCTAAATGTAATTAAATTATTTGAAATATTATGGGACACAAAATGACGACTCAGAACAGGACAGTTTCGCGAAATTCTTTGATAATATAATACATTATAATTTTTACGATTAACCCTTGTCACACGTCAGTTTTAATTGTTCACGAAATGCTATTTTAGAACTTATCTCTGATCAAAGAAAACGAATGATTTTCAAACAGTCTTCTTTCTTATTAATTTTTTGCTTAAGGATATGCTTATTAATAATCCGATTGACCTTCCTACCCATACAAAGTAACTCTAAAATCATAATATTCCGGTTGCCATTGGCGCAAACAGACGTCAAAATGTATAAATTGTCGTGTATCCAACAGACTAACAATTAGATTTCACTAAAATGCAAATAACATGCTATTCATTCAATCGATCACGGCACACATGGTGTCAGTTCTCATGAAAGGTGTGACGTGAATCCTGGATTAATATCGTGTACGAACAAGAATTTTCATAAATATTCTCATCGACGGCCGGGATCACATGCAAATCGAAATTTATAAACGTTATAAAATATTATGTGTTTCATTGTTCCTCATACGAAAAATTCGATATAACAATATAAACATTTTTAACGTGACATTTAACACGTTATGATCTTTTGACGAATAGGTAATATTCTTTTCTCTGTATTGTTAGTATCAAATACCTTACTCCGTCGTCAAATCTTCTTCATAATACGAAAGTCGAACAAGTAATATGTAATAATTATTTCGAATCAACTTTTTCTCATGCAGTTCTAATATTAAATAGTATCACTCACCAGTATGTACAAGATTTCTTATGCTGTCCTGGACATCCTGATCATCAGCATCAACTCGGAGCCGCGGTTCAGGCGCGTCACCGATCGTGACGTGCTTGGCGCCGCACCACGCCACCAACATTTGGAACAACAACAGTTTGAACAACGAACACCGCAATTCCATTTTGACGTAGGCACTCGCACACATATCACAATCCGCGCTTCAGCCGTACGACTAGGCTTTTACAAAGTCACTATGCAGGCTTAAACCACTAGCGGATCGATGAGTTCTTCCGTAATAACATTCGATGTAACATTTATGAACCTTTGTGCTTGTAGTTGGATATTAACGAATACATTATTCGTCTCCTGCACTGGTGTGATATCATCATAAAGTACCTGGAACAAAAAAATATATGTTATTAGTACCCTGAACCGGCGGGAGTTCATTAAAAGATTGATGAAGGACGAGGAAGCGAAAGAAGTGTGCCGGAATCGAGCAAAGTGGCAATCTATAATCTCTGCCTACCCGTATGGGATATAGGCGTGACACTATGAATGTATTAAGTGTCTATTGTTATTATTGGTGCATTAGAAGTTAAAATCCTGTCAATTCAGGAGTCGCCTCCTACACGACTGACACCCGTTTGTGTTAGGCATCTTTAGTCCGAGATTTTTCATTACTCAAGAAAAACCAGTTCCTGTATCCTGTCTGAATAAATCTAGCAATATACTTTTTGTACATAATATTAAGGATTTCTTTATTTTATTTTTTTACGCGGACCTATCGGCCTATCGAATCGCGGAAAGATCTGTGGATGAGGTATCTGCGAGCTTAGTGCCTAGGAGGCGCCAATCTGTATTCAACTTCATCGGGACATTAGGACCTGTATCTGAGAGGCCGTTTTGAAGGACTAGAGCTAGGATCACAGGTCTGTGGTCAGAATCTAACTCTTGTAGCTCTTGCAAGGAACGCACGCGAAGGCTTACGTTCCTTACGAGCGCTGTGTCGAGTATGTCGGTAAAGCTATAGTGGGTTGGTTCAGAAGGAACCAGGACACTCATGTCTATTATGTCAATAAAACTCTCTGGGGTTGCAACGCACCAACGGGAGAGCTGCCGCTGCCGTTCTTGGCATTGAGGTCTCCCGCCAGAACGACGGAATCCCTCATTTCAAAAAATGTGGTTAGCTCATTCGAGTTAAGCTCCTTTGAGGGCGAGTGATAGGCCGATATGATTGTGATCGGCGGATGTCCTGTCACAGCTAGCCTGCAGACTGAAGCTTTTTTTTTTTTTTTTTTCGCGGGATTGGGCCGATTCCCTAACACTATGTACCCCCTTCACTGGCATACCAACCAAAACCCGCGGTGGCCTTCTTCGGCGCATACGAGACGGCCCCGGGGTATCTTGTTGCACTAAGATAGCTGCACGGGACCGTCCCTGCGCGATGCCGTTGCGGCCCTTCTCTATACAAGGGGGCTAAGATGCCCCCACACTCTAAAGGACGCCTTTGGCGTCTACGACAACGGGAGACCGACCACCCGCATTGTCGTCCACCTCAGAGTCGCTGAAATTGGACTGAGCAGCCCCCCGCTGCTCGCCTCTCTTGATGCCCCATTTAGTCGCCTCTTACGACAGGCAGAGGATACCGTGGCGGAACTCTCGCTAGCCTGCAGACTGAAGCCTGAATGTTCCTTAAGGTAGCAGGTGGTTTAACGGTATGCAATGCAGGGACCTTTTGAAATATACGAGAGTGCCTCCTAAAGGGCCACTGGTGCGATCGTTACGTACCAGATTGAAGTTGGGAATTTTGGGATTGCGGTGAGCTGGTTTCAGAAACGCTTCCTGGATGAGGAAAACGTCAATTTTTTTGTAATATTAAGCAAATCGCTAGTAAAAATTGCGAACGATTTTTTTGAGAGCGTATAAAAAACACCATTAAACAACTGTCACATCAAGTCATATCAATTAGCTTCAATTAAATTAATTTATAAAAGAACAGTGTTCCAAGGTCACACCACGTGTATAGATTCTCATTCGATTAAGTCACATTACATATTTTAATTACTCATGTAATTGTACACAAAGTAATAAACAACCAATAACACAAAATGAATACGGAATGTTTTAACGTAAAAGTTAATTACCGACTATTTTATTCTTATCGCGCTTACTCGGAGTACCTATGCAAAACTTATGAGGCCACTTCACCGATACGAGGTATATTTTTGTAATACACGGGTCATTTACATCTTAATTTCATTTAATGTTGTAATAAAATCGGCTTTTAATATCTACCGCGTCTATAGATATTAAAATAAATATGCGTTTAAATGTTTTCTTCAATGGATGACTCACCTTTAAAAATCACCAATAACTTTTTTTTTTTTATTTTAATAGAGCAATAACCGGTAGGTTTCTATATAGAGCGCTCTACACGCGACCGTTAACTGCGCTCACTATCTCTATATCTGAGAATGAAGCTCTATATTACATAAGAGTTCCCAATTACGTATTATCTTTAAAAGTGCTCTTAAATGTTATCTATGTCTTGTTCTAATTATATCGATGGAGATAGTTGTCATTCGCAATAAGCACCGGGCGTAGCCTGTATTACATTTGTTATAAATTAAATTAATATCACACGAAGCACGAATTACGATTATCTTATAAGTAGATATCAAATTATGCCATACTAGAGTTTAGAAGTCTCTTGTTTAATACTAAGTTGATGTTATGTGTACAAACTGTTCAATAAATAAGACTCAGATAATATTTACTGATGTTAATGGATCTTAAAATCAATACAAGTTTCCCGTTTCTCGAGGACAAAATATCAAATTTCAAGGATGATATTACAGACACATAGTCATAAAAAAAGGGGATATTGTTGCTACTTAGGCAATTCTTATTTTTTATCTTTAAATATAAGTTTAATAATTAAACCGAGCTATAACGTAAAACATTACGCAGAAACGCAAGAAAAATTCGTTTAAAGGCTAAAGCAAATAAATAACCGACTTGCCTTTACTTAATTGATGCGAAAAACTGGACACATTAACTGTTGAATAGTTCACTACTTCTCTTAATATGGTAAAGCTTTCTTCATTGGAATCGGTACAAACAAGAATGATTGACAGGCCCCGACGTTTAAACCATATATACACATGTGTTTAAGCACATAACGTAACCTAATTTTAAAGAGGAAAGTTGTAGGTCGGTGCATCCAGAGAGGCTGACCATTTGAGCCATTCAAACAAATTTTAGTTGTTCGCTTAAATGAAACAACGGCGGACTATAAAACTTGTTTTTCTAATTGTGTGGAATGCTTTCTAGGAATGAAGAATGATGAAAGGGCGATGTTAGGGCCCACGTGCCTGGCGATAACACAGGCGCCCGGCACCTTGGCTCCTAAAAGGGTTACCATGGTTCATGTTCATTTTTAATATTGTTTTGATTTAAAATTATTTTACTTGCAGACTTTTTTCAAATATTATGGACTTTTTTAAGATAAATTATAGTTGTTTAGAAAATATTCATTTTTTTAAGATAAATTATCACCTTATCGCTTTGGTACCTACTAATAAAATAGCCCTAGTAAAAAAAAATCTAAGGAGCAAAATTTACGCAGCTAAACATAAGACATAAATGGTTATGGACAAATCCGGGAGGTTCCCACGAATGTGTGTTACCTGGAAACCCTATTCCTAAGTAACGTCTATGTGTTTTTGTTTGTTGGCTGCTTCTCGCAGCCGGTTGAGGCAAATGCATGGCGCCAGGACAGATTGTTTAATTTACTGATTGTTGAGACGGTTTATGGGTTCATTGTAATCAAAGGTATATGAAACAAAACAAAGTTTTACTCGCATTTATCTGGCTGGCAAACCTATTACTTATAATAACTTCTTTGTGGTCGCTAACGCCTACATAAAGCAAACTTTATTTGTTTCAAGAATTTGAAAATTAAATTCAGGGTACATTCGTATTTTTTTTTATTTTCTCCTTATCCTCCTAACCAATTTCGACCACGGCGGCCAATCTCAACGGAGATCAGTCAGGTATGCAGGATATATTATAGTGCATAAGTGTGTGCGCAATACACAGGTGCACTCGCTATTCCTTCACTCTCATAGTCTGGTGACACGGCAATCCGACATGACCGGAGGGAGATCAGGCGCAGGACCAACGGCTTTACGTGCTTTCCGAGGCACGGGGATATCACACCACCAACTTCCTGACTCCGAGCTGCACTGACTAATTTTTAAGATGGAAAAACCCAGTCACAATGTTTTTGGCTCGACCCGGGATTCGAACCCAAGACCTCAGCGCGCAAATCGTACTCGTAACGCGTACGCAATACAACTACGCCACCAAGGCAGTCAAGTTTCTCCTTATATTGTGAAGGCAAAGGGTTCAAGCCTATACAGTCTCGTCTAAGTAATATTTTTGGTTGTCTTTTTTTATCCTTTGCAGTATGTCGCAGTATAGCAGTGGCTATCTTACCGAGTCTTTATCGAGGAGTTTTGGCGGCAACAACACTTGATTATCACTGTTATTTTAATTCACTTCATTTGAGCCCTTTAATAGAATTATATTGGATAATGTATAATTATGCGATATAACACTAAGTATCACTAAAATAATTAATTAAAACAAAATCACCTCATGACACTTCCAAGTTCCCGCCAAAACTCATTTGATATATTGTTTTATGGACATTTACAGTAGCAACCCGCTCAATGCAGAAAATACTAATATAAAAATAAACCGACTTCAAAACCACACAAATAAAAAAATATTAAAATTTGTATTCGCTTAATATATACGTAAATTTGAAGTCGATGCCTAATTTAAATTGACAGATAAGCTAAGAAAATACACAAACAAATATACGAAAACAATGTTCAATTTAAATTAGGCACCGACTCCAAATATACGTATATAATAAGCGAATATATTTTTTTTTATTTTTTATTTGTAGTGGTTTTGAAGTCGCTTTATTTTTTGTTAAAAATACATATACATATACACTCACGCCTGTTATCCCCGAAGGGGTAGGCAGAGGCGCAACTAGTGCACCCACTTTTCGCCATTATTCCGTCCCATGATGTGATAGGGGGCGAGCCTATCGCCATATCGGGCACAAATTCCAGACTCCGAGCTGATACTGAATAGAAAAACTCAATACCACTTTGCCCGACCCGGAGATCGAACCCGAGACCTCAGCTTTGCAGTCGTACTGTAATACAACTACGCCACCGAGGCAGTCTTGTTAAAAGGTTTTTATTTATTGCTTTTTAGTTCGTTTATTATGGAATGGTGTAAACATTACATCATATATACGATTGCAGCATTTGTCAGTCATCTCCTATTACTTATTGAAGATTTCCATTGTGTATCTCCGAAGATCTACATAAGATCTTCATAAATTTGTATACTAAAACCTTCCCTGAAAAATATACAATTCAATATCGAAAACCACATCCAAATCGGATAAGTAGTTTTTGAGAAACTCGCGGCCATACAAATTTACATACATACGGATCGAATACAGAACCTCATTTTTGAAGTCGATTAATCAAGTCGGTTAATAAATTACTAATATTATTAATGTGAATGTTTGTAAACAAACTTCTCTGTTTAACTGTTTTAGTGAACTGAACAGTTTTGAATGACATTTGGCACACGGATAGACCAAGTCCTGAATTAACATAATATAGGTTTTTTATCCCAGTAATTTTGCTCGAGTGGGAAATATTTGAATTTATTAATCTGGTTTTCAGTCGATTGTGCTGGCGTGTACAGATGGCGCTATGGATCGCTAAATTGATTAGAGATTTTTGTAACGGGAGAGGCTTTTCCCGCAGGCGAAGCCGCGAGCAACACCTACTTATTATTACATTTAACGAGAGGATTAATGAACAGTGAAGTCAATATATTTAAAATATGAGTCGAATAAAAATTATTAGTTCGTTAGGTGTACAAATAAAGAACTGCGTGTAACCACGTGTCAATTTTAATTAGCCGATGTGAGCCTCGTACCGTGCAGTAGAGTCGTCGACCACCTGTGTCAAACGTTACATTTCTGACAACCGCGTTGTGCGGGCCGCGGCACCCTACACAGTATACACTACACACATTACACACGTAAGTACTTACACCTGTGCAAATCCTCACCACACTGTCTCATAATAAAATCGGTTGTGTAACCATGGGGATAAAAAGGTCGCTCGATAAACCTCCTATTATGTATTTAGATACATTTATTCAAGTCATAATTCGTCGCGAATTTATTCTGCCCACTTAATATGTATTTTTAAATATTTGAGGTAGACACCAATAAAACACAATTACACGAATTTGTTCTTAATACGAACGAAATACATTCAACTTTGGTAATGGGGCAAAAAAGTGACTAGTCTTCAATATCGATAGTATTGACGTCCTTGACGAGCCAACGAAACACGCGTGTCAATCAATAAACTGGCAAACAACCAGACGGTGCTTTATGAAAGTGTTACATAAATACAATTACTATATTATTTGAAACAATAGCGTGACGCGTTGGTAAATATGGTACAATCTTTACAACTCTGATTTCTTGGTATCACGTTATATCATTGTTATCAGCGTGTAGATATTATCTATGTGTACAGCGTCTAATCTAGGTGCTGACCCGGTTCGCGTCTGGGCTAATAATGACGTATGGCCTAGACTCAATCTCTTCCACTGTCTTAGTCAAACAACAGATAAAGGAGATTTAAACTCGCCCGCTATTGAGGCCATATCAAGATCTCGTGAATCCATTTATAATAAGCCGGAGTAAAGCCGCGAATTTCATAAGTAAATCTGAATAAACAGGAGTATATGTCAATGCCAATGTAATAAATGAGAGAAATTATCTTTACGTTGCATTATTATAAAGACACGATAAAAGACATAATTCAGAAATTTTTGTTATAGTTACATATTCGAAAATATTTAATACTAGCTTTTGCCCGGGGCTCCGCCCGCATTAAAAAGTTTTTCCAGGATAAAAGTCCCGGTTTATATTTTCCCGGGATAAAAAGTAGCCTATGTGTTAATCCAAGACATGATCTACCCGTGTGCCAAATTTCATCGAAATCCGTTCAGTAGTTTTTGCGTGAAAGAGGAACAAACATCCTTACATCCATACATCCAAACATCCAAATATCCAAACATCCATACATTCTTACAAACTTTCGCCTTTATAATATTAGTAGGACTAGCTTTTGCCCGCGGCTCCGCCCACGTGAATGAGTTTTCCCGGGATAAAAATCCCGCTTTATATTTTCCCGGGATAAAAAGTCGCCTATGTCCAGGACATGATCTACCCGTGTGGCAAATTTCATCGAGATCCGTTCAGTAGTTTTTGCGTGAAAGAGTAACAAACATCCATACATCCAAACATCCATACATTCTTACAAACTTTCGCCTTTATAATATTAGTAGGATATTAGTAGGATAACGAGTTATTTATTCACAAATTAAATTTATATTAGTTCCTTTTTAATTTAATACTACTGTAATATTGTTACTTTTATACTCGGGTGAAGCATATTAGTGGAATGTCAGTTTATATTCGAATAAGCTATGTTCATCAGATATCATTTCATTTCTCATTCATCAAATCAGACCCGCATCACAGTCAAACCGCGGATTTTAATCAGGTAACCATAAAATTATAAAACGCAAGAAAATTTTCCAAGAAACTCCACTGCACTTCCAAAATAAAAGAAATAAACATTCAAGCTCAAATGATTTGTTACAAAAAGTATGGACAGACAATTGGTCGGCGCCAAAGGAGTAAACTACTTTTAGTGAGACGAATTGATGGGTATACGAACTCGTAAAAATATTAATTCATTTTAATCGTCTTTTGCGAACAAGCTTTTCGTTTTAAAAATATCTCTTAATAAGCGGTTCATTACGTAGACATTTTGAACTCTTCCTGTTAAGAGGAATGCAGGCAGTTTAAAAATATTATTTTTATAAAAATTGATTAATTCTCTGTTAAATTGAATATAAAGATGAACATCATTTTTAGTGTTTGATAATTTGGACAGCGATCGATTTGTAAAATGGGTACTTAAGTTTTATGAAAATATTAATAAACAAACAAGAGTGGAAGAATTGCCATGTTTGTAAATTGCACGATACTATCGTTAATCACGAATAGGTGATCCTTTTCAAACAACAGAACTACGAACTAATGAAGCTTCCATATTTATTCAAACTATTAATAAACGGAATGGATATTCGAAATTCAAACGTAGAAGAAGTTTAAGATGGCATGGCGGGGGTGGGCGCGCGCGGCGCGGTGCGGCGACGAGCCGGTCGCATCCGTCATCGTCTCGCGCGCACCGCGTGCTTTGTTCGCGACCATTGTACACCGCGGTAAGTGCACCAGACCGGTAGCTCCGGTTGTGCCCGGCTCCAATTATTGCCCCTTTATACGCCCGGGACTAAGTTACATTTGGATTCTAAATATACGCTATAGATATTGTTTACGTAATTTAATAATTATTGTCAATGAATGTTCATGTTCAACGGAGCTTTAATAATAAAAGGTCGTTAACTCAATTGGTTATATGGTCGTATAATTCTTGTCATGAAGATGCGTATTTCGGTCCTCGTTGGAGATCGGCACGTATAGGATTAAATTATCACGTCCCGTCTCGTCGTAGTGTTGTATTGTAAGACGTGTAATGCCCTTACCTAAGTTGTTAAATTTAACAGTAGTTTTTGAGATAATATATGTAGGTACTTTAGATTATTAGATAGACAAATCGTACCTAAACTATTCAATTGTTCATACCTACTTAGTGAAGAAGTTCAATAATTTTTTCACTATCTTTGATTATAGAGAGCACAAGTCTTTGAAGAAGTGAAAATCATCCTAACTCACATTAATCAAGATCACATCATTCTACATAATATCGGTTTGTTTTCTCCATTATCTTAATAAAATAATCTTTCAAACTTAGTGACATTATCTTTTAGTTCAATACTTTCAGAGTGAAATCTCAATCTCATAATGCCGTTTTAATCGGTTAAGGCAAGTAGTGAATATAAGTTTCTCCTTATCTTAGAATAAGCTTGGATATTTCTACTATTGATTCAAATTAAGCTGTTTCTTCGATGTTTGTAACAAACTCTACATTTGGTCGCTATACTAAGACAACACGAGCATACATTATTTTCGTTATTCACTAACTACTTATTAAGATAATCGGACATGCGAATAAAAATCAATTCCTTAGAAGCTCACAATGTCACTATTTTTCGAGGATAGATACCGCGCGTGAAAGCTCGATAAAAAAAAATACTATGGAAAAATTCTGGATAAGTGTACAAAATTTTAGCGAACAGAGCAAACAAATTACAATAACAATTAAAAGTCATCGCGTCTTATTTCAGGATAAAGCCAAACTACATATAATAAACTCATGCATTACATGTAAGTTAACTGGATGCTATGCAAGGAATTTACTTATTAACAATTACCTCACATAAGATTTTCTCTATTTTAAGATTTTATTGTTTTGAAACGGAGTGTCTATTAAGTTATCAAAACGTTTTTAGTCTAATGTATATAAGTCGAACCAGGAAGTCTCTCAAGGGTATCCGAAGTGTGTAATGGAGTGACTCGCGACGGGTCGATTCAGTTGTTTTTTCACCAGTCTATTGTCTCCGCAACGGAGCGTCACTCTGACAGCCACCATTAGTAACGACAGGAATAAATGGAGGTAATCAGTACCAACCGGAATCTCAGCACAACTATTCGTCGTATCTACAGAACAAATGCTGATATACTATTTTGAAACAAAAGTGAAATTGCAATTGTCAGAATATAAATTGCATTAAACGTAGCATCTAGCACGGTGATTTCATTGTCTATTTATTTCTTTATACATCATGTCTATGAATATATTGTGAAAAAGTGATATTCCTGTACATTTAAGTCTCTACTATAGCGAACCAAAAGAACAAGTTGTAATTAGCTTTGGTCTTATTAATTTTATTTTTTTATCTGTTTGTTCAACCATCGCGAGATAACGACCAAACATATGATAGAAATTTAACATGTTCCACGAATTTCTATTTTAGGTTTTAAAAGTACATGGAATACGTAGTATCATAGTGTTACCTATCCATTCAGTCCTAACCTATTATAAAAGACTAGCTTTTTCCCGCGGCTCCGCCCGCATTAAAAAGTTTTTCCGGGATAAAAGTCCCGGTTTATATTTTCCCGGGATAAAAAGTAGCCTATGTGTTAATCCAGGACATGATCTACCCGTGTGCCAAATTTCATCGAAATCCGTTCAGTAGTTTTTGCGTGAAAGAGGAACAAACATCCTTACATCCATACATCCAAACATCCATACATTCTTACAAACTTTCGCCTTTATAATATTAGTAGGAAGTAGGATAAATTTCGTTTAATGAATTTGTCAGCAACAAAATGAAAGTAAATTATTATCTTATCAGTAATCTTTGTGACGTGGGTACGCGTCATGTTCGGATATTGAACTTTGGCTCAACGTCGTAAATCATCTTGTCTCAACTCTGTTTAGCGTATTAATCTCATATTAGTTCTTAGCTAATCACCATCCATCTTTATTAGAGAGAGTGCATCAGCTGTAAACAAATAGATCTTTGTTGCTTAGCGTTCTTAAAAGTATCTGCGTTATACTACACTGTATCGTTATCGTCTTTCTAATTTGTAGGCCTCGACTTCTTTCTCTTATGTAACATTTCTTATCACTTTTTATCAGACCTTATAATTCACCTGATTGTGTCAAATTAATTTAATGCAACTAACAACTTTCTTTTTCTTCTTATTCATTTATTCAAATGATCTATACATGAAAAGTGACTTGTATAGTAAAATATAATCTCCCTTACAAATTTGCATCTTGATTTTTTTAGTAAATGAAAAAAGACGGTAAAGACTTTTATGTTTTTTCCAACTCTTTATAAATTCGTTTCACGCGTGGGAACCAGTAATATTTATAGACCATCGGAGCATTCAGTTACCATTCTAATCACTGTATTATTTATTTATATTCCCAATTTTGAGTAGGCAGAAAATTTTTGGAATATAATGATACCTGGTGATTATCTTAACTATCTATCTAATAAGTATTTTTGTTAAACGAAATTTTCATTTATTTATTTATTTTATTGCGGTAATAACCTAGTTGGGAGTAAAAGGGACTGCCGAGACGAAAGTCCGCAGGTTCAAAACCAAACGGCGCACACCTTTGACTACTCTATAAAATTATGTGTGTATTCTTTGTGAATTATCCCTCGCTTTAACGGTGAAGGAAAACATCGTGAGGAAACCTGCATACCTGAGAAGTTCTCTGAACTTCGAAGGTATGTGGAGTCTTCTAGGCCAGCGTGGTGCCTTAATCCTCTCAGATGTAGAGGAGGCCATTGCTCAGCAGTGGGCAGTATATAATACAGGGCTGTTATGGTATTGTATGGCAAAATTCATTCTTATAAGATATTCGCCATATATAAACAATGTATAAGAATATAATCGAAAAATCTTATAATGAAGCCAGAAAATTTATGCCAAATACTATCTTTACGATAGCAATATTACAAACTGTATGTTAACCACAATACACAAGTGATATTAGTAAAAGTAACTGATATTGATTTGACGAATGATTGCTTTATCGCGCATGCTATCAGATCTTGATACAACGCCCCCGTAAACCTGTCGAATAATATAACAAAATGCGCAATCCGTTCATTTTAAAACTATTGTGTAACATCAACAAAGCAGAATGCTTTTCATGTTGAGGGATGCAGAACACCTTAGCAATAAATAATTCAGAACGAAAATAATTTTGCGCTTTTGACATTCAAACATCAAACTTGTTACTCAAGTTTAACGATAGCCTAGCGAGAAATAAATCCCACGGTTCATTCATCAGACATGAGTCAACTTGAGAAGTGGAGGTTCACCGCGGTCGACACTTTCATTGTGCATTAAATTATGAATAATTCATGCATGACATTGTTTGTTGAAGTGACGGCTTGTCTGCTCGCGGTATAAGCGGATAATTGTAATAAAATTTAATCTGAAATCGATCTTACAAAGATATGGTTCACGAGCACGGATCCTCTTTCCTCGTAATTGTACGTCACGACCTGTCAGTCGATGTTTAGCAGTATTTATCAGTACTCTCAAGGTAGCCAGTTTCTAACACCATTAGTTTATGAGCGAACAAATGTTATTCATTACACTTAGTCACTACTTTGTATAAAACTAAAGATCATTTCCAGTAAATGCACAACCGGTACAACTGGGCTCAAGGATGGAAAGCTAAAAATAATTGTGGAAACAATACACATGGTATTGAAGTTGAATGACACCAAGAGTTTTTGTGTAATTGTTTGATTGATATTTAAGGGAAGTACTGAGAGACATGAATGAAATCCGAGTCGAGCAGGCGTTTGATTACATTGCTTGACATGTAGCTGTATCCACTGATGACCGTCAGTTTCGTAGAATAACGTTTTAGGAACGCATACGAAGTATTCGTGCATGTAACACATTTTGAACGCGTAGGATGAAATTTATCGGAATAACTAACGTGTTTTTTATATTTTTATTTATTGCATTGAATGACGAGACGAGCATGCCGTTCGCCTTATGGTAAGTAATCACTACCCATAAACGGTAGCAACACCATTCAGCACCTTATGTTACAAAGTACTGTGTGACATTCCACTGCGCTCGTCATCCTGAGACATAAGATGTTAAGTCCCATTATGTCCAGTTACACTGGCTACAACATCCTTCAAACCGAAACACAACAGTGCATGCACACTGCTCCTTGGCGTTAGAAATTGACATTGCGATGGTACCCACCCAGACGTGCTCTTAAATAAGAGAGACCTACCACCAGTAAAATATTTAAATATTTGGCCTAAAATAAATCACGTTGTAATATGAGTTCAAAACACCAAAAGGGGTAAAGCTTTATTGAGGTCTTTGTATTTTGAAACATTATGCCATTACAAACTTAATTAGGAAAAATAATGTAACTATGTAACTGTGCAACAAAGCCTAATAAAATATAATGAACATTATGGTACTGCACGAATAAGTATGGGATCGACTATATTTAGAAGTTATTGCACAATTTTACACCTTTTGTAAACAATTAATGTACGCCAATTAAATTATATCCATATCCAACAGATATTTTTTATTAAGCACAAAGAACTAGGTATTCGTACCATTTAAAACTTTCTATATTATCTGATATCACACCTTATTGTTTTATGGTCAACAAATATGACTCAAATATGAGGGCGTTGTAATATTTTAAATTTTATATCATTGTTGCTTTATTGCTAACAAAACAGAAAAATAAGATTGTAACCTTTAGTGAAAGACGTCCATAAAAATATTAGGCAACAATTCATCATGTTTGCTTTTTTGAACTACTGGAATATTGCCAAAATTCTTTGTACCTAACCGAGAGGGTTTCGCATAGAAATCTGATCGTCGGCGTTTTGAACTATGAATAAATGTTTGCAACAAAATATATTCAAAGTTTATTTTCTATAGGAAAAGTTCATCCATTGAAACAAAATAATGGCAGTATCAAATATTACACTATACATTAACGAGTGGCTTAGGATAAAATAAATGTATATCTATAGAATTCAATTTATAGTTAATTGACTGTGACATAATGAAATATTAATCTAAATTCCTACCGAGGATTAACTGTCTGAAAATTATAATGAAAATAGTTTAAATTTATATGTACATATCGCCGCTTTACAAGTTTCAACATTATACTTACAAGAAAATAGTGAATAATGTATGACAGATTGCTAATTATATATTACAGACGCGGTCCCACCGACATAACCCATCCAATGCTTATTATACCTATTCCCATATACCGGTTTTAATAGAAAGAATGTTAATAGGCCAGCCAAATAATGTGGGTCGGTCCGTTGCGTACGAGGATTGCGTGTGAATTTATACGTGTTTTACATAAAATACTTTTTTCTACATAATGATTGATTTATAAATGAAACATTACATTCTCTATTGATATTATACAGGGATTTTTGAAGTGGGGTATCAAACTCAAACTCAAACTCAAACTCAAACTCAAATCATTTATTATGTAATTAGGCCCCTAGGGGCACTTTTACACGTCATTGTTAACAATTTTTTTTTTAAACTATATGATTCTACCAGTGCTTCGGAAAAGCCCACTGACCTGAGAAGAAGCACCAAGAAACTCAGCGTGGTTATTTTTTTCATCTTGTTTTTTTTTTTTAACACATATTTAAATACAAATGTCATTTAACAATATAAATTCATATTATGGAACATGTGTGAATGCGAGCAACCTAATCCCAAGCATTTGTATCTTCCAAATAATCTCCTATTGTGTAATAGCCTTTTTTGTAAAGTCGTTCTTTGACAGTTGTTTTAAATTTTTTTATTGGAAGATTAACAATATGCATTGGAAGTTTATTGAAGAAGCGTACGCATTGACCAACAAAAGAATTGCTTATTTTATGGAGACGAGTAGCATGTCATTCATTAAGGTCCTATGTCCCCTGGATGGGGCAGAGGGCTTCCACAGTGACTCTCCATTTCGAACGGTCTTGAGCTTCGCGTTTGATTTCGCTCCAAGTCTTCCCAATGCTTTTCGCTTCGTCGATCACAGTGCGTCGCCAGGTTTGTTTGGGACGTCCACGCTTTCGCTTTCCTTGAGGATTCCAGTCCATTGCCTGTTTAGGTATATGATCGGGACCTCTTCGGAGGGTGTGGCCAATCCATTTCCACTTGCGGCGTCTGATCTGCTGGTTGATTGGTGTTTCATGGCAGAGTTCTCGTAGGTGTTCGTTCGAGATTTTCTCAGGCCAGTGAATACCGAGGATTTGGCGAAGGCATCGGTTTACAAATACCTGGAGCTGAAGCGAGATGGCTTTGGTTACCTTCCACGTTTCGCACCCGTATAGTAGCACTGACTTTACGTTGGTCCCGAATATCCTGAGCTTAACTCTTCGGGTCAACTTTTGTGATTTCCATACGGGCCGCAGTTGCGCAAAGGTTGCTCGTGCTTTGGCAATCCGTGAGGTGATGTCCTCCTCTGCTCCTCCTGTTTCCGACACGACGCTACCGAGGTATGTAAACTTGTGGACTCGTTCCACTACCTCTGTGCCAATTAGCAACGGTGTTGTGCTTGTCACTCCAGATCGCATCTCTTGGGTCTTTCGGGTGTTAATTTTTAACCCCATATTTGCCGCCTCATCTCTTAAATCATTGAGCTTAGCTTGCATATCGGCGCGAGTGTGGCTCAGCAGACAGAGGTCATCGGCATAGTCCAAGTCTTCTAAGACATCGGAAATGCCCCACTCTATTCCGCGGCGCTTGTTGTTAAATATACGAAGCATAATACCGTCCAAAGCGATCAAGAAGAGAAGAGGCGATAAAAGACAGCCTTGTCGGACCCCAGCGTGCACGGCGATGTCATCAGAAATAAGGCCATTGTGGGTGACGCAGCAAGAGTAGTTCTTATAGATAGCTTTGAGTAATTCCACAATTTTCGCCGGGACACCAATGAAGAGTAGACGGGACCATAAGCTGGACCATCTCAACGTATCAAAAGCTTTTTCGAAATCGACGAAAGTTAGATATATCTCACTTTGCCATTCTGATGCTTGTTCAAGTATAATACGTAGAGTGTTAATTTGGTCGGTGCATGAGCGATTTGGGCGAAACCCAGCCTGTTCATTGCGCAAGAGAGGTTCTACGGCCTTCGACAGTCTATCCAAGATGATCTTACAGAACACTTTGGATGGAATGGAAAGTAAAGTGATCCCCCTCCAGTTGCCGCAGTGGCTTAAGTCACCTTTCTTGGGGACGGTTATTAGGAGCCCTTTACTCCAGTCCTCGGGTAGCTTTTCTGAATCCCAGATCTTAATGATTAAAGGTGTCAGTGTCTCGACAGCGGAGGGTAAGTCAGCTTTAAGCATTTCCGCGGTTATAAGGTCGAGTCCTGGGGCTTTGCCAGTCTTCAAGGAGAGGATAGCCTTCGCCACTTCTTCATGTTTAGGTGGAGCGGTGTCGATGTTAAGGAGCTGTAGAGGTGTTGCTCCGGCCTGTACATCATCTGATGTCGACATTGCTGAGGTTCGGAAGACATCCTCAAAGTGTTCCTGCCAACGTTGAAGCTGCCCTTCTGACGTCGCGATAACTTGACCTTCCTTAGACTTCAGGGGCCTCTTTTTGAAACTTCTTTTACCCGCCAAGGTTTTAGTAGCCTTATACAGCTCCCAACAGCGAGTAGCATGTACAACAAGTTTATTTTTATTCCTAGTATTTTTATTGTGAATATCGCATATTCGGTCAAAATTTGCAATATTTTTTCGAACATACATAAGATTTGCAAATATGTATTGCGATGATACGGTAAGAATGTTTATCTCTTTGAATTTTTCTCTAAGAGAAACACGAGGTCCGAGACAATAGATAGCTCTAATAGCTCTCTTTTGCAAGACGAATACTGTATTAATATCCGCAGCATTACCCCAAAGAAGAATACCGTACGACAGAATACTATGAAAGTAACTGAAATAAACAATTCTTGCCGTGTCTATATCAGTCAGACGTCTTATTTTTCTGACTGCATAAGCCGCTGAACTTAGTCTACCTGCCAATTTTGCTATATGCGGTCCCCACTGGAGTCTCGCGTCTAGTGTGATGCCCAGAAAAGTAGTTGACGCATCAGGATTCAACTCTTCCCCATTGATTTGTATATTGGTTTTTACTTGTCTTACATTGGGCATAGTAAATTTAATGCATTTAGTTTTTTTAGCATTTAGTAACAAGTTGTTTAAATTAAACCAATGCACAATTTTAGAGAGAGCATCGTTCACTTCGTCATAATTTTGTAACATTCTTTTAATTTTAAATATTAATGATGTATCATCCGCGAACAATACAATCTCATGATTATCCCTTACGTGGTAAGGTAAGTCATTAATATATACAAGAAATAGAAATGGTCCCAGAATTGAACCCTGTGGAACTCCCATAGTGACCGCAGATCCGGGTGAGATTTTTCCATTAATATCAACCCTCTGAATCCTGTTACTCAAATAGGATGTCAGAAGATTGAGAGCCGTGTTTTTAATGCCGTAATGGTGTAGTTTCCTGAGCAGAGTATCATGATGTACACAGTCAAATGCCTTAGACAAGTCGCAGAAGACGCCAAGAGCATCGTGCGACTCTTCCCAGGCCTTAAAAATATTTTCCAAGAGATCCACCCCCGCATCAATGGTGGACCGATCCCTAGTAAATCCGAACTGCTTCCTATGAAGTAGGTTATTGTCGTCAAAATGTGTCAGTAATTGATTTAGCATAATTTTTTCAAATAACTTACTTAGAGTGGGTAATATTGAAACAGGTCGGAAGTTCGAAGGATCCGATAAATCACCAGCCTTGAAGAGAGGTATCACCTTGCTTTGTTTCATCAGATCAGGAAACACACCCGATGCGACAGAACCGTTAAATACCGCTGCTAGATGGGGTGCGATGACATCAATAATAGATGATACATTTTTAACTGAAATTCCCCAAAGATCAGCAGTTTTTTTCTGATTAATACATTTAAATGTCTTTACTATATCCCGCGTATTAATAGGTTTGAATTCAAAAAATATATCGCATCGAGGTACATTACGTTTAAGTAGCAATTCAGCCGACGTGGAGGAAGACTGAAGATGTTGAGTAGTCTTTGACGGTATGTCGGTGAAAAAATTTTCAAATGCGGTTGCTACTTCCAAGTCTGCTGTTACATATTTTTGATTAATATTAATATTAAAATCAAGGCTGCGTGCTTTTTGCCTACCTGATTCTTTATTTATAATGTTCCAGGTGGTCTGAATCTAATTTGTAGCTGATTTAATTTTATTCTTTATATATAATGACTTAGCAGTGAAACAGGCTCGTTTAAAGATTTTGGAATAATTTTTCACATATTCCCTAAAAGAGGGACGTTGGTCATAAGCTCTTCAAGAAAGCTTTCTTGTAGCTACATTGCCAAATAAGAAAGCTTTCTTAGAAAACTGTCCATCATTTTTGATGACATTAAGATCAGTGGGCTTATAATGTGGCAGAAAACATAGGTCGTAAGACGATGTTTAATTTTGATGGTTGTGATTGATCGAGAGACCAATACGTCAGTTACGTGTTAGGCTCTCAACCAATCACAATAAAACGAAAAAGAATTGTGACAGATTCTAAGCTCAAGCACAGAATACACTACTATTTATATTTGTATATTAATCGAACCTGAATACAGCTTTGTGACAAAACGGAATAGATGACTGAAAAAGTAGTTTTGTGTCTAATTCTATAGCTAACAACAATTACGGGCATTGGATCTTTGGTCTCACTTTCATGGTCTTACTTTTAGGGGAGGCCTATGTTCGGCAGTAAAAGTCCTGTAGCTGATGATGATAATGGTCGATGATGATTGTTATATTCAGCATCTCATTAAAACATAACAGTTCTTCGTGCAATTCATTAAACCGTAGCCAACAAATTTTGTACGGGTGACATTGTAAAAAAGGTCGGACATTTGCTAAAATAAATTTCCTAGAAGGCGTTGATGTATTAAAAAATGCTAGAAGGGTACGTTTTTTCATTATTTTAAAATTAATTATAAATGACCATCGGATACAAAATCGATATTGGAAAACTGACAATCACAAATGCAGACACACAAAAAATATAAGACCCTCGATTATATTATGTTTACATTTTATAATGAACTATACTTCTGCTGCCTCGGTGGCGTAGTTGTATTACAGTACGACTGCAAAGCTGAGGTCACGGGTTCGATCCCCGGGTCGGGCAAAGTGATATTGAGTTTTTCAATTCAGTATCAGCCCGGAGTCTGGAATTTGTGCCCGATATGGCGATAGGCTCGCCCCCTATCACATTATTGGACGGAATAACGGCGAAAAGTGGGTGCACTAATTTGCGCCTCTGCCTACCCCTTCGGGGATAAAAGGCGTGTGTGTGTGTGTGCGTGTGTGTGTATACTTCTGCTCGCGGCTCCACCCGCGTGAATGAGTTTTTCCGGGACTAAAGTTTCGCTTTATATTTCCCCGCCATAAAAGTAGGTATGCTACGCGCTGATAATGTAGCTTTATATTGGTGAAAGAATTTTTCAAATCGGTCCAGTAATTTCCGAACCTATTCAATGCAAACAAACAATTAAATCTTTCCTCTTTATAATATTAGTATAGATTATGTAAATTCTTGACTGTTAACGGGGCGTAGTTGAATTACAGTACGACTGCAATGCTGAGGTCTCGGGTTTCATCCCCGGGTCGGGCAAAGTGATTTTTCTATTCAGTATCAACCTATCACCAGACTCGCCCCCTACGTACGGATATAAACCGGACCTGTTGTATACATCAAATGGTGTTATAAAAAATATAATTATGACCCATCACTAAAGTGGCCTTGCAGAACAACATAACACATTTATTACATTCAAAATTGACTGTAACAGCACGATGTTTCAGAGTAAATGCTACTGACGAGTCGTTGTGCAAGCGACACTTATTTGTGGACTAGCTTTTGCCCACGGCTTCGCCCGCGTTAATAAGTTTTTCCGGGCTAAAAGTACATACATAAAAACCTTCCCGTTGAATCACTCTATCCAACACATTTATTTGGATAAAGATTAATATTATGACGTTGATACAACTCTTAACAAATAATGCATTAATTTCGATCAAATTTGATTACCATAAAAACGGTTCTAGAGAATTAATCTTAAAAGATAGACATATACTGTCGTGGACATTTTTTTAGATCATTTCAAGAGGAATAATTCATTCATACATATATTTTTGGTATCTTAGACCGTTTTCGCAGCGCACGCAATGGAAGCCCTCAAGGATGAATAATTTTCCCCGTTTTTTTTTTTCACATTTTCCATTATTTCTTCGCTTCTAATAGTTGCATCGTGATGTTATATAGCCTAAAGCCTTCCTCGATAAATGGTCTATTCAACACAAAAAGAATTTTTCAATTCGAACCAGTAGTTCCTGAGATTAGCGCGTTCAAACAAACAAACAAACAAACTCTTCAGCTTTATAATATTAGTATAGATATTATGTTAACAAATGCACAAAATATTTGCATTATTTACTAAAGCGCCCAAGATGGATAAATTAAAATTGCCTTTGAATAGTCATAAATATTTTTTTGGTTTGTGCAATGAATAAAAACGTACACGTGTATGTTGAATGTTGATGCAGTGTTAGTGCTCCATAATATAGTCTATTTTTACCATAACATTAAATTAATGTAGGGCGTTAGCAACGATATTTAATTATTGATTAATTAGTTTTACAAAATATATTCATTTTAATATATAAGTAACTCATTTTAATAAATAAATAAGAGACAAAGACCAAAGAACTGCCTCGGTGGCCTAGTTTTATTACGGTATGACTGCAGTGCTGAGGTTTTGGGTTTGATCCTGGGTCGGGCAAAGTGATATTGGGCTTTTCTACTCAGTATCTGACCGGAGTCTGGAATTTGTGCTCGATATGACGATATGCTCGCCCCCTATCACATCATGGGACGGAATACCTACGCACGACGAAAAGTGGGTACACTAGTTGCGCCTCTGTCTACCCCTTCGGGGATAACAGGCGTGAGTGTATTTGTATGTATGTAAATCCTACTAATATTATAAAGGCGAAAGTTTGTAAGAATGTATGGATGTTTGGATGTAGGGATGTAAGGATGTTTGTTCCTCTTTCACGCAAAAACTACTGAACGGATTTCGATGGAATTTGGCACACGGGTAGAACATGTCCTGGATTAACACATATGCTACTTTTTATCCCGGGAAAATATAAAACGGGACTTTTATCCCGGAAAAACTTTTTAATGTGGGCGGAGCCGCGGGCAAAAGCTAGTGAGATATAAAATTATGCTTTTGAAGAGAGTTGAACAGTGATGATTAATAGCATTTAGTGCCAAATCACAAATTTCAATCTTAGTTTAAACTAAAAGTTATTTTTATAATGTTGAATATTAAATACTGCCTCGGTGGCGTAGTTGTATTATGGTACGACTGCAAAGCTGAGGTCTCGGGTTCGATCCCCGGGTCGGGCAAAGTGATATTGAGTTTTCTATTCAGTATCAGCCCGGAGTCTGGAATTTGTGCCCGATATGGCGATAGGCTCGCCCCCTATCACATCATGGGACGGAATGACGGCGAAAAGTGGGTGCACTAGTTGCGCCTCTGCCTACCCCTTCGGGGATAACAGGCGTGAGTGTATATGTATATGTATGTATGTAAATACTTTATAAATAAACAAAATATGTTTTATAAATAAGTTAAGACAAATTTATAAATAAATCAAAGTTAATAACACGTTATTATCGTTACATTTATTCGCGGTTTTTCCAAAATGAATATATTATTACAAATGAGTCACCTGATTCTCCGCTCCGCTACTCTACCATATTTCTCATTCTTTTTTACTCTGTGCCCGTACTCCAAGTGTATTTTTTGCAATTCCGTCCTTAAAAGGTAGTAACACACTAAAGCCAAATCTCTTTCCTTTCACGTTACGTTTACGACTATCCGAAGAAGAAATACAGACTCCTTAAATTCTGAACTGATAAAGTTAAAGAAACAAAAAATATTACAGAACATATTTAATACCTCATCGTGAACTCACATATAATGGATACCACAGTGTTAAGTAGAAGAGAGGACCAGATATTCACACATCGCACAAAGATTTACCAAAATCGAACTTATCAGTAGTGACTTACTTACATTATCTTATTATTATTTTTGCACTAGTAGTGCTCGCGGCTCCGCCCGCGTGAAAAAGTTTTTCTGGCACAAAAATTTTCCCGGGATAAAAAGTAGCCTATAACACTCAGGAGTTATGTAGCTTCCTATTAGTGAATTTTCAAAATCGGTTCAGTAGTTCCTGAGATTAGCGCGTTCAAACAAACTCTTCAGCTTTATAATATTAGTATAAATTTATATGACGAGACGAGCATGAGGCTCGTCTGATGGTCTTATGAATATAAGACCGCCCATAAATAGTAGCACTATGCATTTGGATTGAAAAGTAGGGCGTGCCACTCCACTGCACTCGTCACTTTGAGACATAAGCTGTTAAGTTTCATAATGCCCAGTTATTACCCTGGCTACAAGGACCTACAAACATGAACACAACAGTGCATGCATTACTAAGCAATACTTTGCTTGGCGGTAGAAATAGACATTGCTGTTGGTGGATAACCCAGACAGCCCTTTGCATTCGAGGGACCTATCACCAGTAAATGGCGAGGTTTGCCTAAACAAAATATGTGGATACCGCATTTTACAAGTTATTAGTACTTCTTCCCCTTCTACTTCTTCTTCCACGTTTCTCTGTCTCGCTCTTAAGTGGTATCGGCGCAACACATTTTTAAAATATTTACCTAATTTTACCTTCTTATAAATAATAAGTTAAAATTAGATAAGTAATAACTCATCCGGAACAGGAGTTTTAAAGTCTCTATTACAGAGATTAAAACTTCGTAAAAAACAAAATTAACAATCGAATCCATTAATTTATCTTCTGAAAAAGCTTTGGTAAAGTTTAATAATATCTTAATGTTTTTTACTCCAATATAAGACGAGTTTTTTGCACAAAACTCACTGTTGCATATCTCGCAAAATGTTCTGGACAAACTGACCTTAATGCGGTGCGATAACGATTCAGTTTACAATTACACCATCGTTATCATCGTTATTTTTGTTTTACTAAGACGAATAAGGAGCAATTATTAATCTTAATGATGTAGGTATGACAATGCATTTGATTATTTAAATTTCTTTAATACTAACAAATATCGTAAATATAAGCTAAACAGAAAATAATCAAATAGTGATAATTGAACAACGAAAAAGGGAAATGAAAATGACTGCCACTACTTTAATTCAATTTAAATCATTTATTAAGTAAGTAGACCTTAGGGCACTTTACACGTCATTTTAAACATTTTTTTTATAAAATAAAAGAATCTACCAGTGCTTCGGAAAAGCCCATTGACCTGAGAAGAAGCACCAAGAAACTCAGCGTAGGTCTTTTATTGTTATCTTATTTTTGAAATATACATATTTTATAAATTGCAAGTAACAATATAAATTCAAACTCTTACGTGATTGCATCATTTGTAAATAAGAAAAGTGAAACAGTATACGTATAAATAATGGAAACAATCTTTTTCTTATGACAAGTGCATTCAGTGTGTAAATAAATGCTAAACCACCTACATCGGTTGCGGTACAAACTTTGCTTCAACGCCGTGAGCGCCCACACAGCTATGTACATAGAAATCTATTTATTTTTGTCTAGTAAACGGGACATTACAGATGGCATTAGTCTGTAACAACCGAGTTCTGAATTTAATTACTGTCAAGCGAAGTCTATTACGGCATGGAGTCAATTAATAAAGCACATAGACTACAAGCAATTTGTCTATTTTATTATTGAAACGTAACTGTGATAGCGGACATTTATTGTGACAACCAGCTTATTTAAATAGCGATATGAAAATCTGTAAGAGTGAATCTATATTTTTTCTTATCACCGTGATTTGTAAGAATTTTCCACCGAATATGAGTAAGCGTATCAAAATAATTTTATAGAAGTAAGTATTTGAGTAGCGGTGATTGCCTAGTTGGGAGTGGAACGGACTGTGGAGACGAATGTCCGCAGGTTCAAAACCCAAGGGCTTCTTGGCTACTTCTGACTTTTCTAAAAGTTATGCGTGTTTTTTTGTGAATTATCGCTCGCTTTAAGGGTATAAGAGAATATCTTGAGGAAACCTGTATACCTCAGAAGTTCTCTGAATTTCGAAGGTACGTGAAGGTATGTGAAGCCCTTTAACCCTCTCAGTAGTAGAGGCCCGTGCTCAGCAGTGGGCAGTACCTATATAATACAGGGCTAGTATGGTATAGTAAGTATTGGAATTACCTAATTTTTTAAGACTATTTGTTCTTATGCTCTACAAAAAATTAAACTGCCTTCAAAAACGACTAACAAAACTAAAAACCAAAAAATAATTTAATAGTGAATAAATATACGATAGCATTACTTATATACTGGTAACCAATTTTGGAGTCGGTGCCTAATTAAAATTACTAGCTAAGCTATTTATTTTGAAGTGAATCCTGTGTAACATTAAAGTTTACGTTCGATGTTTGGTTCTAGTCGTGTTGTTTTCTGGGATTATTGGGGTTCATATATTATCATAAGGCACTATCATTATCCTTGTTGGTTAAACGATATGACATATTTATATACGTATTGATTTCTTACACGACGTATTCATGGGTAAAAATGGTAGCGCAGCACACGAATTAAAAACGTCACATTACCGGCTGACCGCCAAAATACAAAATGTAAACAAGAGAAAGAACTCAAACAACTCAATAATGTCGCGCAGTGTATAATTATTGTATGTCGTAAAGAACAAGTTTAATAAAGAACTATCAAGTTTTATGGGTTAATAAGAAATTAAACAATTTTATGAGAATTTCTATTTCGAAAGTTCATTTATTACTCGCCGTACAATACGCGAATACAGATCTGTGTAACATAACAATGGTTCGAGTAAAATAGAGAAGTGAAATAGGATGCTCCTCTCTACATCTAACCCGAAATGGAAGTGCGTAGGAATCGCAAAGGATCTATAAATCTGTCGCGTTTGTCAAGAGAAAATAGCGAAACGAAAAGTACTTAGATCTCGAACACTTGGAGAGGTCGTGGGCGGCATGAATTTACTACCTTTTACCAATATTCACATTACAATTATCGATGGCGAATGTCAAACACCGTTAGACTCCGTCTGAACATTTTTCAAGGAAACATCATGACTTGCCTAGCCAATGAAGTATAATTTGAAAATAATCAAATTAGTGAATAAATATGCAGCGTGCGTACACGTCATTTTTATGTAAATGAAATAGATCTTGTTGAATACGTGGATAATGTATGCCTTATTATTACTACCATTTGTAATCAGTGCCTGCGCACTTATAGGCGTTTAATGGTATTGATGTCTGAAACATATTTGAAATTAGTTCTGAAACAGTCCCTAATTAAAGTGTATTTTAGCATGAAGTCTACTTGTAAATGCACGAGATACATTTATTTCGGCATGTTTTAATTTATAAAGCGTCAGGCGTCGCACACCTGACGCTCAAAATTACTCCATCAATCATTTACGACAGCCGAATATGTTCGTAAACATAACTTCCTTACGTATCTCGGCCAATAAACTTTGCAAAATGATAAGTTTTTACGACTCTACGACAATAAAGGTTTGCATATGTAATAAACGTCATATTCTCAGGAAAAGTTCAACTCAAGTGTCAACTTTGACCCGCTAGTGTTCTTATTCAGATTACTTGCGTGTAAAATTTGTGTTAAATAATTTTATCAATCAAAAACATGTGAGCGTTGTACCAATTACTATTACACGGAAATGTAAACAATCGTTTTATATTATTATACTTAAATTCTTTATCCTTTTATAATCTTGTAAGGTGGATATACTTTTTTCTCTGAATCACATTTAAGGTAGATGAAATCGGATGAAGCCTTTTTTGCCACACAAAAACAGGAACTTTTTCAGTATAGAACACGAATTAGAAATAAAACTTACATTTCGGCAAAAATAAAATGAACAGAATCAAGCTAAAACACCATTTAAGAAACCGTTGACATGCTCTAATTGCCGAATAAAAAATGAGCAGCAAGAAAACGTTAATTGAAAATTGGCAGATTGACCAATAATAAATGAGAATTTGCCTTTGGATGGTAGATTGTAGGTATGTCAACATCAGAATACGGTTTTTTTTGTATACTTACAAAAATAAACGTATATTGAGTAACAAAATTGACTGCTAATTAAAACTACAATTTCAGCACGAACGAAATGGACAGAATTAAACTAAAATTACAATCGAGAGACCATTGCGGCTCTATGCTCTAATTCCAAATTTTAAAAAAATATGGCACACACTGATTGGTCATTTTGCAGGAAATCGAGTGTTTGACCAGTGTCATCAGAGAAGTGCGCTATTGGGTTGTATGTCAACATCTGAATAGGGTAAGTGGCACGCTTGCTGTGGTCCAAATGAGTTTCTGTGGGCAGCATCGCCGTCGCACTCCTTTATTTATTCTACTGATTAGAGAATAATGATTTTGTTAGAAACCACTTAAGTGGCATCGGTGTCAGACCTTTCGAAATACAACATATTTTATTTCGATATTGTTTATTTTATCTACACCCACTTGAATATTTTAGACGAACTTAATTGTAAAAATATAGGCAGAAAACTAAAGAAAGCAATTAATTTAGATGATTTAATTATTATTCCGTAAAATGTTTTTAAATTTAAAAGTAAAATTTATACGTACAGCTGGTAGTTTTACATACTCTCTTAATTCTAACTTTCTACATTGTTCGTGTTTTGAATACCCACAAAAGAAGCTAACAGCATTTGAAACAATCCTATTTTTAGAATTAAAGTACCCCAAAATTCACTACATCAAGTTGCGAGGATAATTATCATTTGCTTATTGTGTATTGTATTTTCTTTTTTATTAAACATTTTTTGTACAAAATATGTGGTATTTTGTTTATCTCATTAATATTGGCGTGGATATGATTACTAAAAGGAATAAATGCTTAATTGGTAAAAACGAAAAAATAATATGACATATTTTATTTATTTTGAGACCTTTACACAAACACTTTATACAAAAGTAATTATATTAAAATTTATTTATGCCATATTCAAGAAAAAAATCACTAAAGAAGAGCAACATAGAAATTTCATACATTTCAAATAAAAAATCTCAATCTTTAGGATGGAACCGGGGACGTTTAACCAGTTTCGCAGTGCGAGTACCTACGCTATCGGTTAAATGAATAATTAAAAAAAAAATTGGCATCATCTTGCGATAAATTACAATACAAACAAACCAAATGTAACCCATAATATCAGGTCACATACTTGCGATATCTAAGGTCAGTATGTCTCCAACACGTGATTTTTATTATGAAATGTAATTCGGAATCATAAATAACATAAAATTCGTGAAAATGTTTCGAGTAACCCGGTATACGAAGTTGTAGCCCACATAGTCTACACCTATCTTATTATATCACGAGAGGATAATACGATTAAAGATCGATGACGTTTGAGTTATATCTGAGCCTATATTTTACGAGACCAAGGCGTTTTCTTCATCAGCCACATAAGGCCCAATCCTGAACAGGTCTCCCCTTAAGATTTCAAGCGCAATGCATAGGGCCATACAGAGCTCGTCGTTCTTAGATATTAGATATCAGGTCCCCACGCCAAATAATAATACTAGTCTGAACGTTTTTCAGTCAGGAATATGACGGTGCTTACAATACTAAGAACGCAACTCGTACTTTCAGGAGAGACATACTCGAGCCACGATATAGACAGATTTGTTTGCATGAATAATGAATATATCAGCTGAATATAGATCAAATAAAGATATCAAATGAAAATTGTAGTACAGTATCTATTGAAAATTTATAAGAACAAAAAAACGGATGACAAAGTCACATTCGGTTGTCTTGTATCAAATCTTTATTGTCAAAGGCTCGTGTTTGAAATTCAGTTTGCACTAGATCCGAGATCGCAAACTGCAACGATGTTACACCACTGTATGATAAAGGTTAGTAATATGATAACAAAGTGACGTTACAGACGCAATTGTTGCTAGCAGCGTTTGTTTTTCGTGAATGTGTCAGCAGGTATCAGCATTGGCGTCGGATTACGAGATCATCTCATGTTTTATTTAATTGAATGTAAAATGAATTGTTAGTCACACCACTGGAGTAATATGATTAGGGATTCTCTTCAATTATTTAAAACTAAACGAATTTAGAACGTGTATAAAATTCCGAAGAGAAACACAGCTGGAGTTTCAGGATCGGTACTATCTAGAGCCAGACATAAAGACAAATATCGCAGTATAAATGACTTATCATTTTTTCCTTGTATTAAAATGGAACAGATATAAATATTGAAATAAATATTGAACTTCCAGTTGAATTCCAGTCAATAAATATAGAAAAATATTTGCTACCACGTTTTGACAAATCATAATGATAATAAAAATTCTATAGGTTTCCATGTGTTGCCAATTCAAAACGATCAAAATATTCGTGAAACTCCAGCCTTCTAATACACTGAAATATAAATCAGATTCTTGCACAGAGGGTATAATCTGCAAAACGGCATTAAAAAGGGAACAGTAACCGTGTTGTGTGTAATTTGGTGTAGTCCCAGCAGTTAAATTTTAACGACTTGCCCGCGTACCGAGCGGCCTAAAATAAAAATCTAATACAACAACCCAGAACTACTACTATACATCTGTACAATAACAAGTCACGAAGGAAAACACCTTGGCTGGATGCGGCATGCAAATGCACGTATCGAGTCACGATCTATGTTTATAAAATCTAGATTTTTCAGCTTGTTAAAATAATTTTGGAATAAATTTTCGATTATTGCCCGAAGATTAAAAACATCAAAACTGACTGTGACAGTACCAAGCAAATATAGTTTTATATGCCTAAACCTATGTATTTACATTTGAGATTTCTGTCAAGCCATCACTAGGTTTAGAAAATAAAATAAATAAATAAACTATTGGACGTTTGAATGATAACGCCAAAGAAAATAAACCTTTGAAATGAGATTTTTATATCGTTCTTCACAGATATATGTCCGCTCGTAAGAATATTTTATTATGCACTAGATATATCTTCTCTATTTTCGTTTGGTTTGAACGCGTGCAAGTTCAGGGAAACCAGACGAGGAAATGTTTTATTGAACAGTGAAATTAGGCCAATGTGTTGTTAGCCTTCTGTTTTTATAACGCATAATGTTTGAGACATATGATATGTCGTGTTCGCAGACTGAGATATATATTTCGAGGCAGAATTGAGGTTGGCTAAACGGGTCCCAGGCCAGCGGATTTAGTGCTGAACTACTTTACAAATTTGGATACAATCACGTACGACCCAAATCTACGAAACAAAGTTTCCAACAGCATGATCAAATGATGAGATCTTACAAAATGGAGTTGAGATTTTTAATAAAATATGGAGATTTCGTGTCTATTAATTTATTACATTTTGATTTGTCATTAAATAAATTATTAGACTTATTAAAAAGTAAGGTTATGGATATTATTTATTAATCGCGTAACTTTTTACTTAAAAAGACTTCCATGGCGCGATGAAACCTGTCCTATTTCAATAATCTTGAATCTACTTAATTAAAATTATTAATTGTAAACGAGATTCACATTGACTTTGAGGCCTGATAAGGTTTATTTTTCTTTACCATCAAAACTTTTTCGTTTCCTATTTCAATATGTTTTTTTTATTGCAGCTAAATAATGTGAGGTTAATGCCGCTCGCTTGACGGTGAGCGAAACGACCGCCCATAAACAGTAGCAACACCATGCAGAATTTTGAATTACAGAGTACTGCGCGGTACTCCACTGCGCTCGTCACTCTGAGACATAGTGTTATTTGTCTCATAATGCCCAGTTATTACCCTGGCTACAATGTCCCCAAACCGAAGCACAACATTACCTACATGCACACTGTTGCTTGGCGATAGAAATAGACATTGCGGTAGTATCTAACCAGACGGCACCTCGCAAACGAGTGACCTACCAACAGTAATTTTATTATAAGTATCTGTTTTCTGATTTGGAACACCAATGGGTATCTGATTTGGAACACTTTTTCAACTGAAACAGCCTATCTATAATCCACTTGATTAATAATGAATGTACACCACGTGTTTATTTATACCTGTCCGCCTGCATTTAACATTCATATTTTATGTTTTTTCTTCGAAAGTTCAAAATGTCCGACTTTTGAACAAATTAAGTCTTAAAGTCGGTAGTAACTAGCACGGATGGTTATAATAGACACACTCAAACATTAAATGAAATTCTTAGAAATGCTCAATATTTTAGTTTTGCAAAACACAACGTGGGCTAACGCTCCCTGCTCCCTATATAGACTCGTAACCCAATCCCCGGCCAATAAATCACATTACCCACCAAATGTAACGTATATTTACAGCGAAGTCGTAACAATACCTTAACAATAAGTAGATGTAAGACACGAAGGCCACGGAGCCAAGTTCATGAGTGTTCGTTCACCGCTCTTATCATTACCATTCAATGCGATGCTCCGGATTATTGTCGGCGATGTATATAATTCTAACACGATACCATAACGTTTTACCATTATTTTAAATGAAGGTTAACTCTTCAAGCAACGTAAATATTACAGATAAAGCGTGACTGACGCTAAACATAATTACAACTTCAAACATTGCCCAAAATCATAATTGCGCAATGATTTTGCACTGAACTTAAAGTTTTTATGATTTATTAGAACCTATATAAGGGGCCACAGACAATGCAAGAATAAATACATAAGAATTTCATAATTTCGAGGGTGTGTGAAGTCTGCCAACCCGTAATAAGCCAGCGTGGTGAGTTAAAACTAGTCACAGACGACCTGATTGGTGCGGCCGCACCACGAACTTGGTGCGCCACCGGACCATATTGGATCGTGTGGCGCACGAACCGCCGACAATTATTATCCGGTGGCGCACCAGGTTCGTGGTGCGGCCGCACCAAATCAGGTCGTCTGTGACTACTTTAAGGCCTAACCCCTCTCAGTAGTGCAGGAACCCTGTGCTCAGCAGTGGGTAGTATATACCTACAGGGCTGATTGTATTGCATTCCACACACTGGTTAACGTTTTTTAAGATTTCTTAAATCGACTCTAAATTAAAAAACGGAGAATTACACCGAGCATGTTCAAATCGTAGACTGTGATATTTTCTAAGTGCTAAAAGAATGGAAAGTGAAACATTACACACATTAATTAAACTGAACAGATAGTGTGCCATATACGTGTTATCTTGGCCTTCGGCGGGGCCGCGTTTCTGCGCTCGGTACTGAGTTCACGGCGAGGGCTACATTTATTGCTTCAGTCCATTTAACCCATTTCATTGACGTAATAGCATGGACGGTTTTATCTCCGCCGATGCCAGTTGCTGGGGTGCGTTTTTAATATACGATTGTGAATAGCTGCACCGAACGCTTCTAAATCTGCATTATTTATTTGCACTGTCTACCGCAATCAACATTCAACACGCGGCTAATACATGGAGAGGGGAAATGTTACTAAACGCTTGCACCTATCATATTTTCTACAGTTAATGTAAACAAACGTTCAGATGGAACATCTGCGTCATTATAGTGTAAAATTAACATCTTTATCCAATTGTAAACATTTCGATTAAATATTCTGTTTTATCCCAATTTGTTATTTAAATGTATTATGTGTACGTTTACAGTATTCAACAAATGAACTTTTTTTGTTATTATTATGATTTAGCCAAATAAATTTAAATAATCCCTTTCAAAGTCGCCATTATAGGTAACTATCTGACCTTCGAGTCAAGACGAACTCTGAACAAGAAACAGTTCTCACGAAGCTAATGCGAATATTAACAAAACTCTTTAATTGAAATAAACTGCTCTATGGGGTGATTCTGGGGCAACGATATGAGACCATTAAACTATTCTATGACTAAGGCGCCATCTGACAAGTTTATACCATCAGCCAAATGAACATGATTTTAATAAAATCAAATTGGCCATTAAAACTAAGAGATGTGAGCAACTGTTAAGAAGAAGATCACGAAACATTGCAAATTTGTATGTTTTTACATAGAACAATGTAAAAGTCGTAAATGCATGAATTTATTTACGAGTTGTGATCACGATTTTTCCACAGTAACGCAGCTAATTATGAAAAATATTTCCGTTAACCAACGACAACATAGACAATTAGCACATCTGAAACACCGGGTCGTTCACACTAGACGTTCCACTAAAAACGTCTACATCTCATATTAATCACGTTAAATATATCACGATATGATTAATACGAGAGATTCCGTATGTAAGTAAACACATTTTGAGGTAAATATTAATTGAAAACCGGAATGATGCTAAAACTATGATTGAAATGAGTATTCATTGGGGCAATATACGGGTTTATGTATCTGAAAAAAAGATTAACACTAATTGGGCATATAAAGGCTGACATTTTTTGTGTATTCATGATAAGTTTGTTTATAATTGGTTTAAAAAAGAAACGTCGAAATGCAACCTTCTATCGTAACAGTATTTCGTGCAAAATAATGTTACATAAGCCTCTAGTCCCGTTCTTATTAGAATAATAGTCACACTTTCCATAATCTTTAGCCAAAATAGCTACATAATATACTTCTGTTAGGAATTCCCATTCAACACTGAAATAGGTATGTTAATATTGAACCTCGATGACCTTTTGTTTTTTCTAATTTAAAATGCATGCCCGTATTAAATTATATTCAACTGCACAAAATAATATTGTTAAAGTTAAATATTATGTTTTTCGTTTTATAGCGTTCTGTATCATCCCTATTGTAAAGGTTCCCTCCATAAGTCTTTGTCAAATCGAAGGCATGACTGTCCATCGTACAAATAAGGTGTTAATGTAAATAAATTGGTCATCGAATGATGTTGGTATCTAATATATGAAATTAAATTTCTAAAGGAAAACCCGCAAATTATTATTTCGCGTTATATTCAGCGTAATTTGTGTCGTGCAGCGTGTTGACAACTATTTCAACACGTTTTTATTAAGTTTGTATGTGTGTATGTATGTGACGGAAACTTTGAACATGACTTTGATCCCCTTTAAAACCTCGGATTCAATCAAAATTTGGCATACTTATCAAGGACCGATGACAACTCAATATTTTAAACTAAAAAACACGCTTTCATGGAAAATTCAATAAAAAAATTAACAAGTAATACTTAACTTATTTTGAGTGACATCTGTTATAGTAGAATTACCTATAACTAAATTGACAACTCTTATGTGTAAAAAATCCTACTCGTCACAAGATAGCGCTTTCTTTTATTTTTTATTGACCACTGTTGAACTATAGTAGAACAGAACAATAAAATTAAAAATAAGTAATAGTTTAAAAAAAACTAAAAAGCTCGCTTAATAGAAACTTCAACAAAAAAATAGTAAATAAATTTAATAAATTAAAATTAAGAATAGTGTAAATAAGAAAAAAATGTAGTTAGTTGTAAAAGAAGCGTGTGTTGCTTTTCAAGATATTATCAAAATGATAATCTAATATCTGTCAATAAAATATTTATGTCTATTGACACCATGCCCCACGTTCTTCTTTTACAATAAAATACACTTTTTGTTATTTAATTCTTAATACAAATTTGTTAAAATTTATTTTCTATTTTTTAGTTCAATTTTCTATAAAGCGTGTTTTTTAATTTTTTTTTAAACTATGATTTATTTTAACAGGTTATTGACCTGGTACAGTCATAACATTATTCATGAATCATTAACGCTTTTATTTTAAATATTGTAGTCAAAATTATATGCGTGAATAAAAAATATATTTGAAATTATTTTACAATTGATTTTTCTTACGGTTTCGTTTCCTGAAAGTTTAACTGAAAACTGAAAGTTGGACGTTGGAAGTATAGACGTTCTCGGAATAAAATGAAAAATAATATCCATGACCCAGTGTACCTATGCTCCTAATTTTAGAAAAATCAATTCAGCACTTTATGAGTTTACTTTTAACAAACTTGGAAACACCACGAGCTTTCATACAAATAGTCGAAAATATTGGAATAATATTCATAATCGTTTCAAATTGCGACTTAGTTAAAATAATTATGTAAAGGATCATCATGAGCCTAATCAAATAGATATTTTTAAAATACAGTCGTTTATATAATTAAAATATAGTTTAATATATTCACCTTAATAAATTTTAGCACCACACGAAAATAATTAAGCCATGTTTGATGTTCTCTCTCGAAGAAAATGTAAAGAAAAATGGTTAATTTTAATTTTCCGTACTAATAATAATATATTGGAATTTATAGGGGTCATGTGCTCATAGGAATATGTTTTATGCAAGAGGTACGCAGCAAAATAGAAAGTAAATGGTTAATAGACATTTATTGGGTAACAACCGGTAAAGATCACGATTAAATAGTAATAAGTGCATATAATATGTAAACAAGTTATACAAGCATGTACAAGAAAGTACATACGTTGTTCGATAAATTATTTTTCAAACATATACCTGATACTTGAGCAAATGTATTAATTATATTCCACTTCATTGTCCAAATAAAGAGACGGCGTATTGTGTTCATTTGATAGCTAATTTTTGCCTACGGCATTTGATGCTTTTGCATCGCTGTAAATTGTATGAATAATCTGGTACAACTTTGTTTATCCGGTCTCAAAACATATTTTTTATTAGATGGATTAAGACATTTTAAACTTATGTTTATCATTTTTGCCTTTAGAAGATAGTTTCCATATTTTTTAATGATTTATTGCAAATTGATGTGAACAATAAAAGCACAAGTTTTTTTGGCGATAGAGCACTCATAGAGTTACGCGAATGTAGGGTTTGAGTCTTAAAACTAGACTCTGCGAAAGAGATTTAGTAACATTGAGTGCAATTTAGGGATTATCTAAACATACGTATTATCTTTATTTTCTAATTACGTTTAATGTGAGAAAATTTCGTCCCGCTTTCACGTGATAAAAGCTATATAAGTAACTCAACTTCAAAACAGTACATAATTTATTTTAATCAATATCAAATCGTTTGAGCTAATTCTTTAGAGATTACATTATTTATTTATATGCTAACCACGAAACTGAATACACATCATACAAAAAATAAAATACGAAGGAAAACGATTTCAATTCCCCAAGAATCTACACGACGCTGGACGGATCGAGGATAATGGTATAAACCTCCCAACTAATGATTATATTATAATCACTGAAACCTGCTCTTTATATGTCATGTTAATTAAATTTAATTCAGCACAACGAAATGCCTACGAAAAGCACAGGTGTCTAAACTTTTGTGTTGACAAAGTTGTTAATGTACAGTCAGTATCATAAGTAGCTGAACAAATTCAAATTTTCAAATTGCCTACATACTTTTGTGTTCTGACTAATCATTTTTTTTCTCTTCACAAAAATAAAATAAAAGAGAGTTACTTTACTTTAAACTAAGAAAAAAATGGCATTTGTGTTCTGACTTATCATTTTTTTCTCTTCACAAAAATAAAATAAAAGAGAGTTACTTTACTTTAAACGAAGAAAAATAATGTACCAGTTTAACTTAACGCGTATATAGATTTGAAATTTTGATTTTGTTCAGATACTTATGCTGCTGAGTGTACATCATTTTTATATTCACCTTCAAATTACGAATATTTCGTTATTTATGTTACCTACCAATTGCCATACAGTACATTACAGTACAGGTCATTGACCAGGTAGAGAATTCTGAGACTACATAAAATCAATGAATGAATTTTTGAATAATTACGGACCAACATATTTTATTTGTAGTTTTTTACATCAAATAAGTAAAATTGTTTGTTTGACGTAATATTACAGATCAGGAAATAAATATTTACGCATGTATGACTCACAAATAATTTCGAATTATATCATACAATTATAGTTTTCCCTAACATGTTATATTTTAGGTAGTGAACCATAGCGATAAAGCTACTAAAAATAATTCATGCTAGAAAATTACGATACTACATAAATACTATTTTAACAGAGTTTATATTGTTTAAATTTGAAATTCGTAGGCGGGCTAATCTTCCGGCACAGTAATATAAAGATTAAGGACATACTCACACAATTCAGCTATGCATTTCCGTGCGTCGAGTGCAGACGCCTCGTAGACGAGATTAGCGAGAAGACCCTCGCCGGTAAAAAGTGAAATTACTCGTGGCAAATGATTCTCGTTCGCTAATTATTTATTCACTCGTGAAAAACGTGGATAGGTGACACCGAGTTCAGTTCGCGCCAACTATATATAAAACACGTGTTTGATAATTTGAAATACGAGTCCCGGAAAGAAATATATATTTCTTAAAATGTCCTATTTATTTTTCATAAATAAATCGGTATTTTAAATGTGCGAAATATTATTATGTGTGCGATGTAAATATAAATATTGAATGCGTTCGGAAAATGAGTCGGGTGCGGCGTGGATAGAGCGGCTCGGAGAGCGGAGCGCGCGTCGCGGCGACTAGCGGGCCACTGACAGCGCGCGCGCACCGGATCACTGTGTGCCGGTCTTCTACTCTTCCAATTTTAAATATTGAACGATGCATTCGCTTTTCGTACTCGAACCTACCAAATTGTATAGTGCCTATATTACAGAACGTTAACTTGTGTAGATAAACCCTTATTGTATGTACGTACGTCGTACACGGTACATACTTACAGATGTACATACTTATGTAAGAAATTAGACTATAATTAAACGCACCCATTTCTTTGACGTCCATGCGTAATTTCTGGGCGCTTGGTCGAAAACTGTCTAGTGAACTTAAAATTATTTTCACTGAAATTCCACGAGCGCCAGCTGATGTTTATGAAAGTATTATGTCAGAGAGCATTCGACGCAGACGCGACAAAATGTAGTGTGTGTTATTTTTGTAATAATATCACCTATGTAACTTTCGCCGTATTTGTTCGATGCTCAAAAACGTTAATGTTTTTTAGAAGACATCAACATCAATTTCTCCTTAGTTAAAAGTTGTGTCACGTAAGAGTTCTCTTATACATGGCAAAATTCAGCTACTGACTTAGGAAAACTACTATCATTATTTTAAGGTATAATTATATAAATTAAGCCCTATGATTTCATTTTCCAGCACTGGAATCGAAATTGATTATTAATTGATATGAAATACTAGCTACTTGTCAGTTTATTACAAAACTCAGTACAGAAATACACTCTCATAAAACATTTAGAATCATTGAAGACATCCCGGCCTACTTACCATGAAATCGTATGTTGCCATTAACTGGAAGGTCGACTCGCAGACGATGATGTCACCAATCACCATCGCCCCTGATTTATTGGCATCATTTGCCAGGATTAGGGTCCCGGAGTTCTTAACAACATTCTGAACACATATTACTTTAAGGCTGGATTAATTTGTCATACTATTTTCATGAAAATATAATAATAATGGCAGAAATGTATTACATACTTCCACCGCTGTGCACGGGCCTTTTCTATAAAAATATAATTATGTTTTATTCTTCAATTACGTTTGACTATTTAAATTTGAGCACATAATTTTTTAAAGCAGTGCTTAAATTATAAATTTTATAGCGTTATGAGGTGAATCTACAATTTTAATGATGCTACTTATAATTACTCATGCAGGTGAATTATTTTTCCGTTCGCCCCGAGCTCACGTACAACCGAAAAAAAAATTACAGACACATACTAGATTTCTATTTTATGATAATTAGGAAATTATTACATCTATAGGAATTATCCCAGCAAAATATAATTCCGAAATTATATTTATCTAAATAAATCTATTACACGACAGCTTAATTAAATTAAATTGAGTTTAATAGCAAATCATAATAATTTAGTCTACCAATAAATTGCCTTCTTATTAGTACTATGCCGCGGGGTAAGCAAATTATCAATGATACACTCAGCAGCATAAGTATCTGTACAAAATCGTATGAAGTAAAGCAAATCACTATTATTTTATTTTTGTGAAGAGAAAAAAGATTAAGAATTAAGAACACAAAAGTATGTAGGTAATTTGAAATTTTGAATTTGTTTAGTTACTTACTAGCTTTTGCCCGCGGCTCCGCCGCTTTAAAAAGTTTTTCCGGGATAAAAGTCCCGCTTTATATTTTCCCGGGATAAAAAGTAGCCTATGTGTTAATCCAGGACATGATCTACCCGTGTGCCAAATTTCATCGAAATCCGTTCAGTAGTTTTTGCGTGAAAGAGGAACAAACATCCTTACATCCAAACATCCAAATATCCAAACATCCATACATTCTTACAAACTTTCGCCTTTATAATATTAGTAGGATTAGTAGGATGTGGCTGACTGTCCATAATTAAGTGGTACATATTTTATGAAATCATAAGTTTAGATTTTATCTGTAATATAATTATGTTGAGTTAGTTTATTGAAGTTATATATTTTAGCGAATTAAGTACCTACACCAATCCTACCAATATTATAAACGCAAAAGTTTGTAAGAAAGTATGTTTGTTACTCTTTCACGCAAAAACTACTGAACGGATTTCGATGAAATTTAGCACACGGATAGATCATGTCCTGTATTAACACACAGGCTACGTTATATTTCGAGAAAATATAAAGCGGGCCTTTTACCCCGGCAATACTTAATCACGCGGGCGGAGCCGCGGACAAAAGCTAGTATGATATAATTAAAAATATTATTAACAATAGTTGTACCGATTGCAAATCTTTCATGTGGTTAATTTTTAAAGATGTTTTCTAAATTTTGTATTTTTTAATTTTCTCATTATTGTGTGTCGAATTGAAAGCCTTCGAGTAATTTCAAGTGTGTAGTGACATCAATCGAATTATCAATGTTATCTCGTACTACATCATTTTAATCAAGTATGGCAATGCTCTGTAGATAAAAGCAAAGTAATAAATAAATAGGTAATAAACGCATTCTATAATTAACTGGGCTAAAGTATATAGCACCTCCTCGTTTGAAATAGTTTAAAAATATATTTATTTTAACCAACTGATACTAAAACCTTGCCAAACAGAGTAATTAGTTTATCATCATCATCATCTATAGTGTTAAATTGTTCAATTGTGTTCTTTAACATTTCCCTGCCAATGTAGAGTCAGTGCAAAAAAAACTTTTTTGCATGTTGAAACAATTTGGCTAGGTTTAGGCCAGCAGGTTGCTTGACGTCGGCCATCTCCGTAGGCACCAAACCCACACAAATTGATTTAGAAAAATCCATGCAGAGTTTTCGACCACACCTACTGGAACTCTGACACTCTAGTTCGCAGCACATATACGCCGCTTCTATATCTCAAAGGCGGTATATTCATGAAGTGATAACGCTGGAGTTTTTTGTAACTTTGATGGAACTTTTATTTAATAAACTTTATGCTGACTACCTCGATAGCGTAGTTGCATTGCGTGCGCGGTACGACACCGTTGAGGACTCGGGTTCAAATCCCGGGTCGGGCTAAGATATTGGATTTTTCTGCTCAGTATGAGCCCAGAGTCTGAAGGTTGTAGCCAATATTGACCCCCTATCATACCGTGCACCTCTGTCTCCTCCCTCGTGGATAGAGCGTGCGTGTGCTTGTTTTGTTCTTTGTTACACTGACTACATAATGCAAATCATTAAGAATGACTATAGCGTTTGCACTGCATTAGAATTGCAAATCTTTTCTATTGCCCTGTGTATCAGTCACACGGGCGATACAACTATCGGACTTTGCACATGGAACTTGCTATCATAATATCTTAATGTTAATTTATTCTATTAAAATACGATCGTGAATATAAAAAAACAATCACTTCCAATACCTAATTATTACGGTTTAGTAGATAGTCGGAAAATCATGACCTTTTTTAGAAGTAGAGTTACCTATACGTCATATAGAGTTGGACGTCTTAATTGTTATTTTTTTTCAAGCATGTTTTTGTTTTACAATAAAAAGATATTGATTCTCAACTTAGTTCCTATTTTATTTAAACACAAGTAACAAATTAAGTAAGCTTTAAGAAAAACCTATTTTATATAATAATAGCCTCTGAACAGGTAGAATTATCAATGGCAATATACAAATAGATAACGTGAACGATTTTAGTCCTTGCCACCTAGGATACGCTACGTTCTAAATATGACCCTTACTACAAAAAGCAGACGTTTTTAAGAAAAAGATACCAAAATTATGTGATTTGTAATTTTCTTGGCAAAACATTTTTATATGTGTGGTTATTACTCATTAGGATAATTTATCATCCAAAAACGTCTATAGCGTGTCAATCGTCTAGGCGTTCTATCATTATGATGGAAGGCCCCATGTAAAAACCTGTTAAAAAATATTGGAGCCTAGACTCAATTGACTCAACAATACGCTAAATATATAATAAATACAGGACCTGTGATCTACAGGATACCACTTGTTCTCTTTTCTTCACGTTATATAGAAAAATGTTAAGTTTACTGTAAATATGAATCATATTGTATTCAATTTACGTCGATAAAAACAGGTCCTTTCATATTTACTAGGAATTGCAAAACTTAATGAATTGATGACGTATCGGATAGCATAGATGACATTTCCTTAAAGATATAGTAAGATTCAGTCGAAAATACTTAAAGCATTCATTTAACAAGAAGATGGGATGACCAGGTGAACCCTTCGTTGGTCATAAGTGCGCAGCTGGTCATTACATTCTACGATGACATTAAGCGGTGTTCCACAGAAATTGTGATTTTCGCTGTGTTATTGTGTAAAAAGCGACCTTATATTCAGCCATGCACGTATGGTTTTTTTTGTTAAATGTGTACTATCCGTGTCTACCTCGCCCCCCGTCAGGGTTGACAGAAAATTGTTTGCGCCAATTTATTGCCATATCGTGTCCATTGGTTAAATAGTTTAAGCGAAAATAAGGAAAACATGACGCATTCGACTCGAAAATATAACAACTTTTTGTGTTTTAATTTTAATATCCTTTTGTAATAGAAATGTATGTATGTTTAGTGGGGACGTATGCATCCGCACAGACGAGTGATCAGTTCGCCTCACTGGGAACTATTTAGCCCTTAGTCCCAGTTTGGGTGGCGATGCCACTTTTTTTTTTATTTCATTTCATTCGGTATCATACCCAGAGGCCGCATTCACCATAGGGAGTTTTGGCTGTGGCTCAGCTAGAGCTTAGAGGGCATCGTAGCGTCCTTCCACGAGTGCACTTTTCAGGTTATCGATCTCTGTCCAGCACTGCCCTCCACTGAGGGTCCCACCACTTTTACCTTGATTGATCATTGTGGCAGGAGCCAACAAACCAACAACAACAGCCAACGCTCCCCGTTGAAACACGCACAAGCTGCCAGGCCTTGTCTGCCCATATGATTCCTATAAAAGTTCTTTCGTCCTCCTTCCTAAATTGGAGTAGGCTTTTGATTTTCTTTTGGTCAAGCGTCTTGATGAAGATTTTAGATTAGCGACAGCCCTTCACGACTCATAACAAGAAATAATGAAGTCACAATTTATTGTTATGCATTACGGCTAATGATTTATGCTATCATACATGCTTAAACATGAAAAATTCCATTTACACATGCCTTTTGATTAGGATTTGATTAACACTACGTCATGACATATTCGATATTTTATGCTTACTTTCGTAAAACCTTACCAGTAAGTTAAAAGCTCAGTATTCATTGCACTTAGCACTTTGGTTCAATGTTCGATTGCTAGGTACGGCAAAACGAAGTATTAGGTCTTGTTTCTTTCTCATACCAGCTAATTATATTAAAATACGTGTGGTCCCACATAAGCTTCAACCAGTTGTCAGATATTATCAATTGTCGCCTCGGATCCGCGATCACATTCACTCTCTGTCAACACTCATAATAATATCAATAAGCACGTCGTTGTTTCTTATACGTTCTAATCCCTCATTCCGAGTATTAGTACTTACTAATATTTACATATATATTATATACCACGTTATTCTCTGCCATGTCTGATAGTGGATTAGATCTTTATTTTGGCACATTTTTAGTAGTTTTAGTTGAAGAAAATTTCTTTTGTTTTTCATATTGTGGACCATGTTATTCTCTACCTATTGCTTTTCATATTTGATTTTAACGTTTATATTTTGTATGCAATTTGGTAATAAAACATGGATAGATCGCTAAAGTGTGAGAAGATTTTCCAACTCTATTAATTGAAAGATACAGGCAATCCAGTGTATTAAATAATTCTGTACCCTAATATTATAAAGAGAAAGATTTTATTGTTTGCATTTAATAGGCTCCGAAACTACTGGACCAATTTGATTTTTTTTTCACTAATATTAAGCTAAATTATCAGCGAGTAACATAGGCTACTTTTTATTCCGGAAAAATATAAAGTGGGACTTTCATTCCGGAAAAACTCATTCACGCGGGCGCAGCCGCGAGCAGAAGTCTAGTAGTATCATAATTCTATTGTGGTGGATGCGAATAATACGCTACTATACCAAAAACCTGTGATAAAATATTTAAGATGAGTTGCAGCAATAAAATAACCGTGTGGGGTAAAAAGATAAACCACGAAGTGTGTCATAAATTGTGCCAAAGGTATTTCAATCTTATAATAATAATTGGGTATTAGAATGCGCAGTAGGCGAACGCTTGACAAAAAGAAAATAAATATTGCTTATTCATAAAAGCTGATGGAAAATAAATAAATCTTGGAATAATAAAGAAAATGCGCTTTTGAGTGCAATCCGCGTGGAAACCGCGAGGGCGTAAGGAATGAAATATTGCTATTGCTCAAAAAATTTCCAATAGATTAGTATTACAAATTTCCTAAAACTTAACAATTTTCTTTAAAAATATCTTTGTTTATGTAAGAACCATGTAAACACATTCAGTTTTTTTACCATTGAGAGTTATTAGAATACACTTACACACATATCATTTTTTTAATAAAAATTACAGTATCGCAAAGACGTATATAAAATATATACATACCTACGCAATAGGTACTACTATGCAGTATTGTTTCAAATCATTTAAAATCATCTGGTTAATATACGATTTGCTAAGAAACATAATAGGGCACATTCTGCGAACAACCATACGACGCGACGTTTCGTTTAAAAACATTGGCTAACTCGTTTGTGAAGTTGACTGTCATAACATAGCCGTCTAACTGTATACTATGCCACTTCAAATAAACCTTAAAATAGTTACCAGCTCCACAAATACCATCACACTGTTTTTCTTCTATTTTCCAAACAACTTCCAGATAAAGCAATAAAAAGTGAATGACCACTCTATCAAATATATTTGCTCTAGTTGTCATGTAACAGGAAAGTGAATATCATAATAAGTAGATTCTAAAACTTTAGAAACCAATACATTCAGCGGTATGGTTAGTTAATAGAAATACATGTGCATTACAAACTACTATTCAAATATTGACGGGTTTGCAGCGATGAGACATAAGCGTGTAGCATTTTTACTGCATAGACAACGGGGCAGTACTAACAGTCTCCTCTTTGTCATTGCAGAAAAATTAGATCGCCTCTAGTTGATTCTCTAAGCAGATTGCATCACGTAGGTGCTAATATAGGTAATAAGTGTCAGTGTTACTAACTATACTTAATATGAATATCACACTATGGAATAGCGAATATCTGAAATAAATGAATTATTTTTATTGTAATTAATATGCCTTTTATCTGTGAAGAAGTTGACAGAAGCGTGCGCCCACTTTTCACCAAGCTAATCCCGTCCCGTGATATGATAGGATGCGAGGCTTTTGAAATATCAGGCACAAAACACAATTTCGGGGAACTATGGCGTGTGTGTTTTTTAACTCTCACAGAATTTTGTTGACCGTACTATGAATTGGAAATACAGCATAATGTTTTACAACTCAGTTGGGGTGTAAGTGCTGTAACTAGAGCTATCAGTCAATTATTAATGTGATTAATCTATCTATTATATAAAAATGAATCCCTATTTTCCTTGGTCACGGCATCACGCGTGAACGGCTGGACTGATTTCGTTATTTCTTTTTTTTATGTTTTTGGTATTGTCAGGAGAAAGTTCTTATGAAAGAAAAAAAATAAGAAAATCGCGCGGAAAATTAGAAAACTTAAGAATACTTAACCACCATATTAAACGTGCATGTCACTGAACTCCTAAACGGGTGGACCGATTTTAATGAAATTTTGTGTGTCTTCAGGTGGATTCCAGAATGGTTTAGATTACAATTCTATCCGGTAGGTAGCGCTGTACTCGGGTTCTAGGATTTTATTTCCTTTTTAGGACAGGACAGGAACGTTTGTCGGGGCCGCTAGTATTATATATTTTATCGAAATATGTAACGTGGACAGACTTCATAAAGGTTGCGGGAACTAGTTGGATGCAGGCCGCTTTTTACAGAACCGTCTGACACAATGTGGTTGATGATTATTATGTAACATTACCAATTATAGGTACTACCACTTAAAAATACATACGAATTAAGAACTTAAGATTGTTTGTTAGAGACAGAATACACGAAGTAGTCTAAAAATAATCCAGAATTCAATTCATTTTTATGCGACTGCAAGTAACTAGCTGTAACTAAGTGGAGGTTTGAGAAAACACGGTATTAATTATGTTTATAGTAAATAAAATTATCTAGAAGCTCTCACTTTGATCTTAGCAATTGATTTTATGGTGTAATCTAGCTGTGTGTCACTGGCGTGCGATCGTTAAGCTAGACTGCTTCCTCGTCATAAGCCTATTTAAAACAATGAACGACATCTATTACTTTTAAAAATGATACCTTCTCTTTGCTCGATATATCTTGTGACACCGTAAAGTGCCTGAAATATGTTCCCCGGTTATTGCACTGCTAATTTTGTGCTAACGTTTCATCCTAGCATCTGAGCCGCCTGTGAGACGCTAGTCGTTAATAAAAGCGGAACATTCGCCGCTTACACGTTCCGAAATAGTGGATTCAAAATATGTTTATGATACACTTAGCAATTTCATTAGCGCATGTTAGTCTCTGTGCAGTAAAATGCATCGTTACTGCGAACAGGCGTCATTTGTGTAGACATCATTTTAGTTTGGGCAAAACATTTCTTTAATGTATGAAACTGTAAGCAGTAGATAAAGTAGTAGTGTGTACAAGACGAACGTTAACCGCATAGATACAAACCATGCCTATACGACTTGAACTCAGGATGCGGTTTTCCGGCGGCGTCGTAAGACCGACGAATATTTATATCAAAATTAGGACATACAATTTGCAAGATAACTAGGCCTGCTATTTCCAATGTAAGTAAGTAAATATGCCAACCCAAGGCACATGATTTAGTTGATAACGCAATGAGACAGGTAAAGCAGGTAAAAGCTAGAACAGCGGCGTATTATTATTTACATAACTATTTTTGTGCATTAAGCACCGCGTATAATAAGAAGTGTGTCACTGTATTGTATTGTCACTGCGTCTTCTATTTGTATTATCTTTGTGGGGCGCAATGCCAAATTGTATGATTTACTGATTCGGACCGCGGTCCGCGACAGGCGCCACTTTATAAACCGAGAACGCCATCGTTTTTCAAACTGTGTCAAGTATTTTTATTTGGCGTTACTATCTGCTCAGTGCGTGGAAACACGGTAATTTCAATCAGATTTATTTTACTGACTTAGTTTATAAAAAAAATATGTGCTACTACAGACTGAGTGTTACTACACGTACCGCCGAGTGAGAGTCAAAACCCACTATCCATTTTTACGAGCGTTGATTTGACATATACTTCTAATTTCGTTTATAAAGTATCAAATAAAATTGCTCTATGTTTTAGTATAAATTTTAACAGATATAGGTCATTGAACGTAAACGTAAATCATTTGGCGTCAGATTTCTTACTACTGACATCAGCTAAACGTTTCAAGGATGCAGCCAGATTGAAATGAAGTAATCGACTCATACTATGTTCACATGCCCACCATGGAGTAATAAAACCTTTGATATTATTCCAAAAAGTATTTTAATCATATTTAAATTGTCGCTGAGAATTATACCGAATACTGACGTGAAATAAAATGTAGAGCTAACACAATGGGAATGTTGAATGAAGTTAGGGCTGCCATCCGTCCGGATTTCCCCGGATTTGTCCTAGTTTGAAGGGCGTCCGGGGGCCGTCCGGCCGGGGTTTTAAAAATTGTCCGGGCAAAACCCGGACACTTTTGTTGTCAGGGGAAATCCATTTTTTATAGATGAGCGACAAATTGAAATAAATCTTAGTTAAAACTTCATGCATTTCCCCGCATTCAAGAAGGAACGGCAAAATATTTATTCAAAGGTGTCCGGGGAAATACCCATATTTCGGCCCAATGTCCGGGATTTTTGCCGTGTTTATCCGGCTTCGGCAATTGAGATGATGGCAGCCCTAAATGAAGTACATCAATGAACCGACAGCGTGTACATTGCGTTTTAAGTTAAATTGTCATAATACATGTATATTTACATTTCACGGTTGCTCAGCCGATCTCTCTGTAACTGTACAACATATCTGGAATACAGAAATGAACTCGTGACTAGTTCGTAGAAAATTTCAGCGATAACTTCTAATTAGCGACGATGGAGTGGTCATAGATGTACTAGACTTGTGCAAGATTGTAAGACTTAGGTTTTGCCTATCCACACTGCCAATTTTCTAAAATTATAACTATGATCTGAGTCGATCGGACAAATTTCGTTCAATGCAAGCGTTAGAGATAGCGATTTTTTTGCATGCAGACAATTGTCACGCCCACGAAAGATTAAATTCCGATGGGAAAGAACTTCAACTGCAATATTTTTCTTTCCCGTAAGACTATATAAATATGTAATCAAATTTCGAAAGTTCTTAAACGATAAGGTATGTGCTTATTTTGGAGATTGTTTATACTAGAGATAATTTTTGAGACGATAAGCTTTTTGGTGCTGAGATGAATGTTAAATTAACATGATAAAACATATTATACGTTTTTATTTAATCAAGACCAGTCCATCGCAAACAATGAATTTCGAATAATTTTCATGATGAAAAAACAGTGTCCACTCCGTCTAGTGAGTATCCTAATGGAGAATAACAATTACAATGACATGGTCATATATGAGTCACATGGCTCGTAAATTGCAGTGCATCTAGTACGGATAGACGGCGCCTATCAATTTCACCAATCAAACAGATTGACGGCGCGCGATCTCTCAGCCGTGATGTTGACATTAGAAAAATGGGCCACTATTCACTAATCGAAGCAAAACATGCCAGCCAACTTTTAATTGCCTATGAACTGCTAATGCTGGCATATTTCCGGAAACGTTTGTGACTCAAAGATTCATGTTTGTATTTATACAGAAAGATGCCAAAAAATATTGAAAACCATTGGCACAAAATGTTTTATTATAGGTTTCTGCTATACCTAATTTTAAAATAATTAGATCTTATCCATAGTACCGAACTATCTATATAAAAATTATTAATACATATTACGTGTTCTGGCTTCTGAATTACCTCGGCAACGAACACGTTTTGAAAACTTTACTGGTAGGTCTCCCATATGTAAAAGTCCGTCTGGGTGGGTAGCACCACAATGTCTATTTCTACCGCCAAGCAGCAGTGTGCATGCACTGTTGCGTTTCGGTTTGAAGGGCATTGTCGCCAGTGTAACAACTGGACATTATGATTCTTAACAACTTATGTCTCAGGATGACGAGCGCAGTCAAATGCCACACAGTACGTTTTAACTCTAGGTGCTGGATGGTGTAGCTGCTGTTTATGGGTGGTCGTATCGCTTACCGTCGCTTATCTCTTATCGTCTCACCGTTCAATGCTATATGAAAAAACATTTCGTTACATCTGTGACCTTTCCTTATATACGATTTTCAGTTAACGAGACTATCTCGCCTCAGCAACGATCCTCAGTTAGAGGCAGAACAATGAAGTAATTTTGATACAATATGACATCATTATATTTTTTTATATATACTAGTGGTCGTCCAGTAATCAAAGTGCGACCGCCGAATTTAATATATTTGTAACACATATTACACTTAAACTTTATTTTTGTGCGCTACTTCCCTATATGAAATTTAATTGCGCCTCATCTCACATTACTCCGTACGCGTAATGTGCTTAAAAGGGTTACTACTATGTTTTTTCTCGTAGTAATATAATATACATGTTATAATGATTAAATGGATAAGTAGGTCATTCGCCAAAAATTCGTATGTCCGTCTATAAGTAATACCAATATCAGTCGGCACTTTGAAGTAATGCATAGCGTCCATCACCTTCAGACATTAGATGCTTTGTTGATAATTATACTGACTACAATGCCCTTAAACCGGAACACCAGTGTACTTTTAAATACTAGAGATATAAATGAAATGGCTTGACAAGCCGCAGTAGGCGGCAACGCGCAGGGGCGGTTGCGGACGCGCGGTAGCTAGAGAGTAGACACTTTCCGTCAGAGGAACCCCGCAACTGTTCCTTATTCGCCGAAGATGGCCACCGCGGAGTCTTAGTTATTATGGCCGTGCATAGGTTGAATTATGTTCATTATAGTGTTAGGGACTGGGCCTGGCAGTTTCGCCCATCTCGGTGGGCGGTTCAGCGCCGGATCGTAAGGCCGGCGAACCCAACATAACCGTTCAATCACCCTCTAAGAAAGCTGGGTGGTAGTGGTAAATCCCTTTCTGTGCGAATAAAAAATATTAAAAGACTAGGTTGCTAAACCCGAGCGGTCTAACACGTACCAGAGATCACCTAGTATCTATTTTTCACTGTGTGTCTTTAACAAGTACGACGCTTGAGTATTCAAAACCATTGTGTGATTCTAATAGGTACACAATAAAAATTTACGCATTCTGCACAGCTCTTAAATCAATTTGTTATTATCATACGCAGGTTAATAGTTCATATAGAATTTTTTTGAACAAAATCGCTGACAGAATGTGGAAGTTTCGTGAGAATATAAATATTGTCGTCAAAGTATTTATACATAAAACAGATGTTTCAATACGTCCGAAGAGGAGAGGAGCTGTTCCTCACGATGTTAACTGACTCTAATGATTATTTATTTGATGGAGTAAGATTAGAGAAACGCCACCGCGATTATACGGCGTGGCGTAAGTTTTTTTACTCGAATCTATTTCGGTCAGTACGGCCGGCCCCAGACAACTCTGCTTCTTGTTACTATTTTATATGATTTATAAAAACAAGCAGTAGAGTTCACGCGGATCCGTCCGTCAATGTCATGATGGAGTCCTAGCGACCCATATCCTTGAAAGCCGTCTAACATGCGGCCATTCACCTAATGATCTCATCGCCCCAGAATAAAAATTCTCTAGTTTAGACCAATTGACTTTGTTTATGCTACGCTTTCTCAGGAGAAACTAGACGCTCTAGTTTTGTTTAGGCATCGTTTATGTATGAAATCCTTCCGCCATACAATATTTTTATTATATTGGGTCAAATGAAAAGAACGGAGTTTTACGGTTCTAAACATATAACGGGTTAAAATTGATCAAACGTAGCCGTAATTTGCAATTTAGGTTCATTTTGGAAATATTACTTTCTTGTGAAATTAACCAAATAAATGTGGTAAATACGTGCCAAAAATATTATTAGCAAGCATGAAATTAAAATGTATACATTTTTATACTACTATAAGCTCACCTTGTGTGGTTTCGGGCTTCGCCTTGCAGCCCGTCTACATGAACAGTTAAGAGGGTCATCAAATGTTACGTGACCTATCTATACGAATATTATAAAGCTGTTTGTTTGTTTGTTTGAACGCGCTAATCTCAGGAACTACTGGTGCGAATTGAAAAATTCTTTTTGTGTTGAATAGACCATTTATCGAGGAAGGCTATAGGCTATATAACATCACGATGCAACTATTAGGAGCGAAGAAATAATGGAAAATGTGAAAAATGCGGGGAAAATTATTCATCCTTGAGGGCTTCCATTGCGTGCGCTGCGAAAACCGTTCAAGATACCAAAAATATATGTATGAAAGAATTATTCCCCTTGAAATGATCTAAAAAAAAGTCCGCGACGGTATATGTCTATCTTTTAAAATTAACTCTCTAGAACCGTTTTTATGGTAATCAAATTTGGTCGAAATTAATGCATTATTTGTTAAGAGTTGTATCAACGTCATAGTCTTAGAGTGATTCAACGGGAAGGTTTTTATGTATGTACTTTTAGCCCGGAAAAACTTATTAACGCGGGCGAAGCCGTGGGCAAAAGCTAGTATAAATATAAATATAAACGCAAATAAAAATCCTCAATCACCGAAGCTTCATGCGCTACCAATCGTAAAGAAAAACCATAGGGTTTAGGAAGAAAAGAGGGAAGTTCGGGCCTCCGGAAATTTCAATCGTCACACGAAACGCAACAACAGCGGGCGATTCACATTAGGTCCGTTTTACGAAAATATTATTCATCGGTTTATTTTCATAACCTAAACAATAGTTATTGGCGCTATTTACGAGCAGTTAATTTGAGTCGAACTGTCTAGGTGGTGTAGTTGTATTACGAAACCACTGCTGTGTTGAGGTCACGGGTTAAATCCCCGTGTCGTACAATATTGGATTCTACTGCTTAGTATTAGTTTTGAGTTGTTGATCTGGAACTTGTGCTCGATATAGCGACATTATGATGGAATGTAATCCTCAGCGAAAAGTGAGTACTAGTTGCGCCTCTGCCTACCCCTTCGCGAATCAAAGGCGTGAGGGTATGTTTATGTAATTTAAATTTCTGAGTACTTTTGTAAACGAATATCAATGGCCTCTTTAGCCTAGAAGCAGTACATATCGGAAGTCCTTGGTCTGATTCCAATGTCAATAATCTTTGTGGGTGATGTTTTAACGCGATTTGCGCAGGATAGAATTACGCAAAGGGGGTTAACGTCTTGTCAGAACTTTTTTTTATCAATAATTACGTTGTGAAAAAGAAACATGTGTTCAATTTAAATTAATTAGATGAAAATGTTACAGTATATTTTTAAATTTTATTTTAGCTTCACCATGTGAACTATAAAATGAGGATAATTTCAAAAATTCCAAACATATCTGCCAATTTAGTTTTAGTTCTCGGAAATTCCAAAACCTATCTAATTAACTGCCTTCGGTAAACAACCTCTGCAATTATATTTGCGTGCGCGTTAATTTTGCTAACATTAACCACAACACAAAGCGCCTCGCAGTCTGGTGAGCCGTAGTGTCTAATTACTACTTATCGAGGTAACTTAGCCAATCATGACGTATATTATGAACACTTTAGCGAGCAGTTAGTATTAGCGTGCCATAAAATAGGGTGGATGAAAAATCATCCTTTTGTGCATCTATTTAAAATCACAGTCTATATCGAACACACGCATTGTAATACAACTTGGTAATTACACATATTAATCTTGATAATTGTTCCAAATTGTCTGCGGTAGTGATATCATGTGTTTCACACGCCATAAATTTTTTACAGTAAAAATAAATTTTACCTATTGCAATCAGCAGTTAGCACTGCCTAAAGCAATATCGTGAAATCAAATGTAGCCTAATTACCGCCGGCAGACGTAGTCTAGTCATTTCAAATTATATCCTCCACATTACCAAAGCGAAGATTACAAACTAGTTTTATTCAAACAGGTGGGTGATTATATAAGTATGCATGAGTTACTGCATTAAAATGATAATTAATACTACTGGTAGGTCTCTCATATGTAAGAGACCGTCTGGGTGGGTACCACCGTAATGTCTATTTCTTTTGAAGGACGTTATAGCCAGTGGACATAATAGACTTAACATGTTATGTCTCAGGATGACGAGCGCAGTGGAATGCTACACAGTACTTTGTATCTCAAGGGGCTGCATAGTTTTTCTACTGTTTATGGGTGGTCGTATCGCTTAACATCAGGCGAACTGCATGCTCGTCTCGTCATTCAATGACATTAAAAAAATCTATACCAGTCACAACACAAAAAGAAACTGAACATATCTACAACAATCTAAATCTATTACGCTGGGTTTTTCAATATTATTAAACAATAATTAAAAATCACAGAATTTTAAGACTTGGACCAAATTTATTATTTACAACATTGTTGAAATCAGGGCGAGTGTATTTACAGAAATAACGTGAATGGTGTAGATAACCTTCGCCTTGCGTTCTACGCACCGAGTACCGACTGCTCAAACGACTTGACGCGTCATATACTGGTCCCGCTAATGGTGTATATGAGAAATTTTAAAAGTCTCTATGTTTACGTTGAAGGCACGCACCGCACGCCCCAACCGGAGTTACTCAATCATTTTCACTTACTCTATTTGCAGTATAAATTGAGCTTAAATGACAGTGACTGATTTTTCATACGCCATTTGGTCGATGGAAAAGTTAGTTAATCGGGAGAATCTTTAAGAATCTCTAAGAGAAGTACTTTCAAAAGAAGACTACCTCAGTGGCGTAATTGTATTACGGTACGACTGCAAAGCTGAGGTCTCGGGATCGATCCCCGGGTCGGGCACAGTAATATTGAGGTTTTCTATTCAGTGTCACCCCGGAGTCTGGAATTTGTGGCCCGATATGGCGATAGGTTCGCCCCCTATCAAATCATGGGACGGAATAACCTACTGCCACGAAGAAAAGAAGAAGAGCCTACTGCCCATTGCCTATCCCTTCGGGGATAACAGGCGCGTGTGTGTGTGTGTGTGTGTTTCAAAAGAAGCCCAGGGATTGAAGATAATCTCATTTTTCCCGCTATAGTACAATAGAGCAATTTGTGTACCAATGTTTTGTACTGAAGTTATCATTACATGATACATAATACATATACACTCACGCCTTTTATCCCCGAAGGGATAGGCGAAGGCACAATAGTGCACCCACTTTTCGCCATGCATATCTCGTCCCATGATGTGATAGGGGGCGAGCCTATCGCCATATCGGGCACAAATTCCTGATTCCTGGCTGATACAGAGTAGAAAAACCCAATATCAATACAACAACGCCATCAAGGAGTTATTAATATTTATAATATTTAATATAATACTGTATATCATTAAAATAACCACAAAAACAAAAAAAAATATAACCTCCGTTTTTTCAATTAGCATGTTAAGGAAACTCACTGCTGAGACAGGGACGAAGTTTATGTATGAAAGGAGTGTAATTAACAGAAAACTTGAATCAATTAGAGATATTAAAAATGTACATTAGTGTAATTAAAACATGATTAAAGATACCGCCTAAGCGGAAGTCACTTATTGTGCAGGGTTTCGTAGTAAAGAAATTGAAGTATTAGCATAATATATGGACTTAGTTAATAATGAATCTTACAAATATGGATGTCTGGATATTTATTAGAAGTAAACGCAGAAACAACTAAACGGATTTGGATGAAATTTGGCACATGGGTAGATCATGTCCTGGGTTAACACATAGGCTACTTTTTATCCTGGTAATGCGAATTAATGGAAATTGTTATTCTGATTCATTAAGTAGTCGGCTAGCGTCGTACTGCGTTTAAAAATGTTTTGTAACGAGAAAGGATTTTCGCGGGCGAAGTCGCAAGTAACACCTAGTATGAAGTAATCAAAATCTACCCCGAAGGATTGCTTAGGCTAGATATTGAACTCGCGACATTGTTTTACACCATTAGAAGGAATGGATAAAGAGATTGGGTAATACGGTTTACAAAAATCCTCGTAGTTCACGCGAACGAAGTCGAGGGCAACCGCTAGTTATATTATAATCCCTTTATGCAATCAGACAACAAACATTTTTCTAAAAACTTTATTCCGATGAATAAAGATATTGTAAATACAAACACTGTAAGTATTCGGGCTACACGTTTAGTTTCTTAGATGTGAAATAAGCGTCAAGATATTATAATTGAGCAAATTAATTAGGTTCCAAATATTTACAGCTAATATCAGGAATAAGTGTATTATACTCTTACGGAAAATTTAGTTGTTATCGCATAATTCTCTTTAAATACCAGTTATTAAACTGAAAAAAACTTTTACAACTCATTAAACCTACATAGAAATTATATAATGTTAGGTACATTACATACATTACTATATAATTTTTATGAGTTATTTACATCTAAAATTACTCATAGGTTGATAATGGGATATTTACCTGTTATTTATAAAATGTTATTATATATTATTATATCCTTAACCTTAAAAGGATTTTTTTTTGGTATTTCCAGAATTAATTTACTAAAATATAATTACAATAATCATGTAACATTAAAAGGAGGAAAACTCGTTGCGTAACTAAGCCTTACAACAGGAACATGTACATATTAAAATTTTATATACTCGAGTTTACCAGGAGACTTAACAATAACAATTATATACAAAAATTAAAAATAAATCTAGCAACTACATACACAACACAATGTTATCTTTACATAGTATAAAAGAAAAACGCCCGCCGCCTCTGTGCGTAAAAAACTCAAAAACTACCAAACGGATTTCGGTAAGATTGCGTATGGAGATAGTTTGAGACCCTGGAAAGGTTTTAGGTTAATTCTAATCTGGGGAAAATATATAGCGTGATTCGGAAAAACTGTTTCACGTGAGCGAAGCCGCGGGCAAAAGCTAGTCTAATAATAATCTTACCCAACTTTGAAATCTATCCCAGAACTTCTTAGTCAATAGTCTCTAAACAGAGTCACTAGGTCAAGAAGACGATGATATCATTGGTAGGGATAGGCAGACAAAAAGGTATCTAATACCTTTAGGTATTACCCTGGTATTATCACTCACGGCTTTTATGCCCCGATAGGGTATAATTATATAGAGGCGCATCTAACGCACTCACTCGGCGTGTGTTTCGACTCACGATGTGATGTAGGGAGCCTATTGCCATGTTAGGCAAAATGTTCATACTCCGGACTAACACTGAGAAGAAAACCAAATATCACTTTGCCCAGACGGGATTCAAATCCAACACCTCTGATTGAAAGTCGTACCGCGCACGTGCATAGACATAATTAGAAAATTATGTTTTTTGTTTATTATTACGTTTTTCTAACAATTAAATAACTACCAGAAACTGAACCTCAGTTTATTTTAGAGTTCTTTAAAACAAGCTTTTTAGCTCATCAGCCTTTTTAGGACGTAATTCTTATGAAGTGAACATTTATTTAGATTATAGACATAGTATGTCAGACATATCAATAATGGACACATGAATGTCGCATGCTACCACCCATGGGCCAAGTCATATATGGGGAACAGATAAATATCTCATACGATATGGTGAGTATAAAGAAAAATGATTTTTACATGACACCTGTGATTTTATGTTGGTATTAATAGGCTAGTTGACTGTTTTTTTTTTAATATTTATCAAATATGTATGAAAATCCTACGGAAAAATAATTTTTAATTGGCGCAATAATAAGTGAGTTATAAAGCTTTGAAATTTGGTAGAAGGGGAATTGTCAAATACCTAACAGTAATGTCAGACTGTGACGTCAGCGGGTGTCACCGGCCATAACGTTACCCGCGAGCGAAAGAGAGACTTTACACTACTCTACACTACACTTTTACACACGATAATATTTCAAATGTTAATAACTGCTTTATTTTTCAACCAATTTTGATGCTGATTTCACAATAGAATTTCTTTTTCGTATTATTTTCTATTACATATTAAAAATACAAATGTGTGCATTATAACGAATTTTTACACTATTTGCGGATTGTTCTCGCAATATCACAAATCACAATGTGCAATGCATACATACCTACATACATACACTCACGCCTGTTATCCCCGAAGGGGTAGGCAGAAGCGCAAATAGTGCACCCACTTTTCGCCGTTAGTCCGTCCCATGATGTAATAGGGGACGAGCCTATCGCCATATCGGGCACAAATTCCAGACTCCGGGCTGATACTGAATAGAAAAACTCAATATCACTTTGCCCGACCCGGGGATCGAACCCGAGACCTCAGCTTTGCAGTCGTACTGTAATACAACTACGCCACCGAGGCAGTATATGCAATGCAATCAGCCCTATATTATATACTGCCTTCTGCTGAACACGAGCCTCCTCTACTACTGAGAGGGGTTAGGCCTTACTCCACCACACTGGCATAGTGCAGGTTGGCAGACTTCACATACCCTCGAATGCCAAATTCTTATTTAGAATTCTCGGTAATGCAGGTTTCCTAAAGATGTTTTCCTACACCGTTGAAGCGAACAATACATAATACACACGCAACTTTGAAAAGTCAGAACTGTGTCCCTTGAGTTTGAACGTCCGGACATTGTCTAGGTAGACTGTTCCGCTCCTAACTATTGTATCTACTACTTAAAATCACAGTATATTAAAACCCCAACTAAAATTAACTAAAAATTCATTGCTTTTGGCCGATTCTTCAATTATCAGATAAAAGTTATCCGACAATACCTGACGGAATATAAAAGTCGAACTATTAACCTATTTTATCCATACAACGGCATTTTTAAATGTATTTGTGTTGAAATCCGACCTCTATAAGGAAAGTCGCGGTAGTCAATACGAAATATTATTAGGTAGGTACACGTGTTGATACTACGAGTTCCTCAATTATACCACATTAGGCATATGGACACGCGAAATAACAATACCGTCAGATCCTGTCAGTGACTACCTTTCCGTAGAATAATTATTAGTCTAAGTGTAATAATATGTGATGTGCGTCATCTACACTAATATAAAAAGGAAAGATTTGTATTTTTGTATGTTTGTAATGAGTTAACTCAAAAACTACTGGACCGATTTCAAAAATTCTTTCACCGTTATAATGCTAAATTGCCTCTGAGTAACATAGGCTTTTTAGCCCGGGAAAATATAAAGCGGGTCTTTTGTCCGAAAAAGACTATTTCATGCGGGCGGAGCTGCGAACAAAAGCTTCCATACCATACATATATTACGGCCAACACATGGTTTCACTTTGTATGAGTCAACTTCCTCACAATCGTTGCTAGCACTCTTTGCGTAGGAGACAAGCTTACACCCACAGGAAAAATGGATTTCAACGCTTTACATACTCCAGATAGGATCAATGTGTCAATCATCCATTGTAGTTGTGATTAATTCCTCGATTGACATACTGAAACAATTGCTGATATGAGCAAGCAATTATGTTCCTAAGGAGCTATACAGACGCAATTTTTATTTCCTAGAACACAACACTTGCCGTCAAGACTCAAGTAGCAGTCAAATTATTGTTTTTAATTTTCTACATACATACATAATATCACGCCTGTATCTCATAAAGGTAGGCAGTACGCACCAGGCGGAGACTATGGATTGCCACTTTGCTCGATTCTTGTAGGCTTATTTTGCTCCCTACACCCTCATCAATCTTTTCATTTGGCGCCGGTTCAGAGTACTTTTGACCTGACCTTTACCACGAATGTCACATCTTTCATTCACACTCGCCTTATATATCCTCTTTGTCAGGCTCAGCTATCATTCATCCTCTTTAAATGCCCTAACCACTCATAGCCATCTAATTTTTTATTTTCTATTTACTAGTAATCGTCCATATACCCAAAGACCAAAAACAATAAGAGGCGGTAATTAAATTTACTTATATCCAACCACTTCCAAATCAAGAGTTACTAAGTTGTATAATTTTAGTTTATATTAATCACTAATCATTGTTTGTGTCTTACAAAAAATAACTAGTGCATGTCGGATTCACATCTAGTAGATGTCAACAAAATTATTGTATTGTTCATAACTTTTACTTGTAGCATGCATGGTTGAACATCAGTTTTGTGAATTAAATAAAAAAAAAAAAAAAAGAGTTCTATTTAAGTTTCGCTGAACATGTTGTTGACTTCCGAAACTTGTCATAAAATTATTTTCTTACTTTGACCTGCATAACAACTTTTATTTGAGAACTAACATAGCAGCAGTCAGCAGGCTATCGTGGGTCTGTTGGATTTGCTTGCCCAAAATTTAATGTATTTACGAATTATTCTTGGGATATGAATGGCGCAATCGGAGACTTACACATTCCCGCAACTGGATACAGTTTTGTGCCAGGCCTCCTCGTTTGGAAATAAAAGAGCCAGAATTGCACAACCTCATAAGAACAACGTTATTGTTTCCATTTATAGAGAGACTAGGCGAAACTTTTATTTGGAAATTCATGTTTATCTGGATTCTCATTATATACCTTCTTAACACAACAATGAATTTTCAGAGACATGATGTAAATGCTATTGTAAAGTGCATAATTCTAGAAAATGTAATGTTTTGAATCGCTACGAATAATATTAAAATACTTAATGCATCGAAATTAATTAGTATTCGCGCGGCATAGTGGTATACCATAAAACATTTTGTCATCGGTGCGTGCGTTTCTGGACGCCAACGTAGATTGCGCAAGCTTGCACTCATTTATGCATGTGCATTGATTTCAGTGGGTCTTCAGTGAGCGCAGTATCGGCCGACTCATTGTGCCCATGCTAATGTAGCGATTCAATGCACTCTGATGCAACAATGTTATTCATTAAGAATTGCATGAACTCGACATGGGTGTACGCGTTTTACAAGATGCTCTCTTGCCTCTTGGCGTGCAGATAAAAGCGATAACATAACTTTACATAAGTTTGAGTGCGTTTCAATTGCTGAAGTGTAGTCTGAAATTCAAATTTTGTACTACTTCACTAGCAAACAAATGTTTTGATCAATGAACAGTTATATTCAAAATAAATCTTTCTAGTACTTGATGTTTCTTCTGGCGTGATCATTTGGAGTTGTCGCTTTAAAGTATCACCAGTATAATTATGAGAAAAATAAGTAATACTACGTAAACATCATACTAATATTAAAGCTATGAACAATTTAAACTCTTTCGCATTATGTTTCATCACTAAATAACAAATTGAGTATGATATTATATAGTTGAATAAAAATATAAGGATTCTTTAGAGTGAACGACATGACTTTATTTTGCATCACGAGTAAAGTCTCAAACGGATAATTTGAAAGTAATCAAGCGTGTAATGGCGGTATCATTGGGCGTGGGCAGCCAGTCTCGATCGACGAGTGCTAGCAAATGAACCAAGACATGTTCCATTGAACAGAACTAGGGAAATTAATGACTCTTTGTTTTCACGAGATCGAGGACACTACACAAAAGCTGTAATACTTTACGAATACTGCAATGTTGTTTTTTGTTTATAAAACTATATGAATCTGTAATATAGTAATTGTGTTCGAGTCAAAGAGGAACAAAACGTCACAATACTATAACCAGAAAAAAATCAACCATCAGAGCCAAGCCGAATCACTAAAATCTTAGTGAATTTCGTATAATACAAAAAACCTTTGTGAAATCTGCAAAATGCAATGTAACTAAACATGTATTATTGCTAAGAATTTTTCTCTCATTCATCGCGTTCACGTGAGTCAGGTACACCTAAAAAATCTTACGGACTATTTCTGTGTGTAAAAAGAGAATGTTCGCGTCCCATTCAATGAGTCTATAATTAGTGAGGAAGGTGCGTGAACGGGCGGTCGGCAGTCGACACAGACGGTGAAGGCCGAACGTGTCCATCGACAAATGACGAATCTTTTGAACCCATGGACTTAATGTTTAAAACATTAAGTCCATGTTCAAACCCTCCATAAATGATGATTCTTGCAGTCAGTTCCGCTTTACGATAAACTTGCCTGACGGAGCTATCACTCATACTTTTATGAGTATGCACAAATACGTAGAGCCCGAGTAGCGGTAGTTGATAAAAACTACAATTACTGTACTTTATAAGTCTCAAGGAAGTCCTGCGTCTCAATAAGATATTGAACTTATGCTATTCCTGCCTGAGCGAGTGATGGAGTTCTTATTAGATAATTGCTTGTTTTTCCTAGTGAAATCTCTCAATTTTAATGATATTGAGCCTTTTCAGGAAGTACATCGTAACGAATACTAGTCACTTTTTACTCAAGCACCCTTTTTCCTTAGTAATTCTCAAATATTTGGGGTAGGTATATTTTCAGAAATAACTATTCAGTAAAAATACTGGAATTACCTATACTTAAAATATTATAGAACTAATAAAGCAAAAGCTCATTCATCAAAAAGTATGAAATGTCAGTTACAATGTTCTTCCTATAAAAGCACGTATCTACTTATAACTTAACATTATCCGTCTATAAATAAATATAAAATGATATATTAATTACAGGTTATTTACGCGGATAAGTCATACGTTGAATAGAAGACCAAATTCGCACCACTCTCGATCTTGGCTCATTATGGTATCCATTCGATAGTAGACCGATCATGGCGACGACAAATCACAGGAAAGTTGTCCAATATGGTACTCACGAGCCTGAGTATTGAGGAAGCCTAAAAAAGTTCCTGAGACGTATATGCATTATCAGATCTTTAAACAAGGCGGAAAGAAGCATTCCAGCAATTTAAAATGTCGATGACGAATGTACATAAATGCTCAGTCTCTTCGGTAGTAGTTTTTGTTTTACAATTGTCTTGTACAACTATTGTGTTTATATTAACTACCTAAAAGTATGTATATTAAATTCCATAGTCAACCAAGTATATCGTTCGTTGATATTAAGTATAATGTATACCCCAAAACAGCAACCAAAATCTGTATGTTGAATTATGATATCCAGAAAAACTCTATAAACCCTAAAACATATAACGTTAACTTATAACGTTAAGTCGTACTTAAATTGACTCCCAATCGATCAAAAGCCTAGTTGGGATGGAACAGATTGTCGAGACGAAGGTCTGCAGCTTCAAAACCCAATGCACGCATCTCTGATTTTTCGAAGTTATATATGTGTATCACTGGCTTTCACAGTGAAAGAAAACATCGTGAAGAAACCTAAATAATACGTAGTGAACTAAAGCTTAAACCCTCTATTACTGTAAAAAAGGCCCGTGCCCAGTAGTAAAATAGTATATAGGTACAGAGTTGGGATTCTTATTATATAAATTTAGCTCATGCTAGACGGTTGACTGTCACAATGCGGTGGTACAAATCCAGACACATTCTCGAATACTTGATACTGAAACATGAATTAATTCAAGGTTATCTTTACCACAAGGTAGATACATATAATATTACTATCTCTATCTATTTAAAAATACACATAAGCATTTAATAAACATACAGTTATTACTACTACTATGTATTATTAGTTTTGACTTTCCAAAAAATCCTTAAACCAGTGTATCCAAGGGCTCGTAGAGGAGTTTTAAAAGTTCTGTGAATTATGGCATAGAAATGTAAAGTCCTGCTCAAACGTTGAACAACTTGACACGTTATTCGTTAATTATTATACAAGCTGCAGTACTAGACTGTTTGATTTGCCAGTCATTATCACAAGTCATTGCCAGTCAAGTCAAGGATTCAAAACCACATATTGTAGCTCATACGTCGATCGCCAACTTTAATATTTAATTTAAATTAAGTATTACACACAGAACCACCGAAATATACGGGTGAATAAATCTATTTTATGATTATTAAACTTCTTTTATGTATGTACAAACCATACGCCATAAATATTTATCTACATTTAGTCATAAAATAAATGTCATTTTTAACCGACTTCTAAATTTTACATTTCCGCTCAAGTCTACGATATTTTAATTCCGTCATTACAAATTCGTCGCAAGTACTATACTATACCATCATACATCCGAAAATAGGTATAAAAAGGTCACTCAACTCGAAAATTCACAAAAATATCTTCGATAATACGAGTTACTTATTACATAACTAGCTTTTGCTAGCGGCTCCAACCGCATGAAAATGATTTTCCGGGATAAAAGTCCCGCTTTATATTTTCCCGGGAAAAAGTAGCCTTTGGCCTTTCTAGGATCTTAAACTATCTCCATACCAAATTTCATCGAAATCTGTTCAGTAGTTTGTAGTCTCGGAGATGTGCAATAACAAACAAGCAGAAAAACAGACAGACAGACAAAAAAGAATTACAAAAATCGCTGATTTGTTTTCCATTACTTTTCTTTAGTCACCCCCTTTCTTATCACATTTCTTTCAATGTACAGACACACCTGGGATCTAATCACTGTTGCCAACTCCAAGAAACCAAAAAACAACAGATGACTTATAAAAAAACAGGAGAAAACAGTAGATCGGGGATTTTGACAGAGGAGCTAAAAAAAAGGTCCTCGATTTCTATTTTTCCCTCAGTAAAGTCCGAGAAGTTGGGTAAGTCCATAGGGTGGCGACCAAAAAAAAAGAAAGCTCCTGCACTATTTTGTGTAGTACTAATTTAGTAATCTGTACACAAAAACAGTGAAAATGCATGTAAAAACCAGTAAAAAATATTTAAAGCAAAAGGCAGTAAAAATTCTACTCTGAACAAAAAACAGGGATGAAAAAGCAAAAACAGTAAATCTACTGTTAAAACAGTAGGGTTGGCAACACTGGATCTAGTGATTTGTCATTGTATAGATATAATTTTTTAACATAGCAACAGTTGTAGAGCCTGCTTTTAGACATGTGCATACTAATCTTCAACCAAAAAGGCAGACTCCTGAGCCCCGGCGACGATTGACACAAATCATATAAGGGCCCAAAATTACTCTCCGAGTTTAGGCCAATGCATTACTGTATAAGGCTTGAAAATGAACCTCATTATATCCTAAACGAATCAAATGACGTCATAGGGATAAATTGGGTGATTCCCACGTCATATACTAATGTATTCTTAGATATAATTACATTATATTCCGGTAAGGACATACAAGGTCTTGCCAAACTTAAATGTTCAACGATGCTTACGTTAATAAGATATTGAATGGGCAAAAAATAATTATTCATTGTTACAACTAACGCTTTTAAATAACTGTTTTACATATTTCAATAAGTAGACATATTATGTCGATGAAACATTCGAATCACAACAAGTATAATTGATAGAGGTGGGTACGTATTAATTTAAATTATGGAAAGCTGAACTTGTAAGTGGCTGTTGTATTACTTATTAGTTCGTGTCTCTAGGTGGGTGCTAGTCGTACTTTTATCTACCCCTTTAGGAATAAAGGCGTAATTTGTGTTTGTGTTTGAGTTGGTCACGATTATGTCTTATATTTATAGAAAACGTAATATTTTCTTTATCAAAATGTATAAGTATTTTACACACACACACACACACGCACACGCACACGCACACACACACGCACACGCACACGCACACGCACACGCACACGCACAAGCACACGCACACGCACACGCACACGCACACGCACACGCACACGCACACGCACACGCACACGCACACGCACACGCACACGCACACGCACACGCACACGCACACGCACACGCACACACACACCTGTTATCCCCGAAGGGGTAGGCAGAGGCGCAACTAGTGCACCCACTTTTCGCATTATTCCGACCCATAATGTGATAGGGGGCGAGCCTATCGCCATATCGGGCACAAATTCCAGACTCCGGGCTGATACTGAATAGAAAAACTCAATATCACTTTGCGCGACCCGGGGATCGAACCCGAGACCTCAGCTTTGCAGTCGTACTGTAATACAACTACGCCACCGAGGCAGTCTCTCATGTTTGCTCTCTAGTCCCGGATAAATTGGATATTTTCGATCCTAGTGATTGGCCTTTCAAATTCGTTTTTTTTTACGGTTATCCGAACCTTGATTTTGAAGGTTTGGAAAACCAGTTAAAATTGTAGGTATGTATGACGTCCACGGGCCAAGACGAACACCAATAGAAAGGCGGTGTTCTGGTGGTCGGCTGAAATTGCGCAACTTCGCGTCATTTGCCTACGAAAGCGTCGCCAGTACACTAGAGCTCGAAGAAGAAGGCGCGCTACTGATGAAGAAAAAGCTATAGCGTATAGCGAGTATCGAGTGGCAACAATAGCGCTTCAGGATGCAATTAAAGTAGATAAATCTCCTTCTTGGACTGAGCTCTTGAAGGGAATAGACGGAGATCCATGGGGCCGCCCATATAAAATGGTGTTAGGTTGACTCCGCCCATGGGTCCCTCCCCTCACGGAAACTCTCGATGCCGACCTATTAGAACGAGTAATTAGCACCTTGTTCCCTGCAAGCCACGGAAGTCCTACAGTTCCCCTGGTTATACCGACGTATTGGTCCAACGCACTGAAAGTGAATGACCAAGAGCTAAACCGAGGTGTAAGGCGCTTAAAATCTCGAAATACGGCACCAGGCCCGGATGGAATTCCTGGTCGGGTCTGGGTTCTAGCTTTAGGTGCACTAGGGGATAGGTTGAAGCAGTTATTTGATTGCTGTTTTCATACATCCACGTTCCCTAAAGTTCCCTGGAAGTTGTCGAAATTGGTCCTCCTTAAAAAGGAAGGCAGAACTGCCGACTCTCCTTCGGCTTACCGACCCATATGGCTATTGGACGAAGCTGGTAAGTTATTCGAAAGAATAAACGCCACTCGTCTCAATGAACATCTGTCAAGAGTGGGTCCCGATTTGGCTGAGAGCCAATATGGCTTTCGGAAAAGGCGTTCCACGATCGACGCTATTCTGCGTGTCCGCTCATTGTCGCAGCAGGCTGTATCACGGGGTAGAGTGGCGTTGGCGATAAGCCTAGATATCGTCAACGCCTTTAACACCTTGCCATGGAACACTATTAGGGAGGCATCAGTCCAGGCATGCAGTGCCCCTTTACCTGCAAGCCATAATCGGGGCATACTTGTGCGATAGATACATACAGTATGCGGACCAGAATGGACGTATAAACCGAAGGATGATGTATTGCGGTGTTCCACAGGAGTCTGTGTTGGGCCCGCTTTTGTGGAACATAGCATTTGACGCAGTTCTGCGAGTTGACCTTCCCGCCGGCATCAATATTGTCTGCTATGCAGATGATACGCTCGTCATAGCTGATGACGAGAACTTTGAAAGAACCTTACAGCTCGCTGAACGTGGTGTGGCAATCATCGTGACAAAATTCACGAATTAGGCCTCCAAATAGCGCCTCAGAAAACTGAGGCACTATGGCACCACAAACTACCGAGAGGTAGGGAACCACCGAATTTGTTCCTTCAAATAGGTGAGTCGGAAGTCCAGATAAGCCAATCTATTAAATACTTGGGGCTCGTCCTAGACAGTCGCTGGGGCTTCGAAAAACACTTCGAGCGCCTAGTTCCCCGCATCGAGAGGGTAGCAGGTGCCATGCACAGATTGCTACCCAATCTTGGGGGACCAAGCGAGGAAGTTCGCCGCCTCTACGCTGGTGTAGTGAAATCAATGGCCCTCTACGGTGCAACGGTATTGTCAGAAAGACTGAGAATTCGCCGCTGCAGGGCTAAGTTATACCGTGTGCACTGGAAGTTGGCCATCAGAATCGTAAGGGGATACCGCACAATATCCTTTGAGGCGGCAACAGCCTTAGCACGCTTTCCACCTTTAGACATTCTGGCGGAGATGGATACAATGGTTTATAACCGAATCCGAATGCTCCGCCAGATTGGTGAAGGTAGTGGAGACATGGGCTTCGAAGTGGCTATTAGACGACAGGAACGTCAAAATGTTCTCGTGACGTGGCAGTCTAGGCTTCGTGAGGAGCCTTACGCACACAAACGCATCGTCGAAGCTATTCTGCCGGTTTTTGAAGCATGGATGAAGCTCAAAAACTTGCGATTGATATAGGCTTACTCAGATAATTACTGGGCATGGATGCTTTAGTGATTATCTGAATAAGATAGGGCGTGAGGCGACGGCGAATTGCCATCACTGCAGTAGCCTAGATTGCGCAATACACACGCTGTCGGAAGGTCATGCATGGGAAGGAGAGCGACACACCCTGGTTGGTATAATCGGAGCGGATCTCTCCTTGCCGGCAGTCGTACGAGCGATGCTAGCTGGGGAGAGAAAATGGAATGCTGTAGCCTCTTTCTGTGAAACTGTAATGGTAATGAAGGAGGAGGCTGCAGAGCGGGATCGAGAAAGGTTTGATCCCACTCGGAGAAGGAGACGAAGGCGCTGAGATAATAATATTGATCGTCTCGGGCTGTCTTTGTCATTACAAAGAGCTTTGCCGGGGGGCCATTAGTGTCCCCCCGAGTTGTGCTTAAATGCTATAGCACTGGAAGGACTTCGGCGTGCTCGGTTCGAGGTCCCGGAGTCCATCTAAAGTGCTGTTGGAGACCAACATGGGGCTTTTAGTCGGTAAAAATCAGACATGCCCTGTCTACTTATCATGAGCACGACAGGGATCCAAGAGGATTTTCTCCAAAAAAAAAAAAGGTATGTATGACGTTTTAAGCCGCCCTTTACATCCTGTAAGCGCAGAGCAAAAACTCATGGAAGTTGTGATTTGTTCTGCAAAGTCCTCTTTGCAGAACAAATCACAACTTCGATGATTTTTTGCTCTGCGCTTGTCAATTACACATATACCTACCTATAGTCATCTGACTATTATTATTACTTTTATTTTAAAGACTATAAGTACTTAAGTAGATACCTATAAGATAAATATATAAGGCGATAGTAATTATTTTCAAAATCTTCTCGGTAAAAGGATTGCAAATCATCAAAACAAACCAGACTGTACCATAAATAGGAGTAACAAAAGCCTCCACAAATAACATACCAAGGATTCAAGGTGGTGAGGAATGTAATCGTGATTAAACTTTAAAACAATGGTCAATAGTTAGACGCTTACGGGTTGAAAAATCTTAGTTATCTGATGGAATAACACGATGAATGGTTACGAAAGCAACATGGAGATGTTTGCACCTTTGTTTCGTGAATGAATTATATTTATATATTAATAAAGTTTTATTTTATTTAGCACATGTCTTACACAATCACCATAGCAATATAATGTTAATTTTTCTTTTTTTCATTCGTCTCCCATTGCCATTGCAGTGCTACGAATGTGGGATGATAGTATTCGATGGAAATGAGGCAATCATTTTGTATATGTACAAAGATTACAAGACTAACAGCTGGTCTCAATAACTTACTAACAGATAACAAACAGTTAAAATGCTCACTTTTGGTGGTTATATGTGTTTCTAGAAATATTTTTTTTTAAGATAATAATAATTGGTATTGTAACAACAGTAACAGTTAGCGTAACTTTTACTGCCGAGTAAGATATGGTGTGTGTGTGTGTGCGTGTGTGTGTGTAGTAGTATACTAATAAAGGTTTATGAAAATATATAATTTCAACTATTTCTACGTTTGTTCCTTTAAAGAAAAAAAAGATTGACAGAAAGAATAAGGAAGCGACTAAATATAAAATTAGAGTAGAATACAAAACTTTGTGATCATCATCATCATCATCATTAGGCACACGACGTCCACTGCTGAACATAGGCCTCCCCCAAAGATTTCCAGATGGACCTGTCAAAAGCGGCCCGCATCCAGCGCGTTCCTGCGGCCTTTACTAAATCATCGGTTTTACTAAAACTTTGTGATACTGTATATAAATAAGTCTTGCTTATAGCGCATCAAAATATTCAATGATTTGTTGTCAAAATATTCAATGATTAGGGTCGCGGATTCACCCACATCAAAATATTTTCATGGGCACAAGTCAAACGGTACATTATTTCTTCAGAATAAACAACAATTTATTTACGGCCGATTTCAATAACATAACCCAATCTTAATTTTTGGTTCAAGCTTAAATATAAACCTATCAAATTACGTCATTTGCCAGCCAAAAATCTTAATTCTGATTGGTCCATTTATAATTGACAGATAATAGTTCAGAACTTGATCTTTTGGTGTACCAACTTTAAACCAAATCGAATATCCAAACCTTCACCAACTTTCACATTTATCTATTCTTATTTATTACCAGTATTGCTCGCGGCTTTGACCGGATGAAAAAGTTTTCCGGGATTAAAATATTTTCCCGGCATAAAAAAGCACTTGGAAGTAATGTAGCTTTTTATTAGTGATAGATTTTTTAAATCGGTTCAGTAGATCCTGAGATTAGCGCGTTCCACCAAACAAACAAACAAACTCTTCAGCTTTATAATATTAGTGTAGACAAGTATTGATTTTTCCAACCTTAGTAGGATTCACGTTTATAATATTAATGATTAGAGTGGTAGAATCAAATATTTAATCTATATTTATTTTATGACTAACAAACCTTATTTTATATTCCGCTAACCTTAACTTTGGCTGTCGGCATTGTCTCACAAGTATGTTTTCGGGACTTTAAACGAACTATCATTTACAATTCAATATGGGGTTCTGAGAAATTTCATGCGTTAATATTCAATTGATAACATTGCAATTGAACTATAGTTTCATTGGATCATTGACTGCATACGTTCTGGTAAAACTGTTGAACGGTTCTGACATAAAGATTGCGACTTGAGAGTACATTCAGAATATTTAAGATAAAGATATAAAAAAATTTACCGAAACCCAGCCTAAACAGAAGTAGAATATTTTAATTATTAAAATACAAACTAAAACAGTACCCGAAAGGCGACAAAAACATGCTTAATTAATTCAATGTGTCCACATGTTTTTACTTAATTATTCAATGAACCGTGTAATTAATATCAATGCTTGCCCTTCTTTCTCAATGCCAATTTGATTTACTCCCTTTTCGCAGATGGTCGGCAATTGATTGTCGGATCAACCTTGGACCTTGAAGAATAAAATTGTGTTTTTTCGGGTAGCACAAGTGAAATTTGAAGCTAATATGCAATTTTAGCTTTATTCATAAATTTCCAATATAATAATGTAGAACTCCATCAAAGTTGTCAGCCTACATAAATCAAAATTAAACAACGCTTATAAAACAGTATTATCATTGGATTACATAAAATGATCTAAGTAGGTGGGTCTATGATTCAAGCAGAGATAAGATTTTATGACGCTGTACTTACGAAACCGTGCGCTGAAAATAAAATTGTAAGCATTCGCAAACTGGGCAACGAATTCTATTTAAATCCTAATAGAAGCACTATAAGAATAAAAATGTGCCGTCGGATCTCCCAACTACTGGAAGGAGTGGTACAGACCAATGTAGAGACAGATATTCAGACCGACAAATCCACAAATAGGTACAACAAAATAAATGGCAGGTTTGGGGTAAGAAAATTGGATAAGTATTTTTGATAGTTATCCACTCCGATACGTCTGTCAAAACTACTTAAATAATTACATCTACTTTAGAAAAGTAGAAAAAAACTAGTAGCTTATGAAACATGGTAGCGATTATACCTGGTATAAATTGAAAAAAATTGATAAGCTTTGACTAAACATTCAAATTAGTTAATATAATAAACCAAACAACTGCACTCAAGTATTTAGGTTAGCGCATACAGAAAATCGTAATCGCTATGAAACCGTGAACTAAATTGTCTGCAAACATTAAAACGGGCATATCGTAAATTGTTCTTAATTTAGTCTAGGTAAATATGAACTGTTCGTCTAGCCAGTGTTCTGCCAGTCGACTCGTTAGCGTTTGTTTGTTGTTAATAGCATAATAATTTAACCAAGAAATTTTAGTTGAAATTGTTAACTCTGAGTACCGAACTACCAAATAATTACTCATTTATTTGAGGAACTTTGGAACCGATATACACAATCAAATTTAAAAATATTTAACATCATATTTTATTCAATTATAATTATCAGGTTTAGTTTAACTAAGCTAAAGAAAAACGTTGTAGAGCGAGCGACTTACGCCCTTCCAATCCACATATAATCGCGGTGCACGCGCGAGCCGCATTCGCGGCCAATTGCATTGGCTCTTAAACAGGAAAAGTAAAATGTCAATCCGCAACAAGATTAGGATCTTTACGACTTGCATTCGACCTATCATGACGTACACATCGCCCGTATTCGCCCATTTACCGCCTGCTCGTTTTCAGCGTATGCAGGTCTTACAAAATAGAATGCTCAGACATGCTTTTGGTGCCCCGTGGTACGTTCGCAACCGCAACCTCCACGTGGACACCAACATGCCGACCATCAGGCATTTCATGCATATGGCCAGCAAACGCTACTTCGATCGGGCGGTAAATCACCCAAACTCGTTAGTCCGTAAAGCGTCAATCCATTCTACCGCGCCAAATGGAGACGGCCGCGTTCCGAATTAACCGATCCAGTGGACGAAATCACTCTGGCCATCCCCCGTAAGAACGTTCTTGAAACTCCAACACTCCACAAGACCGCAGTTCCGTCCTCGCCCTCGAAGACCTCGCCGCGTTCCCCGTCGCCCCCCCGACCCCCCTAGCAGTCCCGGCCCGCGTGCCGATGACAACACAATCTAATAGGATTAGGCCAAAAAAACAATCTTTCCCTAATCGTTGATGTCTCATCCTCCCTCAGTGGCCGTCCTGAGCCGAGGTTCGTAACCCGTAAGTGGGTTGCCCTCAGCATGGTCACTTAATTCAAAGGGTTGCGAGTGCCTTCTGCGTTCACCCTAAAGATCGGTGTGGCCAGAAAAGCCGACTCGCGTCAGGCTACTGGCAGTAGGGCCATTAACAAAAAAAAATGCCCTTCCAATTCCGTTTTATACGTATACATATATTTTCTACATTATAATTATTTGTTATGTGAATCTTTATCAATGGCACGGGCCAACAATTCGGAGTTCTAAATTATTTCTTTACTTGTAAGATGTATCAAAATTGTAGGTCAGCAGGAAGAACCCTGACGATGGCGATGATTAGTCGTTTAACAGGCCGTATCTTTATTCACGTTGAGAAGAAATATGATTTTAAAACTGTACCATGTTATATTACTTTATATACTGATTACTTACTGATATATGTGCCGTGTTCGAAAACAAATTCCCCATCAAGCCATTTCTCAGAAGAAGGGTAACGAAAATTATAAGTTTATGTAGTTATAATTTCACACGAGATTTGAGATTAATGACTTTTGTATTTTTTCTATAGGTACTTATGCTAAGCGTCCTCGTTTAGTGCCTTTTGTAGGGTCATTGGATATTAAATAATAAGAACGAGATAAATTTTAACTCATCAGATATCGCTTGGAGTTTGCCACTTGCTTAAAACCAAATGACCCCAAAAAGGGGCCCATTTTTTTATAAAGAAGTAAAAAATCTTTCAAATTACCAGGCATTGGTAAGTACCTAATGACCACATAGTACTATCGGATGTAAGTAATAAGAAATTAATGTGTTCAGGAAGTTACACAAGGCAGTACATAAAAAAGGAGGTTATATGCTATACAATTAGATGTTATACTGATTGTGTGTGCCACTGTCATCAATACTAAAAAAACTACAGCCAACATACGCTTTGAATCCCGATGAGATGCGGCGCCTTCTATAAATTAGTATGAAACACGCATACCTAATTATTTAAAACGTGCCGTGGCGATTGTGTTTGGTCACCTACTTGTTCGACACAATCGACGAGAGCATCAATGACATCGGCCGTGACAGGCAATGTTAAAATTGGCACAGATCGCCTTTTGCTACTTCGGGTACATCAAAGCAAACGTTCCAAACGTTAAAAAGCTCTAATAAAAATAATTAAAATCATCATTAGATGCCAACTTTTAAGGTACTTTTAATTAACGCTATTAATGCAAATAGTTTATTGATTTCGAAAGTAGATCACAGAGTGTCACAAAATTTTCAATTAATGTCCAAATCACTTTAATTATAGATATCTGAGCTACGTTTTACTGTCGATCTCAAACCGATTTCTAAACTGATTTTATGAGAAATTCATAGTTTTGTGAAATATATTTATGGTCGTGTAGTCGACATACAGGTCGGCTGCCGACATCACATCATTAAGTTTTACTGCTCACTTATAATATATAACTACACTCTACCGCAACATAAGTAGGTACATGACTCGCACATGAAAGCCATTGATCAGATTCAAGAAGGCGCCATGTTAGAAATGATTAATTAAAGTTCACCAGGCATATGTATAATTCTCTTATCGCATTCTGTTAACGAATGAATGCATCAATCGGAGGCGTGACAGAAAGGTACTTATTAGTAAAGGTACTGCTACTTATCAGTTATTACCTACACTTTAATCAGTCAATTTGTGATGAACTCTACAAATAGCACTAGAGTGCCGGTTATATTGAGATATTCGTTGATATTTGTCTGTCACGCAACTAATGATCGTTGCGATAAATATGCAAGATTCTCTGGATGTCATAGATTAAAATGCACAGTAGAAGAACAATCTCGGTGACATCATGTGGCGCCACTCGCACCAATTGCTCACAATTGTCTCGTCTTACGCACGTACTATTTACCAAGTAATGAAATCGCGTACTTATAATCGGTTATCATTAAATAAAGGACATGGTAAAAATAATTTATAATCGGTCTCTTTGTTCTGTCAGAATAAAGGACATCGGTCTCATCAATCAAGACGTTCGCATCAATTAGCTGAAGTTTTCAGAGACAACTGCAATGCTGCAACGAAATCTGATATTGAGCCATATGAGCATTACCTACATGTGGAAATGTGGACCTTTAATTGGATGCGTACACATGACATCTTGAGTACTCATTGATGTACATGTTTATAAACGAAGTATTATATTTGAACATCTTTGTCTTCATGTTTGTATTGTGTCTGTCTGGTTAATAATATCAGCCCTGTATCTGTACTGTCCCACTGCTGGGCACGGGCCTCTTCTACAACAAAGGGTTTAAGCCTTAGTCCACCTCGCTGGCCCAGTGCATGTTGGTAGACTTCACATACCTTCGCAATTCTTAAAGATAACTTCTCAGCCATGCAGGTTTCCTCGCGATGTTTTCCTCCACCGTCAAAGCTAGCGATAATTTGCAAAGAATATAGACATTACTTGGGTAGGGCATATAGCTCGTAGAACTGACAACAGATGGGGTATAAAAGTTCTCAAGTGGAGAACACGTACTGGCAAGCGCAGCGTAGGACGGTCTCCTACAAGGCCGATAGACGACCTTGTAAAGGCCGCAAGAACCCGCTGTATTGAGGCCGCTTCTAACTGGCATGGTCTGGAGATTTAGGACAGGCCTTTGTTAAGCAGTGGACTTCCAAAGGCTGGAGAAGAAGAAGACACACATAACTATAAAACAAACAGAGGTGCATGCCCTTGGGTTTTGAACCTGCGGACATTCCTCTCGGCAGTCCGTTCCACTCCCAACTGGGCTATCGCGCGCCGCTTCTGTCTAGTTAACAATCAGAAAACCATATCTAGGTAATTTAGTTGGTATAACTTTCTAAGTAAATTATGAAATAGAGAGAAGATAGAGAATAAGATATGAAACATAGTAATGACTAGTTGGGCAACTTAAAACAAAAGCTCGATGTGTATCTTCAGTACTGATCGGTTGACGAAATCGTTAATGACATTCAGTACCGTAACTAGAGCGATGCTAACGTTGCCCAAGCACAATGCTCAAAACCAGGGGCGCAGAATAACGAATTCAGGTCCGCGCTTTGGGTCATGCTTAAGCTATGGTAGCTGATGGAATACCTAGGCACAATATTAATTATCACCTAGTTAGTAAGCAGGTTTTACGCATTCATTGGCATTCGGCGCTATTCAAATCAATATGCATTTCTTTTGTAAACAAGGCAATAAATGTTTCATAGTCGTTAAGTACGCATTACGTTTATGGTGTTCCCATATCGTCTTACAGCTTACTCGGTTTTAATCAAATCAATCGTTTGTTTTGTTAGAAACATATTGCAAATAATTATTACAACATAATATATTATTGTAAGAAAAATGATTAGATTAATCTGAAAATTTGCATAACCGTACGTAATAATTAATAGAAGCAATTTTTCATAAGTAATTATTATTCACAGTGCATATAAGTCCAACTCATAATCTCCTACGCTCATGAACACTATGATTTCTACTCAATATACTGTTTGCTATATTTATGTTATGCTTCCGCGGATTACATGAAAAATACACAAAGTAACTAAACACAATAAGCTCCAGATCTCGGTTTATTGTTATATTCTGTGAAATTATGATTTAGTTCAAATCTAGGAATATCCAGCCTTTTATGTATCATGTAAGTTGCACGAATGTGTAGGCAAAACTAAAAGTCTTTGATGATAATCTAGATCTGGCTCGAAGCCAAACAAACGGGTTTCTAAATTAGATGAAAATACACTGTATCTATTTGCATTTACAACGTGAATACGTCTCGGTGGATAACTACACGAGCCACTAAGTGCCACTTTCGCCAAATGTTTGCAAATATAAAAGTTTTACTACCTGTGTTGGAAGAGGCCGCCACCATTTTTGTTTAATGCCCTAATGGATAAGGGAGATGACAATAGCACATGAAATTGTTTCTATGGATTGTGGTTTGGCTGGCACTTATAAAATAGGAAGAATTAGGTATCTACTCAGATATAATAATAAATAATAATACCAGCCCTTTATTATATACTGCCCACTGCTGAGCACGGGCCTCTACTGCTGAGAGGGTTTTAGGCCTTAGTCTACGACGCTGGCCTAGTGCGGATTGGCAGACTTTCACAGACCCTCGTAATTCTTATGAAGAATTCTCAGGCATGTAGGTTTCCTCACGATGTTTTCCTTCGCCGTTAAAGCGAACGATAATTGATAAACAAATAACAATACACACATAACTTCGAAAAGTCAGAGGTGTGTGCCTTGGGGTTTGAACCTCCGGACATTGTCTCGGCAGACCGTTCCATTCCCAACTAGGCTATCGTCCACTTCTAACTGAATTATTAATGTTTATCTACTTAGATAAACATTCATAATTCTGTTTTTTTTTTATAATTATGTAAACCTTTCATATTAAAAAAAACATGTATACATTACGCCTAACAAAAACTTGATTTAAATGTTTACTTAACCAATTTTTCTATAATATTAACTTTTCTTCTTCTAAAACAAATATAAAGAAATGAATTACTTGAAATATAAATTTGTGTTTATAAACGTCGTTAAACCTTTTAAAAAATTAATAGCAACACGTTGCAATAATAAGTCACAGACCTATTTGCAGATTTATTACGGGCTGAGATCGTTGATCATCAGTTCAACTGCCTGCCATTTGCCATTTGCCTGGCAGCGCAGGATTGCAGAATAACTTTGTATACCTATTAGTAAAGAGGGTACCTGTTATAAGTCTTGTTCCATATAACTTTGTAATAAGTACTAGCCGTGGAGATAATTATCATCCCAGTTCCAACGAAAGTTGGAGAGCGTACAAGTTTACCCCACACTCAAGTATATTTCAGCTTAATTAATTACCTCTTTATTTTTCTAATCGAATACACACTATATTTTTATGACGCAGCTTAAAAAAGTTATACTTTTGCGCTACGATATACTACGCTATGCAATACGCTTTGCGGCTTCGCTAAGCCATACATGTAGTAATTTATATTATAAATGATAGGTATTATTAGTACGATAATACATTATTCTATATTTAGTATAGTACCGACTACTATATCGTCGGTTCGGTGATTAAATATTATTTGCATAAACATTCTACATTTATCAGTCACTTCGTACCTACCAATTTCTGGATAGTGGTACATGAAACAATCCCGCTTTAATACCTTAGTTTATGCATAAGCTGCTTTGTATCGAACTTCATTATGATTGTTGAGACGTTGATTGAGTTATTGTTTCACTTTCAGACCACGCCTTAATCATACAAACTGAAAATAGAACAAGTGAACCAGAACCAGACAGCCAGACTCGCCAAATTAACTATAGTCAAGTGTAGGTAGGTTGATCTTTTCAAGTGCTTGTTGAGCGGTCATGGGCTAACGTAGGCTAATTTTCATAAATCACAACTTTGTAAAGGAGACTCGATTCTTGAAAGAAGTCTAGCAAAATAAAATAAAATTTCATTTCAGAGCAATAATATTAACATAGGTACTCAACAGAATTATAAACGTAGTTTATGTTTTTATGTTAATATTATTTAGTAGTAACAAGTGATGTTAGATTTTCCGCGATTTAAAAGACCTAAGAATCTTTCTAGCTGTGTACTTAGATAGGTATTTTCGGTGATTGAATACTCTTTGCTGCACAATATGGCAGCGTTATCTAAGTTTAACAGGCTAACACTTTGTTCTTCGCCCCCCGAGGCAATTCTTGTGCGCTGGGCCTTCAGACCCAATGCACGCCCATGCATGGGGGGACATTAGTCGCGGGCCGAGGCACACAGTTCAATGTGTATAGGTACCTCTTGGTTGGATAACACATTGAGGTCTAAAAGGGCCCGCGAACATTCCCTGGCACCCACTTATCTTTCCGCCCATCCTGGAAACCTTCCTTCCTTGCCCCACTTTCTCTTCCATCTTCCTCTTCCACTGCTTTCCCAGGCCCCTGCAGTCGTCAAGCCGGGGGATTCCAGTATCCCATTCGCAAGTTTCCCCTAGTGTTGACTGTAGGACGCCTACCTAAAAAATACTTTGTTCTGTGGGCTAACATCATTTCCGATGTTCTTTATGTATCATCATATACGAATAGCATCAATTATAATAAACCTATTATAAAGGTTTTTCACCATGTGTAATTATTGTCGCTACCAGCCGTCGCAAACCAGCGGTCGCTACCCAGTAGCTTGCAATTTTTTTTCAGTCGATTTTGACAAGTGAGGGCTATAAAACACTAGCGCCATCTGTGTTTTACTAAGGGGACAATATACTCTAGTCATCTCTTGACGATAGTCGGTTAGTCATAACTTCGGCTCTGGAGGAGAAAGGCAAGTTTAAAAAGAAAACAACTAAAAAATAGAGAATAATTTTTAATAAAATTGAATTACAATAATGTAAATAAGAAAAAAAATTACTTTATTGTATGAAAAGCGTGGGGTGCTTTTTAAGGTATTATCAGAATTATAATCCTACTCACATTATCTGTCAATGAAATATTTATAACTATTGACACCGTGCCCCCCGCGCTTTTTTTTACAATAAAATAAATTTTTCGTTATTTACACTATTCTCAATTAATTTTCTATTTATTTATTATTTTCTATTTCTATTGTGCCCGATATGGCGATAGGCTCGCCCCCTATCACATCATGGGACGGAATAACGGCGAAAAGTGGGTGCACTAGTTGCGCCTCTGCCTACCCCTTCGGGGATAACAGGCGTGAGTGTATATGTATATGTATGTATTAATTTTCTATTTTTAGTTGGATTTTCTATAAAGAGTGTTTTTTAGTTTTTACTATTACTTATTTTCATTTTTTAGTTCTGTTCTACTCAATAGTAGAACAGAACTAAAAAATGATGGCCAATGCCAACAGATGACACTAAAAACTAAATGAAAGCGCCATCTTGTGTTAAGTAGGATTTTCTTTTCACATAAGAGTAGCCAGTTTAGTTATAATTCTACTGTGGTCCAACAGATGTCACTGAAAATAAATAAACTATTATTCATTCATTTTTAGTTGGATTTTCTATAAAAACGTGTTTTTAGTTTAAAATTTTGAATTGTCTTCGGTCCTTGATAATTATGCCAAAATTTTGATTTAATTCGACGATTTGAAGGGGGTCAAAATCATGTTCAAAGTTTCCGTTACATAGATAGATACATACATGTACAGTCACCAGCATAAGAAGCTGAAAAAATTCAAAATTTCAGATTGCTTACATACTTTTGTGTTCTTACTAATCTTCAAAAAAATCTTCACAAAAATAAAATAAAAGAGATTTGCTTTACTTCATGCGACGAAATTTTTTTTTCAGTTTAACTTAACGCGTACATAGGCGAGTTGAAATTTTAATTTTGTACAGATATTTATGCTGCTGACTACGTACATACGTCTGAAGCTAATAAAAGCGTTTAAAGCGTGTTAAAGAGGAATGTAAAAAGAAGACGCAGGTGGAGAAGGAAAAAGTTTCCAAATCTTGAACTTACGGGTCATTTGAATTTTGAATAATAAAATAACAATATAGTTTGTTTTTTATGATATAGGGGGCAAACGAGCATATTATGGTCACCTGATGGTAAGTGATCACCTTTCCGTAGTATTATAATGCTCTTTGACCGCCGCCCATGAACTGATAACTATTTGTGTAGAAAGTAATTTTATTAATTAGGAAATAGCGCATAACAGTTCAGTGGGGTTAGAATGTGAAAAAAAACCACGATGCCTCTCCGCTTCGTTTTATTGTGATTGGTTGAGAGACTGACGTATCGTTCTCTCGATCAATCACAAACATCAAAATACCAATACGTCAGTTTCTCAACCAATCACAATAAACCGATGTGAAGACGGATCGTATTTTATTTTACATGCTAACCCCACAGTTCACAAGACTACTTAAAAATAAGCGGAATTATGTTCTACATAGAACATTTTAGAACATAGATGTCCAGATTTTGTGTATTATACTATTATATACTTACCACATAGCAAACAACATACAAAATATAAAGTTCAAATTTAATAATATTTTGTAGCAGAATAATTTTGTTACCTTAGATTTATCCATTGTCTAAACTTAAAAAAATATTTAAATGTCCCTGCCTCTATGGTCAATGTTTTCTTTAATTTTGATTGGTCTTCATGTTGCTGCAATGAATAAAGTACATTTTGGATTGGTTGTTTTATAATGCGTCATAAAAGTAACCAATATTGGTAGAGCTTGTGGACGGAAACAACCAGAAACAACCCAACTGTTAACATGGCGATTTTCGTCATTCCCCGCATGTCATTTGGAAATTATTGCGTGGCTGTTATGGGAAAATATTACAATTGTGCAATATTTTTTTCTTTTTGACACATTTTCTTTGTTTTATTGACTATTGACACTGAAAAATGAGCGTCGACGCCTACGGTCCGAGCTCTCAAACTTTAACATTCTTGGATACTGAGGAAGCTGATATTATCGGTGCGGATACACAAGGATCGCAATATGAGTTTACTGACTACACGCTTCCTTCTCAGAGCCAGACACAGGCTTCACAACATGACTATGGACTGTCAACATCGAATCAGGTGTTTAAAACATTCCTGTTCTGTTTATCTGTCATAACCTAATTAAACGACTTTTTCACTCATCATACTAAATGCCCTTGACGCCTTGTCTTTCAGGTAAACGGATTAGGTCGTGTGGATCTCACATCCAAAATATCGAATGTGACTAACGCTATAGCAGAGCTTCAGTTCGAAGAGGAAGATGAGGCTTTGTATAGCAGTAAGGAGCTCCCAGAGCATGCATGCAAGTATTGCGGCATTCACGACCCAGCCACTGTAGTCATGTGCAACATCTGCAACAAGTGGTGAGTCATAATATGAGAGAAAAAATGCAAATGTTTTTACCTAGCCACTATTTTCGTTTTGCACTCTGCCAAATGTTTGAGTGAGTAATGGTTTTTGTGAATTAAATTGTTTATTACCAGGTAAATAGCTTTTTGTAAGAATTAAGCCAGATACTACAGTGTAATGCAGTATACAAATAATCATTCAAAACCAGTGATTAACAATGTTTTTGTTCTGAGTAAAGTTACTCTACATTTTTAATTACAAGTATATATTGTATCAGTGAAAACATTTGCCAATTACTGCAACTTAAGTTCTTTATTGGTGTTGGGTTTAATATGCAGAATTGATGTTTACAAATTAATCTGTATTGGATCACTTTAACTCTCTTACAACTTTTAACACTTAAATGTTTATTAACTCTTTTATGCTTCATTTCATTATGGTCCAACGAAATATAAATTAGTATAATTTATATTTTTGTTTTTATCCCAGAATACAATAAAGGCTATCAGTTACTAATTGTCAATAAGCTATTTTCCCATGTTTTATTCTTATCAGTGTTAATATTGTATTTTTTCACTTAAATTTTAGTTTGTAATTTCCCATTGTTTTACTCAATCACATTCTTTTTTACTTTTTATGGCATTGAATGATGAGACAAGCATGCCGTTCACCTGATGGTAGGTTATATAAGTACCCAGTGGCAACACCATTCAGCACCTTGAATTACAAAGTACTGTGTGGCATTCCCCTGTGCTTGTCATCCTGAGATGTAAGATGTTAAGTCTCATTATGTCCAGTAGTTACACTGGCTACAAGGCCTTCAAACTGAAACACAACAGAGCATGCACACTGCTGCTTGGCGGTAGAAATAGACATTGTGGTGGTACCCTCCCAGACAGGCTCTTACATACAAGAGACCTACCACCAGGAATCAATTATCACATTATAGTAGTAGTAGTTTTGGGAAGCTAAAGCAGCAAACCTATGTGGGCACAAAATTTAATAACCCAATACCTTTCCATTGCTTGTAACTAGACAATATTATATATATTCACAAGATTTCAGGCATGTTCACGGTACAATTTTAATAAACATCACACACCTGTATGTATATCACAGATCAGAGTCATATGTTACAACTATATTTTTTAAGGTTCTGCAATGGACGAGGGAATACTTCTGGGTCTCATATTATCAACCACTTGGTTCGAGCCAAACATAAGGAGGCCGCTTTACATCGTGACGGTCCTCTAGGAGAGACATTGCTTGAGTGCTACTCCTGCGGTGCTCGCAATGTCTTTGTTCTTGGCTTCATACCTGCCAAGGCTGATTCTGTTGTGGTTCTATTGTGCCGGTACGTAAAAGCCACAGTGAAAACTGGTTATAATGACATTGAAGGGATCTAATCTGTATGTTACATGCGATAGTCGTTATAAACTATACTTGTTTTCTTTTCTATACATGTATTTGCCAGAACCTTGGTATTCAGTGTTTATAACCAATGCGTCGTTATAATCGATGTCACTATAATCGGTTTCTACTGTATTTATCATTAAAATTCTGTGTTATAATTGTAAAACAATATTACCATTTGAAATGCTATTATTTTCTCTTTCCACAAAGGGAAAAAAGAAAATAATAGCATAAATACATATTGTATACAAAGTGAGACAGAATCGGGGACTAAAGATATTGTACAGTGCACTAGCTTAGTAATAACTATATATTTTAGCCAACCTTGTGCAGCACAAAGTTCATTGAAAGACATGAACTGGGACCAAGAACAATGGAAACCACTGATTGGTAAGCTTTATATTATATTGAAATACTATTCAAATTTTGATTTATGATCTGTTAAATAATACTTAATATTCCCTTTTAGCTGACCGTGCTTTCTTGTCTTGGTTGGTGAAGGTGCCATCGGAAGCAGAACAAATGAGGGCTCGTCAGGTATGATAAACATTCTTATTTTTTTAATTATAAATAATGAAGTCTCTTTTTTCTTACTAATATTATAAATGCAAATTTGTGTAGATATTTTAATGTTTATCACAACAAAACTCAAATTACTGAATAGATCTTGGATTACATAGGGTCCTTTTTTCTAGCAAAGTCCAGATTTAATTACGGCAAAGGTTTTACACATAGGCAGAGCCACAAGCAACTCCTAGTTTGTACTTATTACTACTAATAATAACAATTATAAGTCAAACATTGTTTTAGGTGACTCCACAACAAATAGGACGCCTGGAAGAACTTTGGAGGGACAATGTTGATGCTACATTTCAAGATTTAGAAAAACCTGGAGTAGACGAGGAACCTCATCAAGTGTTGTTGAGGTACACACATAATATTTATGCATCACCTCTTAGCTAAGTCTTATCAGACAGACCTTAATGAATATTAAACTGTTGTTAAAAATAAACCTCTTGAATCCTGAGTGCAATTAATTATAATTGTAGTTCAACAACTGCACTGCTAATTGAATATTCATTATTTAATTGCACTTAGCCATGAACTGGTTGGACTGTGCCAAATAATTTATCCATTGATGAATACCTCTGTGTAAAATTGATTAATCAGCCATTCATATTTGTTATAGATATGAAGATGGTTATCAATATCAAAACATCTTTGGTCCTTTAGTCAAGCTGGAAGCTGATTATGACAAGCGTCTGAAAGAGTCTCAGACTCAAGAGGGGATTGAGGTTCGTTGGGATGTTGGTCTCAACAAAAAGACCATTGCATACTTCACATTGGCCAAAACTGATAGTGACATGAAACTGATGCACGGAGATGAGCTAAGATTGAGGTAATTTTTATTTTTACATATTTACTTTTGTATTGTTTATCTAAGGGTATATACTTGCAAGTATTTGCTGATAAAAGTGACCACATAGCCTCTAAAAGTCGAACAACAGGCGAGCGGTTTCGGGAACACATCATCTAAAAACAGGCGATCGGTTTCAGGAAACACATCTGACTAACAGATCAGGTGTAGTTTGTTGTTGAATATCTTCCAAGTCAGTTGCGACCACAACTGTGAGCCGTAAACACTTCCACATTATCTATTTAATAAAGATTATAATAAGAACTTGACTAAATTCATATTTTAAAATTATCTTATGCCGGCCATTATGTGTTTAAAATTTTATTGTTGAAGCCTGTTACTGTCATATTGTATTTGAATTTTTTTCTGACTCAGATTCATTTTACGCTATCTCTATTGCTTAGTTCTTTAGCATTACATGACAAGTGACGCACCCAATAAAAATTGTGTTTCTATGGCTATGTAAAACGTAATGGTGTTGGCATGGCCTATCGTAATACATTACCTAGATTCTTCAAACCTTAGGTATTCTGAATTAATTTATAGTTCGCTGGTTGATAGTTTATATAGCTCTTTGTCTTTTTATGCTGCTGGGCAGAATTTTAAAAACATTAGTTTGTATGTAATAGCAATCAATTGGTCCAGTTTGTTTTTTTTTTCATTACAATTTTTTTAACATATATTTTTTATTCAGATATGTTGGTGAAATGCAAAAGCCTTGGTCTGGCGTTGGTCACGTGATCAAGGTACCCGATAACTATGGAGATGATGTTGGTCTTGAGCTCAAAAACGGTGCCGGCGCACCTCTCGACTGCACCTCTAACTTCGCAGTCGATTTTATCTGGAAGAGTACGTCATTCGACAGGTTCGTTAAATCTTATCGAAAATACTAAGCTTTAGCTGCAAATAATAATACAATACATAATATAAAAAATGTGCAACACTTTAGTTTGTCATATGGAACCTCAGATTTTTTAAGGAACTACATGGTTGATCACGTCGTATGTCTCATCGTAACTGTCACGATTACCCATAAACAGCAGCATTGTAAAAATTTTGGGATGATTATCTATATTCTTCGTTGTATTATTTAGATCTATAGTTATATCAAAGGTAAATAAATATAAATAATTATTTAAAAAGTAATTAATTATAAAATTATAATTGTTTAACAAAAAAAATAACAGATTTTTGTACAGTGGGATGTTATAAATAACTACTCATGTTGCTGTGACAGTACCAATGTAATATTTTTTCCTATAAGATTTTTTATTATACCTCCAATTCATTTCAGAATGCAGTTGGCTCTGCGTAAGTTCGCAGTGGACGAGTCGTCTGTGTCGGGCTACATCTACCGACGCTTATTAGGTCACGAAGTCGAAGAGGTGCTGTTCCGTGTGCACTTGCCAAAACATTTCAGTGCGCCTAATCTACCTGATCTCAATCGCTCTCAGGTAATATACCCCTAACATTACTATTTGCTGAAAAAAACGAAACACAATGAATAAAACCGTTAATTCGTTGTATAAGTGACTAATCTTTTTAATACTTTGTCAATATTACAGGTATATGCAGTAAAACATGCCCTTCAACGCCCTCTCTCGCTGATTCAAGGTCCGCCTGGTACTGGCAAAACCGTCACCTCTGCAACCATAGTTTACCAATTGGTCAGACAAAATGGCAGCCCTGTTCTCGTTTGTGCGCCGTCTAACACTGCCGTCGACCAGCTGACGGAAAAAATCCACAGAACAGGATTGAAAGTGGTGAGATTGTGTGCTAAGTCACGCGAAGCAATGGAATCTTCGGTGTCCTTCTTAGCTCTGCACGAGCAAGCCCGCGCTCTCGGCTCAGCAGACAGTGAACTACGGAAGCTGACCAGACTGAAGGAGGAAGCTGGGGAGTTGTCTGCAGCAGACGAGAGAAGATACCGTGCTCTACGCCGCGCCGCAGAAAGACGCCTGTTGGATGCCGCGGATGTCATTTGTACCACCTGTGTGGGCGCTGGAGACCCTAGAGTTGCTCGCATGCGTTTTCAATCTATCCTTATCGATGAGGGTATGCAATCTACCGAGCCGGAATGTATGGTCCCTGTGGTACTGGGGGCTAGACAACTTATCCTCGTTGGTGACCACTGCCAACTCGGCCCAGTTGTGATGTGCAAGAAAGCTGCCAAGGCTGGTCTTAGCCAAAGCCTTTTTGAACGTTTGGTCGTTCTCGGTATTCGCCCATTCCGTCTTGAAGTTCAATATCGTATGCACCCAGAACTGTCGCGATTCCCATCCGATTTCTTCTACGAAGGGTCGTTGCAAAACGGAGTAAGCGCCGAAGAGCGACGCCTTCATAAGATTGATTTTCCATGGCCAAGACCCGATCGGCCTATGTTCTTCTACGTAACACAGGGACAGGAGGAAATTGCCGGGTCTGGCACGTCATATCTAAATAGGACCGAAGCAGCCAACGTAGAGAAATTAACGACGCGTTTCCTTAAGGCAGGCGTCCGTCCAGAGCAAATAGGTATCATTACGCCGTATGAGGGCCAACGATCCTACCTGGTTCAGCATATGCAATACCAAGGCAGCCTGCACGCCAAGTTGTATCAAGAAATTGAGGTCGCCAGCGTCGACGCTTTCCAAGGCAGAGAGAAAGATATAATTATAATGTCTTGTGTACGATCCAATGAGCATCAAGGCATCGGTTTTCTCAGTGATCCGAGACGTCTGAACGTCGCACTCACTCGCGCCAAGTACGGCCTCATCGTCGTCGGTAACCCGAAAGTGCTTAGCAAGCAACCATTATGGAACCACTTGTTGGCCTTCTACAAGGAGCGGAGAGTGCTCACCGAGGGCCCCCTGTCCAACCTGAAGGAGTCCGCGATCCAATTCGCCAAACCGAAGAAGCTAGTGAACGCGCAGAATCCCGGCTCGCACTTCATGTCGACGTCGATGTTCGACGCGCGCGAGGCGATGGTGCCGGGCTCGGTGTACGACCGCGCGCGGCCGCCGCGGGACCCGCTGGCGTATGTGGCGCCCGAGCGAGGAGCCCTGCTGCACGGGCCCGTGCCCCCCGCCGCCTTCCCGCTGGCCCGCGCGCCGCGCCCCGCCCCGCCGCGCCGCGACCCTCGCCGTCGCCCGCCGCGTCTCTCGCAGGAGCCGCTGTCGCAGCAGCCGCCGCTGTCGCTGTCGCAGGGCGCGTCGCAGCCGGACCTGAGCCAGGAGTCGACGGCGGCGGAGTGTCCGTCGCAGCCGGACGGACTGCTGTCGCAGGACTCGACGTACCAGGGTGGGTTCCGGGCGCGGTGCAGCCAGTACTGAGAGCGGCCGCGGCGGCGCGCCGACCTGTCGCCCGCGGGGTGAAGCCCCCGCCCCCCCGCCGCCCCGCCCCGCCCACCACGCGCGCCCGCCGTCGCGGGATCCGTAGGAGTGACGCGCGGGGGACGCTCGCGCGGTAGATGCGTGATGCGTGGGTGAATTGTAACCATACAGGGATAGTATTTTATAGGATGTTCGATCAAGCCGAGAAAGGAAATTGTACAACGATCGTCATATCAGCATTCGAGTACCGCTCGATTCGTGGCAGGAGACCGCTAGATATCAGACACGTGATACTGTAAAATCGACATTTCTATAAATTCATCACTCTACTATCCTTTTAAACATTTAACAACAAGCGATTTGAAAACGAGTGGATTATAAGGTAGTACAGTGCCGTCAAGCCACAGTACTGTAGATTTCATAAATGTGATAGATCTATTGATAGTAAACCTTCATTCCTGAGTCAAATAAAATCAAATGTACCTATTATAAAAATATGTAGTTCAAACCATTCCTAAATGTGTTGTATTTTTTCGAACTTTTTCTTGATATCATGATACAAATATTAAGTGACTGCATGACTATATTCAATAAAAAAAAAACATTAGGGCATTTTTGCAGACAAACTGACTTTTTGTCGCGTCGTCCTCTCGTTTTTAGGTCTATACTACAACCACTCATGGTACTTTTCACAAAAGAGTACGCAATACGACCATCTGTATTAGCATGAAGTATATATATTTACATTAAATTAAAAATCAGAAATTTGTTAGCCACCAAGTGTTAGTGAATATATTGTTTATTAAGCGATACATACAATAATTATTGTAATGGTTTGTTTTCGTCATAGGGGATTTCAATGTTCACAAAATTTCATTATAAATCATCAACTACATCCAACAGTGTTAGATCTAAAACTGTCTTACTATTAGACGAAAATCGAAATACATCTTTATTGTTTTTCCTTCCTGCAAGTACACATTTTAATGTTATAGTAAAAAAACATTTTCGAATTTGAAACAACAAGTATCACTTAATGTCGTAGCAAATAAGTGCGTAAATTTTTGTAAATTAATTTAAGACACTCATTTTGACATTTATGCTTTGAATCACACGGCCATCCAAAATTTGAAGATAGATTCTGATCGCGAGAGTAATTAATGTCTGACAAATGACTAGCAACATCAAAGCTCGTGATTGGCAACTTTTCAAAATATAGATACTAATTATGTAGCATCTCTTTCTCTGCCATACGTCCTTATCGGCTGTATGTGACCAAAGCTAAGACTTATCCTGCATAGATTGGTCTAAAATAAAACTGAATAATGTTAAAATTAAAAAGTGCTCTAGAATAATAATTTTCCATGTTAAAGTATATCTCATAAAGCATATTAAAGTCAAGTCTTTCACATGTAATAATTAGCACAACATAGGCATTGTTATACTTATATATATATAAATGTATTTTTCCTGTTTTGTTGCAAATTTGTTCCTCAACTTTTGTAATATGTATAAACTAATCTTATTTGGAAGTATTTATTTTACATCATAATAGATATAACTCTGTAATTGAAAATCTATTTTCAATCACATAGATAATATTGGATTATAGATATCTATATTAGGTTTTATCTTAATGTATTTCAAAAGAGTAATTTATTTGAAGAGATTGTTGCTTATTTACTTCTTATACTTTCTCCAAAAGACTCAATGCTATTCTGTTTATTCTCACAGTAAATTGTATGTTATGTATTAATGAACACAGATCTTCATGTGATTAGTTTCTATTGTTTATATACCCTTTCTTGTTCTTGTTTGTGAAGGAAAATCAATAAAGTTGTCATGATTTAATACTGGGTTTTATTTTAAAATATCCATGTGCATATAAGTACTGCGATAAGTATGGACGTTTAATATTAAATAGCTATAAAACATTTGACATAATATTACAAATTAAGTTTTGGCCCACTTTTTTTTCTGCATCTATCTATGCCACTGTGTAATTAAATGCCTCTTTTACCCTTTTACTGCATAGTAATATTCGGCACATTCATTCAAAGTAATTGGAAAGTATTTTATTCACATCTTATGTTTTTATGCTCATCTTTAAAATCAGATGTACCTCTATTATAAAACCAATTTCAGAAAACATTACTAAGTTTTGACTTTATATTGGCACTAAGTGGTTTATATTATAGCTTAGTTGTAGAGTAGAACTATATTTAACGACTCACCACTCACACAAGACAATCACAACACAAAGAAAATTCAACATGCAATAATTTTGTGATAATTATTTAATAAAAATAAAATACATGTTTATAATAAGCAACTGGTTTTTGCTTTTATACATTTATGCCAAAAACATGAATATAAAATTTACTCTAACAATAAAACAATGTATATATAATAATTGTGTATTAAAATTTGAGATTTATGCAGTCCATCGTTAGTAACAGTTACTATAATTGCAAAGAAATTAATGTCTACCTAATTAAAAATGTCTTAATCGGAAATTTAAGTTTTTCATAATTCGAGTTTTAAGCTTGTTATATCAAAACTTATTTTACAAATTAGTTGAATTTTTTCCTCTACCGCATAATGGCACATCCATTTTATCCAATAATATCCAATTTCAAAAGCTATTATAGTTAACACCAATACATTAAATAGCCACATGAAGTTAGTCCTTTCACCTGCCGCCTGTGCTTCCATTAAATATCTAGAATAGAAACTACAAAGATACCACTCGCAGGTTACTTCTGTACCGCTAGCAGAAATTTACGCAATTCGTATAGGGAGCACGAATTATAGTGGGCTGTACAAAAACGTCACAAGACTCACAAGAGCCGCATATGGATAAAAATGCAACTTATCAAACCAATATTTTTTTTTGTTAATGGCCCTACTGCCAGTAGCCTGACGCGAGTCGGCTTTTCTGGCCACACCGGTCTTTAGGGTGAACGCAGAAGGCGCTCGCAACCCTTTGAATTAAGTGACCATGCTGAGGGCAACCCACTAACGGGTTACGAACCTCGGCTCAGGACGGCCACTGAGAGCGGATGAGACATCAGCGATTAGGGAAAGATTGGTTTTTAGGTCTAATCCTATTAATTCGTTTCATTATCATCGGCACGGGGGTCGGAACTGCTAGGAGGTCGGGGAAGGGGGGAACGCGGCGTGGTCCTCGACGGCGAGGACGGAACTGTGGTCTTGTGGAGTGTTGGAGTTTCAAGAACTCGTTCTTACGGCGGATGGCCAGAGTGATTTCGTCGTCTGGATCGGTTAATACGGAACGCGGCCGTCTCCATTTAGCGCAGTCGAATGGATTATACCTATACTGACGCTTTACAGACTAACGTGTTTGAGTGGTTTACCGCCCGATCGAAGTAGAAATTGATACCTAGCGTCAGGGATGTTCATTTATATCTAGTATTTTTTTTTTAATTTACGATCAGGTATGTACTACCTAATTAAATAAAGGAAAATAACACTCTTGAAACACAAAGAACACAACAGTGTTACGTACTAAATTGATTTATATGGACAAAATGCGTCCAGAGTCGAGTTCAATTTGGAAATTTTGATCAAGTTAATGTAGATTCTGCAAAATGTAAGCCTAAACTAGATAGAATCTAGAAATAAAGCCTAAGGACAGCCAAAACCAGGCCTAACATTCTAACCAAGAAAGTGTATGTATATTTGGATAGAACTCCTAATAACTAGCCCTTTATAATTCGTTTTATTTTAAAGATTATTTAATTTAATAAGATTTATATAATTTAATTTCGCTTAAAAACTACACTTAATATGAAAAGTTAGTTATAAATGGAGGGGTCTAAAAATATTTTTTAATGGATCCAAGATTTTGGCCCCTTAAATAACCATAAAGTTTGGAGCCTAGTTAGATTTTAAGGCCCAGTACCCATACAAAAAAGCGGACATCTCCTTTGAACAGCGCTCCATTGAGCGTATTAGGAACTAAAACAAGGCAGCAGTGTTCTCGGGCGACAACATGTGAAATCGATAGAGTTGCCAAGTAAAATCGGTATATACAAAAAAACAAGCAATATTCAATAAAAACCCCTTAATTTTAACTCTAGGGACTATTATTCCACCAAAAGAAAGTAATTTTACCAAACCAGAGTAACACATCAAAGTAAAAAAGTTAAACAAATTTTGCCGCCTCTATAAAGGTACTGTCCCCACCGCCACAAACAACCAAGGAATCGTAAATTATTAAAGAAAATGGAGATATTAACTTTGAATTGCTGAAAATCGGAAGAATCTTCTGGCTTTCTAAAAATCGTTGAAAAATCATGTCATTTTGGTATTTCGGTAGGACAGACCCAAAATCGGTTTAAATACCGAAAAATTGGTAGTTCCGAGACCACTGCACGGCAGCAGGAACGTGCGCGTGTGTAAACTTCGAATAGTAAACGTGTAACCATGGTAAGGTAAGCTTAAAATGTATGGAAGCTGTTTTTTTACCTATAGTATTATCAAACGTTAACTTACTCGATACGAATACTATAAGAAACGCGAAATTCCTGCTAGGGGTACAGGATGCCCATAAAATGGCGGCTAGTAAATAAGTTTACAGTATACTCCGTCCAACCATTTATTTAATTTTTGACAGTTCGTTTTCTAATGAATTGGGGATGTACTAATGCGTTACCGATTCGATTTCTTATAACAATCGATTTAATATATGATGAAGCTTTGATCGATTAAACACATTGAAATGTTATTTTTGCTCAACATTTTGTATCGTTTTATAAACATGCCGAAACGTTAAAATGTGTATATTTTCTGTATATAAATTTATTCTGTAGGTATATATTCTATATCCAATATCATTTGGCAATATTTAACTTTAATAGTTTATTTTATCGGTTATTATATACATAAGCATATATAAAAAGAAAATGTGTAATTTACACAGCCACATTTTATTTTTCAATATAAAAGTTTTGAATTATTGGTGTTACACTATCAGAGGGCTTAACGAATATCGATTGATAATATCGGAGCTAAACAGCATGTCACTTCACTATGGAAAATAAAAAATGGTGTCCATAAAGTAGTCAATTAATTTGTTTTCAATTCCTTGTCAAGAATTATAAAATTTCATAGGCGTGCATGTGCCAAAAGCTAAATAAATGCTTGGACAGAGTATAATAATATTCATGAAAGTGGCAGCTTCCTATGTTTAATTATAATTGTGTATATTATTTAACAAGCAACAGACAATAATAGGAAAATGAAATCTTACCGTCTAAATAACGTCAGAATTACTGAACAGTGGTTCAACTATTGGTAAACCAAGAGTGGATGCCTTATCGGAATATCGTGATACTTGGTGTGTCGCCCGCAATTCTGAATTGAAATGTAGTCATTAGAATATAAGAAAATTTGATTACCACTATATTTGAGATGCTTATTACTTATAGTTATTGTTTGAGAACGATCTATTCTAGATCTATTTTAGATCTTTCATAAAAAAAAATCGAGAACAACTATTATTATTTATCAGTAATGTTTCTGAATAATAAAAGCGTCTTAGAAAATTGTATAAAGCAGAGATGGCATAGTCTTCGTAGTTATTTGAGCAGTTTATTATTTTCAGCAAAAAAGTTTCCTCAAAATGTAATATATTGTAAAGTGTACATGTAACCCTGTTATATGTTTCAAGCACCAAAGCCATTACTGATACTACACATAAAACAAACTACATCTAAATTATTTATCGTCTAATGAAGTCATTTAATATTCTGTTAACATCGATACATAAATGCCGTATAAGTAAACATTTCTTTCTTAAAATCAACGTCTTTTCCTATAAATATGGGAAAAGTCAAATTACGTGATAAAATCATTACAATATCCTGTGAGATTTTTGGGAAGATGCGTATATATTTCACACGACACAATTCATTAATTCTGTAATGAAGCCATTGAACAAAAAAACATAATACATAATCCAAAGTAACTTATGTAACTCACATTGTTATGTAAGGGGGCTTCCTAAAAGTTTAAGAGTTACGCCCGAAAGATTAATAAATACATAATACATACTTTATAAATATTCATAAACATTAATGTGCGTTATATACGTACTTGTTTATTACATACAAGTTGTGCGCTTGCTAGATACTTGCACATGTTGCCAGTTTTTTAAACTCATAAAAAATGTTACCATTTGAAAGCCAATTATGTTATTTGACAAATTGTAATGAATTTGCGAAACAAGCCGTTACTTATGTAGCGCTCACCCATGTTTTAAGCCGTGTTTGCACAAATTTAGTTTGTATATTTATATAACACCCAACAACTATTTGCAAATGTGTATAGTCAGCTGCAAAAGTTGCTGAACGACTTCATAATTTTAATTCGCATAACTTTTTGCGTCTTTTCTTCACTAAAATAATCTTCAATGTGTTTACTTTATTTTTTAGAAAGAAAAACAATATTTCGATTGAAGGGAATATATAGAAGCGTTTTGAAGTGAATTTGTTCAGCTACTTTTGCAGCTGACTGTACCACTTAACATTGACTAATAGTATTTCCGCGCTCCAAGTTTGACGTTGCGTAACGATATTTTAGACGGGCTTAAATTAATGACAAAGTCAGAGATAACGTGAGAGGGCGAGTGTTACCATGACTAGCGTTAGAAATGCGAAAATTTTTTACTCGCGATGTTGGTAAATGCGTACTAAAACTAAATACCCTCATAGCGTGAAAATGTCATCTATTAAATTTAATTTGCCGTCAAGTTTAGTACATTTCTCATGTACGTGAGCTATTTTTTACACAAGTAAAGGACTTGTTTCGCTAATGTTCGTTTATTGAGGTAAGGGAGGCGGCTGAACTGCTGCGTAAGTAGGATAGAATGGCGCGAAGCCTCCTCTTGTCATTGTGTGGTTGCTGTCGCCACGGTCCTGGATTGTTTTGGAGGTATATGGAGATTCCTTGTAAACGGGTTCAGCTGGAAATATAGTATTTAGAGTGAGTACATACCTAGAGAGAGTAGCGTGCTACTGAAGCCGAAAACTGTGAAGTGGAGACTGTTTATTGGAACTGACCCTGGTCACATACATACATATACACTCACGCCCTTTATCTCCGTAAGGGTAGGCAGAGGTGCAACTAGTGCCCCCACTTTTTGCCGTGCGTATTCCTTCCCATGATGGGACCGAACCTATCACCACATCGGGCACAATTTCCAGACTCTGGACTGATACTGAGTAGAAAAACCCAATATCAGTTTACCCGACCCAGGGATCGAACCCGAGACCTCACAATTGTAGTCATACGGCAATACAACTACGCCACCGAAACAGTAACCCTGGCTCCATATGTGTGAAATCTTACTTCTTTCTATTATAAATGCGAACTTGTTAGATGTAAACGCAGTAGCGGCATACAGGATTTAGATTACATGTGGCACATAGGTAACAACGGTAACTTTGTATCCCAGTAATTTGCTCCTGTGGGAATTTTTTTTATCAGATTTGTTAATAGATGGCACTGGGGTCGTTCAGATGGCGCTATGAATTACTGCAGTGATTTAGATTTTCTGTAACAGGAAAAGCTATCTACGCGGGTAGCCGCGAGCAACACTATCAAACATCGTGTGGAAAAATAACGTATTTGTGATGGAAAGTAAAAGATAATTACATGACACTTTCGAGTTTCACGTCATATCATGGACTAGCTTTTGCCCACGGCTTCGCCCGCGTTAATACGTTTTTCCGGGCTAAAAGTACATACATAAAAACCTTCCCGTTGAATCACTCTATCCAACACATTTATTTGTATAAAGATTAATATTATGACGTTGATACAACTCTTAACAAATAATGCATTAATTTCGACCAAATTTGATAACAATAAAAACGGTTCTAGAGAGTTTACTTTAAAAGATAGACATATACTGTCGCGGACTTTTTTTTAGATAATTTCAAGAGGAATAATTCTTTCATACATATATTTTTGGTATCTTGAACCGTTTTCGCAGCGCACGCAATGGAAGCCCTCAAGGATGAATAATTTTCCCCGCATTTTTCACATTTTCCATTATTTCTTCGCTCCTAATAGTTGCATCGTGATGTTATATAGCCTATAGCCTTCCTCGATAAATGGTCTATTCAACACAAAAAGAATTTTTCAATTCGCACCAGTAGTTCCTGAGATTAGCGCGTTCAAACAAACAAACAAACAAACAAACAAACAAACTCTTCAGCTTTATAATATTAGTATAGATTACGTGAATTATACTTACTGAGCGTTGGATAGAGTGCTTGGTAAGGCGGCGCAGAGGGCGGAGCGCCCGGCGACACCCAGCCGCCCGGGGCGCCGTCACCGCCCGCCGGCGGCACCTGCACACATTATACAATAATTACGTAATTAACTACGTAACCTACTAGTATTGTACTGCAAAAAAAGATTTCCACTTAAAATAACATGCTAACCGCAATCCCAGACCTATATTATCAGATATGTAGAAGACGTTATATCAAAATGTCAAAAGCTATTTGATGTATTTATATAGTGTAGGTATGTTTTGTTGGTTGTCCAAATAAATAAATAATAGCTAGTAAAGTATACAAACAGGTTGAGCGGGTTGTCCCGGCCCCACTGGTAGCACGGCGGGCTGACTCGGCGAGTATTGGCCGTTGGTCGCGGCAGGGGACGGCGCAGGCGCAGGCTGGCCCGCCATACCGACCAGTGGCACCGTGCCGATTGTCACATACTTCTTGTCGTGCATATTCAGATGCATGCCGGACACGACGCATTCCACCTGTCATAATAATAATACCAACCCTGTGTTATACTGCTCACTGCCGAGCACGGGCCTCCTCTACTACTGAGAGGGGTTAGGCCTTAGTCCACCACGCTGGCCTAGTGCGGGTTGGCAGACTTCACACACCCTCGAAATTTCTATGGAGGTATGTAGGTTTCCTCACGATGATTTCGTTCACCGTTAAAGCGAACGATAATTGATAAACAATACACACATAACTTCGAAAAGTCAGAGGTGTGTGCCTTGGGGTTTGAACCTCCGGACATTGTCCCGGCAGACCGTTCCATTCCCAACTAGGCTATCGTCCACCTGTCATAATAAATGTTATTTATAGCAGTACAGTTTTAAAGGAACTTCGTCAGTTTTCAGACTGCCTCGGTGGCGTAGTTGTATTACAGTACGAATGCAAAGCTGAGGTCTCGGGTTCGATCCCCGGGTCGGGCAAAGTGATATTGAGTTTTTCTATTCAGTATCAGCTCGGAGTCTGGAATTTGTGCCCGATATGGCGATTGGCTCGCCCCCTATCACATCATGGGACGGAATAACGGCGAAAAGTGGGTGCACTAGCTGCGCCTCTGCCTACCCCTTCTGGAATAACAGGCGTGAGTGTGTGTGTGTGTTCGTCAGTTTTGACGATGACCTGTAGATAAGTTACAAAAGTAAATACTTATAAATACCAAATACAACAGATGGATATCTCTTAACTATTGCGTACATCTGTAGCATGGTATACTGTACACAGGACCCTGGCTCCTTCTGAAAACGAAGCATCCAGGAGACCAGTACAGGTTTATGTGAGTCTACATTTAAATGGTTCTTGTCCTACTAAAATTATAAACGCGAAAGTTTGTAAGTATGTGTGGATGTTTGCCACTCTTTCACGCAAAAACTTCTGAACGGATTTCGATGAAATTTGGCACACGGGTAGATCATATCCTGGATTAACACATAGACTACATTTTATCTCGGGAAAATAATAAACGCTACTTTTATCCCGGAAAACTTTTTAACGCGGGCGAAGCCGCGGGCAAAATCTAGTTTACTATATTTGTTCTGAAATAGTCAAAGAAGAACAAATGTGTTGCAACAAAGTGCAAATATTAGATTTGTGGTATCACTCCTTTATTTCAAATGCCACAGTTTATTTATATCTACAGCTACGGGCCCAACAATCAATTTAAGACTACTGAACCCATATCCAAAATTATATTCAGCGTAGTAACAATCAAACAGCCACCGATTAATTAAAACACAACCTACAAACGTAATTTTTCGACGATATTTTAGATCTAAATGCAATACAGCATTATTAAATTTAACCTGTCTTTCCAAAAGGTGCATCAAGATTAAAACGAAGAATATCTTTGACAGCAACATTGAAGATTTACTACATTTACTCGGTAGTATAATCATATCGTGGCCGATTGCAATACACATAGAATTTCGACATAAAAACACACGCGACCTTGACGGCCATTACATCATCACACAATAATAGCCGTGAGATAATATCAATCTGGATGTGTGCATGTTCACTGTTAGTAACCTCTAAACGCATAAACCGAAATGATTTTTTAGTTTCAAACATCAGAGAGTTTATTTCAGTAATTGTGGTTTGGTATTTATGGCGCCTTGTTGTTGTATATAATGTGGATATAGCTTTACAACGTATGCTTCATTAAATCTTATTACAAGAATAGTGGGTTACTACTTATTTATTCATTTATAGTTTTCACTTGTAGCTCTGCCCACATAAAATATTTTTTCAGAACTTGATAAAAACAGAATAAACAGCTTATCCTACTCGGAAATTGGCGGAATTATTGCCATAGACATTCTCGAATAGTAGATAGGTACTATGGTAGAATTTAAATGTCGAAATTCTGATGTATGTTGATTAATTGAACTAATTAAAGAAGCCAAGAAAGCGTAGAACCGGCTCGGCCTTCATTTGATTAACCCTGAAACCCATCCAGTTCTCAGAGGACTACCTATCTCTATTTGTAGTCAGTGTGAGCAATAAATAAGAATCTGGTTCATCTAATAAAAAAAAACATTAGCTCTTTTATAGATCTTGCTCAGTCTAAATTGATAACCCCATTTCGTAGAATCAAGTCGTCACACAGCATGTAAGAACTCTTGTAAAATAAGTATATGATGGTGTGAAAGATATAAAAACTATACGTTGGCATTATGAGACTTAAATTTATTGTCCTAAGGTCGCTCATTTATTAATGCACAACCACACTCGATAATCCTGTCAAGCATAAGACACTCGTTTTGCAATGTTTAGCTTCTTTATTAATAACTCAGATAAGATTTGGGCAACTACGACCTTTCACGATAACAATGCTGTTGTGACTTTAACAGGTATTTATTACTCTTGCAATATTTCTCTATAAACTAATTAAAAAGTTATGAGTCATCTTAAAAAATACACCAACAATGGAAAACCACCAAAGACAAGTGCATTGCAGCACTGTCGCGTAGTTTCTACTAGATGAAATAATATAAAGATTTATTTTTACCAGCAAACTTACTTTTCGTGTTGAAGAGTAAGATTGCAGGTCAACTTTTTTAAAACCCTGTTTTTACGTGGAAAACAACGCTACTTTCTCTTTGATTTGTTTCCATATACCTTAGCTTCTCAATGCCCTTTTTTTAATAATCTTAAATATAGTTAAATAAATAAATAGCGGAATATCCATTTTAAAGAACAAGTGATACTATTCCATCCAATGCTCGCGCTTGTTCACTCATTGATGCTGAAAGGAGCGAACCTATAGCCATGAAGGATGCAAATTCAAATTCAGGGCCAACATACATGCACACTGAGAGTCAAAAAAATGATAATAATTCCATTTGGTCGACCCGGGTATCAAATACAAAACTTTAAACTTTTCAGCCTTCGCTAGACAAAAATAACGAGGATTTATAGTTTTTTACAGCCACATAGAGGCTACACAACAAAATATTATATTTTATTGTGTAGCCTCTATGTGGCTATAGTAAATTACTGTTATTGCTTTTGATTGGCAATTAGCGATTTTCTGCTTCTAGGCTATAAATTTACTTAAAGAAGAATTGAGTCACTGAAATGACGCCACGAAACAAAAAAAGCGAATCATATTCTATTAGGTGCTATCTTTACATTAGTGCATTATCTTTACATTACCTTAATATCATAATCCAGATCGATAATATTGCAATTGACGAGATTCGAAGGCGGTATTGGTGGTATCTCCATGTTTAGATTCCAGTGTTTAGTGGTGCCTTCTGGCGCAGGGCCTTCTTGCACAGTCAAAATAACACTCTTTATCTTCTTTGTTGCTGTAGATGGAGATGTTGCTCTGTATGTTACAACCTACATGGACAATAATGTAGAAAAAAGTAAAAGATATCTTACAATATTTATTAAGATGTTATAATGTTTTGCTATATTTATACTTATGTACATGCATGTGGAATCAACAGATACAAGTAATTTTTACACAAAAAATATTGTTTTTGTCATTATAAAGAGAATGCTAATTATAAGATGAACATAATTATTACTAGGTTTGTTTGTGACTCTGCATGGAGTAATTGCTCACTTTGCCGAACATAAACCATCTATCTATACTCCATCGGTTTAGGTATTTAACTAAATGTAAACAAAAAATTACATAATATGATTCCCAGGTAGTCAACATTTTCTTACGAAAGTATTTACGAAGACTGTTGTGACAATGAAACTACGGCGAACAATAACACTTAAAATTACTTAATTCACTTTAGAAACAAATAAATCACTAACAGCAACTAACTATCAGAAAGAAAGCAAAAAATTGACAAATAACAAAAAATCTACAATGCTGAAATGTAATTGGTGTCTAGTTAACCAATTAAATTGAATGGTGGTCAGTTTTAATGGCCTCCTACGTGACAGTCGTACTCTTAAATTTTGTAGGGTTATCTATTACGATCCATTGAAAAAATGTTTAGGGTTCCTGTCGTATTAGCTCTTTTACAGTTGACAGATTGAGATCTTTTAATAAAAGTATTGTAATTTATGATAATTAATTGTTTTCGCATTTATTAGTGAATATATAACTTTATAATAACCAAACAACTTTAATAAATGGGAATAGCAGTGCTAAACGTTGTGTAGGTTATGAAGTTTATTTTGGAATGAAGTATTTTGTAAGGAGAAATGGACAGGTAAAATACCTTTTTTATGGTTTGTATACATTTAGTTAAATACCTAAACTGATGAAGTATATGTATTAAATTCATATTACGAATTGGTAGTTGTTTGTTTGCTCATTTAGTTTTAAAAAATATCAAAACACCTAAACAAACTCACATTTATTTTATAGTACTACTAGGAACTTGGAATATTGGAAAGCAAGAATAAGCAGGATAGTAGGATGTAAGAACATATATTTTGCCTAAACTTACTTTTCTTAAGAATATCTTGACAAGGTGAAGTTGCACATTACTCTTGTTCTCTATGTTGATTGTTAAGGGTATAACCTGTCCTGGACAATACCCTGATACTGGAGCTTGGACATCAACTGATAAAGGAGGTGATGCACAACAGAAACAGCAAAAAGTCTTTTCCAGTTGGATGTGGATAGGTTCCTACAAATCAAAATCTTTTAGTAGTTATATGTCAAAAAAAAATCTATGCAATTTTTTATTTAATTCTAATATTGTGTATCATAGTTGAATCTCTAAAGGACCATATGAATAAATAATGCCATTTTGATAACAATGTTATTTTACTGCGGTTTCTTCGGTGGCGTAGTTATATGTATTATGGTACAACTGCAATGCTGAGGTGTCAGGTTCGATCCCCAGGTGGGGCAGTGATATTCAGTTTTTCTATTCAGTATCGGCTCGGAGTCTAGAATTTGTGCCCGATATGGCGATAGGTTCGCCACCATCACATCATGGCCCATGGGACGGAATAACGGCAAAAAGTGGGTGCACTAGTTGCGCCTCTGCCTACCCCTTTGGGGATAAAAGGCGTGAGAGTGCGTGTGTGTGTGTATTATTTTACTATAAAAATTGATGACCAATTTACCTTGTAATTAGGATTGAGATTCAAATCCAGAGCATTGATGACTGTAAATGCCATTTTGGTCTCCTGGTCAAATTTCCATGGTCTGTCAAGTGTGACTTTGACTGTGTACCTTATGTACCCATGTTCCCCTTCGAAAGAGGATGGCAGCACAGGTGGAAGTGTGAAAGTGAAGTTATATGTATGCTTTCCCTCAGGAATTTCTATTTCATTTCCTGAATATGGACAATAATCAAATAATAATACTAAGGTCTAATTTAACCAACTTAATGGGCGTTAGTTAATTATGTGTTAAAATTAATGGGAATGTTAAAAGTTTTGTGCTGGAAAGAACATCTAGTTAAGGAAGATAATCACCTTCTAAGGCATGGTGGGACACTCAGAAACTTCAGCAGTCTGTTAAGTTAACATACTGTTAAAGTAACTTTTTTTCATTGCTTTAAGTGACGAGATGAGCATGCCGTTCGCCTGATGGTAAGCGATGCCATCCAGCACCTTGAGTTACAAAATACTGTGTGGTATTCCACTGCACTTGTCATCCTCAGACATCAGATGTTAAGTCTCATTATATTCAGTAGTTACACTGGCTAAAATGTGCTTCAAACCGAAAAACAACAGTGGATACACATTGCTGCTTGGCAGAAATAAACATTGCCGTGGTACCCACTTAGATGGACTCTGCCATATGAGACCTACTACCAGTACAACTAACAGTGCATTGGGATTAAGGGTGAAATAGTTCAACAATGTGAACTGATCACCCATCTGTGTGATCAGTTGAATAAATTTTAATTATTGTTCGTTTCAAGCACGATTTTGATTGAAAACGACAATAAGTTTGAGTCTCCGTACAAAAAAATAAAACTGAAACAGACATTGGAACTTGGCAGATAGATTGAAACTAAAGAAAGTTATTATTGGAATGTAGACATAAAATTTATGAATCTAAACTCTTTCTTGTCTGAGAGTTCCGTGCCTCTCATGATTTATTTTTTATGATACTCTTTTGTTCTGTCAAATATATTTGTTCCTATTGTTCCTCTTTCTGAATATAACTAGCAATTTATTACAAATTATTACAAATCGTATTTTATTAATTACAACAGTTATGAAAAATCTGGCGCGTTTATTCCATTTTTGTCGAAATATTCTTTCCAGTGACGTTTTATAAATAATCAATCAGTTTATTTTTTTTTCAAAAATCATGATGAAAAGGTGACTGAGAGACACAAAATTTTAGATACGACCTCTTAAACATGGCATACTTTGTAAGTTTACTATAAAAATTATTTAATATTGATTTATAAAGTACTTATTTTATATAGCAGCTATTTCCCATATTTTTTAAGCTTTTTACTATTTACAATATTTCAAAGTATATAATCACCTTACTAAAAACAATAAATGGAGATTAATGCAGATTTTTTCTTTAGAAATAAGTGTATAATACATCATTTGTAGCTGGGATTTTGACAGTTGATAGAACTGAATTCCATTTAATTTACTTGGTGACCTCACATTCTGTGAATATAATTACAATACTGACCAAGTCTTAGGCCTGCCATCCGTCTGGAATTCCCCGGATTGTCATAGTTTGAAGGGTGTCCAAGGGCCGTCTGGCAGGGGTTTTAAAAATGTCAGGGTATAACCCGGACACTTTTGTTGTCAGGGTAAATTAATTTTTTTTATAGATAAGCGATAAATTGAAATAAATCTTAGTTAAAAATTCATTCAAAATAACCCACATTCAAGAAGGCACAGCAAAATATTTTTTCAGACATGTCCGGGGAAAAACCCATATTTCGCCCAAATGTCTGGGATTTTTGCCGTGTTTATCCGGCGTCGGCAATTTTAGTAATAGCAGCCCTACACAGTCTGTGTAATATGCAACACTTTCTAGTCACTTCTTATCTGTACAAGTGGGTCAATTATATTGAACACTAATTAAAGAATTAAATAATTTACCTGAGTTACTGCCTAGTAAATAGTACGATATTTGGAAATATTCCTCATTGCCGCTGTGCATAGTATCCGAAGATTCGGTTTTCCCTTCAGAATTTTCTTGTTGCTTACTTTCATACCACTCAGTATGGGCCTCTCCCTTAAACTTTACATGGATACCTAAAAATATTATAGTTGTATGGTAGTTTAAATTAAGTTCTTGCAAGATTATTAACTTGTATTCACATTATTAATCAAAGTATGAGTCATTCTATAGTTCCAAATAAAATAGGCTTACCTCGAACTTTTTTTGGACTATCAAATACATATTCTATTCTTCCGTTAACTGTTTGCCCTGCATAATAAGTATTCCACTGGTTGTCTAAATAAATATTAGCTTCCTTAAGACCCATTTTAAAATTTTAAATGGAATAAATTAATGCAATAAAATAGCTGTCGCCGATGCCCAATTTACTTTTTTTTTTTTTTTTTTTTATTTAGATATTACGGCTCTGGAGACTAGTCCATTGAGCCCGTCTTTCATACATTTTTATCCTCAGTCCTAGCTCCTAACTACTATGTCGAAGTAAAGCAGTGGCTACCTTACCAAGACTTTATCGAGGAGTTTTGGCGGCAACAAAGAAAACACTTGATTAGCACAGTTATTTCAATTCACTTCATTTGAGCCCTTTAATAGAACTATATTGGATAATATACCACCATAATTATGCAACATAACACTAAGTATCACCAAAATAATGAATTAAAACAAGAGCACCTCATGACACTACCAAGTTCCCGCCAAAACTCTGCCCAATTTACATTCCACCAGTGTTGCCAGGGCCCTTGAGTCGTAAGTTACGTTTCGTTTTCTGAAATGTTACATTTTTGCTGCAAAAGTTACATTATTGTTTTTTTTTTCTTTTTTTTTATTTACGTGTTTTTAGGTTCGGAGGTGTGAGGCAAATCAATGGATGTCAGCAAAAACGCAATGGAACATAAATCATATACTAAAACCTTCCCTGAAAACTATACATTTGAACATCGAAAACCACATCCAAATCGGATCAGTAGTTTTTGATGAACTCGCGGCCATACAAATTTACATACATACATACATACGCATCGAATACAGAACCTCCTTTTTGAAGTCGGTTAAAAACAAATCACAATCAGGCATTTCTGTAGCTACGAAACCGCGAACGGCGGGAACTCGGGAAGTAGGAAACGTGCGCGCGCACACTCAAGCAAAATCAAGTTTTAATACATCCAGAATACGTTTTATTTTGTCATGGCGCTTTCCATTCAGAGCCATCTCTGAGTGTGATATGGAGTGAAATACTTTTTAGACCCGCGCCAGTTTTAGGTGCGTTCAATTTGGATGCGTTGAATTAGGTTGAATTGAAATGCGTTCGTAAACTGTTTACAATAAAAATCTAGTATTACAAATCTAGCTGTTCTCAAAAGTTACGAAAATTACTTTAAATATAAAAATTACTTACATGTTACGCGAGGGGGTCAAAAGTAACGAAAAATGTAAGAAATGTAACCTTCTGGCAACGCTGCATTCCACAAATGACAAATCAGGGTGACCATCTCAAAAATGGCGAATCTGCCCGACACTGGCAAAAAATCTGCCAAAATCTGTCAAACCTGACTCCGGACCAGTGTTGCCAAGATTTTTAATTTCGCATGGTGAGGGGGTGCAAGCGTGTCACATGAAATTTATGTCCTGTTAAATATCCGGTCAGCCGTTACATGGTTTTTTTCCCGTTTCACACATACCCGAATCCGTTAGAAATGACGGGAAATCCGTTAAGCTGGCAATACTGCTCCGGAGTGTACCTAAAATATGCCATCATACTATAGCATCCACGGAGATACGTATGAATAAATAAAATACTGCGTGTTCAAAGGAATTCCTTTATTCCGCTTAAATTTTTAACAATTTATTTTATTTTCTACGCTATTTTTAACCGACCTCAAAAATGAGGTATATGTGTGTATAGTTTTTATATCCGCGTTATTCTCAAAAACTACTGATTCGATTTGGATGGGTTTTTCGTTATTCAAATATTGTATATTTTTCAAGGAAGGTTTTAGTATGTAATTTGAAGAACTTTGAATCACATATAAAAGCCCTGGCTGGTAGAATTCGGAGGGTTATTGGTATCATGAAAATTTTACGTAACTCAGCTAATGTTCGTATTCTTAAATTAGTATATTTTTCTGTCTGTCAATCCCTTCTCTCCTATTGCATTGGTGTTTGGGGCGGGGCGGGGAAATCTGTCATGCTATCCCTTGAAAGGGCTCAACGTGCAGTTTTAAAGGTCATGCTGCGTAAAGATTTTCTACGGATACTTTGTATCAAGAGGCAGACGTCTTAACCTCTCGAGCCCGGAGCGCTGGTCACACTGGCCCAAGCGCAATTTTCGCGTGTATGTCAACACGCGAAAATCGTTAATTATATCAATTCGTTCGTCAATTATATATTCATAAAGCTTGTATTTCAACACACAAATCTATAATTAACTCTGACGAATATAGGGAATCGTTAAGTAAAGGGGTTTTCAACCTAGCCCTTCCAATAGTTCGGTCTAAATTTGCAAAAAAAAATCCAATTTTATGCTTTCAGATCAATTTACAACAAGGTTGCTAAATTGTGTTCATTCAGAGACTGCTCAATGTATCGGTGTTCCAAAAAACTCATGAGCTGGTTAAAAAGTATTAGGTAACTATGATGCTACTGAGTCTATAGTGTAAGCCTTTTCAATTATACATTAATCTCATTTGTTCTGGAAAATCTATCAACAGTTTTACTTATTACTATTATTTTATATTTTATTTCAGCAGTTACTCATTCTGTATACTAACTTACAACTTAAGGTTCTAAATTTTATTTATTTCGAATGTTGGTTTCCCAAGATACAGGCCTTGCCTAGTTTGGGAACCCCTGGTAATTTTTGTATTTAAGAACTGATTCTTGTGAAAATTATGTACTTTTTGTATAATTTTTAAGTCTTTGTAAGTCTAAAATATTTAATAAACATTTTGAATTTGAATTTATTAGTATCTGATGGAGATCTTCGGAGATAGAGAATTAATCTCTTCAATAACTAACAACAGAAAACCTGCGAAAGTGGCAATGTATTGTTTAGATCATTCCATCGCAAAAAAAGCAATAAATTAAAACTTTTTAACAAAAAATAAAACCGACTTCAAAACCACTACACACCCAAAAATAACTTAGATTTTTAAACGTATATTTGGAGTCGGTGCCCAATTTAAATTGCCAGCTAAGCTAAGCAAATACACAAACAATATACGAAAACAATGTTTAAATTAAGCACCGACTCCAAATATGCGTATAAAAAGCTAAGTTATTTTTGAGTGTGTAGTGGTTTTGAAGTCGGTTAAAATTTAGGTGCTAAATCTGCCCAAATGGCAGAAATCTGCCACAAATGGTCACACTGTGACAAATTGACATTAGGGGGAGTTTTGGCGGGAATGTGGAAGTGTCATGAGGTGCTCTTGTTTTAATTCATTATTTTGGTGATACTTGGTGTTATATTGCATAATTATGGTGGTATATTATCCAATATAGTTCTATTAAAGTGCTCAAATGAAGTGAATTGAAATAACTGTGCCAATCAAGTGTTTTTTCGTTGCCGCCAAAACTCCTTGATAAAGTCTTGGTAAGGTAGCCACTGCTTTACTTCGACATATTAGTTAGGAGTTAGGACTGAGGATGAAAATATATGAAAGACGGGCTCAATGGACTAGTATCCAAAGCCGTAATAATTAAATAAAAAAAAAAAAATTGACATTAGGGAATGGCAACACTGCTGACTACTGACACTATTGACATTTGACACAGCTGATAAAATGCTTAATATTTATTTACTTACAAGATTTATTTATTAGAAAAGTGATAACTGGAATGTTTAAAATATTACAACCTATTACTTGGTAGCAAAGTTCCTTCTACAATATATTACTCTTCCGTGTTTTATTTCATTTATGCTTCTGCATATACTATATTTATTTACTGGAAATAAATTTCTGAAATTTACAATATTATGGCATTTAGGTAAAATTTTAGTACGTATCATCTATTATTGGTATTTATTACAAAAAAAGCACGCAATGGTTGATGTTTCCGTAATTATACCCGTATTTAATGGTGAAAAATGGATAAACAACTGTATGAGTTCAATCGCCGCTCAAACAGCATTCGGTGCCGGTTTAAAGATAGAAATTGTGGTCTTCAACGATGGCAGTACTGACAGATCAGAGTTAATTTTGGAAAATTGGGCTAACTACTATAAAACACGGAACATCTTGTTTAATTTAACTGGATCTGGTAATTCAGGAGTTGGTGCAGCTAAGAATGGCGCTGTTAAGATAAGTCGAGGGAATTATTTATGTTTTCAAGACATTGATGATGTGATGCACCCTGACAGAATAATTTTGCAATATGAAGCTGCTAAGTGTAATAAAAATGCCCTTATTGGTAGCAGAATATCTAGAGTACCTGCCAATTCTACACCACGTCTTGTTCGTTGGACAAATAATCTTTCTCCAGCACAACTTAAAACTCAGATATATACTGCAAACGGCCCTACACTTCTTATGCCTACATGGTTTTGTCATAGATCTGTTTTTCAAAAAGTTGGTGGATTTACTGAGGAAGGCCATGGAACACCGGAGGATCTCATATTCTTCTATTCTCACATTGATTTGGGAGGAGATCTATACAGAGTTGATAAAGAATTAGTTGTGTACACATATCATGAAGATGCAGCTACATTTTCTGTGACAAGGAAGAAAATCTGGCAAGTTCAATTAGATAGACTTGAAAAACACGTTATATCTAATTGGAAATCATTTATGGTTTGGAGTGCTGGTAAATGGGGCAGAAGACTACTCCACTCTCTAAAACCAGAAAACCTTCATAAAGTGACAGCCGTCTGTGATGTTGATAAAAATAAAATTGGCACAATGCTGGAATTATACAGTCCAGTAGAAAGAGTAGTGAAAAAAAGATTGCCTATAATACACTTTTTAGGTGCAAAACCTCCTTTAATAATTTGTGTTAAATTAGATCTGACTAACGGCCAGTTTGAAAAGAATCTCAACTCACTGAATCTCACAGAAGGTGTTGACTATGTATTATTTAATTAAGATGATATAAACAAAAAATGTATTGTAGTGATAAAATAACCAGTGACCTGAAGTAATCTCATGTATTTATTAGAATTTAATTTAAATAACTAAATTAAATAATTAAAAAGGATAAATATGTGCAATTTGACATATTTTTGACTTCCCTGCCCAGAGCCTCACATCTGACAAGATAGCAAATGAATATTGAAAATAGTAGGGAATAGGGATACAGTGAATGAAAAGATGCCATGCATAATAAATTATTATACTTCAAATTATAGATCTAAACTGAATAGGTAATGTCAGTAAAATTACATCAAAGGACATGTCCAAAAACAGGCTTAAAATTCTAACCAAGATACTTTATATCTTTTAGTATCTACCAATTTATATTTGGATAGTATTATCAAAAACTAGGCCTTTGCAATAATTCGTATAAGCTTAGAGTCCTCCGATTTTCAGATTTCTGTAATTTTATTTTGCTAAAATTCTACACTTGCAATTAACGTAAAAAAGTTTGTTATAAATGGTCGAGTCTAATTTTTTTTTTATTAATAACCATAAAGTCTGAGCCTAGTTAGATTTTGAGGCCTGGCAACCATACAAAAAGCGGACATGCCCTTTGGATTTTTGTCCTCTTATTTTTTTTTACTTGCATACAAAATTTCCGGGGCGAAAAATAGCACATGTATCAGCGACAACTACCCAACACCTACGAAATCAGTTCGAAGATTGGCGCTCCGGAAATCGGATGCCGGAATTGGCACATAACTATTTGTGTTCAATGCAAGAACCTTATATAAACTTCTTGGCTCAACGGCGTATTTATTGTTACCACAGACGTATGGTAATTATATTATAAGTTTTTGGAACGAAGTTCCTTATCGCGCGTTGTGAAAGGGAGCTAGACGGAAAAAAAACTCACGAAAAGTTGAACGACACTTTTATACTTGCCCTGTGAAATCGGCCAGTAACAATAAAGTATGATAAAGTACTGGCCGCAAAAGTGACATTCGAAATTTAAATAAAAAAAAGACGATTTAAATCCTTTTTATAGTAATTTTGGAACGAATAAAATATGTATGAAATTTAAATAAAAAAAGACAATTTAAATGATTTTTAGAGAAGTTTTAAATTTATTTGATTCCAAGTGTTATGAAATACTAAATTTAATATTAGTAAAATATTATGTGGTACAACAAAAAAATATATAATTTTAACTAAGAATAGTTTCTATTATTATTTATTATCAGTGGCATAGCGTGAGTTCTTGCCACCCAGGGTGAACACAAAATTTGCCGCCTCAAGCCAAGGCACCAAAAAACGGTAATTTCAAATAAATTATTTTATTATCATTTAGTTGAAGAACTGTCTAGCTCTTATTTTACACATTTTGCCGTTGTCTAAAATTGCCTCCCCGCCGTCCCAACCACGCTACTCTCATGGGTGTAGCCACGGTGGGGCGCTTGCCCACCCTGGCTCTGACCTGTAAGGTACCTAATCAAACCTAAAAATCTAAATATCTAGGTACTAACTACAATACCTAATAACCGTAAGAAAATTCACACTCGACAGTCGACACAAAAAAATTAACCGGGACAAGACGTCGGATATAGTTAGCTAGTTACATATTATTTTATACTGTTGCCCCAACCTAAGCCCATCCCACAACTAAATAAAAGGGTATTATAAGACTGACAAGCAGTTTAGTTGATAAATATCTCAACTATGGGTCATTACTTAAGAAAATGTATTGACCCTATTAAATAAGTACGTTCCAATTTCTCCCGATTTTTTTAATCTAATTTTTGCAACACTGCACCTGACAGTTCTAAATTGACAAACACTTTACACTGATAAATAAGATAACCTATAAATGGTAATTATCAGAGAATTATTACCCAAATCTACTTCTGCATTGCTATGCATTAGGTACTCGTTTATATATATAAAACCACAAGGTGTATTATATATGGTTAATAAGTGTGATACGAAACATTAGAGTATTTATCATAAAAAGACAAAAATACATGTAATAAAATGGATGAGACAAAGAAAGCGCAACCTACGGTAGAAGAACTAAAAAATAAAGGAAATGAATGTGTTAAGGATGGCAAATTTATCGAGGCCGTTTTGCACTATACGCAGGCTATTAAAATGGACCCGAATAATTATGTTTTATACAGCAATAGATCATTTGCCTTCTTGAAGTTGGATCAACATTATCTGTCACTCCAAGATGCTAATGAGACGGTTAGACTACAACCTCATTGGGCTAAGGTATGATTTGGAATTTTTTGGCCCATTAGCTTAAATGTAATTTGTTAGATTAAATAACAGTTAAAATTATTTTATGGAGAGGTCTTTAGTTGAATGAAAACGACCAGACACAGTAAATATTAAGGCCTTTATATATTATTAAATATGTTGTACTCAGGTAAAAAGAATAATCAAATGAAGTCAATAAGAAATACAAAGTATGTTGAATGTCCTGAATCCTGCCATGCAATTATGTAAGATCTCACTAGTGAGCTCACTTCTAAATCCTCAGATACATACTAGATGCATACTGGTCACTCTGGAACACAAGCAAATCTTAAATGAAAGCCACAAGATGAAAATGTTGAAGAGAACTACTTGTAAATAAGATCTTAGGTATTTTGGGCTAATTAGTATGCAGCAGCAAAGATTTTGGCAATTACAGTAGTGTTATTGAACAAGCTAACTCAAATTGTCACCGGTCACCTTGCTTTATGTTGTTTTTTTTTACAGAATAGCACTTATGCTCCAATTCTGAATCTGTAGTAACTCAAAACATGTTAAACAGGGTTTTATTATGATAATATGTGATATGTTTGCTGTTAGTGTACCTAAATAAATAATATAAAGAAATATCTCAAAGCGCATACTGATTGTTTATGCTATCTAATGTAACTTAAAGAAATTCTGGCATTTGTGACCATGTCAATTCAACTTGTGATATTTATTTTAGGGATATTTCCGTAGAGCAGAAGTGGAAGCTGCCAGTGAATTATATGATGAAGCCATTATATCCTACACAAGGGCATTGCAACTGGAACCTCATAATGTAAAATTAATGGAATCCATAAAGAACATTACTAACATGCAGGAAAAGAAATTAAAAGGTATGAAACTGCTTTGTAACTAATGGTTTAACTTAGTTCTGATATGGTGTGCTCAGAGTGAGACCCAATAACTTTTAAAGCAGGTAAATACCCACTTAAAAAATGTTGATGTAATGTCCAAGATAAAAAGCTGCAATAGCCTAGTTGGGAGTGGACCGGACTGCTGAGATGAATGGCTCCAGGTTTAAAACCAACCTCGGACTTTTCTAAAAAGTTATGTGTGTATTCTTTGTGAATTATCACTCGCTTTAACAGTGTAGGAAAACATTGTGAGGAAATCTGCATAATATCTGAGAAGTTCTCTGAATTTCAAAGGTATGTGAAGTCTGCCCACCCACACTAGGCCAGTGTGGTGGACTAAGGCCTAAACCCTCCGAGTTGTAGAGGAGACCCATGCTCAGCAGTTTCAGTGCATTTACGCCTGCAAAAGAGTAACGCTCAGTTTGGCAATTGTAATAATTGTTAAACAGATATCACTAGGCATCTCCTTTAAAGAGATAAAATAGGGAACTTGAAATTGAACAGACGAAGGTAAGGTCGAGATAGCTTAGTTGGCAGAGCACCGGCACGGTATGCTGGACGTCGCAGGTTCAAATCCTGCTTTCGACTGTTTTAATTTTAATGAAACATTGAAAAAGGCAATGTTTCCATTAAAAATAAAATCATATATCCCAGATTTTATTTTCTCGAGCCGTGGAGCCGCCACAGGCAAACCACTGAATCGATTGCGATGCAATTTGGTAGGGAAATGTTTAAGGCCCTGAGAAGGACCTAGGCTAATTCTTATCCTGGAAAATGGGGAAATAAATCTGAACTTTTATCCCGGTAAATATTTTCTTGAGGGTGGAGTGGCAAACAAATAAGTATGGAGATAGTTTGGAACCCAGGGATGGGCATAGGCTACTGCTTATCCTGGAGTATTATAAACCGGGAATTTATCCCGTTTTTTTTCTCGCGGTATTTTTATTTTTAGGGATATCTCCTTACATCTCTATTTATTATAAAACAAAGTTCCCTATCGCATCTGTTATGGCATTGAATAATAAGAAGAGCATACCGTTCGCCTGATGGTAAGCGATACAACCACCCATAAACAGTAGAAACATTATCCAGCACCTTGAGTTACAAAGTACTGTGCGGCATTCCACTGTGCTCGTCACCATGAGACAGAAGATGTTAAGTCTTATTATGTACAGTAGTTACACTGGCTACAATGTCCTTCAAACCGAAACACAACATTGCATGCATACTGCTGCTTGGCAGTAGAAATACACATTGCGGTGGTATCCACCCAGACGGACTGTTACATATGAGAGACCTACCACCAGTAATAAATTTGTCTCTTGAACGCGATAAACTCAAACACTACCGAACGGATTTTCATACGTTTTTTACCAATGGACGGTATGATTCAAGAGAAAGGTTAATGAGTACAATTCATAAATATTTTGTACGACAGAAAAATAAATATAGGTATATAATATTATGCTTTGCTACCTGTGCGAAGCCAGGGCGGGCCGCTAGTATATAAGAAAGAAGTAATATGACAAGATTATCAATTTTGTCCGCGCGGGTTGTGGTCAATTTTGACTGCCTCAGTGGCTTAGTTCAATTACGGTACGACTGCAATGCTGAGGTCTCGGGTTCGATCCCCGTGTCGGGTATTTATATTGAATCTTTCAATTCAGTCTGGAATCAGTTCGGAGTCTGGAATTTGTGCCCGATATGGCAATAGGCTCGCTCCCTATCACATCATGTGACGGAATACGTAAGGCGAAAAGCGGGTGCATTAATTGCGCCTCTGCCTACCCCTTCGGGGATAAAATGCGTGAGTGTGTGTGTGCCCCCGCGGGTTCGCTGGATAGTTCATAGTTTTACTACGAAGAACGCAATTATCGAACCATTCTCTTTCGAACAGTTTTCAAATAATTTGACACAAAAGACACGTCACTGACGTCATGCAAGAAATGAATAGATAGGCGAAAGGATTTTTTCAATTAATTCTGTGCCTAAACGCATTGGAATTGGAATTATTTTTTTCAAGTTCATTATGAACATCTTTACTATAAAATCCTGCTGACAGTTGAAATATTTATATAGAATTCACTTTCAGTTTGCTTAGATACATGACACAATCTGTGTGCTCTAATTGAAACTTAGGATGCTCACAACATTTAGAGTGTTTTAGTTGCATAGGATATTAAGGTTACGTTAAATGTGTAGCACCATATGCACACCATAGTTGTGTAGCAACTTTTGATGCTAACTGTACATAAAATTAATATTTAATAATTCCTTTGAACTTAAATTTTATTTTCAGATGGTCAAAATACAATATGGATTTGTTCATGTGTGGGTCTCATTGTTGGAATTGCTGTGGTCATATTAGATTATAGTTTTACTGCCAACCCTACTTTAACAGTAAGTATCTAATCTATTTTCATATGACTGTCCTAATTTAGAAGAGCTTTGCATACTTAAATCATATTTGAATGTTAAAGTTATAACATTCCTCTTTTTTCGTCGGGGGTTTAAGAGTGTCATTTTAATTTAAATCTCAAAAACCCGTTACAAGTGTGCATCAGCGCCTTGGGCACAAAAATTGCTAATATTTGTTTTTTCCAGAATAAAAGTATTGTACCTAATAGAAATCTCTATTAAACAAGAATGTTATTATGCAATTTGCAGTAACAGCCCAAACAATGTTGTTCATCATCTAAGTCCAAAGTTGTATAAAATAATTTTCCTAAAATAAATAAAGAAGGAAAGTATTATTTTTTTCAAGGTTCTTCAATAATCACTACATAGTATAAAACAAAGTCGCTTCCCGCTGTCTGTCCCTATGTATGCTTAGATCTTTAAAATTACGCAACGGATTTTGATGCGGTTTTTTTTAATAGATGGAGTGATTCAACGGGAAGGTTTTTATGTACTTTTAGCCCGGAAAAACTTATTAACGCGGGCGAAGTCGCGGGCAAAAGGCTAGTATTTAATAAAATGATTAAAGTTATGGTAGATCCAAGTTATGGTATGGCAGAAAAATTAAGCAAGTATCTGATTATTTGCATATACAGCAACAAAACATAGAGCAAAAATTGGATTTTTCGAAAAAAATACAAAATCATGAATATTTCGAAAATGGTGACACTTTTAAGTTAAGTTATCTTCCTTTCGAGTTTGTCGTACCATTTATGCGACACACTGCATAATAATTATACATACACACACAAGATAATTTTAGCATTTTTTCTTGCTAATCTAAATCCCGCCTTAAAACTGTAAAGTATGTCACCGAACCTATAATATTATTAAATAATTATTAAATTTTAGGAGGAATAAGCAAGACCTTAAAAAGCTTTTAGCTTTTGTACACAGACTATCACTACAGCCAGTTTGTTTTGTTCTCTACTAGAACACTGTAGCTTATTTTTCATCCACACAATCACACACACACTTAGGGTGCCCACTTGCCTTAATGTTTTTGTCATACGATTTGATAGCGGGCGAGCTTATTGCCATATCGGGCATTTTGAACTCTGGACTGACACTGAGCACAAAAACCCAATATCACCGCCTGATCAGGATAAGCAATAGATTTGAGTCTAAGTTCTCAATACTCTGGGCCAGAAATATAATACTTCACACACAGATATACACACGCACCACACATGCGCACATCACACACACACACGCACACACACACACACACACACACACACACACACACACACACACACACACACACACACACGCACACACACACACGCACACACACACACACACAACTAAAGCTTGCAACGTAAATAAATGTGTAACTTTATCAGCTGTGTGAGCTAAGCCAAACTTACTCAGTTTCAATCTGCAACCCGCATTATTGTAGCATCATGTTTTTAGTTTAATACATTTCCTCTTTTCAGCATCCATTTAGTATGATTGCATTCTCAATGGCTCTATCCGGTGTTGGATTTGCTGTCGGTAAAACAGCAGCTTTGATGAACGCATGGAGTGCAGGGAAATCTCTTCAACCTCCAGAAGACTTAGGTAATTATGATTTGAGTATGGCGAAGTCAAAAGACAGTTGTTATTTTTGGCTAGTGACAGCAAAGTTTTTTTTTTAACCAATATCGAAAACATATTTAAACTGTTTACATATTATAGAACATGTCAAAAAATAACGGTTTTGATTGATTCAAAAATAATAAAATAAACAGCTTTTTTCCGAAACTAGTTTTTATGCCTGTACCGACTAGTCTCCGAAACCTCTGGTCGTATTTTGATGGGATTTCACTGATATGTATCTGTAACTTCTTGTTTTGACCCTGAACATAAATTGTCAGAATTGACAAAACTTTAAAATCCATCGATAAATCTCGATTTTGATACTTCGGGTGACTTAAACAATTGTTTATACCCGAAAAATACCGATGCCCGTGAATTTTGTCCCGGAAAAAGGCTATCCACGGGTGGAGCCGCGGGTAAATCTAGTTTTTAGGTATCTGCATTCTTTCTCCCATGAGACCCTCATGTCTCATTTAAATTTTAAATAAGTATACCTAAATAACTCGACTGCCTCGATGGCGTAGTTGTATTACAGTACGACTGCAAAGCTGTGGTCTCGGGTTCGATCCCCGGGTCGGGCAAAGTGATATTGAATTTTTCTATTCAGTATCAGCCCGGAGTCTGGAATTTGTGCCCGATATGGCGATAGCCTCGCCCCCTATCACATCATGGGACGGAATGACGGCGAAAAGTGGATGCACTAGTTGCGCCTCTGCCTACCCCTTCGGGGATAACAGGCGTGAGTGTATATGTATACCTAAATAAGGTGTCATTAATTGCATTTTATGTTAACTCTTATAGGCCGGTTACCGAAAGCTGGCACGTTGACAGTACTCACACTGATACAATTTTGGTAACATTAACGTTTTCTTTCCTTATTAGGCTAGTTCTTACGGCGAAGGAATAAACTGGGGTGTTTTTGGTTCCACACTGTTTTTTACTAGATTTAGTACATAAACTAGCCAGACGTCAAGGTAATGACTTTAGTAAACTACAGTATCGTGGGCCAGACAAAATATTGATAATTTTTTAAATAATAGCCGTTTTAAGTTTTTTTCATAATAGGCAAGTGAGATGTTATGCAGGAAAATGAAATCAATGGTATAAAAGGAACAAAAATGCATAATACGCGACAAGTATAGTACATAACAATATATATTCTTAATCTCAATATGTTTATAATATTAAACACACAGCTAGCGAGGATAGGAATCTAATATTTGTATTTTGTCCCGGAAACTGAGTAATATACAAATAAAACATAATAAAAACGACACGTATAGGTACTTAGTATCCCGTATGATACCTAACTTTTATCATATTACATTGTATTAATACACGAACAACAGCTCTGCGAAAGTTTATCACATTACGTGTACGTAAATCCAGACAAGTGATATACAGGAAAGTGATAATTTTGAGGTTTTTCATGAATACTACAAAAATGATGTCTTTAATTGCAATTTTAAGGCTTTATATTACATTTACATCAATTACATTAATTTAAACTATTAAAAATAATTAAAAGATTCATTTATTGTGTACGTGAGTACTTACCATACGAGTGAGAATTTGTCTGACCCAAACACGTTTGGGGTCGAAAAGATCTTCGTCACGACCGTCTGATTATCTTATTGGCTGCAGATCGAGCGGCAATGGGATCATTGAGCTACGCACTGTGTATCGGCAGTCTGACATCGTCGCCTTTTTTTAAATTGTAGGTGTTATTAACGTGTTTTTAGCTGACAGGAATGTGATACGAAATTCTTGTCGCCTCTATTCTCTTACGAAAAAATGATTGAAAATAGGGTGTGATGTGTTTAGTTTTTTAAGTTTTAGCAAAATTATATTAATAGTTACTGTAATTTGATGCCAAGTGTTTGATTATGTACATAGTTTGCGTAACATTATGGTTGAAAGCTCGAGTTTCGGAAAATCGCCCCACAGGATAGTTTCAGATTTAAAATAAATCAGGAATATTATAAACTTAAGGAGCTACGACTTGAGCCCACTAAAATTCCTTCACTGTAAGAACTAACCATTACCCAAACGATGTACCCTATTATTATTGTGCATTGCAAAATAATGCGTAAAGCGGATCATACGTCGATCGTCGTTCAGCGTATTGTGCCTTGTCCACAGAGCTGATTAATTAAGCACATTGTAGAAGGCAATCCACGCTTCTTTTATTTGAACCCCTCAGATATAAAGCCCGCATGCTACTGCTCATTGGTAACTGTTAAGTCTCGACGGGGCGCCATGTTTCATATAATATGGTTCATAGGAAGCAAATAATACTCAAAGTTCAATGTACTCAATGTTAAAGCCAGCTCACAGGGACGTAGCTTCGATTTTTACCGTCACGTCTATTTTCATTCATTATTTAAATTCTAAATTTCATTGAAGTCGTTTTGATAGGGCAGTTCACTACTTCTTTAAATACAATTATTAAAAATGTATGCTATCCAAAATCTAATGGAAAAAGAAATTTCAAAATTGGTGCAATAGTAAGTTATAAAGCTTTGAAATTTAGTTTGGCAATACTAGGCTGTGACGTCACCAAGCGCCGTCGGCCATAACGCTGCGTGCGAGCGAAAGAGATAGCGCGATATCCCCGGCACGCCCCCACTTTTGCCCGCAGGAGTATTTAAAAATTTAATAACTGCTTCATTTTCCATCGATTTTGATGCTGATTTCACAGAAGAATTTATTTTTCGTATTATTTTCTGTTATATCTAAAATAATGTACAAAATCAAACATAGGAAACTACCCTATTGTTACAAATCATACACATTCAAATATTACGACGCTCGCCGCCCCTTTACTTATGACTTGGGGCCATGCCATGGCCTCTCTACCCCCCTTGCTACGCCACTTCCAGGTCCCGGTTATTGCTCGACCGTCTACAATAGGCTATTTTACTCATATATTTTCGGTTCAAAGATCTCTTTATTTCTCGAAAAATGATCATGATTACAGCTCTCTTACATCGACAAATTATTTAGAAAGTTTTCATTACATCAGCCTTTTATAAAGTTATTCAACATGTATCTATATATTTTAATTCCGATAAAAACTGGCCAAGTCAAAGTCGATTTTTTTACACAATTACCGAGCTGGATTCTAAATTTCATCCTTCTAGGTCATCTGGAAGTAGGCTAGGTTTAGGTACTATATGTCAGTCAGTACTAAAATTTACGACTTTTTGACCTTTATATCTTTATAACCGTTTGAGCTAGCTTCATGAAATTTGGGCTTCTAGATGTCCGTATGGATATAATTAAACACACGTAGTTTTATGTGTTTACGTTAAATAGGTTTTGAGTTATAGAAGGGTGAAAAGTGGCACCAAGGGGTTCGTGTAATATTACACTCGGCGCTGGCTAGCCAGTTCCTTTGCTTGAACTTGGCTCGACACGCTGCCGCGTGTCTAGATAAGGGTTCGTACTTGGTTTATAATACAATTATAAATTCGGTGTAAACGTCCAACTGAAGGTGATTTTTTTTTATATGGTCAATGTGGTGTTTCCATGTTAGTTTACTACCCAAATGCAACGCTACGTATTTTTCATGGTTGGAATGTTTAATTTCTTGGTTATTTATAGTCATATATATTGTTTTATTTTTTGATTTTTCGCTGAAAAAATCATACGTAGTTTTTTCTGTATTTACTGGTAGAAGATTAGCCTGAAACCATTTATTCAAAATTTCCATATCACTTTAAGCATCCTTTAGAATTGTGGAAAGATTATTTCCAAAGTAAAGACAGGTGTCGTCTGCTGCATAGGGAACTTTGATTTTACTTATTTATATATAATTAAAAAAGTAATGGACCCAAAGTGGAGCCCTGCAGTACACCATATGTTAATTCAGCTGGAAGACTCTCATGATTATCAATTTTCACTATTTGAAGCCTATTAGTTAAGTAAGACTTTATTGACTTGTATGCATGTCCTGTTATTCCTTCATTGTTAATTTTATGTAAAAGTTTTTCATGACTAATTGTATCAAACTTCTTTAAAGATTCGCAACGCGAATTGGCTTTTATCTATTGCGTTTTTAATTTCGATTACAATATCTATTGTGGCAGTTAGAGTGTTGGATTTTGGCCGGAAGAAGAAGTCTTTAGATGTTAAGTTTAAAAAAAACTATTAAAATCCGGTAGAAATTCAACAAAATAATATAAGCCTTTCAAATCTTATGAAAGGGCTACTTGTCAAAAAACGAAAAAGGACACAATGATGTCTCGTTGAGGTCGAAAGAAAGAGTTAGGCTTAGAACTCACAAAGCGATTTTCAACCGCGTCAGCCGCGGTTGCGGGCCCGCAATTCCTGTAGAAAGCAAATATATAAATGTCAAAAATGAATGCACATTTCACAACGCGTTTTACCTACATTCAGCCTCGGAGGATTGCGCCCTGTGGATGCACCCAGAACCTTTTGGGCCTTCTTTTTTTAATTTTCTATGAAGTATGTACAACGCAACGGCTCGTTTCTGGTGTATGTCCATGGCGTTCTGAAACCCAACTGACCGTTAACCGCCCGTTTTGCGATAATCGCCCGCCAAGTTTGCGGGTGATAATCGCAACCGTGATGCTGCATAATCGCACAGTGGGGCTAGGACGTGAAATAAAAACACGATGCGATGGTATTTTGATGTTTGTGATTGATCGAGAGACCGATACGTCAGTCTCTCAACCAATCACAATAAAACGAAGCGGAGACGCATCGTATTTTTTTCGTTTCACGTCCTAGCCCCACTGATCTCCGGCGTCGTGAGTTTAGCAATAAAACAGCTGTTACACGACCGCGGCGGGTGCGGATAAAAACCGCTTCGTGAGTTATTAGCCTTAGCGCGATATCCCCACTATGCGCACATTGCAATATTTGAAATATGAATTGCTGTCCCATTTCTTAACCAATTTTGTTGCTGATTTCCCGAAACGGCTTCTTTTTCGTATTATTAACGTATGGAATGCTATAACGTATGGAATAATTGTCAAAATTGATCATAGTAAAATACCATATTACTTGCATAATCCCTCTCACTAATCCTACTAATATTATAAACGCGAAAGTTTGTAAGAATGTATGGATGTCTAGATGTATGGATGTTTGTTACTCTTTCACGCAAAAACTACTGAACGGATTGCGATGAAATTTGGCACACGGGTAGATCATGTCCTGCATTAACACATAGGCTACTTTTTATCCCGGAAAAATATAAAGCGGGACTTTTATCTCGGAAAAACTTTTTAATCGGGCGGAGCCGCGGACAAAAGCTAGTTACAAAAGAAAATAATGGGAGCCCGTGCCAATGTCAGAACTCAAAGTTTTGTTATTAAACAAAATATAACATCGACACACGTACGACTTTAATAACACCATAATTAACACATATTTTCTTACCATTGTTTTTATTTGTTTTTCCTTTATCATTCTGTACACATTAATGTTCAATACATGGTGAATGTTTATTTATCGTTTCAGGTGCAAATGAAAATTCGAATGAAAAAGACAACACAGTGCCTGAAAAGAAAACTAAATATAGTAAAGCACAAGCCCGACAAAGATATAAGCAAGGGAAAATATAGTTTTAAGAATGTTATTTTTCTCCAATAGATGATAAGCTTGCATATCCACATTTGGGTGGCGGTTCTCTTTCATTAAAGAGATGTGTTGTGTTCATGCCTTAGGTAATTCAAAATGTTTGTTACTGAAAAAGACAATTTTATAAATGATTATTAGCAAGGCCAAATAATCTCCAACATACCTGAAAATTTATTAATATTTAATATTGTTTATTATGTTGTTTTATATCCAGATGAAAACGTATTTGTTGTGTGAGAATATTTAAAAAATTGTAAAAGTTAAATTATATCCTTATATTCCTCCAGTACAAAAAATATATCAAGTTCTAAACAAAGCTTTTTTAATTACCCTTAGTAAAGACTTTGATGCCAGTCAAAGAAAAGTAAAAAAGAAAGGGGGAAATACTTTATTGATCCTAGTGTAAAATGTTATTCGAAAATTGCATCAATACAATAATATATCCTTTGAATAAAATCTTGGTCTCATGCCTTACACTTTAAATAAGTCAAACACTGTATTGGAGTTAAAAAAAAACTGTACAACAATAAGGTACCTACTTTACAATAAATGACTATTAACTGCTCCAAATTTACATTGCATGTTTGATAATTCTAAATTTTATCTTTTTTTACAGCTATATGTATCCAAATAACTTATTGTTTCAGTATTTTACGCTTACATATTGTTCTTTAGCACACCATAGCATTTGGCATGGCATGCTAATTTCATGGTTTTTTGATTTACTCGTTAAACATTCATTGAGCAAAGAAACATGTTCAGGGATACCAAAGTATGTATGATTTTCAAAGTATGTATCATTTTTAAATATGCAGTTTCAACTTATGTAAATATTAAATTATCTCTTATTATCAGCTTATTTGTTAGAATTTTTAGCTAAATGATGGATGTTTATAAATATTCTCTCATATAAGTATCTCAATGAAAGTTGTTATTTATAGACGATATTTTATCAGAAATTAACATAATATTACTAAAACCATGGAAGCCGAATTTTAAAACATAAAATGTAACGTTTACACAACACAAAATGATGTAATGGTACAGGGTGCGATTCTTGGAATGTCACCCGTCTAACAACGTAAGGTAACCAACAATGTATTGTTACATGTACTAAGATTTATTGTATTGTAGAGTTGCACTTTGGTGTTTAAAATTACAGTTCATTTTACTCGAGATATGTCAATCACTGTCCGAAATAGCCTTCTTTCGTCGCTTGGCTTGCTTGGGTTTTACTATTTCCTCTTCCTGTAAATAAAATGTGTGGTTTATAATCGAAACAACTTCACTGATTAAATTAAAATATCAAATACAGGAAATATATGTACAGTGGGAATATTTACGTAATCTAGCAAGGGTACTAATAATCAGCAACAAAAAATACGGATACTTTTGTATTTCTGCCAGTCTATAACCACTTCAAAACTAATCTAGCATTCAAAAACGGTTCCACAGTAAATTGCGCATCGACATGAAAACTTAGCTACATGTATAGAAAGCTGGGTTGTAATAAAATAAAGCGTGCACTCGATTTGAACTCCAATGTGGGCGGAGTCGCGGGAAAAGCTAATATATTAAAAAGGAAATTTACCTCACTGTCTTCATTGGAAGAGTGTAAGTTTTGATTGATTGGTAAAGAATTAGAAACTAATTTTCTAGCTCTTCTGGATATGGGCAATTCATCTTCCCATGCCAACGAAAATAATTCACTATATTGTCTCTGAAATTAAAAGGAGTACGATTTAGTACTACCTTATACTTTCACTATTTATGAACAAAATTTAGATGATGGGATGATAGTTCAATTCGCGAAGCTGTTAGCTTGGAAATAAACCATGGTTTGAGGAATACAAAACTTCGCAAATATGATTTAGTACTCGCGCAAATTGGCATAATACTTCTTCATATAATGTGAGTGAATCATAATTGTCACGAGTTATATATAAAAAAAATACATTTGCATACAAATTTTAAGCAATCAGAATAATTGTATCACATGCGTGTTTAAAAGTAATGAAAAATAACATGGAATAAACATTTATACCAGCAGAAACTTCCTTATCAAATATCCTGTACTGTGTTGGAATTACAAAAGGCTGTATTGTAATAAATCATAACATTATGATAGCACTACGCTTATCAATGGGAGCTACAGCACAAAAAGAAATTTGTTTGTAGTTGTACTTACCCTTAAACTATCGCTACTATTCGACTGTGCTTGTTGTAAGGCCTTCTGCATACACTCCATGTTGAAAATTGACATATCATCCTGCTCTACACAGCATACCCTCATTTGCTCCAAATGGCCCAGCACCTGTTCATAAAGAAATAAACCATACTTTATAGAATTATGTGTGTGTAATTATGTGATCCAGCGTTATGTGTATATTTCGACTATCATTATTTTTAGAGCATAATTTTTAGGATGTAACTAGTACAAGATATATCTGTGGCAATGTTTTCGTCTATTATATGCTTATTGGCTTAAAAAGGCTTACCAATTCCGCAGAAGGTGGAGCATTCGGTGGAATACTGTGTTTCCCCGGCCTTTTTCTCTTGTTGGGGCTAGTGCCTGGATATCTTGTGCTCAACAGTGTTGCAACCAAATCGCCAACTTTGTCTTCGAAATCTTGGCACCAATACATAAGAGTTGAAACAACAGATGTATCGTTTTCATCCAGCGTTCTGCAGAACAACTGCCGCAGGACCTCGGCAGTAGGTCGCTCTTGTTTCAACATTAGGAGCACCGACGTGAGTGCTTCGGCGTGATCTTTATATGATAATTTAGGAATGATAGGTAACACATCTTCGACTGATATATCATGTGCAGTTAACAGTTGCCAGAGGCAGTATTGCTCGAATGTCTCCCAGTTCAAGCTTGTTGATAACATGGTCGTGATGTCGTCGGATTTAAACATCATCAAGTTGCCCTGCAAAGTTAAACACACTAGTCTCTGCAGCTGTCGTGCATCCAACGTGGACACAATAGCGTGTAACAACCTTATATGGTTTTGAGCTTGATCTTTAAACTCCCTGTATACGTCGGGTATCAACCACACTAAAACGTTTGAGTCGCAATCCTGACATTTTTCAAAATCATCCGCTAAACTTTCTCCTAATTTTAATTCTAAATAACTACAATATTCCTTGTATATGTCTGCTTTGAATTTCACATTTCTTCTTTTGGCTGCATTCCGTTCAGCACGCCGGTCGCGCTCGTAACATACTTTTAAGTAAAACAGCAAACAGTAGCCAACACAGTGTAGGGTATTTTGAGAGTGTATTTCCTTAAAGGTTTCTAATACGAGTTTCCTCTTTACTTCATCGCTCTTCGGCGTCAGGTAGGTGAACATACCGAATATTGGTGAGTTTAATGCAGATTCGAGTTCAGCAGGTGTCGGATTACAACTTATGCGTAGAGGCTGTACTTCTTGCACCGTTGCTGTAAAGAGGTCGGCTAGCGCGGTAGCTGTCGGTGTTGGGGAACCACACGCATCGAGCAGCACAATGGCGGATGCAGACGTACGGTCGTCTAATAAAGTCTCTGCGAGCGGACGTAGCACTAATGGTAGTGCGGCAGCTAATTCAGGCCGTTCTCGTGCGCGAACTTCGGACAACGGTAAATCGTCGTCGTCAGTGTCCTCGGCTATGGTTGGTGGAATATTGTCGTCTTCGTCATCAGAAAATGCTGGCTCGTCGGGTCCGCCTTTGGGCATAAGGTCGTCGTTCCCTTCTTCTCTCAAGCCAGAAACTCCCTCACCATTGCCATTTGTGCAAAATTCTTTGAAAGTGTCCCTCACAGTGGCACGTAATTCACGATCCAATTTGGGTGAGTCGAACAATGGATGTAAGTTAGGTAATACTCTCTTCTCAATAATTTGCTGTAGCGAATTAAATATGCCTTGCCTGACTTTGTCAGCATATGGAGGGTAAAAATTCGGAATAATCCTGCATAGGAAATCTAGCAAAGTTGCAGTCACAGCAGGATGTGATCTCATTGAATGATGCATAACAAGAATTGCTGGTTCAATATTCATTATGTTGTCTTTTTCAGGGTCATAGAACAACCAATCATAAAACAGTGCTAGCTTAGCATTGGATGCTGCCACATTTGAAGTACATGTTGTAAGAAGCCATCCAATGACTGCCCACCTTGGGATAATGTCAGAGCATAAAAGTTCATTGGTTGGATGTATGACACCAACTATGAAACGGATCATATCACTTCGGAGAGATTGTGACTCCGGGGTGGCAAGGTATTGTCTTTGAAACCACTCTTGATATTTTTTGTGGTGACCAAATCTTACTTGTGATGTAAGAAAAACAAGCTTCCTTTCCATGTCTGGTGTGAGTCTGGACTGAAGATATCTTCGGGATGTCCTTGTTTGCAACAGTTGTAGTACATTGGTAAAAGTAGGGCAAAGAATTTTAGGATTCATTAATATATCTTGCCATAATTGATTGAATTCAGGAATGCGGGCAACATTTTGCAGTAAACGAACTAAATCCCTACCTAAAGTTAACACATCTGAAAAGCGCTCCCTTATAAGAGTAATAACAAAATTAACTTCTTTCTGCCTTAAACTCATCAACTGCGCAATATTGTGATCTTCTATTAACCTTAAATATGTGTATACCACCATACAAATAAGTACAGGAAATTTATCCAACCATGCCCGATTTTCAATATAAATATCCAAAAGAGATTCTACCAATACTATATTCTTGGGCGTAATGTCTCCTCCTGAAGCGTAACGCATCAAGTTCCAGCACACACTGTCCACTCCGGTGACAGCATTTCTAATCATCTCCTTGATAAGCCACAAAAGTTGATTGCGGGTAGTATCTTGGAACTTTAAGTACCTTTCCAGTATTAAATTGGATAGATTGTTCAGTACACATGTTAAGCCGTCTCTGGTGACAAGAGTGAGATCTCTGTAGCACTTTGTGGCGTTGTGGGGCTCCGTGAGGATCGACATGAGCATACCGAGCGATACTTCCTCGTGATTCTTACATACTGCGTTGTTGAGAGCATCGTGGGCTTCTTTCTCACTGCAGTCGGCTACCAATGATTGAAAATAGTTGTAAGCTCTTTCATATCTCTGAAATCACCAAGAAAAACTCTTATAAGACAATGATAACCAACAAATCAAAAATTCGCGCCATGTAAACAACAGCGCCACCACTGTCAATGTTGGAAATTACGACTTTACATGGCCGACTAGACGATTCTTTGTTGGAAAACTGCAATAATTTAGACAGTACCTCTTCTACTTCGTCCTTGTTTTCTATAGCGGTGCTGACAAATAGTTTCGGTGAATTAGATTTACACTGCTCCATAATTTGTGGATTGTTAAAATGACTTATTTTATTAAAAATGCAGCACAAGTTGCCTCCTGCATGGCTATCGTAAGCGAAAAATATTTATGAAGCAATACAATCAAAAACATGAATGTGTGCGTGTATATGTCAGGCGTCAGCTCACTTCGAGCAAACAAAGGTTTAAAAACCGCCAGAGAGCGCTGTATGGCGTACCGTGACATGTAGTATGATTTTTATAGCAACATTACACAGAAACAATTTTTCATTGGTTCAAAAATTCTATTTATCATTCACTCAAGCTTCCCGGATTGGTAGTTGCAAACCGTCAAATTTGGAAAAGATGACATTCTCGCTTAGTATGAAAATTGATCGTGTATTTTTTTTGTACGTATTGGTTGATGGTTGAAAAATGTAATAAATTGTTTCTGTTGTACATTTTAGTAATTTTATACATATTTCATTACGTCCCTAAGTTGTAAATAATCCGGCCTGGTAGTAGTTGTATTTATTTCAACAATATTAAAAAAATAATTTATATTACGATGATTTCTTATATTTACGCGAATGTTAGCCATTAATTATTTTTTATGATTTTAATCTATTTGGCCTCGTCTATGAATATTGCGACATCTCATACTGTGACATCATCATGTTTAGCTTAGTATAGTGCGTTTGAAATTATTTTACCGATGGCGTGAATTGGCACCCCTGTCTGACAAGACGGTGAACAATATGAAGAAAATTCTCTCTCTGTTTTCAGCAAAGAATTCCGTACTAACGACTACTACCAACTTTGTAAAAAAATTCTAACTGTTGCCACTAACTAAACGTAGAGAAATTGGTTTTACATTAATCTTTTAAAATTATTGAACAATGATATTGACTGTGCCGAACTTCTAGCCAAAATATATTTTAACGTTCCATCCAAAGTATTTCGTTAATGTTTTAATCCTCCTTTGCATGTTCATAAAGCATCATCAAATTATAGACAGAACAGCTACTTGGTGCGCTCAAGCAAATTTTACAATCATATGTTGTATAAAGAACAATTTAGATCCATTTTCAACAAGTGTGTCTATAGCGAGGAGGTGCTTAGCCCTCGATTTCTTTCGTAAATGTTTTTGTTTGTGCTCCTTAGCTTTTTGTTTTTTTACTTCGTCTAACTTACTTCTTTTACTTTTTGTCAAAAAAGTTATGCTCACACTCAAGTAACGTAATTTAATCACAGATAACTATATATTAGTCAGAGAAATTTAGTATAATTCTGTAAGTGAGAACTTGTTATTGGCTTTTTGACGCTTAAATTGTTGCTATTTCTAATATAATTATTAACTGTAAGTTTTCCACGCTGTAAATAATTAAATAAATAAATTAATAAAAATCTTGTCAGTCAGGGGTGCCAATTCATGAATTGGCACCCCTGACTGACTGACATCGGTAAAAAGATTTGATTTTTTTTTTAATAATTTTCCCTTATAGGGAAGGCAAAGAGTTTAAGCCCATACAACCTCGTCTTAGTGATATTTTTGATTGTCTTTTTTTTTCCTACGTACTATGTCGTAGTAAGGCAGTGGCTACCTTACCAAGACTTTATCAAGGAGTTTTGGCGGCAACGAAAAAACACTTGATTGGCACAGTTATTTCAATTCACTTCATTTGAGCACTTTAATATAACTATATTGGACAATATACCACCATAATTATGCAATACAGTGGTCTCGAACCTACCGATTTTTCGGTATTTCTACCGATTTTGGGCCTGTCCTACCGACATACCGAAATGACATGATTTTTCAACGATTTTTTCAAAGCTAGGAGATTCTCCCGATTTTTCTACCGATTTTCAGCGATTCGATGCTAAAATCACCTTTTTCTTTCATATTTTGAGATTCCTTGGTTAAGCGGGGGGCAGTATTTTTAAAGGGGCGGCAAAAATTGTTCAAACTTTTTACTTTCATGATAGGGGGGGGGGGGGAGATTGCGTGACTCTCGTTTTTTGAAATTTAAAATTAAGGGGGTTTCCATTGAATATTGCTTGTTTTTTTGCATATTCCGATTTTTGCTCCAAATATACAAACTTTTCTTGGCAACTCTACCGATTTCATATTTTGTCGTCCGAGACCACTGATGCAATATAACCCTAGTCACTAAGTATTACCAAAATAATGAATTAAAACAAGAGCACGTCACACTTCCACGTTCCCGCCAAAACTCTAAAAAGATTTGAAACGCACTATAATAATGTATTTAGTGCTTATGACTTATCATTCTCTTAGTAGTTCCATTGAATAGTAAAATTGCAAAGTCCTATATAATTATGTAAACGCATTGAACGTAAATTGGCGGAGGATTAGACCGGCCCACCGCCACAACCGGCTTACCTTGCAGCAATGGATTCCCTTATGCAGTGTTGCCAGACGTTTGACGGTTGAAGTCGCCGAAAATTCATTGTGAAGTAGCCTAAAGTCGCCTCTTCGTATATGGAGAGGTGAAGGAGCAAAAAAAAAAAAAAAACCTCCCTAATTTCTATTTTATATTGGTCCAACGCGGCGAAAATTCGAAGTAGCCTAAAGTCGCCCACTTGTGTGGGGACGCGGAGAGCTAAAAAAAAAAAAAAAAAAGGTCCCCAGTTTTCAATAATTGTGTGTAAGGGGGATCTAAGGACATGTTTTGTACCTTCAAAGCTATAAATATCCTCAAATTCGACAAAAACAATGCATAAAACACGAACTTTCCGAAGTAGCCTAAATTGGCGACTAATCACCATTCGCGTAGCCTAAACGGCGACCGGTCGCCATTCGCAATTTTTGGTCGCCCCGACACTCTCCAAGATAGCCTAAATGGCGAAAAGTCGCCTAATCTGGCAACACTGCCCTTATGACTTATCTGTGGTGTTTACATAGCCTTACTCTATGGGCATCACCAGAGACAAAAAACTACTTGATCTATTAGGGATTTCGAAGTACTAAAACAGTATCGATATGTTTAAAAAATATCGATGTTGATATAGATTTTTTCACACACATTCTGTCATAGTCTTTACTTGTGGGTAAACTAATAAATCCAAGTATTTTTTTATCACGTGTGAGCAAAATGAGCAAAGTTATAATTATAATTTGGAAAGTGCGGAGAACCGCGACAGTGTCAAGGTTCAATCGGTTGCGTATTGATAAACAATTTCCAAAGTACAAATAAACATTTCTAAAAATGGCAACTTTGAAAAATCCCACTAATATTATAAAGGCGAAAGTTTGTAAGAATGTATGGATGTTTGGATGTTTGTTCCTCTTTCACGCAAAAACTACAGAACGGATTTCGATGAAATTTGGCACACGAGTAGTTCATGTCCTGGATTAACACATAGGCTACTTTTTATCCCGGGAAAATATAAAGCGGGACTTTTATCCCGGAAAAACGTTTTAAAGCGGGCGGAGCCGCGGGCAAAAGCTAGTAAATAATGAAACAAACCAAACGTCTTTTCATTTTTTCTTTAGATTCTTACGTAATAAATATTAAAGAGGGGGGAGGGAGTCGGGCTATTCTTATTTTTTCTTTTATAGGGGGGAAGGGGTCAAAAAACAGCGAAAATAGTCTTAACTAATAAATGAATGGCCACCATTGTGCCGATCGTAAGCAGAAGTACTATAAATACTTGTCTACACGTATATCGCAAGTCTAGTGATGTTCCATGCGCCATCGTAAGACACCTATAGGGAAATTTTAAAAGTTGCCATAATATGTATAGGTTTATGGGATTTAGGAATAGATAATAATCCTACTAATATTATAAAGGCGAAAGTTTGTAAGAATGTATGGATGTTTGGATGTTTGGATGTATGGATGTTTGTTCCTCTTTCACGCAAAAACTGCTGAACGGATTTCGATGAAATTTGGTACACGGGTAGAACATGTTCTGGATTAACACATAGGCTACTTTTTATCCCGGGAAAACATAAAGCGGGACTTTTATCCCGGAAAAACTTTTAACGCAGGCGGAGCCGCGGGCAAAAGCTAGTATTCAATAAAACGGAGCACTTAAGAATACAATCATATTATTACTTAGTTGCTAAATATCAAAAATTAAATGGAATTTAGCAGTTTAATTTTTATTATATGTACAAAGTGTAGTTTTATTATAATCAAGTTACTTAATATTTATTTATCCTTAATTGTACCTTGCCTCATGTATGCTTTACTGCTCCTTAAAAGTGTTAATTTATTGTACAATTGTATTTTTGTTTCCACGATATTACTGAGATCCATATTAATAAAACTAACATTTAGAAACCAACACAAAAATACTATCATATTTTATTTATTACGACTGACTCGCTTGATATGTTAAATACCTACAAAAAAAAATCGTAATCGTAACAGAGGCCTTCAAATCACGCATAAGCATGACGTAATGTCGTCGTATGTCATCATGCCCGCTTTCTCCGTAATAAGCTAGCTACGGAGAAAGCGGAGCAGGAGGGGACGTGCAGTGGCCACCATCGCGCGCCTCTCCCGCCACTTGGCCAACCCATACACAATTTTTTTGTTTATCGTTTATATAATTAAAAATACTACTTACCGGTGAAAGGAAATATTGTTATTCTTTTTGTTTCCTTGAATCATTTTTACGGCATGGCACCGCACCTTTCACCATTATTACACGATATTTTATCAAATATCGCCATTCGAAACGACCACTGCGCGCTTTGTACTGCGTCTAAATTGACGTAAACTTGAAATGTCACACTGTTCATACTTGTGCTTACAGTTCATATGGGGCTAGACATGCTTTATACTCATGTATACTCTAAGAGTACAACTGAGATTGATCGAAATCCACGTAGATGATACTGTCACAGCGAATTATTAATTAAAATTAAATTTTAATATAATTACATTTAAATTGCCCTGCTGCAATTATTTGCGTGATAACTAATACTTACAGCTTACTACAACTTTTCTTTGAGAGATATGATTGTATGAACACAAATCGAGACTCAAGAAGTCAATATCTCGATTATCTTAATTTGAAATAAAAATAATATGCAATTGAATATCGATATTTCCTATTTACTGACATCTCTACTTACGGCATCCATAATCCATTCTTCATTCTTGTTCAACCAGTCAGTTGAAAATTGAATTGGTATGTCGATAAATCAACAGTAATTAGTTTGTAAATTGAGTTTGCCATAAGGATATTACGTATCAAACTGTATTACGCAATACAAATAATATAAAATACTACTTCAATTGTTATCCACGTAAGTTTTAATACGCAGCCACGCTGAGCTACAAATTTGTTGATGTTTGAAATGAATGTCGCAGTGTCGAAACGCATGGAGCTTACTTCTAGGAAGGTTTGCAAATTTAAGATGAAAATGTGTTAATTCATAGGTTTCCAATATGATGGACGCACAGCGTGAAAAAGAACGGGACCGGTCTAGACGCGGCGACAGACCATCAAGATTTTCTGATGTAACGCGTGACCGGTCTTCGGATCGCGATCGTCCAGAGGGCAAACGCTTATTCGTATCTAATATACCATACGAGTTCCGCTGGACGGAACTAAAGGATTTGTTCAAAGAAAAGGTGAGATTAATTAAGTTTTCTCTAACATGGCCAAAAATATTGTTTACATTACAATATTTCTGCGCGCTATTAATAATGAAGGCGTTTAACTATTCTGTAGCTGTACGTTTAGGATTTAATAGTTTCGAGTTTACAGTACTTACTATACTAGACAGCCTCGCTGGGGTAGTTGTATTATGGTACGATTGCAATGCTGAGGTCTCTGGTTCAATCCCCAGGTCGGGCAAAGTGATATTGAGCTTTTTATATGCAGTATCAGCTTGGAGTCTGGAATTTGTGCCCGATATGGTGATAGGCGAAAAGTGGGTGCACTAGTTGCGCCTCTGCCTATACCCTTCGGGGATAAAAGGTGTGTGTGTGCGTGTGCGAGTGCATTTGCATGTGTGCGTGTGTACTATACTTGGTTGTGTTTTGGATTCTAATCTTAGGTTATCCCTCTCATTACAAGAATATTTGCACTTTATTTAGCTAGTATTGTAATTGGTTTATTTTCACAATTTCTTATGATTTATGATTAGATTTATAGCGAATCAAATAACAAGTACTAACATAGTACTTGATAAAAAAAATATAAAAAAAACTTGGCACGCTACATTTCACATAATTTGTTTAAGGTTGGAGATGTTGCTTATGTTGAGCTCTTCAATGATGAAAATGGTAAGGCGAGAGGTTGTGGTGTTGTAGAGTTCACAAACACTGAAGCCATGAAGAAAGCCCTTTTTGTTATGCACCGTTATGAGCTGAATGGACGTAAACTTGTTTTGAAAGAAGAAACTGGTAAGTGAACTTGCTTGTAAACTGTAATAAATGAAAATCCTAGCCAGATTAGCCTAGTTTGTATGGCTGCAGTATGGTACAGATTAATATAAAAAACAGTATATTCTTTATTTTATCTCAAAGAATTAAGCTTCTCATCACCATAAATTTTCAATACTTTATTTACCTTATAGGTAATGAAAGAAACCGTCTCAATACTACAAGATCTACTGGAGGTGGTGGTGGAAGAATCAACAGAGATGACAAAGACAAGTAAGGATACAAGTTATACTTTAATCTATCCTACTAATATTATAAAGGCGAAAGTTTGTAAGAATGTATGGATGTTTGGATGTTTGGATGTATGGATGTATGGATGTAAGGATGTTTGTTCCTCTTTCACGCAAAAACTACTGAACGGATTTCGATGAAATTTGGCACACGGGTAGATCATGTTCTGGATTAACATATAGGCTACTTTTTATCCCGGGGAAATATAAACCGGGACTTTTATCCCGGAAAAACTTTTTAATGCGGGCGGAGCCGCAGGCAAAAGCTAGTACTTCAATAATTTTATCTTTTAATTATGCCATAATTAGTTTGTTTTCTTACCACATTGTGTGATATAGCTGTCTTTATTTCACACTAGCTTTTGCCCGCGGCTCCGCCCGCGTTAAAAAGATTTTCCGAGATAAAAGTCCCGCTTTATGTTTTCCCGGGATAAAAAGTAGCCTATGTGTTAATCCAGAACACGATCTACCCGTGTGCCAAATTTCATTGAAATCCGTTCAGTAGTTTTTGCGTGAAAGAGGAACAAACATCCTTACATCCATACACCCAAACATCCATACATTCTTACAAACTTTCGCCTTTATAATATTAGTAGGATTTTAAATCGATCATTTGATTTTAGCTGGGGTATTAATAAACCAAGAGAACCAGAAAACTTTAACACGTATGGGTTGAGTCTGCAATTTTTGGAGTCAATCAATGTGCAGCCACCTCTTGTGAAGAAAGTATTTGTAGCCAATGTAAGTAACTTTGTGTACACTTATGAATAATACTCTAATTAACAAAATTTATCTTCCAAAATAAATTTAAGAACTTATAAATGTGTTGTAACAATTTTATACTTGTTTAAAATGATGTTATATTTCAGCTTGATTATAAAGCGGATCGTTCTAAGATAAAGGAAGTTTTCAAAATGGCAGGAAAAGTGCGCAACATTGATTTAGCCGTTGACAAGGATGGTAATAGCAGAGGATTTGCTGTCATTGAATATGACCATCCTGTTGAGGCTGTTCAGGTAAAGTTTGTTGCAATTTACTTTTAAACCAGGTTGTATTTTCTATTGTAAATAATAATACATTTTTTACACATTTCAGGCTATTTCGATGTTTGACAAGCAAATGCTTTATGAAAGAAGAATGACGGTTCGCATGGACAGGGGAGTGACTGACAAAAGTGAAGTAAGGCTACCAGAAGGGTTGAAAAGTATTGGTCTAGGGTTGGGACCAAACGGTGAACCCCTAAGAGATGTTGCCAGAAATTTGTCACAAACTACTCCTACCAATAACTTGAATCTGACAGGAACGGGCCCTACTTTGGGAGCTGGTGTGTTGGGTGCAGTGCCAGCCACAAGTGTCACTTTGAACGGTCTTGGCACAGGATTGACAGCGAATACATTGAACACTAACACAGCCTTGGGAGGTGGTCTTGGATTGCAGGTGTTACTCTATATTTGATACTAGTAGAAGACATAAGTTCACTAAAAAAAATATTTGAAGAATGTGATTAACAAAATATAAAAGATACAATGTTTTTATTGAGTATGTAAAATGAAAAATAACTTGTATTGGATGATGATGATGATGATTCTGTTACAATAACTTTATATTTTAAAACTTTACTGATTTACAATATTTTTCCATCAGGCTCTGGGCTTAACTGGATTAGGAGCACTACAGAACCAACTATTGCAACAAGGATTGACTGCTAACGACTTAGCAACAGTCCTAACAGCACAGGCAGCCAATGTGAACCAAGCTAATTTGAACCTTGGAAATTCAGATTTAAATACAAATGTCCTTAACAACTCTGGTCTATCAAGCAACTTGTTGGGGACAAACTCTTTGAGTTCAGGACCATTATCAGGTATAAGGTCATAACATTTTGCTTTTAGTTCCATAAGTGTTCAAGTTTCATTTCATATTGAACAGATGTCACTTTTAAAACAGTGTTGTAAAATCCTTATAGGCCTGTTATAGTTTATTTTATTGTGATATATTTTTCTTCCAAAAATATAGAATTTTCTTTAGGCAACAGCAGGCAGCTGGGTGGAGTATCGGTCTCTAATCAGGGATATGGCCGTGATTCGGGAATGCAGCAAAATACCAGGGAGAAAACTTCTGATATGGTTATAATCACCAATGTAAGTAACACACTTATTATAATAGTAATAGTAACTCGAGCAATTTTTAAAACACATTTTGATGTTTTTAGAAATTACTTTGATGTAAAAACAAGAAAGGCTTTGATGGCAAGGAAAACTGTCACTATAATAAATACTAATGGATATTTTTTATTCTTACTTATAGCTCCCACCGACGGTAACGTGGCAATTGATTCGCGAAAAGTTCAGCGAGTGTGGAGATGTGAAGTTTGCAGAGATGACAGCGCCGGACACCGCCATAGTCCGTTTCCACAAAGAATGGGATGCAGAGAGGGCGATCAGTATCCTTTTACAAAATATCATATTCTTACTAAAGTGTAAGTGTAGTGGACGATAGCCTAGTTGGGATTGGGACGGTCTGCCGAGACAATGTCCGGAGGTTCAAAGCACACATGTCTGACTTTTCAAAGTTACGGTGTATTGTTGTATCAAGTATCGTTCGCTTTAATGGTGAAGGAAAACATCGTGAGGAAACCTACATACCTAAGAAGTTCTTTATAAGAATTTCGAAGGTATGTGAAGTCTGCCAACCTGCACTAGGCCAGCATCATGGACTAAGGCCTAAACGCTCTCAGTAGTAGAGGAGGCCCATGCGCAGCAGGAGGACAGTATATAATACAGGGCTGGTATTATTATTACTAAAGTGTTGTCTCCTTGGTGCATCACTTAAAGTATTTTTTCATTACTATACTTTAAGCATTTTAATTTGTTTTATTGGGTCTCTGAAATCATAGTTAATGATGTTTTGTAAGACTTCAGCTGTAGCGCAGTTTCGCAACTAACTCATTAACAAGTTGTGAGCTTTTTCTATACATTAATATATAAAGTTGATAACAGGATGGTCAACTAGCCGAGATTTTACCAGTATTTCCTTAGCAACCTTTTCAGAAATGTTTGACAGAACACGCATCGAAGGCAGGACCATTGACGTCCGTTTCTTTTGAATGTAGTGGTGAGTCTAGTCCGTTGAATTTATTGCAACTTTTTTTTCGTGTAGTGACGTTGTAGCAAAAGATATTCTTGTAACTTAGGTGGAGTCATTTTATAATGTTTATGAGTAGATTTTTCTGCAACATTACGGCAAAATTGCCCAAAGCGGAAAAAGGTTCAAAAAAATATTGTTGCTGTTTTGAGTTTTGCAGTAATGATTTGTATTTTCCTGCTGTCGCTCCCTGGTTCAGTTTATTTGCGGGCCAACGGCATTGTTGTTTTGCAGAACTCTTGTTTGACTAACATGAGTGCGCATGCGTCACATGTCATCATTATTTGCATATTATCATTGAAAAATCTACTCATCGTATTGATTTATAAACTTAACATCATTGATCGGCAGTTATTTCCAAATGTCGCCAAATGAAATTGTAAATTTTTGTGCTTTCAGGAATATGGGCTATTGAAGTCGTTCTGTTGTGGGGGTTTGTATGAGATCGGCTGCCTGGATAATTGCTGCTTTTCATTTTATATTCAACTTGGTTTCAAATCGAGTCTGGTGATAAGACGTCCTGACATTTTCTTTCCATTGATGTTTATCTTCCGACAAATACTTGTATTGTAGGATAATTTAGTATAAGCGTGTCAATGTTTGCTGTACTCTTAATGATATATTTCAATAAATTTCTCTTTATAGATGCGATATTAATTGGTGTGATTTGTCCAGACATTTTTAATGACACAGTGCGGTATTCGAAATGGTTTCTATCGAACATTTAACATTTGTCTTTCTTTCGCTGGGGCACGAATCATGCTATTTATTGTAGGTTTATCAATGTATCGAACTCAAACATCTATGCTAAAGACTGTTGGCCTGTATTAATAAATTTAACTTTGCCACGGTAATTAGTTATTGCAATAGTAAAATTATCATGAATAGATGGCAATTGATTGTGTATTTTGGATTGGCAGCTGTTTATTGCATATGGGTGTCCCGAAAAATTCTGTTTGGTATTAGACATGTAGTTAATGTGATTTTAATCCGTTTCCGATGTAGCATTATTAACTGGTTATTTTAAACGTCCTCAATCGATCGCAATAATGGACCAATAAAAAAGTTTGCTTGAAGTGCTTATTATAATCATAAATCATTATAAGTTATAACTAATTAGTGTTTTTTTCTCTCGGTCGAGCCGAAGATAGCGATTAGGATGGTTTTTTGATTTCGGTCGAAAATATACTTCTATGACACGTCATTGGTATTCGCTTTAGCGCTCCGGTTATGCGGTTTATTTTGTGTCTCCAAGATGAGTTCTGCCATTCTAATAGTATTATAAAGTGATGTATTATATCGTCACCTTTCTATGTTCTTGTCCAGTGCCCACATTTGGATTGCAAAAACTAGGTAGGCCGTTTAACTGGTTTCTAAGGTGCCTTGATGTCACCATTATGTGCGATTTATAAACATCTCATGATAATATATGGCCGGCGCGCCGTGTCTTTTAGGTGTTGCAGAATAAGATTGCACAATAATAAAATTGAAAAATGTGCCCACCAATAGTTTTGGTAAAAAAAAATTCTTTCTATAAAAAATAATTTATTGTCTTATAAACTGTAAATATTTGCGAAGCACTTTTGCCACTGCAAATTATTACGTAGCAAATGGAGTAAATATGTTTATCATGTTCTTCAAGCCCCGCTTATCTATACTAATATTATAAAGCTGAAGAGTTTGTTTGTTTGTTTGTTTGTTTGAACGCGCTAATCTCAGGAACTACTGGTTCGAATTGAAAAATTCTTTTTGTGTTATAGACCATTTATCGAGGAAGGCTTTAGGGTATATAACATCACGATGCAACTATTAGGAGCGAAGAAATAATGGAAAATGTGAAAAAAGCGGGGAAAATTATTCATCCTTGAGGGCTTCCATTGCGTGCGCTGCGAAAACGGTTCAAGATACCAAAAATATATGTATGAAAGAATTATTCCTCTTGAAATGATCTAAAAAAATGTCCACTACAGTATATGTCTATCTTTTAAGATTAACTCACTAGAACCGTTTTTATGGTAATCAAATTTGGTCGAAATTAATGCATTATTTGTTAAGAGTTGTATCAACGTCATAATATTAGGTAATCTTTATCCAAATAAATGTGTTGGAAAGAGTGATTCAACGGGAAGGTTTTTATGTACTTTTAGCCCGGAAAAACTTATTAACGCGGGCGAAGCCGGGGGCAAAAGCTAGTGTAATATACAGATCTATGGGAAAACCCTATATATATGGACGCCGGCGTCCGTCGCGGGGCTTGACGAGTCAATAGGTTCATTTTATCATTTTTACTAATATTAAAAGCGCTTTCTCAAATTGTTGATATTTTTATTTTTTAACATTACTAATAAGTTAGAAAGTCACCCGCCCTTCATGTTGATATTGATACCATGTTTTGGCTACACTCTGTAGATATTCTTAGAATTTGCACGAACTATGTTGATTTAATTAACTGGTATTTTAATTATTTATTGATGAAATACGTGTGGTAGGTACCTATTCCGCACCGAGTCATGACGCCATAGGTACCCTGCTATCTTGGCTACCGTGTCAGTACAATGGTAGGAGTGACGCACGGGACTTTATTAAAAAAACCATATCGCCTATCCAAAATACATAGTTCGTAACATTTTTTTCTTAATTAGGTTGGACTGGAGTTTGTTTGCTACAGTGTCCTACCGACGGAGTGAATTACTTATATTATGCAATGTAAAGTCTGAAGCATTGGTCTTGATATAATATAGGGTGTCCCAGCATTAACGCAAGATTTGAATTTGCCGTCATTTGGGCGGTAAAGTGCAGCAACGCAAAAAAAAAAACAATTTGACAGTTGACAGTTTAGGGTTAGTAAAAATGGAGGGTTACACAATGGAACAACATGTCTTTATTGTTGAAAATGATTTAAAAAATAATGAAAGTTTGGCGGATGCAGTTCGAAAATTTCATACAATATATGGTCGGAATAGCTTTTTAACTTCATCAGCTGTGAAGAGATTGCACTTTACCGCACAAATGACGGCAAATTTAAATCTTGCGTTAATTCTGGGACATCCTATATTAAGTTAATATTTACTTTCACACCTTTCACTGGTATTGAATAATTTGTACACATTACCGGCACGTATTGCGTTGATAATTTTGGGCGTTACTTCTGATGGTTCAAGGAATGTTAAATGGTTGAAGACGGTGCCTTCTTTTTTTTTGGCATGACTACGGTCAGTAGCATGACGCGAGTCTGCTTTTCTGACTACACCGGACTTTATCAGCTGCATTAATTATAGACATTTGATTTGTTTATCGACAAAAATATAAAGCCCCAAGAGCTGACGTCTAATTTTGCATAGAATTTTTACGGAACCAACAGCTTTAAATTGTACCTGTATCTAAAATTTTGTTTCGTTTACTTGTTTTACGCACTGAGAACTCTCGCATAACATATTCCATCTGTCTAGAAACTTAAAACAACCCATTAGATTTATATTGGAAATGGTTTGTAATTGGACAACTTGCGGATTCACCACTTCTCGATCAGCCGTTCTGTTGGGAGTTTCCAAATCTACAATCCGTAATTTAACTTGTAAAGGAGATTTTGAAGATCGCAAAATTTTATCGAAAGATGCAATGGCGTTGTTGTCGAATGGCTTGTGGCATTTTCGTATCGAATGGTAAGTCATGATAATCGAACATGGTCTTTGTTTCCTGGATATGCATGGGGTTTTTTGTAGTTCCTACGTAGGGTGTTACGGTCAGTAACATCTTGTTTTTGATCTAATAATTTGAATTGAATTTTGTTTATATCGCTGACAATTTATTTATACACGACAAATCTTCTATGTAGTTTAACTGTTGATGGACGTCGTTGGTTGTCCCGTGTTAAGTCTAGAAGATTTGTTGGGTCGGCTGAAATTAGCTGAATCCTGGAACTGCAATTTCGATCGTATCCCATCTCATTGTTGAGAACTTTGTGGCATTAGATTCCCGACCATCATATGCGATTTTCCGGCGATTCCTTTGTCAAATTGACGTAGGTCTCGCAGGTGCGTGGGTTTCGTGGTCGTGAAATGTCGAAACTTTTACCTTCCGTTGACTCCTCAAGCCCCGCGACGGACACCGGTGTCCATATATATAGGGTTTTCCCATACATCTATATATATAAGCGGGGCTTGAAGGGTTAATTAGGGAAAGATGTATTAAATTTTTGTCAATTGCTTGGCACGATTCGTTCATTATTTGGGTATAATAATAGTTTATATTTCAGGGATGACTGACCAAATTTTATGAGGGAATCATAATATTGGACTACACGTCCATCAAATTTATTGACCTAAGCCTAAATGAGCAAGCTCGTTGAGAGAAAGTCATCGTAAGTATTTTTAGTCGTGTCATTAAATTTTTTTTATATAACTTTCGAGGTACTCAATTTATTGTGTTCATTTCAGTGACAGAAAGACAGCTTATCTAACAAAAAAGGGTAAAAAAGAAGGTAGAACTACAGAAAGAGGATGTGATAAATTACAATACTTTTGCCTGCTAATGAAAACTAATTTATTGCATGTACTGAATACATCAGGTAAATATCTTTCATTGAAAACATTGTAATTAAATGAATAATACACAAATATCAACTTACACCAAACAATTATTTTCTTTTCAGGTCTATATAAAAATGAAGACTATAGTTTCACACACGATTTTACTAAAATAAAATATTATTTTATTTTGACTTTTTTGTTTGTTTTTTTAACGAGAACTTTTCCCTTAGTTCTATTCTTTCGGAAAATTTGTATCAGCTGTACTATTTCGTAAATAGGAATTCTTATGGCAGTCAATAGTAGCTCCATTATGGAAATAACTGAAGTGCCGATGCATAGGTTCACTACACCACCACTTCTGACTGAAAAAGCGAGATCAAAATTATTCGACATTACAATAGGCTATTCTAAAATATGTTAATAATTTACACCATTTAAAATTTGACACCAAAAGCTCGATCAAAATCCGGTAAAAAATTCAACGAGATGTAATAAGCCTTTAAGATTAAAGGAAGCGCTAAATGTGAAGAAACGAAACAATGATATTTAGTGTCTTCATCAGACTTCAAGATTCGCGCGAAAGTGTTGGTGCGCTATCTACTACGCGTAAATTTTTGCAATATTTGAAATATAAATTACTGCCTCGGTGGCGTAGTTGTATTATGGTACGACTGCAATGCTGAGGTCTTGGGTTCGATTCCCGGTTCGGGCAAAGTGATATTGAGTTTCTCTATTCAGTATCAGCTCGGACTCGGGAATTGTTGCCCGATATGGCGATAGGTTCGCCCCTTATCACATCATGGGACGGAATAATGGCGAAAAGTAGGTGCACTAGTTGCGCCTCTGCCTAACCACCCTTCAGGCGTGAGTGTATATTTATATTATGTAAGTATAAATTTCTGCCCCAATTCGTTATTGCTGATTTCACAAAAAGGCTTGTTTTTCATCTTATATGCTATTATAACTAGAATAATGGTCAAAAACGAACATAATAAAATCCCTTATTAAGAAAAATATGAATTGTAATTTTCTCTAAAGAAGTGCGTAATATTATCTCGACACAGCAAAGTTAATTCAATAAGTATGATGAACCTTTGAGAGAATTTACATTTCTCTACAATCGTTAGGATTATGCCATCTTATGGCGCAGGTTCGGCCCCGAATGGAATATTGCTCCACATCACCTCGAAGGTTGGCAATCCACCACAATACGTTTCTGCGGACATTTTTTATCACGTACTACAAAGGTATGGAACCAGTAGCCGCCAGCAGCATTTCGCGACAGATACGACCTGGCGACCTTCAAAAAAAGAGCGTATTCCCACCTAAAAGGCCGACTATGCATCTCTACACCCCCTGGTATTGCAGATGTTCATGGGTGGCGGTGATCACTTAGCATCAGGTGAATCTATGCTCGTTTGCCCCGTTTGCTCTATATCATAAAAAAACTTGGTATACTGGACGTACTGTCGGCCACGAAAGTAGCTGAACAAATAAAAAACTTCAAACGCTTCTGTAACTCCAGTTGAAATATTATTTTTTCTTAATCTAAAATTATGTTAACCCTGTACAGTTTATTTTAGTGAAGAAAAAATAATTGTCGATATTGACGCAATAGTTTAAACGCGATTTGTAATTTAGGATTTGTTCAGTGACTTATGTGGCTGACAGTACATCATGTAGGTAACAGCGGATCGCGGAACGAGCTACTGCGGCGAGTTTGTCATCATATATGAGATGGCAGCTTTCCAGTTAAGTACAAAATACCTACACCTTGCGTGGTAAGAGGGTATCCCTCTCACCAGCAAAATTAATGGTTTGCTTTGAAATTTAAGAAAAAAGTCTTGATACGCTTTACAGCGCTGCTCTACTATCTGTAATTTTTACCAAAATAGTTATTATTTAGGTAGTACTTACGTATTATATCATAAAAACTGAATATGATTTCCCTCACGACCCTTACTTTTGGGAACGAAGAGACGCCGATTCTTAGTCTGTTCATAGTCTCTTGTGGAAGAAATGTCTCATGATCTTTATTGTACACATATGCCTCACAGTTGCCAAGACATCCGCATTCCCGGAACACAGTAGGCAAGCCAGCTACGTCGTCAATCGTAGCTATTGATTCATTTGAAACAGCAAATGTCATGATTTCCTTTATGTGGTAAAGGACGCAACGTATTTCGGCCAAGCTGCATACTTTTTCATGATCTGGAAATATAGTGTTCAAGTGAGTATTAACGAGAAAGTGGACCGCCGCGACGCGTCGTGGTATTGTGAAGGCGGAGCAACAAGCAGTAGCGTTACACCAAAGGACGATGAAAGATATCGTTTATACTTTATGCCAATGGTCAATTATAATTAAATATTATGTATTACCTACAACTATCCTACTAATATTATAAAGGCGAAAGTTTGTAAGAATGTATGGATGTTTGGATGTATGGATGTATGGATGTAAGGATGTTTGTTCCTCTTTCACGCAAAAACTACTGAACGGATTTCGATGAAATTTGGCACACGGGTAGATCATGTCCTGGATTAACACATAGGCTACTTTTTATCCCGGGAAAATATAAACCGGGACTTTTATCCCGGAAAAACTTTTTAATGCGGGCGGAGCCGCGGGCAAAAGCTATACGTAATATAATTAAAACGCAGCTTTTTTGTCTGGAAATTAAATATATTTGGAAAGGAATGATGCGAGGAATATAATAAATATTTTTCGGTTATTCCAAATATGTTCGTTGACGTATCACGCTAAACATTTACTTATTGGATTCAAAACCTAATTACTGAAAAATATTAGATTGTATGTAACATGTAAGGTTAGTCAGGGACATATTATAGGGCACACGAGACAGACGGGTCACACGCGTCGCGCGTGTTTTGTGTTACGAGGAGCTGTACCGGTGGCGGTAACTAGAGTGGCATGATAGCAAAATGCCACGGGCCCCTGGACCCCGACCGGAGAGGAAGAGAACGATTCAGAGGAGCAATTTGAGGGGCCCCATTCCACGAATTTGCCATGGGCCAACACTGGTGTAGTTACGTCTCTGGCTGAAATAAACCTAAGTCCTTGCAGCGACGTCGTTTGCACAGTCGTATTTCATAATAATATAACTTACCCAAAGGTTTGTAAAAATGTGGTATACATCCGCACAGTTTATTTATTATATTGATCCTGCATTCCATCATGCAGCGAGTGTATGAGTACACGGGATATCTTTCGCTGTGTGGTTCCTCGATAAATCTAAAAAAAAAAACTTATAAACGATCTTCGTGTTGGCGCAAGTTAAGCAGAAGGCATGAATGTTCTTGCATTGTGATATGCAGATGTTACTGTAAATAGCTACGATATACGGTAAATGCTCAAATCTAGTAATATCTCAGTTTCGAAGTTTCGAGCTTTTACCACTATCCACTCGGTTTAATTATCCCAGAAACTCAATCTCAACATCAACGGACTTATTCTTTGACTGTTTGACGGTTAACATCGATTTAGTTGTGCTCCGTAAAGTAATATCGCGTTTGGTAGGCTGTATCTTAATAAATACAGTACTTTTATTATATTCGCACATTGGAACATATATAGTGCTAAAGAACTAATAAGTGCAGTGCTATAATAGTAAAATATCATTATTGTCGAAGTTTAAAGTCCTCAGTAGTGATCATCGAGTGTTTCGTGTGGGTAGCGCGACAATACACGCGTGCAACGTAGATTCACGGTTATTACTACCACTGAACCGTGAGAGTCGCTTGCGCATTGAAAGTGACGTGATCGCGTGGACACACGGCCAAGATTATTTAAATACAGAGAGGACGTGCGCGGCTAAGTGCTTACGTTGTCTCTTAGAGACAGTTATTGTATCAGAAAGAAAACTTCGTGAGTAAACGTACGTTACCGCTGCATCTGTACTATTTAAATTCTGGAAAAGGGGTTAAATTTCCTTGATCTATTGGAAGATTACACCAAACTGTGGTTGTACGCGTGCCCCGAGGCATCGCGGTTTGAGACTCACCTGATTTATTTTTTTTTGCTTGCTTGGCCTTGTACTGCTTTTTGGTATTGCATTTGAAACGCAAGCACCATGGTTCAATGCTCCGCTTGTAATTCTAATATCTTAGTTACACAAAAACGCATCAAATGTACACAGGGAAACTGCAATCAATCCTATCATCAAGAATGTGTTAAGTGTAACGATGTTGCACAAACAACGCGTTCCAAGTGGATATGTCCAGCTTGCATTGTGGCTCGTCCTAAGCTCGGGGACAATAGCAATACACCCATATATACCAAAACTCAAAAAGGATCTCCAGCTGATATGGAAAGCCCATCTACGTCGCCTGCGATATCTACATCATTCCAAGAAACTATACTTAGTGAGATTAGAAATTTGCGTAAAAATATGGATGCAAAGTTTGAGGCCCAACAGTCATGCTTAGAAAGATTCAATACAACTATGACTAAAATGCAACAAGATATCAATGATTTAGGGTTCAACTTCACTGTTATGCGCGACGAGTTGAATGAAATTACTAAGTCCATAGCGTACCTGTCAGATTTCCATGATGATCAAGTAAAAGTGAACAAAGCAACCAAGGACCAAATATCTAAACTTTCGGAAGAAAATACTCGTTTGACAAATCAGGTTTTATTAATGAACAATAAATTGAATTACATGGAGCAACTAGCACGAGACTGCAATGCTGAAATTCAGTGCGTACAGGAGCAAAAGAATGAAAACTTAAAAACAATTGTCCACCGAATAGCTAAAGCAGTGTCATGGAACTTTCAAGACAACGAAATTGTAAATTATCATAGAACGGCTAAACTAATCTCAAACTCCAAGAGACCCCGCAACATTATTTTGAGATTGAGTAGTCCACGTGTTCGTGACAACTTCCTAGCGGCTGTCAAAGAATTTAATAAAAATCATGCCACTGATAAGCTTAATTCTTCTCATTTGGAATTACCAGGCGATAGAACACCAATATTTGTGATGGAACACCTGTCACCGGAAAATAAAAAGTTACACGCAGCCACGCGAATTGCCGCCAAGCAAAAGAACTACCAGTTTGTATGGATACGAAATGGCCAAATCTTTGTACGAAAAGACGTGAACTCGCCACCCAAATTGATTAAAGACATTAATGCACTACAAAATTTGTGAATATTATGTATCACTCATATTTTTCTTTTTACTTTAGCATGATTGTTTAACGTCTTTAGATTTATATAAAATTCAGTTTTAAAATCTATTATCAAAATGTAAGGGGCCTCAAATCCAAGACTGAGGATTGTTATGTATCTGTATTAAATTGTGATTATGACGCACTAGTATTTACTGAGACATGGCTCAACGACTCAGTCTACGACCACGAATTTATTGACCAACGTTACAATATATTTAGACGTGACAGGAGTTCCACTTCATCTATTAAAACTGTAGGCGGTGGTGTACTCATAGCTGTCCTAAAAAAATACGAAGTTATTAGAAAGTTGTCATGGGAATCATGTTGTGAGGACTTGTGGCTGTCTGTTAAGATATCCAAGAACTTTCACGTAAATATGTGTGCGATATATGTCCCTCCTCCAGTAAGTCATGAATATCTTGATGTATTTCTTCGAAATACTAGCATTGTTATCCAAAATAAAATTCCAAATTCTTCTACTACACTTATCATTGGCGACTTCAACCTTCCTAATATAAAGTGGCAAACGAACCCAAATACTTCAAAACTATCACCAAATTCATCAAACAGTCTTGATAATCTTTTTATAGACACTATTAATTTTAACAACCTAAATCAATGTAACGCAATCATAAATGAAAACCAGCATATTTTGGACTTAGTGCTCTGTAGCAGTCCAGATTATATCATAATAAAAAACATTGAAAACACAATGTTACCATTACATCTGCATCACCCATGTCTAGAAGTTATTATTAATAAACCAACACTAGTTAATTTAAAGTCGTCTAAAACAGAAACGTATAACTACAACAAAACAAATTATGAAGCTTTAAATAACGAATTAAAAGAAATTGACTGGAATTTGCGTTTGAAGGGCATTACCGATGTTAATGAAATGGTTAATCTATTTTATGAAACAATTATGCCAATCATTTTTAAGCACACACCAAAATTAAAACAAAAAAGCGAAAAATTCCCAGTTTGGTTCAGTTCTTCACTTATAAAGGCATTGAAAGAGAAAAATAAATATCATAGCAAATTTACTAAATATGGAAACCAGTTAGACAAAATTACATTTGACCTATTGAGGAATCGTTGTGATTTAATGATAAAACAATGTTACAATACATATAAAAAAAACGCAGCTGAAAATTTACGGAAACGTCCCACGTATTTTTGGAAATTTCATAACGACAAGAAAACGAATAGTGTCACAATACCTAATGAAATGCATTTAATAAATGAAACAGCCAAAGGAGGTCAGGCAATAACTGAACTTTTCTCTAAATATTTCCAGTCGGTATACAATGGTCAGCAAATTTTTTCACAGAAAGAAATAACTTATTCACAAAATTCAAATGTTACTCCTTTAATAGACTGCATTATAAATGAACAAGATGTTCTTAACTCTCTAAAACGATTAGACTGTAGTAAAGGTCCAGGGCCTGATAATCTTACTCCACGCCTTCTCCAGAAATGTTGTGAAAATTTATATATGCCACTTTACAAAATATTTTTACTGTCCTTAAGGACGGGTAAATTTCCAAGTAAGTGGAAAACTGCACACTTAACTCCTATCCACAAATCAGGAGCGCTCGACGATATTTCAAATTATCGACCAATTTCGATTTTATCGATAAACGGTAAGATTCTCGAGTCGCTAGTACACAGGAAAATGCCATCACACCTTAAAACAACTATTCATTCTAGCCAACATGGATTTCTCCCTAGAAGATCTACTGCGACTAATCTAGTAGAATATATTTCTGATATATCTAATGCCATTGATAAGAATGAGGAAGTACATGCAATATATACCGATTTTCGTAAAGCTTTTGATTTAGTGAATCATGACTTACTTATTGCTAAATTAGCTAGCTCAGGTATCCACGGAACATTACTAAGATGGTGTAAGTCATACCTATTAAATCGCTCTCAATTAGTAGCACTAAAGGGATTCAAATCATCTTTATTTACAGTACCATCAGGAGTTCCACAAGGATCGCATCTTGGTCCACTGTTTTTTCTGGTTTTCATTAATGATTTATGCGGTTCCATTCGATGTAAATTTAAAATGTTCGCAGACGACTTAAAATTATACAATGTAATTAGATCCCCCATAGATACGAATATCCTACAGCTTAATATTGACAAGGTTAAGAAGTGGTGTGACTTAAATTTTATGATAATTAATAAGGATAAATGTTTTTATATAAAATTTTCAAGGAAAAAGAAAACGGATTACCACAGTGCCTACTCAATAGACAATACAACAATAAAAGAAGTGTCTGTAGTCCGGGACTTAGGTGTACTGATTGACAATACCCTAAGTTTTAAGCAGCACTATGATAACATTATCAAAAAGTCTACTCGATTAACGGGGTTCATAACCCGGCAGATGAAAATTTTTCACCAACCTACACTAACTCTTTTAGTCTACAATAGTATTATCCGTAGTATCATGGAATATTGTAGTGTAGTCTGGAACCCGTGTTATCAGGTGCACTTAGATCGAATAGAGCGAGTGCAAAAACGGTTTCTATTTTATTTGGCTTATTCAGACAATAAGTGTCGTGATCTCACGTCTTATGATAAACGTCTGAATTACTACAAAGTTACCCCACTTCATGTCCGTAGAAAGATGCTGGATATTCTATTCTGCTATAAATTAGTTCATGGATTTATAGAGTCGTCACTAATTCTGGAACAAATAAATTTTTCTGTCCCACGTACAAATAGCCGCTTGCAAAATAGGAAAACCTTTACACTTCCACACGCAAAAACAAATCTCGGGCAGCACTCATCAGTCTATAGAATGCTATCATATTGCAACTCAGTTCGTAATGATGTGGACATCTTCTCAAAGTCAACAGCTGTTTTTAAGAAAGACCTTAAGACCAGTCTCGAAAATAAATATAAATCAAATACTAGTGCACTCATAAAATCATAGCTATTGTTTTCTTTATTTTCGTTTTGAAGGGTATATTTTTTTTTTCTTCTTTTTGTATGTATAAGTACAACTAAATTCTACTGCAGTGTTATGTACTATGCATGCTGTGTCTATATGTAAAAGGTTATGAACATAGAACAAATCATATTTTTGTAAATAGAATTAAAGCATGCTATATTGTTTGTATCCAGTTATGTAGACCAAAAAAAAAAAAAAAAAAAAAAAAAAATTGTATGGTCATTTGTCATTTTAAAGTAAGGCCACAGTAATCTGGGGTAGATTTTTTGTCCTTAATGCTTTACAAATTTGTTGGATTTATTAATGTACAATTAATAGGACTGCCTCGGTGGCGTAGTTGTAGGTATTGTGGTGCGACTGCAATGCTGGAGTCTCGAGTTCGATCCCTGGGTCGGGAAAAGTGATATTGAGTTTTCTATTCAGTATCAGCTCGGAGTCTTGAATTTGTGCCCGATATGGCGATAGACTCGCCCCCTATCACATCATGGGACGGAATAACGGCGAAAAGTGGGTGTACTAGTTGCGCCTCTGCCTATCCCCTCTGGGGATAAATGGCGTGAGTATGTGTGTGTGTTGTTTTTCAAACAATAACCATTTCTATAAGATACTTAGCTATAGCGATTAAACGTTGAAAATGTCTACTTTCTAACTAATCTTGCGTCTATATAAACACTGTTTGTAGAGAGATTAGGGTCACAGTTCACAGGTGTAGATAGGTGGAGGTCGTTGACATTGATAATAAGTAGCTGCTTTTGGTACTTCATTACGCAGGCAAGATTTATAAATGTTTCACCATTTATTTGACTGAGGCTCATATTATCTTATACTAGCTTTTGCCCGAGCGTTGGCCCGCATTAAAGAGTTTTTCCTGTATAAAACTCTCACCTTATATGCAAACTATAAGTTTTTTAACAGTATCAGTTATAATTACAAGTACCAGGCGACAATAAACTGATACAGATCGAGAGATCTTGAAATATCGTCGGTCAGTGACACTGGTACAAAACGCCTCTCCGTGCAGTATAAGTAGATCCCCGACTATTGTCAAAAAGGCACTCACAGGTATAATAGAACAGGACATAGAGACATACCTAGGGACAGACAGCGGGAAGTGACTTTGTTTTATACTATGTAGCATGGGCGTATATAAGTGTATGTGGTGTGCGTTGGGGGGGGGGGGTGTTGCTGTTTAGAGGTTCGGACCCCCCTTGGCTTCATGTCACAGTGTCATGCAAGGCAAGAACCCACGCCACTAAAAATTTTATATCGTAGGATCCCCCAAAATGTGAAAGCTATAGCTACGCTCGTGCTATGTAGGTATTTATGGCATCGAATGACGAGACGAGTAAGCCGCTCGCTTGATGGTAAGCGATACGAGCACCCATAAACAGTAGAAACACCATCCAGCAGCTTGAGTTACAAATTACTGTGTGGCATTCCACTGCGCACGTCATCCTGAGACATAAGATGTAAGTTACATTATGTCCTGTAGTTACATTGGCTACAATGCCCTTCAAACTGAAACACAACAGTGTATGCACACTGCTGCTTGGCGGTAGAAATGGACATTGCGGTGGTACCCACCCAGACAGACTCTTACATCCACCAGTATTTATGACACCTTATTTATATGCCCGGAGGTATATCTACAGATAGTCAAACATAATGGTCAAGGCATTCTCTATCAGTCAACCTTTCAATTAGTGATGTGATTAATGGTTAAAAATTATTAATGGTTAATAGTTAAACGTTAAAAAAAAATAACGTGTTAAATTAATAGTTAAGTTATAACGGTCAAGAAGTAAGGAGTTACGTGAAAAGCATTAGCGATAACATGTTCAACACATTTTAAGGCCAAATTCAAAATGGCAGCCACTTTATTCAATTCTAACATTGGATCCGTCTTTTGTACCTACAGGCCTGCCCAGATATCGATTTTGAGGTCGATAGGCCTTAAAACAAAGAAATTGAAAATGGCGGCCACTTTTTTCAATTCTAACATTGGATCCGTCTTGTACCTACAGGCCTGCCCAGATATCGATTTTGAGATCGATTGGCCTTAAAGCAAAGAAATTCAAAATGGCGGCCACTTTTTTCAATTCTAACATTGGATCCGTCTTTTGTACCTAAAGCCATGACCAAATATCGATTTTGAGGTCGATTGGCCTTAAAACAAAGAAATTCAAAATGGCGGCCACTTTTTTCAATTCTAACATTGGATCCGTCTTTTGTACCTACAGGCCTGCCCAGATATCGATTTTGAGGTGGATTGGCCTTAAAACAAAGAAATTCAAAATGGCGGCCACTTTTTTCCATTCCGACATTGGAATGTTCTTTGGTAACTAAAGTCATACTCAGATGTCGAATTTGAGGTCAATTGGCCTTAAAACAAAGGAATTCAAAATGGCGGCAACTTTTTCCAATTCTAACATTGTATCCGTCTTTTGTACCTACAGGCCTGCCCAGATATCGATTTTGAAGTCGATAGGCCTTAAAACAAAAAAAATCAAAATGGCGGCCACTTTTTTCAATTCTAACATTGGATCCGTCTTTTGTACCTACAGGCCTGCCCAGATATCGATTTTGAGGTGGATTGGCCTTAAAACAAAGAAATTCAAAATGGCGGCCACTTTTTTCCATTCCGACATTGGAATGTTCTTTGGTAACTAAAGTAATACTCAGATGTCGAATTTGAAGTCAATTGGCCTTAAAACAAAGGAATTCAAAATGGCGGCAACTTTTTTCAATTCTAACATTGGATCCGTCTTTTGTACTTACAGGCCTGCCCAGATATCGATTTTGAGGTCGATAGGCCTTAAAACAAAAAAAAACAAAATGGCGGCCACTTTTTTCAATTCTGACATTGGATCAGTCTTTGGTAATTAAAGTTATACCCACATACCGATTTTGAGGTCAATTGACCTTAAAACAAAGAAATTAAAAATGGCGGCCACTTTTATCAATTCTGACGTTACCTAAATAAAATTACGGCAAGTGGCGATTTTATTGTTCACAAATCACGACAAGGCATAATTTAAGTCTTAGCTAAAGAAAAAATATCAGTTTTGTGCTTATCAGTAGTATTTCATTTAATAAATAACCTATAGAGGCGTTATTAGCATTTTTCTATGATTAACAGTTATCAAGTTTAGTTGAATGATAAATTAACAGATGGCATTAACTGCCTCCGCAGTCCGTTCATTAGTTTAAACGTTTAATGAATATTGCAATAGTAGTTAATAGAATTAACAGCTATTTTTTTATAATGAGTTAAATTAACAGTTATAACGTTTAATGATCACCTCTACTTTCAATCCTTAGAGATCTGGTTAGACTGTTCTGTTCTCACCTGCATTTCCGAAGATGAATGGGTATTAACCTTAGGTCCTGTGATGCTTTAATGCTCGTCGTATGTATACCAAATGATAAAAAGCCTTCCTCGTCATACTTCAACGCTGGAGCACCGGTCAGAATTAAATCATCTGGATTTTGTATATAAATCTAGGAAATTATGCATTAGTTAGTGTGGATAAAATTAATATTAATTAAAAAATAGCTTAGGAGGAGACCACCGTGTTGTCTATATTATATGATATCGCACAGCACTGCCGTCGTAATAAAGAAGTAATCGGCATTTTTTGCATTTTCTTTTTTTAACAAAACGGCATCATAAGACACGTTTTGCACACAATTTAACCATACAAAATAATAAAAAATAATAAAAAATTGTTATAATATGAATAGATTTGATTTGTAAATGTAGTCTTGTAGATTCCACCAAAAACATAAATGTAAAAAAGGAGAGCCAAGTTCAATACAAAAATTATGCTTGGCTGTGGGCTTCGCCTGAAAAAGAATGGAGATCTAAGAGTGCCAAGTTCTATGCAAAAAAATAACATGAACAAGTATTAAACTCTATTTCTTTGCTTTATTGGATACCTATAACAATTGCTGTTATTTCAAAATGTGATCTTAAAGCAGGTTAGATTTCACTTGGTCAGTTTTCATTATTACATCAGTCATTTTATAAAGTTATTCAACATATATAACGACGGTTCCGTAGAACAAAGTCGTATATGCAAAATGTTAGCTATTCAGTAGAGCGCTTTGAAAGTCGTTAGTTTGTATTCATGTGCGAATTGGTGCCATTTTCACACATTAAGTTCAAAGTTGTTACTGAACCCTTTAGAATATAATGTTTTGTTCACTATAACTTGTGATTTTCACAATTAACTTAGACTTTCAAAGCGCTCTACTGAAAAGCTTCATTTTGCATATACAACTTGGTTCTACGGAACCGTCGATAAGTTTTTTGTATGGGGACACCACTTATTTTTTGACTTAACTTTTTTATATTTCTGTTATGTAGCAAATATAATAATACATATACTGTGACAGTTTCAAATATCTGCTTGTAACGGTTCCAACGCTACAATTAAAAAAATGTTTTTTTTTGTATGGGGACCCCACCTATATTTTAACTTTTTTTATTTTTTCCTACGGTTACACACAATTACCGAGATATATTCCAAATTTCATCCTTCTAGGTCATCTGGAAGTAGGTTAGGTTTAGGTACTATAAGTCAGTCAGTCAGTACTAAAATTTACGACTTTTTGACCTTCATATCTTTGTAACCATTTGGGCTAGCTTCATGAAATTTGAGCTTCTAGATGTCCTTCTGGATATAATTAAACACACGTCGTTTTATGTGTTTACGTTAAATAGGTTATAGAAGGGTGAAAAGTGGCACCAAGTGGTTCGTGTAATATTAAACTCGGCACTGGTTAGCCAGTTCCTTTGCTTGAACTTGGCGTGACACGCTGCCGCTTGTCTAGATATAAAAAAAAATTACCGCGTTTTTCTCGAAACCATCATTTTGCAAATAGGTACCTACTGCATTTAGAATTACGAGGGCAGAGCAACATTCAAGCGTTTTTGTGTTCTCATTTGAAGGAAACTGTGAGTGTTCCTAATAGGTAATTAGATACTAAAAGATTTAACGTCTCAGAATGTACAGCCTTAGTTTAAGTGGACAGCACAGTTTACCATGCAGAGTTTTTAATTCAAATATTTAAGTAGTTTTGTTATTATTTTTAGTCAAACATGGCGTTGGCCATCAGAATTGCAACTTTATAATATTTATTTACATTTAATTGTATAACCTCCGTTTTATTTTATTTTTTTATATGAACCGACATCAACAATATTTGTAGCTAACTGTGTTTATACGAACCTTGTACTCATCAGCGTAATTTAAAATCTGAACAAAAAAATCTCTGTCGTGGTAAGATAGCTCAATGTTTGTTTTGGCATATGTTAACTCGCTATTATACCAGTTACTGGAAATATAAAACGAACCATTTACGTGATGCAATACTTTATTATTAATAAATAATAAACATTATAAAAACAAAATAAAATACTTTATTCATCACGTAGGCGAACATAGTTGCACTTATGATAAGTCAAGATACATTCAATTACTAATAATAATTACATACATACACACTCACGCCTGTAATCCCCGAAGGGGTAGGCAGAGGCGCAACTAGTGCACCCACTTTTCGCCGTTATTCCGTCCCATGATGTGATAGGGGGCGAGCCTATCTCCATATCGGGCACAAATTCCAGACTCCGAGCTGATACTGAATAGAAAAACTCAATATCACTTTGCCCGACCCGGGAATCGAACCCGAGACCCCAGCTTTGCAGTCGTACTGTAATACAACTACGCCACCGAGGCAGTATAAGTGATTTTTTATAATAATAATAATAATAATTATTAAAAAAAATAACTTATATAACTACTGTCATTCTCATAGGGAGCAAAAGTAATGAAAAATAAATCAAGAAGCCAAGCTCGGGCTGGCAGGAAAGAGAAAGAGGCACTGGGTAAGTAGGTAGGTACCTATATTGATCTATTTTTTAAGAACATAAGAATTTAGATACTTTCTGTATTTAATCTTACAGGCGGAGTCTCAGAATAAAAATAAACATCAATCATGTAAGCCGATTACTAACAACATGCAACATTATATTTCTACCTATGTTTGAAATATGATCTAATCAATTTACCACGAAGTAATTTGCCACTTTACAGTAGGTATGGACCATAAAATAGCCTTTAGACGGAACATTTAGCGTAGGAATTATTTGAAACGTTTCAGCGAGGATTGTTATAATTAAACAAGTATAAATAGAATATATTTCTGTTCAAATTACGTAACGAAGAACGAGATTCGTCAGAATAAACTTGTTTAACTTTCTCGTTTCCTTCTTAAGTTTGCATTCATTAATCTTTTCGAGCATTTAATTCGTTCCGGTTCGAAGTGTTTGTATTCCAACTCGTTTAGGTTTTGTTGCCGAGGCAATCGTTGATTACGTCTTTTATATTAACCCAACAAAAGTTATACCTTAAGTTATATTAGGAGGCAGTGCTGAAAATATACATAATATAAGGTGTTCGCTATCCGGAAATATATCCTACAATCGGCAAATATTATTTATATTTGTTGGCATGCAATATTAAACATTATAGGTAATACTTAGGATTATCGAAGATAGCAATATTCGAGTTGATCATGTGGCACATTCCCATTTCTGTCATTACAGGCTCCACCGACATTGGCCATTTAGTCACTGTGCTTAACGAAGTGTTGTCAAATGTTCTAAACAAGTTGGCTGATATTTTCGCATAATCCCTAGCGTTTATGTACTGAAACATCAAAAAGTTTAATTATAGATATGTAGCTAGTTCTAATCTAAGAAGTGCGTACTAAATGGCTTGTTTGTTATTCGTTGACATGTTCTTATTTCACTATACTTAGTACATGAAACAGTTTAGCTTTGTAAATTAGGTACATACCTGTAAAATGTTTAGATCTGGCATTTGTAAAAGATGTAGCGATTCTAAAGAAACTGACATTATTGATCGTACATAATCTTCAAGATCTTGTCCTGTTTCTTCTTGGCTATCGCTATAAGAAAATGATTATAGACTATTTAGTATGTGACAAAGGCGTATTTAAACATAAAAAGTAAGTAAATAAATACGATAATATACTCACTTCAAGAAAATTGTTAAAGAATCATTGTCAATCTTATCCAAAGGGCACAATATAATAGCAGGAAAAGAAATATTCCAATGAAAATAATCTTTTTCCACGCTCATTACTATGGGTGCTTCCTAAGAAAAGATAACAAATATATAAATAGATACTAGATTGAGTTATATTTAATTGTTAAGATAAGTAGTTTATTTATACCTACCATATAACGTATGTATTGCGAAGACAGAAGAACATAAATGATAGCAGTAGCTAACACGAAGCTTGCAGCCCAAAATAATCTGATAAAAAAGACATTCAACAATATAGTTAAATACTGGCCAAGTGCGAGTTGGACTCGCGCACCGAAGGTTCCGTAAAATTTACAGTTTCCGCAATTTTTCCTTTATCTGCGCTATAAGACGTTGCTTCGTACCAAATTTCAAGATACTGAGTTCACGGAAAGTACCCTGTAGGTTTTGATTCCCTTGCGAGTTTCAAAAATTTGCGGCATAAACGGCTGTATCTTTTGATTGCGTTGGCTCAGAAGTGTGATTTTTTCACAGCTCCAAAGGACAGTAGACCTAAGTATTTGATATAAACATCAGCTTAATACCTCCACGCGTTGCTGAGAAAAAAGGGTCTTACAAAAGGATAACAAAGTGATCCTATAAGGGTTCCGTTTTTCCTTTAGATGTGCGGAACCGTAAAAGCAATGAAAACCATAATATCTGCATTGCAGTGATTGCAGTAACACCATTTTGTGCGTTGCGTCAATTTAGTTGCTGATAACTGTCGATTGTGTCCACAAATGTACAAAACATCAATCAATCAAAACAGTATTTTTTTATGCAATTCGGACTGAAGGGATGGACTTATGCCGAAGGGAGTCTAGTGTGGATGATAGCCTAGTTGGGAATGGGACGGTCTGCGAAGACAATATCTGTGCTTTGCAGGTTCAAAACCCAAGGCACACACCTCTGACTTTTCGAAATAATGTGCGTATTGTTTATCAAGTATAGTTCGCTTAAAAGGTGAAGGAAAATATCACGAGGAAACCTACACATCTGGAAATTCTCCATAAGAATTCCAAGGGTATGTGAAGTGTGCCAACTCACAGTGCCACAAGTGTGGCACTAGGCCAACGTGGTAGACTAAGGCCTCTCAGTAGAGAAGGCCCGTGCTCAGCAGTGAGCACTATATAATACACGTTAATTATAATACACGTGTTGGTGTTATTATGCTGAAGGGAATAGTTGCAGGAGTCACGGAGAATGCAAGTCATAGGGTAGGTATAGTTCTCAAAGTAAAGAAAAAAACTTTCTTGACCCTAATAACTACTTATAAGTAAGACATAGGTTACGTTTTGGCGTCTGTTACCTTTCGAACCAGTGTATTTCTTGGTTTACAATATACGGTAGTCCATGCGTTGTGCAATCTTTGAGTTCTTTTCGTAGATATTCCACAAGTTTTTTAGTATTGAATAGTGTTGAACAATTTGTTCGGTTTTTCTTAAATGTAACTTTTTTCTTCTGTTTCACTTTTATTTTCATTTTCGGTTTTAACTTTTTTCTAGAGCTAGTATTATACGCAATATTTGCCATTTGGTATTTCCTGCAAATGAATATTGAATAGGTACCGTATCCTACGTTGAAAGTAGGTCCCACAATGTGTATTATGGTGAAGCCTTCAGCTTTTGTAGTGGTTGTCCTGAGAATAGAGACGACTGTAGAGTTTCATCATACTTTTAAATATTTTCTCAAATTGATGATATTATTATTTTTGTTTGAATTCATACACCCTGCTGTCAAGCATTTTGCTATCAAAGAATATAGGTTTTCAGAAGCACTGTTTCCGAGAAAGGATTAATAAGAATTAAAGAATGTAGATAAATCATACAAAACATATTAGGTCCTTCATAGGAAATGGGCGTTTTGATGTTGGAATAGTGAGGAATTAAAGGCCATTGTGGAAGTGGATCCATCGCAAACCACTTGACAGTTAGCTGCAAGCTTCGGTGTGAGTGATAAAACTTTTTTGACCCACTTGAAGCAGAATCGGGAAAGTAAAAAATCTTGAAGCGACACACACACACTGCAAAACAGACGGCTGCTAAACCAGAAGAGCTGCAATTGGAATGTTTGGGACATCCACCGTAAATCCCCGGACCTTGCTCCAACAGATTACCATTTTTTCCGTAAATTTAATAACTTTATACAAAGAAAAAAAATCAACTCCGATGTGGCAGCCCAAACCGCCTTCAGAGAGTTTATTGATCCTCGCCCCCATGGTTTTTCTTAGTAAAGGGATCAATGAATTCCCTATGAGATGGCAAAAGTACATAGATTACAATGGTGCATACTTTAATGAATCTTTGCTAATATTATAAAGATCTCTCTCCGGTCATGTCGGATTGCCGTCTCACCGGACTATGAGAGTGAAGGAATAGCGAGTGCACCTGTGTATTGCGCACACACTTGTGCACTATAATATCTCCTGCGTACCTGGCTGATCTCCGTTGAGATTGGCCGCCGTGGCCGAAACTGGCTAGGAGGATTTCATTCATTCATTTCATTTCATTCAATATTATAAAGAGGAAATATTTGATTGTCTGTTTGTAATGGATAACCTCAAAAACTACTAGACCGATTTTGGAATTTTTTTCACTAATAGGAAGCTACATTACTCCTGACTACTGCTCCTGGCTACCTTTTACCCCGAAAAAATATTTTGTTGCGCTAAAACTTTTCACGCGGGCAGATTAATTATATTTTACAAAAAAAAGATCGACTTTGTATTCGTCCCATATAAAACGCCAATTTCATATGTAAGGATCTAATATTATTGTTGCCATCATAGCTAAATAGCTTTTAGCTATCCAACAAGTTCGGTACCGCCACTAACATTATTATATTTTTATAACGTTAGTGGCGTTTTTAAAGTAGGTATCTACGTTACTACGTGGAGTATTTAGTCACGGGGAGTATTTGGATGTTGCTTTTAATAAGAAATATTAATGTGATTGATTCTGACTTTCCATTTGTTCGTAGTCCTCGTCCTTCCATGTTATTTGTTTGATGTCGACTCTAAGTATTTTGTGTTTTTAGAACGGTATCTCTCGCAACGATATCTGAATATCTAAATAATGTAAGCACCATTTATCAATTTACTCTTTGTTGTTATTCATACAAATTATTGTATTTAGGATTTCGTTGTGAGTTTTATGTTAGACACAAAGGTATTATGCTTAGATTATATTCAATATTTTTTGTTGTCATAGGCGTATTGCATATTGTATAATACTTATAAGTAGATATTTTTAGTACCACGAAATGGCCTCTCACTAGTTACTAGAGACTATGTAGGTTTGTAATACGTTTATACCTAGTCTTGCCATAAATATTGTAACAGAGAATTTTTTTTTTATTGCAAATAACATTTATTACTTTTACAGTGTGTTAGTTTAATACATAAATATAAAACAATTTACAATATAAAAAGCTTATTCAAAGTGGTCTCCATTGGCTGCAATACAGTCCTTTAAACGTTGAGACCAGTTATCAATAGAAGCACGCACTCTTTCCATGTGAAGATTCTTCACTGCCAATCGTATGGATTGTTTTAGGGACTCCAAATTATCATGGCGTTTAGAGCAAGCCGTACTCTCTAAAACTGACCATAAATCATAATTCAGCGGATTAAGATCGGTACTAGACGACGGCCAGTCTTCAGCTCTGATGAAGTCCGAAACGTTCGCTTCCAACCAAGACTGCGTGGACCGAGCTTTATGACCCGGTGACGAGTCTTGCTGGAAGGACCATACTAGGTTATTAAACATGGTGTTGTTAAGGAGCTTGACTACCTGCTCAAGAATGGTATTTGATACACTTGTGGCGATGTTTTGATACCTCTTTCACAAAAATATGACTCAGTCACTCCTTCATAGCTAACACCCCACTAAACCATCACCAAAGTCGGATAATGCCCATGTTGCACTCTCTCGACTAATTGGGAAGCTTCCTTAGAGCTTTGAGCATAAATACGATCATTTTGTTTGTGATAATGTAGCTCAATTAAAAAAAAAAATTGAACCGTAAACAATTTTTTTCTGTGACTTACCTTTGCGTACCGCTTCGGTAGTTGTTTCGTTTTTACCACCCTATTCCTTTTTAAATTTTCAATTAAGAAATGACTAGTGCGTCTCTTATAGGCTGCAAGTAAGTCCTAAGTCATATTTTAAAATACGCGACAGAGTTCTAGGTGCTATCTTCATCTCCCGAGATAAAATCTCTTGCTTTCGGACAGGATTTCTTCGAATTCTTTCTTTTACTGCTTTGACCACCTTTTTCATACAAACACTACGTGGATGGCCAGGTATTTTTCCGTCACAAACAGAGGAAGTCTCATGGTACCTATTAATAGCCCGGTACACAAACATTGGACTAATACCAAGCGTATGGAGAGTTTTAAAAATTGCATTTGCTCCATACATACTTTCTGTAATGCAATCACAGCGATTGGGTTCTGTTTATCACCCCACTCCATTTTAATATCGCAAAATATTGTACAATCGTATAAAAATTACACGATTACAAATTCAAATGTACTATTTTTTATTAAGCTATTGCATAGCTTCTATCGCGGGCCTTGAGCGTGGAGACCGAATCCAGAAATTCCGTAACGAAAAAATAACCTAACATCCCTCACTCCGACTGGCACTGCGGTGATATTTTATTTTCAACTCTATCACAACCATGTTGAGTGTAAAATTCCATAAGTAAATTTAATATCGCAGTTTTTAAGAATACAATATGTAAGAGGATATGAGCTGAATGTTAAACGATAAAAGGTCGAAATTACCGTGTATTTAAAAAATGTTCCAGTCAGTGAAACGTATCGAAATGTCAAACGCGGCGGTATGACGTGGTTCTAAGTTTGAATTTTTAAAAAGTTTTTATTTTATATCTGTTCAAAGAGGTTATAAATATTAGAATTGCCTGCTTAGAGCTTCGGCGTTAGGGCACGAGTGAAATTTGGACAATAGAAAAAAATAAAAATAAATAAATAATTATAATTACATAAGTTGATAAAAAAATGCTATGCAATAGCTTTACCGCGGCAGTCTCCGAGTGCCACACGTCTTTTTTTAATTGAAGAGTATTTATGGCCAGACTAAGTATAAACTATGTTTATTTCGAAAAATTGGTAACATCACATTTTAGGTGCAGGTGGTATTTATAGGGAAAACCTCAGAATAAGGACTGTTAGAAAACGAATAATACCTATAGGTAGTCTATTATATATTATTATATATTTCAGAAAAAATCGTATGAAAAGATTAGTCGAAACGAATTCAAATACAAATACGGTCGAAAACTGAATAAAAATTGGTACATACATAAACACTCACGCCCTTATCCCATAGGGGTAGGCAGAGACTATTGAGCGCCACATGCTACGATCTTGACAAACCTCTTTCGCCTCTTCCACATTCATAGTTCTTTTCAAACATTTTCGTCTGTTAAGGGTACTCCTGACCTGCCCTTTTCTGAGAAGATCATTTATTTGGTCAGAGAATGTTCTCCTCGGGCGTCCCCTTCCAGCCGTACCATCCACATTCGCTCGATAAATACCTTTTGTGATCCGTCTTTCATCCATCCTCTCCACGTGCCCAAACCACCTCAGCATACTTCTTTCAATCTTAGTCACCACATCATCCTTTAACATACATCGATCTCTTATCATACTATTCCTCACGCGATCATCAATGGTGACTCCACATATACTCCGTAAGGAACGCATTTCCACCGCATTTATTCGACTTTCATGCTTCTTTTGCCAAACCCAACATTCACTTCCATACATAAGCGTCGGCACCAGCACCCATTGTGAATAGCCATTCTTGCCTTTTCAGACACCGCCTGGCTACTCACTATTGCACGCAAGGCGCCATTTACTTTGTTTCCTGCTATAACTCTTCTTTCAATATCCATGTCATACTTTTCATCTCTTGTAATCATACTTCCCAGATACACAAACTCATTAACTTGTTCCACTTGCTCACCAACTATACTAATGCTACATTCAGTAGCATTTTCCTCTCTTTCTATCACCATCACTTTCGTCTTGCTCGCATTAATTTTCATCCCCTTGTCCTTAAACACACCATTCACTAAATTTAGCATGTCTTGCAGCTCCCTCGCCGACGGTGCAAGTAAAACTTGATCATCGGCATAAAGGAGACACTTGACACGCCACTCATCCATTCTCAATCCACATTCTATCTCTTTCAGAGCTGACACACAGCTGTCCATTTAGAGATTGAAGAGCCATGAAGACGAAACACATCCCTGTCTAACACCTTTTGAGATGTTAAACCATTCTGAATGCGCTCCATTTACCCTGACACATGCCTTGGAGTTCTCATAGAGAGACTTCAAAGCCCTCACCAGATGACCCTCAATCCCATATGTTAATGACAACGTTGCCCACAGTTCATTCCTCGGTACACGATCATAAGCCTTTTCCAAGTCTACGAAGGCACAAAAGACTTTTTTTGACTTAGCCAAATGTTTGTCCGTTATGCACCTTATGGAAAAGACTTGATCTGTGCACCCCATTCCACTCCTAAAACCTGCTTGCACATCCCACACTTTTCTTCAGTTTCATTAATCACTCTTTTAATCAGGACCTTTGCATACATAAAAATTGGTGAAAACTTAAAAAAATGCTAATTAATTGCGTAACAGTATGCAATGAAAGGAGGTAATATCCCATTATATATACTTTGCGAACGCCACAGGGACTGCGCCCAACTGACGCAGTTGTCAAAGGATGGAAAACACAACGCCATGTTTTTTTTTAATTATAAATAAAATGTATATTATGTAATGTCATTTCACGTTTGTTTTCTGCGAGAGATTACGTACTTCTCAGAATAAGGACTATAAGCAGTCTTTATTCTATGACTTACTTCAAACAAGTCGAGTTTTTTTTGGCAAGGCGCGGTTTGCGCACAGCGGGGCTATCGGCTAATTTTGACGTTTCGAGTGAACAACGAAACATTGATGTCAACCGAACTTTGAAGTCAACCGAAATTTTATAGCCATTGGTATTGCGTATGATGTTATAGCTACAGTCAACACGAGTGCCTATCAACGAACCATATGACATCTCTACTTTTTTTATCGACGTTACGCGGCTAAGTTATACACACCAATTAGACGTACAGCCGTAATGGATGAATTGGTCTTTTTTATTTAGCGGTTTGACATTGTCAAAATCATTGCCTGACAGCGATGGAGGCATAACTTAAAAATAAGTGAATTGAATTGAACGGTGCGTTTGAATCTTCAGAATAATATTGTGGAATATGGTGCGGAAATCGTAACAATATGAGAATTGTTTGTGCTCGTATGTGGAAGTACTTTTGGGTTAGATATAATTATACTGTGACATGTTTTTACGAAGAAACAAACCCCAAAGCCCATTTGACCCCCAATCGAGTCAATATACTAGTAATTATACAAACTTGGGAATCAGACGCTTTTAAACTTAATGCAGTAGCAGACAGTGTAAATCAATCAACGTAAGTATCAATATTATATTCCGTATGTAATAAAATTAATTCTTGTAGGTAATAATATCGTATGCCGTATCAGCCTGCTAAGGGCGTGGGCGCTTAACCATTTTTTGTCTTTGCACTAAATAAACTATTCCTCTTGAGTACCAACCCGAAGATCAACCCATTTATTTATTCTGTGTGGTTGCAGCAGTATTCTCAACTAACCTAAACTAAGGGTTCTATTCAACATTCATGGAGAGTATTGCTTTTGTTAGCTGTTTTCATTTTGAGTATGCTGTATCTGTTGTGTAGAAATGTGCCAATTCTCCTAATTATAAACAACGCAAGACTTGTTTCTTAATACGATAAACATAATGGCATTGTGTAATGTACGAAAAATTCATGCATTTCTATAATTTTTAGTTTTTGAGCTGCAGAAGTGGAGGAACGGATTTGAGGCGGCTTTGATATTGAGAAGCACATGGCTTCTCGAAAAGGATTGCTGTAGAACTGTGGTTGTGGAAAGACCTAGTACAATACATAATTGTCAACAACTGTACACCTCAAGATGATGTGGATTGTCGTTTTACATGTTAGCTAGTACCCATATATAGAATTGTACCTAATTATTGTGCCTTAATAAACCAATGTTGCATTTTTTTATTTCTCTACCCTCTTAATGTGATAATGAATACAAATTTGAATAGTTTTTCTTTAACAAATATTATTAAATATATTTTACCTACATCATTTAGAAACTTATTCAATTAAGAATCTAAGATCTATTTTTATTTAATTTATATATTTATTGCTATATTAGGTACATGTTATAATATTAACATTATCAAACAATAAATACATTATATTACAAGTATAATTTATAAACAATACATATTTCATGTCTACTCTTATATTATTAATCACATTATTTATCCTACTAATATTCATAAAGGCGAAAGTTTGTAAGAATGTATGGATGTTTGGATGTATGGATGTTTGTTCCTCTTTCACGCAAAAAGTGCTGAACGGATTTCAATGAAATTTGGCACACGGGTAGATCGTGTCCTGGATTAACACATAGGCTACTTTTTATTCCGGGAAAACATAAAGCGGGACTTTTATACCGGAAAAACTTTTTAACGCGGGCGGAGCCGCGGGCAAAAGCTAGTAGTTTATAATATTATCAAGAACATCTATCGACGAGCGAGACTCGTACATAATACAAAAAATCTACAAATTTAAATAAAATTATTTTGCGGGTTTTATAGCGGTTTTTTAATACAATTTTTTTTCTCCCGACATATCGAAGATAGAAGACTTTACAGCCTTCATGGTCACTGTGCCAATTTTGGCGTCGAAGAAAATATAACTTAAAAAACCGCGATAAAATCCGCAAAATAGTTTTATTTCCAAGTCTAACATTCGCGTAAATAATATAAGAAATCATTAAATCGACAAATATTCGCGCTCACATATAAATAAAATAAAACTTGCGATTATAATCATTACAAATTAAAAATCTTAAATTACTAAACGTTTCTATTTAGCTACTTTACTACGTTACTCGGCCGGGTAATAGTGTGAATCACTTTCCGAGGGAAAAACACTGCTATTGAATCGTGGCTTTCAGAAAAATGTTGACAGATACGGTGTCTATCAATTTGATGTCAACTTTGCTTAGACAATACCAATAGCTATAATTTTCCATAGCAATCCACATCACTATCGATATCCACCGTGACGTCACCGGTGACCATCAATGTTCATGAGCACTGCGAGTTGTCCACCGGTGTTAGCCAATACGAAATCGGTGATTTGACAGTTAATTGATGTACACTTCCACCGGTGCTTATCAGTTTTCGATGTCAACTGAGATACATAATAGCCCGGCAGAACACTATTACTCTAGGAGTGTTTGCGTACCTGCCAGTCTCAAAAATTTTGGTTAAACATTTTTAAAAATAAGTTGCAATTGTATAGGGAAGATTCAAATATAATATTTATAATTTTTTTGTAACTAAAATGTTAAACAAACATAAAAGAAGGGCCACTACAACGTTTTTATTTTAATTAACATAGATTTTTAACAATGATTACAAATTGAAAGTAACGTGTTTTAAAAAAACAGATAATCGTCTTGTGACATCACACTTGCAAATTGTCTCTCTCTTCGCAGCTTGGAACCACTTTTTTCTTAATTTCAGTTCAGAAGGTCCAGTTAAAAATATTTTATTGGGAAACTTCGTTGAAATCGATGGACACAGTGGCACAAAACATGAATCAATACGGCGTTTTCTCGGAACATTGGTGGCATCCTTGTGACTACTTACCTGATGTTGATGGATTGTTCATTTTTTATTAGTTCATAATAAAATTTATGTACTTATTTATTCAAACAATATCTCGAAAGTCAAAACATAGGCATCAAACCGCAAACGTATCAAAGATTGCCAGTGGCGAGCAAATGTGCCTAATGCCAGTGAATGACGGCTTGCAGGTGTGACGTCACAAGGTGTGTAGCTCCGTTTGCGCGCGAAAATTTTTACTGTCAGTTTAAAATCGCAATTTTTGGTAATAAATTATAGTATTTTAATTTTTTTATATACTCGTGACCTATTGAATACATGAAATTCATTTATTCATTTGCTTTCAGCAATATCAAAATATTGCATTGTTTTTTATTATCGTCAGTACTAACTCCTATGTCGAAGTAAAGCAGTGGCTACCTTCCAAGACTTTGTCGAGGAGTTTTGGCGGCAACAAAAAAAAAACACTTGATTAGCACAGTTATTTCAATTCACTTCATTTGAGCCCTTTCATAGAACTATATTGGATAATATACCTCCACAATTATGCAATATAACACTAAGTATCACCAAAATAATCAATTAAAACAAGAGCACTCATGACACTTCCAAGTTCCCCTCAAAACCAAAAGTCGACTTATTTATACTACAGACAAAAATGTCATGTTATAGCATTGCTTTACGTTTTAGAAATACAATTGGTGTTGAAGAATTACAAACACACACACGCCTTTTATCCCCGAAGGGGTAGGCAGAGGCAGAAGTAGTGCACCCACTTTTTGCCGTGCGTATTCCGTCCCATAATGTGATAGAGGGCGAGCATATCGCCATATCAGGCACAAATTCCAGCCTCCGGGCTGATACTGATTAGAAAAACCCAATATTATTCTGTCCGACCCGGAGATTGAACCCAAGACCTGAGCATTTCAGTTGTACGTAATACAACTACGCCACAGAGGCAGTCTCAATTTTCAGTCTGAATAAATGTACAACCGGTTTAAATTTAAGAATGTGTGAGTGATTTAATGTGCTTCCAATTCATTTGTTCGCCATAGAACCCACGAGACTCGTTCGAAAGCAAATGCTAACTTTATCCGAATGCCCGTGTTGTATCAAGGAATGCTCTAATCGGCCATTTGCCAGCGTTAAGCCCCTATTTATTATAGTAACTAGTGAGGCACTATCGCTTTTGGGTCCAGTCTAAGATCGTTCTTGTTTCTTACATGCCCATTTGTCTGTACCCTCTTTCAACAAAACGCGAAAGCCGCCAAGATAACTGGGTTTCGAAAATTGCCAATTGAATCACTTGGCATTGTCGTTACGAATTGTTTTTATCATTTGTAACGACGCGTCGCGTTGGCTCGGCTTGTTTAAGTAAGTTACACAGATTGTCAGATAAAAAAAATTGCTGATAAGGCATTTAGAAAACTGCCTCGGTGGCGTAGTTGTATTACAGTACGACTGCAAAGCCTCGGGTTCGATCCCCGGGTCGGGCAAAGTGATATTGAGTTTTTCTATTCAGTATCAGCTCGGAGTCTGGAATTTGTGCCCGATATGGGGATAGGCTCGCCCCCTATCACATCATGGGACGGAATAATGGCGAAAAGTGGGTGCACTAGTTGCGCCTCTGCCTACCCCTTTGGGGATAACAGGCGTGAGTGTATATGTATATGATATGTATATGCATTTAGAAAATAACTTTTTTTTTTATTGCATCGTATGACGAGACGAGCATGCCGTTCGCTAATGGTAAGCAATACGACCACCCCTAAACTGTAGAAACACCATCTAGCACCTTGAGTTACAAAGTAGGAACAGTACCTACATTGTTGGCATTACACTGCGCTCGTCATCCTGAGACGTAAGCTGTTAAGTCTCATTATGTCCTGTAGTTACACTGGCTACAATGCCTTTCAAACAAACACAACAGTGCATGCACACTGCTGCTTGGCAGTAGAAATAGACATTGCGCTGGTATTCGCCCGGACGGACCCTTACATTTGAGAGTCCTACCACCAGTAAAATTATTAAATGGGTATAAAATAAAATAATTTTGTCAGTGTATCTATCACACAGTCGCAGCCGTAAAAGCCGCAATGCTCGCAAATTAAAAAGGTCTCCAATTTCAATAATTTCGTAGAACACCATGCGAGACTGGTTTTTTTAACTGGTGGTAGGTCTCTCATATGTAAGAATCCGTTTGGGTGGGTACTGCCGCAATGTCTATACAGCAGAGTGCATGCACTGTTGTATTTCGGTTTGAAGGAAATTGTAGCCGGTGTAACTACTAGACATAATGAGACTTAACACATGTCTCAGGATGACGAGCGCAGTGGAATGCCACACAGAACTTTCTAACTCAAGGTGCTGAATGGTGAAAAAAGAGGCCCCTTGTACAGAGCGAGCCCCAGGCGGTTGCTCGGTTCGTCCTCCACACTGGTCCCACAGTAATACATCATTCAGGGCGTGTTTCATAAATTTCAAGTAAATTATATTTGACAGTTTTCATATTAAACAGCTAATGTAGATATTATAATTTTATTACCATTTATTTGTGAGCATAGGTTAGATGGTGATTTTTCTATTTGGTCGGCTATATGCATATTTTATTACTAGCATTCACTCAGAAGTTGTCAAGCAGGTTCTAAATGGCACAAATCACAATGTTATAAAGACGTCACGAGAACCATTGATGTATTAAAAAATCCTAGAATCAATTAATTAGTCCATGCAAGTTTCTTCTATCTGTTAGATAAAAAGTACAAATGAGCTAATTATATTTAGCCCTAGAGGCGTCAGTTCAATGGTGTTAGATCATTACTCTTTGTCGAAGTTTCTCGCTCGTTTACCGGGATCCCGGCGGCTCAATCTCCGGTCCCGGGGCTCCTCACATAGATTGCTGCATCGCAAAACCTATTTAAACTTAAATAAGAATTGCGGTCCAGTGTGGGCTTTACCATGTCTGCTGCCGTCTTTATATGTTTTACAGTACAGCTTGCACTTCCCAAAATAATTTGTGTGTTAATTGCTGCATGGAACAAAGGAATTTCATTCAGTGAATGAGTTAATTAAGTTAACAGAATTCGAAATGAAGTAGTAAGGAGTAGGAAAAAAATGGTAGACGCAATAAAAAGGAAGAAGTTTGAAGTGGAAATGGGCAGGTTATAATGTAGAATGGATAATAGAATAGATGGACAAAGAAAGTCACTAAATGAATGCTCCGTGACTGTAAACGGAAAAAAGGCAGGCCAATACTTCGTTAGGAAGATATATTTAGGAAGGGATGTGGGGCCACACTGGATGAGACTGGCAAGACGCATAGAAGAATGGAGGAGAATGAGGGATGCCTACGCAGTAGAGTGGCTACGCAAATAGCACCTAATGAAATGGAAATGAAGTAGTAATATAAAATCTATAATTTAACTTATGTTACACAAAAAAGAATAAAGAATTAGTAAAATAAATTAAAATACATAATGATAATTATAGTACTTTAAAAACACATAGAATATCATAGATTTAAATGTAATTAATAGCCTTAAATATTTATGGTAGAATAAAGGCTTATTTTATTTTATTTTATAAATGAGTTAGTTTGTGTGGTACAATCATGTGAGCACGTGCATATCGTATATTAAATAAACATTGTAATACATACAAGTGTTCACTCCACATAAGTTTTTGGAGAGACAATGCTACTACACCGCTCCATTGTCAAGCAAGACAAATGCGTATATTAATATGCTATATACCTCTATGCATATAGCATGGATCTATGACTCTACTATATAAAAAAGTATAGGATAATTAAAAACTTTTAGGACCATCAGTTAATAAGTGGAGAATCGCAATACAGTATTTTTGTATAACACACCGAATCAATAATGTTATCGGTTTCTTAATGTTCTAGCACATTTCAAGAGTCCTTTAATGTTTTACGTTATTTTGTAAGTATATCATTTGAACGTCTACATTTTTATTTTCTTAGTGGTCAGAATTTATTCAGACAGGTGGGCGAGACCTAAAAAGTACTCGTTCAGGCGCGGCACTAAATCCTTACTAGACAGCTTAAGAGCCTATGTCAGGAACTTTAAGGACTTTCAAATTCAAATTTCTCGTAAACTACTAAGATCAGAAGTTAGATTTTTGGATATGTGTAAATTGAACGTATAACTCAATAATATGTCAAAGCCAAAACACAATTGCTATAAATTTTCTCGATCGAAAAAAAATTCAAAGTTACCTCTGATATTTTCTTTAAACACGCTTTATCTCTAAATGGTGGAATATGTACATTCGTAACTTTATTTAAATACAATACAACAATTTTTTCAAAGTTTTATCAATACACAATTAAAACGAATTACATAGTATAATCACAATTAAAAGAAAATTGTTTTGGCGCTTACGCCATTTCATTTCGACATACGCGTGCGCCTCCCGTCACTTTCTCTCATCCGCGACGTCCAAATACGCCATCGCTGTTATGGGAGTGGCCCGTGCCGGCTTCAGTCGTCCGGAATCTTTACTGACGACGGACGTGCGCTCGAAATTTTCGGACGCCTTCAAAGTTCGAATTGGCCGTCTAGTGCAGGGATTGGTCCGCGCTACCGCGCGGCAAATTTGAAGGTGCCCTGGAAATTCTGTTTTATAGTGTATCCAGCTCACGTCCGTGTATCAATATAAAATTATAGGCTCTATTAGGTCTATAAGATAGGCAGCAAGCGTAATTATTACATCCTTTCACCTTTGTAAATTGTTTTTAGTCGGAGACCTGCTTTAGTTATATTTAGTGATCGGTACGCTGAGGTGCCGGGTTCGAATCCCTGATTGAAAAACAATAGTCACTGCTTTTTTTTTGTTATTTATTCTGCCTCAGTGGTGTAGTTGTATTAAGTTATGCCTGCAATGCTGAGGTCTCGGGTTCGATCCCCGAGTCGGGCAGAGTGATATTGGATTTTTTTCTTTTCAGCCCGAAGTCTGGATTTTGAGCCCGAAATGGTGATAGGCTCGCCCCCTATCACATCATAGGACGGAATACGCACGACGGAAAGTGAGTGCACTAGTTGCGCCTCTGCCTACCCCTTCGGGGATAAAAGACGTGAGAGTATATGTATGTATTATTTATATTGGGTAATTCATAGCTAGGGACGCCCTGGAATGCCGGCCCAATTTTGCGTAAATGACGCTTGCGTGCCGCTCATACATTTAAAAAATTCGTATTTTGCATGTAAAGGCTGTTCAAATTTTTACACCATAAAATTATTTTAGTATGATTTTTTGTAGTACTCATTTATTTATACATTATGAATCAATAATAACTAAAATGTTAAGAGCCAATGTTAGAATTGGTATACACGGCGGCCATTTTGAATTTCTTTGTTTTAAGGCCAATCGACCTCAAAATCGATATCTGGGCAGGCCTTTAGGTATAAAAGACGGATCCATTGTTAGACTTGAAAAAAGTGGCCGCCATTTTGAATTTCCTTGTTTTAAGGCTAATCGACCTCAAAATCGATATCTGTGCAGGCCTTTAAGTACAAAAGACGGATCCAATTTTAGAATTGAAAAAAGTGGCCGCCATTTTGAATTTCTTTGTTTTAAGGCCAATCGAACTCAAAATCGATATCTTGGCAAGCCTGTAGGTAAAAAAGACGGATCCAATGATAGAATTAACAAAAGTGACCGCCATTTTGAATTCCTTTGTTTTAAGGCCATTCGACCTCAAAATCGATATCTGGGCAGGCCTTTAGGTATAAAAGACGGATCCAATGTTAGACTTGAAAAAAGTGGCCGCCATTTTGAATTTCGTTGTTTTAAGGCTAATCGACCTCAAAATCTATATCTGGGCAAGCCTGTAGGTACAAAAGACGGATCCAATGTTAGAATTGAAAAAAGTGACCGCCATTTTGAATTTCTTTGTTTTAAGACCAATCGACCTCAAAATCGATATCTGGGCAGGCCTTTAGGTATAAAAGACGGATCTAATGTTAGACTTGAAAAAAGTGGCCGCCATTTTGAATTTCCTTGTTTTAAGGCTTATCGACCTCAAAATCTATATCTGGGCAAGCCTGTAGGCACAAAAGACGGATCCAATGTTAGAATTGAAAAAAATGACCGCCATTTAGAATTCCTTTGTTTTAAAGCCATTCGATCTCAAAATCGACATCTGGGCAGGCCTGTAGGTACAAAAGACGGATCCAATGTCAGATCTGAAAAAATTGGCCGCCATTTTGAATTTCTTTATTTTAAAGCCAATTGACCTCAAAATCGGTATCTGAGTACCACTTTAGTTACTAAAGGCAGATCCACCGTCAGAACTGAAAAAAGTGGCCGCCATTTTGAATTTCTTTGTTTTAAGGTTAATCGACCGCAAAATCGATATCTGGGTGTAACATTATTAACAAAAGAGTGATCCAATGTCAGAATTGAAAAAAGTAGCCACAATTTTGAAGTTTTTTGTATTAAGGCAAATCGAACTCAAAATCGATATCTGGGCATTGTTTTGTGCACAAAAGGCAGATGTAATGTTAGAATTTTAAATAAAGGCCGCCATTTAGATTTATTTTTCTTTAAAGGCTGTTGGCTTTAAAATCAAAATCCGCTGGACATGACTGGCCACAAACTCTAATAGGTATAAAGGAGACGGCCTAAATTGGGCTTGACCTTACACTTTTGAAGCATGTATCAATATTCTTCTATTTTTATGTCTTCCATTTAAAAATATCCCACCACAAACATAAATGTAAAAAAGGATAGCCAAGTTCAATACCAAAATTATGCTTAGCTGTGGGCTTCGCCGCAAAAAGAATGGAGATCTAAATGTGTGCCAAGTTTTATGCAAAATCTAAATATGTATTTATAGGAACAAAATAACATTATGAACAAGTATTAAATTCTATTTGTTTGCTTTATTGAATACCTATAATAGTTGCTGGTATTTACAAATGTGATATCTTTTACATTTATGTTTTTGGTGGGATATCATTACTTTTTGTAAAGAAAACTAGGTAGGTATTGAGTTGTGTGGTGCCGCGCGCCGCCGACGACACACCGTTGGCCGGCTGTTTAGCGCGTATTACAAGTGTTTTTTTTATGGGGACACCACAAATGTTTTGGCTTAACTTTATCTTTATATTTCTGTTATAAAGCAAATATAATAAAACATATATTGGGATTGTTTCAAATATTTGCTTGTAACGGTTCCAACGCTACCATTAAAAATATATTTTTTTTTATGTGGACCCCTGTATTTTTAACTTTTTTTATTTTTAGATTTTTTCTTACGCTTACACATAATTACCGAGCTGGATTCCAAATTTCATCCTTCTAGGTCATCTGGAAGTAGGTTAGGTTTAGATACTATAAGTCTGTCAGTCAGTACAAAAATTTACGATTTTGACCTTCATATCTTTATAACCGTTTGAGCTAGCTTCATGAAATTTGGGCTTCTAGATGTCCTTATAGATATAATTAAACTCACACAGTTTTATGTGTTTACTTTAAATAGGTTTTGAGTTATAGAAAGGTGAAAAGTGGCACTAAGTGGTTCGTGTAATATTACACACGGCGCTGGCACCAACTTAGAGCGTTGGTTACATACTCAAAGAATACCAAGCATGTATAACAAGAATAATATTGACATAATAGTATTAATAATTCTTTGGGGGAGACCTATGTGCAATAGTAGCCTTTTAAAGGCTGAAAAAGAATAAGAATTAAAAACTATAGGTATTTTAGAAATTAAACTAAAAAGACATTTTCACTTTCTGGGATATTTAATATTGGTCGATATTATTTAATTTTACTGACAACTTTGTTCAGCGCTCCCGACGTAATGTCAAATTGAAATACATTATTGACTCACTAACACTCTAGCTTCACACCTCGCGTCGTGGCTCGTATTGTGTTCGGCGTACCACTCGCGCGAGAGTGTAAATGAGCCATTATATATTTATATCAGTCCTCGTCGATTCCATGTGATATGTTCAATTCTGGTTATTGTCTAAGCTAGCTCTGTTCACTATTCAATAGGGCAATCCAAGGGTTAGGTACTGTGAACATCTTATGTCATCAGGTAAAAAAAAGTTATTCACCGAAAAATGATTTAGAAGCTCTACTCTACAGCGGTTCTTTCTTTACTCCCATTGGACAGACAGATTTTTCTTTCTCATTTGGAAATAGTTCTAATATAACTATAAAATAATGCATAAATTATCTCTGTAACACTAAGCCCAAAGTTCTATGAAGTTTTTCCCGTCTCCTTTTAAAATATGGCCATCATTATTTTTCATTCAGTTCAATAAGGATATCGGAGCTTTGTTATATTGCAAAACAAAAACAAATGCCTTAGAATTGAAGAAGTAGCTGTTGCAGTAAACATCAGTCTATTCTTCTGTACAAAATATCAAAAATATTTAAAAAAATTGTAAGTAATTAACATTTCAAATTTTCTATAAGCATAAGTACCCGCGTAGTAAGAATGACCTTGCTATATTTTTCTTACCCCACATTACATACAGTTCAAATTAAAAATTATAAAAATTATCTAGATAGGTAGCGGCCGCCTTCAACATTTGTAACATTTATATCCTATATAGTGACTATTCAACCATAATAATGTAATCAATCTTCATATCAAGCTATGTAATTTTATTGCATTGCATAAATTTCGAACATCGTTTACATACAAAATTCGATTTTTAAATTGTATGGTGGCACTAGAGTGAAGCATCATTTACGTAAAATAGACCTGACATTCCAGGGAAGAAGTTTCATCGTGAATGACTTGTCGAAACTACCTTGATGTCGCAACTCGTAGTTGTATTACGTGCCCGGTACGGCCTCCACGCTCAGGTCTCGGGTTCAAATCCCGCGTCGGGCAAATACTATTTTTTTCTGTCCAGTATCAGCTCGGTCTGTTGAATTGGGCCCGGTATGTGGCAATAAGCTCGTCTCCTATTTGATAAGACCTAAAATAGCTAACGAAATGTGAGGAGAAAAGGTGTGATGCTATGTTTGACTGCCTCCAAGGCGTAGTTGCACACACGATACGCCTATTGTGCTGAGGTCCCGGGTTCGAATCCCGAGTCGGGCCGAAAAATAGTGACGCCATTTATTGTATTACTAGCGGCCCCGACAGACGTTGTCCTGCCCTAAAAAGGAAATGAAATCCTAGAACCCGAGTACAGCGCCACCTACCGGATCTAATTGTTAATCGAAACTATTCTCAAACCCACCTGAGGACACAAAAAAATCATTAAAATCGGTCCAGCCGCTTAGGAGGAATTCAGTGACATACACGTTTAATATGGCGGTTAAGTATTCTTAAATTTTCAAATTTTCCGCGTAATTTTCTTGCAAAAAACCTCCCTGCCACCAAATGAGTCCTTATTTAACGAAATTTTAAAATCCCTAAACACCCCCACCCCCCCGTAAATAATACCTAACCATATTTTTTTCCGGAAAAAAATCCCGAATAAAATTCCCGGTGTCTGTTTTCCGGGATAATAGTAGCCTATGGGCGGTATTAATAGGTCAATCTCAAGTTTGAGTTACATCTCAAGTAGACATAATGTATTGAACTGTTCATACATTATGTCTACTTGAGATGTAACTCAAACTTGAGATTGATTTCCTTTGGATCACAAACTATCTCCATACTTATTTTCATACGGTTCCACTGGCAAAAAACTATTTTCCGAGATTAAGGTCCCGGTTTATATTTTCCCGGGATATGAAGTAGCCTAGATTCTTCCCAGGGTTTAAAACTATCTCCCTGCCAAATTGCATCGCTATCGGTTCAGTGGTTTAGTCGTGGCGGCTCCACTCGCGAGAAATTAAAATCCGGGATATAATTCCCGGTTTATCTTTTTCCGGGATAAGAGTAATTATGTCCTCAACTGGATCTCGAAATATCTCTATACTTGTTTTCTTGCGGTTCCACTGGCAGAAAACAATTATCCGGGATAAAAGTCCCGGTTTATATTTTCCCGGGATAAAAAGTATCCTATGTCCGTCTCCTGGTTCTAAGCTACCTCTCCACCAATTTTCAGGTAAATCCGTTCAGCCATTCTTGAGTTATAAGTGGTGTAACTAACACCACTTTCTTTTATATATATAGATTATTTATTTTATGTCCACCAAAGTTAGGAAAGTCCACAAGAATAAATCAAAACAAAGCAAAATATAATTTAAAACATATTATAGAAGTTTCATACTGCTTTGCTTTTTACCTACATACAGACCTACGTAGGGGTAAGACTCGAACCTACCACCACACCAAATTTTATCTTGTCAACAAAAGTCAACTATAAGTGAATAATACTTTCGATGAGTTTAGATAACTTACAATGTCATTTTACATAATGTTCAAGTAATTAGGTAGATAATAGTGACATAATAATGGTTCTATAAACGAATTAAAATAAATTCTATGTTTTATAAGTTATAAATTTATTAGAAATTATAATAACTATAATATTTACAACACAGACATGCATTTGCAATGACGATCTTTTCGCGGGCTTGAGTGCAACGACCTGTCGCAACGACGCGATGCGACGAGGGCCGAGGCGCGCGATCTATCTCAGCGGGGCCGTGCGGCGCCTCGCATTTGAAATACGCTAAGTCACGCCCATCACGATTCCATATGTTATTCACATAGGCTCTTAAGGCTGGGATATTCATGAATCACATAAATACTGCTTTATAAGTAACGTTAAATAAGTAATGGTGCCTCAGTACCAATTTGTGTATTTCTTTCAAATAATTTCTAACACGTTAAATGATTTATACTCTTTAACTAACCGAAAATTACCGCATAAAAATATTAAGAAAAAACTAAATATACGTAAATTGTTTTTAAATAGAGTTTTAACATAACGCGTTGAATGATGTACCTATTATAAAGTGATCGGAATTTCGATATTCAACTTTACCTCCGAACTGCATATACTAAGGCCACATTAGACATTAACAGAAATTTTAAATACAATGCATATGCGGTTTTGTTATTTGGACGTTTGAAGGTTTTGCAGCACTTTGTGGTCACGGGGACCACGAAGTCCAAAGGCTGCGTGGTTTAGTTTAATATTCGCGTTAGCGTAAAAAATAATTACGATGCTTTATTATCGAAAAACAAAAATTTCCCATTAAAAATGGCCAAAACCTAGAAAAACCTTTGTTGAAAGGTAACAAACAGGCGTAAAAGGTTAACGTAGATTTATATAAAACATTCAGTTAACATAGTTACTAAAATTTATATCGGACCCGATGATCTACGATACCAATTTACGCTTTTAATTAATTAAAGGCGCAATTTATTTATGATAGACTGCGCCGCGCCACGCCGTGTCGATATTTATTACCAACAATAACAACTAACTAGTTACCTCAGCACACTGTGCGAATGGATGATAAAATTATTGTTATTTTTAATCAACGACTATACATCGAAAGGAATATTTTAAAGTACTTAATTATCCTAATAATAAGTCAATTTATCTTATACTTATACTTGTTAACCTAGTACACTATCAATAACTGGATAATTATCTTTATTTCATAAAAAAACTGACTCGAACTGCTTGCTAGCTGTAGCGTTTTGTATGGCGATGTTTGCAGTTCTAAACAAGTTGAACTGGGATTTCGCCCGAGGCACTTCTCTCATTGAAATCAAATGCATGAGGCGGTTCCAAATTTATGTAATACGCAGTGTGTCTGTTACAAATTAGATGAATTTCTATAAAAATGTACCTACCGGCATGAATGTAATGTGAAGGAAGCGAATGCATGTAGAGAGACTGGGGTCAGTTGTAACGATTTTGGGAAAACCACCCGATCGCAACGTGACGGGTCTATTATAATTAACGGTCGATTATCCCGCTACGTAATAATTGCACTACTCTGGATTATGTAGCGCACATAACTTGGTATAGTATGCAATTTAGAAAATGTAGGAAAATGATTAACTCTACGTCGGGATCAATCGAAACGGTCTCTAGAGTTGGCTGAAAGCGGCCTTCCTCAAGTCGCAGATGATGATTGACAAATCTTTTAAGATATTTTCAAAGGAATGGTGTTTTTAGTAAAATTTTTACTCTAATTTTAATTGAACACGATATTTATTGAGTTTTTTTTTTATAAATCTTTTCATATCAATTGGTTGCACATTCTGCATTTTAAGCTTTATGACTATTATGCGATACGTAAAATAATATTTAGATAGCTCTCTTTAGTATGAAACACGGTTTGGGAGAAATAACACTTGTTTCAATTGCCCCATTTCATCTGCCTCCTCGTTATAAATATTTAATCAAATAAAAAAAGTTGTATGCAGCTATTTGCTATATTTACTCTATTAGGATATGTACAGTAAGAATAACAGTCAAGTGAGACGAAAAAAACACTTTTGGAGCAATACGAAACTAAATATTGTTCAAATGATTTACTTTAGGTATAAAAAAAGCAATACAAATAAATAAATATTCGACGCGCTGCGGCACCGTGTATAGCCTACAGGTTCAAATGTCCAGACGCTGCTTTTCTCCCTTGGAACCTCTTCTCTATTACTGACCTTTTGCCAGATATTTGTTCTCGGTTCAGGAATAAAGTTGTACAATTAACTCTTCACTAGGTTTCAAATATCAATATATATATATATTCATGCTTATGAATCTTGTTGATTAGATATAGGGTGGGCATATTGGCTGTAATATTGACCTAATTACTTGATGTTCCATTGCAAGGAGTAATCATATCTCTAGCATATCACTATAAATTATAATTTTACGTATATTCATGAATACAAAAAATTGTATGTTGTTCAAATAGTCTCGGTTCTAGAGACATCAGAGAGACGTTCAGAGGTTATAAGACTAGAGACCGGAAATTGGGAGATGTCGGAATGAATATGCTTTACAACATACTCCGTATCTTATGCGAACTAATAGAATTTGTATTTCAATATATAACTATAATATATAACTATCGCGGTATCTCCAAACTGTCAGTCATACCCAAACTTTTTGAAAAAATTATTTATGATTCTTTATTTTCTGCAATCAGATCACGAATTACACCAAATCAGCATGGTTTTATTAGTGGGCGATCGACAGAATCTAATTTATGCGAATTTTTAGAGTTTGTTCTAGATGCTTTGGACAAAGGTTATCAGGTGGACGCCGTGTATACCGACTTCTCAAAGGCATTTGATAAAATTTCTCACGTATTGTTAATCAACAAGCTTGAGAAGATGGGTATTCACGGCGATTTACTTAGATGGTTAACATCATATCTGCGTGATAGGTCCCAAGCAGTTGCTGTGAAGGGATTTACTTCTAATTTTGTTCCAATTCCATCAGGTGTGCCTCAGGGATCCCATCTAGGACCTTTGCTTTTTAATATATTTATTAATGACGTCATGAGTTGTTTTCATACTTCTAAAGTCTTGCTTTATGCCGATGATACTAAAATATTTACTGTTGTCAAGTCTGTAGGGGATTGTTGGTCGTTTCAAAACGATTTATTAATTTTTTATGAGTTTTGCTCTAGAAATAAGTTAATATTGAATATAGATAAATGTCACACAATAACTTTTTCTCGTAAAAAACAACCATTGAAATATGACTACAAGTTGAACAATATCTGTATTAACCGAGTAACTGAAGTAAGAGATTTGGGGATATATATTGACAGCAAGCTCTCATTTGCATGCCATATCGCCAAGATAACTGCTAAAGCTTACAAAATGCTCGGCTTTGTTCTGCGTCAAAGTAAGGACTTTAATAACATAAACACTTATATTTTGCTGTACAATTCGTTGGTCAAAAGTAATTTGGAATATGCATCTACAGTGTGGAGTCCATTTTATTCAACATATAAAGAGCAAATAGAAAGAATTCAATATAAATTTCTGAATAGATTGAAACATAGATTTAAGGGTCCTTTACCGCAACTTACATCTTTGGAATTGCGACGTGAACACAAAGATCAATTGTTTTTATATAAAATTATTCATAATTATGTCGATTCGCCATTTCTTCTAAGTCGTATATCTTTCAACTGCCCTAGATTGAATGCTCGTTCTAACGCTATTTTCTCAGTTCCTTTTTATAGAACTAATTATGCCATAAATCGATTTCTGGTCAGAGCCTGTAGTACACACAACAATCGTTACTCTCACATTGATCTGTTCAATAGTAGACTTAGTGGATACAAAGCGCTTGTCAGAAAAATGAAATGATGATGTTGTTTTCTTTTATGTTTATTTATTTATCTATTTATTTATTTATTTTTCTCCCTTATAAGCAAATTTAGTGTAATTTTATTTAAATTAATCTTGTTAAACCTGAAACTGTCTTCATTTTGGAATAATTATTTGTGAAAACTGTTTGGCTAGTGTAATAGTTATTGTACTTAATTCATATGATGTAATTTTGTGCTGTTTGTTTTCCTAAATAAATAAAAATAAAAAATAAAATAAAATATGTATAGGATCTTTAGTTTGTTTCATAGTGGTGGACAATAATGTTCATAATTCATTTGGAATCCTGGCAGGGTCGTCATGCAATGGTGAATTTAGGAGGATAAGACTGCCGAAACATTGCCTGTATCGCTAACAGTTAGTTGACTAAAATATTTTGAAAGTCCTCATTGTCTGTTCATCGACAACCATCATATGGATTGATAAAAAAATCCCTGCGGCCAATCCTCAACAGAGATCAGTCAGGTACGCGGGACATATTATAGTGCAGAAGTGTGCGCGCAATACACAGGTGCAATCGCAATTCCTTTACCCTCATAGTCCGGTGAGACGGTAATCCGACATGACCGGAGAGAGATCAGGCGCAGGACCAACAGCTTTACGTGTTTTCCGAGGCACGGGATATCACACCGCCAGCTTCCTGACTCGGAGCTGCGACTGAGTAATTTTTAAGATGGAAAAATCCGGTTCCAATGTTTTTGGGCCGACCGGGGATGCGAACCCTGGACCTCAGCTCAGCTCGCAAATCGTATTCGTAACTCGTACACAATACAACTACGCCACCGAGGCAGTCAAAAATAATAATGAATTGATAAGAGTTCTCTAAGTCATTTTGTAATCACAAGAGAACTTCCAATATCTATATTTGGCGCGTAGCGGACTTGAAACCGTGAAATATTCAGCGGAGCGTGTATTCAGTGCACATTTGCTGGGAATGTGCAATAACTGTGCGGAATAAATCTGAGCTGTTCTTGCTTTGGGCATCAGATTGGCATCGACAATCCGATACTGAGCCCATTTCATGCTTTCAACGTAGACTTGTGAAGTTATTTCGATTGGTTTTAGTATTTTAGAGCGAATTAGATTTAAATTTTTCCCAACATGTTAATCTAGGAAGAAATGGTGAGAGCTAGACGTATCTTTCATTGCGAAAGTTAATGTATCATTATATCTCGAGTCGTTAATTTTTATGTAGAGTAGTTCCATGTTAAGTGATTAATTAGAAATTGTACAATAAACTTAGATGCTACATGTTTATGTTTTTGTTAAGTTTTACAATTAACTTAGATACTACATCTAAGGTTTCGCGCGGATGTTGACAATTTGTTGAAGAGATAAAAAAAAGACGTGTGGCACTCGGAGACTGCCGCGGTAAAGCTACTGCATAGCATTTTTTATCAACTTATGTAATTATATTTTTTTATTTATTTATTTATTTTTCTATTCTCCAAATTTCACTCGTGCCCTAACGCCGTAACTCTAAACAGGCAATTCTAATATTTATAACCTCTTTGAACAGTTATAAAATAAAAACTTTAAAAAATTAAAACTTAGAATTACGTCATCCCGCTACGGGGACATTCTCATCAACTGCGCGTGTTTGACATTTCGATACGTTTCATTGACTGGAACAATTTTTAAATACACGATAAATTCAACCTTTTATCGTTTAACATTCAGCTCATATCCTCTTACATATTGTATTCTTACAAGACTGCAATATTAAATTTACTTATGGAATTTTACACTCTACATTGTTGTGATACAGTTGAAAATAAAATATCACCGCAGTGCCGGTCGGAGTGAGGGGTGTTAGGTTATTTTCGTTACGGAATTTCTGAATTCGGTCTCCACGCTCAAGACCCGCGATAGAAGCTATGCAATAGCTTAAAAAAGCGGCGACAGCCTAGTTGGGAGTGGAACGGACTGCCGAGACGAATGTCCGCAGGTTCAAAACCCAAGGCCACACATCTCTAACTTTAAAAAAAATTATGTGTGTATTTTTGCGAATTATGGCTCGCTTTAACGGCGAAGGAAAATATCGTGAGGAGACCTGCATACTTGAGGAGTTCTCTGAATTTTGAAGGTATATGAAGTCTGCCAACCCGCACTAGGCCAGCGTGGTGGACTAAGGCCTTAACCCTCTCGGTTGTAAAGGAGGCCCGTGCTCACTAGTGTGCAGTATATAATACAGGTCTGGTATGGTATGGCATGAAAAAACGCTATCCCGCGTCAGTTTTTCCACATTGACATGTTTCATTAATTTCAATTGAAATGGGTAAGTAAACTGTTACATTTGTATTCTAATAATAAATTTAATTAAAGTTCAGCTGTTGCTTTGATTTGAATGCAATTTGAACCGCGGTGCCGTGCCGAGCGTAAATAAAGACATTGTATGTCAACAAGACTCGAGGCCGGGAAAAAGCTATTTTGAAGTTAAATTAGTTGAAAGTTTGCGCGTTTCCATTGCTCACTGCTTTAAGCGACGTCGACGCGTAATTTCGGTTGGAGACATCATAGGCGACATTGTCGGCTTGACAAACACATGGAATTGGATTGTTCATAACACTTGTATAAGGAAGTTTGTTTTATATATAGAATCTGTTCAAAACGAATGATGAGCAGTCATTTACAGATTATATTCGCACTAAGCAGTAAGCAGTAAGTATAACGAAAATACTCATTACGGGATGGACCCACGTGCAAATGCTAAAGGTTAATTGAATCATTTTGTTTCACGATAGGTATCTGTGGTCAAAAGGAACTTCAATTTCAAAAATATAAATTAAGAACTAAAAGACGGACAGTTGGCTAGTTTTTCTTTACACTTCTTCATGAAACGATTTTGTGAAGATTTTAAACGAAAGTTGGTTTTCAATGGTTCAGTTACCCTATAGACCAGTGCCGAAGCCTTTAAAATTGGTAAAAAATGAAAAAAAATTACAGTATGATCAAACCCATTAGAAAAGGAGGGGAATATGATCAAAATGAAAGGAAAAATAAATTACGGTCGATCCGAGTTCGGGAAGTGGGAGGGGGTGAGTTTTTAAGGGTAAAAATGGTTCATCTTGATTTCCGGCAAAACTACAAGTCCTATGGAAAAAAGTTAAATGGCAAAGTTGTAGGTAATAAAAAGATCTACAACTTTTGTATTTGCAATTTTTTCACATAACCTCAAAATTTAGGTGAAAAATTCAAAAAACCAAGTTTATGGTTTTTTATTTATATCTTTTTTAAAAAATGATTTTATTCTACGAAATTTGGTGAAAACTTACCTTATTATGTCCCAAATACACTGTAATTTATTTGATTTAAAATATTTATATTTTCGCCTTATTTTAACTTTATGTCGAAAAAGCACCCTAATTTTCAATCGAAAATTCTGACGTCAAAACATCAGCTTTTTTCAAAAAGTTTGGGGACTTTTTGTTCGTTGAAATATCTACTTTCTGATGGTGTAAAAAAAATATACATTACTGTAGGAAATGTTCTCAGAAAATGCAAAAAATTTAAAAGAACTCAAATTCGAAAAAATTTTTTTTATCCTTATGTACAATTTTGAGGTATTTATTAAAATTTACACTTTAATTACTCAAAAAACGTAAGATTTCATGTTTTATTGATAAACGAAAAAATTGCAAATTGAAATATACTTCTATAATTAACAAACAAATAAGTTAATAAAGTTAATATTTAATAAGACATCTACAATATTTTGAAAAAGTTGTAGAATCTTATTTAAATAATATTTGTAGATGTCTATTTATTACTGTTTTAAGATAATTTTTATATCTGAGTGACCTTCGGTAAATTTTAGCCCATTGTAAGTCATTTCATAGAGAAGTGGGGACGGACCTAGGAGGGTCTGGGCCTTACCACATACCTGCTATTTCGTAGCAGCTGTAAAAACAGTTAGCCAGTATTCGAGATACAAGGCAGTGTACAACATCGTTTTTAAAAATACACGTGCAGGCTGAGTTACTCTAAGTGACATACATATACACTCACGCCTGTTATCCCCAAAGGGGTAGGCAGAAGCGTAACTAGTGCACCCACTTTTCGCCGTTATTCCGTCCCATGATGTGATAGGGGGCCAGCCTATCGCCATATCGGGCACAAATTCCAGACTCCGAGCTGATACTGAATAGAAAAACTCAATATCACTTTGCCCGACCCGGGGATCGAACCCGAGACCTCAGCTTTGCAATCGTACTGTAGTACAACTACGCCACCGAGGCAGTCAAAGTTACTCTAAGTGAATTGTGAGAAATTTACTTTATTCAAAAAATCGTTTGGAATCTACATAGCAAGGTAAATACTATCTGTATTTTAATCTATATTAATCAACTTTAAAATAAAAATAGTAATATTTTCTTTCATAAATAGTATGTTTAACGTAACATAACCTAAAAAATTTTTTTTTTCGAATTTGAGTTTTTTTCAGTTTTTTGTATTTTCTGAGAACATTTCCTATGGTAATGTTTTTTTTACACAATCAGAAAGTAGATATTTCAACGAACAAAAAGCCCCCAAACTTTTTGAAAAAAAACTGATGTTTTGACGTCAGAATTTTCGATTGAAAATTAGGGTGCTTTTTTGATATTAAGTTAAAATAAGGCGAAAAAATAAATGTTTTAAATCAAATAAATTACAGTGTATTTGGGACATAATAAGGTGAGTTTTCACCAAATTTCGTAGAATAAAAACATTTTTTGAAAAAGATATAAATAAAAAACCAAAAACTTGGTTTTTTGAATTTTTTACCTAAATTTTGAGGTTATGTGAAAAAATTGCAAATACAAAAGTTGTAGATCTTTTTATTACCTACAACTTTGCCATTTAACTTTTTTCCATAGGACTTGTAGTTTTGCCGGAAATCAAGATGAACCATTTTTACCCTTAAAAACTCACCCCCTCCCACTTCCCGAACTCGGATCGACCGTAATTAATTTTTCCTTTCATTTTGATCATATTCCCCTCCTTTTCTAATGGGTTTCATCCTACTGTAATTTTTTTTGGTTTCAAAAATTATCGACCCTGGTCTACTACTGTTAATTTTCTTTATATTTTCGTAGATATTACATTTAATATACTTGACTCTTAGCGAGAAAAGATGTTTATTGACATTTCGTAGCCTACGTATATAAGTCACTTAATACGCTTAATACGGTCCCTAATATTACAAGACGTCGCTTTGTCAAGGTTTTTCGTATTGCTCTTTGTAGATTTTATCAACCACAATATTAATGTAATATTCAGGTGTTATATCAAAGAGCAGTAGAAGCCGTACAAGTTACGTTGTTATGGCAACGAAAGCGACAGAAATTTAATTACAAACACCGTATCTGGAATGGTATTGGCATATATTACAAGTTTGTACTTTGTAGGCATAGAGCCCGAGTTAGGGGATTCGTTACACGTGTGACTGCTAAGTTGGGTAATTCGAGGTTACAGTTTCATATTAGTTGGATGTATGTTTGTATAGAGCCATCAAACATGTCAATTGTAAGTCAACAAAGCTATTGGAAGTGAGGATACAGTAAAAATATCGTCAGAAAACGTTAAAGAATATCTAGGTATAACTAATGTGCTCAAAACTCGTGGGTGGATATTAACGCTATCTTAAGTTACTTTGGTCATTTTAGAATTAGTAATGCCACTGAGGCAGTTCCTGTTTTCGACATCTAAAAGTAGACTGCTCTCATGATGTAATAAGGCTTGCCCCCTATCAAATGAAACGAAATACGCACGGTGAAAAGTTGGTGCACTAGTTGCGCCTCTGCCGGGGATAAAGGTCGTGAGTGTATGAGTGTGCGTGTACATATATTGTCTCTGAAGCTAAACCTAAACACATACACAAAACTTCATTGCAATAGGTTGGATTTCTCCGATAATTAGCCTGTACAAACATCATGACCATTACTTTAAGATAAGTAGTATAAAAATGAATCAATTTAGTAGCATAAAAGATTCGTGAACACACCTATGTAATTTACCGAAACATTTAACTTGGTCGATGTCTGGTCGGAGTTGCTAAAACAACAAACAGAAACGAATGTGTCGCAGTCATCGTCTGACTCTGCCATCTCTATTCCCGAAATGTTGTTTAGTTGGACACGCGTGCAGTGAAAACTGTACAGTAGTATAGTACAAGCATTCGTGTATACTTTTATTAATCGGCTATGTGATAAAAATTCGTCGATTGATTTACTATGCACATTGATTTACCAAAAAAGGAATATTGGTCTACGTGCAAGTGTCCAAGCTAAAAGAGTTGTAAAACTCTAAAAGAGTTTTAAATCAATTGAGTATGTACAGTTACCAGCATAAGTACCTAGCTGAACAAATTCAAAATTTTAAATTGCCCACATACTTTTGTGTTCTTACTAATCTTTTTGTTCAATTCACAATAATAAATAAAAGAGATTTGCTTTACTTCATACGAAGATTTTTTTTTGCAGTTTAACTAAACGCATATATATAAAGGCGATTTGAAATTTTGGTTTTGTACAGACTGCTGACTGTACTCAATTAATTTTAAACTCTTTTTGCGCTTTTTACCCAGGTGTACAGTAGAGTGTAGCGGTGTAACACACCTACATTTCGCAAGCTATATTAAGTTCTATGTAACAAGGGCCGGCCTATAACCATTTATCGGGCACATTTTCAGACTCAGGGCTGATGCTGAGTAGAACACTCCAATAACACTTTGCACGGCCTGGGATACCGCACACACAATATAACTATGCCGCCGAGGCAGTCAAATCAATTGCAACACAATATAAATTACATTTTCTTCGTATATCACGCTAGCAACAGGAAAAGGATATCGACTTGAACATAGTCCTTATATAATATCTTACAAAATGTTACTAAGGTGAATTACATCAAATATTAAAGTACTGCATGGAATAAAATTAAAACTAGGTAAAAAGATAAGGAATTGAATCCACTTTTTGGATCAGACTATATATAATTTTTTTGGTAAAATACTTTAACCACTTCTTATTTTTAAACCATTGAACACTTCGTTTATCAAAATTTTATGTTACCTTCTACGGTGCTAGTAGCAATCGTAATATAATAATATGGAAATACATACTTGATATATTAAAGGAAACCCCTAGAGGTACTGTGAGGTACGGTGTAAAACAAATGCATATGCTCTACATAATATTAAGGATTCCTTTTCGACATTTACGAACATTTAATTTACTTAAGCGTTCTTTTAAAGTCTAGAATATAGATGTTTTGTTTGTTCGTTATCAAATAATAATATTTTTTTAAATATTTTTTGTTAATGTATAAAATATTACATATTAAATGAAATAAAAAATGTATTTCTGCAATCTTTTCGAATGTGCAGAGTCTATGTACGAATTTGATTCTATTAATTTTATTACAAATATTTTGGAACAAATACAGCTCAATGGTTCCCAAAACCGTCCACTGAGGAACACACTGCAGAAGTTTAATAAAGAGATCCCTGGAATCCCCAGAGCGGCTTGCATAGTTTGTTGACACTGTCTTTGGCGCTCCCTGCAGGTATTCAATATACACGACTGACTTCATGGACTGGTATTCCTTCTCTTCATTTAGTGGAATTGTTAATCAAAGTCGATATTGAGCGACGATTCTGACGATAATGAGTGAGTTCTGTACCGGGAGATAGCATGGAAATGTATATTGAATGTTGGCAATATTGGAACTAGTCACACTTATTTAGTTGATAAAAATGAAAATCATACTAAAACTTAAGTAATGCATGAAATGGATTAACTTACATTATTTTAGTTTAATAAATATTATGCCCAACGCCTCTGCCTGCCTCTGACTGCCTCGGTGGCGTAGTTGTACTATGGTACGACTGCAATGCTGAGGTCTCGGGTTCGATTCCCGGGTCGGGCAAAGTGATATTGAGTTTTTCTATTCAGTATTAGCTCGGAGTCTGGAATTTGTGCCCGATATGGCGATAGGCTCACCCCCTATCACATCATGGGACGGAATGTCGGCGAAAAGTGGGTGCACTAGTTGCGCCTCTGCCTACCCCTTCGGGGATAACAGGCGTGAGTGTATATGTATGCCCAACGCCGGCCTTGGGTATTCAGGCGCCCGGGGCGAAATGTCTTAGCCGCCCATTTTCTAGCGACTTTTGTTATTACTACTGTATCTTTGTAGGCAATATCATAACGTCCATGATGACATTACTAAACAGAGTCTGTGGCGTCCTTCTAACCCCGGAGTTCCCTGGGATGTGGTGCCCCAGGCGACCGCCCTGCCCGGCCGCCTGCCGAAGCCGGCGCTGGTTTTGTAATATGTAAGGATGCTCAAAGGTTCGTAGGTATAATTTATACCTGAAAATAATGATTACAAGCGTCAGCCATTTAATGAACTTTGTTCCTGGAAGTATTTATAAATAAATAAAATAAAAAGTTCGTTACAGCGGCGTTTATCTGCAACAAAACTTATTGCAACGTCTTGGCTTTGAAGCAATAGTTTGCAGCAATATTACATTTTGTAAGTTTAACTCAGATTTTTTTGATTGTAAAAACTGTTATACGTATGTTGACTAGCCCTGAAAATAATATATTCTGTGTACAGAATTTTTGTTCTATGCTGACTGTTCAAGAGACATTGAAGCACATTATCAGATTTTAAAGGAAATTAGGTAGCAATTCCGTAAATGCGACACGAGGGTGTGCATTATTGTGAATAGGTAACTGGAATTGTTATATAATACTATTATAGACTATAGATATATTGGGATTTGTTGTCCTTAATATTCCATAAAAGTTATTTGTAAGACAAATGCCTAAAACAACTAATTTTATTTGCCTATTGTTGATCTAAACTTCAAATAATATTTATAATTCTTTATATCAGTTTTAAAATACAAACTTAAGAAATTAATAACCCATGAAAAAATACAATTAATCATAAGGCAACTAACGCTCAAGTTCATTTGAACCGCGCTACAAAAATACATTTAAAGCTTTCGAAACTAATGAGCCATAACTCTTGTTAACGCAAGATTTATGTACTGTAAGAATAGTGAGGTGAGATAGGCCCCCACTGCGCGGGCTCCGACCGACCACAATATATCAATGTGCGGTGCCTGCGAACTGTGGGTCACGTATGTTTTTCGACATATAGAGTACTAGCTTTTGCCCGCGGCTCCGCCCGCTTTAAAAAGTATTTCCGGGATAAAAGTCCCGCTTTATATTTTACCGGGATAAAACGTAGCCTATGTGTTAATCCAGGACATGATCTACACGTGTGCCAAAATTTCATCGAAATCCGTTCAGTTTTTGCGTGAAAGAGGAACAAACATCCATACACCCAAACATCCAAACATCCAGACATTCTTACAAACTTTCGTCTTTATAATATTAGTAGGATAAATTTCATTGTAACCCCAGTGAGAAGGAAATAGGGTTAACAGTATGGGTCAGTTTAGTTTGAAAGCAAGGTCCATGATAAAGGTTATTATCGATAGTGCTTTCTCCTGTTATCTTTGCCCATATTCCATTATTAACACAGGAAGCTGGTCAAAATTATAATGTTATATTTTTAGTTTGAATTTCAGCACCAATGCCAATTTTCTGATTTAACAATTAAGTCCATAAATAACAATGTTGAATTAAGAAATAAGGCGCCGCATCGTGTTGTTTTTTATTCCTAGAATTATTCTTTGCGTTGTTATTATGAATGCGGTCAGCGGTAAATTAAACCGAGTAAAGCTTCCAATAAGTGAAATTAAAGCAACAAATTAGAAACTGAACAAAATAATGTATGTAACGTTTGTATGTATCTGATTGAGACCTATTGTAGGTATTTCGACCCTACATTATGGAGTGTATCGCGGTGATTTATAACTTTACAACGAACGAGGATCCGATTGAGATTCGTTGGAATCCTGCTAAATATCTTGAAATCGAAATCCCAAACCTCGGCAGTGGAAATAGCGTTCGATGTTCTTTTATTTACCAAGGTGCTTTACAAAGTTGTTCAGTAGATTGTGTAAGGAATACTCTTGTTTATATAAAACATGATATTATTAGAACAAAGCAAAGTTGTGTGGGTTTTTTATTTTTCATGTTTGCGTGGTATAACATTTTATAGAACATTTCTCGTTACCTACCTATAATCTTATCATACTTTTATAACGATTTATTTAAAATAATCATTTTATTCCCCGCACAATTTTCCACCCAAAGCCTATCTAGTTCATTGCTACTTAGACCGTTTTTTTTTTGGATTTGTAACAGTATCGAGCATAAATTAATCTTATTTTACTTCTATCGGCCTATATTTCACTCCAATGGGGGTTGATACAACAGACTATTTCTAGCTTGGCATAGGAAGAATTCGGTTTAGTTTTTTCTTTTGCCGCTCCGGTAAGCCTTATTTATTAAATACTAGCTTTTGCCCGCGGCTCCGCCCGCCTTAAAAAGTTTTTCCGGGATAAAAGTCCGGCTTTATATTTTCCCGGGATAAAAAGTAGCCTATGTGTTAATCCAGGACATGATCTACCCGTGTACCAAATTTCATCGAAATCCGTTCAGTAGTTTTTGCGTGAAAGAGTAACAAACATCCATACATCCAAACATCCATACATCCAAACATCCATACATTCTTACAAACTTTCGCTTTTATAATATTAGTAGGATATAACAAACATGTATAAATTTTTTAATTATTGTGCGTGGAATGAAGGTCAACTTTTCAAGACTTATTGAACAGTCGAAACAACAACCAACCCTACTTGAGTTATTCATTCATTTATTTACGAGTGGTAGGTACGATAAGAACATTAGCCGCCTTTACTAATAATCTATAGGTACCAATAAAAGCTGAAGAGTTTGTTTGGTTGAACGCGCTAATGTCAGGAACTACTGAACCGATTTTGAAAGTTCATTGACTAATAGGAAACCACATTACTCCTGTCCTAGGCTACTTTTATACCGAAAAATTATATCACGCGGGCGGAGCCGCGAGCAATAGTAGTCGTTGTATACATCTGTGATAGTTATTTAGTGTTTTGTCTCACCACGGTGAGTGACATTTTACGTCAGAGGAAGCAAGACAAAACGTTGTATTACTATGACAAACGTATACACTATACCACGTTTATTAGTAGGTAAGTTCTTTAGCGGTAACTGAAAACCAGTGCTACGTTTTGGTTGTCTTAACACAGCTTATGCTGAGATGATCACCTACTTGCCACGGCTTTGGACGTGGAATGGTTTTAAGTACTTTATTTTTTATTTTCTTTTTATATATACAATGTGTATCGCTACAATAAACTATTCTTTCTTTCTTTATAAACATCCCATTATCATCATGCACTGTTTTTTAAGATTTTGGTTTCAATTCCTAGATTTGACAACCACATTATAAATTTTATTTAAAACACAACCGCGTTGCTTGGGTTTGAAAGTGCAAGATCTGGCGATAGGCTTGTCCACTATGAGATTTTGCTTCCGAAATAATAATTTTCCTTGAGAGGTTTATACTCGGGAGTAATAATCTCAAGTTTTTGGCAAGATCGGTTAACTCAACTGCCGCGTAGAGTTCACTTCATTTTGAGGAAATGAGACTATAAAAATATAACGTATGAAACCATATAACGCTTGCTTATCTAGCTAAAGGTGTAAAAATTTAAAAGATGTATTTTAGCGCTTCAAATAATATATTTTATGCCGAACTCCGTGTGCCAGGTAATCTCTCCCATGCTGATATTATCGATTGTGAAGAAGGAAATATGGATGGACTTGTTTCTCCAAATTTTTTTCGGGTTTAAGAAGATTTTTATGAATTGTACAAGAGTGTTGTGGATGGTTTAGTTTGAGGTACCCGTTTGATGCAACAGAAGTAAGGTAAACTATATAAGCCATAACGATGTACTCTAAATGTACTCTTTTTGTTTTCGTCATGGGTTTATTAAGAAAGAAATATAAAAAAAATCAATAACAAGAAAATATAATGCGTTATTCAACAATTAAAAAAAATCCCTTCAGAAAATCATTGCAACGAAAAATATATGTTTTAATTATACACATTTTAAAACCATAAGCCCCACTTTAGACGGTTGAAAACACCAACAAAGGCGTTAAAGCCGTTTACAGTCTCTTCTCGGCGTGTTTTGTAATCCTTGCGGACGTGGTCGGCCTTCCTGAACACAAATTGGATAAAGGGTATAGGTATATTATCGGTCAGGCAGATTTCCGCCTACGTGATCAGGTGGCGCAATGAATATACTGCTCCATGTTAAGAGGTTTTCTGTGTAAGCGCGTACTTGGTTATTCTTATACGGTTTTATGGTTTAATAATTGTAAAAATAATTGTAGACGAATGATGTTGTTTTTAAGAAAATTGATCAGTACACCTAGCACGAATTTGCGCATTACCGTATAGTATTCGTTTCGAGTAAGTTAACGCATTCGACGTTGCCATGCGTCAAAGAAGAGACGCGTGTTGCCGTTCTCAATACATTTTGTCATTTTAAAGTTTACACGCGCGCAATGGTCGCGCGATCATATTTTAAAAGCTTTTATTTAACTTGCGATGTATGTATGCATGTCTGTATGTAATTATGTATGTTCGGGTGGAATTTTGCAAGTCAATTTTGAAGTAGTTACCCTCAACCGATTGTGTTAAAATTTTGTCTACACATTCAGTTTGGGTGAGAATGCATTGTTAGCTAAGTGACGTCATTTGAATCTAATATGGCGGACGGTTAAAGATGATGAACTAATTATTTTTTATGCACGTTTGTTGTGTTTGGGTATCAAATGAAAGGGTCTGCGAGGAAAAATCAAAAAAATAAAATGATTTCTCTCTAAATCCAATATGGCGGACGGCCCAAGATAGCGGACTAGACATTTTTTACGCACTACCATAATATAGGTATAAAATGAAAGCGCTTGCTGAATATAACTCGAAAAATAACTAAAAAGTAACAAATAAATTAAAGGGATTTTTTTTAAAAGGACAAGCTTTTATTGAATCAAAGTTTGATTCAAATTAAAGTATTTTTCTTTTCTTTTTAGAGCATTTAAATAAAATCTTATTTCTTTTTTTAAATATTTACTCTTTATTAGTTCCAAATACGCTCACCATTGCGCTCTTCAAATTCCCATACAAAAATGTACCAAGTCGAATTACATTAACTATAGTACTTACGGTAGCGCGTAAACTCGTGCTAAAAGTACAGATGTGCAATAATTTCCACTTCAGTTTAGTTTGGAATGGAGTTTGTATATTAAACATCTTGAAAAGAAGCGTCGAAGAGTGTAAAACGATAATAAAAGGTAGTTCCATTCAGGTTAACGTTACGAACAGTTTTATGTCTAAAATTTTCTTTATTGTAAAAATTTTTGTTTCACGTAGATTTTTACGAGAGTTATAATAATTTGTTTTTATAATAACAAAACTTGTTCATTCGAAGAATAATATCGTTGTTTAACATCGACTTAGGAGAAATTTATGCAAAAGTGATTATTCTTTAGCACCGTTATAAACTTTTAGCTGTTAAAGTAATTGTGTTAATTTATTACTTTTTTAATAGATTACTGCAAATTTGTGGCCACATATATTGTATTAAAATCTTTAGTACTGAATTTAGTTTTTACCGCGTATCAGTATTTAAGTAATCTAATTTAGAATTTATAAATTTACCAGACTTCTGTTCGCGGTTTCGCCCGCGTGAATGAGTTTTTCTGGGATAAAAGTCCCGCTTTATATTTCCCCGGGATAAATCCTACTAATATTATAAAGGCGAAAGTTTATAAGAATGTATGGATGTTTGGATGTTTGGATGTATGGATGTAAGGATGTTTGTTCCTCTTTCACGCAAAAACTACTGAACGGATTTCGATGAAATTTGGCACACGGGTAGATCATATCCTGGATTAACACATAGGCTACTTTTTATCCCGGGAAAATATAAACCGGGACTATTATCCCGGAAAAACTTTTTAATGCGGGCGGAGCCGCTGGTAAAAGCTAGTATTTCCATACTACGCTGACTTGCCTAACTACTTACTAGTAGGAATCGTCTAAAAAGCTTTTATCTAAATTATTTAATTTGTTCGAATGCACCGCAACTACTGGCAGATTTCGAAAATAATTTCACCAACGGGAAACCAAAATTTTCAAGTACTTACTGTATGTCCCATTTAGTTTCGGGAATAGATATAAAGAGAGGTGGAGCGGCGAACAAAAGCTAGTATTAATTGTATTGATGATTTTAAAAGTATTTTACAACAGGAATGAACTTGGCTAACTGTGGGTAGCTTTTTAATAACTCTAAAGCAATAGTTAACCGATCACGTACGCAACTAAGTACTAGGCAAGTACATTCAAGTAAGATGGTCTTAAGTGACAAATTATTTGTTGTGATCCATTGTACTAAATACTAACAACGAACAAATGTAATGGCGTTTGCTGTTTGCACCACTTGTCTTGTTGATTATATTTTTTGTTGTTACGTACTTGGATTTGCTACAAAACTTTGGTCATTTCTACATACATATATACATATACACTCACGCCTGTTATCCCCGAAGGGGTAGGCAGAGACGCAACTAGTGCACCCACTTTTCGCCATTATTCCGTCCCATGATGTAATAGGGGGCGAGCCTATCGCCATATCGGGCACAAATTACAGACTCCGAGCTGATACTGAATAGAAAAACTCAATATCCTTGCCCGACCCGGGGATCGAACCCGAGACCTCAGCTTTGCAGTCGTACTGTAATACAACTACGCCACCGAGGCAGTCATTACTAATTAATACTAAGTCTGGAATTTGTGCCGGATATGGCGATAGACTCGCCTCCTACTACATCATTGATCATGGGACGGAATACGCACGGCGAAAAGTGAGAGCTAGTTGGACCTCTGTCTACCCCTTCGGGGATAAAAGGCTTGTGTGTATATTTAATATCGAGACACGCGGCAGCGTGTCAAGCCAAGCAAAAAAAAAAAAAAATTGTAAAAGCTGCCTAGTGTAGTTTCACCCGAACCATTTGGAGCGAATTTGACGCCTCTATAAATCTATTTAACGTAAATACCTGAGATTTGGTTTATATATTAAACCCCCTCTAGTTAATCAGAATCCCAAATTCCATAAATATAGCTCAAACGGTCATTGAGATACTATCATCTAAAAATCGGCATTTTTATCACTGATTGACATATAGATCAAAAACCTAACCCACTTCCAGATGACCTAGAAAGTTGAAATTTGGTGTCCAGATAGGTAATTGTATGTATACAAAGGAAAAAATCTGAAAACAATATTTTTTTAAGATTTGAAACATTTTCCAAGCAATCGGAAAATCTGCATACTATATATAAATTATCTTTAGAATCATGGACGTTTAGGCGTACACGTCCATTGATGCTTTATTTTAATTTAAATACTATTTACCTTGATCCATTAATTACGTTCCCTCCGTATTAGGCCACCACTTGTGCTTGAATCCTACTAATATTATAAAGGCGAAAATTTGTAAGAATATATGGATGTTTGGATGTATGGATGTATGGATGTATGGATGTATGGATGTAAGGATGTTTGTTCCTCTTTCACGCAAAAACTACTGAACGGATTTCGATGAAATTTGGCACACGGGTAGATCATGTCCTGGATTAACACATAGGCTACTTTTTATCCCGGTAAAATATAAACCAGGACTTTTATCCCGGAAAAACTTTTTAATGCGGGCGGAGCCGCGGGCAAAAGCTAGTTTTTCTATAAATTTTCTTACTTTAGAGAGCGGTTGTGGGATACGGCAGTATGTTCCTATAGATACGTTATAGGCATCAGCAACTCGTGCCCACTGTTCAGTCTTTTATATTACATATTCACTTCTGTTTCGAGCTCAAATTAAAAACTACAATGTTTATTTACATCTTATGACGTTTATTATTTTGACATGAGATGACATTGGACGTTCTATCATACTTGCGAATCATAGAGTTTAAGTAATTATTAACATAGAGGTTTTTATACCCAGAGGATTTCATCGCGTGCACATAGCAGAACGATGAAGCGGTTTACGGATTTTAATACATTGTTTATTTTCTTTCTAAAATAAGTAACTTCATAAATATTGATCAAAGATAACTTCTTACGTAATTGTTTTAATTACTTAACTCAATATTTTAATAAATAATATCTTTACAAAAAGTAATGATATCCCATCAAAAACATAAATGTGAAATGTGGAAGCCAAGTCTAAGAATAAGAATATGCGTGCTGGTCGACTTCATCGACAAAAGAATTGAAATCTTAATGGTTGCCAAGCCCTGAGTTTTGATGGGATAGATATTAGTAGAGCATAGTTCGCAGGAAATGACATACACCTCTTGATAGTTTACTCTGAAGTTACATTGAAAATTGGATATCCACCTGAATGGATTGGTAAAATCGATAGGTTTCAAAGGGGTTTATTACACACACATACGTCTTCTGTCGCGCTAATATGCGAGAGATTCAAGGTTTTAATATATCCCGATGGATTTGATGAGACATGTGACACGCGCCACTTATGAGCATAGTCTACTTAGTCACGGCGCGGCGGCCGAGAGTTCAATAACCCCTCTAGAGAAAGCATTTGTATGATAGACGAGTATTTGTCTGGAGTACGCGTTAATAAAACGCCTCTATTGCAGTTTGCAAAATGTGTATTGAAGTGCTCTATGAATAAGTAATTTGTATACTTCTTGCGAGGTGTGACTGCATTCATTAAAGTTTTAGATGTTCAAAGAGAAATATTTAGCGTCAATGTTTTTGGGATTTGAAGGTCATTACATAAATTATAATTACTGGAATAAACAAGGCCTACTTTGAAAGATTTGCATAGTAAAGTTTTATAATTCGGTTTAAAGTTTTTACAATACGGATCCAAGCATTAGCTCTGCCAATTGTTATGCAGTGAACGTCCACTGCTGCCGAAGGCGGATTAGTTGGAGCTGTTTGTTTTCTTTTTATGAGGATCATTTGACTTTAAATTATCCTTGTTATCGGCGTAGGATTAGCCACTGGGAGCGGAAGTGGCTGATTCTTGAATAGAAGGAATTGAACTTTGTTTATTTATCCTTCGCAGGATGATTTGTTAATTGATATTTTTTTATTGTTAATTTGTTATTGTCTACCTGGTCATGACTTGTCATAAGTGCTTTCTTATAAGCCTGCTCGATTAATAAAGATTTTATTTTATTTTTATTTCTAATGCCGTGAAGATTTAAAAAGTATGTCAAGTGTTCACTTTCTTGTGGACGAATTGTCTATTTCAGGTTTTAGTTTATCCATTACGATGGTTATGTATAGTACGTATTGTGTAGATAAATATGCGGTTTGGATTTTGGCATAACCCCTGTATATCATATTATGTTCCACGTAGTGCACATATACTTATGTTACAGTGTCACACAACCGACTGCGCAAGTTTTGCGAATAAATTTCACGCGGATTTTTGCGCAGTGCGGGCTTATATTTAGCGTCCGCGTATTATTTATTTGTGACGCGCTAATGCAGTGTCAGTCTCCCTCGTATTCAAATGCACTTTGGTAGAAATAAAGCTTATGATATTTCAAAATATTTATTTTAATTGGATAATAACTGTTTTAATACCTCTTAATATTATAACAAGCAAATTGACTTTATTCAAGTTCTTAGGTAAGTTACGATACTAATTACCAAGTAAATTACTGTTATTATTTTGATCTACTTTTTCTCATAAAAACTTAGTACCAAACCCGTAATTAACATTTATAGTGTATCGGAATGTTAATTACAAAATGCCTTCTAATAACTTCTCTTAAGGCTTCATAATTTTTGTGGTTCGAACGTGTGTAGACGAGATACACTTCATAGACTTAACCCTGAGACCTTAGTACAATATCCGATAATGTCCTTAAAAACTAGGCGATTGTTAAAAGATTTTTGTAAATACGTGTACTTGGCCGGCGTAGGTAACTGTTGGTACGAAGACATATATGAAGAGACCACTATTTACAAAATGTACAGTGTAATTTCTTTCTCTGTTTACACCACGATGATTTTCCTCGAAAACCTTGCGGCGTTGTTTGGAAATTTTCCCGAAGTGGAGAAAAATTCGGCGGTTATGTTTTCCGCCATACATAACATCGTTCTTGCCAAGATGTTCCTCTTATTGTATCATAAAAAATCTATAAGAAAATTAAATTGTGAGATGGCAACAGTGGGCGAAAGCTTTGAGGAGGACTTTATTATGAGACGTCAGTACAGGAAAGTTAAACTCGGTATAATCCTGTATATAATTTCTGTTTACTTGTCGCTTATTGCTTATGGCGTCGAGAGCACAAGGAGAGCAATTATAGAAGGTGAGATTGCTTTTTTCATTCACTTTACGGCATTCAGGCCTAACGTCTCTCAGATTAACCCAATTTGGCGAAAACGTAGAGGCTATTTTTAATGGAAAATATTCTGGTATCTACGTAAATGAGTTCCTTAAGGATATTTAATTGAATTCAGAAGAAGAATAAAATTTACTAGACGCCTTATAGGGTGCGTTGGGGTAAAACCGGATAACGGGGTAATTCCGTTATTTTAAGATTTTGCTAAATTGTGATTAGAACTAATACAATGACACAATTGTGGTAAATAAAATAATAGCACTACGGGCTTTATTATCGTCGTATCGTATATATTGTATTACGTATCAGGAACTATTGTCGGCTTTAACACTAATCTTGAAACGACGGGATTGCCCCGTGATCTGGTATTACGCCAATGCAAGCTACATAACATAATGTATTTACTTACTCTGAGAACTGTAAGCTTCGATCCCTAAAAGACCGGAGTAATCAATCACCTTTTGGAGTTTGTCGTTTTAACCAAGTTAGATGTGTTAATATATCACTGAAACAAGGTATGTTGTTCCTTTTAGATTAATTTATATTATCAATCTAGGTGCCCCATTCTACACAGTGGTGACATATCTGCCAGTTTACGACAGCACTACCGTCTTCGCATCATTCCTCCGAATATTCTTCTATATAACCTGGTTGTACATGATGCTGCCAATGATGTCAGCAGACTGCATGCCGATCACGCACCTTATCGTGATGACATACAAGTTTATCACGCTGTGTCATCACTACCACAGAATAAGGACGGAGTTTGATAGGAATGTTTTGATGCTGGGCGTGAAAGAAGCCACTGTGAGATTAAAGGCTGGTTGCTTGGAAGGTATAAAGATGCACCAGAAGTTGATGGTGTAAGTAAACATGATAAAAGATTAGAGAAAGTAGATGTACAATATTCAATAGGAGTAGCAGATAATTGTGAGTAGACTAACACTGACGTACCAATTGAAATTATGAGATAGAACTCACGGATAATTTCAGGAGTCATTAGTGAGAGAGTGTTAGCCTGATTATTAAGCCGATTTCAGGTTCTTTGTTTTAAGTTTATAAAGCATAATTTGAACGAGATTGTATTTTTTCTGCATAAGGCGATAGTTTCCCAATCAAACTGTGAAATGAATATGTTGCAGTTAAAACCCGTTCTCAGTTACAACGCGTTTTCTCTAGTTAAAACTAGTTTTCACTAAATGCCTTTGTTACTACTAGAATTCCCTAGTTATAACTAGAGTTTACTGTTTCATATATTTATACTTTAGATAAAACTAGTTCTCATTCTGAACCTTAGTTAATTCTGGTACTAATACTAATTGTATAAGAAAAACTTGTTGGTAACTTAACCTAACCTGACCTATCATATATAAAATCCTTTAGCCTGGATAGGAGGGACAGAAAAAAACCTAACCTAACGTACTTATTGGAATATTATTAACAACATAGGTATGAGCGCGGGTGGCTAGACCTCAACCAATCATGAAGCTGATAAAGCACGACGAACTTTGACCTCGGTTGAAACAGTTTTATTGAATCTTTACGACAAACGTGTTTTGTCTAATTCGAACTAGTTTTCACTGATATTCATTTTTACCAGCAGTTAATTCTAGTTGTAAGAAAGGCATTTAGTTAAAACTAGTTTTAACTAGTGACAACGCGCTGTAACTATGAACGGGTTTCAACTATATCAGATATACCGTGGCCGAAATGCGAATTTATCTACTGACCTTTTGACTTCAGAGGTCATGCAAGAGGCCACTTTAAATACATATGAAATCTTTATTTACAGCCCATAACATTTATACAACAAATATTATCATTTACAATAAGTACAAAGGTAGAAAATATTCTAGCAGAATAATATTTTCCTTTTATTGACGAATCATGAATACCAATAGGATATTTTTCAATATTCCGCCCTTTGTTTAGTTTGGCTGACGAGATACATCGTGTTTTCGGAATAATAATGACACTTCAGGTGTGCGAAAGTTCAGCAGTCGCCGTTTTGCTGTTGCTGCGTTTAGCGGTACGTAAAAACTCCTAAGGCACCGCGCAGACGTTATCAACTTGCCAAGAAACATTACTAACAAAAAAAAATATGTTGCTAAAGTTGAAGCAACAAATGTATAGTATTGTCTATGCGTAGCATATCTGTAGCTATGTATGCGTGTTATTCGATATGTGTACAGAGTGTATGCGATAGAGAAAGACACAAACTCCTTTCATAATATATTTTATAATACTAAAGCAGAAGGAAATAAGTGTTGCTGTTGATCATGTAGTTCTTTTTATAACATTAATGTTATACCTATTAGAAAATAGTATTTCCGCACATAATATCATCTGACTTATATCTTTGCCTGATATATATCTTTATATATTTATATCTTTGACTACTTTTATCCCAGGAATGAACTCGGGTGACGCTTCAGCAATACCTAGTTTATCACACGCATACACTCATATCACGTGTCACATTAAAAGTAATTAATTAATACGATACTGCAGGAAATAAATTAATATTCGCGCGTTTTGTTACAGCTCTCACCTCATTTGGATTTGACAAATGCGTTCATGACATACACTTTCGTCGGTTCATTATTTTTGTTGCTTGCATTGAATTTATGGAACGCTGGGGAAATTACCTATCAGGTATAGCGAAGGAATGTTCATAATAAATTATGTATAAAAAATATGTAATGTCCAAAAATGTGTTACACAGGGGAAAATGGGTTCAAATTGTTACATTTTGTGAATTATGTGGATAAAAAAAACGTCTTTAATAAAACGGGAAAGCAAGTCTTGATGAAGACCGCGGGTTCAAACTCCCTACAACACTACTACATCCGAAAGTGCGAATATCCTAATGACTCTAAATAATAAGAGGAGCTCTGGCTATAACCGATGTCATGCAATGTGGAGCTAATACTATGGAACTCGTTATATTCGTATAAAATAGCTCTAGGAATCATCTTTTTTGTTTTAGGCATCTCTTCTATCAAATGCGATGTTCTACTGCGGATGGCATCTATGCGATATGGAAAAGGAATCAGATCGTGATATTAGGAGATTAGTGTTGATCGGATGTGCACAAGCGCAGAAGCCTTTGGTACTTAAAGCTTTTGGCGTACAAGATCTGTCATATGAAACCTTTGTTTCGGTAAATTAGATATTGTTATATTTTTAAAATTACAGAAAGAATGATTATAAGTTGAATAAGTATGGATGTACACACATAATATAATGTAATGTTGAATTGATTGTAGACGTGTTGTTTGTTTTAGTTACTTTATTAGACTGCTTGCAACTGACTTTCAATACATCTTACATCTACTTATATACTAGACACACACACCACACTACAATAATTTTATCGGCGTAACTCTTATAAGTCTTGATTGATTGATTGTTGTAAGCTGCATATAAAAATTTTCATAATATCTGTAGTCTGTATCAAAATACCTCACTATGTTTTTGAATAACTTGTTACAAAGTCAACAAAAGAAAAAGTTTATTTTTTGTTTTAGACAATGAAAAAATCCGTTTTTTACTTTTAGCACGAGAGCTCTCGTAGACATTTTATTATGAGTAGAGTATTCATAATAAAATGTCTTTGTTTGTAATGCACATTTTAATTAACATTGTATAATTTCAGGTAGCAAGAATGACTTATTCAGTTTTCGCTGTATTTTACCAACGCGGTGAGTAAATATGTGTAGACCGGTCTGGTAAGGCTCAGCACCGTAATAAATTGAAGAAATTTAGAAGCAAACAATGTTGGAGGTTGTTTTTAAGATATTACATGTATGTACAGTCAGCCACACAAGTAGTTGAACAAATTCAAAATTTCAAATCGTGTTAAGTAAAAATATACTTTTTGTTTTATGTGAAGTAAAGTTAATTCCCTTTATTTTATTTTTGTTGAGAGCAAAGGAAAATTGGTAGGTATACAAAAGTGCAGAGGCGATTTAAAGTTTTGAATTTGTTCAGCTGCTGTACATTGAAGCAGTTTAGAAAAATAAAGAAGAACTCTGTATGTAAAATACTGATTATTATTAACGAGTTTTACCGAATCAATAAACATTTATGATTATCCAATGTCATCGCTATTACATGGTAACCATCAAAACTATAATCGTAAGATAAAACATTTTTAGTTATTATTGTTGGATATATATAAATATTGTTCGCAGACCTACCAAGTATAAATATAACATTTCATCAAAATCGGTTCAGCCGTTTCGGAGGAGTATGGTAACAAACACTGTGACACGACTTTTATATATAAAAGATAGAAATACATTAAAAGCCAATTTGGCTTTTGATTCTCACTAATATTTCAAACGGTCCGACTCTGCACTACTTCTATTCCCAATTGTGCGAACTAAGTTGCAAACGATAGCTATTACCTAATTAATCTACCGTAGAAAGGTAGAATTTCAGGGGCAAAACCTTACGATCTAAGTATATTTTGTAAAGAGTGTTTTCCATTCATTATAATCGTTCGAAAATTGCAAATTGAAAAATCTGCAGTTGAGTGACGTTTATTTTATTAACAAAGTTTCGTGGGCATCAGCTGTCGATAACTTTACCTTTGTGAGGACTCTACATTTCTGTAATGTATTTATGTCTATGTTTATTCGAAAATTATAATATTATGCAGAATATAGCTTTGTGGTAGATGAAGATGCGAGACAATTTTAATGTTAAAAATAACCAATTACCTTTCGAGGACGACTAAATGTCACCAGCAGTAGTTGAACAAATTCAAAATTTCAATTTGCATCATACTTTTGTGTTCTTACCAATCTTTTTTTTCACACACACATACACTCACGCCTGTTATCCCCGAAGGGGTAGGCAGAGGCGCAACTAGTGCACCCACTTTTCGCCGTAATTCCGTCCCATGATATGATAGGGGGCGAGCCTATCGCCATATCGGGCACAAATTCCAAACTCCGAGCTGATACTGAATAGAAAAACTCAATATCACTTTGCCCGACCCGGGATTCGAACCCGAGACCTCAGCATTGTAGTCGTACCATAATACAACTACGCCACCGAGGCAGTCTTTTTTTCACTTCACAAAAATAAAATAAAAGAGATTTGCTTTACTTCACACGAACATTTTTTTTTCAGTTTAACTTAACGCGTATATAGGCGATTTGAAATTTAGATTTTGTACAGATATTTATGCTACTGACTGTACATCCAAATGTTCTATGATTATGATGGTTGTGACACGAAGCTACAATCAAATGTACTGCACTATCAAATAGAGTATTTAAATGAATGCATGGAAACAATTGACAAAGACTCACAGTAAATTGAACGATACTGAACAATTTTTTCATCTCTATCTGTATTTAATATGAAATGAAAAAAGAAACTTTATTAAATTGAAGTTAATAAAATAATATTGTCCATAACATCTGTTAAAAATTACAATATCTACGAATATTTTAAATGTCACAGATTTTTCACACCAGATGGGTAGCGAGCAACTTTTAATTTCGATGCACAGACATTTTATTTTACAAATTACCAGTAATTTAAATAGTATGAAATAACGTTCCAAATTTAAATTGAATGAACTGCGACCATGGCTTCATACTACACTGCGCATTGATGTATGGTTTTTTTTACATCATATCCCTGCGATGTATTTTTGGAGATATGACTTGTGAAATGCCATTGTACAAGGTTGTGTTTGTTCTATTTTAAATTATAAATACTCGTTTAAACAACCATCAACAGAGGCTACCCTGTGAAGACGTGGGAACTACGGTCTTGTAACAATATAACGAAAGCTGGAATCAATACATTATAAACGCTGTTAATAAAGCTCTATGAGACGTCGTAAATTAACAGAGACAACGGAAATTTAATATGACCGGTAAAGATGTAATTTTACGTTCAAGTTTTGAATAGATGGCTAAGTTGGGCTCATTGGAAACTCAATGTTAGGTGGAAGGGTTACGGAGTGCCGTTCTCCTAAATCAATATGCGAGAATAATACCATTCAGGTAACTTGCCGTATAAATTAAAATTAAAACTCATTGTTATTTGTTGAAAGGGTTTAATACAGATTTTTGTATGGAAATTAAGCCATAATGCCAGCTCCGAACGGTTAATTTTTATTTGATCTTGCGAGGTTATGTTTCATAAACGAATATGCTTATTGTATACATAAATATTTATATCTTTGAGGATTGTGAAATTCCTTTAAAAACTCGCAAAATATGACAAAATTGTGTAATCATATGACCAATCTTACGCATAGGGCTTCTATCTATTTTATTAGATTTTCAGTTGATACCTTATACACTCACGCCTGTTATCCCCGAAGGGGTAGGCAGAGGCGCAACTAGTGCACCCACTTTTCGCAATTTTTCCGTCCCATGATGTGATAGGGGGCAAGCCTATCGCCATATCGGGCACAAATTCCAGACTCCGGCCTGATACTGAATAGAAAAACTCAATACCACTTTGCCCGACCCGGGGATCGAACCCGAGACCTCAGTTTTGCAGTCGTACTGTAATACAACTACGCCACCGAGGCAGTCCTATATCACAGCATCTACTGAACACTAAGTGATTATGAATAAAACCTTATGTTTTTCATAATGAAGTCTAGTGATATGCAATGTTTAACATAATATATTCTAAATGATTAATGTGACACTTTTATAATCAACCACAGATAAACAATCACGTAACCAGTAAATATTAGAATCGATTAGCCACAGGTGTGTGTTTTCTCCATAATAAAGTAACACAATATTTTTCTATCCTAAAAGGTCCTTAGTTATTGTTCACCATAAATACGTTTTCAGTTAAGGTAAGGCCCCTTTAATGAGAAGAATTAGCGAACGAGATTTAGCGTCGGTTCCTCAATAAAAATAAATTCCTTCATTCTCATTTAGCCGGTAACTAATTACCCACTCAGGTAAGTTATCCGTGTTTTGTTCGCTTTATCCGGATTATTTTTCATCGAAATAGATTAAAACTTCATTATATTGTTATATGGAACGTCAACAGAGGCTATCCTCCGTCTGTCTGAGTCGTGTTCTGAAATATTTCGGACACATAGCCCGAAGGAAACCAGACAACTTGGAGAAGTTGGTGCTCACCGGCAAGCTCGAAGGCAAGCGACCAAGAGGGCGTAGACCGCAGCGCTGGTCAGACCAGGTCGCCAACTCCTTGAATATGCCAATGAGCGTAGCCATGCACCAAGCCGAAGATCGCGCCTCGTGGAGAAGATTGCTGAATGACGTTGGACGGGATCACGATCCTCAGTAATGAGGGGCCGACTGAAGAGAGAGATATTGTTATAACTAGCTGTATTATTTATTATTGAAGAATAATTAATTTTATACAGTGAAACTTGGTTAAGGGCCCTGGATATGTGAGAAACCTCTGCTACTGATGATTACAATGCGATCCCGGCACTTCCGCGTGCCTCTGTTACTGAGAATTTTAAACCTTGTTAATTGAGATTTGATTACTAAGATTTTTCGAAGTTTACTTCTATGATTGGGACTTGGTAGCAGTGCTGGATTAGCCCATAAGCAAATTAAGCAATTGCTTAGGGCATCACGTCTTGGGGGGCACCAGAAACAGCATAAAAAAATGCTAGCACATAAAAGTAACGCTGTTTGAAAAGCCACGCGATTAAAGACTGATGTTAGTTTACTTATGGGAGGGGGGCCCCACAGGCGTGAATTGCTTAGGGCATCAAGTTGTCTTAATCAGGCACTGCTTGGTAGCTCAGTAGCCTTTATAAGTAAAGAAAGAAGAAAGAAGAAAGAAAAGTAATTTATTAGTCACGGACAGACATGCATAGGACAAACAAGCCCAAAAAAATAAAATAAAAAGAATAACATCCCAAAAAACTTGAGAGGTGTCCAGGGACACCCGAATGGAACGAAGTTCTTTTCGATTAATTAGTGAAGATATTGTAATAATTTTTTTACATTTGTTTTAAATTTTGTACAATAAAAATTTCGAATGTCACTTTTACGGCCAGTTCTTTATTGTTACTGGCTTGTTTCACAGGGCAAGTATAAAAGTGTCGTTACAACTTTTCGTAAGATTTTTTTCCGTCTAGCTTCCTTTCACCACGCGCGATAACGAACTTCGTTCCAACAAGTACAAAACTTACAAGTACTTACTACTAAGAAAAAATAAAAATAAAAAAAACAAAAAGGACAAAGAATCTGCCATTAAAATAAAACGGACTTATGCTACTGCATGTCAAGGCCGTGACAGGTAGGTGAGCACTCAGCATGATGCTGTGCCGTGGCGCATACCGCGGCACAACGCTGGTTTTCAGTGCTCACCTTAAGTGACGTGCGAACGCTAGCAAGCCTCAATAATATTTGTTCATAGCGGCCGGCACAGTGGTCGTGCTCGGACGCTTATATCATTAGCAAGACGTTAAACATAAAGTTGAATAATAAAAGCGTATTAAAAATATGAAATAATTATAAAACAAATTGTACGTAGAAAAAGAAAACCTGAAAAGGGACCAGTGTACTGTGAGATTACGTGGGAAGGATCGTTACTGATTCCATACACCACATCTACTTGTATATTACGGTTACATTGCATCATCATTCGTCTTATGCAATATATACCTATGCAATATATTAAAACCACCGCACACCGCGCGGCGTTGCTGGGAAATCAAAATCACTTTGCCTGTGGGTCATAAACATTGTGTAAGTACCTATAAACTTATTTACAGGCAACACAACGTTTTTGTACCTCTAGTAGGTGTTTTTTAATATGTAATTTAAAAATTTTCTTTTGTTTTTAGGGACCTTATGGGAGGTGGTATATTATTCCAGCAACGAGTAGCGGCGTATTTAAAACATCCCCTGAATGCGGTGGTTTTGTACGCAGGCATGGATAGCGGATTAGATGTGGAACGTGTGGTGTAGATGTAGTGTTCCTGCTTCCAAGTGAGTTTCGTGTACAGATACTCAGGCAGGATAAGTAATACAATCTATCAGATTTGAAAAGGTAGCCACGTTATTGGCTATTCAGTCACATTTTAGGCAGGGTGGTAGTCATATAGAATGCACTTTCTCCGCGAAAACAAAAACAGTAAAAAGTGTAGATGCCATTACCCAGTTTTAGAAACTTGGGTAGATTTTACTTACCTGTTTTTTTTTATTAAATTATATAAGTCTCATAAAGAACCTAGGTTTTATATTATTGTAACATTGATCATTCAGTAGCGCCTTCCTGTCACTGACACTCACTTTCATTACGATTCCTGTGGCCCTGTATTTAAATTAAATGTGGCTATAGATTAAAAATGTTTCAAAAGTGTAAATTCCTGAAATACATCATGGGACGGGAAACGCACGGTGAAAATTGGGTGCACTAGTTGCGCTTCCGCCTACCCCTTCGGGGATAAAAGGCGTGAGTGTATTTGTATGTATGTATCACAAGACCAGCATGGTATCTGGAGGGCGGTAGCGCCCAGTTATAGTGAGCTTAGAATATGGCAAAAAAAAGCACGATACGACTCAGTTTCGTATTATTGGGATTGCTTGAGAGAATAACACTTGACAGTCGTATTGGTCTCTCGATCAATCGAAACTTCAAAATGAAACGACATCGTCTTACGAGTTACGTTTTTTAGCCACATTATAAGCCCACAGTTGACTGTTTTGGCAAACTTGGACGTTACAGAACATATTATATCCGCTTCAATGTTACCAAATATGCATCGAAAATAGGTTTAGTGTCACTTCAATACTGTACCAAGTAATAAACAAAACTTTCCAACTGACTTAATATATTGATTTCAAATGATCAGCTGACACAAAATTAGTTTTCATATACTTGTGTTCCTACGGGGACGTTATCTACCTTTAGCGCCCCTAATTGATTACTGCTCGTAAATCAAATTAGATGATGCGATGAATATTAATAAAAGGGAATTAATTTTCACGTTACAAACGATATTGGGTAATTTTTGCCTTTTAGCTTATCAAAATGTTAACGAAGGACATGTTATGTTACATAATGTTTGGCTTTGATCATAGTATGATCCTATGTAATAATAATAATTTCTCCTAGCCAGTTTCGGCCACGGTGGCCAATCTCAACGGAGATCAGCCAGGTACGCAGGAGATATTATAGTGCACAAATGTGTGCGCAATACACAGGTGCACTCGCTATACCTTCACTCTCATAGTCCGGTGAGACGGCAATCCGACATGACCGGAGAGAGATCAGGCGCAGGACCAACGCGCAGGCTTTACGTGCTTTCCGAGGCACGGGGGTATCACACCGCCAACTTCCTGACTCCGAGCTGCGACTGAGTAAATTTTAAGATGGAAAAACCCAGTCACAATGTTTTTGGCTCGACCCAGGATTCGAACCCAGGACCTCAGCGCGCAAATCGTACTCATAATGCGTACGCAACACAAATACGCCACCGAGGCAGTCAGATGTCAGATCCTATTTATTACATAGGCGAGGGTCTGTTAGTTTATGTGATGTTTATTAATACAAACATAGCAAAATAAACTCACATTACACCTTTATCCATAAGGATAAAGGGTAGGTAGGCAGAAGTGCAACTATAGCACCCATTATTCGTCATGTATGTTTCGTCACATGTTGTTGGTGAGCTTATCCCCATATGGGGCACAAATTCCAAACTCCAGGCTGATACCGCAAAAAATCCAATGTAATCACATTCCCGGGATTTCAGCCTGGGACCTGAGAAGTGAGAACGGAATAAGTACTGCGCACGCAATACAACTACGTCGATTGATATAATAGTCTATGAAAAACCTTAACCTTCGTAAACATAAGGCTGTTATAGGAACGTGGGTTTTCTTTGCGTTTATCAGTATTTTACTCAAGAATATTCAAATTTTAAGAAATTGTTGGTTCTACAAAATTTGTTATTTATCTATGTCAATTTTTCATTGATTCCTTAAAGAAATATAATGACTGCCTTGGTGGCGTAGTTGTATTACGGTACGACTACAATGCTGAGGTCTCGGGTTTGATCTAGAGGTGATCATTAAACGTTATAACTGTTAATTTAACTCATTATAAAAAAATAGCTGTTAATTCTATTAACTACTATTGCAATATTCATTAAACGTTTAAACTAATGAACGGACTGCGGAGGCAGTTAATGCCATCTGTTAATTTATCATTCAACTAAACTTGATAACTGTTAATCATAGAAAAATGCTAATAACGCCTCTAAAGGTTATTTGTTAAATGAAATTTAATACTACTAATAAGCACAAAAATGATATTTTTTCGTTAGCTAAGACTTAAATTATGCCTTGTAGTGATTTGTGAACAATAAAATCGCCACTTGCAATGATTGCGAAAATAATTTTATTTAGGTAACGTCAGAATTGATAAAAGTGGCCGCCATTTTGAATTTCTTTGTTTTAAGGTCAATGGACCTCAAAATCGGTATGTGGGTATAACTTTAATTACCAAAGACTGATCCAATGTCAGAATTGAAAAAAGTGGCCGCCATTTTGAATTTCTTTGTTTTAAGGCCTATCGACCTCAAAATCGATATCTGGGCAGGCCTGTAGGTACAAAAGACGGATCCAATGTTAGAATTGAAAAAAGTGGCCGCCATTTTGAATTTCTTTGTTTTAAGGCCTATCGACCTCAAAATCGATGTCTGGGCAGGCCTGTAGGTACAAAAGACGGATCCAATGTTAGAATTGGAAAAAGTGGCCGCCATTTTGAATTTCTTTGTTTTAAGGCCTATCGACCTCAAAATCGATATCTGGGCAGGCCTGTAGGTACAAAAGACGGATCCAATGTTAGAATTGAAAAAAGTGGCCGCCATTTTGAATTTCTTTGTTTTAAGGCCAATTGACCTCAAATTCGACATCTGAGTATAACTTTAGTTACCAAAGAACATTCCAATGTTGGAATGGAAAAAAGTGGCCGCCATTTTGAATTTCTTTGTTTTAAGGCCAATTGACATCGAAATCGATACTGGGTATGACATTGATAGTAAAAGTCATATTTAATGTTAGACTTAAGAAAAGTGGTCACCATTTTGAACTTCTTTGTTTTAAGAATGATTGGATTTAAGATAGATATTTGGGCTTGTCTTTAGACAAATAGAATAAATTGAGGTTGGAATTTCAAGAACTGCATTCCATGTTAAATGTTCTTGTTTTAAGGCTATTGGTTATAAAATCAAACTCCACTGGACATGGCCACAAACTATAGTAGGTTATAGAACTTTTAAATAATATGGCCACCATCAATGCTTATTCAATTCTCTTCAATAACGATATCGCAGGTTTGTTATGTCGCAAAATAAAGAATTGAAGAACAAAGAAGTGGCCCGTGGCAGCAAACAGCAAATAAAGTAAATTCTTCTGTGAAAGCATCAAATCGGTTAAAAATCAGGGAGTCGCTAACAATTCAACTATTGCTATAAGAATAATTAGCCGCGTAGTAGAAATTATCTTACTATATTTTTCTTCCCCACATCGTTATGCCCTGTTGGTTGACCATTCAATTAATGTATCTTTTTTTATTTACCCCCCTTCACCAGACTTAAAAGGCTACTCACGTTGATTACCTTATTAATTTTTTAAAGTATTTAATTTTGATGTGACTGCGTATTTAAATTGTTAAATTAGTAAAATTACAACCTCGATTTATTCTATTTGGCTAAAGACAGGCTCAAATATCTATCTTAAATCCAATCAGTCTTAAAACAAAGAAGTTCAAAATGGTGACCACTTTTCTTGAGTCTACCATTAGATCTGTTTTTTTACTAACGATGGCATGCCCAAGTATCCATTTTGACGTCAATTGTTCTTAAAACAAATAATTTTGAAATGGTGGCCACTTTTTTCAATTCTAACATTGGATCCGTCTTTTGTATCTACAGGCCTGCCCAGATATCGATTTTGAGGTCGATAGGCCTTAAAACAAAGAAATTCAAAATGGCGGCCACTTTTTTCAATTTTAACATTGGAACCGTCTTTTGTACCTACAGGCCTGCCCAGATATCGATTTTGAGGTCGATAGGCCTTAAAACAAAGAAATTCAAAATGGCGGCCACTTTTTCCAATTCTAACATTGGATCCGTCTTTTGTACCTACAGCCCTGCCCAGATATCGATTTTGAGGTCGATAGGCCTTAAAACAAAGAAATTCAAAATGGCGGCCACTTTTTTCAATTCTAACATTGGATCCGTCTTTTGTACCTACAGGCCTGCCCAGATATCGATTTTGAGGTCGATAGGCTTTAAAACAAAGAAATTCAAAATGGCGGCCACTTTTTTCCATACCGACATTGGAATGTTCTTTGGTAACTAAAGTTATACTCAGATGTCGAATTTGAGGTCAATTGGCCTTAAAACAAAGAAGTTCAAAATGGCGGCCACTTTTTCAATTTTAACATTGGATCCGTCTTTTGTACCTACAGGCCTGCCCAGATATCGATTTTGAGGTCGATAGGCCTTAAAACAAAGAAATTCAAAATGGCGGCCACTTTTTTCAATTCCGACATTGGATCAGTTTTTAGTAATTAAAGTTATACCCAGATACCGATTTTGAAGTCAATTGGCCTTAAAACATAGAAATTCAAAATGGCAGCCGTGTATACCAATTCTAACATTGGTTCTGAATACTATAGTGCTAATGTCCATAATAAATAAATAAATAAGTAATATAAAGATACATACTAACATAATTTTAAGGTGTAAAAAATTGAACAGTCATTACACCTCAAAGCAGATTTTTCCAATTGTATGAACGGCACGCAAGCGTCATTTACACAAATGTTCATGAATACGTAATAATTAGAAAATGTTTATTTCGATGTGACTGTTATTGTGAAAAAAAAATTAACCTGTTGGTTATTGGTTCAATGTTAAAAAATTTAACATAATTAAAATAAACGACGCAAGACACGTGTTGAACATGTTATCGCTAATGCTTTTCACGTAACTCCTTACTTCTTGACCGTTATAACTTAACTATTAATTTAACACGTTATTTTTTTTTAATGTTTAACTATTAACCATTAATAATTTTTAACCATTAATCACATCACTAGTTTGATCCCCGAGTCGGGCAAAGTGATATTGGATTTTTCTATTCAGTATCAGCTTGGAATTTGTGTCCGATATGGCGATAGGCTCGCCCCCTGTCACATCATGGGATGGAATACGCACGGCGAAACGTGGGTGCATTAATTGTGCCTCTGCCTACCCCTTCGGAGATAAAAAGGCGTGGGTGTGTGTGAAATATTATTTGGATGCATTTAGATGTTCATTAATAATTATTTAACCAGTACTCAATCAGCCACAGCATTTAAATTTGAGGTACTACCACATCAATTGAATATTTTCCATATAAGCAGTATATTATTTTAATGATATAGATTACATAGCTCAATAGGTGTGCTTCAATCATCACCATGGCGGTAATAAAAGTATAACAAATGAAGATCACATTAATATCATCTCCGAACAGAAAAAGTAGGCAATCTTTATGACAAATTCGAAGGACTATTGTTTGGATTGTGAAATATAGCTATCATTAATTTAAACAAAGTATACTCCCTGAGATCATTTCCAAAATGGATTAGACGGTATTGGCGACATAGCGACCGTTTGTTCAAGAGATTGTTTCAAAACATTTTCAGTTTATTCGTGTTGTTTTTAGGAAAGGCTGTAATTAATAAACTCAGAATTTAAGGCTGTACATATAAAACTGCTATTTGTTCGTTTTTTTTGGTTAAAATAAGGCAAATTGGCATCGAGACTTTATAAAGAAGGAACCTTCGCGTCTGAGATTTAAAAGTCAAAATCCTTAACATTTATAATGTTAATTCTATTTAACATTGACGAAATTCACCCAAGATTTTTCCAAAAACTTTTAATTTTAATAAGTCTTTGTTTAGGATTGGAGCCTTAGAGAAAATTAGGTAATCGAATTAATTTAAATAAAATTCTATTCCAGATTAATTAATAGCCTTTCCAATGTAATCCATGTTTCGAGTTGATACTTCCAATATGCTGTGGACACATGTCTGAGATGGCTTGGAGCCGGGCTCGACGGTGCCCTGGCCGGCAATTGGGAGCTCGTAACGAGTTGGCGTCTCGCCAGCTGGTCAGCTAAACTGGATACGGCTGTGTAAAACTACACGCAAATTATTGATTCTATTATCTTTACTAAGCGGATTAACGGTTCGCGTTTTTGTTGTTTGAGGCTTATATTTGTGTGTTGGTTTCATATTGCGCTTTAAATATGTCGCAAATATGGCGACACTATTATGTAAACTACATATTACAATACTTGCGACAATATGAAATTTGTGCTATTTAGATACGCGAAAATTAGGGTATCATATTGTTACACATTTAGGTGTAACAGTTGGTTTAAATGAAACAGTACACTACTTTTAAATTTATATAGTCTTTATTCAAGCTTGCTTACTGTCTACACTTAACACACTACATTGAAAACAAGGTTCCGGCTAAAAATTAATATCGGAGAGCGGGACGTGAGTCTACTGGATAGATGTTATTTTATCACTTTGTTATTAGGAACACTAATTACATTAGGATAAGGGCGCCACTGACATAAAAAGGGTGTCAGATCCAAAATCATAGAATTTACATACTTTTATGGTCTAAAATCCAAAATATACCAATAAGGGTGTGTCCTCAATCCTTCAATACAGGGTAAGGAATCACAAAGGCTTCATCCAACTGGTGATGATGCAGGCAGTTTTGTAGTCTACCCGCGATAGACAAAATAAGACAAAACGATAACCCCTGAGGTAAAAAAAAAACGACGATAACCCCCTGAGGTAAAAAACCCCCTGGAACAAGGAAAGTGTTCCAGATTAGTACACAATATTACAACAGTTATAGTTGTTGCGCTACACTAATAATGAAAATAACGTACCGGGAAGGAATAGAGAACCCGCATGGTCGGCAGGCCGGCGAGTGTTCTCCTGTCAACTTCCGCGGAGGATTCCTGATGTGTTCATCCTACAACGAAGAACGAGAATGGATAAAAAGTGTTCTAATGGCACCAACTGGCGAATTGAAAGGAAAAACCACTACTCACGTGCACTGGAAAAAAAACGTTGCTTGCCGTCATCGGTTCACCGACCGAATAAAGCGGTAAAGCGGCTCCAGGTGATCACGGCGAACACTCCTCGGGGTCCTTAACCAAGCCTTCTTAATTTATGGGCACATTCTAGCCGACGATGAAATTACGTGCTCACACGCCTGGTGCTCCCGCGCAAGAGGACAATGGGAGGTCGTTCAACAGCAGGGTTGCAATCCACGTTCCAAACCAGACATGAACAAAAATTTATATAACCTAAATTAGAACACGACCACTAACAATGCTGACATTCACGTATTAGATCAAACTAATTTTATTACTAATACTGCACCTGCAATCACAATTTTAAAACGTGTGTAGCATTTATCCTACTAATATTATAAAGGCGAAAGTTTGTAAGAATGTCTGGATGTATGGATGTTTCCTCTTTTCTTTTCTTTTCTTTCCTCTTTCACGCAAAAACTACTGAACGGATTTCGATGAAATTTGGCACACAGGTAGATCATGTCCTGGATTAACACATGGGTTACTTTTTATCCCGGGACTTTTATCCCGGAAAAACTTTTTAAGGCGGGCGGAGCCGCGGGCAAAAGCTAGTTATTACATAAAAACAAAACGAGCGGTTGGAAAACTGACAACACTACGCGCACTCGTCTAATAACACGATTGTAGGCAAAGGTACACAACCATACAGCCTCAATCCGCTATTGTCCTCAATACGAGCTGGTATTATTATTATTATTTATTATTATATTAGGTACGTAGGTACATAAAGGAAACGGCGGCCAATGCAACAGATATATTTTTGACTAGCTTTTGCCAGCGGCTTCGCTCGCACGATAGAGTTTTTCCTAAATAAAAGTCCCGCTATACATTTTCTCGGGATAAAAAGTAGCCTAAAGCCTTCCCAGGTTTTTGAACTACCTCCATACCAAATTTCATCGAAATCGATTGTTGATTTTCTCGCGTACAAACTTCGCCACCCCTTTTTGGTAAAAGGTACAATTTAAGACTCCTAGCACTTGTAGTTTCTGAGATTTTGTGATGAGTGAAAGATAGATTAAGAATCTTAGTAAATCATAATCAGTAATGCCTATGTCACCCCTATCACATCATGGGACGGAATACGCACGGCGAAAAGTGGGTGCACTAGTTGCGCCTCTGCCTACCCCATCGGGGATAAAAGGCGTGAGTATGCGTAATGCGTATTATTTTTGCTTCATGGATGAATTTATATATTATACCCATAAGCTATCTTTTACACGTCTACGGATTTAAATGAGCCAAATAATCATAAACTAATTTAACTATTTTCCTCACCCTACAAATTGCCACTCGTAACAATTTAAGGCCAGACGCTATATATTCCGATGTCGTACTAAATTGGTGCAAACCTAATTGAATACAGTAGGAAAGGCCGGTTCAGTCCCTAACATTGCACTGGAGATTGGTATTGGCATAGTTGATCGTTTCTCTTGCACGCTGTAGGGTGCTATTCATTTATTCCCATATATATTTCCAAATACGGCTTACGCGGGCATTGTATACGTTGAAATATGCTTTATAAATGTGTTCTATGGGCGACTTATATATTACTACGCCGATGAAGACTTACTTGTAGTTAGGTGGAGGATACAATAACTAATCGCACGGGGTTGAAGTTATATTATGTTCACAAATCACAAACGTAAGGTAATTTTGCGTAGGCGAATGTGAGCGTTATGTTACTTGAAATTGTCGCTAACCTGCATTTCTCAATACAATGGTCGAATGTCGAGTTTTACATATTCCAAATTGTTTGGTTTTTGTTGATGCAAACGAGCTTGGCTGGCCTTTTTCATTGTTATTTTTGTAGTGCAGCGTTTGACTGTAAAATATATAAAGTACTACCTCTATTCGATATGAATTTCGGGTTCCAGGTGATATACTTGCCACCGGGGGTCGCGGGCGGGCGGCAGGGGGCTGTCCGTCTTTAGTTTTGTGCGTGTTTTTAGCACATTGCTGCGACCCCCGTGATGGACGGCAGTGTGGCAGGTAGGCCTCATGCTGCCGTTGACGCCGAGGGCATCCTTCGGTGCGCGGGGGCTTCTGACCCCCCCCCCCCCAAACAGGAGACGGGCTGTATTAGACGGCACCGCGCAGGGGCAGCTGCGGACGACAACTTAGACACTCTTAGTCTGGGGAATCCCGCAGCCGTCCATAATGCGCCGAAGAAGGCCACCGCGTAATAAAAAAGGTGATATACTTGGGGTTCCAGGTGAACGATAGACAGTTTAGGTGATGGTTGAACAAGCTTCGAACTGTTTGTACTTTAGATTGTAGGAATGCCCTTAGCGCGATTTACTACTGACAGGCCGATTGCAGGACTCAGGGGCTTTATTATATATGATAGTGTGAAGTTGTAAGTCGTAATACGGCCATATTACGTTATTTTCGTGAAATTTGCGTGGAACGGTATTTGGATACCAATTTCAAGTGACGTAAGTGTATCGTGCCTGTTACAAGCTGTCAAAATAACGTGTGGAGTATTGAATCAGGGCCCTGGTGATACCTTGCATTTTGGTTGAAACTTTAGGTCGTAGTTAAACAAAAATTAAAAAAAGAACATAGTGAGGAACATGTGTTCCTTATATTGCCTCAAGCGCTCTACTATTTTCAGATCATCGTCGCCTATAGTATGTGAGTGACAGAATGCAAGTAAACAGGGGAATGATAGCCGGAAAAACGATGTTTTTATCACTCACCATATTATGAAGTGTATTAGTGCTAACCGCTCACAAAATATACAATAGACTTGCTGAATGTGATTTTAGAGCAAGTCTTAAATATCTTTTGTAAAATATGCATTTATCACTGGATTATTTGTATTATTACACAGTGGAAAAAAAAACAAGTATTCTGATGGCAAACGGCACTATTTGCCCAAAACAGGAGAATTACCACCCATAACTTTAAATAACATAGCTCCGCATGATACTGAATGCTTGCCGTCCTGAGATATAAGATTTTACCTCGTATTGTTTAGCTATTAAATTATACAATTTAATAAGTGATAGACTGCCTCGGTGGCGTAGTTGTATTATAGTACGACCGCAATGCTGAGGTCTTGGGTTCGATCCCCGGGCCGGGCAAAGTGACATTGAGTTTTTCTATTCAGTATCAGCTCGGAGTCTGGAATTTGTGCCGGATATGGCGATAGGCTCGCCCCCTATCACATCATGGGACGGAATAACGGCGAAAAGTGGGTGCACTAGTTGAGCATCTGCCTACCCCTTCGAGGATATAAAGGCGTAAGTGTGTGTGTGTAAATGATACTTGCCTTATACAATTTAATATAACTTAATACAAACTCATAATTTCACCCTTATCATCATCGCGTATATAACAAATTCGAGAACATAAAATAAAAAAAATACCGATCATTAATTCCGCAAACGACGTCGCTAGTTCGACCCTAACCATATTGGCAATTAGCCAGGGTCGTATTGCATCTCCGGTGTGGGGGCGCATCTGGACATCGGCAGTTATACGCCAACCCGTGACACTAATTACAAATAAATATTGATTGCGAACACCGTCAAAGAATTGAGATATGTTACTTTTTTTTGTTTCTTAGGCTTAATGAGGTGTTTTATAGATCTGAAGAGCCGAGTAAGCTAATGATAAATGCCGCACTCTATACTTAAATATTAGTAACTATTCTTATCATCTGGAGTTTCACAATGATACTGCGTTTTATCATGAGACATTTAATTTTGGGTAAGCACACTGGTGGCTACATTTTCTTCCCAGCAACAGCAATGCTCGAATACTGTCTGGAGGTAAAAATAGGCAAAGCTTCGGCACTTATTGACTCTAATAAGAGACTTACCTGATGATGCTTGTGATGGATTGTTTGTGGTTCTGTCAAAAAAACTATTTGGCCTATTTCTATGAAGTATTGAAACTATGGATTTCCTTAATCTGGCTCGAAGGACCAATTACTTAAGACGCGTATTTAGTGTGCTTTTTACAGTCGTATACACGTACGTTGGTTCCAGTAATTGTAGATTTTTTACCCCAATGTTAATTAGCCCTAAATACCTAAAATTGCCTTTGTAACATCGTGCGGGGTATTTTCATATTAATAATTCTGAAACAAGATTTAGTAATCAGAGAGTTCATTGAGCTTACATTCTAAACCAAAAGCATTTAATAAAAATATTCTAATATTACCCAAGAGAGAACGTCTATAAAAACGTAAAAATACGAAGACTAGACAACACGAAGGGTAGGAAAGTCTGCACTGGACTAATTTATTTCGTCTGGGTGTGTAGAACTTGCAAAGTTTTAAAGTAGATAGTAATGGTCGTAATGGATTTCGTTTAGAACTCAATTTTAGAGTTTTGCTTTAGAAGTAGGTATATGTAAACGCACGGGATATAGGTACGTATGCAGTATGCATCGGTATGTAATATGAATAATATGTATAAAATTATTTAATAAATAAACCAAATTTCATGTCTTTATGTAAAATAGATTAAATACTGAAGCGTCAATAGTCGCTCCAAATGTTACGCGTGCAATTACGCTAGGCTGCTGCGACTCGTCTTTTTTTGGCTTGACTCGCTGCTGTGTCTAGGTGAGTTCAAAGTTATGAACATTAAATTAATTTTTCATCATCATTATCATGAGCCTGTTGCAGTCCTCTGCTGGGCATTGTGGCCCCTCTCTTCGATAGGGCTACGAAGCTCCCGAACTCTTAAGGACGGGATCGTTCTGCTCACGATCCCGTTCGGCGCTCTTCTTCCACGAGATGACGCACTCGTAGAAGGAGGCTATCGCTTGTCATGACGTCCAGCCACCGACCATGGCGGATACCACGGCTAGTTAACCCTAGAGTGGGCGCGCAATTTTTGTAACGTCAGTGGGCGCGTGGGGAGTATTTTGGCGCCCATGTTAATTATTAATTTTACACAGGAATATTATAATCAAATCTTTATCTTTATTTAGGATTAAAAATTGTTAAAAATAAATAGAAAAGCAATCGTTTTATTATAAAATCTTCAAAATGACTATAGCTTATGTAATCCTCAGGTAAAGTGACATTATTTCAAAATATTTCAACCTTCTCTACAAAATATTAATTAAATATGAAAAGTATAACGAAATCTCGCAATATTAATAACATACTTATTTCAAGTACATAATTCCAAACCATTGTCTTTGCCATAAACTAATTTATTTATTTAAAGATACAGCATTGGCTTTTCACTATACATTACACTTATACAATGTTGAAATACTAAGAGGACATTATTTCAACTAAATAAACAAATAATATTACAGATTTTTTACTTACATGAGGGAGCGCGCTGAGCAAATTGCCGCCGTGCGACACCTGATGGTAAAAACTTGCTTCTCCTGTGGCCTCCTGAGCCCTGATCAAGTTTCAACCTTTCGGCGCGGTTCGACGATGAATATAGGGATAGCTGGTAGCTGCTAAAAAGCCCAAACTTAAGGCGCCAGTATTTTAATAAATATTGCCAGTTTTTTATCGAGGGCGGCAAAATGGTCATAGCGCGTCCACTCTAGGGTTAAGGAAGATAATCACCTGTTAGGGCATGGTTGGATACTCATAAACCTTAACATTGCATTAAGACAGTTAACCGGCTATTAAAGTAACTAACAGAGAAAGGTGAAATTAGACCTGAGTGAAACAGTGTTTACTTATTCATTTTGGGCAGCCAGTAGTTATTGAAATATTTTTGTTTATATGGATTATGTCAATAGGGTATAATAATAATGGACTTAATAATAACAATAATAATGAGCCCGCAGGGGCGGCTTTGTGGTGAGCCGTCGGTGAGTGGCGACACCGCGTACCCTGATTCCGTGGGGGCTAAATGAGACCCCCTGACCCTTGGCTTGCCTTAACTGGCCGGCTAGGGGTGGAAATCGCAAGAGCTAAGAACCTGAGCTCCAGGGTGGAAGTGCTCAATTTGCATAATAGCGAGGAAGCCCACTCCGGGACGCGTTAGCGACCCGCGATGGTGAAATCGGTGCACACCTCTCGACACCCTTTAGCCACCCACACCGATGTTGCGTCCTTGGCATACGCCACTTTTTGGGATGCCCATCTAGTGGGGGGCAAGTCACCGTCTGCCTTGAATACAAATGATTGAGACATTTTACTTGGCAGGCGTCCCGTTGTCTCAATCAATAGCCCAGCAACCAGTCCATCTAGATCCCATCCATAGACCCAGTATAATTCCCATCTTCTCTGCAATAGTCCTTACGCCTTACGGGCGCTGTCTTTGGCTGCATTTCCTCCTTAGGTACAGACAGAGAAAGTACCCGTAAGGCGTACACATCCCAACTAGAGTAATGTATCTTAAAGGGGCCTCTACGTGTTGGATCCATATCCCCACGCAAGTCTTCCAAAAGGACCGGTCTTCGTGCCGTGATTTCCCGCAGAATAATAAAGATACAACATAATAATGATAATAATACCAGCCCTGTATTATTATACTGCCCACTGCTGAGCACGGGCCTCCTCTACTGAGGGGGTTTAGGCCTTAGTCCACCACGTTGGCATTTCTATAATACATTCTTATAAACTTTCGCCTTTATAATATTAATAGGATATAATATACGTCCTTCAATAATGTGGCACAAAGGCTACATAATATTTTGACGTAATTTTCGGATATATACAATTTGGCTTTGTTCAAAAAGAACAATACAAATTACAATGTGTACCGACGTGTAATGAATCAGCTCCATAGCTTAGATATTATGGAATTCGAGGAAAAAGATAGCTAAATATAACATTTGCGGACACTAATTCGTATCTTCTCTAATCTCTATTTCTTTGGTAACGTTTATACGTCTCTTTTGGTACTGTGGTACGTCTATGGGAGATGGGAATCGTTTATCAGATGACTGGGTTATTCGTTTACCGACGAATATAAAAAAAAGTCAAGATTGGTAGAGCATGGAAGGAAGTTAGACTTCTTACACGTAGGAGGGGATTGCTTCAAAGCAAACGGAGCAAATGTGAGTTAATGAACATATTGAATTCTTTAAGGAACGTTCCTGCTATTATACTGCTACAACTTATTTGATAAAACGAGCCCTTTAGTGATGAAATCGGCCGAAGTTCAATTGATTCTATTGAATCCTATTAGCAGAGTATAGGTAAGAGGCCAATAGAATCCAACTTTTACTTATATTATAAAGGTCAATGTTGGTGAGAATGTTTGGAGGTTTTTTAGAAAAATATGTAAAAGCTAGTGGGCAAATTTGAATAAAATTTACGAGATAAACGTGGGATGAGATATCTTTTATCCCTGATATGTGTATAATGGCAATTATATACTAGGAAATCTTTTCCACGTAGTTAAAACCGGGAGCAAAAGTTGTAGATCACGTGGCTATTACTGCTATACTTGAATACTTTCCACACAAAATTCGAATCGGAATCGAGTGTAAGTCGCAATAAATAAATAAATTGTGTTACTAAATTTAACTATGAAACTTAAAGACCATGAAAAACACGTTATTAGTATTACAATAAGCATTAAGTTATTTTAATTTTACACAGTGAAAATATTATGACCATTATATTTATTAATTACAGTGTTGGAACATTTTTTAAGTTTCAAAACTTATTAATTGAACTATAATTGAGTTACTTTTACGTGATACTAATTTTAAGTCAGGTGGCGTATTTGTGGGGATAAATAATGTTCCTGGCGCAGATCCAGTGGGAGATATTCGGTAAGTGTCCGGAATATTGAGACGGCTTCATCGTACCACACGTATGTCTTGAATTAAGCCGAGGCATTTCGATATTGTATTATTAGTGCATCGGGTGAACTAGTTTCTAAACATATTCGTGCGAATATTATGTTTGCAATGGCCTAGTTACTGAAATGTCACGATGATCCACTCATATAGCAAAATGAGTATATCAAATTCAAATATATGCATTACATTAACTACTGTATGTGCCTAATTAGGACATAGATACGTAGAATTTATTCGTTAATCTAAGGAACTGTTTCCCAACTTCAGCGTAAATGCCACTCGCCACATAAGTTATTATTATAAAGAATAAGCCAACCAAATACCAAAGCCAAATATCACATTAATCTATGCTCCCAAATAAATGGTATTATCTACCTACATTAGCTGTTTAATACGATAACTGTCAAATAAAATTTATTAGAAACTTGTGAAACAGGCCCTTAATACGATTAGAATAAACGATGCCTTGGTTCATCAAACCAGGTAATTCTCAAATCAAAAACAATCCACCGCACCAAACCAAACGAAACTATATCTGCGTCCATTTTAATTAGTCTTTCAATCTTACAATAAATGAATGGAAACGGTTTATTAAGAAATACGTACAATAGCGAATAACAGGCCCTGGTTCACTTGTCTGCCGGAAGAACGGATGTCTGGCTGCCGGCCAGACATAATGGGCCGAGTTGGCTGTTTGGCCGCGATTATTTCAACTAGATAAATGTTATGCTCCTTAAATGTAAGAACGTGCAAAGTGGCGCGGTTGGGTCCGTGCGAGAACTGGACTTTCGGTAAATTGTTTCTGCCTAATGGTTTTATGGTATTTCATATGGGCACTGATCTGGAAAAGCTTTATACTGCTGTTTATTGGATTTGTTATTTTTAGTCTTAACGTTGTTTAATATGTCGGAGACAGAGGCGGCCGATATAGGTATACGTTGGCACACATAATAAAAGTCATAAATGAGTTCTCTTTAACTCACTATTTACTGTTCGTTGATCAATTTAATAATTGATTATTATACTCTGTGAACACTTGATTACGTAATCGTAATCAAGTGTTCACGGAGTACAATAACAGGTCAGGATTCATTATTAACTTTACTTATTATAATACATTGGTAATTGAGACAATTACTTAACCAAATTTCTCAATTATAATCAAGTCACCTAGTAACAACCCGAATTAACATAGTAACCGCTTTACTACGGACTGACCGATATGAAAACCACCATAGTTACTACTTAGTATTGAACTGCACCGAACTAGTTGCTTCAAATAATTTGGCACCCTTTTTATACACCCAGCTCTCGCTCCCTCTACGAGTTTGACATACCGACTGGTTTTTTCACGATTATTATTTTATTTTACCCGTAACCCGACGTAATATATTCAGACACCCCCAAAGAGATTAATAAAAAGGAATTACCCGACAAATATATTATTCAACTACCTACAAGGGAGTTATATTACTGTTTTCTTGTACAAATAAACTTGGAGCATTGAATGACGAAACGAAATAGCAGATCTTCTGATGGTAAAAGACGCGGTTACTCATTAGAACTTTTACAATAGCAACTAGATTCAAACTGTGAATGACAACAAAGCACTGCGTAGTATTGCACTACGATTGTTACCCTGACATTAGAATTTACGTATTATAATGTCCGATAAGGCGGAAATTATCCTATTGTTGGTAGCGTTACTTGGTATTAGGGCATCTTTTTGTATAAAAAAATTTAAAATCTAAGAATAAACTTTCATAATGGAATCCTAAAAATAAACATAATATATTTAATCTTAGAATTTAGGTACTTACAATAGGTAACAAAATTTCGATATCGTAATTCTTACTTTTATGGTGTGAAATTAGTTTTATAATGTTTTTTTATTGCATTGAATGACGAGACGTACATGCCGTTCACCTGATGGTAAGCGATACGACCACCCATAAACAGTAGCAACACCATTCAGCACCTTGAGTTACACAGTACTGTGTCATTCCACTGCGCTCGTCATCCTGAGACATAAGATGTTAAGTATCATTATGTCCAGTAGTTACACTGGCTATAATGTCCTTCAAACTGAAACACAACATTGCATGCTCACTGCTGCTTGGCGGTAAAATATATACAATACATTGCGGTGGTACCCACCAAGACGGACTCTTACATATGAGAGACCTACTACCAGTAAAGCAATAATTAATGTTGATGACATCAAGAGCATTACAAATTTTTAGCAACAAAATAATTCATTATCCTATCCTATCCTAAATATAGCCTCTCCTAAATCACAACACTATATCATAACGTTAACCAAACTTTCCGAAGTAATATTTCATGTTTTTGACAAGTGCCACGAACGTTATTATAGGCAATATAAAATTCAAATGCGAGTCACGCGCGAGGTCTTTGGTAACGGGCACTCGTTCCTAATACGACCGGTAAATGTCGACTGGACTCTCGCCAAACACCCCGATAATTTACAATCGACGTTCTGCATGCAAATTTAAGGCCTAATCCTTATTTTTCATTGGCATTCACAGCGCTTTCTCCTCTGGAGCCGGGCTAGTTTGATTCCAGCTCAACTTTAAAAGTTAATTCAAGTTGTGTTTGGAGGAATATAAAATTAGGTTTTGTTAGCGTTTTATTAAAATTTTCTTGATTATATTATTTTTCTGTCGACGTGCTCAAAGGAGTTTGGGTTCCGATGATGTTCAAGAAGCATGCCAAAGTGGCCACACTTGTGTTATTTAATTATTTAACTAATAAAAATAAATGAAATAACCCATTACATTAACACTTTCATTTAGTGTGAAATCATTGCAAGTTTCTCAAAACGTTCACGTAATATATTCAAGATCCACGGAATTCGTGGAAGCGCAATTTCATTAGTCACAGCTCCATCGCGATGGATGCACGAACTTCTCATTCATTAGTACGAAGTTATGTGCCTGCTCCATGATTATTTACGAACGTCTGTGAATAGATCAACCCTTTCAGTTTTGAATTTTTTTCAAGGAAAATAATTTTATTTTATTGTTGATGGGAGAAAAAATCAAAATGATAAATTACTTGGTATTGTTCAGCCTATAAAGTTATGAGCATATTTCTGTTGAATTTATAGGATTGTGGTTGATTTGTTATGAAAATCATATACAAAAAATGAATTAATCTATAATATCAGTTTTAGATTGTTTCACTGTCTACAATTTGTATGGAAAGATGCGGTAAATATCAGCCCTATTTCAAAACGATGTGTACAATACAACTACTGGCGTAATGAAATGCAGCATGTAAAGTTTGTATTTTAATAAGAAGCAATAAAACAAGTTGGCATACGTCTGCCGTGGTGTGCTAACAAATTACTTAGTAAAGTCAACGTTCATTAATACAAAGTTGAGTGATTTAAGTTTGACGTGTGTACTCAAAATGAGTCAAGTTACACCGTTTGTCGGTAATTTACTATTAGAGTCTCGTGTAAGTTTGCATATACAGTTGTTCGTCAAGTTTTTACTCTCCATTTCAAACGAATTTTGAGGACATTTATTCTGAATTAGAGAATTGTGAAACGTGTTTACTTGCAGTTTTGTCAAGCCATGATAAAACAAACGATCTAGATTCTGGAGCCCGTCACGTGCAAAGCATAAAAATTATGACAAGAAAGTGGATGTCATCATGTGAAAAAGATGACGTAAAGTTGATTTAGGATAAAGATAAGCGTGTGTTCATCAACTTACGAAGGGTCGTAAAACACGCACGAATATTCATACACCGTCACAAAAAACAATTTACCCGGCCCAGCACGAGGACGATTTAGTAATCGCTTTGCAAACATTTCCAAATTGAAAATGGTTTTTACAAATCGGTGGCGAAATGGTACGATTTCGTAATCAATTTCGACTTTGGCATCGTGAGCTAGAAATTAATGAGGAAATTATTACAAATGGAAGCAACCGGCAGCTGTTGATATCATAAACAGAATTATCCACAGCGAAAGGGAATTCACAGGTCACCGAATTTCTAATTAAGTTGGTCTGGCTGACGTTAGCTGAATAATAAGTTAGGTGCCTACTGTGACGGCGGGGTCCCTGTTTCGTGGCCGGCTTGTTTCACCATTGCTGTAATTGAGATCTCGAGTGAAAAATGCTTAAGAGTTTAATATAAAGGCATATTCTTTGGAGCAATGGAGTATAAAACAAATTATAAAGCACAACATTTTGAGTGTTACATATAAATTAAAATCTTTTTTAATGTGGATTTATTTAGCAATAAATATATAATTATTACACTGAAGTTACTCTCATAACATTGTAGTTAACTAATAACGGTCAGGTATAACTAGAAATTTGAATTCTTAATTACACGTTCAGCGTACTTTAATGTATTAAAATTAAATATAAACGGGTCCAAAGTACAAAGTAAATTTCGCTATTTTTCATATTAATTTATACGGCATGTAATCCCAGCTAATTTTCATAATGTAATGTGAGATTTAATAGATTAGTACTAACGGTGAAACTGTATTTATAATGCCTAAACATTATTAACTGGAATGAGAGAGGGGATCATATATACTCGTGCGTTATTAATTTAACGTTTGATAAATTGGAGTATAGTCTTTGAAATAGGATCGTTCATATTTTTCACCGCAAGTGTTGTACTGCTTGTTGTAGGGTGGTTATAATTTTTGGCAGGATTCTGGGAATAATAAGGAACTGTTCTATATAATGTTTCATTTACACAATGTATGTCTTAATAAGGTTTAAATATCTACTCGGGACAATTTGGCCGAGTTTAAAACAATCATGAAAAAAAATTGGCTGGCTTAGAAAGTGGCAAAAAATGCGATACAACTCCGTTTCGTTTTATTGGGATTGGCTAAGAGACTAACGCGTGACTGACGCGTTAGTCTCTTAACCAATCAAAACCAAAATCCAAACGAGTTGCATCTTTTTGCCACATTCTAAACCCATTGCTTATTTTATTTTTACTTAAAAACAAAAAAAAAAAAAACAAAAGATTTCAAAAAACAAAAGAATGGTGACATTAGCTATGTCGCGCACGAGCCGCCTCGCTGGCCCGTCAGGTCACGTTCACAAAAGGGGTGAGGACGCGAATTCCCGTAATGGCAGTCATCAGGGCCTCAGTACGCGTCGACCCTGATCACTTCATTAAACGACCTGTCGCTCGATATACCTACATTGGTAATTATATAACCACATTATAATAATTAATGTTTTGTTTCACAAGGATTTTACTATATTGATATTGGTAGTGATGAGATGTAATCTAATTAAAACTAGCTATCATAGTTAGCTTATCTGATAATTCTTGAGTTAAAATTTTGGAAGCAATAAGCTACAGGTAAAATAAAGATGCATTTGTATAACAGTATTGATGAAGCACCTCTCAAAAAACTTACATAATAAAAAAAAACAAGGAAAATAAAAACATCTGATTTGCACTGATGATATATTTTACAATTTGACTGCCTCGGTGGCGTAGTCGTATTGCGTACGGTTTACGAGTACGATTTGCGCGCTGAGGTCCTGGGTTCGATTCCCGGGTCGAGCCAAAAAATATTGTGACTGGGTTTTTCCATCTTAAAAAATACTCAGTCGCAGCTCGGAGTCAGGAAGTTGGCGGTGTGATACCCCCGTGCCTCGGAAAGCACGTAAAGCCGTTGGTCCTGCGCCTGATCTCTCTCCGGTCATGTCGGATTGCCGTCTCACCGGACTATGATAGTGAAGGAATAGCGAGTGCACCTGTGTATTGCGCACACACTTGTGCACTATAATATCTCCTGCGTACCTGGCTGATCTCCGTTAAGATTGGCCGCCGTGGCCGAAACTGGCTAGGAGGATTTCATTCATTCGATTTCATATTTTACAACAGAAGCTGTGTTATGTATCAATGTCTTACAATATCTACACGAGGATTCACCACCATCTTTGGTAAATACGAATCGGCGGGAGTATGTGATTTGACATCGGATGCAAAAGCCTAATTGATTAAATTTTTCGCTGCTTTTTTTTTGCATTTTACTTGAAATAAAGATGTCTGCAAAATAAAAAAAAAAAATTTTTTGTTGCATCAAATGACGAGTCGAGCATGCCGTTCGCCAGATGGTAAGCGATACGACCATCCATAAACAGTAGAAACACCGTCCAGCACCTTGAGTTATAAAGTACTAGCTGGCATTCTACTGCGCTCGTCATCCTGAGATATAAGACTTAAGTCTCATTATGTCCAGTAGCTACACTGGCTACAATGTCCTTCAAACCGAAACACAACAATGCATGCACACTGCTGCTTGGCAGTAGAAATAGACATTGCGGTGGTATCCACCCAGACGGACTCTCACATATGAGAGTCCTACCACCAGTGACGTCAGTCAGTCCTACCACTATTGTTACAAGAAATCTAGGTGAGCACGGTCTTGAGTTACTTCTAAGTTACTATCATACTATACACTAGCTATTGCCCGCGGCTCCGCCCGCTTTAAAAAGTTTTTCCGGGATAAAAGTCCCGATTTATATTTTCCCCGGATAAAAAGTAGCCTATGTGTTAATCCAGGACATGATCTACCCGTGTGCCAAATTTCATCGAAATCCGTTCAGTAGTTTTTGCGTGAAAGAGGAACAAACATCCTTACATCCAAACATCTAAACATCCAAACATCCATGCATTCTTACAAACTTTTTCTTTCGCCTTTATAATATTATAAGTAGGATAAGTAGGATAAACCTCTGCACATAAATTGTATTAAGCGTGTAAATTGATCATTCCGTGCTAATGATTACAGTATGTCTTTGAGTATCTACCAAAGCACTATGTAGGTAACATTCTATGTGCGTACTTCAAACTTGGTGTTTACGTTTTGCTTACTAGTTAGTAGTTGTGATGAAACTTCGAGCTATTGCAACTTCGCTACGTTAATTAGTTGCTTCATTGCAATAAAAATTATGATGCTTATTTATTGTTTAGGCCTAGAGTATGTGTTATCTTTATTCATCACCATAGATGTCTAGTTCATCTTTTTATTAAAACTAGAAAGCAAGAATAGGCCTATTTTTTATACTCAATAAGTAAATAAAATTTCAAGAATTGTTATTTCTGACACTTTAAGGCAAATTCTAATATATAAACTATTCCAACTTCTAACTAAACGTAAATGGTAAAAATAAACCAATTGAAATAAGTCATTGTAAGCATGCCAAAAACTTTATTCTGATTGATCCAGTTTCGCTATGAATTCGACTGTAACGGTTAAGATTATTTTCATGTATGTACATACGTTTATCTTATTGTCTAGTACTATGAAGTTTCTGTTGCTCAAGAGTTCTCAATTCAATGACCATCTGAACTAATCTGTTTATTCTAAGGGCGTCTGTTCTGCGCCATAACTTCCTCCCTCACTTACCAGACTTGATCTAATGTCACTAACTCTGGTTCTGCTATGAATTTCCGACTTTACCTTATATTCAAGTTCTGTAAAATGTAATGTAGAAGTTACATAAAAAAAATAGGTACACTATTTTATATTATACAAATGACACATTTAAAATTAACTAAGAAACTATAAGTTGGATACAATGTCAACGCTCGTCAAAGCACAGACGATTATTCCAAATACGTAGTCCATCGCTTGGATAAATATTTGAACTTCATCAATAATTTATGTAGGGGAGTAATAAATATAATATAATAAGTAATATGGTGCGATCCCGCTATTAATCGGTTCTAACGGAGCCCTCGAGGTGCTTGATGGATCACCCATGGCGACTCCAATCATGATCAATCATTTGCGTAGATACCCCGACTAAACACTGAATAAATGATGATGTTTAGTTATTTTGTCTACATAAGAGTAACCTTACATTGGTTAATTGGAAGTTTGTACATTTAGTACCCCGCGTATTTACTGAACCAACTATAAACTAGATTCCTAAGCAAATACTGCAAGATCTTACAATATTCCGAGCTGGCACAAATATTATTGGACTATATAAATATTCGTTCCAGTGATGGAATCAAGTTTGTGATTCTGGGTTTACTCTCTATCTAGAAACTATTGCTTTGTGAACATTGTGACGAGCAAAATTGTAGGGGGAAACATGTTTGGCGACCATTTTTTGTGTGTCCAATACTGAATTTGATTCACACACACACACACACACACACACACACACACACACACTCACACGCCTGTTATCCCCAAAGGGGTAGGCAGAGGCGCAACTAGTGCACCCACTTTTCGCCGTTATTCCGTCCCATGATGTGATAGGGGGCGAGCCTATCGCCATATCGGGCACAAATTCCAGACTCCGGCCTGATACTGAATTGAAAAACTCAATATCACTTTGCCCGACCCGGGGATCGAACCCGAGACCTCAGCTTTGCAGTCATACTGTAATACAACTACGCCACCGAGGCAGTCCTGAATTTGATTTGATTGAAAAACTGAATTTGATTCCTGTTATTATTATATCTGACAATAATGTTTCTACATTTTTTATTGCGTCGAATGACGAGACGAGCATGCCATTCGCCTAATGGTAAGCGATACGACCACCCATAAACAGTACCAACATCATTCAGCACCTTGACTTACAAAGTACTGTGTGGCATTCCACTGCGCTCGTCATTCTGAGACATAAGGTGTTAAGTCTCATTATGTCCAGTAGTTACACTGGCTACAATATTCTTCAAACCGAAATACAAGCATGCTGTGCATGAACACTGCTGCTTGGCGGTAGAAATAGACATTGCGGTGGTATCCAACCAGACGGCATCTTACGTACGAGAGTCCTACCGAGGCGAGTGGCTAGCTCGTCGCGTTATTCAATGCGATAAAAAAAATATACAATTTCATATACTTTACGAACTTTTGTTTCCACACATACATTCACGAATTTCACCCCCGAAGGGATAGGTAGAGGCGCAACTAGTGCACCCACTTTTCGCCGAGTCTATTCCGTCCCATGATGCGATAGGGGGCGAGCCTATCGCCATATCGGGCACAAATTCCAGATTACGGGCTAATACTAAATACAAAAACTCAATATCACTTTGCCCGCTTCGGGGATCTAACCCGAGACTTCGGCATTGCAGTCGTAACGTAATACAACTACGGCCCGAGTTAGTCGTTTTTGTTTCCAACCTTCTAGTAATACCCTAGATACTTGAAAGTTCCTTTCTTAAAATTAGTACGGACGTATTATATTATTTAGCATGTTGCTCACTAAGCAATATACAGATTGAGGCAATTAATAAGCGATTGGCACATTATTGAAAGGGTCAGTCTCGCATGACGAGCTGCTGATATTGGGCACGAGTAGCGTTTGACCTGCACGCCACACGGCAGGCTCCTATGAGCGATATAAATTTTACGATTGCTGGAACTCCGTGACGACTTTCGATCAGGGTAATGTTTATTTGAATAACATTCGACTCCGTCGCAGCCGTTTACGAGGGCAGGCCTCGTAATATATTTTCATTATGTTCCATTTATTCGTGGGTTGCCGATATTGATTCTTTATATGCTTACCTTCAAATATTAACAACGTATTCCGTCGAGCTCGCATCAGAATGTACTGCCATTTCATTGTATTTACATAATGCTTTTCGAATTCATTGTGATGCTTACATGAAAATTTCATTGTTATACCAATGAGGATATGAAATAATTTCAAACAGCCTACATTCTTCTTACTGGTATGTGGCGCTTATATTCGCGAATATGTCTCACGAATCTATACTAATATTATAAAGCTGAAGAGTTTGTTTGTTTGTTTGAACGCGGTAATCTCAGGAACTACTGAACCGATTTTGAAAATTCTTTCACTAATAGGAAGCTACATAACTCCTGAGTGCTAAAGGCTGCTTTTTGTCCCGGGAAAATATTTTTGTCCGGGAAAAACTTTTTCACGCGGGCGGAGCCGCGAGCACTACTATACGAAATATATACAAAGCTGGCCAAGCAATAAAGCTTAAATTTCTAAAACTTTATCTCATCGACCTAACTGCATTTTTTTTACTGTAATACTGAAGGCTATCTGACGCCACCACTACAATTGTCAATTCTATTTACACCTGTAGGACAATAAAGGCGGCTCTCACCGACCGGAGCGTGTAGAGTGTGGAGCTGTCACTTGAATTGCTAACAAACAGCGTGGACTAGTAAGATACAGTCTTTGTGCAAATTGAACAGACTACGCTATTGCCGAAAAGACACTAGTATTGCGCTTTACACGTAGTTACCTGTTATTACATATATTCGGACACGTATTTAAAATATATATTTATGTTTGAATAAAAGGTTGTAAAAATATATGACTTTTATTATCTTTGTCAGCTTTGAAAATATACGATATTTTTAGACCATCATGACATCTGTACTAGGGCTTCCAGTCCCGCAGCCTATCTGCAATTTCGGCATTTACGGGACCGAAAATTTTCAATCCCGTGGAATCCCGGTATTTACGGCATCGTGCATGCAAAGAAGATATAAGGAAAAAATAATGAAATAATCAACATAACTTCACTTTTATTTCATTTTTAGTATTAGAATGTACCTACCAATCTTTAAAACTCGCCATTGTAGCCCAGGTAAATGTTTCACGTTACGGGATCAGCCTGTGTATATGCGATCCTGAATAGGACGGCATTATTGTGTCGACTGGCGATGGATATTTAATTTCTTGCCAGTCGATACGTACAGTCAGCAGCATAAGTATCTGTACAAAATCAAAATTTTAAATGGCCTATATACGCGTTAAGTTAATCTGCAACATACTTTTTCTTCGTTTGAAGTAAAGTAAATCTCTTTTATTTTATTTTTTTGAAGAGAAAACATATGTAAGTAAGAACATAGAAGTATGCAGGCAATTTGAAATTTTGAAATTGTTCAGCTACTTATGCTGCTGACTGTACACTAGATGCTACTCCACTTACCACCAGGTGCAGTGGAGCCACTTCGCTGTGCAAGTGTATAAAAATAACGATCAAAAACAGAAAAAATTACAATCGACATATAATAGAAACAAACACAATTTTTTACACTATTCTTAATTCAAATTTATTAAATAACTGAATGTTTACATAAGTAATTGAAGCTTTGATTAGGTACTAAGGTCAGCATTTAGTTGAAAATGGTTTTTATTTCTATTAAAAAAAACAAAACATGTCCAATGTGTCGTTTCCAATATGCCACATCAGTCGCGTAAATCCCGCAGGATGCCGCGCCGATAATGCCGCAACGCGGGACTGGAAAATGACGCGGGATCCCGGAACGCCGGGATTTCGATATTGAGATATTGAAAGCCCTAATCTGTACTGGTGAACTCATTATGGATTTAAATATTCGTTTCGGTCTGACCCCATTGATTACACGAGCAATGTAGCAAAGATTATATTATTTGCTATATTTAAGGGCGCTAATACTAGGTAATTTGCACGTCGAGGTAAGTCAACGACTTCTTTTGGCACCTTGGTTCATAGTAATAGGGGAATTATTTCGTTCCGCTTGACTTACTTAGGGCTTGTTATTCACGCAACGCCTACATTTATGTTAATTTATATATGTGTATAAAAAAAAATAATCTCTTAGGTCATGAAGCTTCAATAAATAAGCTTATTGGCTTGGTTCAAATAGTTTAACGGTAAAGCTCGGTCATGAATCTTGTTGCGAGGCCAATAACTCTAACATCAATCTAGTGATTTGTCTTAACCAAATCGTTGATTAGGCTTTAGGTCGATTAGTGGACAATCAGTCATCCCTTTTATTGTAAAACAACCCTTAATTAATTGATATTAGGGTGAAGCTTACATCAAAAACTTACCGTGATTAAAACATGACATGTCATGTTTTATTATTGTTGTTTTATAACATTGAAAGCATTGGTAAATGTTACCGAAATTAATGTTTATTTTGGGCCTCAATAAACACTATGGCGTCGTTTGGATAATTGTGTTGCGTAATTAAATTTGAATTGTAATATTATTTTCATTAGGTTGTAATATCAGTAGGGGCATAATTTGACAGCTAACAATTTAATTATACGTACTATATAATTGGTCGGAGAAGTCTTTTCGGATTTACTTACTTACGGGTGTGGTATTTTAACACGATAACGCTAGACAATCAGCAAAAATTAAGAGAGTTTCTCTGACAGATGTTAAGGCATCTGCCATATAGTCCTGACCTGCACCTTCAGTTTTCTACCTGTTTCAGTTTCTTCAGAATTCTTTAGGGAGTTTTAGGTTAACATCAAGAGAGGACTGGTAAAACTGCTCGTCGCGTTTTTTTAGATCAGATGTCCCAAAATTTCTACTGCAATAGTATTATGGCACTACCTACAAGACGGTAGAAAGTCATCGAACAAAATGGCATATATATTTACCCCTGAAGAGGTAGGCAGATTCGCAACCATTATACCCACTCTTAGCCGCGCGTACTCTGTCCCATGATGTGATAGGAGGCGAGCCTATCGCCATATCGGGCACAAATTCCAGATTCCGGGCTGATACTGAATTTAAAATGAAACTATTTTGCGGATTTTATCGCGGTTTTTTAATTTATATTTTCTCCCGACGTTACGAAGGCTTTTCAGCACTTCGTGGTCACGGGGCGGACTGAGGTGTTGGTGGTCCGAAAAGTTAATGTTACAATATCGACCTTAATTTTTTAATTATACAATTTTTTAAAAATTATTTTTTTATGACGGTCCGATCTACGCAGGAAGAGCTCACAGTGTCTTGAGATCTGGCAGTTGGTCTTTTGGGGTCCGATTTAATAATATGTATAATTGGATCCCAGGCTTGTGCAAGCTTCCAACCATCTTCTCTATTGAAATTGGGATGTTTTTTAATTTCAATAGCCTCGCGGATCATCCTAGGTAGGAATCGGTGTTCTTTGGCAAGGATTTGTGGTTTGTCAAATCTAAGGTAATGCTTGGAGCCTTGTTCTGAATGTTCAGCAACTGCAGACTTCGTAGAGCGTCGGTGTTTCACGTCAGCTATATGTTCTTTTACGCGAGTCCCTACATTTCTTTTAGTTTGGCCGATATATGGCCCCGTGACCACGAAGTGCTGAAAAGCTTTCGAAACGTCGGGAGAAAATATAAATTAAAAAACCGCGATAAAATCCGCAAAATAGTTTCATTTTTATGTCTAACATTCGCGTAAATAGAAGAAGTCATGATACTAAATTTACAAAATCCAATATCAATTTGCCCGAACCAGGAATCGAACTCAAGACCTCAGCATTGCAGTCATACCGTAAGACAACTACGCCACCGAAGCATATATATGCCATTTTGTTCGATTATTCTGGTGTTAAAACTTTCATATGTAAGAGTCCGTCTGGGTGGGTACCACCGCAATGTCTATTGCTACCGCCAAGCAGCAGTGTGCATGCACTGTTGTGTTTCGGTTTGAAGCACATTGTAGCCAGTGCAACTACAGGACATAATGAGACCTAACGTCTTATGTCTGAGGATTAAGAGCGCAGTGGAACGCCATATAGTATTTTCTTATTGAAGGTGCGAGATGGTGTTGCTACTGTTTATGGGTGTCGTATCGCTTACCATCAGGCGAACGGCATGCTCGTCTCATCATTCAGTGGAATAAAAACACCATTTCAATACCTATCTTAATTTTTATTCTTCTTTTCTACTACAGTATTTAGACTAATGTAGAGAAAACTAGGTTATACATCATTAAAATTAAAACAGAAATAATTACAGAAATCTTTAATAGCCGTCTTAGTAGTAGAGGCGGACTGTGCACAGCAGTGGGCAGTATATTATATAACACAGGTCTGATGTATATTATTAACTACAGCAAAATATTTAGATTTACCTGCCAGACTTCTTTATTAATAACCCTAATAAAATAAATATTCATTCACGCGTGAAAATATGATCGCATGAACGTACCGTTTTGTGGGGCAGTACGACTTTGAAAGTTCAACGAAACCGGTGTCCCATGTGAATACGCAAATTAATGTCCATATCTATTATGGGTTTGCTCTATTGATCTTAAGGGCATCGAAGGGTACACTAGGGAGGTAAGCGATGTCATACAGGCACGGAATCAGTCTCTCTAATGGGGTGTCAATTTGTTTTAAAATTGAAATGAAAATCCTCCTAGCCAGTTTCGGCCACGGCAGCCAATCTCAACGGAGATCATCCAGGTACGCAGGAGATATTATAGTGCACAAGTGTGTGCGCAATACACAGGTGCACTTCTCTATTCCTTCACTCTCATAGTCCGGTGAGACGGCAATCCGACATGACCGGAGAGAGATCAGGCGCAGGACCAACGGCTTTACGTGCTTTCCGAGGCACGGGGGTATCACACCGCCAACTTCCTGACTCCGAGCTGCGACTGAGTAAATTTTAGGATGGAAAAACCCAGTCACAATTTTTTTTTTGGCTCGACCCGGGATTCGAACCCAGGACCTCAGCGCGCCAATCGTACTCGCCTGCCTCGGTGGCGTAGTGGTATTGCGTACGTTTTAAAATTATTAAGGCTAAGGTAACATTAGAATTGTAGGATGAATGGAAGGTAAAGTGTGCTTGAAATGGAGTACATAAGGAGTGGGCCAGAAAGAGGAAGTTTGTGATTATAATATGAATGAGAAGGTTGACTGGGAGTTATAAATAATTATAATTAAGTATTGTTGACATTAATTTTTATTTTTTGCACTTTATATACAGATATCGGCGGACTTAATGCCAAACGCATTCTCTCCCAGTCAACCTTAGGGTGGTGCAGAGATAAATAAGGTAGGTGCATCAAGGTAACTTGAAAAGTATTCGAATAAACATATATAAAAACCTATATTAAATGCTCTAAAAAGAAAAAAGAAAACAAATCATCATCATCAGCCCGTTGTAGTCCACTGCTGGACATAGGCCTCTCCCAAGATACACCACAGAGCCCCGTCTGCTGCTTTATGGAAAAAAATTAATAAAGGAAATAAAAATAAAGAAAGGAAAAATAAAGGAAATTAGTGAGTATATAGATATTATAGACCGCTTTATGTTTTATGAACACCGCTATTCATAAACATAAAAAAAATGTTGCAAATAATATTGTCGAGAAATGTCATCCATCCAAATGGAATACCAATTTGTAGCACATAGTGAGATTTTGGAATTCGATTGCTATTGTTAATCCAAAAGCTTCCACGAATAATCAAACCCTTTAATCAGGATCGCGACCACCCAAGACAGCGCCTGTGTGCGAAATCTATGAAGCGCCTCTGATTTTTGTCGTCCTGTTTCGACATTAATATTTTTTATTATTCAACGTTAACCTTTCTTGGCTCATTGCGGAGCGCAAATATTTTTTGTATAAGTTTCAAGAAAATTACCTTTTGTAAATTAGTTGTTGCCTATTGTACCGGTTGGGGCGGTTATTTTGATATCGGGTCAAAATTCAAGTAAGTAGTTTAAAATTTAAACCAACGGCGTGAGTATAGTCTTGGGAGATTTGTACCCACTTTCTTACCTACTCAACTATAAAGAATGTGTTGTAGTATAACAAATATAATGTCAATAGTTGACGTTGGCATGCCATCCTAATTCCGGCGCACCTAGTGCCTTGGCGCCTGTGTGAGCCGCACATTTCGCACATAGGGACGGCGTGGCAGGGCCCATAGAATTAGATACAGAACAGGGTATATATGCCAGATAGGTACACACTGCAAAGGGTAAGGTAAGAATGGATACCATATAGTTTTTACTGCGATACTTATTATTGTTCCTCTGCCTCGATAGCGTAGTTGTATTTTTATTTTATGTAGTTATAGCGGATTGGGCACAGTGATATTGTTTTTTTCTATTCAATATCAGCCCGGAGTCTGGAATTTGTGCCCTAAATGACGATAGGCTCGCCCCCTAATACATCATGGGACGGAATACGAAAGGTGAAAAGTGGGTGCACTAGCTGCATATCTGCTATGCCTTTGGGAGATAAAAGATGTGAGTATATACGTATGTATGTATGTACTTATTATTCTGTTTTGCAACTGTCATCTCTGAAGTTAAAACACGTTGCTTTTGGTACTAACGCAAAGGATTTCCTTTAATACATATTAAACAAAGGTCATGCCCAAAAACAGGCCTAAAATTCTAACCAAGACAGTTTATATATATTTGAATAGATCTTAAAACTATAATTTTACAATAATTCTTTTAATTTTAAAGACCTCGGATTTTGAGATTTATGTAATTTTATATAGCTTAAAATTTAATATGAACGTTTTTGAACAAGTTAATTATAAATGGCGGGGTTCCCCAAATATATTTTTATTGGATCCAATATGTATATTTTGCCCCTTTAATATCCGTAAAGTTTGGGCCCTGAGAGGCTACTGCGAAAAACGAAATCCGTAGTTTCGGGTGACGGATCACACGTTTTCTTACTATGAAGTGTTACGGATCCTTCTTTATGAAGAGTTGTTGCGTGACGAAAGTGTTGAGCGAAGTTGGAAGCGTCGCAAACTGCGTGAAACCTTCGTTCGACGGTGACGGATCCGAAGTAATTTGGTAGTAAGGTTAAATCCGAAGTTCGTCGTTTCTTCGTTTCGGACCGACGTTTCGGATTTCGTTTTTCGCAGTAGCCTCTCTGATTAGCTTTTGAGGCTCAACACCCATACAAAAAGCGGACAACTCCTTCACCTGTAATCTATTTTCAACAACATAGTTCAAATTCCAAAAGCAGTTTTAACAAATAGGTCTTAATTATCTCGGAACCGTTTGATAATTTTAAGTTTCTCGCGTTGTATGTGGTTCTCGTACATTTTTGGTACAAAGCCAACTACCCTACTTGCAGGCGGCGCACTCCTAACGAACAGGACTATAGCGATACCAGTTGCCAATAATTTACCAAAAAGTAATGCTAAAAAACATTACGTAGTCTGTGGTTTATTAATATTAAAAAAAAAACACACACATTACGTAATTATAGAGCAGTAGGCAGAGATGTAACAAGGGCATCCACTTTTCGCCTCGTGTATTTCGTCCCAGGAAGTGATAGGGGGCGAGATTTTTTTTTATGCGTAGAATGACGAGACGAGCATGCCGTTCACCTGATGGTAAGCGATACGACTACCCATAAACAGGAGCAACACCATCCATTATTTTGAGTTACAAAAGTACTGTGCGTCATTCCACTGCGCTCGTCATCCTGAGACATAAGATGTTAAGTCTCATTATGTCCAGTAGTTACACTGGTTACAATGTCCTTCAAACCAAAATACAACAGTGCATGCACACTACTGCTTGGCGGTAGAAATAGAAATTGCGGTGGTAACTACCCAGACAGACTCTATTAATATGAGACCTACTACCAGTAATATGTAGGATGCATATCGCCATAGCGGGTACAGCTTCCAGGCTCCAAGCTGTTACTGAGTAGAAAATCCCAATATCGCTTTCCCTGACCTGAAATTCGAATCAAAGACTTCAGTGCAACAGTTGTACACGCAATACACCTACGCCACTGCGGCAACCACTAATAGCTCAAACATATGATTTTTTTAACCTTAGATATTGAATGTAGTGGAAGTGGGCTCCACAGTAGTCTCCTCATTACGTGTTCAGTATGAAGGTGTGTTAACATTTTAGTTACGCATAATTATAAACAATGAGTTCGCCGGAGCACACGGGGTGACAAATATTGCATTCTCTAAGTAGATTTTATGACTCGTGTATTTTATGGTAAAAGCTTTGAACATATATTTTCAGTGTAAGTTAAGTTTTGAATTGCTGTTATGTAGGTGTTATCTCCTAATTAATTTTACTTTCAAATTTCGGGGATTAAAACTTAAGGCCAATGCCAACCTGTTATGAGCTTAGTGAATATTATTATGCCTAGCTGAATAACTTACAATATTGGTGGCTTAAAAATTAATGAATATTTTAATCTTCTTTTTTTTATAGCATCGAATGACGAGACGAGCATGCCGTTCGCCTGATGGTAAGCGATACGACCACCCAAAAACAGTAGAAACACCATCCAGTATCTTGAGATCAAGGAGAACAGCATGCTCGTCTCGCCATTCACTGCCATAAAAAAAAGTTTATGGCAGCCACTTATTGCCAGCCATATCTGCTTCTTGTTCCTGTCAATTTGTCAATAACAGTAAAACATCTGACAACAATACGAGGTAAATGATATGTGTATATGATATTTATTATTTCAATAGCGGTTGCTACCAAAAATCTAGGCTGTTAACCTTCTGAGCCTCTCGAACGGGTGATAGGTCAATAACCACGTATATATAAGACTGTTGAATATTGTAAGAAAGTTTTTCAAATCGATGCTCTATCTGGACATCGTCATTGGTCCCAAAGTATTACATATTATACTGCCTCGCTGGCGAAGTTGTATTACAGTACGACTGCAAAGCTGAGGTCTTGGGTTCGATCCCTGGGTCGGGCAAAGTGATATTGAGTTTTTCTATTCAGTATCAGCCCGGAGTCTAGAATCTGTGCCCGATATGGCGATAGCCTCGCCCCCCATCACATCATGGGACGGAATGACGGCGAAAAGTGGGTGCACTAGTTGCGCCTCTGCCTACCCCTTCGGGGATAACAGGCGTGAGTGTATGTGTATTACATATTATATATTTTAAAACCGTTCTTTAATAGTAATGTTATCTAAATTAATAAAAATCTTTTAAACACACGAGCGTAAATTATTAATCCTTTAAACCCTTTGCTCAGTACTTCCTTTTTGCTGGTTCCGATTACGTTTAAATTGTGTATCACCGCAGTAAGATTAGCGAGCAGAATTTACTCGAGCGTTTCTCACGTGTCACGAGCCATCAATCAAACGAACACCCGCCACTTGAGGACGGCTTTTATGGCCCGCCATGAATTGCGGTCGCTGTACAAAAACGTAATTATAAAAGATTAAAAGTATTAAGTGCAAAATGTCTTTATTTTTAACCGTTTTGATGTTAGAAAGCCTGTTGGTTAATGTATAAAGAGGATGTTTTATTAACACATTTGAAATGCTTATTATGTTTTATATATGACTTTGATCTTGCCGTCAGAGAAAGGTCGTTGGCAGTTTTTCTCAAAACATTAGTAATGTATTTCGATTTCGGATTTTAGCCACTACAGGGCATTGATGTGAATGTTATTCAAATATTTATGTTTCCAAGAACAGACAGAATGTTGCTGTTTAAATGAACCGCAAAACATCTAATAAGTATCATGATATAAAATCTTATATTGGATGGTATATGAACCAACCTAAGCGTCCTATCGCCTTGGGCGCAAACACAATATCTCTTAATGAAAGTGATAGAAGAATATAATATGACCGCACTGAATCATGAGCCATCACTGCTCAAGACAAATGCCGTGCATTTCTCCTGGGGAAGATAAGCGCGCCGCTTTCGACGTTTATATCAGATAGTATACGAAGACACATGAAACTTGCACAGTCTAGGGGAGGGCAGTAAGTCGGTTTCACATTGGAGTCATTGCTGAGACTTATTTCATCTTCATCACACTTGATGAAGACAGGATTTAGTGAGGTTATTATTTGACGACTATTTATATCATACTATTTATATAAACATTACCGTGAGAATTATATACGAAAAACATAACATGTGGCTATACGATTTTTTACCTTATGGCGCGCTTGGGTTGGTAGTAAATAAGCTTGGCGATTTTTTGGGTAGCATAGCCTTTGGGACACAAAAATGCGTGTGCTTATATTTTATATTGCGTGCCGTAGTGCTTACATATAATATTAAGGATGATAATTATTCTCATCTTACAACAAACGTTCGAGATACGATAACGAGACTACATACCATATTATATTACCTATAGGTAAACGCGAATATTATTTTGAAATAATTGATTTTTCGATGGATATTAATTACGAGGACATAATGTGTAATATTTACATTGGCGTGTACGCCGTTGCAAAAGCATATTAAATATCAGAATTTACAATTGCGCAATTGCCCTAATATAATAAATATCCCATTCGAATACTTTTCTAAAAATAGATAATGAGCAAGAGGTAGAATTATTTTTTTGATATAAAAAAGTTAAAACCGTGTACTGTGGCAGTACTTGAAAAACAGCCCGACGTTCCGTGTTACATCCATCACGGCAGGCTGAAAGATAAATGCAGTCATCACCATCTGCTCAACATCACACATGCGAACGACGATTAAAACTGTTCTTTTAGTTTCCTAAACTTTAAAACAACGCTTTGTAACAAACTACTCGCGTAAGATTCTCGACGCTTTACTATGACGTCATAAAAAAGGAATCTAATGTTATTTGCTACGACTTTCGCACATCTGCTACGAGCTCATACTGAGGCTACGAGCGTGCTACGTGTCAGCTACGATTAGTTGATGCGGTCCGTAACTTCTACGGATTTTACCTTTATGGTGTTCTAATAAATTACAGGAAATGCTATACATAGTTTAGAACGCGTTTGTTTAGTTTCACTTGACACACATTAGCATAACAGTTAATTGAATAGTGCAATGAAATTAGCGCCTCGCGTGATTGAAACAATATTAGGAACTTTGGCGACATCTGTTATCTTATGAACATCGCGAACGGAAAAGTAGACTGTCCTGAACTGCTATCTATGATTTACCTTAAAACTAATACCTTAAAGCTTAGACAAAGATCTATCTTAAATATTCCTCTATCCAAAACTAAATATAGGACAAACACGTTTGTACTAAGAGCATCCAATTCTTTCAATAAAATATCACAGGATATTGACTTGTTTTGCACCACCACAGTACGTACTAAAAAGATATTGGCAAATAATTTCTTTCACAAACACAATAGCAATTAATTATTATAATATAACAAAATAACTCTTTCTTTTTTTTTTTTTTCTCATATAGTTCATTATAACCAAATTAGTAAAAACTACTCATTCAATGTAACGTAAATGTTCACATTGCACGCTCTTACTTAATATTATTACCTGGTATTTTATTGGTGAAGATTTGTAATTAGCATAGGACTATATTTTTGTATATACCTACTATTGATGTTATTTGTCTGTAAATCTTCCTAAAATAAATAAATAAATAAATAAATAAACTTTTGGTTAAATGGATTGAATGGAATTAAATGTATTGGGGACTAATAAAATATTTTAAGCGTGTACGATTTCGATTCTTACCGTATTCCGGACTATTGCCAATCGTAGTAAATATCGTTGAGGTTTACCGTTATCATGGTGAACGGCAAGACCCTGCGGCCCATTTGCATAATATCTCACCTACCTCCGACCAAAATTTGTAATTCAATTTAGCCGTGCCAGCGAACGTAGCTTATCACGATTACGGACATTTGTCTTTCATTACAAAGTGATTTGCGGCAAAAAGTGCTGCGGTTTCTGTTTCCGTAATGTCTCTAATTGTGGGAGAGTTGGTGTTAGAAATAATTAATGATTTATATTTAATACACAAATATGATATATGGGTCGGGCAAAGTGATATTGAGTTTTTCTATTCAGTATCAGCTCGGAGTCTGGAATTTGTGCCCGATATGGCGATAGGCTCGCCCCCTATCACATCATGGGACGGAATAATGGCGAAAAGTGGGTGCACTAGTTGCGCCTCTGCCTACCCCTTCGGGGATAAAAGGCGTGAGTGTATATGTATGTATGTATGTACACAAATATGAGAACGACAGATTTTTGTTGATTTCTTCATTTTTACAATATGTACTGAATTAATACAAACATTACATATGACACACTAATATATTATTTTCTAAGCTAGGGTGGTAATTGAGCGGCTGTCACGGATAATAAGTTTGAACTGCAGCGCAACCGACGAAGGAAAAAAAGCCCGTTAGCGGTCGTCGCCTTAAGCCACTTGCTTATTGGTTGTTGACGTGGCACTCAATTTCTCAAGAAAGATATAAGCAATGAAGTAAGTGCAATATATAGTAGAGATATTTCGGCCAATATACGTGGTTTAACCCGTCAAGCCCCGCTTTATACCGGGTGGAAGGGAAACGCTCTCGGAAACGAATACTGGTGATAGTATTGGTGATTCCTGACGTGATGGCACTAAAAAAATCGCGATCGCGTTGTTACAATTTTAGTAGGATTTTCTCAAATTTCTGTACAGCTTCACATATGGATAGATAAATCAAACTATTATTCTGAAAAACATAGTAAAAAAGGTAAATATTTAAAAAAAATCGTAATGAAACACGTACATCACCTGACGGGTTAACGACCGCGGGCCGGTCCCGGCGCAGCGCGACGGCCGCCCAGTTCTTTGTACGCTTTACATTGCGCGCGCATGAATTACGGAAATACTAAAATCGTAAGTATTATCGCTTAGCTTTGCAAATGAATATAGTTTTTCGTTAATGTTATGGTTCTTCTCTCTTACCGTTCCGGTATAGAGAGCGTTTCCCTTCCACCCGGTATATAGATGTATGGAAAAAAACTATATATATGGACGCTGGCGTTCGTCGCAGGGCTTGATGAGTCAATGAGACAAATATGAGATATTATTTTTAGCTGATATCGACCCAAACTAACAAATATTATATATAACCACTATAATAGTAAAGCACGTCTAATATATAATATATATATATATGTACATCACATACACACACACACACACACACATACACACACACTCGCATGCGCCTTTTATAGGGGTAGGGAGAGGCGCAACTAGTGCACCCACTTTTCGCCGTGCATATTTCTCCCCATGATTTGATAGGGGGCGAGCCTATCGCTATATCGGTCACAAATTCCGGACTCCAAGCTTAAACTGAATACAAAAACCCAATATCACTTTGCCCGACCCGGGGATCGAACCCGAGACCTCAGCATTGCAGTTGTACCGTAATACAACTACCCCACTGAGGCAGTCTCAGTTGTCAGTCTGAATAAATGTACAACCGGTTTAAATTTAAGAATGTGTGAGTGATTTAATGTGCTTCCAATTTATTTGTTCGCCATAGAACCCACGAGACTCGTTCGGAAGGAAATGTTGATATTCCATAATTAATTTAATAAGTGGCATAATATTTTGCACCAAATTCCATTATGAGGTAGCATTGGTATAAACTACCACAAACATGAAATAAATGTCAATTATATTTAATAACCTGTTTGTGGTATCTCAACATACCCATAACCATTATTAAATGGAAAAATAAACATAACGGTTGTTTTTCTTCAAATCTGTGTACATCACGTAAGTCGAATAATTTAGAATTATGTTCGCACCGCCGCGTCCGAAGGCTTGCTAAATAATATGAACCTTAGTGAAGTCCTAATTAACAGAAGGCCAACTTCACGCGTGACCCGACCGTCCAAATAGCTCATTCACTAAGCGAAAATAGGGCTTTTAAACTAACAAAACACTATACTTACTTAAATTAAATATTTGCGCGCCGAAAAATGTACGAAAGATTTTATGCCGAGCGCGGATTTGAACTCTTATTTCAGGAATATTTTCCGCTGTGTTGTTTTAGCGGCTTTTTCTTGCTAAATTTGGTTTTTGCGTGAATTTCATTTATTGTATTTGTAACTTCATTTTAGCAATAGTGTGTTGGAAATAATTTGAAAAAGAGTTTCCTCGATGTCTCCAAATTGTTACCGATGCCAATTTTAGTTTTATTTTTATCGTTTCTGACGAGCATACCGCTCGGCTGATGATAAGTGATATGACCACCCATAAACAGTATTTTTTGGTAATAATTGAGTTCAGCTGCATGGTAAATACAACACTGGTTGTAATAAAATTATGTTTCCTTTGTCACTTTTTGCCTTAAATATTCTAGACAAATGATTGATCTTTAGTTTAACATTCCTGTCGAGAGACTTATCATGTAGCGGTTTTATTTAAGTAACACCTTTTAAATATTATAGTATTAAATTATTAAAAAAAAATACCCGACTGCATCAATATTTGCCATATTTATTAAATTCATTGCAAAACTGAAAAAACAGAAACAAGATTTTAATTTGAACATTTTTTTTTGGTTTTGAGTAATCTTAGTTTACAGTGTTCACAAACGCTGTCGGAGGCACAGAAAAGAGAAAGGAAGCATAACACGCTCACTTCTCATATTTTGGTTGGTCATATAGGCAGAGCAACAAAATCTCGGAGTGAGCAGATGCCTCCGACTGCGTTTGTGAACACTGTCAACTGTGATTACTCAAAACCGAAATAAAATATTCAAATTTAAATCTTGTTTCTATCTTTTCAGTTTTGCAATGAATTTAATAAATATGGCAGATATTGACGCAGTCGGGTTTTTGTTTTTCTTTAACCTTTTTTTTATTTCCATCTTTTTATTTTTCCCTTTTTTTATAGACTACCTGTGTGCCAAATTTCAGCCAAACCTGTCGAGCGGTTTTACCGTGAAGAAGTAAGAAACTAACACAAACTTCACATTTATACTATTAGTGTGAAGTATGATGTGATTTATTAGCATTTCTTATTCCAAACTCCAACAAAACATATAAATTGTATATATATTCGTAATCACCGTTAAAAATCCTTTAATTTGATACCACATTCGATGTATTTTAAAAAAACATAAATTTTTTTAGATTACTTTTTGCCGCCAAAAATCCTCGATTTTGTTTTTTTTTATTTTTATGTACCCAGTGTCACTCTCACAGCCAAGACGAATCCATTGATACCACTCACATAAAAATATGACAAGCCGTTTAGGCTCTAGGGCATGCCAAAGAAATATACATACACCCTCCTTCTTTCGCAGACGAGTAAAAACCTCAAATTATTTGACTCTATGGGTCGATAATACAAAATATTAATTTGAAATTAAATATAACGAAATATTTTTAGGTAGGTTTCCTCACGATGTTTTCCTTCATCGTTAAAGTGAACGATAATAATTGATAAACAATACACACGTAACTTCGAAAAGTCCAGGTGTGTTGCCTTGGGTTTTGAACCTAAGGACAATGCCCCGGTAGACCATTCCATTCCCAACTGGGCTATCGTGAGGAAGCCTACATACCTGAAGATTTCGAGGACAAGAATTTCGAGGGTGTGTGAAGTCTGCCAACACGCACTAGGCCAACGTAGTTGGCTAAGGCTTAACCCCTCTCAGTAGTAAAGGAAGCACGTGCTCAGCAGTGGGTAGTATATAACACAGGGCTGATTGCATTGAATTTTTAGGTACAGCAACATCAAATTTAGAAAAGCTTTTTCGGCTTCGACTGAGATTCATTTTAGGAATATTTTATTTTTTCAATTTGCTTTTACACACGCGCCGCCTCATGAATAATTCAGTGTTGCAAGTTTACCAACGAAAAACTATTAGTGCAATCGTCTGTTCCAAACATATTTTAATCTAGGATGGTAGGTCAATCAAGCATTTACTTAACGAATTTCTATATTTCAGGCTATATTTATTGAAAAGTTCGATAGTCCTTAGTGATTCATTATGCGATGCAATTTTTTATTAATATAGAATCGGTACAATCCACTTATTCAAACATGATACAGAAACGATTTGGCTCAGTTTTTATAACTAGTCGTTTTTCTGGAGCCAACCCTTTTTTTTTTTTTTTTTCGCGGGGAAAAACGCTTTATCGCTACCGCCACTGGGGGGGTAAGTGGAACGGTTATGTTGGTTTCGCACAGTCTTACAGCCCAATGTCGACACTCGGGAGTATAGCGTCATCCGAACGAGCACTGGGCCGAGTCCCTAACACTATGTACCCCCTTCACTGGCATACCAACCAAAACCCGCGGTGGCCTTCTTCGGCGCATACGTGACGGCCCCGGGGTATCTTGTTGCACTAAGATAGCTGCACGGGACCGTCCCTGCGCAATGCCGTTACGGCCCCTCTCTATACAAGGGGGCTAAGATGCCCCCACACTCTAAAGGACGCCTTTGGCGTCTACGACAGCGGGAGACCGACCACCCGCATTGTCAACCACCTCGGAGTCGCTTAGATTGGACTGAGCAGCCCCCCGCTGCTCGCCCCGCGACTCTGAAAGCCCCCTTTAGTCGCCTCTTACGACAGGCAGGGGATGCCGTGGTGGAACTCTCTATATGCCCCCGGACCACAGGGCACGAGGCGCCGGTCAGTCGTCCACCCGGCGCCTCCTACGACTCCTCCGGCTGCGGGCGGGATCGTTCTGCTCACGATCCCGCCCGGCGCTCTCCTTCCGCGAGATGACGCATTCGCAGAAGGAGACCATCGCACGCCAAGACCTCCAGCCGCCGACCATGGCAGACACCACGGCCGGCAGCGAGAGATCTCCGCCGACGACTGCTCTAAGAGCGCTGCGTTGTAGATCCCAGGCTGGGCACTCCTCGAGAGTGTGTTGGACCGTATCCTCGCGGCCGTTGCCACAGTGGTGGCACACGGCGGACTCTTCTTTTCCGATCCGACACAGGAACGAGCCGAAGCACCCGTGGCCTGTCAGTACCTGTGTCAGACGGAATGTCGGCGCACCGTGGCGCCTGTCAAGCCAGCTTAGGAAGACAGGTCGCACTGCCGCGACGGTCCTCAAGCCCGCGTTCGGGCTCTCCAGCCTGGTATGCCACTCCTCCACGGCGGCGCTGCGGATGGAGGCCAGTTGGGCCTTGACCTCCCTCGGAGCCAGTCTCCGCCCGAGCTGGGATGCCTCCTCTCGCCAGAAGAATACTGACGAAAGGTATTTGGCATCCAACTCCCATGGCAGAGTGCCGGCCAAGACGCAGGCCGCCTCGTGGGAGATCGTGCGGTAGCCCCTGATGAGTCGCTGCGCCACTATACGCTGCGGCTTGCGCAGTAGTGCAACGCAGCGAGAATTCAGGGACTCGGCCCAAACGGGACAGCCGTATAAGGCCATTGACCGCACAACTCCAGCGTATAAGCTTCGGCAAGGGTTACCGGGACCCTCCAAGTTTGGCAGCAGGCGTCCGAGCGCACCTGCTGCCCGCAGCAATTTCGGCGACAACATTTGAAAGTGGGCCCGGAAGTCCCACCGGCTGTGTAACACCAATCCCAAATACTTCATCGTGGAGCCGATAGGAATCCGCACCCCCTCCACTATGATATGGGCCCCCGTTGGTGGCCTCTTCCGGGGCCCGTGGAAATAAAGGGCCTCGGTTTTGTTAAGGGCCACTTTGAGGCCCAGTCGCCGAATTCTGCTCACCATCTGCTCAGTACCAGAGGATGCGAGCGAAGCAGCCTCCTGGAAGGTCCTGGCCGTCGCTGTTACCAGTGTGTCGTCCGCGTAGCAGACAACAGCGACGTCTTGGGGTTTGGTACCACGGAGCACCCAGTTGTAGCCGATGTTCCACAAGAGTGGGCCCAGTACTGACCCCTGTGGAACACCGCAGGTCATTGCTCTTCGGTGCCACGCATCAGCGCCGGGATACACTATGTACCTATCAGATAGGTACGATCGGACCAGGCGCTGAAGATATGGTGGCACCTCGTGGTACCGCAGTGCTTCGTGAATGCACGCCCAGGGCAAGGTATTAAACGCGTTAGCGATATCCAGAGACACCGCCACGACCACTTCACCCCGGGCGATTGCGACCTCCGCTTGTGCTTTGACCCGCAAAATCGCATGGATCGTGGATCGGCCATGCCGGAAACCGTATTGGCAGTCTGCCAAATCCGGCCCAACCTTCTCAAGATGCTCGACGAGGCGAGCGTGAATAATCCGCTCGAAAAGTTTGCAGACCTCGTCGAGCAGCACGATAGGCCGGTAGGCCGATGGCGACTCTGCGGGTCGCCCTTCCTTTTTGAGCAGGACCAATTTTCCAGTTTTCCACCGAGATGGAAAGAGGCCCTGCTCAATGCACGCGGAGAAGAGGCCGCGGAGCCTCGTGCCCAGGTGCTTGACGGCTAAAACCCACACACGACCGGGTATGCCGTCAAGACCCGGAGCCGAGTTTTTACTCCGCAACCGAAGCACTACCGCCCTAAATTCTGCGGGCGAAACCTCAGAAATATCCCCTGCCAAACTCTGCGACGATGGCGGCAACGATCGTGACGCCATCGGTGGAGGAGTGACATCTTCAATGACGGGGAACAAAGTTGCGACAACCTCTTCCACCAGCTCGTCCCGGAGACTTTGCGTCAACGGAGGCGCCCATGGGCGGTATCTCTTCATCGCCAGACGGTATGGACGCCCCCACGGATCGTTGTCGAGAGTGCTCCGGGCCTCTTTTTGTGCCGCAGACTTTGCCCTCAATATTGCTACGTGCAGCGCTCTCTTGGCCTCTTTGTAGAGGCCGTGAAGAAGCCGCTCCTGGTCCTCGTCGCCGGCTAAACGAATCCGGCGACGACGGTGCCTGCCAACTCGACGGAGGGCAGCCACGCACAATGCACGTAGCTGCGAGAGCTCCGCCGACCACCAGAACACCTGGCGTTTCTCGGGAAGGCGTCGGACTCGGGGCATTGCCGCGTCACAGACACGCGACATCGTCGCCCCGAACCACTCCGCCTCCTCTTCGACCCGTACTGGCCCGGCCGGCACGGGAATCCACGCCTGGGCCAGAGCAGCCTCCTTCAGGGCCTCGACATCAAGGCGCTTTAGCGCCCAACGTGGGCCGTCCGATCGCGGGGCGATTAAGCCACCGCGAGACCGAGGGGTAGGAGTCGAGGAGACGTCGAACCGAATGTATCGGTGATCCGACAACGTCTCCTCGCCCACCAGGACCCTCCAGTCTCGCACACGATGGGCAAGTGCTGGGGTGGCAAACGTAATGTCCACCACCGAGCCGCCATTGTGCCGCACACATGTTTCTACCGACCCGCGATTCACGACGGCCAACCTGGACGCGGTCGCCCATTCCTCCAGGGCCACGCCACGTGCGTTCGTCACCGACGAACCCCAAGCCAAGGACTTGGCGTTGAAGTCGCCGGCGACGAGAACGGGGCGTGGCTGACTGCCTTGCACCACCAGGGCCCCTAGTCGAGTGAGGAAATGCTCAAACTCGGCCAGGGGTCTGTTAGGAGAGAAATATACTCCCACAATCCAGACCCCTCCTAACAGAACCGCCACGCATCCCGAGCCTTTCGCTACTTTTTCGAAAGGCGGGGAGCCGGCAGTACCCCGGGTGATGACGGCCACTGAACCATCCAAGTCTCCTGCCCAGTCATCCCTGGGAGGGACATAGTACGGTTCAGAGACCACAGCCACTTGAATTGACCACTCCGCCATGCTCTGAACTAGTAAGTCCTGTGCCCTGGCGCAGTGGTTAATATTCGCCTGGAGGAATCGTTGCGCCATATTAATGGGCGACTTCCATTGCGGTCTCTCGGCGGGACGGGTCCGGCTGGGTCACAACCCCGGCGCCCCCTCCGCGATTAACGCGGCGGGGGCGGGAGGAGGCGACACATGCCTTGGCGCCCACGTGGTGCCCTGCAGGTTTACCCTCAGCTGCGCAGATTGCACAGTGCGGGTCTGCAGAGCACTCCCTTGCCTTATGGCCCTCTTGACCGCAGCGGTAGCAGATCCTGCTACGGTCACATTCTTCGGTGCAGCGCATCCGCACATGCCCCTTGTGGAGGCAGCGGAAGCACCGCATAGGCCGGGGCTCAAGGAGCCGGACCTGTGCCGATACCCAGCCGATCCGGACGCGCCGGGCCCTAACAATTTTTTCCGCTGCCTTGGCTGGGCAACGCACCCAGATCGCGCCAAGGCCGGAACGGTCGGGGCGGATCTCCCCGACCTTAATATCTTCCGCTGCGCAATCCCCAGCACTTGCGAGGGCCACTGCGACCATTTCCGGGTCGGCAGACGGATCCAACTCGGATATTCGCAGGTCCGCGGTCTTAAACGGACGGGAGACGCGAACGTCTTCCGCCAGCTCCGTTCCGCGGAACACCTCCCTCATTTTTTCAGCGAGGGAGTTGGCCCTCGCTTCCGAGTCAGGGCCAGGCACCTCGTAGAGGTACCCCCCTGTAGCCATCAGCCTCGCTCGAGTCTCGGCGATGTCGAGACCGGCCAAATTCACCCTCCGTTGGATTTCTTTCAAGACCGTAGCGTATGTTACGCCACGGTCTAAGGCAGCAGGCATCACCGTCAGGGCGACAGCTGCCCTACGGGGAAGGCGAAGTTTTGGCTCAGGCCTCCGACTTCGCCGAGTTTGCTGTTGTACCTGTGCCTGTGTAGCTGGTCCAGCTGCACTCGGCGCGGGCTGGGTACTTCTCTTCCCTCTTCTTGCTACCACCGTCCACCCTTCGTCCATAGACGCTGGGGCCGGGGGCAGCAGACGAGGCTCCATCCGGGGTTGAGGCTGGGGAGCACGCAGGTTCTTCTTGTGTTGCCGGGGGAGGAGATTGACGGCGGGTGTGGCCACCGGTGTGATATCAGGGGCAGTCCGGGCAGCTCCCTTGCCCTGCCCTTTTCCTTTAGCCTTGGCCGGTGGAACACGTGATGGCCCAGCGACAGCAGTGGGCACGTCAACGGGCAACGGACGACCAGCTTCCTTGTCTCTAGCCCTATCGGCGGCCAGAGGAGGACGAACCGTTGGCTCTGGAGGCAGCCTCATATTGATCGCCTCAAAGCGCGCGTCCATCATAGAGATGAGACGGCGCTCGAATTGATCTTGGCGATCATTCTTATCAGAGGCGGCTCCTGTCTCAATCGCCAACTGCGACACGCCCGGCGAACGGACAGCCGCTAACACTTCCTCCAGGATTTTTCCTTGGGCCGCAAGGGAAGCCTCAAGAATTGAAATACGCTGGGCCATTGCGGTCTTTTCCGCCACCAGGCGGGCCACCTCAGCGGAAGTTGTCTCTTTGGCTTTCTCCACCAATTCCTTGGCCGCCAAGTTTAACTTCCGCTGCTCCGTTCCTTTTAAGTTCCGAGACCTTTGGGATACGCCTCGAACTACCTCCGCCAGTCGCAGGCGCCAGTCTAACTGGTCGACGGGTGCTTCCGCAGACTCCATCGTCTCGTCTTCTGCATCTGTTGGTGGTGCAGAAGCGGCGACCACCTTTTCAGCCGGCTCGGAGTCACTGTCGCTCGAGGCTATTTTAGTCGAGCGAGTTGGTCGTCCTCGCTTCGACCGTAAACAAATGCCACTCGGCCCTGGTTCGGGTACGACCGGGGTTGATGATACCGTCTCGACTGGTACCTTTGTGGACTTGCGCCCAGCATAATTTATCTGCCTGGGTATTGAGTCTTCCCCAGGGACAGATTCCCTCTCCTTCATTAAATTTAAATTATTATTTTGTACCATTATTGGTCCCACGAGTATGGGGGAAGAAAAAAGTCCACCCAGGCAGAGCCCCCTGTACCTGGGTAAGCCTACAAGTAACCCACCAAGAGTGTCGGCCGGTACTCCGGCGGGGGTCGCACTAGAGACCGAACTGCCCATCGGCCATGCATCCCCTCGCGGTGCGCCGCCGCTTGGGATTCGGGGTAACTTTTATAGAGGTTTTCTCCCTCGCGGTCCGGGCGGTTAAGCCAAGACCCTCAGCCCCAAGAGACACTGCGAGACATGACCACAGAGCCCCCTGAGATTCCGAGACCGGCGGTGGCTCGGGAGAAGAATTCAACCCAAGCCTGTTCCGCGGCAGTGTGAATGCACACGGAACCCGTCTGTGTTCCTCCACTGTGCCCTCTGCTAAACAGAGAGAACGTAGAAGAACCCCTTTGCTGGTTTTGGTCCACGCCGTTTCCGGTACCCCCCGAATTCGGGGGACGTTCCCCTATCCGCCACCCAGGGAGACGCGCCCGATGGGAGACCAGCAACTCCACACGGGTTCTGGAGCCAACCCTCTCTAAGGGATTTAATCCCATACGGAGTAGAAAGAACTAAAAAACCTTATCTGACCATGGAATTGAAACCAGGGCCAAACTCATATAAGTTGCTAAACTGTGAAGTTTGTTAAGCAGTTGCGTCACTAAATGTGTAGGACACATTTGGGACGTAATTATGGACAACCTCTATTATGTCAATAAAGAGATCTTTACTCGCAATTAATACCTATCGCTGAGCTTCGGAGTTAGATTGAAGGTTTTCGACGAGATATTTCAACCATCGGGTCTATAAACTGACTCCATATGAAATATTCAGTTCTTTATTCATGAAAATGGCAGGGATTGGCAAGATTGTACGCTGTATGTTTATTTTATTTAATTCAGCGCCTGGGAAATATTATATTGAATAAAATATTTGGGTGACAGAAAACTAGATTTGACATATTGCGGTTATTGGTTGCTAGCTGTTACTCGCGGCTCGGTCTACGACAAGTTACATATGAACTTTGAGTCCACATTTGTTCTCTAAGAGGTTGAATTTTGAAATATTTTTCCTTGTTTGCAAGAGTTAAAGGCTTGATGAGTTCAGGAGTGAGTGAGTGAATAAGTCAGGATTTAATAGTAATTAATAGGAATTTACTAAATTATGAGATACAATCCAATTGTTAATGTTATTATTAAGAGGATTTTAACAATTCAATGTTTTTATTTGGTAACATTATTTTATGTGACGCATAACATTTATAACTGAAGATCGTAAATATTAAAAACGTGTTGCAAGAACTCATAATATATTATGGGTAGAACTTTACTGATATTCAAAACTACTTTACTTGTTAAACGTGGGTTATTGTATTCCCGAGGTACACGTTTTCCCGAGTACCTATACCCTACCGTGGCCGCGGTCACCCCTGGATTTAATTTGTCACTACGCCTCACTGATCGCCCACATTGTGTGATACTGAGTAATCCAAAAACCGCTTATGTGTGACGTAAAAGACCTACGAGCATTTTCATACACCGCCCATAATTTGGATTATTCATAGCTATTAATTTTTTAATAAAATTTGAAATTTATCTAACTATATTTTACAATGGTTTTATATTTTTATAGAATCCTGAAAAAGAAACAGTCGAAAGCGGGATTTGAACCCACGACCTTCTATAAAAATATAAAGTCATTAACCAGGCACTACAGGCCATTGACATGTATAAAAATCATAATATAAAATTAGAAAAAAGTTTAGCGACTCGTTTCGGTTACTTACTCCTGTAAAGGGGTAATGCTGAGTTAGTAGTTGTAATAACTGCTAACAGATGTCGCTGGTCATCTCCTTTAAGAGAATTAAGTACGGATCCTGAAATTGGCAATCGATGGCGGGGTCGGAATAGCTCAATTGGAAGAGCACCGGCACGGTACGCCGGAGGTCGTGGGTTCAAATCCCGCTTTCGACTGTTTCTTTTTCAGGATTCTATAAAAATATAAAATCATTAACCAGGCACTACATGGCCATTGACATGTATAAAAATCATAATATAAAATTATATTTAAAATACTTATATAAACATTTCGTGTCAAAGTGTTTATTACCATACTCCTCCGAAACGGCTGAACCGATTTTGATGAAATTTTATATTCACACGATCCCCTTAAGTGATGAAGGTGGCCCACATTAAAAAAAGTTTTTTTCGGATATTTTTTTATGTTGTGCTATTAAAAAATACTTACAACCCTAATTTTTTTACATCCTTCCATCATTCTCTATTCTTTAAAAATATTTGTAATTTAATAACTTTTAACCCCGATCGGTTACTGATCAATTATCTCTGATCAGTTATCCCCGCTAGGCGTCTGCCGGTGTAACTTCTCATTCAGTAAACAGCTTGGAGTAGGGATGAGACCGAAACGCCGGTGCTCTGGCCGGGAAACATGTCGTCAACGCTATAGCAAATAGTAGACGAATTTGTTTTGATATACAGTTCAATGCTGCTTCAGCAAGCATACATTCCTACTGGTTGTTATCTTCCAGAATTAAAAAATAATACCTATCTAAAAAGAATATATATGGCAAAAACAACGTTTGCCGGGTCAGCTAGTATTACTATAAATAAAGTACAATATTTCAATTTCATGCTTCTAATTTATCTTTTTTTTTTTTGTAAACGTGACTGAAATTTATTTTTCATGAATATACTACGCACTGTTAAAAAACGGGAACATAACATTAGTAGTAAGCTAAAATTAATAGATGCAAAGTCGTGGAACTCGTGGGTAACAATTTATGACCATGAATATCGCTGAATGTACGGACATTTTTTAAGCTATTGCATAGCTTCTATCGCGGGCCTTGAGCGTGGAGATCGAATCCAGAAATTCCGTAACGAAAATAACCTAACACCCCTCACTCCGACCGGCACAGCGGTGATATTTTATTTTCAACTCTATCACAACCATGTAGAGTGTAAAATTCCATAAGTAAATTTAATATCGCAGTCTTGAATGAATACAATATGTAAGAGGATGAATGATAAACGATAAAAGGTCGAAATTACCGTGTATTTAAAAATTGTTCCAGTCAGTGAAACGTACCTATCGAAATGTAAAATGCGCGCAGTTGATGAGAATGTCCCCGTGGCGGGATGACGTGATTCTAAGTTTGAATTTTTAAAAAGTTTTTATTTTACGTCTGTTCAAAGAGCTTATAAATATTAGAACTGCCTGCTTAGAGTTTCGGCGTTAGGGCACGAGTAAAATTTGGACAATAGAAAATAAAATAAATAAATAAATAATTATAATTACATAAGTTGATAAAAAATGCTATGCAATAGCTTTACCGCGGCAGTCTTCGAGTGCCACACGTCTTTTTTACAAAACTGTTTGTCACGTAGCGCTTAATTATAAATAAATAAAATGTTTATTCCAAATCCGAAATTTATAAATTCGGGGAACCTTGGCATCTGAGCTAGGGTATCCTGTGTCTCAAATGCCGAGATTTTACAGTACACGGTGCTCACCCATGACAAAATATTTAAAATTTTAGTGGCATGGGTTCTTACCTTGCATGAGACCGTATTTAGAAGCTAGTGGGGGGGGGGGGGGGGTCAGAAAATGGCAGCGGTCAGTGACGTAGCGTGGTTTATTGTAAGCTTCGGGGCAGGGGAGTCCTGACCCCTGGACCCCTTATATACGCCCATGTACTCACCAATTGGATGCTAAAAATCATTTCAACAAAAATTATCGTATGTAATTACACGCCAAATATTAGTATAACATTAATAAATGAGAATGTAATTGGAAATGTGTATTGTGTGAAATACAGGGGCTATTGGTTAGAAACCGCCCACCACAGAGGGCGTTCATTTCCCAAATCCACACCGAGGCAATAAAGTGGTAGGCAATAAATAACTGATACAACAGGGCATGGTGGACCGTGCACTCGCCTCGCTAGCAATCGATACGATCAATAAACATACTGTATTACAATTTGAATGCTATTAGACAGAGTGCCTCGATGGCGTAGTTGTATTACGGTAGGACTGCAATGCTAGAGTCTCGACAACACTGCCCAACCCGGGGATCGAGCTGAAAGCTGTAAGCCTAACCACTTATATACAATATAGATGTGTTAGTGATGAACTTGCGACGAGAATGGACGAGGCATGATTACGCAAACACTTGAGAACGGAGAAATAATATATAAAACCGGGCTGATGCCCGGAGTCTGGAATTTTTTACCGATATGGCGATGGGCTCGCCCCCTATCACATCATGGGACGGAGTACACACGGCAAAGGGTGGGTGCACTAGTTGCGCCTCTGCCTACCCCTTCGGGGTTAAAAGGGGTGAGTATGCGTATGTGATGTAGACAGAGTGGTCGGCACGATATACAATCACCAATTGCTAATTTATCTATGTGACGATTTTTTCTAGTATTATTAATGCGGGATTTTAATCAAGTATAAGATCAATTGATATATTATTATATGACACTCAAATATTTGTTCGGTTGGCAAATTAAGCAATGAGGCAAAGACAAAATAAAATTAGGAAGCAACTACTACGGGCCAGCGGCCAATCAAACTTTGGGGACGGAGTTATGGGTCTAGAAGGAAAAGTGGGGGGAGAAAAATAGGTAACATGAGAGGAAGAGTCATCGCAGTTTTGTAAGTAAATCTATCAGCTATTAGCTACCTAAGGGATAGCTAGAACCCATTGTTTAAATGCACCAAACCCACCTTCAACCTCGGTAGTAGAAAATCTAATGGAATTATACTATTGAATAATTTACTACTCTATATATTTTCCTGGGATAAAAGTCTCGCTATATACTTTCCCGGGATAAAAAACAGCAGATGAAAAGTAGCCTATGTCCTTCCAGGGATTCCAAACGTATCTCCATGTCAATTTTCATCGAAATCGTTCCAGTGGTGTGGCCGTGACGGCTCTGCACGCGTGAACCGATTTTCCTGGATAAAAGTCCCGATTTGTATTTTTCCGGGATTAAAAGTAGGCTTAAACTTTCCCAGCATCCTAAACTATCTCCAAACCAAACTTCATCAAAATCCGTTGGGTAGTTTTGGAGTTTATCGCGTTCAGACAGATAGACCGACAGACGCGGCTGGGGGACTTTGTTTTATAATATGTAAGGATATTCGGGTCTGCGGTCTCTTTTAGACGTGAAACAATAAAACTGGTAAGTCAACGAGAATAAAAAATAGGATCGTTTATATCGCATATTGTGCGATTTCCCAAGGGAATCGAAACCTATAGAGTACCTACATCTCGTTGACCTAGGATCATGAAATTTGGCAAGAGGCAAGGTCTTACTGCTGTAAAGGAAAAAATCTGAAATCTGTAAATATGTACTTTATTGAAAAAAGAAAACAAATTTACAAAAATTGTAAATTTAATTAATTTATTAGTTTACTAGTAGCGCTCGCGGCTCCGCCCGCGTGAAAAAGTTTTTTCCCGGGATAAAAAGTAGCCTATAGCACTCAGGAGTAAAGTAGCTTCCTATTAGTAGTATAAGAATTTTCAAAATCGGTTCAGTAGTTCCTGAGATTAGCGTGTTCAAACAAACAAACTCTTCAGCTTTATAATATTAGTATAGATTTTGGCAAACTTTTGAACTTACATTAAGTATACTTAGATACCTACGACCTTATTCATAAAAAGTTTCTAAACCTATTTTAATTATCGGATTTCAAAGAATTTTGAATTGAGTTTGAAGGAAGAAGACAAAAGATTCTATAACTAAAATCATTGATGTATTAAAGAGTTTTTGAATATATCAATGACTAAAATAGATTTATAAACTGTTAATGTATAAGGTAGCTAACCTATAAGTTTGTACGAACCCTTCGATACGCGAGATCAATTCGCACTTGCCGGTTTTTTAGATTCATTAGTAGCTATTTATTATAGCTTCAAAGCATATACTTCACCACGAGTCATAATCGTTAATTCGAGTTGAGAATACAAAATACAATGCTCTTTTCTGCGGAAAGCTTATGTTTGCAGTATTTCATTTAAAGTCTCATATGAAGCTTACGTAAATATCACATCATTATATTCAAGCACGCTCATTCCTATTGTTATCTCCAGACGGCCCTTGAAAGGGATTGAGAATGAGGCAAGGTGAAGAATTTGAAAGCTTTCTAACAATAAAATATGCACACTCACGCCTAGTATCCCCTAGGTGGTAGGGAGAGTAACTAGTGCACTTTTCCCCGTGCGTATCATGGAACGGAATTCCATGATGTGTTAGGGGGCGAGCCTGTCGCCATATCAGGCAAAAATTCCAGACTCCGGGCTGATATTGAATAGAAAAACCCAATATCACTTAAGCCGACCCGGGGACCGAACCCTCAGCATTGCAGTCACACCGGAATACAAACTACGCCACTTGGACAGTCATTCAATTTATAGTAAGTATATTTTAATGTAGCAGGTCGTTCGATATTATCTTATTTATTTGTCTTCTCATACGCATGATTTCAATTTGATACCATTGATATATTGAGAGCAGTTTAATTACTAAATGAACCTAAGTCTTGTGATATATCATACATTTTAAAGTAACCAGGGTAGTTTAGCGTAGTCTTGTGCTATATGAAACGCTTTGTAGTTCAAAATATTACGTGGTTAGTCTTAGCTTGGACGCAGAAATGGAAGTAGAACTATTTTTAGAAAATATGTCATTGAGAAGAACGATCACCTCTTCTCTTTATTGAATTGTAAAATATTTTTATAATTTATAATTATTTTAATTTTTATAATATTTTGATGCGCGATTTATGTTCACGTAAATACAGAACATGTAATGAAAGAAAATAACGGCTAATTTTCGATAGAAATTCGGCAGTAAAAATAACAACGATATTCAGATAATTAACATCAATAGACTGCCTCGGTAGCGTAGTTGTATTACAGTACGACTGCAAAGCTGAGGTCTCGAGTTCGATCCCCGGGTCGGGCAAAGTGATATTGAGTTTTTCTATTCAGTATCAGCTCGGAGTCTGGAATTTGTGCCCGATATGGCGATAGGCTCGCCCCCTATCACATCATGGGACGGAATAATGGCGAAAAGTGGGTGCACTAGTTGCGCATCTGCCTACCCCTTCGGGGATAACAGGCGTGAGTGTATATGTATGTATAACATCAATAGAGTTTTATAAAAAAGCAAGAACCAGCTACCGGATCTTGCATTATAACAATATCTTCTGGGCGATACAAAAGTTTTCCCTTTGTTGAGGCGAAAGTAATTTAACTTTATAAAAGCACTATTTGCTGAACTTGTCTGTTTTTCCAAGCCATTAATGAAACATTTATTTTTCAACCGCCAAGTTTCAAAGGTTTCATATCATTACCAACTATTGAAAAGAAGTTGTTGAATAATAGCTCATAAGTAGTTTGAATTTTTAAGGGACACACACATCTGCCTGGACCGCATATTCCACAAGTTGCTAAAATATTTTCATTTATCATATCATAGGTATTTAGGGATTTTGTTTTAAATAGAGCAGATAACATTATTCTACGAATAAGTTTGTTTAAATAGAATCCTTTTTTTAAGGCGTTGAATGACGAGATAAGCATGCCGTTCGCCTGATGGTAAGCCATACGACCATCCATAAACAGTAGCAACAGCATCCAGTACCTTGAGTTACAAAGTACTGTGTGGCATTCCACTTAGATCCAGGACTTGTGACCCAAATTTCATTCAAAAATATTTAACTGTTTATATGTAACTTCTAACAATTAAACATACTTCTGCATAAACTTTAACATTCATTTTAACACATTTTTATAATAAAGTGTAATGTGTACATTGCCGATGCAATAACAATTTCTAACACACCTAGAATATCATTATGTCAACAACTCCAATTAGATTATTAAACTTCGTGTCATTACCACTGATGGTTTGGATAGCCAGTGTCACTAACTACATCATTCGCGGCTCTAACGAACAACGCAATAACAAATAGGTAAGTCCAAGTAAATTAAATTTCGACTCGCTTCACCGCTTTTATCAACATTATATTAGTACATTTAATTCAATTTTAATTAATCTTAATTATGATACAAAGTTTGACTAAATTAATTGAATCAGTTGGTTGGGAAAATTCATCAGTCGTTATAAAACGAGATGGAGCTTTTTACAATTATTTGTGAAGGGGCTGAGTGGATTGTGAATTTTAATTACGTTAATGATTTATAGTATCGAATCACTGCTGCGTTAGTTTTAATTTTATAACTCTTTAATATACATTTTGCATTATTGTGAATAGATATTAAATAAAACTATTTAACGAAAAATAGAACTATTATAAATATAGTCTACAATTCTAAACAGGGATTGGAAATTCACATTTCGAACGATTACTTTAATATTTGCGCTCCATCTCTCAAGAATAACACATAAGTTTAAGAAGTTTTAACGAGCTGTCCCTTTTTTACCCACATTTCTTTGATACTTTTGTTCTTTTTTTCAGAAAAAATATCGCGCACCATTTGTTACGTATTGACAAGGTATCGCCAGAGGAATATAAGAAAAAATGAAGAATTATTACATCTTGAAAACGTATTGTAGTAAAATATTTCTGCTCGGCTCAGGTGACTTTTGGTACGAAGATAACGTCATGGGAGACGATCAACGTTTTCTTTATAGATTGTACAGTTGCACATTGTTTTTTATATATGGTTTCATGACCTTATTGGAAATCATGGCAGCCTTGATGGGCGACTTTCCGACCGACGAGAAAAGAGACTCGGTGACATTCGCAGTAAGCCACACTATTGTAATGTTGAAAATTTTCTCTGTTATATACCAAAAGGACTTGTTAAAGGCGCTGAATCGGAAGATGGTGACCATTTGTGAACATTATGAGGAACAACCGTTGATGTCGGAGAAATATCGCATCATGAAAATAAATGTGGTCGCTTATTTCCTCATTGTTTACGGCTCGGCCGCTTGTTTTGTTTTCGAAGGTTTGCGAAAACTGTTTGATGGTAAGTTTATGTTTAATCAAACGGGATCGGTTTAAGTTAACTTGATTTAAGCGGTCGGATGGGTGGGAACGCTAAAGTTCTCATCGCGAGACTTAACCCAAGTAAAATATTATTAAAAAATTGAATTATTTGCTTATTAGACTACAAAGATGAATCTCTACACGAAATTTGTCTTGTAATATTTTTTGTATTAAAAATTATGAATATTCATAGATACGCTATTTCATTAAAATATTTTTGCTTTGGGGTGCAGTCGTTCATCTTATTAACGGAGATTTAAAACATAGATAGGTTTCTTATAGTAAAGCGTACTGGTCGACAACTAGCTTATATGGTTTTTAACACGCTTTTATTATCTTCAGATGTACGCGACGCTTTTTTATTTTACAATAAAATACATTTTTTTCTTATTTACATAATTGTTAATTCAAATTTATTAAAATGCATTTCCTATTTTTTAATTGGATTTTCTATAAGGCGTGTTTTTTAGATTTTTAAACTATTATTTATTAAATAGTTATGTTCGACTCGATATCATGTTCAGAGAATGGAAAATAATGTAAACAATGTCTACCAACTTTTCAACTATATCCTATTCAGTAAAATTGACCGACATGAAAAAAGATTTCTTTTAATAAAAATCTTTTTATTTTCTAATAACTTTAGACGGGTAGAATCTTTTATTTTAGCTTACAGTTATTTTATAAATAAAATAAATATTTTTATGCAAATACGTATCAAAGCAAATACGTACATAAATAAAAAAAATCTTCATCACACAGAAAAGTAAACAATGATTGTCCATTGAAGGACTTTATTCTATAATTTAATAATGTTATTCTAACAATTACTATACATTGAGCGGCATTTATAGGAATACCCTGTATTGTATTAAAACCTTTCCCGTACCGTTTCCTACCTACATACTATAACTTCCCGAACTCACTAAATTCCCAATAAATGAAAAGGGTCTATAACAAACAACCTTTCCACTTATTTAAACCCGACTAATACCTGAGTAATGGACAAGTGGTATTTTATGCATATCCACGTTTTAACAGCGTGAGCGCATTATTATTCAGGACCGGTATGTACTTACAGGCTCCCATTTTGTAACTGTGGTGACCTACTACCCGGGTTACAAGGACAATTCACTGTTCGCAAACAGTGTCAGGATTCTCGCCACAGTGATATTGTTTATGATGATGATGAACATGATTGTGTGTGTCGACTCCTTCACGGTGGTCTATTTGATCATGTATAAATACAAGTTTATCACGTTGAGACACTATTTTGACAATCTGAGCGTGACGATAGATAAATTAAACACACCTGGGAATGAAGAGGTGGTCGCGAAGACGTTGGCTGATGGCTTGGTTGAAGGAGTGCAGATGCATTCGAAGTTGCTCAGGTAAATCTTTAATGCTTTAACCGGTTTTTCATAAATACATTTTATTTTTACGTTGCATCTTCCGATATTTAAAACGGAAATATTACATTGGGTGTTAGAAATTATACAATAGACTGTTGATGAAATTAAGATGAATAACATAGGGGCAATTTTCATACTGAACCATTACTATACTTCTACCTATTATTCTTCTGTATTATATTATAGTATTATACTCCATCTTTTTATTTTCATACTTTTATTGGTACGCTGTATATGTTGTAAGCTGTGACAAATAATGGGTTTTCTTTCTTTCTTCATACTTCTCTATTTCTAGATACAGGCCTCTTCGACTGCCGAGAGATTTCAGGCCTATTATGAAATTAAATTAAAATTTTCATTACAAGTACACAATCACACACGCAATGTACAGTTACAGTCTGTAATTTTTTGTATGTGTATTAGTAAAACTATACTTTATAATAAAACATTTGCCCAGGTTATCGAAAGACATCGACAAAGCGTTTGGTACTGTGATGGCCTTACAACTTTGTCAAAGTTCCGGATCCGCAGTCTCGCTTCTACTTCAAATTGCCGTGAGTAATACAATTGTTACGCTTGTCTTCATCTACCTGCGACTTCATCCACAGATTTTCCGTAAGAATAACTTTGTTCCGCGTTAAAATAATGTTTACGTTTCTCTTGTGGCACAAAAAGCTACTCTCTGTCGTCCAGTTTCGAACTATTTTTATAAATCAGTCTATATTGAATGACTATTATTTGTATAACAGTTACTTATTACTAGCTCGTTGAATAAAAAAATTAGGTTTTTTGAATAAATAACACATTGTTTTTCAAATATCCATTTCATCCACTTTCATTTAATTTTTGTTGCTTGCAGTTATCAGATCAATTGACTTTCGTGGCGGGCCTCAAGATCATTTTCTTCGTGATAGCACTTTTTTTCTTACTCGGCCTTTTTCTATGTAATGCTGGAGAAATAACATATCAGGTTTATTTATCTTTTTAAATTTATTTGTAGTAGACACTTTCACCAAAACAAAAGAAACATTCATCATTAGGGCACACAATATCTAAATATCCTGTTATACCCGAAGGGGTAGGCAGAGGCGCAACTAGTGCACCCACTTTTCGCCGTTATTCCGTCCCATGATGTGATAGGGGCGAGCCTATCGCCATACCGGGCACAAATTCCAGATACCGGGCTGATACTGAATAGAAAAACTCAATATCACTTTGCCCGACCCGGGTATCGAACCCGAGACCTCAGCTTTGCAGTCGTACTGTAATACAAAATATAATACTTATTATAAATTACAACACTATAGTATTAGAAGATAGATGCCTTGTACTGATTTGTTAAGAAGTCTGGAAAACTATTAAGGGCCTGTTTCAGTACATAAATACTTATCTTCGAATATGAGAAGGCAACAAAATACAAAAGTCAAGAACCCAAATGAATGATAAACAAAAGAATGCATTCAGCATTAACTGTCTTATACTTTAAATTGACAGATAACAGTAACATGAACATTGTTAAACAGGCCCTTAGTCATACAGATGCGATATTTGACGTGAAACTAGAAAATATATTGAAAGGATATAATGGTGTATTCGTGGAATAGGATGAGTCTGGATAAGATTTTAAGTTGCTATAAAGTTCGGCTAGAGGCAATGTGACGTCTTACGTAGCTCTTGGCGACTCGTGAATTAATTTTTGAACAGAGATATTAAATTTTGCCAACTAGACATCATAAAATAAAGGTGCTGAAATGGAAATCAAAGTTATAGAAGTTATTTTTGATGTCACGTGACATAATCTATTTTAATTTTAGTAATATGAGGTTATGCTCGCGGCTTCGCCCGCTTGAATTATCTTTCGCACTAGGCCAGCGTGGTAGACTAAGACCTAACTCCTCTCAGAAGTAAAGGAGGCACGTGCTCAGCACTGGGAAGTAAATAATACAGGGCTGATTGCGTAGTAAAATAGCTTGGTCATAATTTGATTTCTCTACCAAAAGACTTTGACCTAAAACTCTGGCTTCATAACAAATAAATAAGAAAGGTTTACGCAACTCCTGATTTATGTTGATGGTCATAATATCTGACCTTTTAGGGCGTTATTTATTTTTATGTCCAAAGTCAAATGATAGTATTGTTGATACCTCAAGGTCTCATGAAATAAAGACAAACAGCTTTAAGGGTATTTGGTACAAAAATGCGTAGCTATTTACGTAATGGTAGTTTGAATTGTTCAGTAGAGTATAGGGTTGCCACTCGTACTTTATAATAAGCATTGTACGTTATTTTGGGTAATATTACTTTATATCATACCATACCAGACCTGTATTATATACTGCCCCTGCTGAGCACGGGCTTCCTCTACATTTCTTCTAAATTCAGAGAACAATGCGTAAAATCACTTATTTAAATAGACTGTATAAATATTTGGAGACATAGTTTTATTTGTTAAAAGTTGCTAAGGGTAATTAAAAAAACCTTTTGTAACAAAAAAAAATAGGAAATTTGCTTTATTTTGACACCATGTACTTTTAATTGTACCCTTAAATAGTTAATATACTTCATTTGTAGAAAAGGTGGCAACCCTAGTAGAGGACTTCATAAAAGGGAAAATTTTATTATTATATAATAATAAAAAAACAATGTAATGTTTGTAAGTTTGTGTAGATAAACTCTGATGTTACTTATCATATCCGAATCTTTCTCTTATAGGAAGTTACTTTTGTCTCCTATTGCTATAGCTAACTTTACCCCGATGAATGGATTTGATATGTCTTGAACTTGATATTTCGACACTTTCGTTGTCCACATATCAAGTTCTCAAAAAAGTCTTATGAAATATAATCTTATTCCTTTCGTTATTTTCAATTCTATTTAGAAATATATATGTGAGCCCACCCATCAAGCCCACGCTACACCGTGTTTGGTCGATTTTTAAAAAGTCTCTTATGGACTTACAGGCAGGCGGCTGAAATTGTCATGAAATACGATATAGGATCCTATAAAAATAATAAAATATTAATGCGTAGAATTTTATATTGTACTAGTATCGCTCGCGGCTCCGCCCGCGTGATCAAGTTTTCCCGGGATAAAAAGTAGCCTATAGCACTCAGGAGTTATGTAGCTTCCTATTAGTGAAAGAATTTTCAAAATCGGTTCAGTAGTTCATGACATTAGCGCGTTCAAACAAACATACTCTTCAGCTTTATAATATTAGTATAGATACATCGAAAATGATAATGTCAAGCATTCTTCCCCTTCTAACTAGGTCAGCTCCGAGTTGTAAGACAAACTGCTGCACTTGATACGATCCATAGCAACTTGTAAATTGTATTTATACTCTTTGTTCCGTATCGGGACTATCGGCGATACAGTTAATTTGAGTTAAATGTCTTTCTAAGAATTGCAGATCTGTTTCATTAAATATATAATATTTTTTTTATTTTGTAGTTAACAATTAGTGATTTCTATCCTTTGTATTAGTTCGTTCAATAAAGAACAAGAGGTTATAATAATAATAATACCAGCCCTGTATTATATACTGCCCACTGCTGAGCACGGGCCTCCTCTACTACTGAGAGGGTTTTAGGCCTTAGTCTATCACGCTGGCCTAGTGCGGATTGGCAGACTTCACATACCCTCAAAATTCTTATGGAGAATTCTCAGGCATGCAGGTTTCGTCAGGATGTTTTCCTTCACCGTTAAAGTGAACGATAATTGATAAGCAATACACACATAACTTGGAAATGTCAGAGGTGTGTGCCTTGGGTTTTGAGCCTCCGGACATTGTCTCGGCAGACCTTTCCATTCCCGACTAGGGTATCGTCCACTTAAGAGGTTATTATAACATATTAAGGGCCATAACTATATTCCATACACGTTCGATTTTCCTATAATATACCATTAATTTCCACCTTCGACCTCAATACGCTTACTGCATATTCTGTATAAAAATTATCAGCCACGTAAAAAAGGATCGACTCTGTTTTTCGCATACTAAATACACACACCTTTAACGAACAACATTGTTACAACCGTACATCTAATTATCCATGGCATTAAATCCTTTTCCAGGCTGCGTTGCTGTCTGACGCGATATTCTACAGCGGCTGGTACTCATGCCGCCCGCGTCTCTCGTCTCGTCATGTCAGGAAGATCGTGTTGCTCGCAATCATGCAGGCGCAGCGGCCACTCGTCATGAAAGCCTTCAAGATGCTCGAGCTCACTTACGGCACTTTTATTCTGGTATAATTAAATTATATTTCAGAAATGACGGAAACTCGTGGTGTTAAATTCAAAGGACTTTCTTTTTTACCATGAGGAATTTGGAAGTATTTGCAATATTCTGTCCCTCTCTGACTGCTTTTGCAATTTTTTGCAACCACCCACATGACGCTAATAAATACAAATTATATTTATCATCTCATGTAGTTATAGAAGGCCATACATTCAAATCAAATTTGTCCTGTTTTTGAAATATTGTTTGTCCATAAATTTTCAATCACTTCTAGAAGAGATAATACGCTAGTATAATTATTATAAACAGGCTTTTGCCCGCCGCTCCGCTCGCGTTATAAAGCTTTTCCGAGTTAAATGTCCCGCTTTATATTTTCCCGGGATAAAAAGTAGCCTATGTATGTATCCATAATCCAGGACATGATCCACCCATGCGCCGAATTTCATCGCAATCCGTTGAGTAGTTTTTGCGTGAAAGAGGAACAAACATCCAAACATCCATACATTCTTACAAACTTTTGCCTTTATAATATTAGTAGGATGTAGGATAGATAAATATGATTTCGACACCATTTTCAATCTATTTGTATTAATCGAACTTTTTTAAATTATCAACAGAAACACTTCTAAGTTTTATTGTCTGCAGATATATAAGGGCTACCTGCTTGCGAGTAAAGTATTTCGTAAGATTTTTGACTGACAGGCGTATTAAGAAAACCTTAAAAACAATAAAAGGTTTAACTGTATTAAAATATTCGCACTGCTAAATGCGTAATCAAATGAGATTAAAATTCCATCCAGTCGCAGACTTCTGCTCACTGGAATGCTTATACATAATTGTATTATTGACTCGTTTCATTGAACGATTATTATAATGAAATCGTTTAACATTTCAGGTGCTGAGAGGAACTTACTCCGTTTTCGCATTATTTTACGCACAAAATAAATAAATGTTTCATGCATTTTTTAATCATGCGCATCATCAAAATCATACTTTAATGATGAATAATATCATGCTATTTATGTATGCTTATAATTTGTAGTAGGTAAATAGTTTCGTACAGCTTTGTTGAATTAGCGCAATTAAATCACTATTATTAAAATAAATGAATGTGTTTTAATTTAATAAATCAAACATTTTAGAACTAAAATGATGTCATTGGAATTGATTAATAAAAAACCCTATTAATCAATGGTCTTTGGTCTTAGATATTAATTGACGTTAATGTCTAAGCTCAAAAGGTCAGTAACACTAGCGTAAGTTTCACTTCACATATTATTTAGTCACGCCGTCGATATAGGATCAAAAGCCGTTTCGTAGAGTTGTTGCGTATTGAAACCAATAATCGGCTTATTTACAATAAGTGTCGATTTCATATAATCATCCTTTGCAATTAAATTATAACGATGTTATTAAATAAGGTAAATATTATAATTTGTACGAACCGTACAACGTAATAATTTTTTATACTAGTAAAAGTGTCAATCTATAAAAATGATGTTTGATATTTTTAATATTCGTTTTATTCGTTATTCTTCACAAAATATTATTCCCACTTTTAAATAGCCATTACAAATTATACACGGGCAGAGGAGGCTCGTGCTCAGCAGTGAGCAGTATATAATACAGGGCTGGTATTATTATAAATTATACACTGTGATATTAAACCATAATATCATTCTTCTCTTAATGCTAATATTAGCTCTTATAATGAATACAACATTATACATTAAAATATCTAACTATCATGCATGTACTAGCGGTAGACTATATCTCCCCATGGTCTCACCAGTCGAGCAGTATTTGTAGCCGCTATAAGACCGATGGTTTTAAAACTACGCTTTTATGACAAATACTTCGAACGCAAATACGGCAACATACGTAACCTATGCTATAGAATTTTATTATCAATCGATTTGATATACTAAGGTTACAAGGTAAGGTGAGTCACGACATGCTATAAAATGAAACTGAAAATCTTGATAAATCTGATATGGTTAAGATTCCTGTCTAACATACGATCGTATATGCAAATTTAGCATTGCACTACGCATTGCGTGCTATCATGCTCGTGAATATATAAAACGTTGGCAAGACTTGCCTAAGACCTATTGGCAAGATTTATTGTCTTTGCTCGGTAACGAAGTGCGTTCAAGTTCAGTGGCTCCCAAACTTATATATTTAGTGCTCTATTTAACAAGGATTGCTTGGGCTTTCTTTGAGAAATATATTCTTTCACTCACTGAGCCTTTGGACACGAAAAGAAACTCTATTAAGATGTTTTTATGGTAGTCGGTAATTTCCGATAGTTTAATCGGTTAAGAGATTTTATCGTTTATGTGAACTGTAATGTTGTGTTTGTCTATTGTTTTGGAATAGGGTTTATTCCGTACGAATTATTTATAACGTATTCGTTTGTTTTTCTAGTATCATTCTCATGTTTTATTTTCTGTTCGCTAACGTTGGGTTGGATGTATTCAGTAAATAAAAATAATTGCGCAGACAATAGATTTCGGAGTCCTAAGTAGCGCAGTTATAAAAGTTTTAACTTGATTAACTGTGTTGGAATTTATATCGAAAACTCTTAGAATAGGTATTAATTCTAAAATATTATATGATGTAATATATTTTAATAGGACGCAGCGGCGGAGAACGATACCTAATATCGCACAGTAAGTTATAAAACAACCTTGGCACTGGCTATGATAAAAAATTTTGGGTCTATGTATTTTTCGTTTGGTTCACATAGTATCGAGCGTGAGTGCAATAATTTACACACACACACACACACACACACACACACACACACACACACACACACACACAAACACACACATACTAGGGGTAGGCAGAGGCGCAATTAGTGCACCCACTTTTCGCCGTGCGTATTCCGTCCCATGATATAATAGGAGGCGAGCCAATCGCCATGTAGGGGACTAATTTCAGGCTCCGGGACGATACTGAATAGAAAAATGCAGTATCACTGCCCCACCCAGGGATTGAGCCTGAGACCTCAGCATTGCACTCGTACCGTAATACACCTACGCCACCGAGGCAGTCACCGACGAATCCTACTAATCCTACTAATATTATAAAGGCGAAAGTTTGTAAGAATGTATGGATGTTTGGATGTTTAGATGTTTGGATGTTTGGATGTTTGGATGTTTGGATGTTTGGATGTAAGGATGTTTGTTCCTCTTTCACGCAAAAACTACTGAACGGATTTCGATGAAATTTGGCACACGGGTAGATCATGTCCTGGATTAACACATAGGCTACTTTTTATCCTGGGAAAAATAAAATGGGGACTTTTATCCCGGAAAAACTTTTTAAAGCGGGCGGAGCCGCGGGCAAAAGCTAGTTTAATATATTTTTAACACATTACACATTAATTTTATTTTTCTGCGCTCCGTCTCTATATGAACTTTAATGTCAAATCTCACACTTCTCAGTGCGCCCAATGTGCTTAAAAGGAGGTACAAAGTTTTTTCTTCACGTATTAATATAGAGGTATAAAGCGACCTCAGCGATTATCTAGATTTATGCTTCATGTAGCCTAAACATCTTCAGCCTTATTAGTGTAATACCGTGGAGGAATGTACAGTGGTGTTCCACTTTTAGTTAGGTCGGTAAGGGTCTGTACTCTGCAGGCGCTTGCTGGAAATTAATATAGCCCAGAAATTATTAGACTACGCCAAGTATGAGTTATAGTTCCGAGATAAATTTTCAAGTTTCCTAAATTCAGAAACCATAACTATACATACTGTATGCTCTTATCGTGCTAAATATATTTGTGGCGCGTTATCGTAGCAGTATTGCATAATATGCTTGTTACTATTGTTATCTTATTTGTCAATGAACTGTTTGTATTTCAAAATATTCTCCACCTGTGTCAAAGGCTTTTGCAAGCTGAGGGTTTCCAATGTCAGCACTGGCACCTTTGTCCTATTATTATCTCACTGTATTTGGAGCTATAAATCGGGCCCGGTCTTAGCTATTCCAGCGCCCTGAGCGAAATATATTGTGGCGCCTTTTTTTCTGGCGAGCTTTTTTAGGTCCCATGCGTGCCCCTGTGGCGCTCCCTAGAACCTTTGGCGCCGTCCCTAGAATACCCGTTTTGGCACTGCTTTATTGTGGTGACCTTTTTACGTCCCCAGTATTTTATTTGCCTGCGGCGCCCCCTGTTCCTTAGCTCCTGGAGCGGCCGCATCGTACGCCCTATGGACGGTAAACGGTTAACTAACAAAATATCCAAACATTTACAAAAACTTAAACAATTATATCAATAAGATTATCAAAAAGAAAAAATATTTTCATTAAAAGCTAATCATTCAGCAAGCCTATTTCACCCAAATGTCCCTCGTGAAATCATTGTCCGGCGTTCAATTTGTGATTGTGTGTGAATCGTACATTACACAAATGCTTTAGTTATGATAGACTGCGGAAACACCGAAGGGGTTAGATTAAAGTTTTCCTGTTGTGATATATTACGTGCCGCAAGTACTCACGATAGTATTTGGGTCCGGTGTACTCTCACTTTCTGAGACCAAATAAATTCTCCGCACAGCCGGAAATATAAGAAACTGCGGGAGACCCCGAAAATAACATTTCATAGCATGACTTGTACCCTCCAGGCAGGGCCGGATTAAGACAACTTGATGCCCTAAGCAATTCACGCCTATGGGGCCCCCTACCATAAGTAAACTAACATCAGTCTTTAATCGCGCGGATTTTCAAACAGCTTTACTTTTATGTGCTAGCATTTTTTTGTGCTGTTTCTGGTGCCCCCCAAGACGTGATGCCCTAAACAATTGCTTAATTTGCTTATGGGATAATCCGGCACTGACCTCTGACTTTTCCGAGATATGTGTGTATTCTTTGTGAATTATAGATTACATTAATTATTAAGAAAAGCATCGTGAAGAGACATACTCTAGAAATTCTACACATACATGCCAATTAAAGCCAGACTTATATATCAAAGTATTTGACGTAATTAATTTCAAAGTGACTGCCTCGGTGGCGTAGTTGTATTATGGTACGACTGCAATACTGAGGTCTCGGGTTCGATTCCCGGGTCGGGCAAAGTGATATTGAGTTTTTCTATTCAGTATCAGCTCGGAGTCTGGAATTTGTGCCCGATATGGCGATAGGCTCGCCCCCTATCACATCATGGGACGGAATAACGGCGAAAAGTGGGTGCACTAGTTGCGCCTCTGCCTACCCCTTCGGGGATAACAGGCGTGAGTGTATATGTAATTTCAAAGTAAGTGTTCTTGACAAATGTTTTGACAATTTGATACGATGCAAAGCTGAGTACCAAATGCCGTGCCTACGTCTAGAGAGATTAAAGTCGGAGGCCTCCGTAGCAGGGTTGTCAGGGTTGCGTGCGGGCAGACACTCGCCTTATCTTGTTACTCGGCTGTCCCTGTCACATGTCGCAACCCTAGTGCACGAAACGCCGAGCTTTGTTTGCTGTTGTTATTTGACAAAACGTGATTAGATGAGCCACGGGACATTAAACTTATTTAGTAATATTTGTGCTCGTGATATTTAGTGTGTTGTGCGAAACTTTGTGATCAAATCGACGGCTCCGAAGAACAAAGTCGTATATGCAAAATGAAGCTTTTCAGTGGAGCGCTTTGAAAGACTAAGTTAATTGTGAAAATCACAAGTTATAGTGAACAAAACATTATATTCTATAGGGTTCAGTAACAACTTTGAACTTAATGTGTGAACATAGCACTAATTCGCACATGAATACAAACTAACGACTTTCAAAGCGCTCTACTGAAAAGCTAACATTTTGCATATACGACTTTGTTCTTCGGAGCCGTCGAAATACAAAAAGTTTTTTTTTCGAGGATCGGTAAAGTGACGGAACGGAGTGGAGGCTTAGATATAGTGCCAACTGTCAAGACATGATTATCCGTAGCCAGTCGACATAATTAAGCCAGCCTGTTTGAATATGTTGTCCGTGTGTTGCATGTAAACACGAAGTTGTAAAGGAATCCTGCATATTTAGATCAGTGTTTGTCGTAACTAGTCTAACATTTAAATAGAAGCTATGCAGATATTTTGTTAATTATAAAATATTGCTGTTTTGCAGTGATCTACGTTTATGATTTTATAATGACATGTAGAAAGTGAATTCTCTGTATTATCGTGAAATCTATACTTTTATTTTATTGAAGAAATTACAGAAAATAAAACGCGAATGTGGGGAAAAAGCAAGGATTCTTGTTCTTAGCTTCTGCGGCTAGATAAAACGCTCCCACATCCAACCGGAGACTACCGCTAGAATATAAAAATATTTGTCCCGCGGCGGCCATCGCCGCACCTTCGCTTTTACAATTTCCATTCTGAGCGCATCACGTATTTTTTTTAGGATTTAAAACATTTCAACGTTGCTTTCTGTAATTGTAAAATTTGTCTGAAACGATGACAATTTTTACCGAACAGGGAACATCGTGCTAGAAGACTATGCTTGAATGCAAAAGGTGAGCAGGGTGTAAGTACTTTTGATTCGAAGAGATTATTTCAGACACTCGATATAAATTGAAATCTGGATCTTTCGAGTAATCACAACATATACAAATAAGATATTTTTATTATCTTTAAATAGAGTACCAAAATGATTAGCAAATACATACAATAATTTCAGGAAACTAGTTACCTTTAAAGCACCAATTAAGTATAACATTAATACGACTGTAATTGAATATTCTAATTTCATTAAAGTTATGTTTGATTAATAAAGCCATCATTATTCGCTGAGAGCTTCAGTCGCTCAGTCGTACGTCTCACATCCCTTCACTAATTATATCTTCGCGATAACTTGTATATTAGACTATTATCTAGGGATGGATCCCTCTGCGTGCGCATTACTCATCCCACAAATTATGTATAATTATAGATACATACAAGTTCAGACACACACACACACACACACACGAACACACACACAAACACACATATCCCCGAAGGTGTAGGCAGAGGCGCAAATGGTGCACCCGCTTTTCACCGTGCGTATTTCGTCCCATGAAGTGATAAAGCATACATTCTAGACTCCAGACTGACACTGAATAGAAAAATCCAATATCACTTTGCCCGATTCAGGGATGGAACTCGAGAACACAGCATTGCAGTCGTACCGTAATAAATCTACGCCACCGAGGCAGTCTCAAGTCCGTAATGTATGTACTATGTATATAAGCTTGCTATGTATTTCTAAAAGGCTGATAGCTTGGTGCAAATGGTCGGTAAATTTGGCTGCAATCTGAACATATTTGAATACCAAATACGTATAGAACTGGGCTAATAATTATAATTAGTGAGCTAGGCGACGTAGAGAAGCGCTACGACAACAGTAGAAACTATTAATTATAAAAAAAAAAGTTAGGAATCATTTTTTGTACACTTCGGATTATTCACTTATTTCTGTATAACAATAATATTTATTTATATTCCAATCAGAAACTTGTCACATTTCGTCGAAAGATATTAGATTTGTCAACATTACACGATAAAGCCCGAACATAATCCTTACTTAATTAATCACAGAACGAAAGGAGTAAAATCCATGCACCGCCATTATGAAATTAAATGGCGCCGACCCCGTTTTGACCGAATCAAGCCCAAACAATTGAAGCAAATTAACAAAAGTCAACATTTAGCTGGGTGTAAAGTGGGGACGTATACAAGCCGCTGCAGCACTGCATCCACCGCTATCATGTAAATGAACACACAATACATGTAACCGAATATTCATGAGCATGTAAAGCTAAGGGTAGACAGCGGAACACGTGTCCTATAGCAACGATAAAGCCGCTGAATACTACTTACGCTGCATTTCAAATTACTTTATTTTGAGGCTGGGAATAAGGAACGACGCGTTGTTTTGAGGTAGAGTTGGTTATTTTTTTTTATTGGCCATAGGGTGAAGTCTTTCAACAATATTGATTAAAGACTTCACTTTAAGTTGCTGTAACATATGTGACATTAGAAAATGAAATCAATGAGTAATAATGTATAAAAAATAACAAAATCCTGCAATCCAAATTCGTAATACTGATAGACATCATAAAATTATAATATGGAGCGATGTTTCTATCCTTTTACTAAAAAAAAAACAAAAATTACGATTTTATCCCCAAAGGCATGCGCAAAGGTACATACAACCATGGCGACCATTTTTCGCCAAGTGCGTTCCTTCCATTGATGTATAGAGATTTTTATAAATAAATAGCTTTTGCCCGCGGCTCCGCCCGCGTTAAAAAGCTTTTCCGGGATAAAAGTCCCGCTTTATATTTTCCCGGGATAGAAAGTAGCCTATGTGTTAATCCAGGACATGATCTACCCGTGTGCCAAATTTCATCGAAATCCGTTCAGTGGTTTTTGCGTGAAAGAGGAACAAACATCCATACATCCATACAATGCCATACATCGATACATCCAGACATTCTTACAAACTTTCACCTTTATAATATTAGTAGGATGGTGCCGTCTCATAAAGTGACAGGGTGCCTGTCGCCATGTTGGTCACAAATCCATTGCCCGACTGGGGATTCGAACGCGGGCATCAGAATCAGATAGGAAGTCATACCGCGCACGCAATAAACTACACCACCGAGACAGTTTTTTGTGCATAAATAATTATTGTTTTCATTTCGTAAAAATAAATGTGGCTACTCCATCATAACACACTGCCAGTAACATATTTATAACTTGCATATAAATAACTTATGTACCATCAGCAGCATAAGTGGTTGGACAAAATAATAATTTCATATCGCCCATATACACGTTAAGTTGAATTGAAACATATTTCACTTCGATTGAAGTCTAAGTCTAAATCTCTTTTATTTTATGTTTTGTGAAGAGAAAAGAACGATTAGTAAGAACACAAAAATATGTAGGCAATTTGAAATTTTGAATTTTTTCAGCTAGTTATGTCGTACTTCATAATAAGTCGTCTTGTAACTATGTATTAGTATATTCCGATGTTGGTACAAGCTTTTGATATTTTTTTTTATAACCCTATTTCTAATCTACTTAATCTTCTGTTGTTTGTTACCTCTATATATGTTAAAGCACCACTAACTGTCCAGTTAACCTTTACTGCCGCGTAAATACGCTTGAGGAACTAACTTTTTTTAATCAACCGGTTAACAACCTCCGATGGTTTCGTTCTTTTATTACATTTTTTATTTAAGATATTAAATTTACTTTTATACACCAAAATATGATGTAGGAGTCATATTTGAAAGAGATTTTTGAATTTATTTTATACTAGTAGTGCTCGCGGCTCCGCCCGCGTGAAAGTTTTTCGGGGACAAAAATATTTTCCCGGGATAAAAAGTAGCCTATAGCACTCAGGAGTTATGTATTCCTATTAGTGAAAGAATTTTCAAAATCGGTTCAGTAGTTCCTGAGATTAGCGCGTTCAAACAAACAAACAAATAAACAAACAAACTCTTCAGCTTTATAATATTAGTATAGATAGGTTGTGTAAAAGTAAAAATGATGGCGGATCACGTCCGCTACATATTTCGTGACCACTTTAAATAAACAATCCTTTGGCAGATGCCACAAAACGTCGCCTGTTCTCACGGTTTGGCATATTTGGCTTTATTATCTACACAACAATACACTCTGTTTGTACAAAAAAAAATATTATTTCGTCTTTATACAGCAAAATGACCACATGGATATTCTCTATAAGTCTCTAGAATATAGGTCTTTGGTCGAAAATAAAACATGTTCTTTAACATACCTTTTTTCTAAGAAAGGTAAACATTAAACAAGCAATTAGGTCATCTCGTGGCAAGCACAACTAAAAATCACCGTTCATAAACACAATACGAGGGGAAACGGAGATGCATTGTCGTTCTAAATCATAGGTTCTTAATTTTATTTCGTCTACTGGCCACTTTCAGAATAGCTTATTTTGTAGCGCTCTTGAAAATACTTTATTTTATAAAACCTAGCGTGCCATAGGTATATCTTATATTTTTCCGAGCTAAAACTTTCATCTTTACGAATTCCTAATCCATCATCCTTACTAATGAAAGCCTGAACGCTGAGAGGCTGAAAATTGAGCGTTGAACTCCAAGGGGAGCGTTATCTTCCATTTTGAGAAAGACTGAATCTATATTCAGAAAAGATAAAATTCGTTTTTTTTTATGGCATTGAATGACGAGGCGAACATGCCATTGGCCTGATGGTAAGCGATACGACCTCCCATAAACAGTAGAAACACCATCCAACACCTTGAGTTAGAAAGTACTGTGTGGCATTCTACTGCGCTCGTCATCCTGAGACATATGTCTTATAGTTACACTGGCTACAATGTCCTTCAAACCAAAACACAACAGCGCATGCACACTCCTGCTTGTCGGTAGAAATAAACATTGCGGTGGTACCCACCTAGGCGGACTCTTAGGTACATATGAGAGTCCTACGACCAGCAAAAATTTTCATATTTTTAAATTTATGTCCTTTCTAGATCTATGTACTTTCCGTTCTCTAGCCTATACAATTTTAAAACAGCTGATGTTCCAATGGACTAAAACGTAATTACGAACAAAAGAAATGGACTTTTCGAAATAACAATATATATTTTCGCAAAGCCCACATAATGCTCTCTCTGGCAATTATAAGTCGTTAGAGCAATAATGGATCTATTGGCCGACCATATCGAGGTTTGTATCTTAATTACTTATGTACTGTAATACAGCAAAGTAGTCGACTTCACCTCACTAATCTTTCTTTTTTTTGTAATTAGTTGACGTAATCTTAATTATATCATCGTGGTTTTGATTTAAAGTTTACAGACTGTGTTGCGGTCGATTTATAAAAAAATGCAACAACTTGCTCGAGGTATTATATTTGCAAAATTATGCTCTATGTATAGATAATAGGCATAATTACACTTAACTATAAAAAATATGATGTTCACCACCCGACCAGCGGCTAATAAATGTATTTTTCTTTTCTTTCTTTTTCTTTCTATGTAAATGAGTCAAGTTAGCACTAACAGTAGTAATATGCCGAACAAAATTTAATATAATTGTAGAACCACGCGTGCTGGCATCCGAAGCCACAGCTTGATGGTTAAAACCGTCTCGGCCCGCACCAATAGGTTCGCCAAATCCTTTATTTGCCGCACCATCAAGCTTTGGAATAGTTTACCGGCGCACGTGTTCCCTCCTTCCTATAATGCTGGGTCCTTCCGCCGTAGCGTGAAGAAGCAGCTCAGTAGGCCGGCATGATTGTGTCGAATGGCATGAGATAACCATCTGCTGCCATTCGATACTCTATCTGGACTGCATCGCGCTTACCATCAGGTGAGGTGCAGTCACTTTGCCGAGCCCGAATAAAAAAAGAAAAAACACTCCATGTATGAAATCTGTAATTCTCCGATTGTCGCAATATCCAGCTTAATTTACTATGCCAATTTGATTACAGAACTTGCTTATGCCAATCAGTGGCAGATTATTGCTTAGTTCCGAGTGTTTTTCTTCTAAAATGAAAATGCGTGTGTATACATTAGGTATAGTTATACGCTATAACTTAATATTTATAAAACTACTAAATACGCACTACCTAAATACGACTGCCTCGGTGGCGTAGTTGTATTAAGGTACGACTACAATGCGACTGCCTCGGTGGCGTAGTTGTATTAAGGTACGACTACAATGCTGAGGTCTCGGGTTCGATTCCCGGGTCGGGCAAAGTGATATTGAATTTTTCTATTTAGTATCAGCTCGGAGTCTGGAATTTGTGCCCGATATGGCGATAGGCTCGCCCCCTATCACATCATGGGACGGAATAACGGCGAAAAGTGGGTGCACTAGTTACGCCTCTGCCTACCCCTTCGGGGATAACATGTGTGTGTGTACTAAATACGCATTACTAGGCGGTGATCCTTGTAAGGGTGTCCTAGCTGTTATTAATCACATGTTGTATTTAGCAACTTTTTTCGCGGAAAAAACGCGTTATCGCTACCACCACCGGGGGTCAGTGGTACGGTTAAGTTGGTTTCAGCGGTCTTACGGCCCAATGTCGACACTCGGGAGTATAGCATCATCCGAGCGAGCATTGGACCGAGTCCCTAACAGTATATACACCCTACACTGGCATACCAACCAAAACCCGCGGTGGCCCTCTTCGGCGCATACGGGAAGGCTCGCCCCCTATCACATCATGGGACGAAATAACGGCGAAAAGTGGGTGCACTAGTTGCGCCTCTGCCTACCCCTTCGGGGAATATAGGCGTGTGTGTATGTGTGTGTGTATAATTGTGGCATCAAGATAAACAACGAAACGCAACACAAAAGGAGCGTCAAACACAATAGCGCTTTTCTCTCTAGAATCACTTGACAGTCGAAGGCAATAGCCTTTGTAGGCAGTTTATGTACTTACTCTGTAGCACACTCTACAGGGTTTATTAATCCCGAACATGCGACCTTTTCTAATAGCGGTGATAGCCTAGTTGGGAACGGGCTGCCGAGATGAATGTGGAGGTTCAAAATCCAAGGGCACGCACCTCTTCTTTTCTAAAAATATTATGTGTTTTTTTTTTGTGAATTATCGCTCACTTTAACGGCGAAGGAAAACATCGTGAGGAAACCTGCATATCTCAGTTCTCTATAAGAATTTCGAAGGTATGTGAAGTCTGCCAACCCGCACTAGGCCAGCGTGGTGGACTTATGGCCTTTAACCCTCTCAGTTGTAGAGGAGGTCCGTGCTCAGCAGTGAGCAGTATATGATACAGGGCTGGTATGGTAAGCGACCCTACAATAGCCACGATTGTAAGACATAAATCCACGTTACTCCAATCATTTTTACCACATGCTACAAAACTATGGAACCAATTGCCACCAGCAGCATTTCCGGACAGATACGACCTGGCGATCTTCAAAAAAGAGCGTATTCCCACCTAGAAGGCCAGCACCGCATCTCTATGCCCCCTGGTATTGCAGATGTTCATGGGCGGCGGTGATCACTTACCATCAGGTGAATCGTATGCTCATTTGCCCCTTATAAAAAAAAATCAAATCAAAGTAAAAATAAATATAAGAAATGCAAAAGTTTGTGAAGAGTCGCTGCTCCGAGCGTCAACTTCGTCGTTCGGCCTGTGTGACATAGGAGTATTTACTTAAATACCTACATTACCAGTTATTTAATATCAACATCATTACGACTGTGTACGGGGTTTTTCTGCTACAGAAGGAAAGTATGGTACCTTATCATGCTGGCTTGATACTAGTCATCTTTTGCCGCCTTGTAATTAGTACCTTATTACCAAATTTTAGAGAGCGTATCCTGGGACACTAAAATTAAACCAGCGACTTCAGTCTTAACAATACTTAGTACTCACTACTAAGCTATCGCTTGCCTGTCACTTATTCAGTATTCCCATTTAATTATTTTTTTATCTCGAGCAGACTTGCATCTATTTATTCCTTAAACCCAATAACTTGATTCAACAATAATTGCAACGTACTAGAGACTTAATGATCGCGACAAAACAAAGCTACGGGTATCATCATCATCATCAGCCTTTATCAGTCCGCTGCTGGACATAGGCCTCCCCTAATGAGCGCCATAGCGCCCTGTCTTCAGCTACGGGTATACTGGCACATAATTATCGAGCATTTCTTTTGTACAAGAAATATTTATTCAATTTTATGTCATAATTTATAAGTAATAAAGAATAATTTATATGCTCTGTTCTCGGTGTTAACTGATTACTTTAACATACGTATGTTTTTGCTTAATGATTTTATGGTTCGAAGTATTTTATCAGTTATTACATAGAATAAAATAAAACAAAACAGTTTTTATTTGAGAACATGAAAGTCAACAATAAGATGAGTTTTTATTTTGTATTATGATTTATATTGCTTTAGAGGTGACCTTTTCTACTTAGGATTGTATCGCCCCGAGGCATCAGAACAAAACAAACTCGAGACGGAACCAAGACGTTGTTTAGTAATTTTAAAAGAAGATGGCAAAGTTCTGTGAATAATCTCGGCAACGGACAAAAATCCTTTTGTTTTATCCGACTGTTGTAAAAAAAAGATGGCTATAATTTTAGCAATGGATGAGGTATATATTTTTTTATTTGTTGTCCTATATACTAAGTAATATTTGGTCAGACTTGCAAAAAATAAGTATTAAATCAAAAAGGTGTAAATTCTGTGTAATTTCAAATGAATTCAATAATATTTTTATACATTTTATTACGGCATTATGTGAAATTCTGCGAATGAACTCGGTTTCAGCCGAACGCTGATACTTTAAAGAAATAAAAGTAAAATTTCTCAACTACTAAGCTCCCCTATTTTAAAAGGAGAGTGGAAGGGCCCCGACCCAACTCAAGAGCTGTTACTCTTTGATCAATACAAACGGGACACTTAATCGCGAAACCTTGACGAGTGATCTGGTACCACGGTCTCACTTAAACACTCGACGCGGTATCAAAGGCCCTGCGCCAAGAGACCTCGACAAGGGCCGACTTTCTCTTTATAATCGCATTTGTACTGTAATTACTGAAATGTTTACGTTAATGAATTCTTATTTTAAGTACGTTTGAGAATAACTTATGTTAAGATTTTTCAAATTGAAATTATAATATTCATAAATTATGCGTAATTATTTATTCTTTATATTTTTGGTTTGGCCTTAATGCGTAGTTATTTAGAAATTAACACGACATAGATTTTTAAACTGGTGTTAATAAATAAGTATGAAATAATATAAATCATGTGCCAAACCTAGAAATACGACGTCGCACTAAAGTTGAAGACGTAGGCACACGCATGGTCAAGCTGGAGGACATGAGCGTAACACTTGACTTCACGAAATAGGATAGGCACTTACCATTCTGGGCACCTACAATCACAGGTGACCAGAGCTGACACCGAATGGTACCCGAGAAAAGGTCACAGAGATATTGGCAGCTCGATGTTCATAATATCATATCATGAAGTATGCCAGCAAGCGGAGGGTGAGGCTCGCACTGAATCGAAGAGTGGCTTAATAGAGAGAAGACCTAACAATGGGTGGTTTCGGGCTAATTTGATATATTGTGTAAATTTTGCTCTGTTTTACATACTGTTTCACTGATGAAAACGGTTCTTCTTTAGGTACTACTGAGTGGGTAAAGACTTTAATCAACAATACTGCCCTAATGCAAGTAGGTAGAGACACCTTCAAATTCTTAGCTTTCGTTACAATGTCTCTTTATACCTTGAATTATTTCTATACATATAATAAGATATTCTATATATTCACAACTCAAATCATTCTCACCAGTATATAAATTTACAGCACTATATAAATTTTGAGCAATAGCGCTAAAACGTTTTCTATACTTTTTTGTTCTTTTATTCAATTCTATTTCTATTCAATTGTATTCTATTTCCTCCTTGTAATATTTACACCTCAGTCCAAGCTACATGCTGATTGATTCTGCACTGAAAATATTCGGTTCTTTTATATTATTTTTAACACCCGACAAAAATGAGGGGTGGTATAAGTTTTGTGTGTCTGTATATCTATCTGTAGCATCGTAGCTCTCAAACGAAAATTTGGTGTACTGTGACTTCGGAAATATTTTAAGACATTTTAACCTTGAGCTGATGCTGCAGCACCAAGTAGTCTGCAGGTACCCAAATCTTTAGCAACTTATAGCAGATATAGCGTGTGTTGGCTCATAGGAATGGTCTCCACAAGTACGTGTTTTTTTTTTATTTATTAATGAAACAAACAGAATAATATACAAATTACAAAAACTTTCAATACTAACATTTAATCCTATTAAGTTTCAACAAAAAGTAGTGCATAAATAGATAGTGGAGACATACGACAAACTAAAAAACGATAAAACTAATAAATTAAACAAGTAAAAGTGCAATAAGCGCCCAAAATTTTGTTAACAGGCAACGAGTCATAACATTATTTCATTAATTTACTCACTAGTCCCTTTTTAAAAGCAATAATAGATTCTCCAATGTAGACCACGTTGGAGAACCTTTCATTATAATTTGTACATGTTCTGCGTATAAAAATATTAAAACCACTATTGGTACGAACAGTAGAGTGTTGAAATAAACATTTATTTCAGCTAGTAATACGAGGACATTTGAACGGAATCTCGCCTAAAAGATACGAAGAATCTATCTGGTAATTAATAACTTTATATAAGAATAACTGATCTCTTATTAGCCTCCGATCAAACCACGGCATCAAACCATCCGGTAGCTGCGAGCGAGAGTGTAGTAAACGGAACATTCAATGCTTTATAAATTTGTTTTGTATATTCTCCAGTTGCTCACTATATATCTTATAACAAGGGTACCATACTACGGAAGCATACTCTAATATAGAACGGACAAAAGAATTACATAACGGTTTAAGAGTTGATAAACTTTTAAAGTCTCTACCAACTCTACTGACGAATCCTAACATGCGGTACGCTTTGTTAACTATTTCCTTAATATGTGTATCAAACATAAGATTTGAGTCTAAGTAAACACCAAGATCTCTAACCACAAAAACTCGCTCCAAAATTTGGTTGTTAATACTATAATTAAATGTAGTGTTTGTTTCTACCAGAATAAGTAGTTACGTTACATTTGTTATTATTTAAAAAAAGGAAATCAGTAAGGCAGTATGTTGAAAAATCACCTAGGTCACTCTATAAATTGAAAATATCCTTGTAGTCCTTTATTACTTTATATATTTTGTTGTCGTCGGAGTATAAAATGAAATTAAAGTTTTTAAAAACGGATGAAATGTTATTTATGAAAGTGTTGAAGGGTAGTGGTCCAAGATGATGGAGAATATAGTTATTTAAAAAGTTTGAAATAAAAGTTAAATTTAAATAACCCCCGACATAAAAAACCTCTAAGAAGTAAAATATAAAGTGTCTTTGTCGTTCAAGTATCTAGTAACGCGAGAACGCTTAAGTCAAAATATTACTGGGTACTTGAACGACAAAGACACTTTTATTATTTTACTTTTTAGAGGTTTTTTATGCGTTTTAGTACGAATTCTTCTTCGTAAGTTGTTTATGTCATAGTTCGTATACTCGTTGACGGCTAAGATTACATTAGAGCTGCTAGTTCATTATGATACGATACTAACTAGGCAGGATGCATATAGAGAAATTAATTTTAAGGAAAAAAAAATTTACTGTGATTGAGACTGCCTCGGTGGCGTAGTTGTATTATGTTACGACTGTAATGCTGAGGTCTCGGGTTTGATCCCCGGGTCGGGCAAAGCGATATTGAGTGTTTCTATTCAGTATCAGCTCAATTACTAAGTTAGGCAATAAAAAATGTGATAGATTTTGGAAAAGACAAGTTGCCCTAGATTGAAAGAATGATGGCAAGTTCCATACAACGTTTTACCTGATATCAATTTGGCGCGTCATGGAATGAAAAAATGTTAGAACGATAGAATATATTTATCCTGAACCCAATCAAAAAGATTTTTTTTATTTGGAAGCCATAAAAAAAAGTTATGAGCTATTTAACATTTTCATAGAGAGTTTTGGCGGGAACTTTAAAGTTTCATGAGGTGCTCTTGTTTTAATTCATTATTTTGGTGATACTTAGTGTTATATTGCATAATTATGGAGGTATATTATCCAATATAATTCTATTAAAGGGCTCAAATGAAATGAATTGAATTAACTGTGCCAATCAAGTGTTTTTTCGTTGCCGCCAAAACTGCTCGATAAAGTCTTGGTAAGGTAGCCACTGCTTTACTACGACATAGTACATAGTAAAAAAAAGAAACAAAAATATCACATAAGACGAGGCTGTATGGGTTTGAACCTTTTCATCATCAGCCTGTTGCAGTCCACCGCTGGACATAGGCCTCTCCCAAGATACGCCACAGAGTCCGGTCTGCTGCTTTATGCATCCAGTTGCTTGAAGTCTTGGCCTTCCCAATAAAAAGGGAAAATTAAAACAAAAGTCATAGTTAAAGGTTATCACTTATCTGTCAATGAGATATGATAGCAGATATAGACTGTATTTATAGTGGTCTCGGACGACAATATGTGAAATCGGTAGAGTTGCCAAGAAAAATCGGTATATTGGAGCAAAAATCGGTATATGCAAAAAAATAAGCAAAAGAAGGTAATTTTACCAAACGAGAGTTACGCATACACCCCCCTCCCCCTCATTAATGTAAAACATTTAAACAAATTTTGCAGCCCATTTAAAAATACTGTCCCCCGCCGCCCCAAACAGCAACATATTTAACCAAGTAATCGCAAAATATGAAAGAAAAAGGGGATTTTAATCTTCGAATCGCTGAAAATCGGTAGAAAAATCGGGAGAATCTTCTAGCTTTCAAAAAATCGTTGAAAAATCATGTCATTTCGGTAGGACTGGCCCAAAATCGGTAGAAATACCGAAAAATCGGTAGGTTCGAGACCACTGGCACTAATGTAAATAAACCGAATTCAAAATGTCATAATAAGACGCTCACTGTCATCGGCTGGGTTGCTATTACTTCTTTTATAATTACTTTCTAGTGTGAGAAATGGAACAATCTTTTACGCCAACTTAACACTGAATGGCAAAAAATCCATTCAATGTTTATTTTAATACAGTATTAGTATTCAAGAATAGTCGTTACATATTATTATCACTTCTTTGATATAAAAATATAATGTAATATCTACCATGTTCTGCCACTTTTATTCTTAGGTGGCAACACTTTTTATATGTCACTACAGATCAGAAGTTACGAAACCGGAAGTACAATTGATTTACTTTTAATTATAAACATAATTTTGTGGCTTTTAACAGTAAAACTAAAACTGTGGAAAATATTACATATTTAAATTATATTTGTTTTTACATATCTTAATCTTAGACGCTAACTGAAACACTCAGGTAAAAACTTACCATGATTCTTTATGTCTAAAGTGGCGATTTCTGCACGTAGCCTATTACACAGTGGGACGATACATATACATATATATATACACTCACGCCTGTTATCCCCGGAAGGGTAGGCAGAGGCGCAACTAGTGCACCCACTTTTCGCCATTATTCCGTCCCATGATGTGATAGGGGGCGAGCCTATCGCCATATCGGGCACAAATTCCAGGCTCCGGGCTGATACTGAATAGAAAAACTCAATACCACTTTGCCCGACCCGGGGATCGAACCCGAGACCTCAGCTTTGCAGTCGTACTGTAATACAACTACGCCACCGAGGCAGTCACAGTGGGACGATAATACCTACATATATATATATATATATATATGACTTACTGAATGTAATATTATAAATTTGGCGAAATAATGGATGCAGACTCTTTCTGGTATTATAATATAAATATGGCCAACATAGAAAATACTAAAAACCTACTTCAAAACCACTACAAATATACGTATAAATATACTAAGCGAATACAAATTTCAATTATTTTTTGATTTGAAGTGGTTTTGAAGTCGGTTTATTTTTGTTAAAAAGTTTTTATTTATTGCTTTTTTGTTGGTTAATTATGAAATGGTGTAAACAATACATTATAGATGTACAATTGGAGCATTCGCGTGTCATCTGCCGTTAGTTATTGAAGAGTTTCATTGCGTACCTCCGAAGATCTTCATCAGATCTTCATATATTATATACTAAAACCTTCCCTGAGAAATATACATTTGAATATCGAAAACCACGTCCAAATCGGATCAGTAGTTTTTGAGATACTCGCAGCCATACAAATTTACATACATACTTACATACAAACATACATACATACGGATCGAATACAGAACTTGCTTTTTGAAGTCGGTTAACAAAATAAACTAACTTGAAAGGTATATATTATCATAATCTATTTAGAAAAAATATATATAGCCAATATTTTATTCTTATTCTCAGATTAAACAATAAAATAAAGTAATACATAATATTGTGTGTATTTGGAACGGTTTACGGTAGAGTTTGTCAACTACTATTGAAGCTCTACACAAGGTTCCTAGTTCTAAAATCTTCTATCATCAAGCTTTAGTTTAGTTTCTAAAGTACCCTTCAAAGCCGATTAGCTTCAGCAAATTCGAATTCAACTCGAAAACACATCGTCTAATGAATGCCAGAAAGTCATGTGCAGGCGTCCCCTAAACGTGCTTTGAATGTGTGGGCCAATGTCATACAGGAGTTGAGCATATGCTAGAGTTTTGGCGGGAACTTGGAAGTGTCATGAGGTGCTCTTGTTTTAATTCATTATTTTGGTGATACTTAGTATTACATTGCATAATTATGAGGTATATTATCCAATACAGTTCTATTAAAGGGCTCCAATGAAGTCAATTGAAATAATTGTACTGATCAAGTGTTTTTTTTGTTGCCGCTAAAACTCCTCGATAAAGTCTTGGTGAGATAGCCACTGCTTTACTTTGACATAGTAGTTAGTACTGACGATAAAAAAGAAACAAGAATTGTATTTTATGAAAGACGGGCTCAATGGACTAGTATCCAGAGCCGTAACATTTAAATTCAAATTCAAATCACTTAAAAAATTTGAATGAAAATCATACCGCTAATCCCATGAAACGATACAAAAATATCAATATATTTAAAGGTTTTTCGAATCTCTAAAGTGTGACATGAACACGCGCCAAACTCGCTATTAAGTTGAATATTCGGCGATCTTTGCATGGGAAGGACACGAGACCGTTCCAATATATAGTTGTAGTGTAAGTGGACGCAATATCTCTTCGAAGCCATCGGTGATTTAGTGTTGCGTCGAGCCGTTTGCAGAACAACGCCTTGATAGCCCGCTTCTGATGGCTCAAAGCGTTTTACTCAGGACTTACGCAAATATAGTGTATAACTGTGTAATGGTTTGACAAATATTTAATAATAAATAACCTATATTGCTAAGACGATTTAAAAAATCAAAGTGAACATGGTTACATAATTACATTTTAAGCTAGTTTCTCATAAAAAGTAACAGCTAATGTTTTTTTATTGCAGATATGACCTCCCAAACACAGAAGCAATACTATACGGAACTTTAAAAATCCTGCTTGGCACTCCACTGCGATCGTTACAGACATGAGAGTCTGATAATGCACAGTCTTAGACTATTTAACCAATGGACACGATATGGCAATAATGCGCAAACAATTTTGTCTGCCAATCCTGACAGGGGGCGAGGTAGACACGGATAGCACACTCAATATAAGGTCGCTTTTTACAATGGAACAACAAAAATCTCAATATTTGTGGAGCACCGCTTAATGTCGTCGTAGAATGTAATGACAGCGATCGCAAGTCACATAGATTTTAATAAAAGTTTATGACCAGCTGCGCATGTATGACCAACGAAGGGTTCGCCTGGTCATCCCATCTCCTTTGCATTGCTAGATAATTAAAGTGTCCAGTAACTACGGCTACAATAGCCTTTAATGCAGCACACAATAGTACATGCACACTGCTGCTTGGCGATAAAAATAGCGGCACCTATGCATATGGCCCTCTGAAGACAAAAGACCTAACAACAGTAAGACATAAACGTCGTTATTTAGGCAAAAGTAACAATAAAAGTGACTATTACTGTTAACGAACACTGTCCGTAAATGTAGGTTAGTAGTTTTATTGGTATATATATTTTTACTTATGGTAGATCTCTTAGCGTAAGTTAGTTACTGGTTATTTTTTAAATTAGCGCTAGTGCACAAAAATATGCTTCGGTCATTGTAGCTCGCAAGCTAATTCCCCTGAATTACTAAGTATAATGTAGACTGAACACATTGACGACTTGATAAAGGTCGCAGGAACACACTGGATGCAGGCTGCTTTTGAGAGGTACGTCTGGAAATCTTTAGAATAGGTCTATGTTCAGCAGTGGAAATCACGTATCTGATGATATACACATTGCGTTATTATGTAGTAATTTTGTTTGTTTACAGTGATGCTTTTAGAGCACTTTGCCAATTGTGATTCTGAACATCAACAGACTATTTTGTACTTCGCGTATCTAAAAATATGTTTACGTCAATTACTGAAAGAAAAGAGTTTTAAAGGCAATATAAATGAAATAAGTTTTCCCATTACAATAAACTATAGAAGAATTCCTTTTACTGTAAACAAGTTAAGACCGAAGTCGAAAATAATTTATTATTCAAAAGTCATATTTCGCGTCTCACGTCTAAAAATACCGCCTTATTGTCTGTCATAAACTTGAAGTCTTCCAGAGACTGCCTTCGTGAAATTAGCAATCGAAGGCGCGGGTCGAGGTGGCTCAGTCGGAAGAGCACCGGCACGGTACGCCGGAGGTCGTGGGTTCGAGTCCCGCCTTCGACTGTTTCTTTTTCAAGATTCCATAAAAATATAAAATCAACATTTAACCATTTTGCAGTATTAATAATCAAATATTCGCATAGATCTCACTCGCGTGTGCTCACACCGTTCCTACTCTAGTGACTACAAGCGCTTGCGGCCGGCGCAGGATGATGTTCCCATCCGTGCCTAGTGTTCCCACTTGCTTACATGCGCTCTATACGTAGTTATACTTACTCTAAGATCCCCGGTGACCGTCGTGATAGAGTTAGTACGATACTTCTTGATTTCCTTGCGGCTGCTTAAAAGTCAAGTCTTCCTAAATTGCCTATGTAATACTTTGGCACATAAACTATCTCTAAGCAAAAAAAATAATTTGTGTATAAATAAAATGGATAAATTAACTAACACACTTTGGTGTATATGTACATAATATTATTAAGGTTTGTAAAAAATAAGGTTAGAAATATTTATGCAATGAGCTTTTTTTTTGAGCGCGATACGGACTATGCTCGCCTGTGTGCCCGAAGCTTAAACTATCAAGACTTGTCGCTAACGACCAGACACATTAACTGTCATAAAATTAATTGCTGTATAAAACATTTTATATAACAGTTTTTATATAACAGTGTTCTGGTTTAAATTACAAAATAAGAAGCTTTACTACTCATATTCTCACTCTAATCAGAAGAGATTTAAATAAAACTATTTTACGGATTTTATCGCAGTTTTTTAATTTGTATTTTCTCCCGACGTTTCGAAGGCTTTTCAGTACTTCGAGGTCACGGGGCGGACTGAGGTGTAGGTGGTCCGAAAAAGTTAATGTTACAAATCTACCTTCAATTTACAAATATAGAATATTAAGGTGTTAGTACATTATTTGCGGTCCGGTCTACGCAGTAAGAGCTCACAATGTCTTGAGGTCTGGCAGCAGGTCTTTTGGAGCCCGATTTGATTAAATACATTACCGGGTCCCAGGCTTGTGCAAGTTTCCAACCATCTTCTCTATTCAAATTGGGATGTTTTTTAATTTCAATAGCCTCGCGAATCATCCTAGGCAGGAATCGGTGTTCTTTGGCAAGGATTTGTGGCTTGTCGAATCTAAGGTAATGGTTGGAGCCTTCTTCTGAGTGTTCAGCTACTGCAGACTTCGTAGAGCGTCGGTGTTTAACGTCAGCTATATGTTCTTTTACGCGGGTCCCTATATGTCTTTTTGTTTGTCCGATATAATAGAGGCCACAGTCACAATCTATCTTGTATACGCCCAGTTCTTGTAGAGGTATATGGCACTTGACAGGTGGTAAAAATTGACTTATCTTCTTAGGCGGCTTAAAATAAGTTTTTATGGAAGCACGCTTCAGGACGTAGCCAATCTTGTCGGTGACTCCTCTTACATAAGGTAATACGACTGGGACACGATCAACTGTGGCTGGTTTCACTCGGTCTCTGTGACGGCGGCGTGGAATTTGGAGCTTGTTGTCTCGCAGTACTTGCTTGACATGTTGCAGCTCAGCGCTCAGGTGTTTCTCGTCACAGATTCTTGTGCTCTCTGAAACAGAGATTTTATATTTTCACAACTTTTTGCATTGATTCAGTAGCGACACCTACACTCGAAAAATGGCCGTATGTAAACTCCACAAAATCGATAATTTTAATGTACAATTAAGTATAGGGTAACAAATCTCAAATATCAACGAGGTAGGTAGGTACAGCTACTAACTATCGGGATGGTCGCACATTAGATGCGAATAAATTCGCTGGTATATGCACATATTCGGTCGAATTAATTTTGTACGCAAACGCATCCCAAGTACGTCGGCCTAAGAATTCCTAATGGAAAACCAAAACACAACATACGAATATTCGCATTACCAAACATAATCCCATAATATGTAACTCCCACCTAGCAAATGTTAAAAAAGCAAAGCACCTGGCACATATTAAACCACCTCAAACAACGATGGTAGAACATTACCTCAGCCGCGTGCAATCCGCTTACGAACGTTCGCGGTTTTCCCATTACGTCCATTCGCTGTACCACTAATGATATTATAAACGGTAAGCTTTCAGTGCTAATTCAGCATTAACTGTGCCATTTTTATTAAAAACACATGAGTATTGCTGATGCCGGTGCTCTGGATTTTTTTTTATGTCTTGCCTCATCCGTCTTTATCTGAATGTTCTTTCTTGATCATTAGAGGAGTTTGCGATACCGATTTAATGTTAAAGGTCATTTTACTTATTAAATATGTGCCTCCCATATGCGTACCAGCTTTAGTATATTACGAGGACAAACTGTTAATATGATATTAATTACTGCCTCGGTGGCGTAGTGGTATTATGGTACGACTGCAATGCTGAGGTCTCGGGTTCGATCCCCGGTTCGGGCAAAGTAATATTGAGTTTTTCTATTCAGTATCAGCTCGGAGTCTGGAATTTGTGCCCGATATGGCGATAGGCCCGCCCCCTATCACATCATGGGACTGAATAATGGCAAAAAGCGGGTGCACTAGTTGCGCCTGTGACTACCCCTTCGGGGATAAAAGGCGTGAGTGTATATGTATGTATATGTAAACTGTTAATTGTATCACCGTCAGATTTAGCCGTCAGTTTCATAAATTTATTTATTTTTTAAATTAATTAAAACATTTAAGCATACCCTCAACAAATGAACTAAGATTTTTTCTATTTATATAGTGGATCATATAATTAATACTAAAAAAAAGCAAATTCGGCATTCATTAACCCGAAAAAATACCAAAAGCGAATTTTTTGCTATTAAAAACGTATGTTAATAAGGGTACTTGCGCTAGGTTTTACCGGTTCATTTGAGAGTTTACTCGCTCTAGTCAGGTCTTAATTGCGAGCGTAGGATTTAACGAAGCCTCAAGTGCTCAAATAATTTATCATTTACACTTCTATACGTCTTTACTAAAAGTGCATATAATAAAAAAACCTTCACTCTTAAAATAAAATTGCAGTCAAAAGACAAAACTTATCTTGTCGTATTATAAACGAAGCTGATGGAGGCCGCTTTCTTCATTTATTCTATTTTAAAATTTATCTTTTTATAACTACAACTACAAAGAGTATGTAAATATAAACATCTCAAGTAAGACTATAAAACGTATCTGTATAAGTCCACAGTACACACAAGTAACATTAGCTTTCCACAAAAGATACACAACTAAAGTTTAAGCAATTTCTGAAACGTTATAAGGTGTAAAGAGGGGTTTTAATAAAGGCTTGTTCCCGGAGCGACAAAGGTCCAAAACCTTTGTTCCCGGGCGACAGCAACCTATCTATAGATACTATGAACAATCTTTTATCACTTCCACAACATTTTCGTGTAACATATTGATATATTTCGTTGCAAATTTTAAATTTATAAGGTAAAATTACGGCAATTACGACCGTATTTGGACAATCCTTTATATATTGACGAAGGAAATAGGATTATAATATCGTAGGAGACTAAAAACATAAATACTAACTGAAAAGTACGTAAACATAACTCATTTAACAAAGGCTAAACAAACAGTTCTATCACGTAAATTACTAGAGTACCTACACATCTCTATCCTAAAAAACCCAAACATAAAAATCCTAAACGACCTCGGCTTAAAAGAATTTTCATTTAAAATAGTGCAGCGATTACAATAAACTTCCGTACTAAATGTATTTTTGCTGTGGTGCGTCTGGCCGCAACATTTGTATTCGTTACGGGCAACTCTGGGTAATCTATATGATAATAGACCCGGCCAGTGGGCACATAATTGTCTCATACAATTGAATGCGACGTCTACGATTACGTTTATGTTCGTGTTCGGGAAAATGACTATTAATAACAGCCCTGTGTAAATTTGGTCACAGTTAAAATATTTCTGTTTAGGATTCGTTGAATTGAATTTACTTTTTGGGTCGAATATTTTTTGTGTAACATAGCCAGTTGGGATTTAAGTCGTGACATGATATAGGCGGAATTTCCAGACGACGTTATTCAAATTGCTTCGGTGGCGTATTTGTATTAAGGTACGACTGCAGAGCTGAGGTCTCGGGTTCGATCTCTGGGTCGGGTGAAGTGATATTGGGTTTTCTGCTTAGAATCAGCCTGGAGTCTGCCTGCAGCCTGGAGTGGAGGAGTTTTTGGGTGAGACTAACAAACATACATCCATACATTCTTACCAACTTTCGCGTTAATAATATTAGTAGCATTTATGCACATACGCTTCTACAACTTCGTCGATAATTTGCATGACGTTATTTTACCTAAGCCTTTACAAAATTCGGCCATCAATCTGCACAGATGCATAGATTGTGGCTCAAACTTCTGACAATGAGATGCAAACCCGACGTTGGTACACGGCCGATCATGTCATGTCATGTGAAAAGATAGACCAACCGAGCTCGTACGAAAATCCTTCATACAACCCTTTGAAATAGTTTACTTCGCTATTTTGTTAACAATATTATTTTATAGTATAAGATTTTGGGCTTAGAATGAGCCAAAGAACACGACACGACTCCGTTTCGTTTTATTGTGATTGGTTGAAAGACTAACACGTGTCTGACGTATTGGTCTCTGGATTAATCACATACATCAAAATTAAACGCATGCTGAAGTGGCAGCGGGCTGGCCATATCTCACGAAGAACCGACAACCGCTGGGGTAAACGTGTTCTTGAGTGGAGACCGCGACTGGGCAAACGTAGTGTAGGACGCCCTCCGGCCAGGTGGGATGACGATCTGCGAAAGACTGCAGGCAGATGCTGGATGCGGCAAGCTGAAGACAGGGCGCTATGGCGCTCATTAGGGGAGGCCTATGTCCAGCAGTGGACTGATAAAGGCTGATGATGATGATGATGATGTTTTTTTTTTATTCTTAGCTCGGCAAATTAACTTCACTGCACCTGATGTGCGAAGTGAAGTCCAAAAAAAGTGTCGAGCGTCAAGGGACAAGACTGTATCTTAACGGTCGACACAGTTATGCCGGCCTGCTTATTGCTTCTTTACGCTCCGCGTGAAGGACCCCATGTTGTAAGACGGAGGGAACACGTGTGCTGGCAAACTGTTCCACAGCTTAATGGCGGCAAAAGTAGGAATTCTCGAACCTTTTGGTACAGGCCGGGATGGAGGAGACCACGAAGCTATGGTTCCGTAAGCCAGTACGCGTGGTTCTGTTGGGGAAAGGTGAGGACGGGATAAGGTTAAACAATTCTTCAGAGCACTCCCTATGATACAGATGATAGAATACACTGAGTGAGGCTATATCTCGACGCAGCAGCAGTTGTTCCAGGTTTTTGGTCACGTCTGTATCATTTACAATACGGATAGCTCTTCGCTGCAATCCATCCAAGCCTTCGAACATTCGAAGCCCAGGCATATTTTTAAATGATACTTTAACTAATCTATCATACATAATTTATTTTCTAAATGAAGAAGTAATATTGTATAGGTCTACATGAGAAGGGTACTACAATTCCTTCATCAAAACACTCAAAACAAACGATACAATTTGTAGTTAATAAAATTCCTCAGAGCAATAAGAGCACCGTCGGTAGGACGTTCTCAGTTAAGTGGACGGTTTACGTGCGTGAACCCAGCAGTTATCTGAAAACGTTTTTGGGATCGTTAGGTACTGTAATGTAAAAGGCATATTGCCTTTAACAAGGAAACAAGCTTAATTGACACAAATCTTTAAATTCATCAAGACTCTGGAAGCTTCAAATTAATTTGCATTTTTTATTATTGTTCGAACCAAGCGGCGAAAATTCAATTCTACTTTCGAAATCAATTTACTTATTCTGTAAATGTTTTGTGATGTTTGAATAATACGCGTATTTATTGTAAATGTTATAATTTTTAGGTGCATTACATGCGTTAGATATAATGTATATTAATGCATATTACGTATATTGTTTTAGCTGATCTTAAAGTATTACACACAGCAAGTAATGTAATGTACCTATACTTTGTCCATTGGTATACGCCTCGATTGACACACTTGTATCGAGATTTACATGTATAGTTTCGTAAAGCTATGACTAAGACACGAAGATGTAAAATATATGCCGGGACAGGAAGGAAGTATAAAAAGGAATTGCCATTTTTATTAATCTCATTGAGGGTGTCTGAATATATTCCCCACCCGCATGATTAAAATGCTCCCGGAGCATCTAGTACAAATTTTAACTTCCATATACGACGCCGCGTTTCGTAACTGCATCTTCCCAGAGGTCTGGAAAGAGGCAGTTGTGATAGGTATCCACAAGCCGGGGAAACCCGCTTTCGAACCCTCCTCTTATAGGCCCATCAGTCTGCTCAGTACTCTGGGCAAAATCTACGAGCGGATCGTCCTCGACCGCCTCAAAATAGTAGCCCATAACCAAAATTTGACCCCTCCGGAACAGTTTGGCTTTCGCGCTAGACACAGTTGTGTCAATCAGGTGCTCCGCATCACGGAGTACGTCCACGAACAATTCCGTAAAGGAATGCCTACCGGTGCTATTTTCTTCAATATCGAAAAAGCATTTGACAGGGTGTGGCACAACGGCTTGCTTTTCAAGCTGTACACTCTCAACGTGCCCACACAACTCGTGCACATCATACGAGATTTCCTGTCGAATCGCGGTTTCAGATATCGCGTGGAGGGAACTCTCTCTTCCCGACACACCATCACGGCCGGAGTCCCGCAAGGCTCCGCCCTGTCCCCTTTTCTTTTCTCGCTTTACACGAGCGACATCCCTAGACCACAAAACGCCCATCTGGCACTATTCGCGGATGATACCGCAATCTACGCTTCACGTAGAGACCCATACGAAGTGGTGCGCACTTTGCAAACCGCCGCCGACGAACTCGGCGAGTGGTTCCGCAAATGGCGAATCACCGTCAATCCCACCAAAAGTCAGGCCATCCTTTTCACTCGGAAAAGGAAAGTCCATGTCCCTCACTTTTCAGTCCGCATGTCCGACCAGGTTATCCCCTGGAAGGGCCAAGCCAAATATTTAGGAGTAACCCTTGATCAGAGGTTGACCTTCATCCCACACGTAAATGCGGTACGCGCGCGAGCCGCATTCGCGATGAGCCAGCTTCACTGGCTCGTAAACAAAAATAGTAAAATGTCAATCCGCAACAAGATTAGGATCTTTAAAACATGCATCCGTCCGATAATGACATACGCGTCGCCCGTATTCGCTCATTTACCGCCTCGTCGCCTTCAGCGAATGCAGGTGCTTCAAAATCGATTCTTACGACATGCACTTGGTGCCCCGTGGTACGTTCGCAATCGCAACCTCCACGTGGACACCAATATGCCGACCATCAGGCACTTTATGCAGTGCGCCAGCAGACGCTATTTCGACAGGGCGGTAAACCACCCGAACACGCTTATCCGTAAAGCATCTATATACACTCCATTTGATCGCGCCAAATGGAGACGACCGCGTTCAGTTCTTACAGATCCAGAGGACGAAATCACTCTGGCGTTACGTGAAAAGACCGAGCATCTAAAGCTCCTACACTCAACAAGACCGCTGTACCGTCCTCGCCGTCGAGGACCTCGTCGCGTTCCCCAACCCCCTGCCCTCACTTAGCAGTTCCGGCCCGCGTGCCGAAGACTACGATCAACACGTTAAATAGGATTAGGTTAAAAAACCATCTTCCCCAAACGCTGATGTCTTATCCTCTCAGTGGCCGCCCTGAGCCGAGGTCGTGACCCATTAGTGGGTCGCCCTCAGCGTGGTCGCTTAAATTTAAGGGTTGCGAGCGCCTTCTGCGCTCACCCACAAGACCGGTGTTCTTGTATAAGCCGACTCTCGTCAGGCTAACAAGAGTTTAGTCAGGGACAAAAAAAAAATAATTTGAAGGAACAGTCTTAGTTCAGTCGTCGTTGAGTTCGGTTGTGTTGCAACTAGTTCGGTGCAGTTCAATACTAAGTGGTTACTATGGTGGTTTTCATATCGGTCAGTGCTTAGTAAAGGGGTTACTATGTTAATTCGAGTTGTTACTATGTGAGTGGATTACAATGGAGAAGTTTGGTTAAGTAATTGTCTCAATATGCAGTGTGTTATAACAACCAAAGTTAACAATGAATCCTGACGTGGTATTGTACTCTGCGAATACTCGATTACGTAATAATTGACCAACGAACAATAAATAGCGAGTTGAAGATAATTCATTTGTGACTTTTACTATGTGTGCCCACGTGTACCTATATCGGCCGCCACTCTCTGTTCTCCGACATATATAATACATTCTAGCTGTCGTGTATGGTCTCCTGACGATTATGGAAGTGATATGGAACGACTTGAGATGTATTAAAATAAATCCTGTTATAATCCTTTGCGTTATATTAAAGCTGCCGTATGTCATGCGCTTTATCGCTGAAATTCCCTAACTCTGACCATGTTCCACATATTCAAATGCAGCCATTGTCGTCGTGGATTTTTACTTGAAAATCGCTTTTAAATTCAAATCCTATTCCGACTAGCTGTCTAATATTGTTAAACAATCTTGTTCTGATAAGTGCAAGTCCCTGTTAAGAGTTATCTGCAATTTTCACAAAACAAAAAGTAGTGAGAGGCCGGAACCATTTGCGCTGCGGCGTCGTCGCTTCGGGCGTACAATGCAGCGGACCTCTTTGTTCGTTATAAACAAGATTTTATTAGAAACTTCTTACTGTATCGACTTTTCAACTTTTCATAGATCTTTCTCTATGTTGCCACACTCTATACCTAATCACCTTTATTCGTTGCGCTATTTCATGTGACTAACGTTATGGGCTTGAAGTATTTTGACTCTTTGTGAATAAAAGGAAAGCTCTTATAACAAAATGTATATTATTGTTACTCTTGGAGAAACATCTTCAAGTATATAAGTAGCCTCTGCACAATTTGCATGTTTAAAAAGCCAAATTTTAAGGTGCTCCGAGACAGCTGTTATACAATGTTATAAAACATTGTGTAGTAAGATAACATTTTATAACAGTGTGTAACATTTTGCTACAATATGTTAAGAATGTTAAATATTATAAGCGCTCCCACTCTGATTCAAGTCATAGTATAACAGGTGCTGGATGGTGTTGCTTCTGTTTATGGGTGGTCCTATTGCTTACCGTCAGGCGAACGGCATGCTCGTCTCATCATTCAATGCAATAAATGAAGTTGCATAACATGACTAACAATTTATAACTTTTGTTACAATTTGTTAAAAACAAGTTATACAAGATTTTCTAACGTTACATAGGTTACGGCTGTGTGGTAGCACCTTAATTACGGACAGATAAAGGAGCATACTGAAACATGGCAAAATAATTTACAAATTCATATAATGTACACTTGGAAATAAACATGGAGATACAGAGTAATCATAAAACAATAAGTGTGTTTTATATGAGATAGCAAGCAAACTCCGAATCATATCAGTTGTTATTGAGTGACCACTGCCGCCCATAAACGCCCACAAATCGTGAGGAATTGTTAATACCTTGCCTTTGATATTTACAGAGCCTCCGGCAATATGACTACACGCTTGAAACGCAAATTCAAAACTGTTATTTTACGTCAGTCATATCAGATTCCACATTTTTTAGGGTTTATGAGGGCAGATAGCGAAAGGGCTGATTTTACCTTTATTCTTTGAAAGCGTATTAAAAGCTCAACCCCATTCCAAATAACGTTATAAAAACTATCTGCGGCTAAAACTTTCCTTGGATGTTTTAAAATACCTTTATTAAAACAGTTATGATTCTTTATTACGAAACTTTAGTTTTTAAACGATTTATTTTTCTTGATCGCTCGGTAGTGATCCTCTATTGTATAAAATATATGAGGTACTGATTATTAATGTTGAACGTATTTATTTTTAATCAGATAATTACTTATACATGTTTATATATGTCATATCTATCATATTCCTGAAGCATCGGTGAGAATCACGATATAACTCTGCATGAAGTACTTGGCGGGAACGTTTTTAAATTAATACATTTTCTTCTTGTATTTATATTTGAACACGCTGGTTAAATGGATAGTCAAAATTTGGTTCAAAATCGCATTCCTACTAACAAAGCACCTTCCATCCCTAAGTTTCCAGAATAATAAATGGAAAATTACCAGCACTTCTAACCTAATAAAAAAGCCATTGTTTTTATTAAGGCCCATTGACCAGCAATAACATCATATTGTTGGTTCGTAATACCAAGTAGCTATTTATTACCTTATAAAATAATGGGCTAAATGGACGTATTGTGAGATTTGTAATTATTAGTTTTTTTTATTGCATCGAATGACGAGACGAGCATGCTGTTCGCCTGATGGTAAACGATACGACCACCCATAAACAGTAGAAACACCATTCAGCACCTTGAGTTACAAAGACCTGTGTGGCATTACACTGCGCTCGTCATCCTGAGACATAAGATGTTAAGTCTCATTGTGTCCTGTAGTTACACTGACTACAATGCCCTTCAAACCGAAACACAACAGTGCATGCACACTGCTGCTTGGCGGTAGAAATAGACATTGTGGTGGAATCCACCGAGACGGACTCTTACATATGAGGGTCCTACCACCAGTAAAAAAAAGGTTTTTCAAGTTAGGCCGAGGTGAGCGAATAAGGGCGTGTTTCACGACTTTTGATTATTAAACCAGAAGCATTTGCTACTCGTCACATAAATGTATTTAAACCGACCAAATATAAAAGTGACACTCAAATTTATGCTCCCAAATGAATGGTAATCAAGTGAGTACTATGACATGAACTGTTTAATACGCTGTCGAATAAAATTATTTAAACATTGTGAAACAATCCCCAAATATTTTTAATACGATAATCATTCTTATTAATAATGTATTTTATATAAATACTGCCTCGGTGGTGTAGTTGTATTACAGTACAACTGCAAAGCTGAGGTCTCGGGTTCGATTCCCGGGTCGGGCAAAGTGATATTGAGTTTTTCAATTCAGTATCAGCCCGGAGTCTGGAATTTGTGCCCGATATGGCGATAGGCTCGCCCCGTATCACATCATGGGACGGAATAACGGCGAAAAGCGGGTGCACTAGTTGCGCCTCTGCCTACCCCTTCGAGGATAACAGGCGTGTGTGTGTGTGTGTGTTTATATAAATAGACATCAAATAATAGATTTTAATAAAATAATAAGTAATCTTTGAGCAATTTTTCAGACGCACGCAGCACTATGGCCGGTGACACCTCAGAATAATAACTGATTGTTCTGAGGGTGACACACAATGACGTCACAGTCTGATATTTCTGTTATTTGAGAATTACCCCTTCCAAGAAATTTATTAACTTTATTGCGCCAAATTTGAAAATTAGATCTCCATTATATTTTGGATGGCATACATTTTAGATAAATGTGCTAAAAATAGTAGTCAACTACATATTCACAAGTATTTCCATTGTAGAATTGAAATTCAAATAGCATTTACACGTTATACAACACATCCAACGGCGCACAATGTTATATCTTAGCAAGCGAGTGGAACAGTTACGTCAGATTATCTAGCCTTAATGAAAACCATTCACATCTCTCCAACCTCGTTTAGCCCAAACAACTCATGACAAAGCCAGCCAACGTAACGTTAGAAAACTAACACGAACACGCTCGAGTTAAATAAATAGCACTTTTTTGTATTGAAAATGCATTTGCGGTCATTAGTGGCAAGATACCTGCGGTACCTGTTTTACTGAGTACAGTTAAAATAACTATATCAAAGTAATACAGGGGGCTTAGAATGTGAAAAAAACACACAATGCATCTCCGCTTCGTTTTATTGTGATTGGTTGAGAGTCCGACGTATCGTTCTCTCGATCAATCACAAACATCAAAATACCGATACGTCAGTCACTCAACCAATCACAATAAAACGAAGCGGTGACGCATCGTGTTTTTTTTCTAAGCCCCCTGAATAGTTGATTAGTCGGTTAATTTTGTTATAGAACAAAATGGGTTTGAGAATAGAAGCATGTAATGACGGCACCACACTTCGTTATGTGTTATTTGATAAGCGGCTACGCTATATTCGCCCAAATATTTGTTATGTGAGTGAACAACCAACATGCCATCCACACTTGGTGCCGGCGTGCCAAACATGCCAAATATATTCGTACATGTGGCTTGAGTACAAAACCGAATGAGTGAACGAAGTGTGGGCAGTCGACACACATATTCGGCTTATTCGTGTCCTTTGAAGTGTGTCAAAAACCGACAAGTGAACGGATAAGCTTATTTGCTATTCGCGCTTATGCGTTATGCGTGCGAATAAAGCAAATATAGATGAATGACCCTTCCACACTTCGTCATATGCGGGAGAATAACGCGCATAACAAATAAGACATAGCGAAGTGTGGTGCCGCCATAACATAAAAATCGATGAGGATAAATTTAACGTTTCGTTAGGTAGATCGCTCATTTACGAGTGTCTGTCTAGGCAGGTCTATTTCTACTGCCATCCATAATTTGCAATTGTTTGCTTGCAGTGAAAAAAATGCAGTGCTTTTGTGATTCAAAGTTCTATGTGGGCTTTATCATCATCACCTGCCACATGCAGTCCAAAGCTGAACATAAGCCTACCCTAAACATTTCCAGATAGACTTGCGAAAGCGGCCTGCATTCTGGGTCTTTTTATTATGAGCGGTGACGTGATATTCATCAGGAGTACATATACACTCATGCCTGCTATCCCCGAAGGGTTAGGCAGAGGCGCAACTAGTGCACCCACTTTTCTCCGTTATTCCGTCCCATGATGTGATACGGGGCGAGCCTATCGCCATATCGGGCACAAATTCCAGACTCCGGGATGATACAGAATAGAAAAACTCAATATCACTTAGCCCGACCCGGGGATCGAACCCGAGACCTCAGCTTTGCAGTCGTACTGTAGTACAACTACGCCACCGAGGCAGTCATCAGGAGATTAGTTAAAAAGTCTCATAGTTACAAAAAATCTTATAGACCTCAATATCTTGTCACATTCCGATATAAGTAGGTACCGGCTCGTTTAACAGACTTACCTTCTGTTCACAAATTGGCTGTAAATCTGTATCACTCCCTTCACTTTGAGCAGTTTGAGTAATGCAAATATTTGTACTAGCCGGCTAAGCGTGTTGTGGTTTATGTGAGCGCCTAACAAAATCTCCAGCTCTTTGCCGTACTACCTTTACGTTTACTATGCGCTCCTAGTACAAGATTCGCAACAAATCTCTTTTGTGCTACAAACGCGATTTTATTAAAAACTTTTCTAGACTAAAGAATTGTTCTACAGAAAAATATTTGTACCTTAAATGCTTAAGAAACTAATTAGAAAATGCATTCAACAAAATAGTTTAGTTTAATATCGAATTACGGTGCAGAACTCCGAAAATTATGTCGCTTTTATAAACCTCACAATAGTTTTTTTTTGCGCTTTCCATTTCGTCAACTTCCATTCAAGGCTTATTACTTTTTCAACTTAGTTTCAAAGCATATTTGGTTAAAAGGTTAAAGTGGAAAAGTCGGTGCAATTCGTAGCAATATGAAATTCATTATTCGAAGAAAAGAACTGACAATATTGTTTAGCGTTCCTTTGTTTAAGTTTTGTCTATTGTCATATTGTTTATTTTGACAGGCAACCGAATTGTTAATAGTTGGATAACCTTCGAGTTTAATTTTTGTTTTGCATGTCTCGTCAGATTTTTATGGTATTTAGTTGGATTCAACCCGTCGCCCATAAAATAATACGGGGCTGGATTTAATCATTATTATTACAGGAAATGTTTACCTACTTACATGACTTCGTTTTTACAAAAATCCCACCTTCGACTTTTTAATGTCACTGTCGTAAACGAAATATAAAGTGCGCATCATTTCGAAACATGAAACTCGTTTTCCGATTACTGAAAAAGAACAACCTTCGACTCCATATTAATTTAATGGCATTCATTACCCATGCCCGACGCGTCCGAATTACACCAACGTGATTTATATCATGTGATATATTAAATCGTCGCGTCAAAGTATTTTAACATTCGTTTAATTTGTTCTTGAATGGTATGTCTGCGTTAACACGTTGTAATTTAGGCGTTTCGAGTTTACGACTTAATTTGAACTGGTAATCAGTTTAGCAGCACCTCGGCTGCCGAGCTGGCGAGATTGCCCCACGCAAAACAAACGACTGACACATAAATCTTCTGATCTTGAATTACATATTACATTTTTATATTTATCGTCGGCTTTCATTGGCATAGTTTTGTATAATTTTACGTTATTGCCTCTGTATTGGGTGACAATCTGTCCATTCACAATGGGCTATAAAGTATAAAATCGAGTGTGAATGTTTCCCTTCAAATTTATAGCCGCATGTGTGCCTGACAGAAAACATTTGGTGAATTCATTGATGTATTAAAAAACCCTAATACATCAATGGGTGAATTACAATTATAGTGATATTTATATTATACTTAAAAAAGGAAGGCGCAGGCGAAAGCCCTTAAAGGCGCATTATAATATTAACATCATAATAATATTACCAACTACGAGTACAACATATCTTTTACCTGTCTTCAGACAATGAGCATTCCACCTATTATAACAAACAACACACATCACGTGTTTAGGAATCGAATCCGGGACCTCAAAGTGGTAGTCGTAGGGACCACGCAATACAACTACGCCGGCGAGGCAGTCAATTCCATGAATACTTTATATCAAAGGAATATTTTTACTTCTAATAATCCAACCATGAATAGGTACATATGCGCAACCGTAAAGCTGAGTTTTGAAATAAAATGTGTCACCTCACCGCATGTATAGCGAGAGCAAATAAGACAGTCGCCAGGCGCCGCGAGACGAAGTAAAGCAAAAACATTCTTTATATTCCTCATACATTTGACTGCCTCGGTGGCGTAGTTGTATTACGGTACGACTGCAATGCTGAGGTCTCGGGTTCGAACCCCGGGTCGGGCTCAGTGGTTTTGGATTTTTCTATGCAGTATCACCCGGAGTCTGGAATTTGTGCCCGAAATGGTGATAGGCTCGCCCCCTATCACATCATAGGACGGAAAACACACGGCGAAAAGTGGGTGCACTAGTTGCGCCTCTGCCTTCCCCTACGGGCATAAAAGGCCTGAGTGTGTATGTATGTACGTATACATTTGTACTCACATGTTCGAAGCTATAGAAATAGTTCCATAAAGCATTATTTATACTTCCTAACTGCGTGTTTCTGTATAACGGACATTTATGTTTACAGTTACGTATAAAATTAACAACGCAAATACTTTTTATTGCTCGTAATACCCAACCAGGGTAAAATAAAACGTGGAGATAATTATAGGTACGCTTACTCTTTTATAGGAAAAGTTTATAAACTTGAATTATTAGCAAGTTTGCGAAATAGTCTCAACGTCTAAGCAGAAACCTTCATTTTATATTTTGTAGACCTGCATTAAAAGTATGTACAACTAATTATAATTACTTGTGACTTGTGAGAATATAACGGAGCTCATAATAGTGGTGGCACAAGAAACATGTAACTAACTTTCTTTTTTATGGCATCGAATGACGAGACGAGCATGCCGTTCGCCTGATGGTAAGCGATACGACCACCCATAAACAGTAGCAACACCATCCAGCAACTTGAGTAACAAAGTACTGTGTGGCATTCATTCCACTGCGCTTGTCATCCTGAGGCATAACATGTTAAGTCTCATTATGTCCTGTAGTTTCCTGAAACATGGTTATATAATATGATACATTATCATAATTAAATAAAATCACAATATCATTGTGTCTTTACTGTAAATTTATCAGCACCTTTGAACGCAAAAAAAATCTAAGCGCATTTTTACATTTATCGTTCTAGTAACAGAAAACTTTATGGCGTTTCACTTCAGCGTAGTTTGTGTGTAATAATGTGATGTAACTAATCTCCGTCAAGTGTAACTTAATTGCTGAAGTACTTAAAACTTAAATGCGCCTGTCTGATCGTTAGCGTAGTGCGCATACATTATGCAGTTTTCTTAGTAAACTCATGGATGTCTCGTTTGTTAAAGACCGTTTTTGTGCTGTTTGCATGATCAAATATTAAATATGTTTCCTAAATAGCGTCTGGCGGGGGATGCTTTCAGTTGTTTTCACAGGGGACTTTTCAAATGCTTTGTGAGTTGTTTGACAAAAACCGGCAAGTGCGAGTCGGACTCGCGCACCGAGGGTTCCGTAAAATTTACGGTTTCCGCAATTTTTTCTTTATCTGTGCTATAAGACGTTGCTTCGTACCAAATTTTAAGATTCTGAGTTCACAGTTCATTTCTCTAGGTTTTGATTTCCTTGCGAGTTTCGAAAATTTGCGGCAAAAACAGCTGTATCTTTTGATTGCATTGGCTTAGAAGTTTGATTTTAGGGACAGTAGACTTGAGTATTGGATATAAATTTCAGTTTAATACCTCCACGCGTTCCTAAGAAAAAGGGTCTTGATATACGGACGGACGGACAACAAAGTGATCCTAAAAGGGGTCCGTTTTTTCCTTTCGAGGTACGAAACCCTAAAAATGGTGGAAAATAAGAAAAGGTTTAGATGTTGTGAGTTATTCTAAGATGAATTGTATATAGAAGTTGATACAATTTAATGTAATTATTTTGTACCCACGTAGTGGTTTTGTGGTTATAAAAGTGTTTATTCATGTATCACATCACTTGTAATGACTCGGTGTAAAAACTTCTTAATAAACAGCTACTAAGTTTAGATATTCCGGCACCTTCAACCTTATTTAGACAGACAACAAAGCGATTAATTACGAGGTAGAGAATGCCAGTCTTCGTAACGTAATCGCTTATTCCATATGATACCATTATAAAAATAAAATTTAAATAAGCCCCGACACAAAAAATCTCTGAAAAATAAAATAATAAAAGCGAAAATGAAGATTCGATCGCGTCACTTAGCGCTCGCCTGGACAGTCCCCACAGACTACTCAGAACTACGTTACAGTTGCCTCCGTCCCTTCATAGTTGTAACCCGTGTAAATTATAATTAATTGTAATTGTGTCTTGGACAATATAACTTTGTATTGGAGTCAGTATTTTACTCAATACCCTAAACTAGTGAGATGGTAGATTGCGACATAGGCCTACCAGTGATATTTTGATTTAATCCATAATATCTAACAGTGTATTTGTCGTTTAAGTACCTAGTAATATTTTGACCCAATAGAAAAATATTGCCGAAGTTACAGTATTCCGAATTTAAAACCCATCGGGCTTCTTAAGTTGAAAATGAGCCGATATTCTTCAAACGCCTCTATAAATTATAAATTATAGCTAAGAACCATCGCGATTACATCAGCTTTCAAAAAAAAAACCGCGTAAAATTGGTCACTTCGTTTGAGAGCTACGATGCCAGAGACAGACATACACACCCTAATAATACCCCTCTTTTTAGTCGGGTGTTAAAAATATAAAGTTTAACGCAAGCTATCCGTATTTGAACTATTTATAACTCTCGACAGATTTGCAAACGGAATTCATGGCTATATTAACGGGCTCACTGTCTCGTTGAACATCCACATGCAATCTGAAATTCATACAGCTAGAACTTTTGCCTTGAACAACCGTTATCTGGCCATATAAAGACACTATATAAATGTCTCTTGGAAGCAGGGTTGCTAGAGATCAAAGAGTTTCTAAAACGTGGAATAATTTAGTATTAATATTTTTAAAACTGTATTGTTGGCCAGTTACCTTAAGTAAATCGTTTGTGTACGTCTGGTAGACAGTGAAAACCGTTTATTTAAAGTAAATATGTTTTATTAGTGGAGTTATTGCAATATGAGTAGATTTTTATGATACAACGATAATTTCATCATCATCATCAGGCACACGACGTCCACTGCTGAACATAGGCCTCCCCCAAAGATTTGCAGACGGACCTGTCAAAAGCGGCCCACCTTGCAGGTAGACGGCTGACGCTGCGCTTGCCAGCACGTGGCCGATAATTTACCATTGACTATTAACTTGTAGTTTTGATTAAAAACACTTATCACATTTTCAATTGACTTCAGATGCAGAATAGAAATAACGACGCATTTATTCTCAGTTCAAACGTGATTTTAGCACCATTAATTAATAACATTTTTAAATTATGTTGTATAGGTATATAACACTTTGAAAAATCAATCAACGATTTTAAAAAGCCACAAAAATACAGAATGGCGTAGTACTGACGAACGATAACACGGTATGTGACCAAAGAAGTGTTCTTCAACGGAGCCAGAGTCGACTGCAGCAGGTGCCGTCCATGAATATTAACACACATGAATATTCCGACTATGTTTGCGCATTTCTTGTATGACGTCTACCCGTACGAAGAAACTTTCGGTACAGATTAACCTGTCTCACTTGTTATCTTTGATAAATCGTAATTGCAGCGTGTATTATGATTGACAAAGCAATTGTTCAAAGTGCTTGAAATTAAAATTAGATTTATGTTTCTTTCGAATATTTTTTTTTCATAGTAAAATTTTCTGTAGCTACTATTTATATGTATTAGATTATGTCTGAAATGATACTTGATTCAAAATGGTAATGTATCTCGATTGAGAGTTCGTCTGGGTTGGTACCAAATTGTCTATTGCCTTGCTCTTGCCCTCAGGTAGCAGCGTGCAAGCTCTATGTGAAGAACTTCCTTTGAAGCACATAGTATTACCCAGTGTAATTTATGAGCATTATAAGACATAACATCGTACATTTAAAGATTATGAGCGCTGCTTAACTCGTAGGTTTAGTAGTTTGCAAACAAAATATGACAATCCGCATTTAGTCACGTTTTCCTACGTCATGCAATGTGAACTACGGTGAAAATGTATATAGCTCGGGCGATCAGAATGGGATGCGACATTCTGGAACTGATACCGCACGGTAGTGTCGGCAAACTCACGCCGATGCTCTAGAGATAATTAAATAAATACGAAAAGATTATATGTGGATTTTTATATAACTACTAGCTTTTGCCCGCTGCTTCGCCCGCGTTAATAAGTTTTTCCGGGCTAAAAGTACATAAAAACCTTCCCGTTGAATCACTCTATCTATTAAAAAAACCACATCAAAATCCGTTGCGTAGTTTTAAAGATCTAAGCATACATAGGGACAGACAGCGGGAACCGACTTTGTTTTATACTATGTTTTGTATGTATGTTTTTTTTTTTTTTTGTTTAATTACGTATTAAATCTGCGTATTTTGTACACATGTAAATATAAGAGGAGAAAATTTACTCAAATCACCAGCATTTTTTGTTTTTAAAAACAATAATAATTTAAGGAAAACAAAAATTAATTCATGAATTTAAATTCTGAACGCTACTTCGCTTGGCAAACGTCATTTTTGACCCCCGACAAAAAGAGGGGTGCTACAAGTTTAGGGTGTGTAATGTATGTCTGTTATCTGTGTATCTGTAGCATCGTAGCTCTCAAACGAACTTATAACGCGACTTTTTTGTTTGAAAGCTCATGTGATCGAAATGGTTCTTAGCAATAATTTATGAAGATCTGTTCAGGCGTTTGAAGATTATCAGCTCTGAACCGAACACTGGACCAGGGAGATGAAAATACTTCTTTGGCGGTCCCCCGACACGAGGACGCTTGCATCAAAACATTACTACTAAACTAAACGATACAGACAACGACAAAGACACTTTTATTATTTTACTTTATAGAGGTTTTTTTGCCTCGGGGGCTATTTAAACTATTTTTTAATTAATTTACTCGACACGGTTCCATCCCATTCTGATCGCGTGCGAATCATAAGATTAAGTAGTAATGCATCTGTATATAGAACGAGAGCATGATATTAATGTCATAAACATAGTGTCGTAAATGTGCTGAATTTCAATAGCAACAATAAATAGGTATGTATTAAAACCGAAACAGGATATTCCGTATGTCGTCTCGGCAATAAATCCCACTTTATGGGCAGTTAAACGTTTGTTGTTCACAAACATAAGCAAGCTTGTATATAATAAAAGACAAATAAAAGGTAAGCACAAAATATTTTCGCAGCTAGCAGTTTAGATTCGATAGCGTTATATTATTTACGATTATCTTACTCTTACTATTATTATGAATGCGAAATTGTGAAGATGTTTAGGGTACTTTGTATTATGAAAACGAAATAGTTAAACTTTTACTCAGGTGAAGCCAAACGTAAAAACCAGTCATGTGAAATGTTCTACATCTTTAGCTATATTTTAAATAATTGTAAAAAATCACTTCTCTGTATGACATAGTGCAAAATACCAACTTATTAGTTATTATATATTTTATATTAGTATATCTTTTTTATATATTATTATGTATGAGGATTTATTAAATACTAGCTTTTGCCCACGGCTTCGCCCGCGTTAATAAGTTTTTCGGGGCTAAAAGTACATAAGAACATTCCTGTTGAATCACCCTATCCAACACATTTATTTGGATATAGATTAATATTATGACGTTGATACAACTCTTAACAAATAATGCATTAATTTCGACCAAATTTGATTACCATAAAAACGGTTCTAGTGAGTTAATCTTAAAAGATAGACATATACTATCGCAGACATTTTTTTAGATCATTTCAAGAGGAACAATTCTTTCATACATATATTTTTGGTATCTTAAACCGTTTTCGCAGCGCACGCAATTGAAGCCCTCAAGGATGAATAATTTTCCCCGCTTTTTTCACATTTTCCATTATTTCTTCGCTCCTAATAGTTGCATCGTGATGTTATATAGCCTAAAGCCTTCCTCGATAAATGGTCTATTCAACACAAAAATAATTTTTCAATTCGAACCAGTAGTTCCTGAGATTAGCGCGTTCAAACAAACAAACAAACAAACTCTTCAGCTTTATAATATTAGTATAGATTAGTAATTAGTATTAGTATAGATTTTATCTCTGCTTTTTTTCCTCTTGTTGTACTCCGCTGTCTAAGTGTGATTATAGTTTCTTTCCATACAAAGATTGCCTAGTAGAGATCGCTTGCAGTGATAAGGCCGCCTATTGTACAGGAAATTGTATCAACCTTATTTTACTATTTTCTGCTTAAAATAAAGAGTATTTGTATTGTATTGACTGCCTCGGTGGCGTAGTTGTATTAGGGCAATGCTGAGGTCTCGGGTTCGATCCCCGGGTCGGGCAGTGATATTGAGTTTTTCTATTCAGTATCAGCTCGGAGTCTGGAATTTGTGCCCGATATGGCGATTGGCTCGCCCCCTATAACACCATAGGACGGAATAACGGCGAAAAGTGGGTGCACTAGTTGCACCTCTGCCTACCTCTTCGGGAATAAACGGAGTGATTGTGTATGCATGTACTATAACAGGCTATAGGTCCGGTTCATAATCTAAACAAAAATGCCTATTACATCCCTACTCAGCATCTCATAAGAAGCTTAGAAAACTGCGTAAGATAACAAATACAAATGTAACGTTTATCTCAGAAAATTAAAGAACACTTACTGTTTTATCTTTGCCACAAGCAGACAATCTTAAGTCCATGATTTATTGAGTACAGTGTTATTATATTCGAGGGTAGCTCTTATTCAGTTATAATTAGAGCTCTGAAGGGTTCAAATACTTTTGTGTTTATTTTCAGCTAATAATCGACTTGACCTTTAGTGTTGCAACTCGTCGGTGATATACTCATGATTTCTGTGAATTGTTTTTGAGTCTGGAAATAGTTTTGTATTATTCTTTACCACAGAGCCGTTAGAAAATCTTTTTTTTAAACGGATTTTATGGCTGAAACTTATGGTTTCTATGAGTAGTTTTGCTGTATAGGATATTCATAAAGAAGTATATTCTGTGATAAGTATAACTAATAAATAAATAAATAAGCCATTTATTTCTTGATAAGTATAACTACTAAGCATTACACACACACACACACACACAGATACACTCACGCCTGTTATCCCCGAAGGGGTAGGCAGAGGCGCAACTAGTGCACCCACTTTTCGCCGTTATTCCGTCCCATTGCTACTAAGCATTAATTATCGAAATAACATATCTATCTATCACATTCTACCTATACTGGTGGTAGGTCTCTCATATATAAGAGTCCGTCTGGGTGGGTACTACCGCAATGTCTATTTCTACCGCCAAGCAGCAGTGCATGCACAGTTGTGTTTCGGTTTGAAGGTCATTGTAGCCAGTAAAATTACATATATACACTCACGCCTGTTATCCCCGAAGGAGTAGGCAGAGGCGCAACTAGTGCACCCACTTTTCGCCGTTATTCCGTCCCATGATGTGATAGGGGGCGAGCCTATCGCCATATCGGGCACAAATTCCAGATTCCGAGCTGATACTGAATAGAAAAACTCAATATCACTTTGCCCGACCCGGGAATCGAACCCGAGACCTCAGCATTGCAGTCGTACCATAATACAACTACGCCACCGAGGCAGTCATATTATTGGTCATAATATCTTATGTTGACGAGCGCAGTGGAATGCCACACAGTACTTTGTAACTCAAGGTGCTGGATGGTGTTGCTACTGTTTATGGGTGGTCGTATCGCTTACCATCAGACGAACGGCATGCTCGTCTCGTCATTCAATGCCATAAAAAAAAACATACAGTAGAATCTCACTAATCCGGCACTAACAAAATAAAACATTTCATAAAGGGAATCCTACTAATATTATAAAGGCGAAAGTTTGTAAGAATGTATGGATGTTTGGATGTTTTAGATGTTTGGATGTATGGATGTAAGGATGTTTGTTCCTCTTTCACGCAAAAACTACTGAACGGATTTCGATGAAATTTGGCACACGGGTAGATCATGTCCTGGATTAACACATAGGCTACTTTTTATCCCGGGAAAATATAAACCGGGACTTTTATCCCGGAAAAACTTTTTAATGCGGGCGGAGCCGCGGGCAAAAGCTAGTACAATATATTTGTGTTCATGTTCGACACGTTTTTAACACGCTCTTATTAGCTTCAGACGTATGTATGTATGTATGTATGTATGTCTGTATGTATGTAACTTACACTTTGAACATGATTTTGATCCACTTCAAAACGTCGGATTAAATCGAAATTTGGCATACTTATCAAGGACCTATGGCAATACAATATTTTATACAAAAAAATACGTTTTTATAGAAATCAAACTAAATCCTCCTAATATTATAAAGGCGAAAGTTTGTAAGAATGTATGAATATATGGATGTGTAGATCATGTCCTGAATTAACACATAGGCTACTTCTAATCCCGGGAAAATATATACCGGGACTTTTATCCTGGAAAAACTATTTAATGCAGGTGGACCCGCGGGCAAAAGCTAGTAAATAATACTTAAGTTTTGCTTATGCTTCAATAAATGGCGTCAGCATAGAATTAGATCGCGCTATGGTTTACAAGCAAGCGAAATTATATAAGTTAGCATTTTTAAAAATAAAGCGTGTTTTTTTGTTTTTATAAACTATTATTTACTAGCTTTTGCCCGCGGCTCCGCCCGCGTTAAAACGTTTTTCCGGGATAAAAGTCCCGGTTTATATTTTCCCGGGATAAAGAGTAGCCTATGTGTTAATCCAGGACATGATCTACCCGTGTGCCTAATTTCATCGAAATCCGTTGAGTAGTTTTTGTGTGAAAGTGGAACAAACATCCATACATCCAGATATTCTTACAAACTTTCGCCTTTATAATATTAGTAGGATTTTATAACTTAACATATCTCGTAATACACTAATAAGTAACATAGTTTTAAAATAATCCTTAATTGTAGTCTGCATTTGCGCGGGTGAAGGGTGCCGGACTATTGGAGGTATCGGTCTATTGAAGTGCCGGATTAGTGAGATTCTACTGTATTTCTAGAGTTTGACAGTACAGACTACTCGACGAAAATATTGTACCTATCCTACAAATATTATAAATGCGAAAGTTTGTAAGAATGGATGTATGTATGTATGAATGTTTGCTACTCTTTCACGCTAAAACTACTGAACGGAATTCGATGAAATTTGGCACACGGGTATCCAGAACTTTTTAATCTCGCCGTTGGAGCCGTAACGACTAAACCAAAGAATCTATTTCAATGAAATTTAGTAAGGAGATTGTTTAAAACCCTGGGAAGGACCTAGAATACTTCTTATCCCGGGATAAACCGGTATTTTGATCCCGTAGAAATTTTCAACGCGGGCGGAGCCGCAGGTAATAGCTAGTAGTATAATAGTTTCATGCTATAGATTAAAGCCACAATCAGACAATTGTACGTGCGACTCTTGAAAGGATATAAATATTTGGCCCTGTTTAAACACAACGACGAACCGTTTCATTCCACAGGACACAGCCGTCATGTGCGGAATCGGTCTCATATAACTTAATACTGCATAGTAGTGCCTTATGCCGTCGCGGTACATGCTGTCTGCCGTTGTCGTCTGCCGTGTCCTGCGGAATCACAGCTTTACCCGCGTTGACAGGAGAGACTCGCTTTTAAAAACTTGACGCAAGAAACTCGTTCTAATTAAGTTTTAACACTATCCATATTCTTCCCATAATGAGTATTAGTAAACAGTACCTATTTTGTCAACTACGTGTGCGGTAGAGGAAATAACGTTGTGTGAAACATGCATATGTTAGAATTAGTTGAACTAAACTCTGCGAGATTTGTGCCCGCTTTGTGGTGTGCTACGGCTTGTATTGCTCACCGAGTATGGCTTAATGTAATTACATTTAACTTTGTAAACTTGCTCAGTTATGTCCTTGAAACTCTGATAAAATATTAGTTGTGAAAAATCTGTTTGTGACCTTTTAAAAATGCTGTATCACAAGTTTAAAACATGTGTTGTACTTTTTTTGTGGAACGGCCATGGAATTTCTTATAAATACCTAGATACTAAATGAAATAGTCAAATAAATAATTAAATGTAAATATTTTGTATGTAACTATAAATATATCCAAAGAATTTTATTGAATGGTGTATTTATAATATTATGTAAGATTATTTTCATTCCAAAAGTAGTAAAATTAAATAAAGTATACTTGTAATGACCATGGTATTAAGCGATATCATTTCCTATGTATGTATGTATATCGAAGCTATTGCGCCTCTTCATTAAATTCGCTGTATCTCTTGATGCCATTTACTTAGCTTTGCGTCGGACCAAACTGATTCGAATTGGTTTTGTATACTCAAGTATCATCTAGATCCTCTTGTCAACAGCACTAACGTGAATAGCCCGAGATGGCTTTTTTGATTATTACTCATCATTTATTTTATTCACAATTAAAATTTCGGTAGTTATGTAAGTGACTTTTGGTATTAATAATTATTATAAATATAATCAATTGAATGTATCTTAACTTATCATAAGTGCAACTATGTTTCCTTACATGATGAATACCTAAAGTTTTTTTTTATACATAGCTACGACCAGTTTTTATTTAAAAACGATTTTAATTAACAGATTGCGTGGATGTAACCTTGCTTATTGCTATATCCAGTTAGTAAATGTTACTCCGTGATATTAAATTCTATATTGATTCATTCTCTCTGAACTAGCAACAGCTGTGAGACAACGGGAAATAAAAGCAATACCTTTTATAGGGTGGTTGTCTAACAAAATTGCACGCTATTGAACCAACCTTTAAATCGGAACGGTTACTTCTCCAGCACTCGCTTTGTTCTCGCTGGGGTATGAACGAACCTGGGCACGCCATCTTCGTGATATATTACAGTTATTACGTATTCTACATTGTGAACATTTATATCCGAGAAATTGGGTTTTACCGGGAATCAGCACAAGTTCTTTTGCTACAAATGTGGTAAATGTTATGATCTAGCTAATTCACGGTATCAAATTGTATTGCCGATTTACTTTATACGAGCAACGCATTGATATGTCGAATATAAAGGCGTGTGTTTCTATGTACAGCCAATATGAAACATATTTATGAAAGATCAATCTTCGGTGATGGATTAAGTTGTTTCTGCATGATGTATTAAACCGAAACGCTTGGTTCTTGATAAATTAATAATTTGCCCTTAGAAAAAGTCAAATGTAAAACAAAGTGCTTCGACCGAGTCAGTCTGAGCTAATCATGTGTCAGATTTATTTATAAGATAGCGTTATATGTCACATATTTAACTGGAACTTTATCAGGAACCGGTGAAATTGGTATTGAATAATTTAGAAACATAAACCATTAATGTAGTTATAGTCCATAATTTAAATCTTAATAATAAATAATAATATTATGTTGTTCCTCTTGACAGTTTCATCCATAATTGCAAAAATGGAACTCTTAGTTTTCCTATAGAGGTTACCAAAACGTAGCCAAGACACACTCAAGCTGGTCCACATCAGACCAGACACATGAAGGGCTCGATAGAACCGACCGTGTAGTTATTTGCTTCTCCGTATGGCTCATTCGTCAATGATAGAGAGGTTAGTCAATTCATATTATACGCAGACAATAAATGTGACTTCGTTAATAGACCTTTTCGTGATCCTTAACTTACTACAAGCATGTTTATCTATAGTTTTTTAAGTAAGGTTGTTTAGTCTTAAATGCCATTATTGTAGTATAGAATAACATTTTATCAGATATTCTCATTTTTGTTACAAAAAGTAACGTAAAATATGACATTCGTTACATTTTAACCATTTATAATGAAACGAAGCACAATTAAAACTTTGTAAACGTAAGTTTTGAAGCAGTTTCTATCAAATTAACTCAAACACTTACACAGCAATTTTTATAGCCCAATGAACACAGATAGTAACAAAGAAACATTGTTTCTCTAGTCAGTAATATTTTACTATTTTTCACCCATTTCTCGTGCAATAGATATCAAGTGATATAAAGAATTGAACTCGGCGAAAACAAAGGACACCTACTGAATATTAAGATGTAATAAATAATGGAAAATATTTCTCAGTAAAACGGGTATCTTGTTTCCTAAATGGGGTGAAATAAAAGCTCTTATTTGTTTAAGAGTTGATAAAATACTTTATTGGGTTATTGTTTCAAATTTGAAACTTGATTCTTTCGTCTTGGCGTAATCCTACTAATGATATTATAAATGCCCAAGTTTGTGGAATTTGTTATATTAGAGTAAACACTGGACGTATTTTACGAAATTTGACAGTTCAAGTAGTAGTTACCTTTTCTTAAAAAGGTCTTCGTCAATAAGTAGCGCACTCGGGCCGAGTCGAAAGCACCTCATTTAGTATAGTTATAGTTAATTTTCCAGTATTAATCCACTACATAGAAACATTTGAACTTACAAGCGTAATAATAAAATTGTAATTGTTAGCGCATTAATAAAATTGTAAAGTAGTATGTTCATCGTTTTCAGTGAAATCTCTTGAACTTGGATACTTTTACGCAAGATATCCTGATAACAACGTTGCTCTTTTTTTTTCTTCAAATTATAACCTTTTACTATCGTCATAATCAGCAACAAGATGTGTAATGCTGAATATAGATCTCTGATAAACAATTTTGAATTACCTTTACATAATCAGTCTTCATCCAGCGTCATCTCTGTGATCTTTATCAGGGCATCTATAGGTACGTACCTTGTCAGTTATATCAAACAATTTCCGCGCTACACAATTAAAATTAATTTATTACTGTATTTCATAATATCTTAACCGGGTTGTTACGACACCAGAAAATAAGATTGACATGACGGCTTTGCTGTTGCCTTTCAAAGTTAGTGAAAATGCCGAAGGCGCAGCAAGACAATTGCGAACCAAATTATAGATAACAAGTGTTGCTCGCGGATTCACTCGCGTGAAAATATTATCCCGGGATTAAAAGTAACCTTTAGTATTGAAATTAAACTACTACAACGGCTTTTATCGCGTTTTTTTTATTTTCTCCTGAAGTTTCGAAGGCTTTGCAGCACTTCGTGGTCACAGGACAAACTGAGGTGTTGATGGTCCGAAAATTTAGTGTTGCAAATCTACCTTCAATTTACAATTATGCAATTCAATAATTAGTCATTGATTGCGGTCTGGTCTACGCAGTAAAAGTCTCAAAATTCTTATAGAGAATTCTCAGGCATGTAGGTTTCCTCACGATGTTTTCCTTTACCGTTAAAGCGAACGATAATTGATAAGCAATACAAACATAATTCTTTTCGAAAAGTCAGAGGTCTGTGCCTTGGGTTTTCAACCTCCGGACATTGTCTCCGCAGACCGTTCCATTCCCAACTAGGCTATCGTCCACTCCTATCACTATCGTCCTTTATTTTATTTTTTATTGCGTCCAATGATGAGACGAGCTTGCAGTTCCCCTGATGGTAAGCAATACGACCGCCCATAAATAGTAGTAACACCATCCAGCACTTGAGTTACAAAGTACTGTGTGGCATTCCACTACTCTCGTCGTCCTGAGACATAAGATGTTAAGCCTCATTATGTTATGTAGTTGCACTGGCTATAATGTCCTTCAAACCGAAACACAACAGTGCATACACACTGCTGCTTAGCGATAGAAATAGATGTTGCGGTGGTATCCACCCAAACGGACTCTTACATATTATGAGAGACCTACCACCAGTAATTGTATAATTACTGGTGATGTGACGCTATTTTACAATCATAGTTGTATACTATAACGTATTATTACATAATTTAAGGCCAATTATATATATTTTGTACGTATTATGGGTTTATTACCTGAAATAAAAAAACATTTTATTTGTTGTAACTTCCTATTAGTGAAAGAATTTCCAAAATCGGCTCAGCAGTTCCTGAGATAAGCGCGTTCAACCAAACAAACAAACTCTGAAGCTTTATAACATCAGTATAGATTCAAACATAATGTTTCTCAAAGTTAAACAGTAACACTTGTTCCTAAACGAGATTTTAAATGCCTTGTTCTTTTAATAATTTTTCATTCTGACTCCCGGTGACTTGAATTTATTACCCAACTCTTGTCTACTAAAATTTCCATCGTTTCCTTCAAAGAAGTTACATAAACATTACACAGAACCTGTTCTGAAATGTAGAACGTATTGTAAGGTAATTACTAATAAATGTTTTTGTTTGTTCATTAGAAACGTTTATTGGGTCACGTTTTAGATTTATCGTTGTTTGTTAGGGTTATTGTATTTATAACTCGATGTACAAGTCTAAAAGATTATAATATGATAATATCTATCAGTTTAAAACATTAGTATGAAAATACTACCATTCTAATAATCTGCCAACCCGCACTAGGCCTGCGTGGTGGACTAAGGCCTTAACCATCTCGGTTGCAGAGGAGGCCCGTGCTCAACTGTGGTCAGTATATACAAAGCTGGTGTAGTATATTATAATATGAAAAAGAAAATATCAGGCAAATAAAATACGTAGCGTTCACAATTGGTCTACTTTGAGTATCTAGCAATACAAATAGTCTAAATTAGTCTACTTAATTATAATTATGATTCAGAAATCACAATAAATGCCAAGGAGACCTGACCATTCCCAGTCAAATGTTATAGTATCATATCCGGAAAAAATGCATTCATAAAATGAACTATGAAACTGCAAGTACCGAATCGATACAAATTAAATTTATTCCTTGACCATGCGAACATATAATGTTAAAATGTGCGAGTGTCGGCCGCGCAGAGGAACTATTAAAATGACGCTATTGGCTTAAAGCCAAATCGATTTGTAACTGCCGCGCAAAAAGCAATAAAAATTGGACGTGCATACATGATAACACCGGAAAAATAGCTGCATTCATCATAGCACGCTCACATGATAACGTTTAAGTGCGTATTCTATAGAAAATCGTTATTACCTTGTGACCGGACTTTTCTATTACGTCTATTTATGGATGATTGTTCATCTCTAGTACTTAATACATATATATACATATACACTCACGCTTGTAATCCCCGAAGGGGTAGGCACAGGCGCAACTGGTGCACCCACTTTTCGCCATTATTCCGTCCCATGATGCCATGATGATAGGGGGCGAGCCTATCGCCATATCGGGCACAAATTCGAGACTCCGAGCTGATACTGAATAGAAAAACTCAACATGACTTTGCCCGACCCGGGGATCGAACCCGAGACCTCAGCTTTGCAGTCGTACTGCAAAGCTGAGGTACAAAATACAACTACGCCACCGAGGCAGTCATTTATTTAAAAATACCAAATATATTATGTAATAATATGTTTACTAGGAATCTTGTTAGTATGTAATATTTTAAATTGAATTTCAGTACGCCATATACGGCAGGTTATTTCTAACTATATAATATTATTTGCAGATTTTACGATTGTTTAATTTTTATTAAATCCCCGATCAATATTTGCTTTGCCTCTTAATCCGTATTACATTAGAAGGTCCCTCAAAGCCTAAAGCATATGCTTAGTAAAGAGATTAGGTCGGATAAGAGCCAGACAGGTACAACGGGATGGCTTCCAACAACATTGATAAATTACAGCTCAGAAAAAAGCCTGGATCATTGTTACAATTTACCCCTTCCATTATTGGAAGAGATCGTAGATTTGATTTTGTTACAGTTGATTTGGACACTTGTAGCTCTTTTGTAATAAATGTTCAGCTATTCGAATTGTAGATAAGACGTGCTCAAGTTATGCAAGTAATCTAACATAGAATTTTACGTCAAATCTTAAATTACAGTTTGAAGTCGAAAGCCAACTAACGATGTAAGCTTCAAAATGAAAAGGAACGAGAACTAAAACGAATTGAAACCCAAATGCTTAACGCTGTTACTAAAAGCAAAAAAAAAAACAACTTAACATCAAACGCTTTACAAGGCCTACTAAAAATGTATGCTTAAAGGATTATGCTAAGCCCAGGGAGGTACAAAGGAACACCAGCCTTGCAATGATGAATTGGTTACGACGTACTGCTGCCAACTAGACTAGAAAATTTCCAAGAACATCTGTTATTTGCGATCGCTATTGAAAATTAAAGCCTATCGGTTTATACTGATGTATGGAGTTTGCCTGCCCGTGTATCTACGGTTATTTTAGGCACTTTGATTTATAATTCATTGAATTATATATCTGATTCGGATAATATAATTTGTTTTTTTTTATAAAATCGAAATAGCATTAGTTTTGTATGAGAGTTTATTTTTGTACCGCAGTTCTTACGTTTTAGGTTAACTGTTCGTTATTATTAGGTACAACTGTTTGTTTTCTTTATGCGGTTCTTTCTATTTCGTTATCCAAGCTTAGTGTTAATTTATGTTGCCCACGATAAAGGTTTCACTAAAACTTAAATCACCTAACATATAATGACCACTAGACACTGCATTATACCCTGTACTATGTTATTGATAGTTTCAAAAGTTACAGCACATGAATTTCTAGCCAATTCGTGCGGTTTGTAAAAATCGGCCATTCAGAAAGCTTTAGAGGAAAAGAAATAATCTACGTCATATAAGAATTTAGGATGTCACTCATACATTTCCAAAGGAAATCTAATAAAATTTATTGAATAGGTATGTATTGCAAAAATGGTCACAAATTCCACAGAAAATCCCTTGTTAGGAATACCTTCCTCAAAAGCACAAAGGCTCTAATCCCTGTAAACGTCATATTTGATGACACATAACTCTTGCTGTAAATTACTATCTACCCTTTTAATATATAATTCCCTTTTCTTCATAAAGAGAACAATAATACGAATAGATGCTTGTGGATTTTTAGAAGGATACCTTGTATCTATATAATATGGCAGTATGTATATCTTTGAGTCCTATCTTTGTCATTGTGTCTTTAGCTACATATCGAGCAAAGATTTAGTAACCCACCTTAAATATGGAGATCTTAAGAGAATTTGAAATCTTAAAAGATCTGAAGTTATTCTTCTATGGCATCTCTACATAATTTAATATTTAGTATTAATTATGTTAAACTATGGGGTCAAGGGTCGAAAATGGGTGTGGGGGCTCAAGGGGGGTCCATATGTGTTTGGGGGATGAAGGGGGTCAAAATAGGTGTGGGGGGTCAAGAGGATCAAGCTGGGTTGGGGAGTCAAGGGGGGACAAAATGGGTATGGGGGTCAAGAGGGTCAAATTGGGTTGGAGGGTCAGGGTAGTCACACGGGTGTGTGGGTGTGGGGGTGGCAGGTGCACAGTACAATAGACCCGGCACACTAAAAGCCCTACACTATCCTTTCAGTTAAAGTTCCTGCTAAAATAAAGTTCCTGATAGAATAAAGTGAGGATATTAAGAACCTCCTTTATTGAAATCGGTTAATAGTATTGAAAATGAATTAAAGTGATGCGCGCGCATAACCTGTGACTTTTTGTGTTACATTCACGCGCATCTTAAAATATTACTTTCATCATTTTTTCATAACGCGCTTAAAGATGTATAACTTCAAAAACGAACAAAATAAATTTTAAAAATTCCATTCCAGCGGCAACTCACGCAAATTATTAAAGGTATTTATTACTTTTTTAACATTTGTCATTGTTGAAATCTCTACTCATAGTTTTCAAACGTTTATGAATTCCCATTCAACTTCCTCTTTATATGTATGCATTCAATCATTCGTGCCCCAATATTCTGGGAAATCGAGTAAACCCAACGATCGTAAACAAGGTGCTTATATGAGAGTATGGAATCAAGTAATACCTTTGACTTACCTACTTCGATTTCAAAGTATAAAATTGATCTGGATTTCTGAGAACGAAAATCTTAGGACTCTGAAGATGTTCAAAAGCCAATCATGTGTAAAATATTAAAGTTGTTTTTAGCTAGCCATGTAATTTAGTCTAACTGCTATACTTTTAAGAAATTGTCCAAGAATCATGGTCATAAAATATTACGTGCAATTTATATTCTTAATATTTATTGCCACTTTACGCAAGCCTGACCAATTCAACCAACTTGTGCCATACCTTGAAGTGTCTAAACTAGGCTAAAGACTAGTATTTTTAACCCCCGACAAAAAAGAGGGGAGTTATAAGTTTAGGCTGTGTATCTGTGCATTTGTGTGTCTGTCTGTGGCATCGTAGCTCTCAAACTAATGGCCCGATTTGGACGTGGTTTTTTTGTTTGAAAGCTGATGTGATCGAGATGGATCTTAGCTATAATTTATCTGTTCAGGCATTTGAAGATTATCAGTTCATTTCCAACTACAATTTTCGAATGATTTTAAATTTGGTGTGCGGCGTTCAGCCGCAGATAGGGTAGTAGTGTAAAGAGAAAAGAATAACTCAGGGTTTAGGTTCGTGGCACGAGATTTATTTTGCACCTCCGCGTTACACACGGTACGGTTTGTTGATGGAATGCAAACGAGTCACTGGCCTGCGGGGTCTCTGACTCAGGCGAATGGCACGACGCTGATGCACGTGGCTGGCTCCGGCGACAGCTCGCCGGGCAGGTGGTATGGCCACGTGGTCGGCGCAGCGGTGGTGAGGTGGTCGGGGCTAGCGCACCCGACTGCGATGGTGGTGGTGAGCACGTGGCGGGGCAGCTCCCGCGACGTTGCCGGTGCGCACGTGGTCGGGGTCAGAACCCGCGATGATGACGGTGTGCGCGTGGCGGAGCAGCTTCCGCGACGCCGGTGGTGCGCACGGAGACAGCACTCCGTGCGGAGTAAGGCAGCAGTCAACGCCGTACCGTAGAACCTGGAATCAGATTCCCAGCGGGTCGGAATGCAAGCTAGGTTTGCATTCCGCGCCAGCGACTCGTGACAGCTCACGAGCCCAGGTACACAGATTACACTGGTAGCGGTTAGTAGGGATTGATTGGCACACTCACCCCAGCGGGAACAACGGTATGCGTGGCAGCGAGTAGTTAGGTAAGCAGTGGTGCCACGGCGAAGACGATTGCAAGAGAAAGTCCGCATGACAGTGCACGCTTATTTATACGGTCGCCATTCCGACGTACGTCAAACGAATGACAACTCATTAATCAACCAATACGAACCTATAAAGGTTTCGATTGGTAGTTAGAACCATAGACAGTTTCAAAGTTCCATGCAACGTTACAGACTGTGACTTTGGTAATATTTTTAAATATAAGCTGATGCTGCAGGGTCAAATAGTCTGCGGGATACCCAACTCCTTAGCAACTTATAGCAGATATAGCGTGTTTGGGCTCATAAGGATGGTCTTAACGAGTAGGTGATAGATAGTTGATTATCAAGGCTCCATGATAAAGAATAAAGTAATTTAAAAAGTTTGAATTAAAGGTGTCGGGGGCTATTTAAATTTTAATTATTATTTTTTGTGTCTATTTAGCCCTTGCTTGACTGGCTCAGTGGCATAGTTGTTTTGGCGTAGTGTGGATGCACTAGTTGCGCCTCTGCCTACCCCTTCGAGAATAATAGGCGAGTTTGTGTATGTGTTTGCGTAGCCCAGGGGCCCTAGTCAAAAAGGCCTTTTAACAATCGGTGACGCTATTAGAAAACAGAAAAATGCATGGGAATTATTCCAAAAATTTTACCAAAAATCATCATACATCCATTATTCCAAAAATCATCCATGATAAACGTATATTTTCACCAAAATCACAATTCAATTTTTCTGATTATTCTTTCATTTTGCAGTTTGGTGCAAAAACGTGTGTGTGAGTGTTTTCCTGACCGAAAGTGTAATGTTACCGCTGTGACGAATCTTCTTAGATTAGTTATGAGTATTACGGCGTGTAAAGTCAGTAACTTTTTAATTATATTTATTTTTTTCGAAACTTACACTTTTTTATTTTACATCTATGATTAAAATAATTTAATTGAAAGTGTTATTTTCAAGGAGATAAGCATGTGCTTACATTCAGTGACGTAATGTCAAAATGATCCTGATACCTCGCCTTTTATAACATGATACTATAATATCACAAATACGGAAATAAAATAAAAAATAATGAGTAATAAAATAAAAAATAATGTGTTAGCATTATGTTTAGATAAGAAATAAAGGAATGATAATGTGGAGACGAGATAATGACGAAAACCAGTAAGGCATTAGCGACGGTAATCACTTATTATACGGTCCCTTTCACGAAAGGGAATTCCTTGTGCCTATTTTACTTGAATTGTCTGTTGCTTTTAATAGAAATTGTAAATTTCACGTTAACAGTTGTTTTAATTACTTCAAAACATTATGTCTGACAATATTTACATCAATATCACTACTGTCGTAAATCAAAGCAAGTCAGAAGCAACGTCGGTACAAAGCCCTCATAAGGGCAGTGTACATACACGGATCTTCCTCGGAGTTGCTATGGTAAGATTTATTTTCATATTATGAACATTCTGTCGTATAGGGTATATGGTTTTATTATTTATTCTTACGTTCGAACGCTTCCATTTGTTGAATAGTTGCCATTTTTTTTATACGTATTCACCTGTATTCTAAATGTTTAAAAATATTTTACTTTCAATTATTTTTAATCAGATTTAATTATGAGGTTTTATTATACCAACAGTTATAGCTTATTCTAAATAAAAATGAATATATGTACTCATAACTGAAAAGGTCAGAGATGCATGTCCGGGATCGAACGAATGAACTTCTTCCTGGCATTCATTCATAATCATACATTTTAATGTATTTGTATTTGCTTGGTAATATTTTTTTCACAATTCATGTTTATCCATTAAGAGTTGGTAGTTAGTATAAAGAGTTGGTATGAGGATAAACCATTTTGAAGTGGCGCTTGACCTAAAACCAAATCACCTTACCAAATACCTTGAAAATGTACGAGACGTAACCATTTTTCTTTGAGTTTTAAGAGGTAGAAAATTAGATATGACCCAGGAACAAAGAAAACCTTCGGTACTACAATAGTTTGCTATATTTAAGCAACAAAATACGTACACTAAAAAGCTTAAATACCACCCAGATAGTGAAAACTATTTACCAAAAACAAAACAACGTTGCAAAATTTAACCCGGCCAATTATAAATAATAAACAATATGCATCCAGCCTAATACTATTTTAAATAAAACAACACGCGATTGTAGCTACAATCAGCGGCTAAGATCGCAATAAACATTAGAAAGCAAAACAACCGCTTCCCATTATAAATGCAGTGAAGACAAAGGGTGGTTAGTTAACATTTTAATCTGCATGTTGGAGCTTACTAATGGCTGCGCCGCACCGTGATATATGACGCAGACGGGGCCGGATGCAAGCGGGCATTCTATTGCCTACCACGATGATCTACTGCGAGGTGCATACGACGTTTTATGTCACCACGCCCATCCCGGTTTAATCCACACTTAACTGGTGCTCGTATCGAGTGTAACACACCCTTAGCTGAAGCATTTTCATAATCTCCAATCACTTTCATCTGAATTAATTTGATGGATACTCACCTTTTTAATTTAGCCTCGAGCGGTTCAGCTTATGTGTGTACTTACAGTATCACGCATCATATATAAAATTTTTACGATACTTTTTTTTACTTTTATGTAAGAAAACATTAATGTTTTAATTTTCCCTTCGGTTTCTGTGTGTTATGAAGAATGCTGTTATTCATAAATTGTGAGTTTATGAGACATCAAAGAGCAATCTATTCAATCTAATGCTATGAGAAATACTCTTAAGACGCCGGCAAATTTCAGTACGACTTATGCGTCCTAAAAAGTTGTAATCCTCCAGACCAACCATGAATTTAAGTAGGTCAATATACTTACCTATTATAATGGAAAATTTATAGAGAATGGAAGCGAAGAATGATCAAACAAAATACAAACTAGAGGTCGTGCAGGTGGCGAGCACGGTAATGGCTTTGGCAACTTGATGAATAGGGCCAAACGTGCTCTGAGTGCAAAACGCCTCATTCTATTGCCGTCGCTTCTAAAATATTGCCGAAATCGGCCGTTCAACATCAACTAATTCAATGTATAGATTGATTTACTCCTCCCTCTCTGAATACGTTTACAAATGGTTTAATTTCGTAAAAACATTAAGGAAATCTCCCGTTGTTTTCAATCTCGTCTTAAATGCGATCCATTAAAAGATAATAACATATCTCTTAATAAAATATAATGAATTCAGAGAATTATATTATATTAACAAGTTGTACTTACGTTGGAATACATTAATATTAAGTAGAGAATTATCATGAATATACACATTATTAGTAAACAAAATGTACCCAAACGTGGATTTACTAATAAATAATACAATAAAGACGTGACTTTATTATTTCGGTTAACAGGCTTGATAAATAGAGCTTTATAATAATGCCATGACGCTGAAACGATACATAAGCTACCCTAAATACGCTCGCAAAATATGTCGGGCCCTTACAAAAACTTCAATACGTCTCGGGCAAATTCACACGAAGTCAAGATTTATTGAGAAGGCTTTGATTTATCGTTCAATCCACACATGAGTCTAAAGGTTCAAAGACAAAAAAGTTCACTTTTGAACAAAAACAAGGCCAGTTTTCCCGATGCGAATCAGTAGCCGTTTTTTCGATCTCATCTTAACATTTTGCTTCATCTCTTTGTTTATCTCATTCACATGCGCATACCTAATTTATCAAAGTCGTAACGTTACATAAAAGGCTTACACAAACGACACAAAATGGTCCCACGCTATTAAAACGGGTTCACCTCGCCCTTAAAGTCTAACTTAGCGTTTAGCAGTTGTGGCTTCTTTCTAATGGAAACTATTATAGACGTTATGAATCAATGTCATTTTCCATGAGCCTGCTAAACTTCCGAGGAGTGATTTCCGTTGGAAACTACTTCTTTCGCTTTGGCTAAACTTGTTTCAGGACCGCAACTTTACTGGAACTTTTGCTAACTTCAGCAGAACTAGACGTGAATCCGATCAAATCAATTCGAGTTGGAAAGAATAGACGGGCCGCCAGTCAAAACTTTAACTATCCTTGCGCCCGAACAGCTCTTCCGGTAGACAAATTTAATTGATATGGAAGGGTATATTTTTACCATTCAGTATATCTTTTCGGAGTTTCGTCTATAGTCGAAGCTAATATTATGTAAAACAACTATGTGTGTATTCTTTGTGAATTATCACTCGCTTTCACGGTGAAGAAAAACATCCTGAGGAAACCTGCATATCTCAGTTCCCTATAAGAATTTTGAAGGTATGTGAAGTCTGCCAACCCGCACTAGGCCAGCGTGGTGGACTAAGGCCTCAACCATCTCAGTTGTAGAGGAGGCCCGTGCTCAGCACTGGGCAGTGTATAATACAGGGCTGGTATGGAATGGTATGGTATGTAAGGCAACGTGATAAAATAATTAACCAGGATTAATATACCACACACATGCGGACTAAATAACTGTTTAATAAAAACCAACTTGGCGAATAAAAATTACTTAATTTTTTTTTTTATAAAATGTAAAATAAACATAGGAAACTGATTATACCTGAATTAACCAAAACTTTTACATTATTTTGAATTTTTATTATAATAATATTCCTCGGCACCTACATAATAGATTCATCAATGTATATAAAAGGATAATAAAAACCGAACCAAGGGAATGGAACCACATTTTCTAGCTAAGTTGAAGCCACTGTGGGAAAGAAAGCATCCATAAAACAATATAAATGGGACGTAGGCCGCTCTTTGGATAACTTTCTTCTGTCTGCGCGCTAAATTTGAGTACGTCTAGTGCTGGCAAAGCTGAACAATCTTAGTAATGGTAAATTGTGTTTTTATTCAATATAAATAAGGTTAATAAACTTTTGTCGATAGCATGTTGGGCAGAGGTCTAAAGAAGTTCAGATGGCGGTGGTGTAGATTACGTTACGAATGTAAACAAAACGGAAAATATAAAATTGATAGTGAGTGACAAGTTTTTCAAACCTGTAAATGATAATTCGTAATCATTATTAAGACATATGATTTTTTTAGCCAGTTTATGTAAATTTCCATCAGACTATATTCCTGGATTGTAGTGCTCGCGGCTTCGCCAGCGTGAAAAAGTTTTTCCGGGACAAAAATATTTTCCCGGGATAAAAAGTAGCCTATAGCACTCAGGAGTTATGTAGCTTCCTATTAGTGAAAGAATTTTTAAAATCGGTTCAGTAGTTCCTGAGATTAGCGCGTTCAAACAAACAAACTCTTCAGCTTTATAATATTACTAGCTTTTGCCCACGGCTTCGCCCGCGTTAATAAGTTTTTCCGGGCTAAAAGTACATACATAAAAACCTTCCCGTTGAATCACTCTATCCAACACATTTATTTGTATAAAGATTAATATTATAACATTGATACAACTCTTAACAAATAATGCATTAATTTCGACCAAATTTGATTACCATAAAAAAGGTTCTAGTGAGTTAATCTTAAAAGATAGACATATACTGTCGCGGACTTTTTTTTAGATCATTTCAAGAGTAATAATTCTTTCATACATATATTTTTGGTATCTTGAACCGTTTTCGCAGCGCTCGCAATGGAAGCCCTCAAGGATAAATAATTTTCCCCGCATTTTTCACATTTTCCATTATTTCTTCGCTCCTAATAGTTGCATCGTGATGTTATATAGCCTATAGCCTTCCTCGATAAATGGTCTATTCAACACAAAAAGAATTTTTCAATTCGCACCAGTAGTTCCTGAGATTAGCGCGTTCAAACAAACAAACAAACAAACAAACAAACAAACAAACTCTTCAGCTTTATAATATTAGTATAGATTAATATAGATTAACATTTTTTACACAGTAGGGGTTTAATATCAGTAAAGTTGTTTCACATAGACGGATCCACGAGTAATACTTAATATGAAATAAAAAGTCACTTGGAAAATCTAGAGGGAGGACGCGTCGTGAAAGTGGGGCAAATTGTAGTATTTAGTATCCACTAGTGCAATGGAGATGTAATGAAGTTAAAACGTGCTCTGCCTTTCCATTTAATCTATCTCAATTCTCTGCAGGGATGTTTTCATTCGAAATAAAAGATGGCCACTGAAGTAAGTTTCCAATATTTTTCTAATACACTTTTACAACAACACTTTTGCGTATTATTTATACCATTTTCCCGGGTATAAAAATCCTAGAGGGAGACAACAGGTAGGTCCACAATAGAAATCTGCAAAATGCTTAAAAGAATAGGTTAGATCGATCGCACACTTGAGCGGGATTAGAAGAGCTATGATTTGAATTGCTCAATACATTGTGGAATATCACATATCTTGGCTAATCTTGGAACACCTAGTTCGAGTATCAATTTAGTTCAATCGATTTGAACCAAACCGTCATCGGTGAGGCGAATAATTGAATGTGGAACTATTGTTATTACCGTATCGCGTCGCGTCTCCGTTAGCTGACAAGTACTGGTAATTGTTCCCAAGTTACTAATATTTCGACCAAGAAATTTACTACTACGCTATACACGAATAATTATTCAATTTAGCATCCAATGTTTGTCAAAGTGCATGGAGAAATATTATATTTCATATTTATAAAAACCGAGCTTCTGCGCGCGACTCCGCCCACGTGAAAAAGTTTTTCCGAGATGATAGTTCCGCTATATATTTTCTCGGGATTAAAAATAGCTTTCCTAGGGTTTCACACTATCACCACACCAAATTTCTTCGAAATACGTTCAGTAATTCAGCTGCGAAAGCGTAACAGACAGACAGAGCTACATTTACATTTTGACAATATAAGTACGGAAGTATAAAATATAAATTAATCTTTTACAGATATTTTCATCAAACCAGTCTTATACATTTGAATACTTTTTGTTATATACGGAACGTAACAATATTCTTTATCAGAGGAAGGTGCTAACTACCCCAGCCATAGATTACCTCTAATGAAGCTACGCCAGGCATCTAGCATGGTGGACTAGCATTGAATCTCAATAGTAGAGTAAGAACACGAGGCTCAGCAGTGGGTAGTATATAATACAGAGCTGGTTAAGTTACGCTACGCAATTTCTTTTGTACACATATATACGTTTACAATGCGCTCTACTTTGAAATAAGATGAAATAAGATTCTATTTAAAGACAAAAGCTATTTTCCACAGCCAAGATTAGACTATATACATAACAGTTGAATTCTACGTAAAAAGGGAAAAGTACAATAACCCAAAATTACCTTTGTGGCAGAAGCGAACCACGCTCATAAATAGGTTTTAAACAAAATTAAAACCGCAAAATATTGAAAGCGGCGGAGTATTGCTGGATATTATTGAAATAGTTGGAGTATGAAAGCAAAATATTATGTTGTGTGTGGCGGTATTGGTCTACCGTGTCAAATGCCTTAATTAATATTCACAGCTTAAATGGAACACGACGTTACTGTAACAGAAATAACTTGCAACTTAACAGTCTATTCAAAAAATGATTAGTATTAGGTGATATTTTTTTATAGGTACATTGGAATTTGATTTCTTTTAGGTATGTTATAGAGTTATTTTTTCATAAAAAAAATGTTTGTGACACAATCAGTCAGGGGACTTAGGATGCAAAAAAAATACGATGCGTCTCCGTTTCGTTTTATTGGGATTTGTTGAGAGACTGAGGTATCGGTAATTTGATGTTTATGATTGATTGGAGACTGATACGTCAGTCTCTCAACCAATCACAATAAAAAGAAGCGGAGACGCATCGTGATTTTTTTTTAAATCATAAGCCCCCAGTTATATTTATTCAATCGCGATGTTTTGTTGTTGTTATTTTAAGGTGTCAGGAACACGTTGGATGCAAGTCGTTTTTGACAGGTACGTCTGGAAATGTTTAACAGAGGCCTATGTTCAGCAGTGGATTTCATGTCGATGATGATGATATTTTTATTATCATTGTGTCAGTTAACATCAACACAATCACCTGTCTTCGTTTTTCGGAGCGTTAACCTTAAAAAATACAGTATACAAAATATGGGATTACAAAAAAAGTTAATGAAACAACTAAATGTTAATATGACTGCCTCGGTGGCGTAGTTGTATTATGGTACGACTGCAATGCTGAGGTCTCGGGTTCGATTCCCGGGTCGGGCAAAGTGATATTGAGTTTTTCTATTCAATATCAGCTCGGAGTCTGGAATTTGTGCCCGATATGGCGATAGGCTCGCCCCCTATCACATCATGGGACGGAATAACGGCGAAAAGTGGGTGCACTAGTTGCGCCTCTGCCTACCCCTTCGGGGATAACAGGCGTGAGTGTATATGTATGTATGTAAATGTTAATATTAAATATTGAATTTAGAATAAGATACCCTGCTTAATATAATAACCAACGTCACCTACTTCGTAACGCATTATTCTTACGACTCTACTTTGCGTTGCATTTGTGCGTATGTTTCTAAAGGAATGCGTGTTACCAGCTAAGGGGCCGTTTCCTTTCAAGAAATTACGCAGTACTTGCACGCGAAACGCCTTCAAGAACTCCTTGACTGTCTTCATTAAAGCAAATGTTAAATTATTCCTTACAATTTCACTTTTTAAGGACTAAGCCCTTTGGATTTTCATTATTAAATAAGTATGAGACGCTGACTTCACGCCTAATTACTTAATCTGAAATTCTTTGCACGTTTATTCTCTTTGATAAATCTGACAGAATGTTTGTAAGCTGTTTGTGATTTAAATAAATATTCTTTCCTTTATTCCACAGTTCTAAATAAATGGTACTAATGCGATTTTGCTTTCTAAAAATAGACGTAAAACTATTTACGTTCCTAAATTGTGTTAAAAAGACGAATATAATATGAAATTGGGTCGCTGATGCACACGTATTTTTATTTAATTATAAATATATAAACCTTTATTTGTATAAAATGCTTTCGTGCAGACACAGATATTTTTTATTAATATATAAAGGCGATGTCAAGCAAACAATAAGACTATCACAAAATTAGCCTACGACTACCTGCATCACACACCGCAAGCTAACATTGAGTATCCAGTATCCGCACCATTACATTAAATACGATAGTAACTCTATTTGTCGGTATGTTAGTTTCTCGCATAAACCATGCCACACCATACCATACCAGCCCTGTATTATATACTGCCCACTGCTGAGCACGGGCCTCCTCTACTACTGAGAGTCCACCACGCTGGCCTTCGAAATTCAAAGAACTTCTCAGGTATGCAGGTTTCCTCACGATGTTTTCCTTCACGGTAAAAATGTTAAAGCGAGCGATAATTCACAAAGAATACACCCACAAATGTTTAGAAAAGTCACAGGTGTGTGCCCTTGGGTTATGAACCAGCAGAAATTCGTCTCGGCAGTCCTTTCCCCCCCAACTAGGCTATCGTCGTTCAAACCATAAACCAATTCTTAAAAAAATTGTATGAAGGACACTGCAACCCCATGACAAGATATATAATAGATTACTTTCAAATATTTAAAGCTAGTGACTGCCTCGGTGGCGTAGTTTTATTATGGTACAACTGCAATATCGAGGTTCGAACCCTGGGTCGGGAAAATCATATTGGGTTTTTCTACTCAGTAATCAGCTCGGAATCTTGAATTTGTGCCAGATATGGCGATAGGCTCGCCCACATCTCATCATGGACGGAGTGCGCACGGCGAAGAGTGGGTGCACTAGTTGCGCCTCTGCCTACCCCTTGGGGGATTACAGGCGTGAGTGTGTATGTATGTATGTATGTATATGTATATCGATTGAATCTGTATACAGCTTCAGTTAACTTTGACGCACCTGCCTTCCACCCTAAGATTGACCGGTGGAGAATGCCTACGGCATTAAGTCCGCCTATGTACACTAATTGTATATGAAGTGCATTAATAAACAAATAAATTTTATTCTTAAAAAGATGTTACTACTTATACCAGCATTAACTATTTAAATTTATGAGGAAAAACTAAACTCGTTGCGACATCAAAGTAATATCTTCGAAGTCGACGCCACTACATTACGTAGGTAATCAATATCCAAAGAGAACACGAGAGGTGAGACTCAAAAAATGAGACGTTTTCATAAAAATCTTTATAAATAGCGTGGCGTCACCTACGCGGAATGGGGCTTGCTGCGAAGTTCTATTTAGTTTTATATTTAGAATAATTGTAACTCCAGCCGAACTCGGAGGATTGAGTTGATTTAAGAAACTATAACTAGTATTTTATACAATTTAATACAACTTCACTTTGATCGGTATAAATTTTTATTGACGTAGGTAAGTATAAATTAGAGTAGGTAGCAACAAAGACAGCTTAGACAATAGAGAAGCTAGAGCAAAAATATGCTGAGGTAATTTTATCTGTGAATTCTTGTCTCGCGTTTATTGTTCTTCTATTTTTTAATTATAACCGACCCAACACCCTGTCAATTACCAGGCGTCGACGATCACTCGTATGACCCAAAAATAAAAATATCTCGCAGTTTTGAAATATTTGCCTACAACGAAAATCTGAGAAAAAAAACAGGCAACGTGTCTCAGTAAAAATTGACGTCTACCCTTCTTGTTCTAGATTTTGAAACCGATTGTACTCAAAGTGTTTATGCAAATACCAAGTATAATAGGCTTAAAACTAGCTGGCTACGATTCTGTTTGTCGGATTGACAAAAGGTTCGAGCAAAACATGTATTGTCAAACCAAAAACAATATAGTTACTATGATAGGCTGTGTCGTGTTAATATCACACTACGTTGATGTCCCTTTGGATTGAGGTTATTGACAAACCATATTGTTCAGTAGCTTTAGTATATTAACCTCAAAATGGTTCAAAAGATTTATTTTTGTATATTCGGGGTAATCGACACTACGTTAAATACAATATAGGCAGTCATTGGTACTTACGTGTGCTTCATAGATACGTAAACCTTTGGCTCTATAATCATGAAATTTTGTATCAGAGTACAAGTTTCCGAGCACTAAGAAATATTTTTTCAAGCCATAGCTATCCTCACGGAATAAAATCGTCCAGTACCCGTCCATAGAGGTGGTGATTCTTGGGGATTTTAATGCCCATACCAAATCAGAAAAAAAATCTCGTTAGAGGCAGCGGCGGCTTGGCTATGCTCCTGGTATTGCGATGTCTATGAGTAACGGTTACCACTTAACATCAGTTGGCCCGGTTAGATCGTCTGCTTTCGGAGGCAAAAAACGAAAGAGGATACACAGCTATATTTCAGACTTTTCGTGTCATTAGTACTTTATGGTAACGAAGACTATGGACCCACAAATATCACGCACAAAACCTTTATTGAAAATGGACATAAAAAGCGCTATAATTTTACATTTACCTTAATTCAGACCATTAAGCGCTTGGAACACGAAACTAAATTATAATGGGCCAAAACAAACCTTAAACCATTCTACCAGCTATTATCGATAATTGCTACACACACTGAATTATCTGCATATCGATTCAAAGGATTACATTTTAGCTAACAATCGCAATATCGAATGACATCTAGTCAATTTAATCGTAGTTTTAATAGAACATTAACTCGAATCCCGTTTTAATTTCACGCTAGAGGGCAATGATTTATTCGTTTATTCCGAAAAGCTAAACTTTACCAACTTTTGATCGGTGATCATGGCATGCGGTGTGATTTATCTGACCGAGTATGATATATGCATTGTGCACAGTGGCATGCAGTAGCACAAGTTTTATTTACTTGGTGACAAATATATGAAATGGAAGACTCAAGAACCAGAAAGTGTTATTTTTCTGTGATTTTGCACTATGCGAATTCGGATTATGACTGATAACCACGACTAGTGTAACTATAACACAATAATGTATTTTTCTTTGATCAGTTACCTGTGTATTTATATTATTTGTAAGGGAAAAAAAATAAAAGAGATATTTTGTTGTAGTGTTTTAAAAACTTTGAGTTATTGTTTTTATATCCCCAATTATCAGACTCACTAAAACATACAGAAATATAAATTAACGCACTCACGCCTTGTATCCTCGAAGGGGTAGGTAGAGGCGCAAATAATACATCCACTTTTTGCCGTGCGTATTCAGTCCCATAAGTCCTCCATAGTCTATAGTAAGTGGACGATAGCCTAGTTGGGAATGGAATGGTCTGCCGAGACAATGTCCGAAGGTTCAAACCCAAGGCATATACACACCTCTGACTTTTCGAATTTGTGGGTGTATTGTTTATCAATTACCGTTCGCTTGAGCGGTGATGGAAAACATCGTGAGGAAATCTATATGCCTGAGAATTCTCCATAACAATTTCGAGGGTATGTGAAGTCTGCCAATCCGCACTAGGCAAGCGTGGTAGACTAAGGCCTAAAACCCTCTCAGTAGTAGAGGAGGCCCGTGCTCAGCAGTAGGCAGTATATAACAGGGCTGGTATAATTATAATTCCGTCCCATTATATGATAGGGGGTAGAGTCTATCGCTATATCGGGCACAAATTTCAGACTCCGGGCTCATACTGAGTAGAAAAAAAACAATATCGCTTTGACCAACCCGGGGATCGAACACGAGACCTCAGCTCTGCAGTCGAGTACCGCAATGCAACTATGCCTCCGAAGCAGTCAAAATAATAAAATTAAGAAGTAAATTGTTAATATAAATTAAGAATTTACTTATATGCATGTGAAGCGTAATAGGCATGTAAACAACCCACAAATGTTTAGCCATTAAAATAAAATAAAAAACACCTAAGTCAAATATAATTCAGAAAACCAGACGACAACACACAACTTTATATTTTCCATTTCACAAAAATATTTCACCAAGGTTTTCCTACTAATTGAATTTTTACTGGGAACGGTTTGTGCTACTCTTGAAATGCCAATTCGACGAAAAAATGACACTATTATGAATTATGCGCAAATGGTTGACCGAAATTCTATCTCGAAAGCGACACAAATCCTGTTTTATGATACCTAACAAGTTGTAGAAGAAATTTATGCCTTGCGAAAGTTACGATAAGTGAATACCCAGCTCAATATAAAACAAACTATATTATTATTGAACTCGAATAAAATCGTAACCACTGGGGTTATTTGTTCTTTTTACGAGACATATATTGGTTAGTCTTGAAGAAAGTATAGTACCGAGTCTTTGCGTCGGTTTCCTGTAGAATGCGTTCGTGTGGGCTTTCATTATGGTGAAAATTTGAGGCCATTTTTCGTCTGTGTATACTATCTATTGACAATCCTACTTCCTACTAATATTATAAAGGCGAAAGTTTGTAAGTATGTATGGATGTATGGATGTTTGTTCCTTTTTCACGCAAAAACTACTGAACAGATTTCGATGAAATTTGGCACACGGGTAGATCATGTCCTGGATTAACACATAGGCTACTATTTATCCCGGGGAAATATAAACCGGAAACACTTTTTAATGCGGGCGGAGCCGCGGGCAAAAGCTATATATTTTAAACACAAAAGTTTGTAAGAATGTATGGATGTACATATGTTTGTTACTATTTCACGCAAAAACTGCTGAACGGATTTCGATGAAATTTGGCACACAGGTAGATAATATCCTAGATTAACACATAGGCTACTTTTTGTACCAGGAAAATATAAAGTGGGACTTTTATTCCTGAAAAACGTATCAACGCAGGCGGAGCCGCGGGCGAAAGCTAGTTGAACTATAACTTTGACATAGATATAAAACGTAGTGCGGAATACAGAATCTATGAGCTGCATATAGTAGTCAGACCGTAGGATACTGATGGTCTCAGCGTCCTATTTCCCAATATCTGCCTAGTTGAAAAGACTGGCATTTCTCGGAATCTTCTCATGTCTTACTTGAATGGAGTATACTCCAGGAACACCGAGAAATATACGCATTGTTTTATGATCAGAATACATAATTTAAAACTGTGTCATAAAAAACTTATAATAAAAAATGCAATCCCTTTTTGCAGCTATGAAAATAAGCTGTGAAACAAAAAGCTTTCGAGGAAAACATTGTCTCGGCAGCGGGTACAGGCGTCGCGGTGTCCGTCCGCCATGGTCAGACCATGATTAATTACCCAGGAGATTTATGACGCAGGAAACCGATTACTCGTGTCGATAACACAATACAGATCCCCCGGTGCTTCACTTCAAACCCTTGAATAATGGCGTTTTGTTCTTGTTAACGCTATGCCATTTGAAACATATCTTGATGCCTGTTGACATAAAAAACACCTTTACAGATCATAACTTATATGTTTTTTTGCAGAGATGTTTTAAACAAGTATACCTTTTTCGGATTAAAGTCTCACTGTGTATTTTTCTAAAAGAGAATCAATCTTGGTTTATGTAGTTTGAATTCAGTAGAATACAATTAAACCCAGAAAATTACACCTCTACTCCAACTACTCTATTACTGGTGGTAGGTCTCTCATATGTAAGAGTCCGTCTGGGTGGGTACCACCGCAATGTTTATTTCTACCGCCAAGCAGCAGTGTGTGTGCACTGTTGTGTTTCGGTTTGAAGGGCATTGTAGCCATGTAACTACTGGACCTAATGAGACTTAACATCTTATGTCTCCGGATGACGAGCGCGGTGGAATGCCACACTACTGTTTATGAGCGGTCGTATCGCTTACCATCATGCGAATGGCACGTTCGTCTCGTCGTTCTATGCCATAAAAAATGAATATGCAAGAAAAAGCTAGCGCGTCCACAATTCGCATGCTTTAATTATATACATCATGCTGCTATTTTAGGTACACATAATTCTACTAACCGATTGGCCTTATGTAGGATATACTATACATACCTACATCAGACTCGCCGTACGGTAAAAAATAGGGAAGAACTTTTATATCTAAGTCTAAGATTCATTTACCATCTAATAACCGTCAGAGGTGCAGAATTCATGTTATCAATACGCATAATAATAAAACACCAAATTATTATACAATTTCACTACACCAACTCCAAATTAAATTATACAATTTCATTACGCAATGAAGCGCCTATTAACAGTCATCCATATACAAACAAAATCCCATTAAACACAAATTAGTACAGTTTTCAATACTTCAATTCCCGTGGGACCGTTAACGAGTCATCATCGCCTGTCCATCATAATTTATTGTTATCTGTACTGCGCTGATGAATATTGACAAAAATGAGTCGCATTAAATTCTAACTTTAAATCATCTTGATAACAATCTATTTTATGAAATTCCTCGGGGAGGAGATAAATGAAATTTGTTACAAAAGTTCCAGCCAATGGCTCTCCGTTAGGATATTAAATTTATGCCATCAAGTGGTATTCAAAGAATGGGCATTTAACTTAGATTTTCAATCGTGGAATTCAATAATACCTGCGCAGCCTCGAAGTCAGCGTCCGTAAAGCAGCTCTCTTTATTTTCCGTAATAAATAATTAGAATAAACCTACATTTCTCGAATAATCTATAGTTTTATAATTACTTGTGTTCATATTTTGGCATATAAAAATGGCTAATTAACTAATTTTGAAAAAGTGCGTTACGTCCACATATTCAATGGTAATGTATAAAATTAAAAACGAGGTTTTATAATAATAATAACCATAGATTCAGTATAATTCCCGTCTTCTCTATGCTTACACCACGCGGGTGCTGAGACCAGTCTCAGCAGACAGCCAGCTGTATTTCCTCCGTAAGTGCAGACAGAGAGAGTACCAAAGTATATATATATATATATAAGAAAACCAACTGATAAATTCTGTTAGATTATTTATTACTAATAATAATTGTACATATTTCAATTTAATCGACCTAAACTACATTCATATTCTCACGTAATTTAATTACGGCTAGCGGTCATGCCTATTGGACTCGGTCGAACTCCCGACAATCTATAAACAATTACGAACGTTTAAACGATTTTATAATTGAATATCAGTTCCATTTATTAATAATTTCTAATACACATAATGGACACGCACTCACACTCACGCCTTTTTATCCCTGAAAGAGTATGCAGAGATGAAACTAGTGGACCAACATTGCACCGTGCGTATTATATCCCATATATTTCGATATCCCTATCGCCATATCGGGAACCAGACTCTAAGTCGATACTGTGTAGAAAAACTCAATATCACTTTGCCCAACCAGGGATTCGACCCCGAAAATTCAAAGCGGTAGTCGCACCACACACGCAGTACACCTACGCCACGACGGCATTCTAATAACAGATAATGGATTTTATTATTAAGTCGGCCTATAAGCTCCGAGGGGATTAACCGAACGATCAATGACTGATCGAACGCTAGACGAACGAACGAAATATCACGACCGTAATCCTTATGGCGGAATGTTTTACGACCACAGATTTTCGACATGTCTCCTTTTATGTTTCGTAAAATTTTTATCCTTCCTCTACGTACCTATGGATTTCCCGGTCTTTGTGACTCATATTACGTACGTCCTTACAACGAACAAGAGATATTTATGTGGCAGTTTCTTTAAGTTTCTGTCGATATTTGTGATTATCGTCTACAAAAACCAGTAAACTGCATGTTAGGCTTTTATTCGTGTGAACTTCTTGTAATAACCCATTTGATAAGCACAGGCTATCATAGAAATACTATTTAGCTTTCGTTTGATTGAAAACCTAGAACATGTGGCGTTGCTTCCTGGATACATAGTACTCTTTTTATTTAAAATGAATATAAATTCAAACAAAACGAAACAGAACAATACATTATCTAAATGCAAATCATTCCTTTGACGTCACATTTCGTTATTATGTGGAAACTGCGAGTGACGTCGTGTACTCATGTGAAGAAACGTATTTCATGCAATTTAATGTTTAATATACTTCCTTAGTCGCATGACAACAAGCGAGTTAAGCCCACGAATTGGCGGAAATCGCGATGCTGGTATATGGCAGGGAACGTACGAAGTGACATCCGCTTGCTTGACAGGAACGGAACGTAGGTTACTAAATTTGAATATTATTTTATCAAACAGAATGTAATCAATGCGTCAAAACCACCAGCTTTTGCTTCAAACTTCGTTCACCTGAATCTCTTTTCTCGTTATCAATCTTCCATTGGATTAAATTTTCAGTGGCTATACGTTTTAACAGAAAAATACGACATGGATTGGACTTGTGTATGATATGGATAATTTGCCACATGCAACATATCATATCATAGGTAAATTCTGTTAACTATTTAAAATAATGGGGAATATCATCAATCCAGTTGAGTATTATGTTTAGTCGACCACAGCGTCTCCTATTATTGATATCTGGATTTGTATACATGCAAAGCATCGCGCAAATTATGCTACCGCGATTTAAGATTGACGTTCCGTTTGACAGTCGTGCGAGTTGCGCCGAGCACAGAGATTACTATACCTGGAGTGAGCTCATCAGAAATACGATGTCCTAATAATAATGAATGGAAATAATACACACCAAAGCGGCTATAGGGTAGTTTGGAGTGGAATGGACTGCCGAGACGAATGTCCATAGGTTCAAAACCCAAAGGCACACATCTCTGCAGGGGCGGTTGCGGACGACAACTTAGACGTGAGTCGGAGGAAGCCCGCAGCCGTCCCTAATGCGCCGAAGATGGCCACCGCGGAGTTTTAGTTGGTATGCCGTGCGGTGTACATAGGTTAGGGACTCGGCCCGGCGGTCGCCCGACGTTTTCCATCCCTCCGGGCGGCTCAACGTCGGGTCGTAAGGCACGGTGAACCCAACATAACCGCTCAGTCGTTCCCCTTGAACACTGGGCGGTAGTAATAAGTCACTTTCTCCGCGTCAAAAAAAAAAAAAAAGGCACACATCTCTGACTTTTCAAAAAAAATGTATGTATTCTTTGTGAATTATCACTCGCTTTAACGGTGAAGGTAAACATCGCGAGGAAACCTGCATACCTGAGAAGTTCTCTGAATTTCGAAGGTATGTGCAGTTTACTAACTCGCACTAGGCCAGTGTGGTAGACTAAGGCCTTTACCCTCTCAGTCGTAGATGAGCCCCGTGCTCAGCAGTGGGCAGTATATGATACAGGGCTGGTATGGTAATGCACATCACGCCTTTATCCCCAAAGGGGTAGGCAGCGGTGCAACCAGGGAACCAACTTTTCGCTTGTGTGTCCTGTGATATATCCCATGATGTGACGCGGGCGGGGACAAATTCCATACTCCAGGCTAAGAATATAGGTGTTACGATATATTAGGGCCTTACATAATATTAAATTGGCGTTTTGTCGTACTAGCCACTTTGGTCTGAAATATCTCCCCTTTGGTTAAGAATTCCAAATGAAAATTTATGAATGCGCTAGTTTCAAAAACAGGTATTTATTTGTTTTTTCCTGATTAGTGTTTCTTTGGTGTCTTTCATATCGCACAATGGAAAGCATGAAATATCGCTATTTTACGAGTATGAGTTGCACCGTGGCCACCAGTGCTGCAGAAACAGCTCGAAGGATTAACAATGTGTATGACGCTGGTGTACCAAAAGAAAACACGGTACGTTTTTGGTTGCAACGTTTTCATTCTGGAAATTTCGACTTTGTATTCCTCCCATACAAAACGCCAATTTCATATGTAAGGACCTAATAACATGATAAATAAACGAAAAATTTTATAATTTATAAAAAATCGCAGTAAATAAGACATTAATATTGTATTTTCAGGCTATTCCAATTTTCATTATTCCATTGTTGCTTTCACGATAGGAGCAGAGAGGCTACTGCGAAAAACGAAATCCGAAACGTCGGTCCGAAACGAAGAAACGGCGAACTTCGGATTTAACCTTACTACCAAATTACTTCGGATCCGTCACCGTTACTTTCGGATCCAATTATTATTTTATTATTTTTATTGATTATTTTTTATTTTTTTTATTATGATCCGAACGAAGAAACGACGTATTTTATGTCAAATTGGTTTTCAAAGTAGGGCCAACGAAAGTAAAAATGTCATTAGTGTCAAAATCCGAACATCGGATCCGTCTTCGAATCCGTCGTCGGATCCGTAACACTTCGTAGTAAGAAAACGTGCGATCCGTCACCCGAAACTACGGATTTCGTTTTTCGCAGTAGCCTCTCAGGCGTACCGAATTGAGAAGCCTTATTTTTATCGTATCTCCAATCTTGGCACGAGAGGGTTTGATGTTTTCAACAAAGCTACCATTATCTCCTACTTTTCCCCGAACAATTGGCACTCCAGAAGCATTTTCGTGTGTGTGGAGTTCGTGAAAGATGAAGACGGTTTCAAGATGATTCATTTTTTTAAACTGGCACTCCATTATGTATTTATATTATTATCAGGGCTCAGTGCGAAATACATTCTAGAAGCTAATAGGTATGCCAGTCGTCGACTATCAATAGACCATAGAATTACGCCGGTCTGTGATGTACATCGGCAGGCACTAGAAATAGAAATATCGAGCCATCCACTTTAGTAGATTATATATTAACGACCTCTCTGTTCACGCAGATTCACCACTAGGTCAAACCGACTCATTATGTCGAATCAGTGCAAAAATAAAGATTTTGTCAAGACGAAACAAACGTCGTGAACTAGATTACTGACTGCCTTGGTGGCGTAGTTGTATTATGGACGACTGCCATGTTGAGGTCTCGGGTTCGATCCCCGGGTCGGGCAAAGTGATATTGTGTTTTTCTACTTATAATCAGCCCGGAGTCTAGACTTTGTGCCCGATATGGCGATAGATTATCCTATCACATCATTGTACGGAATACGCACGGCAAAAAGTGGAAGCTAGTTGCACCTCCGCCTACCCCTTCGGAGATAACGGGCGTGAGTGTGTGTGCGTGCGTATGTGTGAACCATTAGGCGTAAGTGATGTGTTTCTACATCATTTACGCCTAATGCGCATACACTGAGGGTTTATATTCGTAAAGTCGGCATGTAAATTGATTTGTACTACGGACTGTTGGCTTCGAAACGTTTTACTGACGTTCGCGTGAAATACAAAAGGCAGGTAGGTACAAACTAACAGTTCGGACCGCAGAGCAGATTTAACATTGCTTTTCGAATTGTGATTCATGTTTATTGTGTTTATTTCACACCATTGAGTAGGTGTAATTATGGTAGGATTTTAACTTGTGATGTTATTGTTGACTGTTTCAGCAAAGAAATGAATTCGGATGAAACATAGGAATCAATTTGTTGAAGTAGTTAATTTTTAAATAAAATTAAAACATAAGATGGATTGGCATTGCGCGTGTTTTTTTTATGGCATCGAATGACGAGACGAGCATGCCGTTCGCCTGATGGTAAGCGATACGACCACCCATAAACAGTAGCAATACTATCCAGCACCTTCAGTTCCAAAGTATTGTATGGCATTCCACTGCGCTCGTCATCCTGAGGTTCCAACAATTTTTTACTGTCAAAGTTTTCTCAGACCTTAAATGCCTTATTTACGTCATACAAACAACCGATACAAGCGTAATTAAAACAATTTCCGAGTTCTATTTGGACTTCTGTTGAAACACTTTGTTGTTGCATCTATTTGTTCGTCAAGACTCAAAAGATCCCTTAAACTTAGAATCGATTTGAAATAAACTTTAACTCTTCTGTTACTCAGAGTGTGTAGGTCTTTTCATCGCGTTGGTATAGTGCAGCACAGTAATATTTCAAATAAAAACTATACAACGCGAAAGTTTTCTGTTTAATGTATTCGCGTTATTTTTCCCACATTCGTCGTCTCTAAAGCAAATATATTAAGATTGATGTTTGAACACTCTTATGCGCGAGCGACCGTGTTCACTTATTTACAGAATTGCCACTACTAATGTCATGTCGTTTGCTGAAAGTGCCGTACCGTGTACCTACTCTGAGCGGACGAACGGAACGTACCATTTCTTGCGTCATACTCGTGAACGGGTACTGCTTGTGTGGACTGTTATATCCCACTATATCTAATGTTAGGGGTTTATGTTGAAGAATTTCAAACCAAATTATTGCATAATTCCTGAGAAGGTTGTGCACTCATATGGTAATTTAAAATTTATTACCTATTGCGACTATATAAATGAACTGATATAAACAAAATAAAAAAATACTTGTAGTATTCTTTTTCCTGTATTATGCATTGTATTTTATACCTTAAACTGATTTTGAGCAACACTAGAGTTTCTTTCCCGTTCTTCTCTGGTGAGAACTGCTTTTTGAACTGGTGGTAGAGTTAATATTGACAGAATCTAAATAATGTGTAACATTTTATGGGTTCGAATAATCATTTAATTTATCATAATAAATTTCATTTCATTTGAAATGTATTATGAAAAAGCAAGCACTTTTCGATCTGAAATTGTAGCACGCAATTTATTAATACGTTGCTATTTCTCACCGCCAGAGTTGGAAACGAATTTACAACTTAGTTCATTTCGTGTTATGCTATAATACATCAGTACATCATTATTATACGTAATACTTCGAGCAAAAGGATTTAAATCGTCCCATTTCAATGTTCTACTTCGTACGCCTATAAGTTTATGTCGTAGACAAGGGTACATCGTTTATGGGTTTATGGGTTTATGTCGTAGTACATCGATCTTGTCACTTATTTAATTTTAGTACACGTAAACAACTTCTATTACGTAAATAGTAGCAGGTGTCTACTGTGGATTTATCGTGATTTTAACTTTGCTTATAATAAATGGGGTGGAACAGTTTTCTATGGAGTTTTTATGTATGGAGTTCTTATTTGTCAAACAGATTTGCCTATAAAACCGAGTAATAATACAGTGAGGCTAGGATGTGAAAAAAAACACGATGCGTCTCCGCTTCGTTTTATTGTGATTGGTTGAGTGACTAACGTATCGGTATTTTTAACCGACTTCAAAAAGGAGGTTCTGTATTCGATCTGTATGTATGTATGTATGTTTGTATGTATGTAAATTTGTATGGCCGCGCGTTTCTCAAAAACTGCTGATCCGATTTGGATGTGGTTTACGATGTTTAAATGTATAATTTGCAGGGAAGGTTTTAGTATATAGTTTATGAAGATCTGATGAAGATCTTCGGAGATACACAATGGAATTCTTCAATTATTAACAGCAGATGACTCGCGAATGCTGCAATCGTATGTCTATGATGTATTGTTTACACTATTCTATAATGAACTAACAAAAAAGCAATAAATAAAAACTTTTTAACATAAAATAAACCGACTTCAAAACCACTGCAAACCAAAAAATAATTCAACTTTATATTCGCTTAGTATATATGTATATTTGGAGTCGGTGCCTAATTTTCTTTCCTTCACCGTTAAAGCAAGCGATAATTGATAAACAATACACACGTGACTTTGAAAAGTCAGAGGTGTGTGCGTTGGGTTTCGAACCTCCAGACATTGTCTCGCCAGACCGTTCCATTCCCAACTAGGCTATCCTCCATTTCAAGTTATTCAACTGTCAATGTAAAATCCGTGGAAGTTTCCACAATGTGTTTAACACAACACACACGGGTAGGCAATTGTAGACCGCACAAATGTATTTCTTGATGCGTAAACTTCCTTACCCTATCCATATAATTTGTCGGGCTAAAGCCTTGTTCTGGAACTTTCCATGTTAATAGAATTCTGGCATACAATTTTTTAAAGATCTTTTACTGTCTATTTTGGTACTATTAATTGCTTCATTTACCAAATATTTAATGGTTAAGGCAAAAAGATACTTTCCTGATTTTGTTACAAATGAACGATTCTTCAAAAACTACGCCTAAATAATAGATCTAACATTCCCAACACCCATTCAAGTTAATCGCTAAAACGCTGTTAGTTTGTTAAACTGCTAATCGCGTGGCAAAATCAGGTTACATAATAAATGTCTCTCGTAATTGTACGCGTTAGCTGGATCGCCTCGGACTGTGCTAAATCACAGCATTTCCATCAAAATATAACCCTTACTCACAACTGAATTTAAGTCATAAAATCGTACAATTTAACTGGGCGAATGTAATTTTTAATGTAATAGCTGGTTCTGCCAAAGCGTGTGCTACATTAGGTAATTTAGTGAATAAAGCACACTAAATAACTCATATACTTTTTGTGTGAAACGCGGCTTATTTTTATGTAACTGATCTTAGTGGGGTTCCGGACCTCAAATTGAAAAAAGGAACCTTTATAGGATCACTTTGTTGTCCGTCTGCGTCTCTGTCTGTATGACGGCATGTCTGTCGGTCTGTCTGTTGTTCTGTCTGTCGGTCTGTCTGTCGGTCTGTCTGTCGGTCTGTCTGTCAGTCTGTCTGTCGGTCTGTCTGTCGGTCTGTCTGTCGGTTTGTCTGTCGGTCTGTCTGTCGGTTTGTCTGTCGGTCTGTCTGTCGGTCTGTCTGTCTATCTGTCTGTGTGTCTGTCAATACCGTTTTTCTCAGGAACGCGTAAAGATATCATATTAAAATTTATATAAAATATTAGGCTCTATGGTCTCTTCTAGCTGTGAAAAAATGAAACTTGTAAGTTGACGCGATCAAAAGATATGACCATTTATGTAGCATATTGTGCTATTTTGCAAGGGAATCAAAACCTAGGCTACTTCCCATTGACTTAGAACATTGATTATTAAAAAAAACACCTAGAATCATGAAATTTGGCAAGAAGCACGGTCTTACAGCACGTGTAAAGTGAAAAATCTGAAATCCGTAAATATGTACATTATTAACAAAAAAAAAGCGAATTTACAAACTTTTTAAATTGATTAATTAGTTTTGGCGAACTATTGAACTTTGGTGTAGACTTAGATACCATACCTACAAGTTTGTTCGGAAACCTCGGCATGCGAGTCCAACGCACACTAGTCTATTTTTTTTTAAAATACCCCTCACATGCCAACCATGTCCACTTGCAGTTTAGACAGTCAGCATGTTCCTTTGTTTACGAATTCAGGGATGGCACAATCTGTTTTATTCATGCAGTAGCTTGTGAGTCTTGTAACGGATTGTCTATAATAAAAACGACATCCATTTTGCAGGTGTATCCTTTTTTTCGACGTTTTCGACGTACGAATCTAGATACGAAGTTATCCTTTGTTATTACCATTAGTTGTATTTTTGAATCAATAGCTATTCACATATGCGCAGAGTGGACTTCTTTATATTACAGAGCAATTATAATGTCTGGTACGTGGTAATTGACCAACGTTTCCCTTGAACATTAAAAACTCCTGATTAATCTTGAAACGTTATCTTTGGAGGATGTACCTCAAGATATTTATGTTTAATAAACAATCCCTTTATGAAAACAGTGCCATCCTGCGACATTTGTGGTATTTTTTATGGAACATGTACTTGGGATCCCGAACCATCTACAATTTACGCAGAAACTACTTTAGAAGTTACCTCATCGATCAGATATATAATCTGTTGGTTTCCATGACGGTTATTCTCTACTTATAATCATTTTCCATCAGAAGAATCTGACGTCAGGCCACTGGTCGTTAAAACTAAGTAATCTATTCTACAGTATCATGTTTGGATAGTTGGTTGCGCTGTTCCCCCATATTGGAATTAAATAAGGACACGGGAGCAAAAGAAAAGTGTGGTGCCGAAAAAACTGAATAAATGAATACAATGTAACGTATCTATGGCCATATCTTAAAGAGTAACAGATTTGATCAGGAAATTCAAGTTTTTCGAACGAAAAACTCACAATGTACCCGCCACAGGATCAGGATGACTATTGAAAACAACACCCATAGCGAACGAAACGTGTGTTTTGACTCGTAAAAACCAAACCATCGAGCGACTGATATTCGAAACCTGTATAGCAAAATCTACTAACAGTGAAGAGCATAGTAGGTAGCTACTATAAAAATAAGCTGTTTTTAGAATAGTGTTGCCATTTGTTCCGTTATCAAGGGACATATCACTGGGCTTAGTACCCCGGCACTCCCAGGTGTAATCTAGATACGGGAACTGTTACGTGTATCAGTGCACTAAAAAAAGATACACGGGGCTTAGGATGTGAAAAAAAAACACGATGCCTCTCCGCTTCATTTTCCTGTTATTGGTTGAGAGACTGACGTATCGGTCTCTCGATCAATCACATACATCAAAATACCGATACGTCAGTCTCTCAACCAATCGCAATAAATCAAAGCGGAGACGTATCGTGTTTATTTTCACATCCTAAGCCCTCAGATTTGTTTCTATGGGTCATACCTTAGGCGTGAAAAGATTAAAACGTCCCGGCTTTCAGTAAGTTGTGGCAATTCTACTTAGTAGCATCCTATGCAGAGTGGATGCAAGTTTAAAGCCGAGTTTCATGTTACATGCCCGACTTTACTCAGTCCTAGGTTCACTAACACGTATCCTGTAAAATTTTGTATTTTTATGTACAAGTTTCAGTATGTCTGTTTTGTAACTTCGGATTTTATTTTGGCTATTTAAGTTAGTTAATTTATCTATGTAAGTTGCCTTTTAACTTATATTTAAGGTTGTCGGTAATTCCTAATTCGTCTAATGTGAGAGAATTATAAATAAACATGAAGTTTTTAAATTTTATCTAATTGACGCGTTTTAAATGCCTGCCTTGCCTGCGGCTCCGCCCGCGTTAAAAGTTTTTCCGGGATAAAAGTCCCGGTTTATATTTTCCTGGGATAAGAAGTAGCCTATGTGTTAATCCGGGACATGATCTACCCGTGTGCCAAATTGCATCGAAGTGCGTTCAGTAGTTTTTGCCTGAAAGAGGAACAAACATCCTTACATTCTTACAAACTTTTGCCTTTATAATATTAGTAGGATTTTTACAAACTTCCGGCTTTATAATATTAGTAGGATATGGTAGCGTGTAGAGCAAAGAACGTTCGTTTTAGGAGCGAAGAAAATACGCCGCGCCGTCTGCATAGGCCCTAAGATCTCTATTTATAAAGTGATACAAGCGAAGAATAACGAATTTTGCCAACATTTATTTGTAGATTTACAGAAAATTTAATCATCGATGCGTCATTTTATTAAAAAAATAGAAAATAAAATATCAGCTTATTTCGTGACATCGAAAAATAATAGTCTTAGACGTAATGTCCCCAAGGCATCTAACTTGCTAAACTTAAAACTTAGAGAAAAATATTCGTACATGTTACCTATTTAATGTAATATTTCAAAAACTTTTGCGATCAGTTAAAAGATTACAACACACTGAGTGCTTTCGCTTATTATGCAAATAAGTATATTAAGTAGGCGGTTGTGTAGGTATACACGACCTGTTAGTGCGGTCACTTACTTAATCTATACTAATATTCTAAAGCTGAAGAGTTTGTTTGAACGCGCTAATCTCAGGAACTACTGAACCGATTTTAAAAATTCTTTCACTAATAGGAAGCTACATAACTCCTGAGTGCTGTAGGCTGTAAATATTTTTGTCCCGGAAAAACTTTTTCACGCGGGCGGAGCCGCGAGCACTACTATGCCTTATAAAGGTAGTTACTTTCATTTTAATTTTCAAATCTCTAATCTTTTATATAATAAAACAGATGCTTCAGAGATCTGGAATACGTAACTTCTTATTATAGACTGATTGAAAGTCCTTTGGCGTATTAAAGTCTGCCTGTTTAGTTTAACCAGTATTCAGGCTCCAATAATATAATCCAAGATACATCTTAACGCTAAATTTCATCTAAATTCGATGAACAGTTTCTTCTAACATAAAACCTCCAAACATTTAGAATGTATGTCCCACAAAATATTCACAATAAAAGATCACAACTATTTATACCATTAGTGAAATTACGAAGCAATGCAACGATGTAAATTTCGCTTTGAACATTTTATAGTTTCAAATCACTTTAGGTTACAGTTTGAGATCCAACTGAAAATGGTCGTGTAAAGTATATAACAAGGCAATCGAGACAAAATGAAACAACATTGTAGGAAACATAAACTTTACGTAGAATTGTTGCAATGACAAGTTATGGATTGATAAGTTTACCCCAAATATGTAGGCGTCTCAACTATTTACATTCATTCTAAGTGAGTTGCCAAGGCCAAATATCGACCTGTTAGTCTAGCGGCGCGGCGATAAGCTTGGGGTGTAAGGTTGTGGTTTTAGTCCCCGAGTTGAGAGAACAAGAATTTGTGATCATTTTGCGATAAAATATAAGTATTAGGTTCCCGCTTGCAACGTTTTGAAAACACCACCGAATTAACAGTACACGAAATTTCAAATCAATCGGACTTGTGAAAGTGGAAATTGAGCTGATAATTATCTTCAAACTTCTGAATAGATCTTTCCAAATTGTATCTTAAAACCATCACGATCACATCAACTTTCAAACAAAAAGAACGTATTGGAATCGGTCCATCTGTTTCGGAGATATAATGCCACAGACAAACATACAAATACACAGATACACACCTTAGGGGCTACTGCGAAAAACGAAATCCGTAGTTTCGGGTGACGGATCGCACGTTTTCTTACTACGAAGTGTTACGGATCCTTCTTTATGAAGAGTTGTTGCGTGACGAAAGTGTTGAACGAAGTCGGAAGCGTCGCAAACTGCATGAGACCTTCGTTCAACGGTGACGGATCCGAAGTAATTTGATAGTAAAGTTAAATCCTAAGTTCGTCGTTTCTTCGTTTCGGACCGACGTTTCGGATTTCGTTTTTCGCAGTAGCCCCTCTTAAGCTTATAGCACCCTCTTTTTTGATCAGGGGTTAATAAGTTGTACCTACCTGATATTGTGACAGGCTCTTCTGTTGTGTACTCTATTACTTTGCTCTTCCTTTAGCAAAACTGATGTGTTAAGTCACTTAAGCTTATTTTATGTTATGATGCTAAAAGCCAAATAATATAAAAGGTATTTACCATCGAGTCGACTACCCAGACGGTCAGACGGAGCGATGAATATCGAAGAGAGCCTAGAGAAAGATATTATAAATCTCTATGCAGCTTAGTAATTGACGACAATCCTTTTTATGTCATCATATGTTTTTGCAGTCTCCAAATAAATAATTTTCCAATAAATAAATAAGTTTGATTTCCCAACTTAGGATTTTCTCAAGTAATTTCCATTAAGAAAAATCGTATTTACAAATTGACTTAATTCTCCATCTATCATCATCATCACGCTCACGACGTCCACTGCTGAACATAGGCCTCCCCTAAAGATTTTCAGTCGGAGGTCTGTCAAAAGTTGCCTGCATCAACGAGTTCCTGCGACCTTTATCAATAATTAATCCATCTATAGCTACACACAATTACCGGCTCACATTTTATATTTATATCGTGGCATTTGGCAGATCTTTAAATATCTGTTATTAAAATTCACAACAGTAATAAAATGAGGCAATACTGAATGAATTTAAACCACTCGCGGTGTTCTTTCGCGTGACTGATACTGATAGATAAAATAAAATCGCTTTACCGAGTGTGAAAATATTGAATCATCGATGCCATGCTCAGCGCAAATTGTTTATGGTAATGTTCAGCGAGCCCATACATGAAATTTAAAATTTTCAACCAAACGCTGAGCTTTGATGTGTAAAGGAAACATCGGCTTTCATTCCCTCGAGATGAAAGCACTTATCAATTTCCTAAGTAAATTGGCTGTCATTTGATACTCCAGGGAAAACGTTCCTAAAAGATTGACGTAGGAAACACATGGCCATAAGGTATTTAATTGCATTTATTAAAGTAATGTAATGTGTGTTGTTTGTTATTTTAAATAGTTCTTTTGTCTTCCGTGACATTCACGCAAAAGGCCCAACAGAAAACCAGCGCTGGCTGTGTTGCCAGCATATTGCTGAGTTGGAGCCTTTTTGCAACAAATGTCTATAGTTTTAAGTGTTTTTTGTCTATTTTTTACTTTATACGTGTGTATTTGTTGCAAATAAATTTAATTTCTTTCTTCTTTCTTCTTTCTTTCTTCTTTCTAAATATACTAATTTGTTCAAAGTTTAAAAAGTAAATTAACTTTTATCTAAGTAATCAAACATGAGCAAAAACACACAACAAAGTACCAAGTTCACAACACACAAAAGCACTGTAAGCAAGATAAAACAAAGTAAGCAAAGAGAGTGAAGGAAAAAAATCGATAAGGCACAGAATTGTCAGCTCATAAAATGCGACAGCACGTGTTGATTGTAATAAATTTACACGTATATAAACGTGAAAATTTATTCCTGAGCCGTTGACGAGTTGACACTTGACCGCATAATTATGTCAACAGTCGTGTGCTTAAATGAGGGCGACGGTACCTGATTAAACCCTGGATTATTAATAGTACAAATACAAGAGAATGCACATTTCAAAATAGCCTGCTGGTACACATTAGCCCTCATTAGCCTTGTACTGGTCACACTTAACTTCTAACAATAGAATTGTACATAATTTAATTTCGATTCTAGTTCCTGCAGTGTTATTTCAGTTGGTGTCCCCTTTGTTTGATCTTTAAATCCATTTGACAGCATTAACTCGTCTTTACATAGCATCTGGTTTTATCTGAATAGAATAATTTAAGATAGCTTTTGACTTAGTTGAACTTATTTTCATACTAAAACATTGCTTCAGGCGTTAATGTGTATGCCCATAATTATTATTGAAAACAATCGTCTCAGTCATGTGTAAAATAAGCAATTTTCGACAAAATGGCGCCTCAATTGTTGGTTTGATTTTTGATCCATTCATTTTTAAATCAAAAGCTGTCGTCATTTTCTCAGAACAAAAGAAACCTTTTAATACTCACCCAGGAGATAACCATCTTCAATGTGCAGAGCAGAGAAAAGGTTCTTATTTCGCTGTTATTGACAGGTAATGGTCCGTAAAAACAAACACTCCTGAGCCGGAAATTGAACCCACTATCATTAAGTGCGTGGGTAGACCGATAGGCTTTGTTTGCTTTTTTCGCACTCAATTTTGCATGCGAAGGTAAAAAGCACTTTAGTTTACCCGCTATTTTTCGATCACCTATTTGTATTTGCCTCTAGCTGTTGTAAACAAAGTTTTTATGATATTTGATTACTCTCAGTACTACATGAACCATTGAAAATTATTATTTTACGCCTACGAAATACAATTTAATATCATCAATTGCGTGAAAAATGATGGTCAAAAATTACTTTATGTTGTAACGACTATAGACGTAACTTTATAGTTTTAACAAAGAAATAGACTTCTACAAACAGAATCAACAAGATCTAACCAAAACTTTTCCACACACTGGTTGTAGACAAAAGTCTGTCATTAAACTACTCGACAACTACAAAAACTCCAACAAGAAAATGGAAAAGGATCCATTGTTAGAATCTGAAATCTTACGCCCAAGCAATCCTTTGAAGAATAGTTTGAACAAATATAATGATTACATTGTAAATTTATTTATACCTTCGTGAACTATAATTTCCCAGTCGAACCTCTCAATTATTATACATAGTAATTCATGAATCGTCAGTACAATTAATTAAGTTTAAAACTAGAACTTCTTTCCAGAATAGTACCTTTGTTTTCATTTCACAGTTTACTATCCTCAAAGTTTATTACATTCAAGTGTACAAAATCCCACGTGCAAAATTCACACAGCCGTTGAAAACAAATTTTGTGGTTGGCCCAACTAACTAAGACGCGACTTAAGGCAACAACCGCATTGGAAACCACAACAGGGTCGGTCTGGATTGGGTTTGGATTCCATTCGAAACATTTTGCAGCACTCGGATAACAATCTCGCCTCATAAAAACTCAGTAAATACAACGAAGCTCTTGAGTGTGCAGTGCATAAATTGCCCCCTATCTGACCATCGGGCGGCCCTTAGTGGCCACAAGGTGGGACAGATCGTTATCGGCAAAATGGGAATTCTGGTGGCAACCCACTTTATCGATACAAAGAAATTTTGTAACTCGTTTGCTTTGGTATAGTAATGTTCTTCTGTTATGAAAATTGTTGCATAATCACCTAGCTGCATTTTATACTATACACAGATATTTTTATTTATTGTTATGACCTGTTTTGCATTTGGTTCGATAAATTATTTATGAATCATTTTAGTAATGATAATTATTATTTACTTAGTAATAATTGAGAAATATTTAGCAACAATTCACCAAAATGGCATATTATTAAAAATCTCAGTGCATCACGAAATGATAATGCTGAAATAGTTAAATAAATGCACTTCGCACAGTAAGATGAATCGCATTAAAACACAAAAAATAAGGAAATGCATTCACGTACCTAACTTTCACGGTACACAAGAAAAACCATTTTAACTCGAATAAAAGAAAAATATTACTGCAGGTGAAATAAAGTTTATTTTTTGCTGAGATTAAAGAAGGAAATGTGATGTATTTTTGTCTAGGCGGCGCTCCACGCTAACGTTTGGTTCGTGAACGCCGCGGAGCAACTAGACAAGCTCGGTAAAGTGATTGTTTGAATATGAAAACTTGGAGTAGGTACGAGAGGCGAGGGTTCAATAAATCAAAGTTATTGGTAAAGTTTTCGGCTAACAAGCCACCTGAAATATTAATTAGTCCCATATTTCATTATATTTGAAACATTTCACATCTATAGCAGCTAGTTAATGTTCCTTGAGGTACGTCCAGATTGATACCTCCACGTATGATGTAGTATTTTCAATCATGTGGTTCATAGATCCTCGGTAAACGGAATTTGTTTTCTGACTGGACTGAAGTGGCATAGATTCGTTTTTGAATGTAGAGCATAATAGACGGATATTCCATTATTCGAATAGCAATTCAGTATGTCAAAAGATCGTGTTTTGGCTTTTAATTAATTACAACTCGTATTATAAGGAAACTTATTAAATAATTGTGTAACTTACTCTTATTCATATAAAAAATATCAGTTTATGTACGTTTAGTTGTTCAACTGCTAAAGAGCTTTAGATGAAATTTTCCGCACAGGTGTACCAAATCTGGATAAATACTTAAGTAATTCTCTATTCCGTAAAAATGCACAGTGGGACTTTACCTCCAAGAAAAGCCTTTCAATCAAGCGGCGCGCGAGCAATCATAACATATAACTACGACGTAAAAGCAATAAAGAATAAAATATCTTAACTTCATCATCCGGCGGGATGCCACAACTAAGTGTAAATTTTGCGAAAAATATTTTTTTCGTGAAGAAAAACAAAAGCGACTTTATCCCCGAGTTGAAATTTATGAGATGCGCCGCGGATTAAAAATGTTTGCCGTGCCCTCGGGCTGGGCCTTGGCTTCATTAGAGCGTATTTCTAGAATATTCTGATTAATATTTACCTTCCACTTCTTACGGATTGTAGTTCATTAACCTTTCGTTTTATAATCGAGGCGTGCAACCACAAAATTGGGTTGCGCTGAATATTTTTGAATACCAAATCAATAAGAGTTGCCATTGTGAAGTATAATTCCGTCAGACTGCAAACATAGATTACATTAATATTCATTAATAACCATAATCAAGGGACGCTTTAATCGCAGGTATTATAGGCGTTAATATATTGACATTAATTTACGTCGGTCGTGCTTTTCAGGCATTATTCAAGCGGGGTTAAGTATCGGCTTCGTGCCCTTGTCCTATTTCGGTGAATAGTAATTAAACATCAAACAAATAATGATCTTGTGGTCATAGATGAGCTTTGAAGAGAGTCTTAATTTTGTGTAAAATTGTTTATGTTTAATTATAAAAACAGAAGAACGTCTTAAAAAGCCGATTGATTAATTGAAGAGGAAAAATATTAATTCAAAACATATAAAAACGATAGAAAAATAATTTAGTATTGAATTTAGAATGACCAATATTAAAGTATAACTTTTATTTCTGAGGTGAATAATCCCTACAAAAAAATATGAAATTGAATGCTGCCTATACAACAAATACATGCATACAGATAATAGAAATAACATGTACGCTAATATTGACTTTGTAAATATTCGCGTGTGTTTCTGTAAAGTAATGAACATGTTTGAATTTAATGGATAGTTTATGTTTTAAAGCGAATTCAATTTAGATTGAATTCGATATCATTATTATAGGTATTGCATCAAAGATATAATAAATTATCACTACATAGTATAAAACAAAGTCACTTATGTTTGTCTTATGTATGCTTAAATCTTTAAAACTACGCAACGGATTTTGATATGGTTTTTTAATAGATAGAGTGATTCAAGAGGAAGGTTTATATGTATAATACATGCATAATACATATACATATACACGCACGACGGCTATCCCCGAAGGGGTAGGCAGAGGCGCAACTAGTGCACCCACTTTTCGCCGTTATTCCGTCCCATGATGTGATGGGGGGCGAACCTATCGCCATGTCGGGCACAAATTCCAGACTCCGAGCTGATACTGAATAGAAAAACTCAATATCACTTTGCCCGACCCGGGAATCGAACCCGAGACCATACCAGACCAGTACCCGAGACCAGTCGTACCATAATACAACTACGCCACCGAGGCAGTGGTAATATAGTAGATAATTATATATATAATTCCTCTGTGCGTGTGTATGTCACTGAACTCATCCTAAACGGCTGGGCCGATTTAAATGTTTTTTTTTTCTATTAAGGTGGATTCTAAAATGGTTCAAATTTACAATTCCGGACAAATGTATAGTTTGTACAAGTGACTTTTGTATAGGAAAAAACTCCGGGCCAAGCCGCGGGCAAAATCTAGTCACAGATAAAGGTTAATGACATCCATATTTCGCTAGCTATGTTAAGAGCCTATGTCAGGAACTTTAAGGACTTTCAAATTCAAATTTCTCGTAAACTGCTAAGATCAGAAGTTAGATTTTTGGATATGTGTAAATTGAACGTATAACTCAATAATATGTCAAAGCCAAAACACAATTGCTATAAATTTTCTCGATCGAAAAAAAATTCAAAGTTACCTCTGATATTTTCTTTAAACACGCTTTATCTCTAAATGGTGGAATATGTACATTCGTAACTTTATTTAAATACAATACAACAATTTTTTCAAAGTTTTATCAATACACAATTAAAACGAATCAAATAGTATAATCACAATTAAAAGAAAATTGTTTTGGCGCTTACGCCATTTCATTTCGGCATACGCGTGCGTCTCCCGTCACTTTCTCTCATCCGCGGCGTCCAAATACGCCATCGCTGTTATGGGAGTGGCCCGTGCCGGCTTCAGTCGTCCGGAATCTTTACTGACGACGGACGTGCGCTCGAAATTTTCGGACGCCTTCAAAGTTCGAATTGGCCGTCTAGTGTAGGGATTGGTCCGCGCTACCGCGCGGCAAATTTGAAGGTGCCCTGGAAATTCTGTTTTATAGTGTATCCAGCTCACGTCCGTGTATCAATATAAAATTATAGGCTCTATTAGGTCTATAAGATAGGCAGCAAGCGTAATTATTACATCCTTTCACCTTTGTAAATTGTTTCTAGTCGGAGACCTGCTTTAGTTATATTTAGTGATCGGTACGCTGAGGTGCCGGGTTCGAATCCCTGATTGAAAAACAATAGTCACTGCTTTTTTTTTGTTATTTATTCTGCCTCAGTGGTGTAGTTGTATTACGTTATGACTGCAATGCTGAGGTCTCGGGTTCGATCCCCGAGTCGGGCAGAGTGATATTGGATTTTTTTCTTTTCAGCCCGAAGTCTGGATTTTGAGCCCGAAATGGTGATAGGCTTTCTCCCTATCACATCATAGGACGGAATACGCACGACGGAAAGTGAGTGCACTAGTTGCGCCTCTGCCTACCCCTTCGGGGATAAAAGACGTGAGAGTATATGTATGTATAATTTATATTGGGTAATTCATAGCTAGGGACGCCCTGGAATGCCGGCCCAATTTTGCGTAAATGACGCTTGCGTGCCGCTCATACATTTAAAAAATTCGTATTTTGCATGTAAAGGCTGTTCAAATTTTTACACCATAAAATTATTTTAGTATGATTTTTTGTAGTACTCATTTATTTATACATTATGAATCAATAATAACTAAAATGTTAAGAGCCAATGTTAGAATTGGTATACACGGCGGCCATTTTGAATTTCTTTGTTTTAAGGCCAATCGACCTCAAAATCTATATCTGGGCAGGCCTTTAGGTATAAGAGACGGATCCAATGTTAGACTTGAAAAAAGTGGCCGCCATTTTGAATTTCCTTGTTGTAAGGCTAATCGACCTCAAAATCGATATCTGTGCAGGCCTTTAAGTACAAAAGACGGATCCAATTTTAGAATTGAAAAAAGTGGCCGCCATTTTGAATTTCTTTGTTTTAAGGCCAATCGAACTCAAAATCGATATCTGGGCAGGCCTTTAGGTATAAAAGACGGATCTAATGTTAGACTTGAAAAAAGTGGCCGCCATTTTGAATTTCCTTGTTTTAAGGCTTATTGACCTCAAAATCTATATCTGGGCAAGCCTGTAGGTACAAAAGACGGATCCAATGTTAGAATTAAAAAAAATGACCGCCTTTTTGAATTCCTTTGTTTTAAGGCCATTCGATCTCAAAATCGACATCTGGGCAGGCCTGTAGGTACAAAAGACGGATCCAATGTCAGATCTGAAAAAATTGGCCGCCATTTTGAATTTCTTTATTTTAAGGCCAATTGACCTCAAAATCGGTATCTGAGTACCACTTTAGTTACTAAAGGCAGATCCACCGTCAGAACTGAAAAAAGTGGCCGCCATTTTGAATTTCTTTGTTTTAAGGTTAATCGACCGCAAAATCGATATCTGGGTGTAACATTATTAACAAAAGAGTGATGCAATGTCAGAATTGAAAAAAGTAGCCACCATTTTGAAGTTTTTTGTATTAAGGCCAATCGAACTCAAAATCGATATCTGGGCATTGTTTTGTGCACAAAAGGCAGATGTAATGTTAGAATTTTAAATAAAGGCCGCCATTTAGATTTATTTTTCTTTAAAGGCTATTGGCTTTAAAATCAAAATCCGCTGGACATGACTGGCCACAAACTCTAATAGGTATAAAGGAGACGGCCTAAATTGGGCTTGACCTTACACTTTTGAAGCATGTATCAATATTCTTCTATTTTTATGTCTTCCATTTAAAAATATCTCACCAAAAACATAAATGTAAAAAAGGATAGCCAAGTTCAATACCAAAATTATGCTTAGCTGTGGGCTTCGCCGCAAAAAGAATGGAAGTCGGGCCGAAAAATAGTGACGCCATTTATTGTATTATTATTTATTTTATGTCCACCAAAGTTAGGAAAGTCCACAAGAATAAATCAAAGCAAAGCTAAATATAATTTAAAACATATTATAGAAGTTTCATACTGCTTTGCTTTTTACCTATATACAGACCTACGTAGGGGTAAGACTCGAACCTACCACCACACCAAATTTTATCTTGTCAACAAAAGTCAACTATAAGTGAATAATACTTTCGATGAGTTTAGATAACTTACAATGTCATTTTACATAATGTTCAAGTAATTAGGTAGATAATAGTGACATAATAGTGGTTCTATAAACGAATTAAAATAAATTCTATGTTTTATAAGTTATAAATTTATTAGAAATTATAATAACTATAATATTTACAACATAGACATGCATTTGCAATGACGATCTTTTCGCGGGCTTGAGTGCAACGACCTGTCGCAACGACGAGATGCGACGAGGGCCGAGGCGCGCGATCTATCTCAGCGGGGCCGTGCGGCGCCTCGCATTTGAAATACGCTAAGTCACGCCCATCACGATTCCATATGTTTTTCACATAGGCTCTTAAGCCTATATATCAATCCAATGTTGAGTGTAGGCACGCCAAGTTGTTCTGTCTTGGGCAGACCTCATCCAACTTCTTCCAGCCACGTGGACCAGGTCGTCAGTCCACCTTATCAAAGGTCTATCCCAAGGATGATGTTGAGCAGAAAAACCAATACCACTTTACCTAACCCGAGGATTGCGAGAGCTCAGCATGGCAGTCGAATCAAAATGGAACTACGCCCCCGAGGAATTCATAATCATCCGAATAGCGTTGCCCAATCTAGACTTAACTACTTGGTGGTAGCTCGTTTGTGTACGGAAAACCAATATCTACCTGCCTAACAGTTTCATCTACATTTGCAGTTGTGTTGCACTGATGCATTCCGGTTCAAGAAGGACTTCGTGTCATATCAGTAACGCGGCGGTAGTGGACGATAGCCTAGCTGGGAATGAAACGGTCTGCCGAAACCATGTCCGGAGGTTAAGAACCCAAGGCACACACCTCTGACGTTTCGAAGTTACGTGTGTATTGTTTATCAATGATCGCTCGCTTTAACAGTGAAGGAAAATATCGTGAGGAACTCTACATACCTGAGAGTTCATAAGACTTTCGAGGGTATGTGAAGTCTGCCGACCCGCACTAGACTAGCGTGGTGGACTAAGGCTCAGGCCTTAGAGAGGTTAGCCTCTCTCAGTGTAGTAAAGGAGACCCGTGCCCAGCAGTAGGCAATATACAATGCAGGGCTGATTGCGTTGCACTGCAATAATGCGGCACCGCGAGATTGAACACTTAATGTCTGTATATATCGCTACAGTAAAAGGTTTGCGCTAGGAATCAGATGAACGACACTCGCCTCGATTCATTGCATAAAGCTGTCGAAATTACATTTTAGATCAAAAGAATTTTAGGTCCCAAAAATAGTATATATTTTTTGACCGAACGCATCTCAGAAGAAAATATTGTTTAATTACTTACCCTATAAACCAATTCTATTAATTTTCCTTGTAAAAAGATTAGCTATGAGCTGTCTAAAATGCTATTTAATCATCTGTATTCCAATTTAAAACACAAGGAACCACGCCAAAGGCAAATTAAATTTCAGTATCCGTGTCTTATACGGATGGTTAAGTGAGAAAACGTCAATTTTGATATTCGATATTTAACAAATTAATATTTACTCGATGAGAGTACGCAGAGAGCACGCTGTAGATGATAATTATCGTCTTCAGTGCGAATGAATCGACTTGGCTATTCATGGTTCTCAGAAGACTTACATAAAGCGGGACCATTTCTGATATGTCCTTGATATGTCTCACCCAGTCATTAAATTACCTTGTAGCAAAAAGGATTACATGCATACATTAATATGGAACAAGTGATTTTTAGGCCTCTTACTGCACTATACTTATTCAACAATGTGAAAACAATGCTCCGACATAAAAACAATTATAAAAATCCGTTGATGAAATGCAATCAGTGTACGAGTATTTTTCAACGGAATTTCACGATCAAAGTACATCGACAATGGTTTTCATTCATGCGTATTTAAATTGCTTTTATCCCGAATGGCAGGATTACTACAAACGTGTATAAATTATTCTGCTCACCGACAAGTTTGAAGACAAGCGACCAAGAGGGCGTAGACCAAAGCGCTGGTCAGACCAGGTCGCCAACTCCCTAAATATGTCAATGAGCGTAGCAGTGCATCAAGCCGAAGATCCTGCCTAGTAGAAAATACTGGTGAATGACTTTGGGCGGGATCACGATCCTCAGTAATGAGGGGCCGACTGAAGAGAGAGAGAGATTTAAATTCTTTAAAATCGCAGGTCAATCTTAAATATTATTTTCAAATGAAGTCATTTTACACCTATGGGCTTAAGTTCAGTGCCATGCATAACTGAGTTCTGTGTGGTATATTTACTGTTTATTGCCTATCGCGATGCTTACCTGCAAGTGATTGACTTGCTCACGTAGTCCAATGTTACGAAATTAATATTGATTAGAATATTACTGTACATAGGTAAGTTAATGGATCTAATATAGAATTATCAATAAATAATCGTCCATTCAGCGGTCGTCAAAAACTTTGCTTAACTTTGCCTGTTATAGATTTTTGATCATGAATAAATTACTTATTTTTTACGTCTCAAATTGAATTGCCATACGCTGAAATACACATAAAGGAATCGAAATTGGTTAGAGTTTTATTCAGAGGAAACCCATTCAATTGACCTAATTATCGCTACCTTTGTGACTACGAGTTCCTCAGTGAACGAAAACGTTTACCAATGCAGTGCCCGTCAAAAACCGTCCAAGTAAATCTATGCCAATTGCCAGAAGCATTTCAAAGTAACCTGGTTTCGAATCAAAATACTCCACGTGACCTGATATCGATTGCAGTTCGAAATGCTGAAGGAGTTCTCTTGGTGCATCGCAATTTAATCAATGGCGAGGCTTATACAATTTTTTTAAACATGAGAATAATACGTGTTATCAATGCATTCAAATAAAACTATACTTTAGGCAGTAAATAATCTGAAATAATGGAAATATTTAGGACAAATAACATACTTGTGAACAAAATCAATGGCTCTCATCACTGACATACATTTTTAACAAAATAAATCAACAACAATCAACTTAAAAATAACCCAGCGAATTAATTACTGATTTTATTACACATATTGTTATTGCATTTGAGTTTATTTTTTAATCAATGGCACTTAATGCAAGAGCTAGTAGCGTTTATATAAGAACACGCAATAAGTTAGCTTTACAATGCAACTCAACTTCGTTGATATAAAGATTAGATTGGCGCAAACCTTTTACATTACGACCCGTCAAAGCAAAAGTGACCTAATTGCTCCGTAAAAAAAGTTTAATATGCAATCCAGGGTGATAGTTTCAGCATTAGTTAACGATCGCAGTCTTACCGATACATTTAACTTTCAAGTCGATCGTAATTTCGGCGAAATCACACAGTTAACGATCGTTAAACTACGTCGAGCCTTTAGCCTCAGTCAAAACTCTAAACAGGTCTATGAGAAATAGGTTTCTGTGGCGCGTATAAATTGTGACTCTTAGGAAGTGCTAACTCGAGCCAGTGGCTGACAAGTACAATTGCGAACACGAGATACGAGATAGCTCAGGCACGCCCTGCTGTTAACACTTTCTAGGCACGCCACGGAGCACTGACCCTTATGTACTAGATAATCGGAGAGTGCAATTTTTAGGTGTTAATTTATGTGCAAAGGAATGTAGTGGGCGGCTATTAACCTCTTGCGTACATAGCGCTGGCCACACTGGCGCAAGCGCAATTTTTCGCGTGTCTGTCAACACGCGAAAATCGACCTACACGCACACACATAAGGCGCGTCAACACGCACACATATCGAGTTTGACAAGCTGTCAGACCGGCCCGATTGGGCCGGTCGGGGCTCGAGAGGTGTATATCACTGAAGGAAGCGTAAAATTAAACAGCACGGTTAGAACACAATGTTAAATGTAAAATGGAATTCAGTTTAATTTCTTCGTCATACATACTTTGAATTTTGAACGGCAAGGTACTAGACAGTACTTTCGTACGTTAGTGTCAACAGTTATATACAAAATCCCCCACGACGTGATAATGTGCTCAAGATGTTTGCCGGCTAATCCTACTAATATTATAAAGGCGAAAGTTTGTAAGAATGTATGGATGTTTGGATGTTTGTTCCTCTTTCACACAAAAACTACTGAACGGATTTCGATGAAATTTGGCACACGGGTACATCATGTCCTGGATTAACACATAGGCTACTTTTTATCCCCGGAAAACATAAAGCGGGACTTTTATCCCGGGAAAACTTTTTAACGCGGGCGGAGCCGCGGGCAAAAACTAGTATAATATATTATGCACTAGTCATGAGAATGTTTTATATTTTTATGGAAACATTGAAAAAGAAACAGTCGAAAGCAGGATTTGAACCCGCGTCCTCCAGCGTACCGTGCCGGTGCTCTGTCAACTGAGCTATTTCGAAGCTACCTTCGCCTGCCCAATTGCATAGTCATGAGAAAACAGATGTTAAGCAAATACAGTTCTCAAGGTGTTCCATCATAGTGATCCTCGTAATTATGCCGCGTTCCTAGATCAGCCTATGTACATCCAGTTTTAAACAGGCCGGCATAATTTTATCAACTGGCGAGGGATAATAATCTCTCGTTAGTCGACAAACCTTGGACTCCACTTTGCTTACTGTCTGATGCAGTGGGGGACACTTTGCCGTGCACATACATACTCACGCCTTTTATCTTCACCTACCTATCACCACCACCACCTTCATCTATTCACCTACTTTTCGCCGTGCGTATTCCGTCCCATGATGTGATAGGGGGCGAACCTATCGCCGTATCGGGGACAGATTCCAAACTCTGCTGATACTGATAAGAATAAGCCAATATCACTTTCCCCGATCCGAGGATCAAATCCAAGACCTTAGCATTGCAGTCGTACCGTAATACAACTACGTAACCGAGGCAGTCATATATAAATAAATAGGTAATGATGCTACCTTCAATATCCTCAAGACTTCCGCCCTGTGGTATGGGGGCATTTAAGAATTCCGCCATGGTACTCCCTGCCTGTCGTAAGGGGCAACTAAAAGGGGGAAACTATTGGGAATTGCGGCTGCGCAGCGGCGAATACGCAGTCTTAAGTCCACGGCACCATGGAATCATCGTGCTTTTTTCTTTTTTTTTAAATGGCCATCTTCGGCGCATTAGGGACGGCTGCGGGCTTCCTCCGACTCACGTCTAAGTTGTCGTCCGCAACCGCCCCTGCACGTACCGCTATTGCGGTCCTTTTCCGGAAACACCGTACCGTGTCCACCTTTTGGTGTCCGAGGCAGCGTGAGACACGCTGCCTCGAACATGTCCATCACGGGGGTCAGAGCAGTTGGCTAGACTAATGGGTGGGCGGCACGTCCCGCCCATCCGTGACCCCCGGAGGCCCCTATTAGTCGCCTTTTACGACAGGCAGGGGATACCGTGGTGGAATTCTCCAAACGCCCCCAATCCACAGGGCGGGAGACGTCGGTCAGTCGTCCACACCACCTGAGACACCACTCCTCCACGGCGGCTCGCCGTAAGGCGGCCCTCTTGGTCTCCACTCCTTCAGGGCCGGACGCTCCCCACGACTGAACGCCTCCTCCCGCCAATGGAATACATCGGCAAGGGATTTGGCGTCCAGGTCCCAGGGCAGAAATCCGGCCAATAGGCAAGCCGCCTCGAAAGAGACCGTGCGGTACGCTCTGACCGCCCGCTGCGCTAAAGCTCTCTGCGGGGCGGCCCAGAGAGTCAGCCCAAACGGGGCTGCCGTAAAGGGCTATGGACCGCACGACTCCGTGACACAGCCTCCGGCAAGGGAAGCCAGGACCTTCCAGGTTGGGCAGCAGGCGGGAAAGAGCGCCCGCTGCCCGGGACAATTTCGTCCTCAACTCCTTAAAGTGGGTGCGGAATCGCCATCGGCTATCTAGGACTAAACCTAGATACTTCATGCTAGAGCCGATGGGGATCCGCACCCCCCCCAACCACGATGCCGGCACCGGCCGGTGGCCCTCTCCGAGGTCCGTGAAAACACACGGCCTCGGTTTTCTCGAGGGCCACCTTCAACCCTAAACGTTGTATTCTACCAACTACTTGGCCGGTGCCCGCCGCCGCCAGAGTTGCGGCGTCCCGGAAGGGAATCATCGTGCTGCCATTACAGAAGGGGACCTCTGAGCCCAAAGAGATGAACCGCGAAGCGGTATTGCGCGGAGACGGGGCCGGGGAATTCGGATGTATTCACGACGCCCCGGAACCGTCTCACATGCGCAGAAGCAGGCTACCGCGGGTTTTAGTCGGTATGCCGGCATGATTTGAGGGACCCGTTCCAGAGGTCACTTAGGTGGCATCTGGTTTGGAAGGCCGGTGAGTCCGACATAACTATTCTTCCCATCCCCAGTCTTAGAATAAGTATCCATAAGAAGGATTTTTCCTGCGGGATAAAAAAAAAATATCCTCAAGACTGGAACACAACTGTGCAAGCATTATTAATCTTACTTATAAACTAGTTTTAGCGTTAAGAGTTGGTAAAGCATTGATTAAATAACTGTCCAAAATAAACATTGCCGTGGCAGTTTAAACCTACTTAACGGTTAAAAGGCAAGATGGCGGGTTTTGAGTTATAGCTGATCATGTGTGTCAAAAGTTAAGCATTGCTTAAGAGTAGACGAACATTTTATAAGTAAGACGTGTTAGTTATTTTCCTCCCGGGTTAACGCTACTGATGATTTTAATATTATACATAAAACCCAACATATTTTTAAACAGTATCGTCTGTGTGAAAAGCCTTATAATTTAATAAATTTTTATTAAAAATAGACATCATATTTCATGCTGAGGTAAGTTAATTAAACTATTAAAATTAATCGTATAATCGTGCCTCGGTTTATCAATTTCTTAAAAAGCAATAATGTCTTGATTCGTAGCATATTTTTCAGACATCCTGCGCGATATTGATTTTATGAAACAATTTTAAATCACAAATATAATATTATAAAGAAGAAAAGTTTGTGAGTTTGTTTGTGGGGACTAATTTCTGGCTCTACTGAACTGATTTTGAAAATTTCTTCACTACGAAAATACGAAAATCGAAAATTTCTACACTACTGCATTACTTCTTAGTGATATAGGCATTTTATCTAGGGAAAATATAAAGCCGGACTTTCATACCGGGAAACCTTCATGGGGCGGAGCCTTAGGCAAAAGCTAGTCATAAATAAAATTTAGACAGATTTTTTTATTGATGTGCAGTTTATTTGCTGTAGAATATATAATTTAAATTTTACCCCGATAAGCTTGGGGTGCGAAGTCAGGAAACCTCCACGTGGTGCACCCTGGGCAACGGAGCGTCGGTCGAGTTGATCGGCGCAACGGCCAATATCCTGACGAACAGTGGTCTTGGCGGTAGTCGCCGCTTTTTGCGGTGGCTGCCGCATCTTTAGATGGTGGGCCCGTTTATTCGGGCGGCTCCTGGTTCATCCGGGGGTGTCGACGGGCTCGGTGTGCGCTAACACCGCCCCGAGCAGGCAGTGGGGGGGAACCTTCCCCTCCGCTGTCACCGTTGCAGATCGTAATCTAGTATGGAGGTCCGTGGACATGTCTCGCGCTCCTGCTGGACCGAGGGTCTTGGCTTAATCGCCCGGACCACGAGGGAGAATACCTCTATAAAAAGTTACCCCGAATCCCAAGCGGCGGCGCACCGCGAGGGGATGCATGGCCGATGGGTAGTTCGGTCACTAGTGCGACCCCCGCCAGAGTTTTTTTTTTTTTTTTTTAATGGCCATCTTCGGCTCATTAGGGACGGCTGCGGGCTTCCTCTGACTCACGTCTAAGTTGTCGTCCGCAACCGCCCCTGCGCGTACCGCTGTTGCGGTCCTTTTCCCTGTTGCGGGGGCTCAGAAGCCCCCGAAACACCGTACCGTGTCCACCTTTTGGTGTCCGAGGCAGCGTGAGACACGCTGCCTCGGGCATGTCCATCACGGGGGTCACAGAAGTTGGCTAGACTAATGGGTGGGCGGCACGTCCCGCCCACCCGTGACCCCCGGAGGCCCCTATTAGTCGCCTTTTACGACAGGCAGGGGATACCGTGGTGGAATTCTCCAAACGCCCCCAATCCACAGGGCGGGAGACGTCGGTCAGTCGTCCACCCGACGCCTCCTACGTCTCGTCTGGCGGCGGGAGGGATCACCACTGCGCTGGCGATCCCTCTCGGCACTCTCCTTCCGCGAGAGGACCGCCTCGCAGAAGTGGGCCACCGCCTGCCAGGCCTCCCGACCGCCGACCATGGAAGCTACCACGGCCGGCAGCGAGAGGTCTTCTCCGACGACTGTTCTGAGAGCGCTGCGCTCCTCATCCCAGGCTGGACAACACTCCAACGTATGTTGGGCCGTGTCCATTGGGCAGTTGTCACAATAGTGACACACGGCCGACTCCTCTACACCTACCACCCGAAACAGGAACTCACCGAAGCAGCCATGCCCGGTGAGCACCTGCGTCAGGCGGTATGTTGCCGCTCCGTGGCGCCTGTCCAGCCATTCGGCAAAGACAGGACGCACTGCCTCTACGACCCGGTGCCCCCACGACGGGGCCTCCAGCCTGAGACGCCAGACCCCCGCCAGAGTACCGGCCGACCCTCTTGGCGGGTTACGCTAGGCTTACCCAGGTACAGGGGGCACTGCCTGGGTGGACTCCTATTTCCCCCATACTCGTGGGATTAATTATGAGCAAAATTGAACCAAAAATAACATTGACGAGGTTGCCTACTCCAGTTCCGGCTGGAGGGGCGGGGATTGGTGGGCGAAAGCCCGTTGATGGCGGACGAAGAGTCGGCGCGGACAAGATGTCCACAGGCGTCGACTCTGAGTCGAGTGGGAGCGTTTCCTCCGTTCGGAGCCGTAGGCTCTGGAGGAAACGCTCAGAGATGAGTAGCAGGTCGTCCCTCGGGAGCGACACTGAGGAGCCGGTCCCGAAGTCGCAAGCGACAACCGGACGCGGCAGGGGAGGACCATCCGGTGCTCCTAGGGCCGGCCCAGAGGCCTCCGCTGGCCCACGAGAGACGGTCCACCCCCGGGGACATACCACTCCCCGTCCAGGGTGGTTTCGTTGGAGGAGCTCCCCAGCCTTCCTCTAAGGGGAAGGGGAGGGGGAAGGGGAAAGGAGCAGTACAGCCTGCTCCTCTCAAGGCTCCTGCCATCGTGGCCGGGCCCTCCACCTCTGCTGCCGTGGCGGTCGCTGGGCCGTCTGGGGTGCCCAAGAAGGGGAGGGGGAAAGGTGGTCCTCCTGCTCCCCCCGTCGCGAAGTCCGCTCCGAGGGAGCCCCGCCCACTGCCACCGGCCCCAGCGTCCATGGACGCTGAATGGACCGTGGTGGTGGGTAAGAAGAAGCGGGGGAAGCACACCCCCGCCGCGGCGCCTGCAGGGAACCCCCAGCAGAGGAGGCAGAGGCGTAAGGAGCCCAAGCTGCGTCAGCCACGCTCGGCAGCCATAGTGCTGTCGCTGACGCCAGCGGCGGTGGCCAAAGGGCTCACTTACGCCAAAGTGCTGACGGATGCCCAGCACCGAGTAGACCTCGCCGGCCTCGACATAGACAGGTTGAGGCCCAAGGTGGCAGCCACGGGTGCCATGTTGTACGAGGTGCCCGGGGCTGAGTCGGAGCGAAAGGCGGACTCCCTCGCCGCAAGGCTGAGGGAATGCTTTGGCGGGTCGGACGATGTTCAAATCTCCCGGCCCACCAAATGCACGGAGCTGCGGCTGTCGGAGCTAGATCCCGCAGCCACGTCCGAGACGGTCGCGGCGGCCCTTTGCCTTGCTGGCGAGTGTGCTGCGGACGCCGTAAAGGTGGGCCAAATCCGGCCCGATCGCTCCGGCCTGGGCTCCGTCTGGGCCAAGGTGCCGACCAGGGCGGCACAAAAAATAAAGGCGGGCCGCCTGAAGGTGGGGTGGACTGTGGCCCGGGTGACCGTGCTCGGGGCGCGCCCGATGCGCTGTTACCGTTGTTTGGAGCACGGTCACACGCAGAGTACCTGCGTCGGAGGACCGGACCGCAGCGATTTGTGCTATCGCTGCGGTAAACCGGGCCACAAAGCCCGTGAATGCGAGGCCGCGCCGAACTGCGCTGTCTGCGCGGCCGCAGGGAGGCCCGCCAAACATCCGGTGGGCGGGAAGGCGTGTCCCGCCCCCTCCCGTCGCGATAGGCGTCGCGACGGAAGACGAAGTGTTGCTGCCGCTGGGGCTTTGACCCAGCCGCAGGCAGCGAGCCCACCGCAAGGGGCCGCGATGGACGTGGTAGAGATCGCCCAATAATGGATTTAAATTTCCTCCAGGCGAACATCAACCACTGTGCCAGTGCCCAGGACCTGTTGTCCCAAAGCCTGGCGCAGTGGTCGGTGCAAGTGGCCGTGGTCGCTGAGCCGTACTTTGTCCCCCCCCGGGATAACTGGGCTGGGGACCTTGACGGCTTGGTGGCCATCATCAGCCGGGGCGCCGCTGGCTCCCCACCCTTCGAAAAAGTAGCGAAGGACAGGGGATGCGTGGCGGTTCTGTTGGGAGACATTTGGATAGTAGGAGTGTACTTTTCTCCCAACAGACCCCTCGCCGAATTCGAGTCTTTCCTCGTTCGGCTGGGGGCCTTGGTGGAACAAGGCCAACCTCACCCGGCGGTCGTCGCCGGCGACTTCAACGCCAAGTCCGTGGCTTGGGGTTCGCCGGCGACGAACGGTCGTGGTCGGGTCCTGGAGGAATGGGCGATCTCTGTCGGCCTGGTCGTCCTGAACAGGGGGTCGGTGGACACGTGCGTGCGGCACAACGGCGGGTCTATTATAGACCTGTCGTTGGCGAGTGCCGCCGTCGCACGCCGTGTCCGGGACTGGAGAGTCCTCGTGGGCGTGGAGACGTTGTCGGACCATCGTTACATCAGGTTCGGCGTCTCCGCGTCCCCGAGTGTCCAGTCCGGTGGTGTACCGAGTACCCCAAATCAGGACGGCCCGCGGTGGGCGCTTCGTCGCCTCGATGGGGAGGCCCTAGTGCTGGCCGCTCTGGTCATGTCGTGGCTCCCCGTGCCGGACGGGCCGGTACGGGTTGAGCAGGAGGCGGAGTGGTTCGGGGTGGCAATGTCGGATGTCTGCGACGCCGGCATGCCCCGAGCTCTCCGCCGTTCGCCGGTGCGACAGGTGTACTGGTGGTCGGCGGAGCTAGCGCAGTTGCGCGCGTCGTGCGTGGCTGCGCGCCGCCGATACGCCAGGCATCGTCGTCGCCGGCTAAGAGACGAGAATCACGCAGACCAGGAGCGGCGGCTCTATGGCCTCTACAAAGAGGCAAAGAGAGCGCTGCGGGTGGCCATTCATGGGGCCAAGGTCGCGGCACGTAAGGCGTTCGTGGGGACTCTCGACAGGGACCCGTGGGGGCGCCCTTACCGGATGGTGATGAAGAAGCTTCGCCCAGCGGCGCCCCCGCTGTCGCAGAGTCTCCGGCCAGAATTACTGGCCAACGTCGTCGCGGCCTTGTTCCCGGCCACCGTGGAGTTCACTCCTCCACCGATGGCGCCACCGGATGTGGCGTCATCGTCGAATGAGAATCCGGCAAGGGATATCCCGGAGGTTTCGCCCGCTGAAATGCGGGCGGCAGTGCTTCGGCTGCGGAGCAAAAACACGGCCCCAGGGCTCGATGGCATCCCCGGGAAAGCCTGGGTGCTAGCCCTCGAGTACCTGGGCCCGAGGCTCCGCAGCTTATTCACCGCCTGCCTGGAGCAGGGCGTCTTCCCGGTGCGTTGGAAAACCGGGAAGCTCGTCCTGCTGAAGAAGGGGGGACGACCCGCAGAGTCGCCGTCGGCCTACCGGCCCATCGTGTTGCTCGACGAGGTGGCAAAGCTCTTCGAGCGCATCATCCATACCCGCCTCGTCGAGCACCTCGATAGGGTCGGTCCGAATTTGGCCGACGAACAGTATGGATTTAGGAGGGGACGTTCCACTGTCCACGCGATTCTGCGGGTGAAGGCACAGGCGGAGGATGCAGTGGCCAGAGGCAGTGTAGTGATAGCGGTGTCGTTGGACATATCCAACGCATTCAACTCGCTGCCCTGGCCCTGCATCCACGAGGCACTGCGGTACCACGTGGTGCCGCCCTATCTCCGGCGTCTGGTGCACGCGTACCTGTCTGACAGGCACGTGGTGTATCCGGGCGCCGATGGGTGGCACCGAAGAGCGATGTCGTGCGGTGTTCCACAGGGCTCGGTTTTGGGCCCTCTCCTGTGGAACATCGGGTACGACTGGGTGCTCCGTGGTTCCAATCTCCGGGGCGTCGGCGTGACTTGTTACGCCGACGATACGTTAGTCACAGCGACTGCTGGGACCTTCCGGGACGCCGCAACTCTGGCGGCGGCGGGCACCGGCCAAGTAGTTGGGAGAATCCAACGTTTAGGGTTGAAGGTGGCCCTCGAGAAAACCGAGGTCGTGTGTTTTCACGGACCTCGGAGAGGGCCACCGGCCGGTGCCGGCATCGTCGTTGGGGGGGTGCGGATCCCCATCGGCTCTAGCATGAGGTATCTAGGTTTAGTCCTAGATAGCCGATGGCGATTCCGCACCCACTTTAAGGAGTTGAGGACGAAATTGTCCCGGGCAGCGGGCGCTCTTTCCCGCCTGCTGCCCAACCTGGAAGGTCCTGGCTTCCCTTGCCGGAGGCTGTATCACGGAGTCGTGCGGTCCATAGCCCTTTACGGCAGCCCCGTTTGGGCTGACTCCCTGGGCCGCCCCTGCGTCGCCCTTCTGCGCGCCCCGCAGAGAGCTTTAGCGCAGCGGGCGGTCAGGGCGTACCGCACGGTCTCTTTCGAGGCGGCTTGCCTATTGGCCGGATTTCTGCCCTGGGACCTGGACGCCAAATCCCTTTCCGATGTATTCCATTGGCGGGAGGAGGCGTTCAGTCGCGGGGAGCGTCCGGCCCTGAAGGAGGTGGAGGCCAAGAGGGCCGCCTTACGGCGAGCCGCCGTGGAGGAGTGGCGTCTCAGGCTGGAGGCCCCGTCGTGGGGGCACCGGGTCGTAGAGGCAGTGCGTCCTGTCTTTGCCGAATGGCTGGACAGGCGCCACGGAGCGGCAACATACCGCCTGACGCAGGTGCTCACCGGGCATGGCTGCTTCGGTGAGTTCCTGTTTCGGGTGGTAGGTGTAGAGGAGTCGGCCGTGTGTCACTATTGTGACAACTGCCCAATGGACACGGCCCAACATACGTTGGAGTGTTGTCCAGCCTGGGATGAGGAGCGCAGCGCTCTCAAAACAGTCGTAGGAGAAGACCTCTCGCTGCCGGCCGTGGTCGCTTCCATGGTCGGCGGCCGGGAGGCCTGGCAGGCGGTGGCCCACTTCTGCGAGGCGGTCCTCTCGCGGAAGGAGAGTGCCGAGAGGGATCGCCAGCGCAGTGGTGATCCCTCCCGCCGCCAGACGAGACGTAGGAGGCGTCGGGTGGACGACTGACCGACGTCTCCCGCCCTGTGGATTGGGGGCGTTTGGAGAATTCCACCACGGTATCCCCTGCCTGTCGTAAAAGGCGACTAATAGGGGCCTCCGGGGGTCACGTTAGTCTAGCCAACTTTTGTGACCCCCGTGATGGACATGTCCGAGGCAGCGTGTCTCACGCTGCCTCGTACACCAAAAGGAGGTGTTTCGGGGGCTTCTGAGCCCCCGCAACAGGAAAAGGACCGCAACAGCGGTACGTGCAGGGGCGGTTGCGGACGACAACTTAGACGTGAGTCGGAGGAAGCCCGCAGCCGTCCCTATTGCGCCGAAGATGGCCTTTTTAAAAAAAAAAAAAAAAAAAAACCCCGATAAGCTTGCAATTTCAACTGGTAACATTTAGACTCCAAACGCTAGTCCGGAGAGTTTTGGCGGGTGCTCGGAAGTGTCATGAGGTGGTCTTGTTTTAATTCCTTATTTTAGTGATACTTAGTGTTACTTTGCATAACTGTGCTAATCAAGCGTTTTTTTGTTGCCGCTACAACTTCTCGATAAAGTCTTGGTAAGGTAGCCACTGCTTTACTTCGACATATTAGTTAGGATAAAAAAGAAAGAAGTATCCGTCTGAAGGACTTGCACCTATGGACAAGAACAAATTATAAGAAAAAAACTAGTCCGTCAAAAACAATATCTTATTAAAAAATAAATACAAGTCACGTTATGAGCCATTTTATGTGAGTACCTATTTATGAGCGAAAGTAATCACTTATCTCCTATTATAATAGCAATTTAAGCTCAAATAGAAACTCGCAATTTGTTTGTCCATATACATTTCGTCATTGCGTTAATAAATGAAACCACATACCTATCTTGTTGAAAATAACACTTTACATTAAGTTATTTTAACCATAGATGAAAAATAAAAAGGGTAAGTTTCGAACAAAATAAATATTAATAAAATTTAACTTTAAGTTTACACGCCCTAATGCCACTATGACTGTTGTAGGACAACACGTCGCAGCAGCAACATTACACTTTCAGTCAGAAATAAACTTACGCACACACCATATTCGCACTAAACTAGAAAATGAAAAAAAAAATTGAAATACTACAACCGGGATTTTTGGCGAAAGTATTCGTTATTCATCGATAATTTTTAGCACGATGTTAGCAGAGGTATAGACGAATATGTGGTTTCATTTAGTAACGCAATGTAAAAATTACCCTGTATACTGACCAAAGAATAATATGACAAGCTCTTAGCCTGTTTGATGACAGTCGTGGGCAATCATCCAATATTCCCGAAAGAACTCTCTTCTGACAAATACGTAGCATGCAGTGACAATGTAGCATACCTCAGATTCTTTTCCGTCTGAAATAAGAAATAAGTCTTGTGCTCACTAAGTATGTCAACAGTGCTTCTGTATTCAAGATCTTAAATGGAAAGGCTAAAGCTCTTGAAACTACCTGAATTAAGTCTGTAACTTAACATTTTTAAGATACGAATCACGCAAAGTTCATATTTATTTAATGGCATGGTCAAGTTATAGAAAAGTCACTATTCTCTGAGACATTCTATTTGTTTAATCACTCTTTGTTATACACAATTATAATAATAAAAATAACACATACACAATTATAAATTTGACTGCCTCGGTGGCGTAGTGGTATTGCGTACGCATTACGAGTACGATTTGCGCGCTGAGGTCCTGGGTTCGAATCCCGGGTCGAGCCAAAAAAATTGTGAATGGGTTTTTCCATCTTAAAATTTACTCAGTCGCAGCTCGGAGTCAGGAAGTTGGCGGTGTGATACCCCCGTGCCTCGGAAAGCACGTAAAGCCGTTGGTCCTGCGCCTGATCTCTCTCCGTCATGTCGGATTGCCGTCTCATCGGACTATGAGAGTGAAGGAATAGCGAGTGCACCTATGTATTGCGCACACACTTGTGCACTATAATATCTCCTGCGTACCTGGCTGTTCTCCGTTGAGATTGGCCGCCGTGGCCGAAACTGGCTAGGAGGATTTCAATAATAAAAATGATGAAAATAAGGTCAAATGGCGCTCGTATCGCTCTAGGCAATATCTACCAGACAACCCTGGGATGAATATTAGGTAAGAATATAACGAGGGCCATCTAGTGAATATGATCGCTAATATTTCTAAAAACGATAATAAATTAAATTATTTCAATTCTAACACCAAAAATGGATTAAAATCTAGTCTTATTAGTCATCTAGACGAGTACTTTTTAAAGTATTTGTACTATTCAGTCGAAGAAAAATTATAACAGCTTAAAACAATTACACCACAATACAATGTATGATGGGAGCCTTATTTAAGAAAAAAACGTGGTACCCAAAAAATATATACTGTTAAATGAAAGTTAAACAAAATATTCTACACTAACATGCTACAATTATAATGTAAGTAGACGGGAACTAGATGTTTTAATAAGGCTTTAAGACACTTAAAAAAGTATGCAAAATCAATGTCTTTTATTAAAAGTACTTGCTGAGAAAACACACTTCAGCACGTAACACGACTCAACTAACAAGCCTCTACAAAACTGATAAGTCCAGATATTTCTGCGCGTAATCTTAAACATGGCTTTTACATTGCGAGGACATCTAAATTTAATAGTAGACATTTCAATTTATCTAAACTTGTGTAATTAGAATTTTAACTAAAATCTAATTTGAATATGGCGATAGGCTCGCCCCCTATCACATCATGGGACGGAATAATGGCGAAAAGTGGGTGCACTAGTTGCGCCCTGCCTACCCTTTCGGGGATAACAGGCGTGAGTGTATATATATGTATGTATCTAAATTGAATAGGTATTGTTAATATCCACAAAAAAACATTGTTTCATTATTTACATTGAACATTTCATTCCCAAGCCCCTTGTTTCATGAAAACGATACAACATACAAACATCGAAACAGGTTCAACTTCCTTTGTATTTTTAAAATACCTACGTAAAACAACATTTTTCACGATCAAAACCTCAAAAAGCGAGGTTTAAATTTTGCGGTCTCTATTTTTAATTTGGATTCAATCAGCTAGCTTTTTAAGCTTGAAAACGGACTACATAGTACATACCATTAGTCGCCTGTGGTGGCATGTGGCGCGGAACAGATTAAATTAGCGATGCCGCACTGCAAATGGCTCAGTGAATGGATGCAACGCTCTTGTCAAAATGCGAATGTGGAACTGTAATACGTTATCTACGTTGGGGCGCTTTTTCTGTTTGAAAAAATATTTTATTTCGACCCCTAATGACGAAACATAATAATGAATGTAAATGATCGCATAATGATAGCTGATTTATTTTATGAAGTTACAATTTTTAGAAATTACTGTGTCTTTGTAACAGTTTTAAATATTTCTCTGATTGTATTTAACTGAAATATAGCTAAAATTAGGTGACTTGTAGGTAACACTATATTGATCATTTCTAATATTTTCCGCAATCACTGCAAAAATCATCTGCTAAGATGGTCTGACTAATGTAGCTACATACCTATATAGACTATTTAACCAATTGACACGATATGGCAATAATGCGCAAACAATTTTTCTGCCAATCCTGATGGCGGCGAGGTAGACACGGTTAGCACACATTTAACAAAAAAAAATCCTCACATGCAGGGCTGAATATATGGTCGCTTTTTACACAATAACACAACAAAAATCACAAACATCTGAGGAGCACCGCTTAATGTCATTATCGTAGAACGTAATGACAGCGATCGCAAGTCACATAGGTTTTAATAAAACTTTATGACCAGCTGCGCATGTATGACCAACGAAGGGTTTGCCTGGTCATCCCATATCTTTTGCATTGCTAGATACTTAAAGGTACATGCAGAAACACAGCACTTACTGCAGACTGGGCGGTTATTATAATTGTACATTCCCTTCAAAAACAAACGTTAGCAATGCCCAGAGTATGTATAATAATTCCATTTACAGAAATACTAAATATATTAGGGATACATCTAAGTATTAGGGATATATATTAAACTTAGATTAATAACGACATCTTGAAGAATTTCAGACCAAATTATTACATGATTCCTGAGAGGGTTATGCACTCATATAGGATTTTAAAATTTATTACCTTTTTGCGAGTATATAAATGAACTGCTCTAAACAAAAATAACAAATATATTTATATCATATTATTTTTTTTATTATTAATTGTATTTTTTACCTTGAACTGATTTTGAAAAGAGCAACACTAGAGTTTCTTGCCCGTTCTTCTCTAGTGAGAACTGCTTTCCGAACTGGTGGTAGAGTTAATATTGACTGAATCTAAATAATGTATAACATTTTATGGGTTCGAATAAATTTATTTCATTTCATTTCATTTCATTTCATTTCATTTCATTTCATTTCATTTCATTTCATTTCATTTCATTTCATTTCATTTCATTTCATTTCATTTCATTTCATTTCATTTCATTTCATTTCATTTCATTTCATTTCATTTCATTTCATTTCATTTCATTTCATTTCATTTCATTTCATTTCATTTCATTTCATTTCATTTCATTTCATTTCATTTCATATTTCATTTCATTTCACTAATGTATGGTACAGGCCAGTCTGTGTCCCGGCTCTGCAAATCATAATGTTATGTTACCAATCTGCTCTTACCTGCTCCTTGCTGTACTGCGTCATCACATACTTACGTTTGTGGTTCTTGTTCACCGTATAGCCTTCTATTACTTCATGGTCTTGTACTACTTTCCTGCCCCATATATCTCGACGGTCCCATAGAATAAAGTCGTATATGCAAAATGAAGCTTTTTCAGTAGAGCGCTTTGAAAGTCTAAGTTAATTGTGAAAATCACAAGTTATACATGAACGAAACATTATATTCTATAGGGTTAAGTAACAACTTTGAACCTACTGTAAATGAAAATACCACTAATTCTCACATGAATACAAATTAACGACTTTCAAAGAGCTCGACTGAAAAACTAACATTTTGCATATACGACTTTGTTCTATGGGACCGTCGATCTGTTGCTTATGAGTCATCTAACCATTATTTCATCTTTCATCATTTATTAAAAAAAATTGATAAAAGACCTACGCTGAGTTTCTTGGTGCTTCTTCTCAGGTCAGTGGGCTTTTCCGAAGCACTGGTAGAAGTACAACAACATTGTTAAAAATGACGTGTAAAAGTGCCCTAAGGGGCCTAATTACTGAATGAATGATTTGATTGATTTGATTTGACATTTTTTCCATGCCAATATGCGAAATTCTTCTTCCAATGGGTAAAACAAATGATTATAACCGGCTTAGTACATACTGTATTTTATTTATAAAAGCTTGATGTAGAAAAAATAAAAAGACACAAATAAGGTACATTTAAAAAAAATGTCCTAAACTCTCGCAGCAATAAGGTAGGTGATTTGGTTCCATATTAGTCATTATGCACACACACACGCTTGTTGTCCCCGATGGGGTAGGCAGAAGTGCAATTAATGCACCTACTTTTTGTCATGCGTATTCCGTCCCATATTGTGATAGGGGGCGAGCCTATCGCCATATCGGGCACAAATTCCAAACTCCGGGCTGATACTAAGTAGAAAAATCCAATATCACTATGTCCGATCCTGGGATCGAACCCGAGACCTCAACATTGCAGTCGCACCGTAATACAACTACGCCACCGAGGCAGTCATTAGTCTTATATTATTACATAAATCATTAGATAACAGTATGGAAACGATAAATCGCCGTCAAGGCTGCCGTAGTTACTAAATATAATCGTCTATAATATCTAATAAAAGATAAGCGAAATTTAGTGCCTTACTGAGATTTTTTTATTAAAGTGGGCGGCATTGTTTATCTTAACTTAATTATGCTGCGAATACGGCTCATCATTCAGTCATATTAATTATCAGAATTCTATTACCATTAACAGCCCTGTATTGTATGCAGTCCACTGCTGAGCCTGTGCCTCCTCTACTGCTGGGAGGGTTTAGGCCTTAGTCCACCTGCACCACGCTGGCCTAGTTCGGGATGGCAGACTTCACATACCTTCGAAATATCAAAATATCAGAATTCGACGGTTTGTCATTACAAACCGACATATTTGTGACATTTCACAAAAATATTTTACATCCCATCACTGAGCTAAAATATGAAGTACATTTTATAAAATTAATGGCGTTTTAAGTATAAAAATAGCGTGGCAAAAGCGTTTACCAAGTACCCAACTTCCTTGCGTTTGAAAAAGACATTATGTAAATGTACACTTTTGAGGGCTTTTAGAAGGCCGTATCAAGTCGACGCTTAAAATTTTCTTTTACACAGCTTATAATTACTCAGGTAGTAAATCAACACAGCAAAATTAAATTTCAGTTTATGCTAACAGGCGAATTCGTACCCTTAATAAAATGGCTTCCATTACGAAGTTAGGGATAGTTTTGAAATAGCTAAATGTGCGTTTAGAGAATTATTACGATTAGATTTATATAGCTTCGTTTGCGCAACTGTTTTGTCTCTGCGATACGAATTAATATGCGTGGGACCACGGACGTGGCACTGACAATGATAATTATGTAACAGTGTAATGGATACATTAGTTTATTCTTAATACGATTAAATATACAGGAATAAAGTAAAGGTTATAAAATATTGTACAGTGCTAATATGGTGTAAAATTAAACGCATTCCATATATATACTACTTACGAAAATACTACTCTACGTGTACGTACGCACGTCTACGTACTTTTTTCTACTCTATTTAAATCTATAGGTTTATATATAACTAGCGGCCCGCCCTGGCTTCGCACAGGTAGCAAAGCATAATATTTATACATTTAATTTTCTGTCGTACAAAATACTTATGAATTATACACATAAACTTTCCTCTTGAATCACTGCGTCCATTGGTGAAAAACATATGAAAATTCGTTCGGTAGTTTTTGAGTTTATCGCGTTCAGACAAGCAGATGCGATGGTGGACTTTGTTTTATAATATGTAGTGATAAAAGGATATATGCTTAAAAATAAAAAGATTAAAATAGCCTGTCATTCCTTGGATCTCAAACTATCTCCATATTTACCACCAACGGTTCCACCCGCAAGAAAATATTTTCCGGGATAGAAGTACCGGTTTCTATTTCTCTGGGATAAGCAATAGGGCCTTAAACTATGTCCCTTCCAAATTTCATCGAAATCGGTTCAGTGGTTTGGGTGTGACGGCTCCACTCACGAGAGAAAAAATCCGGGATAAAGTTCCCAGTTTGTGTTTTCCGGGACAAAAGTAGTTTAAATCTTTCCCTCGGTCTCACACTATTTCCATACTTATTTGTTTGCGGTACCACGGGCAAGAATATTTTCCGGGATAAAAGTCCCGGTTTATTTTTCCCGGGATAAGAAGTAGCCTAGGTTTTTCCCAGGCTCTTAAACTAGGTGCCTTACAAATTTCATCGAAATCGGTTTATTGGTTTGGCCGTAACGACTCGCGAGAATAAAAATCCGGGATAAAAGTCCCGGTTTAAATTTTCCCGGGACATAACGTAGCCTATGTTACTCAAGGATACAGCAGCATTATAATAATGAAAGATCTGATCTGATCTGATCCCCTCCTCTCCTTTTCAGCAGAACCACGCGTGCCGGCATCCGAAGCCACAGCTTGATGGTTAAAACCATCTCGGCCCGAACCAATAGGTTCGCCAATTCTTTTATTTGCCACACCATCAAGCTTTGGAATAGTTTACCGGCGCACGTGTTCCCTCCTTCCTATAATCCTGGGTCCTACCGCCGTAGCGTGAAGAAGCAGCTCAGTAGGCCGGCATGATTGTGTCGAATGGCATGAGATAACTATCTGCTGCCATTCGATACTCTATCTGGACTTCATCGCGCTTACCATCAGGTGAGGTGCAGTCACTTTGCCGTGCCCGAATAAAAAAAAAAAAAAAAAAAAAGAATTTTTGAAATCGGTCCAGTACTTTTTAAGTTTATCCTTGTCAAACATACAAAAATACAAATCCTTCCTTTTTAAAATTTTAGTATAGATGTAGATAATCGAATACTGGTCAGTATCTAAATACTGCGTTTAAACAAGGGGTATGTGAATTTAAACGTTCTGTAAAACTTGAATTCCCACATACACTATTTACGGCGTTTAATGACACTAATTGTATGGCATTAAGCGAGCTGCTCTGCAACTGATTCCGCTTGGACGTATATAATGATTAATGATAAACTGGATAACCCTTCCCATTAAGCTAATTATAGATATACACAAAGGACTAGTGAATTATTTAAAAATGAATCATAATACTACATACATATATCATATAGTCGCGTACTTCAGTATGCATCAGCCAATCCACTATACAAAGGTCAACATTAATACAATCTCAAGTCAACTGAACGACTGGAGTGGAAGCCTGTTTAAATATAAAAGCCAACAAAAGATTTCTGGGCTTGATCCAAGTGGGAAGAAAAGAGACACAAAAGGTCTATAAAATTGGAGTAAAGGCGACAAACATAATAAATATCTCTTCACATTGCAAACTTTAATAGCCATTTGGGGACTCTCTTAATCGATCTCAGTTATAAAACCAGTCAGTTAATGTATAAAACTGTAGCCGCACCAGCTGCTAGGAATAAAAACTGTAACGTCACATGTTTTTATGTGAAATTAAAATCCAAGAATCCCTCGAAGACGGAGTCTTCAAGGAGGTTGTTGGAGGTAATAAAACTTGTCATCTATCTCGCTTAATGAGGTGAAATACTACATTTCTAAGAGTTCTAGGCGTTTCTCTTTTTGTCCTTCCTGTATGGAATAAGTAATGAGCGAAATAGCGGAATTCCAGTAAATGTCAGACGTACCTTGCGATCTTCACTCACAACCTAAAGTAATGAGAAATGGGTCGGTTTCGAGTGACGTTAATCTATTCTGCGGACTCCACAATTTCACCATACAATCTAATTTTGTGGCCGAATTCATAATACAAATAATAGGATACTCGATTATGTTAATACGATTCGCTGATTAGTTTGTAATGAGCTAATGTTTTTACATAATGTCGTTATATAGAAAACGATTTCAAACTGGATCTGTGAATTCGGTGAGGTCGGTGAGGATCGCGACGCGTTCCTCCCATTATCATTACTATTATTATTATTTTTTTGTTAACAAAATTATCTCTTGTTTTATATTGCTTTTCTTGCCAGCCCAAGCTGGCTTCTTACTTTTTATTTTTCATCATTTATTTTACTCGTAATAAAAATGTCTGCAGTTATATAAGTGACTAATAATAAATAATTAAATGTGTCTCGACTTATCATAAGCGCAACTATGTTGGCCTACGTGATGAATAAAGTATTTTATTTTTTATTTTATTTAATTGTTTATTAGGTTTCAAATTAAATTGTTGTTGATCAAATTGGGTGCGTATTTTAGGGATCTGACTGATTCACTTATGTTTATTGCAATGTATGTATATGATACATGAGCGGAATTAAATTTATGTCACAACGCTATTGTATAAATATTTTACATGAATCATAATGTGAATTTTATTAATTCGGCAACAAATGGTCATGAATACAACGCGACTTTAATACCAAGAACGGTACATAGAATACTAATTAATAAGGGATTACGCAAATGTGACGTTCCCAACACTCGGCAACTAAAAGTAACAATGTAGTACAATAGTACTGACTACTGTGTATGCGGGAAAAAGCTGACAACTATGTCCTCTAAGAATCCAGTGGTCTAAGAAATTTATTATATCCTACTAATCCTACTAATGTTATAAATAAAGTTTGTAAGAATGTATGGATGTTTGTTCCTCTTTCACGCAAAAACTACTGAACGGATTTCGATGAAATTTAGCACACGGGTAGATCATATCCTAGATTAACACATAGGCTACTTTTTATCCCTGCAAAATATAAACCGGGACTTTTATCCGAAAAACTCTTGCAATGCGGGCGGAGCCGCGGGCAAAAGCTAGTATATTATATATCCAGTATGGCCAAAAATGATGAAGAAAATTTTCTCATTTAAAGCTAGCTAGCATAATTGTGTTGACTTGTGACTGGTGAGAGATTAGCGTTATACATCGCGTCGTCAGTCGATGCTCTATTTCAACGCCCAAATTCGATCAGGTGTATTAGGGTCACTTTGCCGGCCCGTAAAAAGCTGTGATTTGCCACTGCAATTTTATTTATCATACTGATGGTAAATGGTAAATGGTATCATCTCAGGCTGGAGGCCCCGTCGTGGGGGCACCGGGTCGTAGAGGCAGTGCGTCCTGTCTTTGCCGAATGGCTGGACAGGCGCCACGGAGCGGCAACATACCGCCTGACGCAGGTGCTCACCGGGCATGGCTGCTTCGGTGAGTTCCTGTTTCGGGTGGTAGGTGAAGAGGAGTCGGCCGTGTGTCACTATTGTGACAACTGCCCAATGGACACGGCCCAACATACGTTGGAGTGTTGTCCAGCCTGGGATGAGGAGCGCAGCGCTCTCAGAACAGTCGTCGGAGAAGACCTCTCGCTGCCGGCCGTGGTCGCTTCCATGGTCGGCGGCCGGGAGGCCTGGCAGGCGGTGGCCCACTTCTGCGAGGCGATCCTCTCGCGGAAGGAGAGTGCCGAGAGGGATCGCCAGCGCAGTGGTGATCCCTCCCGCCGCCAGACGAGACGTAGGAGGCGTCGGGTGGACGACTGACCGACGTCTCCCGCCCTGTGGATTGGGGGCGTTTGGAGAATTCCACCACGGTATCCCCTGCCTGTCGTAAAAGGCGACTAATAGGGGCCTCCGGGGGTCACGGGTGGGCGGGACGTGCCGCCCACCCATTAGTCTAGCCAACTTTTGTGACCCCCGTGATGGACATGTCCGAGGCAGCGTGTCTCACGCTGCCTCGTACACCAAAAGGAGGACACGGTACGGTGTTTCGGGGGCTTCTGAGCCCCCGCAACAGGAAAAGGACCGCAACAGCGGTACGTGCAGGGGCGGTTGCGGACGACAACTTAGACGTGAGTCGGAGGAAGCCCGCAGCCGTCCCTAATGCGCCGAAGATGGCATTTAAAAAAAAAAAAAAAAAATACTGATGGTAAGCGGAGAAGGCTCCAAATAGTGTCGACTCCGCCCTGTGGATTGGGGGCGTTTGGAGAATTCCACCACGGTATCCACTGCCTATCGTAAAAGGCGACTAATAGGGGTCTCCGGGGGTCATGGGCGGGTGGCAGGGGGCTGTCCGTCTTTAGTTTTGTGTGCACATTGTTGTGACCCCCGTGATGGACGGCAGCGTGGCTGGTTGGCCGCACGCTGCCGTAGACGCTGAGAGCGTCCTTCGGAGCGCGGGGGCTTCTGAGCCTCCCCACAAAAGGAGACGGGCCGCATCAGGCGGCACCGCGCAGGGGCGATTACGGACGACAACTTAGACACTTCCGTTAGAGGACCAAGACTAATGCACCGAAGATGGCCACTGTGGAGTTTTGGTTGGTATGCCGTGCGTTGTACATAGGTTAGGGACTCAGCCCGGCGTTCGCCCGAGGGTTCCATCTCTCCGAGCGGCTCAACGTCGGGTCGTATGACACGGTGAACCCAACATAACAGCTCAGTCGCCCCCTTCAAAAGCTGGGCGGTAGTAATAAGTCACTTTCTCCGCGACAGCAAAAACAGTGTCGACTGACCAGCGATGATCATCCCTCGTCAGCCGATAAAATTATGCCATCCTGTTTGAACTGATAAATACAGACTGACCTCAGATGGTGGATTTTAACATCTAATAACCAAACTGTTGTCATAATCTGGGCTTATACAAAATATAACCAATATATAAAGTGATAGGTACCACCAACAAAGTATAAACTAAGCTTAAAGTCGGAATTATCAACGTGGCTACTTAATTATAACCGTGGAAAGAAATCGAAACCTACCGCTAATGGTTTCTGTGCTGATAAATTGAGTAGGGCGGGACACGAACGGTCATTAAACATTTAACGATCCACTAAAATTGCTGACCATTACAACGCGATTTGTGGAATGTATTCAATTGCATTTCTAACCACATTGCCTCATTAATTTATGTGCAGTGTACCTGAAACCTATCTGAACCTAGATTCGATTAGATCGACCAATATCGAATTAAATAATAATAATCGTTTTTTATAGCACTGGCCAACAACTAGTAAGTGGATTACCCAGGGATCGAAAAGGTTAGACTTTAAAAGTTTAACTCAGGCTTTTTTCGGGTTATTAAAAACTCTACGATAAGTGTTAACTGGTTTACAATAAGAACACTTATTAAGGCCTTGTTATTCGGGTTTCAAGTACATTTTTTTTATATTCATCGTATTAAACAACTAATGTAGATAGTAGGTACTCATTTAAAATGAGTCATTTTATTAATATTTAATTTAAAGCAAATACTAGAGTGACTTTTGTATTTGGTGGGCTTATAAGCGGCGAAATCGGTCCTACGTCAATTTTGACGTTACGAATTGTAGACTTCTATTATAATACAATTATTCATTTGGATTAAGGTTTTTTACATCAATGGATTAATCTTTAATATTTAACGATTAATTCTTATTGGTATAAATGTTAACTCCTAAAGGAGTTAACCAAATGAAAAGGTTATTCAAGAAAAAAAAAACAGAAATATCGGCCAAGTGTGAGTCGGACTCGCGCGCAGGTTGCCGTAAAATTTACGGTTTCCGCAAATTTCGGTTATCTGTGCTACAAGACGTTGCTTTGTACCAAATTTCAAATTTATGAGTTCACAGGAAGTACAGGAAGTTCACAGTACTCTGTAGGTTTTGATTCCCTTACGAGTTTCGAAAAATTGCGGCATAAACGGCTGCATCTTTTGATTGCATTGGCCTAGAATTTTAATTTTTTCACAGCTCTAAGTCACAATAGACCTGAGTATTTGATATAAATTTCAGCTTAATACCTCCACGCGTTCCTGAGAAAAAGGGTCTTGACAGACGTACGGACGGACAACAAAGTGATCCTATAAAGATTCTGTTTCTTCCTTTCAAGGTACGAAACCCTAACAACGATTAACGTCCTTGAGATTACGTGATATTAAATGTTCTCCACAGTTCATAATCGTTCACATTATCATAATCATTTATGAAATGAATATATTAATAAAGAAATGTGGCGTTAAAGTCATCGGAAATACACTTTCTTTACGAAAAGCGACACAAAGCTGTTACATTTACTGTTACAGAAAACTAAGGTGAATTACCTAAAACTAAGGTGAATTACCTTAGTTTTCTATAAGAAAGTGATTTCACGAGGACATCCTCGTGAAACCGACCATACCTATATGTACTGTAACGTGTGATAAGTATATTTCTATAGTGCAGCTCTACAATTTTCGATACGAAAGCTCTTGTCACATCGTTTTGCTGAAATATGCTACTTAAACCATGGCGTTAGAGATTGCAGCTTGTTATACTCCCCTGGGAATATAAGCGTTAGCTTATACACATACACACACACACTCACACACGCACACACACACACACACACACACACACACACACACACAAAGCATAACCCTAATATCGTTAAATATAATTAAATAATTACTCAACGGTTATTATTGTATGAAGTATTTAGAAATAAGGAAGGAACTCTCTCCTGACATACAGGTATGGGAACCTAGTTCAGAAGATTGTACCACAATGGAATTTGTATATTTAATTTCTGGTCCTCAATTAAGTTATTATTATTATTATATTATGTGTCATATAGAATTTTTATGATAATTTTTGTTATCAATTTAGATGTGGCATATTTACTTTATTACAATTTTTAGGTACACCGTACTTTAATTCAACTTAAATGCTGTCTGCAACAATACGTCGCAACATTCCGTTTACAGTCTACAATTGCTCTCTTTTATTGTTTTTGAATGACGCCTAAATTTAAAATGAGACTCCCGTTATAACAAAGGTTCTATTTCAGTTTTAGTACTTTTTGTTTTGAGAAACTCATTGTACGGCAGATATTGAAAGCGCAAGATCTTTTCAATTGAGCATTGTTTTCAAACCAAGCGGTGACCCATAAACTGTATAGAATGTAAAATTTCACACTAACAAAGGAATGTCTTCCTTCTAGGCGGAACCGAAAAGAATATTCAAGCAATTTGTTTATTTGCGACGGAACTAAGAGATTGCTTTAAAACATCCCAAGATTCCTTGTTTTACATCTCATTTGCTAGCGAATTGCAAGCTTGTGTTTGCTCCCGACGACGGCTTAAGTGGAACTAGGATATTAATGGACTCATTTAAATATTTTATTGGACCGGGTGAATATTTTTAATTGGCTTGCTTCCTCGATATCTTTCGGGGCTTTGATGACATTAATCCAAATGGACTTTCCAATGCATTTTGTCTGAAATTTAATATTAACAATTTTATGTTTTAAGGGCGTCTTTTTTTAATTTTATGTCCAACCTGAAAGCATTGAATATATTAATTCCCTCGGTGCCTTTGTACATGACTTCGCAGCTATCGAAATAAGATACTATCCCTCGGGAGGTAGACTCGATTTCGGAATAAAAAGGGTTCTTATTGTTAATCCAGGATATGATATACGTTCTACAAAGTCCTCTTCCTTTTTGGCAGCAAGACATTTATTCTTATAAAAAACAACAAATACTTAACGTTCATTTACAATACCAAATGGATGGTAAATACAGCGTTTGTATCAGAAACGAAAGGCATAGTCATCTTGGTACTTGTAGATAGTCGCTTGAATAGCTATTCATAAAATGAGCACAGATCTTTAGCATCATGTTACAAAATCATATTTGTATGTACAGTACATTTGGCCCGTAAACTATCACTTTGAATGCTATTTATTGATGTGTTTTAGCTTTTGCCTGCGGCTCCGCCCATGTAAAAAAATTTTCCGGGATAAAAGTCCCGCTTTATGTTTTCCCAGGATAAAAAGGAGCCTATGTGTTAATCCAAGACATGATCTACCCGTGTGCCAAATTTCATCAAAATCCGTTCAGTAGTTTTTGCGTGAAAGAGGATCAAACATCCATACATTCTTACAAACTTTCCCGTTTATAATATTAGTAGGATATGTGGGGTGGAGCGATCAAAACCAAATTCATCGAACTCGAGAGCGCTCAGCGTGCTGTTTTCAAACTGATGTTAAGGAAACCTGTCAGATTCCCTACAGATGAACTTTACTCTGAATGTGAAGTCCTTCGCGTACGCCAGATTTTGATACTCAAAGTTGTCCTTGCTTCACATAAAAGAGTAATTTATTCTGCGGACTTTGACCACTTATCTCAGCGCCGTATTTTTCGTATTCTAACTGTTTTATACACACAACGTTTATCAAACGACTTCCGTTATTTTTGCTACCTCATATATACAATGAAGTATATGAAGTATATATGAAGTAGCCAGATACCTAACATCAAAATGCTTCCATTGAGCGTGGTTAAATCTTAAATTGCAGTGACTTTTGTCACTTTCATACGAAGACACGTAATAATTATTCATTACTATGTGTGACTAATTCTCACTCACACACACACACATACACACACACACACACACACACACACACACACACACACACACACACACACACACACGCACACACACACACACACACACACACACACACACACACACACACACACACAAAGTATAACCCTGTCTGAGTAAATTCCTTATTTTTTTCATTCATGCTTCGATTTGGTTAAGTTTCCACAGATTATATTTGTATTGGTTAATGGTTGCTTATATATAATTTTGGTAGATTTTATTTTCTTGTTTAAATTCGTAGTGCACAATTTATAGTGTTTCATTCTTTATTTTATCAAACTAGATTCTGTTAAATTTTTCTAATTTCCTTTGTGAATTTGTAAGGATGTGCGACACAAGTTTTAAACTTAATGCACATCCTAACGGAGTTACCTATTGTAATTCAATTGTATTATAACTGGTTTCTAAATAAATAAATTGTAGTTGTATTTGTCTGTTTCGGTGTTTTGAATTGTCCGTAAAAAGTATGCTGTTTCAAGAAATTAACATTCGTTCACAAATAAAAAGTATTTTGATTATATACAAAATAAATTTATCAAACTGCCGACTTTACTAGTTTTATTTTTTATCACAAGTTAAAGAACCACTTAGCAGAGGCTTTTACACGTAGCAAGCTGATAAAACTATTTATTACACCACTTGTTTGAAAGTTTACACTGTTAAATTTGTATGTCGCTATAATCAAATTAAAGCCAACGTTTACTTAAAGTCTGTGTGATCGTGTATTTAAAACACTATAGAGCCGATTTGAGTTTGCGTAATGAAATCGTGAAAGGTCAGAAATTGTTTATATATTATACAAAAGTAATAATCTGTCATGTCACCCAGTTAATTCTTATTAAGTAGATATGTAGGTAAGATAATCGATGGGTCACTAATTGGTAAATAGTCACAATTGTTCAGGAACATCCTCATGACAAAAGAAATAGTGAGTGATGATCTGTATCCAAGTAATAGGAATTAGAAAGAGAAGAGGAGTGGTACCTCCGATTGTCTCACTTACTATATTAAACAGCAAAATGCCACTTGACGTCTGTAAAAAACTTTTTAACAAAAAATAAACCAACTTCAAAACCACTGCAAACCAAAAAATAATTCAACTTTATATTCGCTTAGTATATACGTATATTTGGAGTCACATACATACATACATACATACAAACATACATACATACATACGGATCGAATACAGAACCTCCTTTTTTAAGTCGGTTAAATAGTAGTAATTCCTATATATCCGGATGCTTCCTCACGCTGCAGAATTGTCTGCACCGCGGCTATACCACTTACTTATTTCCTCGTGAACTCTACCGAGTCATAAACTTGCCCGTTGCTGTTACCCGGAGATGGTTTTATTTTCACTACTCGCCAATTTATTTTAGTTGAAAGTTCATGGCAACAACCAGTACAGGGAATTTTAAAACGTTCGGTGAAACGACGAATCCATCGTATTGCCCCAAACTTTGGTTAGGTACTGCAATATGCTAAATGATTTCTGACTGCCTCGGTGGCGTAGTTGTATTACGTTACGACTGCAATGCTGAGCTTGGGTTCGATCTCCGGGTCGGGCAAAGTGATATTGAGTTTTTCTATTCAGTATGAGCCCGGAGTCTGGAATTTGTGCCCGATAAGGCGATAGGCTTGTCCCCTATCACATCATGGGACAGAATAACGGCGAAATGTGGGTGCACTAGTTGCGCCCCTGCCTACCTCTTCGGAGATAAAAGGCGTGAGTGTGTGTGTATGTGTGTGTGTGTAAAAGTCCAGCTTTATTTTATTTTATGGGATAAAATTGAGCCTACGTTACTCGATGATAACGTAGCCTTTATATTGGTGATTTTTTTTATTAAATCTGTCCAGCAGTTTTGAGTTTATTCGTTACAAACATACAACAACCCAAATCTTTCCTCTTTATAATATTATATATAGATACACACTCATGCCCCTATGTGATAGGGGGCGAGCCTATCGCCGTATCGGGCACAAAGTAGTTTAATAATTAAGTAGCTTAATAAATATTACTAACATTATAATATAATAATATATATAATACCAGCCCTGTATTATTTTACTGTCCACTGCTGAGCACGGGCCTCCTCTGCTACTGAGGGGGTTTAGGCCTTAGTCCACCACGCTGGCCTAGTGCGGGTTGGTAGACTACACATACCTTCGAAATTCTTATAAGGAACTTCTTAGGTATGCAGGTTTCCTCACGATGTTTTCCTTCATCGTTAAAGCGAACGATAATTGATAAACAATACACATGTAACTTCGAAAAGTCAGAGGTGTGTGCCTTGGGTTTCGAACCTCCGCACGTTGTCTTGGCAGACCGTTCCATTCCCAACTAGGCTATCGTCCACCTCTACTACACTACACCTCTTATTAACATTATAAACGCGAAATTTTGTAAGGATGGATGTATGGATGTTTGTTACTCTTTCACGCAAAAACTGCTAAAGGGATTTCGATGAAATTTGGCATACGGGTAGATTATATCTTGAATTAACACATAGGCTATTTTTTATCCCGGGAAAATATAAAGCGGGACTTTTGTCCCGAAAATTTTTTATAACGGATCCGCGGCCAAAAGCTAGTAAATCCTATATTCTAAATAATGGAAATCATTATAAAATAACAAATTAGAATATAATTAGGTTGAGACGCGAGTTAATATTGTCATAGGACGAAGGTGTGTCGATAAACGCGATCCTGTATCTAGCCTATAATTTATCGCCATGCCATAACTACTAATCCTGACGTCGCGAAGCACACAGTTAGCGAACTGTGTCTAATTAGTTTTGAGAAACAAATGTTTGTTAATAAAACCAGTCTTAACTATTTATTGCTTGCGAGGATCGAGGTTTTGCCTGTTTATGTTATAACAAATCCTACGTCAACAATGGTAGTGAATTTTCAATAGAAAACTAACTTTCTACCTTTACCATTAGCAGAAAGCAAAACAAAATTTTAACTCAAACGGGAAATTTGAATGTTGTAAATATGCTGAATAAGATCCATCAGACCAATGAATCTACTTAATAAGGAACATCGTCAATAACTTTTATCCGAATGCCCAATTTCAAAATCAACTCAAAATAATCCAGTCATCTTCATACTTTTCGCCAACAATTCTCATAACATAATCAAATAAACACAGAATTCTTTGAATTCTCACAAAGACATAAAATACGTAACTCCGTGTAACAACTAAATTTAGCGTTCATTTGGAAGATTCCGACGCTTATGTAAAGTGGTGTCTTTTAAACGAGTTAGAAAGACTTATTTAAGTTGACTTAAGAAAGCTCGTGTAAACTTTCATGACATTTATTTTTATGTATTTTCTTGTTCATCGTAGAATATTGGTCTGACTTTACATAAATATCACTTCAAGGCCCGCTTATATAGATATATGAGAAAAGCCTATGTATATGGACACCGGTGTCCGTCAGGCCTTGACAGACTACGTATAAAAATTAGTAGGTAATAACTAATTTTAATATTAATTAAACTATTAAGTATAATTAACTACTGGGTTGCGTCTGCCTAGATATATATCTATCTAAGATGGATACTGTAAACCGTATCATAATAAATCATTATTATCATCGCATTTCGGAGACCAGCTTACAGTTGCAATAAATAATTTGACCACAAAGTTTCCTCATAATAAGAAGTAACAAAATTCGTATGTATTAAGGGAAATCAGATGAGGTCCGTGATTAGGTTATATGAGCAATAATGATATTTCATTGAATGCCTTATTATACGGGTTTCAACGCAGCAGGAATGGTATGGAACTCCGTAAACGTAACCGAAACTATCGGATATCCGAAATAAAATTATATCCGTAACCGTATCCGTAACAAAAGTTTCGGATAGTTTCTGATAAGGGTGGAGTCTAAATAAAACATTTTACGATAGGTTATTGTTTCACCGCTCGCGCACCACGCGAATCTTCGTAGTTTTATTACTCTAATCTAATATCCATATCCGAAACTATCCGGAACTAACGGATAATCCGAAATAATTACATATGCGCAAACGTATACGAAACTGAAATAACTAAATTTCATATCCATAACATCACTGCAACGCAGTAAGTACTTTAAAGCAGAACTAAATACCATTTTAAATTTAATCTTACATCTTTTCATTCTGAAAATGCTAGCTAATCGCGAAATAGCTGAAGGGAATTGATGGGAATAGTAATATACGACAGACCCCCCTTTAGGCAAAAATACAGCTCGGCTGAAAGTAATAACGCGCTTGGACGAGAGTTATAGCCCGAACAGCCAGTCTTCGGAACACACTGGCTTCCTGTCACATTAGAATTCGTTACGGTCTTTGCACAATGTTTTGGAAATCATGATAATTGAATTGGAGAACGCTTAGACGAGTTATTTTATCTTAGGAATACCTTCAATTGTGTGTCGTTGAGACGTTGTGTTTGACACACACACACATACACACACCCAGTCACGCCTTTTATTTTCCGACGGGTAGGCAGAGGCACAATTAATGCACCTACTTTTCTACATGTTCACTTATTCCCATTATATAGAGCACGCCTATAGCCATAAATAAGTTATACATTAGTGGCCATAAAATATGCAATGTAGGTAGGTTATATTATTCCAATAACAAACAGTAGATATCTTTTATATAATAGAATCATAACACTTATATAACAAAATGTAACAGCAAAATTTAAGTTGGTGGTGCAGAGATAAACGTACGTAATGTAAAAATAACTTTTTGAGAAGCCACACAGCTTACGCCCATTCGTAAAATAAAATGGAGTACAACCACAAGTGCCGGGAACTGCGCAATCCCCGTTCTAGATATCTCGCGGCCTTACACTGAGTAAAACAACGTAACGCTTTTCCGGGTGAACTTATTGTGTTCACTTAGTCCTTACATTTGTACACAAAGCTATTTCAGCAACGTCCTTTCATATTTGAGATGCAGTAGAACTTGCGTACATCTCCTAATATTGTTCGTAGTTTCGTTATGCAAATCACAAAGTTACTGACTTCGCATTGTTTCCCAGTAACTATAGAAACAGTGCATGGTGGACAGACGAGACTTGGTAATTGTCACAGGAACACTCTGGATGCAAGCCGCTTTTGACAGTCCTGTAATGTTGAAGGATTGATGTACACGTGTTGTTTGTTTAAGATTCTTTATTAGACTGTTCAACAACTGACTTCATAATACTTCTTATATCTACTTATATACTAGACACATACCACACTACACCTTCCCCCTTTGGGAAAAAAAAAATGAAATGTTACATAGTTTTTTTTATTTTATTATTAGGACTGGAAATCCTTAGGGGAGGCCCACGTTCAGCAGTGGACGTCATGTGGCTGTTGATGATGATTATAGAAGTAGAACGATGTAAGAAGACCATTGCTTGTAATGTAGCGTGCGCAGGCAATTAGTTTGCTTGAGCCCGACATAGTTCTCAGCTTTGGTGAAATATACACAACTGGACGATCGATTTTTCCGCTGCAAGATTTAGCTAAAAGAAGCAAATTGCGACTAAATAAATCAAACGTGATTTGTGTGATGAAGAAAGTTAATAAGTTTCCGTAAGGTAAAGCATAAAGACACCTGCTAGCTGAAAATAATGAAAAAGGTTGTTGAGTGATGAAACATACATAAACATAAGCAAATCCACGTGACGATCGATACGTGGCCTGTCTTAAAGTCCCTCGGCTGTATGCTCTGGGTAGATAAAGCAACTACTAGTGAGATACGGAACAAGTATAATATACTTAATTCCTACCCTTATACAGTTATATAGTCATATCGCTATCAAATAGTGCTGTCATTATAAAAGAAACAAACACTAATTCTGATCATCTTACTTGCGGTTTTCGCATCGAAAATCACACATAGTTTTGATTGGGAGGATACAATGACTAGAACTTGCAACCGTAACGTTGATTATCGCTAAATACAAAAATAAACCGTGACATGTTATACGTCGCAAAAATACAACTAGAATTCAAATACAAATTATATCCCTCGTAAACCACAAAGAAGGAAGAGAGTGCATAGAACCCTTTAGCGCGTGTAGGCCGAATAACAGTCCTTCCATATCAAAGGCCACAAAACGGATTTGCCAAAGTAAAAGACAGCAACCTCGAGGTAGAAAAGTTAAACTGGCAACTGTTGTGAAAATCGGCGTACACCCTTTTCTTTATCCGTTTTCTTCTCATTTTAATTCAATTTACTGGATGAAGGCGAAAAGTAATCTGCAAGGTTGGGTCGGGACAGGCTACAGAGAGATTGGAAGTCATCGGGAGAGTATTGGGACGAACTCATATACTTTTATGGCGGCGAAAGTTTTTTATTCGCGGCAGAAGAAAAAGATTCGCGCACCGCGTACCCTCGATGTGAGCCGCATACGTGAATAAAAATGAATACTCGGATGAGGAATGAAAACATTAGTAGTCGGTTCATTTTTATCTCAAATAAATTCCATTGAGAGTAAACTTGCCTTGCCGTATGATATGATCCGCACTTGATACACGCGGGTTGAAAACAGAATAATTTATTCGCACTCTTTCTGCTTCGTAATTTGTATACCAAATTGACTTTTGATTTTATTGTGTTATGTTGAAGCTCTGTTATGATACTACTTATAAGGACAAGATTGTTTGAAATTCTCTTTATATTACTCCTTCGATCTTAGAATCTCACTAGGTTATTTACTTACATACATATATATATACACTCACGCCTGTTATCCCCGAAGGGGTAGGCAGAGGCGCAACTAGTGCACCTATCTCCGTATCGTGCACAAATTCCAGACTCCGGGCTGATACTGAATAGAAAAACTCAATATCACTTTTTCCGACCCGGGGATCGAACCCGAAACTTCAGCTTTGCAGTCGTACTGTAATACAACTACGCCACCGAGGCAGTCAGTTATTTACTTCTCACGATTTTATATGCATAATATCATAGCAGTATACAAATTAGAATTTAAATAATTACATATGAATGCATTCGAGAGGAATTTCAAATTCTTATAATTATTTCCTATGTTCATGGGAGTTTGAAATTTCTTGGTGGATATTATGGACTGCCTGGGTGGCATAATCGTATTGCATACGTTGTATGACCTCTGCTCTGCGGTCTCGGGTTCGAATCCCAGGGGTTTTTTTACTCACTATCAGCCCGGAGTCCAGAATTTGTACCTGATACACTGCACTGGTGATAGATCTCTCATGTGTAAGAGTCGGTCTGGGTGGGTACCTCCGCAATATCTATTTCTACCGGCAAGCAGCAGTGTGCATGCACTGTTGTGTTTCGGTTCGACCTACCTGTCCGGGGAAAAAGGTGTGAATTGTGTTTGTGTGTGTATATAATTATGCGTGTGTGTGTATACGGCCTATACTACAGTATTACAATATAACTGATAAGTTATTCCGCCATGGAAAAGTATTCAACAAAATAAAACCATTTGTGGGACTTTTTAATCATAAAGATATCCGAAAATAAATATTTGAAACACGAACCTGGAGGCAGTGCCGGATTAGCCCATAAGCAAATTAAGCAATTGCTTAGGGCATCACGTCTTGGGGGGCACCAGAAACAGCACAAAAAAAATGCTAGCACATAAAAGTAAAGCTGTTTGAAAATCCGCGCGATTAAAGACTGATGTTAGTTTACTTATGGTAGGGGGGCCCCATAGGCGTGAATTGCTTAGGGCATCAAGTTGTCTTAATCCGGCACTGTCAGAGGTGCGTATTCTGGGGTTGAACCCGCGGACCTTCGTCTGGGCAATCCGTCCCAACTAGACTATCGCCGCTTTTAAATTATTTTAAACAATTCACACGTCAGTAGGTGGATTAAAAACGAAATGGCAAAAGCTGTTTGAAATTAATTTAAAATAAATTTTTAAGTGAATATCGGAAAACAAATTATAACTCTCCGTTTCATACTAATAAACCTAAAAGCTTTAATTGGACCGAAACTTGACTAAACTGAGTCTTTGGAACTTTAAATGTGATAGATGTTTTGGTATTTTGTGGGCAATAGATGATCTCATTGAGATGTTATCTTTTTGATGCCATGTATTTTCTGCAAGATAAAAATAAAAATACATTGCCTATAATTTTTTTACTAAGATAGTTGTAAAATTTTGTAGCAATAAATTCGACATCCTGTTATATAATCCACTTCTGTAAAATGTAAATGTAAATTAAGTACCTTGAAATTACGTCATTTAAAGTCTATTATTCTGACATTTTAACCTTCTTTCAGAATTGAAGCCAGACAATAAAACATTTAATAAATTATCATCATTAGAAAAGCCAAACGTCTGGATAAAGTAATCGAAAGATATGAGTCGCTGCATATAGCGCTAAAGGCATAAATACGTTGCAAGTCAGGCTTAATAAATATCCTTGACACCGCTCGAACATTTTGGCTATTCAATATTTTGCTTTCTTCTTAATATTCGTTCTTAATTATTTTCTTATACTTACTATTAATTTTTCTTCTATATTTCTACCATATTGAATTTTCTTAAATCTTCACTTTTCATTCTTCTTTTCTTCTTTCATAATATTTCTTGATTATTTTCTTATACAGGGTCAATTTGACATTGCGTTAATAAATAAAACCACATACTCGTCTTTGCTTTTGCTAACATTGTGCCAAAAATCATTCATGAGAAACGAATATTTTCACCAAAAATCTCAATTTTACTTCCCTGATTTTTTTATAATTTTTTAATTTAGTGCGAATATAGAGTACGAGTGAATGTTTTTCTGTCTGAAAGTGTGATGTTGCTCTAGCAACGATCCCTTCTAGAGTAGTAGTAGTGGCATTAGTGCGTGTAAACTTAAAGTAACTTTTTATTGATATCTATTTTGTTCGAAACTTACACTTTTTTATTTTACGTCTATGGTTAAAATAACTTTATGGAAAGTTTTATTTTCAAGGACACAAATATGTGGTTTCATTTAGTAACGCAATGTCAAAATGACCCTGTATACTTGTTTGTAATTTTTCTTCTTATTTAAAGTTCTTTATATTTCCTTAAAAAACAATTCTTTATACTTTCTTGATTTATATTTTTAAAATCAGGACTGCGCCCACGCAACTGACAGGGTCGCCATGTAATAGATTTATTGATAGAGACGTGTTCTTGGTATTAGTTTCATTATTATACTTACAATACATCTTACCAGTACTTACATACTACATTACAAGACTTAAAAAGAGAATTGCGATTAAATTAAAATCATTGGAGAATCCCGATTATTCAAATTCACTCCACTATCCTAAAACCGACGTGAATATTCATTAGGCTGTTGTATGTGAAATCCTTTGCTCTTCTTAGCGCTGTAAAGGGAAGCCGACTAGCTTTTCGCATTCTCTATATCTCAATAAAGGATTATATTTGTGAGCATGCAAGTACTATTTGTAGATAACCTACTTTTCATACGTATTTCTTTTAGTAAAGTTTTTTTTGTGTTTTAACAGTTTTTATAGAAGGTAAATGGGCTTCCTAATAATATGGGTTGCCTTATACAATCAAGTTACCCCCAACGAGGTATTGCCAACCTTGAAGTAATGAAATACCTCACGAAGGGATACACAAGGACATTGCCCGGGAAACAAAATGTTTTGGAGTTTTATTTTATTCATAGCAAAGAAGCCTTATAATTTTTCTTATCCAATTACCTGCTGTCACAATCGTCTTAAAGCAAAGATTATTAGAACTTGTGGCTCAATTTCTTTTAAACACCACAAGCCATGTTAGAAAAAAGAACTTTCCTTCAGGACATAAAAATTGAAAATAAAATAGTAATAATCTAAACGTATTATGTATATAAATTTGGCTCTTTCTGGGTAAACTGGTAACTAATTTGAACGTCCGTCGTGTATGATTGTTTTCAAACACGTTACAACATAATCCGGAATCTGATGATGATTGTAAGAAAATCTTAATATCAACACTAACGAGAGAGTTATCTGCCCCTAACAAGGCCCGAATTATGTCAAACTTTACCCACAAAATACCACAAAACACACCCCTACATTAAAAGGGTTAAACCATGTGCTAAATACTCGTCACGAGACAGCGTGACATGAATTACGTGCGTGTTTGATGTTAAAAAATAACTGCGAAAATAGTAAGGGAAAATAACGTTTATATCACAGCAATATTTAACTGGGTGTCGGGCGGGCACATGAGACCGCAGATGACGAGGGTCCAGAATTGTCAGAATGTTTGCGTAGGGGAACAAAATTTTAATATCTTCGCTGTCTGCATCGACTTAGCACTTACTTATTTGTACTTAAGCTATTGAATACACAAAACTAAAGTGTTTTGCGAAGGAAACTAGCTCAATTCGCAACGCGGTTCTGACTATGTGTATGTGATTTTGACAAACGTAAGCTGATATGTTGCCCGACACTGTGTTTCTTTAGGTTTCATTACTTTGTTTGTTCAGAAAACAATAAGTGCGACAAAGCTTTAACAAGAAGGTAGAAGAGTAAATAACAGGTAACTAGATGATTAACGCCGGCAAAGTGCACTTGACTGTCTTGTCACGTAGCCCCCAATCTGCTTAGCAGGACACTTTTGTGCGGACCCTTTTATTTGGGTCACAGTCTTCGCGTACACAGTAACAGATTCACACATAAACAACGGTGTGTCGTTAGTAAAGTAAACATACTTCTCCTTACAATTATATTATGTGTGTAGACTATAATAATTTCACAATATTTCACAAACTTCTCATCCTTGCAAAAACTTTCTAAAACTAAACTAAATGTCTCGTCTGACAATGACAAACAGATCTCGTTTCTCATAATTCGTAACAAAATTATGACTGTAAGCGATTCAACCCAAAACTTGGCAAAGTACTGTTCTCGGCTTGTTATCGAGGGACAGAATCACTTCAAATGAACAAACTCGTAATCGTCGAACTATCTGAATGAGTAATGTGATGGGCTCGTACCCAATATATAGTTTGAAACATATTATTCACTCTAATCCCGAGCAATTACAGACCGAACACGGGCGTATCAAATTAAATCTGTAACGTGGACAGTCATTAAAATTCGGAATAGCCTCGGGGATTTCGACGAGATCCATCAGAAATTAATATCTGAGACGTCAGCTGTTCCACACCTGAAAATCATCTAATAAAGCCGCCTTATGAACTCCGCTTTTATAAACTTTGTTAAGTCTACAACGTTAAGTGCTTTATTACGAAGAAATATGGAAAAAAGTGGAGTTGGTTTACGCCCTTTGTAACGTACTAACATCCCTAATTTTGCAGCGGTGGAGGCATGATAAGGAGTCAAGAATTCCCTTGAAACTTATGAAGGCTTTGTTGATTTTTTCATTCACTTAGTTGAATTTATCTTGTTTTACCCTTACTTTTTCTTTGATCAATATTATATACCTTTATAATAATTTAATACTAGGCTTTGCGTGGTTCTTCTCAGTTGAATGCTCATATAAATTATACATTCCCAAGATAATAAATAACTTCTTTCTAATGTAACCTGTGTTTCTTATAAGGAATTTTTAGTAATTATAAAACAATAAACTAAAATTTAAATAACCTCGGACACTTGGGGTCCAAATTTCACTAGGTAGGTACTTAAACGAGAAACAAAGACACTTTTATTTTTTTACTTTTTAGAGGTTTTACTGTGTCGAGGGTAATTTGAATTTTAATTCAATTTTTATTTCAATCTTTTTAAATTACTATATTCTCCATCATGGTGCCTGGATAATAAACCATCTAACACCTACTCATTGAGACAATTCTTTCGAGCCCACATATGCTATATTTACTATAAGTTGCTAAAGAGTTGGGTATCTCAAGGTTAACATGTCTTGAAAATATAGCCGAAATCACAGTACACCAAATTTGATATCAAAATATCGGAGTTGTGAGAGTTGGAAATGAGCTGATAATCTTCAAACGCCTGAACAGATCTTCATAAATTATAGCTAGGAACCACTTCGATCACATTAGCTTTTAAACAAAAAAAAAAGCCGCGACAAAATCGGTCCATTCGTTTGAGAGCTACGATGTTACAGCCAGACATACAGTTACGCAGATACACACATACATACGCTAAACCTATAACACTCCTCGTTTTTGTCGGGGTTTAAAAGGAAAGGGGCAACTAAAAACTGTAATAGAACAAAAATCTGTACATTTTAGAATTCTTTTCTGTCTATCTGTGTTTTTGTTTATTTGTTAGTCTCCGAAACTGCTGAACGTTGGCTGAGTATAATTATTATAAATAGAACATAGGCTTTATTTCATACAAATCGGATTTAGGGGAAAAGTTATAAAGTATTATAATACCCACTCCGGGAAGAGATTTACAAAGGGGCGGGCACAGATAGTCTAAAAATTTTATAAAAAAAATAACATCAATGAGCAGTATTTTTCTATCTGTATACCGTCAGGAAACAGACAAAGAAAAACCAAAGTAATAATTCAAGAAACACGGCTTTAAAATTGTTCGAAAGATATCGCCGGTGATGCAGTTACGCCGTAGTAATTTCCTGCAAAATATAAGACGTTCGGGGACACGAGACCGTGGACGACCGTTGAGGTTCACAGCTCTTTGTGATATTGTACACTTTCCCATTTTTTAACTTTTAAGCATTTTAAATGTTGCTTTTCGCGAACGGGGATGTCGTTGCATTTGTGGATTAAACTTACTTGGAATTTTAAATATTTTGAGCAGTGCATTTTTAAGAAAGGTAAAAATATAGAAACGAATATAATATAATAGGAGTCGGTTTGTAGGTAAAATGTATACTATAAAATACATGATTTTTTTTGTCATGCATACATCCTTCGATTTCTTTTGAACATATAAGGGCCGATTTCATCACTACCTGATAATGGTTCTCGTCAAATAAATGTATAAGCCGAATATACAAAAATCACACTGTAATCCATGCTCCCAAATAAATGTCATTAAAATGAGTACTATCTAGATTAGCTGTTTAATGTCGGACATGTCCTGGTCATCACTAATGTTTAAACGGTGGCTTGAGCTCGCTACTTAATTTTGTACGACTAGCTATATATGATAGTTTATTGTGTTCGTGTATATGTAAACTATGGACCTGTGTTCTCTGTAAATAAAGATTTATTATTATTAATATGATAACTTTAAAATAATTTACTTGACACCTGTGAGACTGGCTGTTATTGTCGTATTTATAATTCACTTCATAAATATGCTTTCACAAAAAAAAAACAGACTAATAAATCAAATATTGTACAATACTTTATAATGTAACACTGTCATGTATCATTTATTTCCATTTTATATAAAGCGACCATTGATTTATAACGTTTTTTTTATAAATCAATAAGAGCGGACATTATGATTTAAAAGTTAGGGATGAGGTAAGTTATGACTGACATAATGGAGGTATATTTTACCTGACACCATTAAAATGCCATTTTCTATATATTTTAGTGAATTACTTGATTTATTCCTTCTCATGTTTTTATGAAGATATACCAAAGGATTATGCACATCATTTCCATATATTTTATGTAAAATAGTTTAGAGGAGCACCGTAATTATAACATTACGAAACGAATTTCACTTAAATATAAGCAATAAATAAAATGGAACTGCTAAAACTCTTTATTGTTTAATTTGGAATAATTTACATAGGCAATAAATAAGAAAAGTGGCAATCTTCAAATTTAACATAATTTTCCTTTTCACTAACGAACCGTGCCTTCAATTTGTGGGCAAAGATATCGTAAAGGCGAAACCGGCGGCGAAATTATTAACCCGTTTCCGACTTTGCCCGAGTTCTGTATCGATGTGTAATTCCAATTTCAATCAACATGTAGTTGCTCTGTAAATGTCATGTAGAGGACGCGCCTAAAGAACGTAACATTTTACACATCCTTTCTAAAATTGACTTCATTACCTTTTACGTACATACATAATTACATACGCACAAACGTATAGTCAGCCACATAAGTATCTGAACAAATTCAATACATCATTTCGCCTCTACACTTTTGTGTTCGTACCAATTTTCGTTTTCTCTTCACAAATATAAAATTAAAGGCATTTACTTTACTTTACACAAAGAAAAAAATTATATTTTAATTGAACTGAACGCGTATAGGTGATTTGAAATTTGGAATTTGTTCAAAATTTCAAATTGCCTACATACTTTTGTGTTCTCACTAATCTTTTTTTCTCTTCAAAAAGAAAAATAGAAGAGATTTGCTTTACTTCATACGAGAGTTTTTTTTTCAGTTTAACGCGTATTAGGGCGAAATGAAATTTTGATTTTGTACAGATATTTATGCTGCTGACTGTGACATTCTGGTGGCAGGATATATTTTGTAACCGCCGGGATAGCGACCACCGTACATAAGGGGTTAAAACCGGACATAATGGCCCACATAGCCGCGTTCCGGTATCAGCCTGTGTATACCCGGCTTAAACAGGCCGGCTTAATTGTGTGGCTCTAGGAGCGATAACCAACCATTCAACACTGTCTGGACCCCTTCCCGCTTACCACCAGGTCAGTGGGTCAGAAGGGCGTCCTTCGGTGTACGGGGGCTTCTAAGCCCCCGCAATAACAGGAGACGGACCGCAACAGCGGTACGCGCAGGGGCGGTTGCGGATGACAACTTAGACGTGAGTCGGAGGAAGCCCGCAGCCGTCCCTAATGCGCCGAAGATGGCCACCGCGGAGTTTTAGTTGGTATGCCGTGCGGTGTACATAGGTTAGGGACTCGGCCCGCCGGTCGCCCGACGTTTTTCATCTCTTCGGGCGGCTCAACGTCGGTTCGTTAGGCACGGTGAACCCAACATAACCGCTCAGTCGTTCCCCTTGAACACTGGGCGGTAGTAATAAGTCACTTTCTCCGCGTCAACAAAAAAAAAAGTGGGTCAGTTACCATGCCCGTATATAAAAATACATACAATACCATACCAGCCCTGTATTATATACTGCCCACTGCTGAGCACGGGCCTTCTCTACTAGTAAGATGGTTAAGGTCTTAGTCTACCACGCTGGCCCAGTGCGGGCTGGCAGACTTCACTTACCTTCGAAATTCCGAGAACTTCTAAGGTATGCAGGTTTCCTCACGATGTTTTCCTTCACCGTTAAAAGCGTTAATTCTCAAAGAACACACAATAATTTTTTTTAAAGTCAGAGGTGTCCTTGGGTTTTGAACCTGCGGACATTCATCTCGGCAGTCCATCCCACTCCCAACTAGGCTATCGCCGCTACAATATTATCATAAATTTGAAGATTAAATAAACAACTCTTGGCTGTAATCGTGTTGTATGTAAGGATTAAAATTTTATTTTCTGAAATATCAATCAATATTTCACTGCACGCGGAGAGTTAGCGAGAATATTGGTATAATTAAGTCATTGCGGTTTGGCAGCAGCGGCGGAACGGATGGTAACACTTTATTTTTTATTTGACTACCTCGGTGGCGTAGTTGTATTACGGTAGGACTGCAATGCTAAAGTCTCGGGTTCGATCCCCGTGTCGGGCAAAGTAATATTGGATTTTTCTATTGAGTATCAGCCCAGAATCTGGAATTTGTGCCCGACATGGTGATAGGCTCGCCCCCTATCACATCATGGGACGGAATACGCACGACGAAAAGTAGGTGCATTAGTTGCGCCTCTGCCTACCCCTACGGGGATACAAGGCGTGAGTGTATGTATGTATATGTACAACGTCAACGTAGACAAGAATTGCCCCGCCATTATGCATGTTTGACAGCAAAAATTTTACGACTAGATGTTTGAGTATATAGGGCCGTATTCATTGATACAACTGAGTTTTACTCTGAAGTGCGATATCAGCAGAGACGCCCTGAAATTAAGGTCGGCATCTTAAGATACTCGTTTTTTAAGAAACCCACATTAACATCAGCTTAAGTGACAATATGTGACGGTGGTTTTATATTGTTTATGGAAACTTGAAAAAGAAACAGTCGAAGGCGGGACTCGAACCCACGACCTCCGGCGTACCGTGCCGGTGCTCTTCCAATTGAGCTACCTCGACCTCGACAATCGAGGGTAGGATAGGTTATAGGATTAGAAAAAAAAAAGTTCAGCGACTCGTTTCGGTAACTTACTCCTGTAAAGGAGTGACGCTGAGTTAGTAATTGTAATGATTGCTAACAGATGTCACTGGTCATCTCCTTTAAAATAATTAAATAAGAATCTTGAAATTGGATAATCGAGGGTAGGGTCGAGGTAGCTCAATTGGAAGAGCACCGGCACGGTACGCCGAAGGTCGTGGGTTCGAGTCCCGCCTTCGACTGTTTCTTTTTCAAGTTTCCATAAAAAATATAAAATCATTATCCAGGCACTACATGACCATTAATATGTATAAAAAAAATCATAATAAAGGATTAGAATATGTGACAGATTTTGACAGCTGAGTTTTGCTTATGGAACAGCACCAACTCAGCTCAGAACAAGATCTTAAATAACAGCTTGAGCTTGGTTTATTATACTTCAATACATTAAATGTCTACTTGAGCTTTTACTTAAACGCGAGATTGATTTATTAATATTGCTCATAAAGCAACTTGATTTCGTACGACCATGTTGCTATGACCACACAGGAAGTTTGTATAGCTTAGCATAACATCGATTTAATGTATCCGGCGCGTTCAGGTACATAATTGTAATATCTTGTTAACGCAGGCAGCGGATGTCTCCATTCGCAAGGAAATGACAGGCCATGTCGCCGCCACGTAACACTGCATTATAATAATTACTCACATCATGCTATTAACAAGTTATAAATTTATTATTAGACATGGTTTGGGGAATTAGGACGCTTTAGTATATTTTAGCTTCCTACTAAATATTGTATAGGTCAGATGTAACATCAATGTTTTATCTTGCCACAAATGTCACTTATTATAAGAAAAAACATTGTATAGCGAGACACATATATAATGTTTATTTGTAAGGCGCTAACTGATTCCAACCTATTTGGATTAAATGGATTGTGTTTAAAATATTTTTCTCCAAGTTCAAACACGCGTCACAGGCGATCACAAAGCACTGATGATGTAGCATTAGTTATTGAAGTAAAAAATACGTGTGGGACTCGGAGACCGGCACAGTAAAGCTATTGCATAATTTCTAATATTTATAACCTCTTTGAACAGATATAAAATAAAATATTCATCGATAGATGGCAAAACTAAAAAAAAAATGAAAGACGGACTCAATGGACTAGTATCCAGAGCCGTAATATTTAAATAAAAACTCTTTGAATAAATATAAAATAAAAACTTTTTAAAAATTCAAACTTAGAATCACGTCATCGCGTTTGACATTTCGATACGTTTCACTGACTGGAACAATTTTTAAATACACGGTAATTTCGACTTTTTATCGTTTAACATTCAGCTCATATCCTCTTACATATTGTATTCTTACACTGACTGCGATATTAAATTTACTTATGGAATTTTATACTCTACATGGTTGTGATAGAGTTGAAAATAAAATATCACCGCTGTGCCGGTCGGAGTGAGGGGTGACAGGTTTTTTCGTTACGGAATTTCTGGATTCGGTCTCCACGCTCAAGGCCCGCGATAGAAGCTATGCAATAGCTTAGTAAATAAATCGAAAATGGGCGAGTATACTCCTTTCTAAGTACATACCAATGTCGATCTTGGCCGGCATATAGGATTTGGAATAGTGAATTGGCGAAATAGTGTCTACTGAAAGATACCGCTGAGTTGGTTGAAATTGTTATTATCCGACTGCCGATGGATGTTTTTGTTGGTTCTGAATGACGAGACGAGCGTGCCGCACGCCTGATACGACCGCTCATAAATAGCAGTAACACCACTCCACTGCGTTCGTCATCCTGAGGTATTATATTTTATGTTTCATAATGCCCAGTAATTATTCTGGCTACTGTAGCTGTACCAATCTGTATGCAACAGTGCATACACACTGCTGCTTGGCGGTAGAAATAGACATTGTGATGGTAATCGCTCAGACAGCCCTTCGCATACGAGTGACCTTCTTAATAAAGTTGTTATGCAGTGAAATCTTCAAAAGTGTAGAATGTGCCACTGTATCAATTAATTGAACAGGCTAAAAACCACCTAGTATCTCACCGCCAACTTCCTGACTCCGAACTGCGACTGAGTAATTTTTAAGATGGAAAAACCCAGTCACAATGTTTTTGTATCGACGCGGGATTCGAACCCAGGACCTCAGCGCGCAAATCGTACTCGTAACGCGTACGCAATACAACTACGCCACCGAGGCAGTCAATTGAACAGGCTACTTCTCAGCGAGATAGAGTTTTGCAATGGCTACACGTATTTGGCCAGTACATTACTCAAAAATATTACTGTTCCGTGATTCAAGTGCCTCGGTGGCGTAGTTGTTTTACGGTACGACTGCAATGATGAGGTATTGGGTTCGATCTCGGGGTCGCGCAAGGTGATATTGGATTTTTCTATTCGTCGCTGTACTTGAAAGATCACTGGATTTATCAATTTGTCACTGAAACATAGAAACTAGAGTTAGTTACAAACTTTAGACTTAACAATATTATCTCAGTTTCAAGGCAAATTTCGAAATATTTTATACTGTACTTAGTTCATTGTTATACTAAGCGAATCAATCCTACTAAAATTATAAACGCGAAAGTTTGTAAGAATGTATGGTTTTTTGTTACTCCTTCAGGCAAAAACTACTGAACGGATTTCGATGAAATTTGGCACACGGATAGATCATGTTCTGGATTAACACATATGATACTCCCGGGAAAATATAATGCAGGGCTTTTATCCCGGGAAAACTAATTCATGCGGGCGGAGCAGCGGGCAAAAGCTAGTATATTATACGATAAAAATAATCTTACACCTAAAATCCTTACAAATCCCGTGTTAACTTGTACTTGTAAGAGATTATTTGATTAAATGTTATTTTAGAGTAAGACAAAACGTTTTGTGGACACGACATGCCTACGACATCGCTTCGTTGAACACGAAAGCATGTTACTTTAAGGATAGCTAAATTTATTTATAAAAATCAATATGCAATTGTAACGCAGCCCCTGAATGAAAATCAGGGAAGATATGGTCTTTCTTAAATTAAAAAAAAAAAAACACGAAAGCATTAACGTAAATTTACGGGAAACAATACCCTCATTTTTGAAACACATTGTTTAACATACAGCTTGTACGCATGACTTCATCTGAAAAGCTACAATTCCGCAGAACGCGGCAGATGGCAACGGCAGACGGCAACAACATATGCCGCGACGGCAGACGGCACTACCATGCAGTATTTAATTGCACGAGACCGACTCCGCACATGACGGCAAATGACGCGAGGCAGGTAGTTTGTTGGGATGAAATTTCGTTCTTGAGGTAAGCATTAATTTTAGGGATAATGTAGCGTCTCATTAATAAAAACAGTTTTTAGGTTTAGAGCAGCAGTTGCGGCGATCACCGCGTTCAAACATATACTAAATAGATTCTAATTTTATGTAATATTAGGTATGGATATTTCTGTTGTTTGCCTTACTTGACTGTATTATTCCATAGCATTCCTGAGCACAATAAAGAATGAAGGAATTTTCTCCCGCGGTACGCGTCCCATTATCCCATTCAACTGTAGCGTCGCAACACATTTATATCCTTTATAATTCCTCTATTCGTAAAGAAGTAAATGTAAACTTCGCATCAAACTCGATCCTTTCGTTTGAGAGCTACGATACCACAGACATACTGATACCCGAAACTTATAACACCCCCCTTTTTCTGTCGGAGGTTATAATATTCTAAGGGCCGATTTGGCCGTTATATGCCACACAGTAATCTGGATTTTATCAAGAACCGGTGAAACCAGCCCTAGCCTAGTATTTGTTAGTATGATATTTACCACTGTTTTCCCTGCATATAATTTCGTATATATTTTTACTATCATTAAATTTTAAAGTTGCGAAATTTCATATACAGCTGTAATGGAGAACATTTATATAGTACAGTAATGTCTTTTAGGTGCACTCCATTTGATCGCGCCAAATGGAGACGACCGCGTTCAGTACTGACAGATCCAGAGGACGAAATCACTCTGGCCATTCGCGAAAAGATCGAGCATCAAAAGCTCACACACTCCACAAGACCGCTGTACCGTCCTCGCCGTCGAGGACCTCGTCGCGTTCCCCGTCACCCTGACCTCTCTTAGCAGTTCCGGCCCGCGTGCCAAAGACTACTAGGTACGATACCACTAAATAGGATTAGGTTAAAAACCATCTTCCCCAAACGCTGATGTCTTATCCTCTCAGTGGCCGCCCTGAGCCGAGGTTCGTGACCCGTTAGTGGGTCGCCCTCAGCGTGGTCGCTTAATTTTAAGGGTTGCGAGCGCCTTCTGCACTCAACCAAAAGTCCGGTGTTCTTTCATAAGCCGACCCTCGTCAGGCTAGAAAGAGTAATGTCAGGGACAAAAAAAAAAAAAAATTAGGTGCTAATCCGCTTGATGCCAAAGATTGACAAGTAGTTATAGTTTCCTGAGCAACGTCCCCATATGAAGCTAGTTGTAAACAGTAAATACTTACTTGGAAATGGTAATAATAAAACTCGAAGCAACAGGAAACAGTTCAATAATGCAACTATCATTTTGTTACTAGAAATCGCTTAAGCGTGAGCGCTTAGCTATGTACTACTGAAAGCTCTCAAGCTTTCCGTACTCTTCACAGTGGAACTTTTTAATAGTGGGTTATGGCTTGGAGAGGATAGACGCGATCTCTTAACAAAGTTATAGCCGGAAATTACTGCAGTTAAATAGTTTTTTTTTATTATATCTTGTCGAGCATTGCAGAATTTGTTGGCTGTTTAAGATAAGTTTATAATATAATATAAATTTATGGAAGCCGACCTTTGTCTTCATAAGCTTAATTTTATTGTTCCAACACTATGGAAATCATGAAAGCCAAACAACAAAAATTATTGTGAATGTAGGCGAATGCATGTTGTACACCGTTATTTTTTTTTATGTCCAGTGTTTGGTATGCATTGTACTGTCCAGCCTTTCTTCTTCGGGTTGTCATCGCTTAGGTAGCTAGTGAAAGGCTGCTAGGTTAGTTAGAGTAGGGTCTGTATTATCCTAACCGGTGAGGATCGCGACGCGTTCCCCCCATTATTTTTTAATAAAAATGAAAATTAAACTTGTTTTTTTTTAAATCCCCTTTCCTAGAGCTGGAGCTGGCTGCCGAGCTGGCTTTTTATTTTTTTGTTAATTTTCATCGTTTATTTTACTCCAAATAAAAATGTCTGGTTATATAAGTGATCTTTTGTTTTGATAATAACACACACATGCCTTTTATCCCGGAAGGGGTAGGCAGAGGCGCAACTAGTGCACCCACATTTTGCCGTTATTCCGTCCCATGATGTGAGAGGGGGCGAGCCTGTCTTTATTAACCCAGGCCGATAATTTGCAAATCTCCATGAATATCTTAAATAATTTGTGGGGAAAAATTGTCAATGATACCTACCTAAGAGCATACAAGTTCCTTTTATATTCAAAATAATAAGTACTCTACGGTAGTGCACAGTCCCACATTTAATACTCCTGTGTCGGGTGGACGACTGACCGACGTCTCCCGCCCTGTGGATTGGGGGCGTTTGGAGAATTCCACCACGGTATCCCCTGCCTGTCGTAAAAGGCGACTAATAGGGGCCACCGGGGGTCACGGGTGGGCGGAAGGGGCCGTCCACCTATTAGTCTAGCCAACTTTTATGACCCCCGTGATGGACGCCAGCGTGGCGGTTAGCCTCATGCTGCCATTGACGCCGAGGGCGTCCTTCGGTGTGCGGGGGCTTCTGAGCCCCCCCCCCCCCCCCCAACAACAGGAGACGTACCGCAATAGCGGAACGCGCAGGGGCGGTTGCGGACGACAACTTAGACGTGAGTCGGAGGAAGCCCGCAGCCGTCCCTAATGCGCCGAAGATGGCCACCGCGGAGTTTTGGTTGGTGAACCCAACACAACCGCTCAGTCGTTCCCCTTGAACACTGGGCGGTAGTAATAATTCACTTTCTCCGCGTAACCAAAAAAAAAAACATTTAATACTCCTATAACGCAATTTTTGGTCAGCCAAAATAATTTCATTAAGCCCTAAACGGGCATAGGCTATCAAAATATTATAAAAGTTTTTGATACACTGTATTTTGGCTGCTTATCTGTATTGATTAGTTGCTGACCAAGCTTTAACATAAACTCTTACTAATACTGCGTGGTACAAATTATAATATTTCCGTTATAACGTAGAACACGCACATACTTTGGTATAAAGTAAATACATAAAACATGATCACAATATTTACCTATGTCGATTTTGACATTTCTAAAGAAATTAATTGTTATGCGATCATAAATACAGAAATAATAAGATGTAATCTATATTTGTTGTATTCCATTGAATAAGTAACTATGAATCCAGCGAAAATATTGCACGCGGGCGTAGCCGCGAGCCAAAGCTAGCTTTGCCCTAAAAAGGGTTTTCGTATTCCTACTTTCATTATCCTTGCAGGCTTAAAAACTGATAGACATTTTGGGGCAGGCCTTTGAGACAATGTAAAACATTTTTCAACTATTGAAATTTTAAATTCTTAGATATTAAAATTTAAAAGGGCTGAGGAACATTTACAACAAACAAAAAAATTACTTTTTTAAAATATAAAGGTCGCTTAAAACAAATAACCCTTTAGCCAAGTCTGTATTATCGCATTCAGGTATAACTATTTTTTTTACATTGTTTTACATTTTCAAACACCTTCCCCAAAATGTGTATCAGTTGTCCATATTTTGGTATTTTCCTGCCAACCATAAAACAGTAGTAACATGATTAAGATAACCATGACATGATCGAATCACAATCACGGACGCAACACTGATGACATGTGCGGACTAATTCGAAATACAATCTTGAGCACAGCGAATCGTTATGCAATAGTGTAAATACTAAAACCTCTTTGAAGCTTTGACGCTCCTAAATTAATTTCTTTGTTCGTTCGAGTGGATATTGCGTTTAACAGTGCACAGAATGTTTCATTTAAAACGCTCAATTTCTGTTTATTGAAATATTTTTACTTGCTGTAGAATAAAGTTAAGACAGTAAAGATGTGACTCCGCAGGATGCGGCAGACGGGAGACGGCAACGGCAGACGGCAATAGAATGTGCCGCGACGGCAGACGGCACTACTATGCAGTATTAAATTGTATGAGACCGATTCCGCACACGACGGCAAATGACGGGCGGCAAGTGACGTCCTGCATACAATACTGCATAGTAGTGCCGTCTGCCGTCGCGGCACATTCTATTGCCGTCTGCCGTTGCCATCTGCAAGCAAGGTTGGTAAACAGATAAGTATGATGTCTGATGATACATTATGATAACCGCTAATCATGAGCCCCAGGCTCCAAAAAATATTTAAAATAATGCTGAGTTTTAAGTAATAATTTGGAATAGAAAAATTATTTGGCCTAAAGGAAGCATATAAGAAACATGCTGCAAAATCATATTGCTTCGCCTCTATTCTGAGGTGGTATAAAGTCAGGTAGAAGAAGAGGAATTAGGACGAGAAAAGGAAGTACCTAATGCTTCGACCCAATCTTCATCATCATCATCAGCCCGTTGCAGTCCACTGCTGGACTTAGGCCTCTCCCAAGATACGCCACAGAGCCCGGTCTGCTGCTTTATGCATCCAGTTGCTGCCGGCCCTCTTGTGCAAGTCATCCCGCCATCTGGCTAGAGGGCGTCCCACGCTACGTTTACCAAGACGCGGTCTCCACTCCAGAACTTGCTTACTCCAGCGGTTATCTGTTCTGCGACATATGCGGCCAGCCCATTGCCACTTTAACATACTAACTCTATGTCGGTCACTTTGGTTCTCTGACGGATCACTTCGTTCCGAATTTTGTCCTTCAGAGAGACTCCGAGCATAGCTCTTTCCATAGCACGTTGAGCGACTTTAATGACCTAATCTTACTCACTGTAAATATATCAGCGGAACTAGAAGCTGCCATTTCACGTTAGATTTTAAGTAAATAATGCTAATCAACATCCACGTTGCTCTAATACCGAATAATTAATCTCGATGCAGATTTGATACCGAAATACAGTATATTCATTCATTCACATTTAGATACTGGAGGTAGGTCTCTCATATATAAGAGTCTGTCTGGATGGGTACCATCGCAATGTCTATTTCTACCGCCAAGCAGCAGTGTGCAAACACTGTTGTGTTTCAGTTTGAAGCACATTGTAGCCAGAGTAACTACTGAACATAATGAGACTTATCTTATGACTCAGGATGACGAGCGCTGTGAAATGCCACACAGTATTTTGTAACTCAAAGTGCTGTATAGTGTCACCACTGTTTATGGGCGGTCGTATCGCTTACCATCAGGCGAACGCCATGCTCGTCTCGTCCATATAATCCCATAAAAAATATACAAATACCAATTCCTCATTACCAAATCTATTTACAGAATCGTATTAATTACTTCGTCAACATAAATTAAAACTAAGTTAGTGGAACCAAGACCTTGAAAGACAAGTTCGTGCACTAAACATACTTTCACCGTAGTCTATCTTTGACACTAGGCGAAGAGTATGAACTCTGTTTGTTTTTACGAGGAAATATTTGCCCCGCGCAGGGTTGGTTGGTTTGTAGCTGTTTCGAGCTCAAACCTGTTTTAATAAAGTATACTATCCTGGCACATGAAGTGGCGTTATATTTTCGAAACGATGTAAGTTGGCGAATAGCTGTATTGGGTAAGAAAATATGGACTGTTTTAAGTTTACGTTTTCATGTTGTGTTATTGAAGACATTTTGAGACTTATTAGAATGAAGAATGCAGTGTTATGAAATACGGTGTCTTTTATTTCAAACTTTAGGGTAATGACGCCTATTGGTATATCGTTCATGACGCTTAACATCAGGCGCGTGACTTGCTTAATCTCTTTACTCGTTTACAAAACAAAATTTAAAAAAATAGTATTCACATCGCAGACGAACTTGCGCGAGTCACGTTTTTTAATCCATCTGTATTCGTCGTATTAGTAAAACAATGGATGAAATTAAACTTTGGCTCGCGGCTCCGCCCGCGTGATTGAGTCTTTTCAGGATATAAGTAGCCGATATTTCTCATTGATAATGTAGCTTTATATTGGTGAAACGATTATTAATATCGGTCTAGTAGTTTTTAAGTTGATTCGTTACAAACATACAAACACAAAAAAATACAAATCATTCCCCTTTATAATATTAGTTAAGATTAATCATTCTGTACTAGAACAATTGCTAATTTACGAATAAGATGCTTAAAAGAAACAATACCACCCGTAACTATAGCTTAAACTGTAAATCAATTTACTTTGTATAATAGTACCCTACGCTAAACTTAATTACTATTTGGCCACATTCCAAATTGTTTAAGTATTTATTTCAGATACGTAAATAAAAGCAAAGACCACGTCTGAACACTTATCTCATAATTAAACCTTTCGAGGATTGGATAGAATCGTTTAGAGAGTTCATTGGCATTGACCGTAAACAAGATAGATCAGCTACAATTGTTCCTTCAAGGAGGCCAAACACAAGCAATTCAGGAAAATCAACAGACAATGAATCCAGCGCAGTTAATGGACGAGTTAACCTAATAGCCAAAAGCACTCAATGCTTACAAAGTCGCGTCGGCCGCTTTATGGGCCTACTAACAGTTAATTTCCTACATTTCGTTAAAGGAAATTCGTCTCTAAGGAAAATATTACCCCTATTCTTCACAACTATTGCTCTCTTCACGCTAAGCTGTTTCATTGAATTGCTTATTTCATTCAAATGCCGTTTGCGTTGTCGTGGAATCATTTTGCCCACTTTATGGTGAGCGTCTGAGGAAATTTCTCTTTCTGAATTAACTATAGATGTTAAACGCATTGAGAAATTAACAGAAAATTAGGTTTAATGTATTTTGGTAATTAATTTACTAGATGAGGTAGATTTTTGTAAGACTCAGTATTATATGAGATATGTATGATACTTAAATAGTTCTTTCTTGCGTCAGAGCCCATCTAAGTTGGTGCTTAAATTTGATACTTACTGCTGTTAAACTGTAATATAGATATGTGTTCCGTTCCCACTAGAGGGACATCGTAGTGTTATTAGCAATTACTATGAATTCTAATATTTAATAATCAACACAGCAGTGAAGTGCCATAAAATTATAATTTTTAAGTGAACTTGCTTCGCATTTAGTCACTGAGTTACGTAAACAGAAATCATTCTAAAATCATAAGCAAACAGAAACAATAAACGGTAATATATTTAAACGAGTAAACAAAGATTAAAAAAAAAACCATATATAATTGAAAAGTCTATTCGGCGCGACAATTTCTTAACCACCCCATTTCCGAGCCAAATCCGGGCATCTTATTTAAATTGCCTATTGTTTTTATTGAATGTCGGAAAGTATTTTCACGGGCGTTGCACTAGTATCCAGTACTCCGTATTCGTGCGGTAGAAAATCGAGCCAGAACCAACAACAGCTTGCCGCTGTTGGAAAATCCCCCCAATCCGCTTCGGGCGTGACGCTCACTACTCAGAGCACCTCTGTCGACGTTAAGCCTTTCCAGATTTAGAGCGTATTCGGTTTCAACTCAAAAATTGCTCTTGATGCGTTTTATTCGGCTCTGTGTAAAATGACTAACTGTACCTAATGTAACTACAGGACATAATGAGACTTAACATCTTATGTGTCAGGATGACGAGCGCAGTGGAATTCCATACAGTACTTGGTGCTTGATGGTGTTTCTACTGTTTATGGGTGCCATAAAAAAAATGAGTAAAACAATGGTCAAACAGGAGTTACGCATACGGAGCATCAAGAAGAAGCTAAATATCTAGCGAATCCAGTTAATGTAGGCTTTATTTACGCGGATGGAACAACTGTTGCAAACAAAATTAATGAACACGCAACATTAAAGTGTGTATAGGTGTAATAAATATTATACCTTGTAATTTTGAACAGACCTCAGTATTAATATTCATGGCTGTAATGGTGTACTAGTTTAATATGCTATATTGTTGCGTATCAGTGCCATTTAATTACGATATTTATTGTGTTGTTAATTTTGATGAATGTTGACATAATTATAATAATTGGATTAATATTATTGTACAAAGTGTGAAAATATTTGTTTTAAATATTCAGTGGCGACACGTACTCCTAAAACTACCATCTAAAGTGTATAATAACTTTCATAACATAAAAATTGAATCCGCAACTTCCTTTTTTAATATCGGCTATGCCTCTCCATACAAGAATGGATCTCAATTGGATAAATGAGTATACGCCAAAGTTTAGCGAACTGCGGACACATCTAACTTTATTATATATTTTTACTTATGGTAGGGTAGTTTTGCTGAACTGGGCTTTATCATAAAATGCATAACGTTAATGACGTTTCCAGCGAATGCAGATAATAATAAACACGAATTAGAATTATTCACAGTTCTATTAGGCAGACTTTGTTGAAACCGGTGACCGACAGGCGTCGAAACAAAGGCTGGTTTTGAAGCTCTGACAAGCGCTCTCGGAGAGATTCTGTTTGATAAAATTAGTGTTTATTATTAATTAGCCATCACGTCACGAAAATACTCGTCGTGGATAATGACTTCGAATTTATTAAGTCAAGAAACAAAATAGCGGCAGTGAAGCGTTTCGGGAGTTCAGCAAATTGGTTAATAAATTAAAAGGCGGCAGTCTCAACGCCGTCGCAGACAGATGGTGCTTGAAATACGACAGGTATTTAGCGCAGTGCAACACCGTCCGCACCAATCCACGTTTTAATTTTATGCTTTACGAGCAATTTTTATATCAATTTTCCCTTGTAAACATAATTCAGCCTGCGCGTTGACTTCGTCTCGGAGGTCGATATGGCAATTTGCGCTGGATGCCGAAGCGAGACCGCCTCCATAAAGAAAACAAAATGCTTATAATAATAGATTGTTAGGAAACAGAAAGGGTTTCTCCGAAAAATTCTTGTACCGAAATCTAGACGCTAAACAAGATTATTTTTTTACGAGACTATAAGATATTTACATAAACAATGTTGTAGGGCTAAAGTTATCGAGTAAGCTGTATTCTATACGACAATATTTAATGTTCATTGTTAAACAGAAAGCGTCTGTGAATTCTAAAACGAAAAAACAGTCCATATTTATTATCATTATTTTTATTTAGAACAAATAACTTCACACACACTGTTATACGTACATCGATAGGCGAATAAAGTAACAACACAGTACTAGCTTCGAGATTTGTATTTTCAAGATTTCTAATATTATGCTCAGTGACCTACACGCGTCTTTATGCAGTAAGTGGCTATTTCCTTCTAAGCTAACAAGCGTGAAGCAAAACCCACTGTACATTTATTAATATCGAATAAGCGGTGGTTGTTTAAAAATAAAATCAGCTTGAATCGCAGATGATGATCAAAGCCCGTCGGGAATATTTTACGGAGCTGTCTGATGACATGGTGTGACATAGGCATGAGGCTCATATGATAAGTATAACAAAGACAAAGAATGTAGGCGCGCATTCCAGCATATTGCAATTTGTACAGATGTTGCCATAATTAAGAGTGCATAAAAAAAATCCTACTAATATTACAAATCTAGTATAGGTATCATATTCCTCGAAATACAATTAATTTTCATATTTTATCAGAGTTTTGGTTGACTTTTCCTCTTTATGTTTCAAAGCCTTATTTTCACGAGGCGGACTAAAAACGTTGAGACTAAAAATTAAGCAAAAAGCGGCGATATCCTAAAACTAGTTTTTATTTTAATGGGTAACATTCACATATTCATGAAAAATCACACACACACACATACACTCACGCCTTTTATCCCCGAAAGGGTAGGCAGAGGCGCAACTACCACACCCACTTTTTGCCGTTATTCCGTCCCATGATGTGATAGCGGGCGATCCTATGGCCATATCGGGCACAAATTTGAGACTCCGCGCTGATACTGAAAAGAAAAAATCAATATCACTTTGCCCGACCCGGGAATCGAACCCGAGACCTCAGCATTGTAGTTGTACCATAATACAACTACGCCACCTAGGCAATCAAAAATCATTACATGAGAAATCATTACACTATAAACCTTTAAAAAATATTCTGTGTAAAAAATATTCCAAATATGCAGGTATACATATATCGCAAAGATTTTCAGACCTTGTCCACGTGATACATACAATATAGTTATAGTAATTCGATCATATCAGAAAAGCATTGATCCATACTCCACAAAATACAGAAAATCACCAAAGAATCTTAAAGCCTTTTTTTCAAATTCGATACTCCGTACAAACCTGCGAAAACCAGTCATCCCTTTACTCCATAAAAACCCTAAAATATGTATAACTGAATTCACAGAAGCAAACGAAGTGTTTTGTCACGTCCGTGCGCGACACATCGACCGTGGCACGTGACGTCACGCGCCCCTTTTGATTTATGAAAGGAAAGTCACCGGTCCGGCTCTACGAAAAATGTTACACCCGATAGCCTTTGCGAGGACGTGAGACCGCCGCTTACAAATGAACGAAGCTCATTTTATTCTGAGGTGGGCGAAATTATGTGCTATGTTGGTTGGATTTAATAAATTATTAATATTTTTTCATAAAATCTCTGCGTTGAAGTATTTTCTTGGCGAGTCAATATTTTGTTACCTTATTAGCAAATGGAAAGTAGCTTCACATAAATTGGTAAACTAATGCAATAGTTGAGTGTTGTGTGTTGTTGTTTGCGAATGCTCAAGTTATGCTACACCTAAAAGATGTACACTGTATGACTAACTACATGTTATCGTAAGCTACCATTAATTGTAAAGGTGGAGCATAATATTATGATAAGTACGCAGAAATAGGTAGGTAGGGTAAACTGGCAACACTTTAGCTATTATAACTTTCACAAAAAAGCTATTTTTTTTAAGAAACTAAATCTGTAGTAATTATACAACTTTTGGAGTTTAGTTTATTAACTGACTTCAAAAAGGAGGTTCTGTATCCGTATGTTTGTATGAATGTATGTATGTAAATTTGTATGGCCGCGAGTTTCTCAAAAACTACTGATCCGATTTGGATGTGGTTTTCGATGTTCAAATGTATAGTTTTCAGAGAAGGTTTTAGTATATAATTTATGAAGATGTGATGAAGATCTTTGAAGATACACAATGGAACTCTTCAATAACTAACAACAGATGACTGGCGAATGCTGCAATCGTATATTATCTATGATGTATTGTTTACACTACTCTATAATTAATTAACAAAAAAGTAATAAATAAAAACTTTTAACAAAAAATAAACCGACTTCAAAACCACTGCAAACCAAAAAACAATTCAACTTTATATTCGCTTAGTATAGGTATACGTATATTTGGAGTCGATGCCTAATTAAATATACGTATATAGGTACTAAGCGAATATAAAGTTGAATCATTTTTTGGTTTGCAGTGGTTCTGAAGTAGGTTTAATTTTTGTTAAAAAGTTTTTATTTTTTGTTTAATAATATAGACGTCGGCTTTGGTGGCTGTGATAATATCATAAGGCCCAACGGAAGATCAGAGCTGGCTTCAATACTAGCATATGATGAGTTGCTGCCGTTTTGTGACATAGTTGCAAATTTTTGTCCTATATGTTTTTTTTTATTATACTTCGGTGTAGCAAATAAAGTTCTTTTCTTTCTTTCTTAAATTGCTGTTTTTTATAATCCAAATCATGGAATAAATATAAGTTACATTTTTTTTATCTCACAAAACGTACGATGAGACTGACTCGTCAAGCCCCGCTACGGACGCCAGCGTCCGAGTATATAGGGTTTCCACACATCTATATATATATAAGCGGGGTTTGACGGGTTAATCCGAAAATGGAAAATTCGTAAAGGCGGAACTGCTAACACAAACTATTATACCTACATCTTAAGCAAACTTTGTTCTGTAGGGCGTCAATAATTATGATTATAATAAATGATTGCAAAACGTGACTGGGTCAGGAGGTATGACCTACATAATTTTATATTTAGAGAATGAATTTAATGAGCACGTTTGATGTAAAGTGCCGAAATCGATTTCTTTATTCAGGCTTTAAGGTTTAAATTTGATCCAGGATTGATTTGAGTTGGGCTAAGATTCCTTTTTTAATAAGAATAAGTAAATCACTTACTTATTAATAGAATGAAAAGACTAAGTAAATAATTTATTTATTAGTAGTTTCGTGTAAACTAACTAAATTTGGATTTAAAAATGCAATAAAATGATTACTAAGCATTTTGTTTCCTCAAAAGCTATTAACACAATTGTAGCTACTTAAACCTCTAATAGGCCATAGAATAATAGTAGAGAGAATTAGTTGAGCTTACCGCTTAATCTAGACCCGACTAAGGCACTCCCGTTCAGGAAAAACAATTTACTCAACTAATGGCAATGGAACTCGGAGCAAATAGGGTTTTTCCCGTGGCTGCCAGCTTCGCAGCACATTGCTTGCTATGCATTGCACTATTCACGCAATTAGAACAAAACACGAAACCAAAAGTTTGTTTTATTGTAAATGAATGTTTTTACTGGTGGCAGGTCTCTCATATGTAAGAGTCCGTCTGGGTGGGTACCACCGCAATGTCTATTTCTACCTACCTATGTGTGAAAAAATGAAAATCCTCCTAGCCAGTTTCGGCCACGGCGGCCAATCTCAACGGAGATCAGCCAGGTACGCAGGAGATATTATAGTGCACAAGCGTGTGCGCAATACACAGGTGCACTCGCTATTCCTTCACTCTCATAGTCCGGTGAGACGGCAATCCGACATGACCGGAGAGAGATCAGGCGCAGGACCATCGGCATTACGTGCTTTCCGAGGCACGGGGGTATCACACCGCCAACTTCCTGACTCCGAGCTGCGACTGAGTAAATTTTAAGATGGAAAAACCCAGTCACAATTTTTTTTGGCTCGACCCGGGATTCGAACCCAGGACCTCAGCGCGCAAATCGTACTCGTAATGCGTACGCAATACCACTACGCCACCGAGGCAGTCATCTATGTGTAACAACTGGACATAATGAGACTCAATATTTTATGTCTCAGGATGACAAGCGCAATGAAATGCCACACTTTCTAACTCAAAGTGCTGTATGGTGTTACTATTGTTAATGGGCGGTCGGATCGCTTACCATCAGGCGAACGGCATGCTCGTTTCGTCATTCATGCAATAAAAAAAAGTGAGCATACTAGTAATTTAGATACTTCCTCGGTAATTCGGATATTGTTATGGTTTTAATTGCATTTACGTTTTACTTGCTATTAGGGACTCATTATTTTTTTGGTTTCACTAGTTTAGTGAGTGTGCCTGTAATGGTTCACAGTTCTGATTTCGGGTTCCAGTAAAAGTCAATTGAAAAAGTACTGAAGAAAGTAAAATAAGTTTATTTTTCGATCCGAAACATACGCTAGTTCATTTATGTCTTATACCGGGTGGAAGGGAAACGCTCTCGGAAACGAATACAGGTGATAGTATTGGTGATTCCTGACATGACGGCACTAAAAAAATCGCGATCGCATTGTTACAATTTTAGTAGGATTTTCTCAAATTTCTGTACAGCTTCACGGATGGATAGATAAATCAAACTATTATTCTGAAAAACATAGTAAAAAAGGTCAATATTTCAAAAAAATCGTAATGAAACACGTACATCAGCTGACGGGTTAACGACCGCGGGCCGGTCCCGGCGCAGCGCGACGGCCTCCCAGTTTTTTGTACGCTTTACATTGCGCGCGCATGAATTACGGAAATACTAAAATCGTGAGTATTATCGCTTAGCTTTGCAAATGAATATAGTTTTTCGTTAATGTTATGGTTCTTCTCTCTTACCGTTCCGGTATAGAGAGCGTTTCCCTTCCACCCGGTATAAACGTAGACTCGCTCCCCATCACAGTAAAGCAAGGATAAAATATGCATATATTATATTATTACAAACTACTAATCATGAACCATAATTCATCGCCATGGTCCGTAAAAGCTCTACTATTAACTAAAGAAAAATATTAAACCCTTCGTGTCAGCGTCACCTTAGATCACTCTTGTGAAGAGAAAAATAATATTGGTAACCATTAGTATTATTAACCCTTAACTACGCAAATACAATTACGAAGTATTTTGCCAACCATTCGCAATATCACCTAAAACTATTAACAATACGATATTATTTTGCGAAAGAAAATTGGATAAAAAAGGCCTTTCCAGTTTGATTGTTCTATTCACACAAGCCGTGATTAACATTCAACGAGGCGCAGTGGCGACGCTCCTAATGGTTTCAATTGTGCAGAAAATTTTATTGCATTCAATGAATCCGAGGAATTCCACCCGAGGCGCGGTTCTTACCGCACCTTATAGATTGACGCTTGGATGTTTCCGTTCTGAATGAATTTCCTAAATTAATTGGTATTTTGTTAATTTTAACCTTCCAGCTATATCTGGTACGATTGCGATCTAATTAAAGTGAAGAATTGTGAGAGCTTCTTAAGAGGTTTACTGTTTGAACGTGATTTGTTGATAAAAATCAAATTGAGCGAGATTTTTTTCTCTTGTTGAGTTGTATCGAATATCCGTATGGTAACAAAAATCTTCTTAAGTGTAATTGTTTTACTCATAGAACGCTACAATAATTTATAATTTTTATGAATAAATGAACATGATATCTCAGAAGTAAAAACAATACCGGCAATACAATCAGCACTTTTCAAGAAACATTGTAGCAAATTTCTGCTTGTAAGAACACTCAGAATTTCTTCATTTTCTGTATAATTCGGGCGACAGTCTTAAGAACGGTAATAAACTTTTATTGTCATAAAAATTTAATATTATTGTGCTTGCATTAACACGTGAAATCAGTTCTAAACTATGGTTTAAAACCAATGTATGGATTAGAATAAGTCTAAAATATATTCACAGTTCTTCCGCTTTAGAATGCATAATAATTTATTAATATTCAATTTAATAAGTAAGAATAATTGTAACAACACCACCTAGGACCAAAACTTGTAACAATAGGTATTGCATTTGCGACTTTTTAGGTCGTAAGTAGACAATAGCCTAGATGGGAATGGAACGGTCTATCGAGGCAATGTCCGGAGGTTCTATACCCAAGCCACACACCTCTGACTTTTCGAAGTTACGTGTGTATTGTTTATCAATTATCGTTCACATTAACGATGAAGGAAAACATCCTAAGGAAACCTACATAACTGAGAATTCTCCATAAGAATTTCGAGCGTGTGTGAAGACCCGTACTAGGTCAGCATGGTGGACTAAGGCCCAATCCCCCTCAGAAGTAGAGGAGGCCCGTGCTCAGCAGTGGCCAGTATATAACACAGGGCTGATTGCATTTGATTGCAGGTCGTAAGTAATCACTTCTGTATAAACCACATGTATAAGCATTCGCATATAAAAGCAAGATATAAAACAACCTGCAGCCCTGCATCGAACTCACACAGTTTACCCGACACAATTTACAATCGTGGTTATTCAACTGAAAAGTGAATTGTTACGAGAGTTGTTTATAAAACCACCAGTATAACTGTTATTTTAGTTCGAAAACGTACCGCGAGCGTGATTTTTTTCAAATAACTATTACTGTACACTGTTTCGGAAATCATTTCAATAGATGAATATAACAAAATAGAAAATAACGTTTCGGAAGTAAAATGTTATTAAATATTGTATTTTCTTTGTTAGTTTAGGCTGTTAGCATTTTCATAGTAGATTGGTGTTAGAATTAAAAACTGCAAAAAGCAAAAACTCACTGCCACTGTATGGATGTCTATAAGAGATTGCCTCAAGTCGCCAGTTGAATCATATCTTTTTTTTTTTATTTCGCGGAGAAAGTGACTTATTACTACCGCGCAGCCTTCGACGGGAGCGACTGGGCGGTTGTGTTAGGTTACTTACTCTGAGCATTGGGTTCACCACCCGACATTGAGCTGCCCGGGGAGATGGAGCAATCAGGCCACCGTTGGGCCGAATCCTTAACCTAAGTATAACGTACCGCATATTAACCAAAACACGGCGATGACCATCTTCAGCGTATTAGGGACGGCTGCTGGTTTCCTCTGACGGAAGTGCCTAAGTTGTCGTCCGCAACCGGCCCTGCGGGGTGCCGCCTAGTGCGGCCCGTCTCCAAGCCCCCGCGCATAGAAGGACGCCTTCGGCGTCAGCCGCAGCTTGAGGCGGGACAGTCCCCTGCCGGCCGTCTGCCACTCCCGGTGGCCCGATCAGTCGCCTTTTACAACAGGCAGGGGATATCGAATTCTCCATACGTCCCCAATTCACAGGATGTAAAAACTATGTTTCGGCCCGGGAAACTATGTTTCGAACTAGAGTCCTTCTGCGTGTTGGACGGATGTGATAACCATTACATCACGGTAACGTTAATTGTATAACATCTGTTTTAATATTAAGTAGGCACAATATATTTTTTCTTATTTTGTTCGTGTACAATAAAGTTGACAAATAAAATTCCAAATTTGTGTATTCTAAATAATAATAATAAAATTAGTTAGGTACCTACAAGGAATGTGCGCCTAGTACCTTTTGCAGCCATATTAACGGTTTAAAGGTCAAACAAAGTAGACACGAGATATTATCACTTCCTTTCACATAAAATAGCTTTAGACCTTTATCAAACTACAGTACCGCCACAAACATTCCTGACTCGCCTAAATCATAAAAGAATGCTGCCGAATTCCTGAAGGTTTCACATAGAATCTAGATTGAAGGTAAAACACTTTTCTGTCAGCAGTCCCTGGCCACAGATCCCTCATCTATGTCCAAATTACAAAATATAAGCATAAAATTGAAGGCAAATTGTAAGAAAATATTGACATTCCCCGAAAAATATTTCGTACTGAATTTAGAAGTGTCGGATGAAAGCCTCGTTAAATATTAAACTACTTATTTTATCGCTGTTCACTTTGTAACAGGCTCTTACGGTTTTTGAAGACACAAAGTGTCATTGGGGTCATTTAAATAAAATTTCGCTTAATGAAATGCTCTTATTTTCAATCACTATAATAAGTGGGCTCTTCATAGTAACCTTTAAAGAAAATTTTCTTTATAGTTTGTGCTCGTTATTTCGACTATCCGTTGTCTCTACCTTTACTGTTTCACAGCAAATGGCAAAAAAATATATATTAACTTCATGGTAAATAGTAACTAGCCTTTATAAAAAAAACAATAAAACCTGCGTAAATATTTTTTTTAATGGAAAATGTAGATAGAAAAATATAAAACTGTAATTTTCCAATTCCACAAAGTACGTCATATTTTTTTACTAGCCATACATTATTGAATACAATAAAAACAAAAGTCATCACGGATATTTATCTCTTACATTCCATTACATAATCGCGTAACGTTCGCTGCATTCACATTACTAGTTTAATTCATAAAACCGAGATTAAAATGCCTTTTACTTGCGAATTTGGGTTGTGGAACAACGTGCGTTAAACTTTAACCACAGTTATGGCATACACTTTCATCAATTACGTACACCGATAAATTCATTCTAAGCCAACGATTAATGCTTCAGTGTTGTTGTAGGAGTGGCTTCAAATTCGATGTTAATTTAGGCACCTAATTCCTATGTCGAAAATTAAAATTAAGTAAAGTGTGAGTACGGGTTCGATAAAGTATACTTAATATAGAATATCCTATGTTAAAATATTATTGTACCTATTTAGTATCAATCTGAAGGCGCTAATAAAAACATGTATAAATTGGTGGCCAAAACTGTATTATTGTAATATACCATACCAACCCTGTACTTATATACTGCTCACTGCTGAGCACGGGCCTCCTCTACAACTAAGAGGATTTAGGCTTTAGTCCATCACGCTGGCCTAGGGTGAGTTAGCAGACATCACACACCCACGATTTATAATAATATTTTTTCTGGTAATAAGTGCTAATATTTTAATTTTCACTATAAAAATAAAAAAAATTCAGTATTCATAAACAGAATTTATATTAAATTACTTAAGGTTGTGACAATAGATCGGACACAATGAGTAAAATATAATAAGTAGGAAACACACGAAAGTATATCCAATGAATAAAATAATACGACTTAGAAATCAATCCTTCTATGTTTACATTATAGGATAAAAAATAAACATACTTAATTGGGTACATTACACTGTGCTTTTCGAAAACTTTCGGGCAATCTCTAATAATCTCGGGTAATAAGTTTGTGAAAGCTTTTGGCTCTCCATCTAGAAGAATATTACAAGTAACTTGATTAAAAAAACATCTAGCGGGTTCAATCCATAGTTTAATAAATTTCCAGATACAATGTAAATGCATCAAAACTGATAGATTAAAACGTATTTCGGTATCAATTAATTCAGATCATCCTAATTATTTATAAGTTTAAATTAATATCGATTATATAATGGAATTGTGCAATTAAATATTAAATTAATAATTATTATACATATGCGATAAGCACGTACCTACAAATATCATAAGTATTAATATATTGACCGATAAATTGTGGTCGCATCTCGATATTTCCATTCAAAATTCAATATCGCACGTTATTAACTTTGATTTATTGTGCGGGTGTAGCAACACACCCTGTCAATACATGGCTCATTATGAAAGTATTCAAGCAAACACCTCAGTGTAAAAACGTAAAACCCGAAGACGAGACTTACCACAAAAATTAACAAAGCCGTAAAGCAACCGAGAAATAAAAGAAACAAATGAGGTCCGGTGTTAATTACGACAAAAACCCGTAACTTTTAATTCCACGGACGTAATTACAAAATTAACAATGCAATGGTGATCATCTTTTATTTTTAATAAATACCGGCTTACATCTCCAGCGAAGGCATTGCTGGAAAGCATCTCACTTGGCGTTAAAGGCCTGTTAATGAGGCGGGAGTCGCTCTTGAATTTTTTTTGCCCACTTCCTTAACATCAAAAGTTTCCCTTTGCGAAACGCTAACGAGAATTTCCATGTTAATTGCCCAGCACTGCCGGAATATATAATTGCATATATTGTTACTGTGGCCTCCACAAACGGAAGTTTGCAGAGATTTTGCGATTATTTGTGTTTCCTAATTAGTTTTGTTATGAAAACCCTAAGACAATAGGGAAATAATATTGAACGTCTCTTCTAGATAAACATTACAATGGTTGTTCTGTTTTGCAACTTTGATTTGAAACTAGGTTAACTTGCTCCACAGTTGAATGAACTAAGTTTACGCTCGTAAAGCATATTACCATCAAATGTTACAATTGCTCAGTCTGCTTATTACGGTACAGAGAATCACGCATTTCATGATGAAGGACATAACAGAGCAGTTTCCTATGTTTGATTTTGTAAATTATTTTATATGTAACAGAAATAATATGAAAAAGAAATTCTTCTGTGAAATCAGCATCAATATTGGTTGAAAAATAAATCAGTTATTTATATTCGAAATATTGATGTGAGCAAAAGTGGGGACGTGGAGGGGATATCGCGCTATCTCTTTCGCACGTACGCAGCGTTATGGCCGGTGACTCTCATCGACGTCACAGTGTAATATTAATGTTAAACAAGCACCACTTCCACCGAATTTCACAGCTTTATAACTTACTAATTATTGCCCCAATTTTTTAAATATTTTTTTTTCCGTTAAATTTTGCATGCATACATTTTTGATAGATGTAGCCAACTACCCTGTAACTGATGCACTACTTCTTCCGAAATAACTTCGACTTCAGTTATGTGAATATTATATTCTTTTACCGACATAGTTATACCTCAATCAGTAATTAGAGGGTTTGTGTCTTCAGTAGAGTATTGAAAGGAAAATTTTCCTCCACATAACTTGTACAATCTTAGTGTTTTAATAAAAACCTGCGATATTAAAAAATCTTTGAAAAAGTAGTTTATGCAGTAATACGATATGACAATTAGGTATTTGTTACTTATAATAAGGTTCTCAGCGTTAGCAATATTTCAGGCAAAAGTACCAGTATTATCCATGTAATTTGCTTCTACCACATTTCTACAAAACAATACCCTTAAATAAATATTGAGTCCAGAAAAACATCCTTTTGTAGCTCACTATTACGTACGATTCCACTAATATTTTAAAAATCACCAAAAATTATTCGTATAACTCTTTCCATAAGAGTTTCATACTTTATATCTTATCTTTATGCCAGACATAAACCAAGCTAGACATTCATTAAGTTGCCCAAAAGTAGAAATAATTATAAAAATACTCGTTGCTAAAGCGGCGGCTAACTCTCTTTGATAACGTAGAACTTTAACCGTTTGTCAAGAAGACATTTCCAATTGTGGCGAAAGTGCGCTTAATTTTCTTGTCTCTAGTTCTAAAGTGTAAAATTTCGTTTTATTGCGTGATAATTTTGTTGTTTTTGTTAGGATCCTGTAATCAGTTCAAGTTTTTCTTGGTCTGTGTCAAGGGTTTAATGTGTTTTCTTAATTAATACGACTAAATATTTAGATGTATGTACCTATATTGCGGTACTATACGCTGAAGTCTCGTATTGGATTTCCTCGTCCGGCAATGTGATATTCGGTTTTCTACTCAGTTCCAGCCCGGAATCTGGAAATATAAATGGTAATAGGTCCGCCCCTTATTACATGGAACCTAACAAAGCTGGTGACATGTGACCTCTAAATAATAATAATAAAAGCCTTTATTCACTGACCAAAATATAGTATAGTTTTAACTTATGTAATATTTTAAATCTAATTTAACAACTAAAATATTAATTAAGAATGTGACTACGTAAAATTCTTCAGCAACCAGTTTATTGATCAGGTTGTCTTTCAACATAGGCCTCCCCTAGTTTCTTCCACAGATCTCTGTCGCGAGCTATTCTTCTCCATCCTTTTGGTAAATCATCTTCCCACCTTTTAATTTGTCTTCCCCTTTGTCTTTGTCTTTTTATGTGACCTCTGCCTTCCCCTAAAAAGAGAAAAGGCGTGATGCTATGAACGTATACAGGGTCATTTTGACATTGCTTTATTAAATGAAAGTACACACTTATCTATTGGAAAATAACACTTTCCAATAAATTATTTTAACAAAAAAAATTTTAAAAAAATTTTAGTAAAATGAAAATGAGTGAATCTCGAACAAAATAAATATGAATAAAAAAGTTGTATAAAAATCAGGAAAGTAAAATTGAAATCTTTGGTAAAATATTCGTTATTCATGGATGGTTTTTGGCATAATGTTAGCAGAGGCAAAGACGAGTATGTGGTTTAATTTATTAATGCAATGTCAAAATAACCCTGCATACGTAAAAGTATTTAGAGTGGCCAAAATACCAACGTTTCGTATCTTTGTCTGCTGCGATTTTTGTTCATATTAAAGTGTAAATGCTGGCTGGCTGCTTTGACAGGCCCGTCTGGACGTCTTTAAGGCAGGCTTATTTTCAACAGTAGATTTCACGTGGCTCATGAAAAAGAAAACGAAATGTTACGAAATCCTATACGATATTGACATGTACTTGGATTTTATTTAGTACCTTCTAGGTGTTGCTTGTGGCTCCATAAGCGTGAAAAGACCAATGCGACGCTACGGCCATCTTCTCAGAGAACCAGATTAAAAATATCCATTATTTCCTTAGGAAGCAAATACCCGGATAAAAGTAGCCTATATGTGAATCCAGGATATGATCTACCCGTGTGCCAAATTTCATCCAAATCCGTTTACTTCTTTATGTGTTCACTTCTAACAAACATCCAAACATTTTCCCGAAATTTAGCTTTTTATTATATTAATAAGAAGTAAGATATCATTAAAGGTTAATGAAAAAATATGCCAATGTTGAGAATGCGACCCATAGGTTTTAAGTTACCCGTACCTACTCAAATTATATGTGTAATATTCTATAACACAATTACGAAATATTCCGCCCTGTGGATTGGGGGCGTTTGGAGAATTCCACCACGGTATCCCCTGCCTGTCGTAAAAGGCGACTAATAGGGGCCTCCGGGGGTCACGGGTGGGCGGAAGGGGCCGTCCACCTATTAGTATAGCCAACTCTTGTGACCCCCGTGATGGACGGCAGCGTGGCGGTTAGGCCTCACGCTGCCTTTGACGCCAAGGGCGTCCTTCGGTGTGCGGGGGCTTCTGAGCCCCCCCAACAACAGGAGACGGTCCGCAATAGCGGTACGCGCAGGGGCGGTTGCGGACGACAACTTAGACGTGAGTCGGAGGAAGCCCGCAGCCGTCCCTAATGCGCCGGAGATGGCCACCGCGGAGTTTTAGTTGGTATGCCGTGCGGTGTACATAGGTTAGGGACTCGGCCCGGCGGTCGCCCGACGTTTTCTGTCTCTCCGGGCGGCTCAACGTCGGGTCGTAAGGCACGGTAAACCCAGCATAAACGCTCAGTCGTTCCCCTTGAACACTGGGCGGAAGTAATAATTCACTTTCTCGGCGTAAAAAAAAATACGAAATATTGATATGTTTTAATCAAAACCCGATACCACTTGCTCGTTCAAGTAGCGTTCCATGGCCAATCGCTCTTCATCCAGGAGGCCAGTATAATTCTGATGACCGTTGACAGTCACGGCATTATTAAGTTTAGATAACTCACTATGATGATCTGATGGTAGGAGAGGGGTCTCTTAGCATCAGATCTCACTAATTACGACCGATGACAAAAGCATACTTTTATACCAGCAAAAAAAATACAAACCTTATTCTTATTGTCACACTTGTCTACCTCCAGGACATAACTGACGTAGATTGTAAAGGCGGACATGAAACACTTGACCGACTCCGCGCAATGGCTACGCAGTACGTAGGAAGATGGCTTAGTGCGACACAAAGACCTCTTCTCAGGTAGCAAAGCGAGTCGAGTACGGCCACATGAGACGACAGGTTCACATTTTATTCTGATAGTTGCATGTATTGATTGAAAAGCATACTTTAGAATAATATGTCTTTTATAAAAAATATTTTTTTAGTTAAAGTATACTCGTACTGTACGAGTATGCTATACAGAATATACTTAAGATGTACGAGTCGTACATCCTACTAATAATATAAAGGCGAAAGTTTGTAAGTATGTATGGATGCCTGGATGTATGGATGTCTGGATGTATGGATGTTTGTTACTCTTTCACGCAAAAACTACTGAACGGATTTCGATGAAATTTGACACACGGAAAGATCATGTCCTGGATTAACACATAGGCTACTTTTTATCTCGGGAAAATATAACGCGGGACTTTTATCCGGGAAAAAGTCATTCACGCGGGCGGAGCCGCGGGCAAAGAGCAAGTCTTAAAAAATCATAAGCAGCAAATCCAAGAATAAGGTAATAAGGCAATACAAATATAAAAAAATATCTTACGACAATCGAAAGCTACCCTCATATAGTTCCTTTAGAAACCGCGATTAGGTTATTAAAAAAATTAAAATAAAATTTAAATAACCCCCGACACAAAGATCTCTAAAAAGTAAAATAATAATAGTGTCTTTGTCGTTTAAGTACCTAGTAATATTTTGACCCAACCGTCGTCGCGTCGGGGGACCGCTAAAGAAGTATTTTCATCTCCCTGGTCCGGAGCTCGGTCCCCCGATGTGAGGACGCTTGTGTCAAAATATTACTAGGTACTTAAACGACAAAGACACTATTATTATTTTACTTTTTAGAGATCTTTGTGTCGGGGGTTATTGAAATTTTAATTTAATTTTTATTTCAAACTTTTTAAATTACTTTATTATCCATCATGGGGCCTTGATAATCAACTATCTATCACCTACTCGTTGAGCCCATCCTTATGAACCCAAACACACTACATCTGCTATAAAGTGCTAAGGAGTTGGGTATCCCGCAGACTACTTGATGCCGCAGCATCAGTTCATATTTACAAATATATTGAGTCACAGTACCAAATTTAAAGTCAATCGGATTTTTTATGTTGGAAATGAGCTGATAATCTTCAAACGCCTGAACCGATCTTCATAAATTATAGCTAAGAACCATCGCGGTCACATCAGCTTTCAAACAAAAAAAACCGCGTCCAAATCGGTCCATTCGTTTGAGGGCTACGATGCCACAGACAGACATACAGATACACAGATACACACCCTAAACTTATAACTCCCCTCTTTTTTGTCGGGGGTTAAAAAATAATATCACAATTAAAGCCGTAAACCACGCAATGATCCTAAAACAAATATCAATTTTACTATAACACGGAATAGTACGCCACAAACATACAATTTGTGGCCACAATTCGCGAATACATCATCGCTGTTATCCAAATATTTAATCGCTACGCAAAACTTTGTCGATAAACTAAACTAAACTAAACTAAACTGTCACAGGATTTCAATGTCGTCTTTGGAAACCTTCGGTGGCATTTTGTTTACTTTTTCAGGTTTTCGAAGTCGTCGTGTGAGCAAACAGAGATAAAAACTATTTGGTTTGAAATTGGTGCCCCTTTACCTAATTCTACAGTTAACATAAAATTAATGAATATTAATTAAAGAGTTACAGTTTTTAATACAAGTAAAAGTATTTATAATTCAGTAGATAGTTACAAAGACATCCATATGTTGTGTGTTAATTCATTTATATTTGGATATAAACGAATTATTGTTATCCGTGACTCAACGCGTGTACCAAAAATATAAAGTTTTAATCCTACTAATATTATAAACGCGAAAGTTTGTAAGTCTGTATGGATGTCTGGATGTATGGATGTTTGTTACTCTTTCCCGCAAAAACTTCTGAACGCATTTCGATGAAATTTGGCACACGAGTAGATCATGTCCTGGATTAACACATAGGCCTCATTTTATCCTGGGAAAATGAAAAGCGGGACATTTATCGCGAAAAAACTTTTTAACGCGGGCGGAGCTGCGGGCGAAATCTAGTTTAGAATAAATTTTAGGCGAAAACTGATTGATGCTATTTGTTATTGTGTCATGGTAAAAATACCGTGAAATCCGGTTTAGTACTTAACCCCCTTTATTGTCGTTAACTATAAGCTATTTTGATTTAACATTGCGGTGTATCTTGATATATTTATGTTCGATACACGTTTAGGGATTTTAAATAAAATTCATGTAAAAAAAACACGAAACAAGAAATTTACACAATGATAAGCTTTATTTCTTTCCCCTTATGAGAAAAATTACCGTAAAAATTATATTTCAGTGCACTGTACATCCACTATTTACGCTTATAATTCTTTGGTAATCCATGCTGTTCTATCATCATTAGCACACACACACACACTCACGCCTTTTATCCGCAAAGGGGTGGGCAGAGGCGCAACTAATGCACGCACTTTTCGCCGTGCGTATTCCGTCCCATGATGTGATAGTGGGCGAACCTATCGCCGTATCGGGCACGAATTTCAGACTCAGGGATGATACTGAATAAAAAAGTCAAATATCACTTTGTCCGACCCGGGATCGAACCAGAGACCTCAGCATTACAGTCGTACCGTAAGACACCTACGCCACCGAGGTAGTAACATAGTCACAAGATATCCATTAGTCATCATTAAACATAGGGCTCTGTTAATTATATAGGGGATTTTTTTTTTACTTTTTTAAATAACCAAGTACAGTCAGCAGCATAATTAGCGGAACAAAATCAAAATTTCAAATCGCCTATATACGCGTTAAGCTAAACTGAAACATTTTTTTCTTTGTTTTGAAGTAAAGTAAATCTCTTCTATTTTTGTGAAGAGAAAAAAAGATTAGTAAGATTGTTGAGGCAATTTGAAATGCTCAATTTATTCATCTACTTATGCTGCTGACTGTACAGTAAGTCCCATAAGTACCTGAACAGTTCAAAATTTCAAATTGCCTACATACTTTTGTGTTCTAACCAATCGTTTTTTTTTTCTTCACAAAAATAAAATAAAAGAGATTTAATTTACTTCACATGAAGAAAAAAAAATTCAATTAAACTATAGGCGGTTTGAAATTTTGAGTTTCTTCAGCTTTTTATCTACTCACTTACAGGAATGTACTGACAGTTACCTCAATAAAATCAGTCTACTGGATTTTTACGTTGCAAGCTAACTGCTCATTTCAAGTCTGTTAATACGTATTGGGTTATGTATTTAGCCTATGTATTCAAATAAATCCCTTTCATTTGGACATTCCATTTAGAACAATTTAGTGCTGAATGAATTCCGCCGCCCTTCTGATGTTTCAATTTCACGCTGGTGTGACATCTAAATGACATTTCACGCGCACTATGAAATGGAAAACCGTTCATCTGGATTCTATGATATTTGTCAATGCGGGCAAATCAGTAAGAGGTCACCAGATTATGTGCGTGGACCATAGATGATTATATCCGTGATCATCATTCTTGTGTGTGGATAGTCTTATAAATAGTTACGTGAGATGTTTAAAAATAAATCATATACCATAGCCACCTTCTTGCTACAAAAACAGAATAAAACCTTCTAGCTGTGATTCCGCAGAACGCGGCAGACGGCAACAGCATGTGCCGCGGCGGAAGACGGCACTACTATGCAGTATTAAATTGTATGAGACCGATTCCGCACACGACGGCAAATGACGCCCGGTAGGACGTCACTTGACGCGCGTCATTTGCCGTCACTTGACGCGCGTCATTTGCGCGTCGTGTGCGGAATCGGTCTCATACAATTTAATACTGCATAGTAGTGCCGTCTTCCGCCGCGGCACATGCTGTTGCCGTCTGCCGCGTTCTGTGGAATCACAGCTTCATTGAGAAGGAAAGAAGTCGTCGATTCACACCATACCTAAGGTTAGATTAGATTTAAAGTTAGATTAGAAGGTTAGATTGACTGCCTCGGTGGCGTAGTTGTATTGCGTACGCGTTACGAGTACGATTTGCGCGCTGAGGTCCTGGGTTCAAATCCCCGGTCGGGCCAAAAAAGTTGGTGACTGGGTTTTTCCATCTTAAAAAAATTACTCAGTCGCAGCTCGAAGTCAGGAAGTTGGCGGTGTGATACCCCCGTGCCTCGGAAAGCACGTAAAGCCGTTGGTCCTGCGCCTGATCTCTCTCAGGTCATGTCGGATTGTCGTCTCACCAGACTATGAGAGTGAAGGAATAGCGAGTGCACCTGTGTATTGCGCACACACTTGTGCACTATAATATCTCCTGCGTACCTGGCTGATCTCCGTTGAGATTGGCCGCCGTGGCCGAAACTGGCTAGGAGGATTTCATTTTTCTCATTTCAAGGTTAGATTCTTAAGACGGTGCTGTAGGGTCAGCTTGACCACTGTTATACAAAAAGCTTATTAGAAGACTGTCCATCGTTTTGGAAAATAACGCCATTCACATATTTAAATGATATATACGTTTGGTACGAAAAGGGGCCAATTTTGGTGGGAAACGTTTGCGGGATGTTTATTAATTATTTTTCGTTTACCCACCTTTATCTTAAATGTTTGGCCGGTACTCGATGTAATGAATGATTAAAATATAAATTAAACCAATTAGAAAATTCCTTAAATCGCTTGAAGATGTCAAACTAGGCGAAGCAATTAATAATCTTGTCTTGAAATCTGACTTGGGCCAGTCCGTGGAAAGATATTAATAATCTGCCACGCTCCTTGTTAATTACCTAATTGGATAGTTTTCACGAAACAAACTAATTTTTCTTGTCGTCTTTTCGGTTTGTGCTTTTGCGTTCCAATCTTAGTTGTAACAAGGCAATATTTTTACTGGTGTTTGTTTACATCTTAAGTTACATTATTCTTCTTTCTCAGCTTTTGTAAGTCCACTGCTGAACATCCTACTAATATTATAAAGTAGTTTGTAAGAATGTATGGATGTAAGGATGTTTGTTCCTCTTTGACGCTAAAACTACTGAACGGATTTCGATGAAATTTGGCACACGGGTAGATCATGTCCTGAATTACCACATAGGCTACTTTTTATCCCGAAAAAACTTTTTAACGCGGGCGGAGCCGCGGGCAAAAGCTAGTTAGTTATATTACGTAGTTAATACGTATGTATAATGTCGCCTCTGTTCTAACCCATTGACTGCCACTGTATCTGGGTATAAGTGCATCACAAGAGCCGATTTTTAAGATATTTAATCTCTACTTTTTTATTGCGGAAGCTATGACTCCGCAGAACGCGGTAGACGACAGACGGCAACAGCATATGCCGCGACGGTAGACGGCATTAAATAGTATGAGACCGATTCCGCACACGACGGCAATGACGCGCGGCAAGTGACGTCCTGCCGTCCGCCCCGTCCTGCGGAATTACAGCTTTAGGCAATTCAACAATGTTATTTTACATCATAATAATGTAACATAAATCCATAAAATAACATAAATAAAAGTCCCCGCCCTGGAGCGAGAAAGACATCCCAGTAGAAAATTTCATGTCCTTAACTCGTCTCTTATAAAGAACACTTTTCCGCTGCCTTTTAGCCCTTGAAAGGCCTGCTTGGCTGTTTTTTTCATTGAATGACGTGACGAGCATGCTGTTCGCCTGAAGGTAAGAGATACGACCACCCATAAATAGTAGCAACACCATTCAGCAGCTTCAGTTGCAAAGTACTGTGTGGCATTTCACTGCGCTCACCATCCTGAGACTAAGATGTTAAGTCTCACTATGGTCTGTAGTTACAATCGCTACAATGCCCTTCAAACCGAAACAGAACAGTGCATGCACACTGCTGCTTGGCGGTAGAAATAAACATTGCGGTGCTACCAACCCAGATGGACTGTTACATATGAAAGTCCTACCACCAGTTAATGGAAAAATAATTTTCAAAATTGGCGCAATAGTAAGTTATAAAGCTTTAAAATTTTGTGGAAGGCGTAGCTGTCAAATATCAGCAATACTAGGCTGTGACGTCACCAAGCGGAGTCAGCCATAACGCTGCGTGCGTGCGAAAGAGATAACGCGATATCCCCTCCACGCCCCTACTTTTGCTTACAAGAATATTTCAAAAAACCTATTTAAAAACAAATATTTATCACCAATTCCCGTGGAGCATTGACGCATAGAACTCGGATAGTACCGGCCGCGCTCCGAGGCGTGGCTGGCCTCCCGCAGCAATCCCCGCACCCCACTCCAAAGCGGGGATGGCACTCAATGTGCTAGAGCAGTGTTTTTCAACCTTTGTCATGAAGCGACCTAGCATTTTCTTTGTTAATCTATCTGTATTGCTTTTTTAATACTGGGGTATTTTAGTGACCTCTTGCGACCCCCCGTATAGAGGCTTCGCGACTCCCCAGGGGGTCGCGACCCACACGTTGAAAAACACTGTGCTAGAGGTATCACTTTTTGGACTGTAGACTAAGCGTCATGTGTTCAAATTTTAGATTAGGCATTTTGTGAGTGTTTGGATTCTTCAGACGAGGAAAGATTGAAAAGGCTAAGGGTCTCAGCCCACATTAAAATAAAAGGTCTAATGGTAGAAAGAAATGAAAATTAAGTTAAATGTGACATAGATATGACAACCGTGTCTTAAACTAAGAGCTAGTTTCCAGACGTTTGAGTAAACGCTAATCATCGAATATAATATAGGGCGACAAAATGCATAAGGCCAGCGCCCAAATAAATGGCATACAAAAGAGTGCATTTAGCATTAACTGTCTTATACTTTATCGGGCGCATAATATTTGATTGAAATTTGTGAACAAGATGTCTCTAAAACTCATGTTATCAAATAACAAGCAGTCGGGGCATTAGATCTTTCTGCTCCGCTCAGATAATCCATGCCTGTATGAATATAATAAGCCCCAAACTTACAAGTTACATATGTGTACAACTGAGCATAAAACAACCCTGCCATAGCTGTCGCGCGTTCGGATAAAAGAACAATAACTTGCACAAAGTTCCAGCACTTTGTCACCGTACTCCCTACGCGTAATATTAAGCGAATGAACTGAAAATCCACACAATGACGCTCAGTATTATGACACGTATTCAAATAGGCATGCGTTGCGCGTTTTGTGTGAGCAAGCACATTTTTCCTAATAAACATTATTCGGGCTGAGGCTTACGAGGCAGTGTTTTGTAAATCCACCGGTGGCTAAATGGCCCATTGCGGGCGGACGCGGATTTCTGCTGTATTAGCCTAATAGCATTCTACTTCTTCAATTCTCATTTATTGTCCCCTTAACTGTTTAATTCAAATTTAATTTTGCTGTCAGCTTTAATCAAAAATCGGTGCGGCGGAAACTTGTGCGATAGCCTAAAGCTGTGACTCCGCAGGACGCGGCAGACAGCAGACGGCAACAGCATGTGCCGCGACGGCAGACGGCACTACTATGCAGTATTAAATTGTATGAGACCGATTCCGCACACGACGGCAAATGACGCGCGGCAAGTGACGAACTGCCGGGCGTCTGCCGTCGCGGCACATGCTGTTGCCGTTTGCCATTGCCGTCTGCCGTCTGCCGCGTTTTGCGGAATCACAGCTTTATTGAAATTTAATGTACTTATATAGTGCGTTGAAAATCGTGATGGTTTGGTCATTCGAAAATTATTATGTTACATTTATAAACACTTGTTTCTTCTCTTGTACATAAGATGTCGTAAGAATTGCTACTGCAACAAACAAGTAGCATTGAAATACTGAAATATCCAAACAAATGTAAAATTTTTCACATTTATTATTATGGTAGGGTAGTAGGACATTATCTTCTGAACTTACGTCTCAATGGAAATTCTAGAGGTCCAAGGTCAAGGAAAAAGAGCTAAAGGCCCACATTAGTAATAGCATAGTATATAATAGTAATAGCATCACAATCTTGCATGACAGGGCATGGTATTCCGACCAAGTTCTAGAGTCCACCTCTCTGATACAAAGCTTCCATTTCGCCCGAATCTCGTGTAATGTAGGTACTTAGTGCGTCCTCCATGAGTTAAGCAGGCAGGGTCGAAGGGTTAGAGTATATAATAAGTATGTACTATAAATGATTACACACTTAATAAATCAATAGAGACCATTAGGTTTACCATTCCATACCAGCCCTGTATTATATACTGTCCACTGCTGAGTACGGGCCTCCTCTACAACTGATAAGGTTACCCTCATTTGGTATGATTATCCGTTAATTAACTTCTATCCGCATCTAATTCTGATGATCCGTCCAGATTGATGAACGCATCTCGAATATGTTTCAAACGTGCGTTATACCCCCGCATTATAGTATGATGCAATAATATGTTCGAACACGTGTGCAGTTTTCGTAACCAGCATTCATGTGATTTAGAAACTTTCTTTGAGTTGGATACACCCTAACAGATAAATATAAAAAATTTCATAAATATTTATAACTTAAAAAAATTATCAAGATATATTTACGTAATTAAACCCTATTTCAAATAAACTACTATTCAAATGCCAAGAAGCAACACAAATTGTTCCAAATTAAATCGCGTACAAAAGTACTGGTCGAATTTGATTTGACCCGCAAACATACCTTCAACATTTTTCTTTTAAAAGACGAATAAAAAGAGTTGGCTGTGGAGTGGATTTTTATATAGCTCCATGGCATGACAAGACGGCGCTAACAAGCGGCTGCATCATTAGGCAGGGTGGTAATGAGCATCGGGTTGACATGTCGAGAGTCGAGACCAACGTGTTAGATAGAGATTAAGGACTTTGTTCCGGGACCCGTAATTATATGTTTCATTTTACAGTGTTGTCGCTATTAATATTAAAAGATTAGAGTAAAACTTATTCTTAATTGTTCATCCAATACATTCTACTCGAACAGTAATTGTAAATACAACAATAAAAAAGGTAACTATTTCTCCTCAGTTTATATATTTTTTTTGTATTAAGTCCTACCATATCGATATATGGCATACTTATCTCGATAGATATGAAAGATTTTTCAAAATTTGAAGTTATGATATTTACAACCTGAATTTAAATAAGAAAAAAATACTGGATCAATAATGATATGACGTCATTGATGTAAACAGACCCTGACACAAATACGTCCCCAACACATCCTACGCTTCTTATTCTTTTCTCTGTCTAAAAAGCTAAAACATACACGAGGTTTATTACATTCTCTACAACTAGCGACAAAATGATGAAAAGGTGTGATAAGATATCAATAAAATTGATCTTTATTCTTGGGTTACGAAAAAAAAAGTTTTTCCTCAAAGTCCAGAATATGAACAGGTAGGTACGCGTTACCTGGAACAGACATCAAAACTCACATATTTCCAAAAAAAAAATACTGTATCCAAGAATTCCGCATATTATCTACATTCCCATCTTCCACAATAATATACTTACTGCTTTATTTACGGTGCCGTTTGAAAAAAAACATCTTCATATAATTAAATTTGTAACGACTTATTTTCACATAAAACGTAAATTAATTCTAAGGGGAATGATGAATACCACATTAAAAGGAAAATCTAATTCTGTCTCATAACATTGTCACATAAAGAAATTCAACCTTGGTCTCGATTCTGCTACATTAAATTGCTATTTAGAGTCCTGCTATAGAGCTTAAGTACTCAAGACGCATGTTATCGATTGCGCTTGAATAAAGTCCGCTTAAAAACTCCTAATAGAGAACTAAACTAGTCAGTAGGCAAGACATACATAGCATCCAGCATACGCATCGTAAATAAGATTAATGTCGAACACTTGAAACATTTCTGTAATCCCGTTCGGTAAGCTAGCGTCAAATTTGCAAGCAAACTATTGTGATGGATGTCGCCACAATCTGTCGGGCTGACGTACGGCACTAGTTATATTGATCGTGCAAACGAACAAGCAGAAATAGCGCACGGCCGTGCTATAGGAATCACTGCCGTCGAACTATTTGACAAATACCGAATTTGTTGCAAAATATCAATCTATGTGAGTAGATTTGATGCTGGCCTGGCTCTGGTACTTGTGAGTCAAACTGTGGAGTCGACTTGTCAAAAATTCCTGCTAGTAGCCAATCACCTACAGTTACTAAAATTAAATAACGAAACAACGATGGTAACAAAGGAGGAAGTATGGTATCTCTAATAGTAAGGTAAATCTGTTGATGATGGTTCTATTATTATGTAGACTTTAATCTAAAAAATAAATAGACGGAAAAGTAGCTGCATATAGCTTCAAATGCTTATAAAAGCTATTACAAGCAGTTTTCAGGGTTACATACTTCAAAAAGAAAAACGAACGCTTATGTATAAGTGGGATAACCACATCAGAGATTGCTATAGGTCGAATATTTAAAAATAAATAATATATCCTGGTAATAAATTTTATATCAATAAAGTCAATTAAAAAAAGTTCTCGAGGGGAGGCCACGTACTGCAAGCGCAGCGACAGCCGTCCACCTGCAAGGTTGACAGGCGACTCAATAAAGGTCGCAGGAACGCGCTGGATACGGGCCGCTTTTGACAGGTCCGTCTGGAAATTTTTGGGGGAGGCCTATGTTCAGCAGTGGACGTCATGTGGCTGATGATGATGATGATGATAAAGGTCAATTAACAAAGAGGCTTGTAACTGCAGTGGCACGTTCATCAAAACAGAAGTTGAGACTCGAATGAAATAAAAATATATCACTTTTTACTTGAAATATGCGATATTTCCGACTATGATATTGCCATGAGTTGACATTAATGCTTTGCTCTGACAATATAAGTATTTAATTCGCAATATTGCACTGGTGCAACAATCAAAATAAATAAATATTCCGAAGAAACTATAACATCTAATTTTAATTTTACTGACTGGTGTTATGGGACATACCACTGGCAATTGTAGAAAAAAAATGTAATCGACTCTCGCGCATCATTAATTAGTTGTGACCATCTTGGTGTCACGTCAACAACATGATCCTAGGATGTCCGGTAAATTAAAAAAAAAATACTTTTTGGAAATTTTGATTAAAATTGGCAACTAATTATTGTTTTTAGGAGTGTTCTAAATTGTGACAAGATAAATCAATGTTATATAAGCTATGCCTATGGGATATTCCCACCAAGAATGTTATACCCATTTATAAACTTCTTGATTCCCACATATTCATAGACGTTGCGTATTTACAACAACGCAGAGCTTTCAAGCAAGTATAGTTAGTAGTAGTTGTTGCGCGGGTGCAACGTTGTTCTTTTACTAAAACTGAATTGGAATTACTTCGTACCATGTTTTTGAGATTATATTAATTTATTGGGCTATATTATCTTTTTCACATTATAATATTCCTATAATAAATCCAATAATTCTTGTTCGATTACTAAAATATACTGCTATACTTGATATTATAATAGATTTGTTTGGTGTTGGTGAATTTGTTGCATGTGGTTGCATACCTTTTTTGTTTATTAATTAATATGGGAATAACAAGAAAATTTTTGGTAATAGTCGCACTAGAAGTAGCCTCATCTTTCCTTACTTCTCTAGTATGAGCATAATCAAGCATTGGTCATAGAACATCAATTCTAACGAAGAAGGAGATTGTTTTCAAATTATTATTCAGTATAACGCGCATATGATCGGGGTTGATCTCGCAGAGATTATATTGATCGCCTTATATCGAACCACTTTCAAGACTAAGCGATGGTACATGGCTATCTTTTCACATTTCAATGCTATCTATGGGTAAAATACTTGGTTGCTGTATAGGAGAGACTGCTCAGCTAATAGTAACCAATGCATAAGAATAAATATATTTAGATACATAGAATTAAAGCAAAGAAGAAATTGTGTTCATGGTTATCTACTTTCGTTCATGAAGAAAGAATTTTTCAAATCGATCGATAATTAATATCCGAGTTCTGAGGTAACGAATTTAAAAAAACAATGTACCTACGTCAAATTAACAACCTCCTTCTTTTTTGAAGTCGGTTACAAAATAAATAAACACCAAATGACTGATTTAAGCCAATTATGAAATCGGAGTTCCAGTTGATTTCCACATGGTAACACAATACCAATATTTACAGTGGACTCAATTAGGAATCGAATTAATTTATAAACAGTTTTGGTCGGTACAAATTTGTAGGTAACATAGATATTTTGTCGTTGTGCTGTGATTTAGTAATTTAAAAGGCATAGACTATCAATGATCGAAATTAAATACAGAACTTCTATCATGCTTTGAGTAATGGGGATTATCTTTATATCACGAGGATTTATTATACCTACTTACCTACAACATATAATAAATTTAAAGTTTAGAATGGTAATTCTCAAATTTCTACGTCGTGGAAGTATCGAACCTCACTTGTTTTATGTGTGCAAAATGCTCTACTGAGCAGATTACCTGTAAATTCTGATATTTCATTTTCGAATTACCTTGCACAAAATCTATCTAGCATATATGAAATTCATTTCAACCAAGTAACTCTCCTAGAGAATCCAAAAACAAAAAAGCTATCAATTACTTCCTTCATTTCCGAGCTCATTATCCACGAAACGAGACGGGATACAAAAACTGCTGACCTATAATCGTAAAACTGTTCGAATATCAGAAGTTCGACTGTCTGCACTACACGCAAAGTTCCAGGTGAAGTTATCGAACTCCAAATTTTACAATTAACGGAGCGCTTTGCAGCGCCAACTGCCATATTTTAGCATAGGTGAACGCTCACCTAATATGCCGCAAATATATGGGTTAACTGTTCTCTACAGAGACTTTCAGTTGGGGCTCTTAAATTAGAGGGTATTTAAAATAATAATAAAATGGGTCAACTTAAAACACTACAAAATCCTACCTAGTGACTGATTCATTAGGATATGATTATGACGTCTATAGGTATTAGCATTTAGGTAGATCGTTTGGTTACAAATGAAAGTGTTTCGTTTCGTTTATTAATTAACCGACTTCAAAAAGGAGGTTCTGTATTCGATCCGTATATATGTATGTATGTAAATTTGTATGGCCGCGAGTTTCTCAAAAACTACTGATCCGATTTGGATATGGCTTTCGGTATTGAAATGTGTATATTTCAGGGAAGGTCTTAGTATATAATTAATGAAGATCTGATGAAGATCTTCGGAGATACACAATGGAACTCTTCAATAACTAACAGCAGATGACTCGCGAATGCTGCAATTGTATATCTATGATGTATTGTTTACACCATTCCATAATAACATATAACTAACAAAGAAGCAATAAATAAAAACTTTTTAACAAAAATAAACCGACTTCAAAACCACTACAAATCAAAAAATAATTAAAATTTGTATTCGCTTAGTATATACGCATATTTGGAGTCGGTGCCTAATTTAAATTGAGCAATGCTTTCGTATATTTGTTTGTGTATTTTCTTAGCTCAGCTGGCAATTTAAATTAGGCATCGACTCCAAATATGCGTATATACTAAGCGAATACAAATTTTAATTATTTTTTGATTTGTAGTGGTTTTGAAGTCGGTTTATTTTTGTTCGCCTGTCCAATTGCGGTAGGTATATATATATATACTGAGCTTAGACCTCGATCTGTTGAAAAGTAAATATGTGTTACTTTTAGTTAAGCCATGATTAATGTACTATATTATAATCAGGATAAAACTTGTCTGGACGAATATAAAGGCAATATCACGTACGACTCATCTCGTGGATTTCAAATATGCTACCACATCTCATAACGTCTAAAATATTACTTATTTTATCTGTGCAAAATAAAGTTTTAAAGCGATATTTTAATAATACTATAATGCAATATACTAGGCGCTCGTACAATATCTTAAGGGTACTGTATAATGATGCATTTCGCATACTATTAAAGCTTCCTCGATTTTGCAGTGCGTCAAATATGTTCGCAAAAGCTGGTGTAGCGGACTTTTATGCGATTATCAGAGCTCGTGTTGCGTCTTTTTGGGCACGGATCAGAAAGAGTGAGAACGTAATTTTAACTACCATTGCCGACGACCTATCAGGACCATATTATAATTTCTGGTAGAAAATACACCAAAATCCAAATGTAAAATAGGTCGAAATTATTGAATTTTAATTATAAAACTAACTTAGTGTAAGCCCTATTGTAACTAACATTATGAGTCTTAGTACTTGAAAATAAAATTATATTATACTAGCTTTTGCCCGCGGCTCCGCCCGCTTTAAAAAGTTTTTCCGGGATAAAAGTCCCGCTTTATATTTTCCCGGGATAAAAAGTAGCCTATGTGTTAATCCAGGATATGATCTACCCGTGTGCCAAATTTCATCGAAATCCGTTCTGTAGTTTTTGCGTGAAAGAGGAACAAACATCCTTACATCCAAACATCCAAACATCCTAACATCCAAACATCCATACATTCTTACAAACTTTCGCCTTTATAATATTAGTAGGATATTATTAATATTTTATTACCAAACTGCCCATACCAAAAGCTAAGTTTTAATACGAACCAGTGCTTGCATAAAATTGAAATCTAAGGAGTCTCTCTAGCACAATAAAGGCACCAAGATTGCTTCCTTTCTGGTTTGGAACAATTTTAACATTTTAATCCGCAGTTGATGAATATTTGATGACGCTTATTTACAAGCTCCACTGGACACAAACTCACAATGGAACCCGAGAGAGCGATCAACTATACTTACCTGCGTTAATATCTATGTTCAAGCTGGTGTCAACCTCCTTTGGACTCGGACCTACTAACATAAACTAGTTCTAAACTTTTCCTTTAGCACCGACCCACCAGGCAAGAAATGATTTACTCACGAAACAATTTATTCAAAACTAAAACTCATCTCAATGAAGGCAAGCATTCAATAAAATACCGAATATTATTTTTACGATATCTTTTATCGACAAAAGGGTGAGCTATCGACCCTTTAATAGAGTTACATGAAGGGAAACCAATCACTCTTGACCCCGAAAAGGTATTATTAACTTATTAAAATATTCAAGTATTCGAAATGCTATTGAGGCGTAAATCTCGCAGTCGATCGTAAAAACTGTTCCCTAGAGCGGCGAATGTAACAGTGTTTCATTGGCTTGAGCCGTACACCATTGTCCTCACACGCGCTCTGAGAAAAATACCAATTTCTGAGATTTCCAAAGGGCTTAGCTTCGTTTCCTTTTATATCTCCCCAGATACTAAATTCTTTCAGCCAATAATAAAAAATCGTTGGGGACAGTTGGAATGGACTCGGAGTAAAATTTACTCACAAATCTCGGGACAGATTGGACATTATAACGCACTTACTAACGCTGTATGGAGCGCTGAGCTCGGCTGAGCTGCCTTGATTGGATAATAAACACAAGTCGCTTTGTTAAACATGTTTTCGCTAATTAAAAATATTGGTCACTCATTAATATATTTTTCACTTAAAATTATTAAAGCTCAATGCCTGGGGTATTTTGTTCAAGACAAGTCGGGTAAAATATAAACATAAATTTATAAATTTAAATAATGTTCTTTAACCGTAAATTTCGGTAAAATAGGTACTTAATTTTGATATAATGTTTTTAATAGACATCCGTCTTTCTCCGTTAGATTTATGCAAAAACCGTTCGCATTGCCAATGACACAGCTTCAATATTGATCAGCTAGTTAGACCTTTATTAGATCTAACCGTTGAGGTTCACCACGTGCCGATGACGTCCATTTCGACTAAGGCTATATTGGCAGAATCTTACATGTGTGGCGGATTTATAACCCATTTATTTTCCATTCAATTATTTTTCGCCCTCCAGAGACACAAAAAATATACCTATACCTATTTTAAATTTGGACGAAACATCTAATCTGTTGTAACATATTGCTTCAAATAATTTATAGGCATCGTATAGATCAGACTGTCATACCCATATCACGAAACAACTTTGACTGCTCACGAAAACGTACAGTTACTAATCATGCACACACCGTATTTTAAGTTATAAAACTTGTACTTACGAAATTTAATTCCGATTTAAATTACAGACTTGAGTTTTTGTGTAACATATTTTTTCATAACTAATGGCAGACAGATTATACTATGAGGTTCTGTGTTGGATTGTATGCAAGTTCCCGGCTGGGTAGATACCACCGCAATGTCTATTTATCTTCGTCAAGCAGCAGTGTATGCACCGCCCGGATGATGCTATACTCCCGAGTGTCGACATTGGGCCACAAGACTGTGAAACTAACATGACTGATCCACTCACCCCCGTAGATACCACCGCAATGTCTATTTATCTTCGTCAAGCAGCAGTGTATGCACCGCCCGGATGATGACTCCCGAGTGTCGACATTGGGCCGTAAGACTGTGTGAAACCAACATAACTGATCCACTCACCCCCCAGTGGTGGTAGGGATAACGCGTTTTTCCCCGCGATAAAAAAAAGTGTATGCACTGGTGTAATCCAGTTAGAAGGTCATTGTAGCCAGCATAACTACTGGGCATAATGAGGCTCAATATCTTATGTAAGTGGAGGGTGTCTAGTACAGCGCAGTGCAGTGCCACGCACTTCTTTGTATTTCAAAGTTCTATTTGGTGTTGCTACTGTTTATGGGCTATTTTCGTATCGCTTACCATCCGGCATTCAACGGTAACAAATAAAAAAATCTTAACTTGCTTAATACTTGATGTAAGTTCTTATGCGATTTGCCCGTACAGAGATTTAACATCATTCAAGAACCGTCTGGTTTTTTTAGGGGAGGTATATGTTCAGTATTGGACATCATGTCTAATGATGATGAAGCAGCGGCGTCGTTAGTCTTGTCAACTCCATGTGAAATCATTAATTACATAACCACACCACCACACCACATCCACATCAGCCCTGTAATACTGCCCACTGCTGAGCACGGGCCTCCTCTACAACTGAGAGGGTTCAGGCCTTAGTCCACCACGCTGGCCTAGTGCGGGTTGGCAGACTTCACATACCTTCGAAAATTTTGAGAACTTCTCAGGTATGCAGGTTTCCTCACGATGTTTTCCTTCACCGTTAAAGCGAGCGATAATTCACAAAGAATACACACATAATTTTTTAGAAAAGTCAGAGGTGTGTGCCCTTGGGTTTCGAACCTGCGGACATTGAATCGGCAGTCCGTTCCACTCCCAACTAGGCTATCGCCGCTGTTGTGCTAATTACATAAAGGACAAGTAATAATATTTTTAAAAATAATATCTAGTGATATATATCTAGTATTTTTTTTTATTTTATCGAATGACGAGACGAGCATGCCGTTCGCCTGATGGTAAGTGATACGACAACCCATAAACAGTAGCAATCCAGCACCTTGAGTTACAAAGTACTGTGTAATAATAGGATAAGTTATTGTAACTCACACGATTTATTTCTTTCAGAATGCAGTTTATAATACTAAAGAGTCTAAAAACACGCGGCTCCTCCCGCACGATTGTACATTCCTTGAGTAAAAATCCGACTAGACACTTATTTTATCTGTTTGCAAAAATTCGTCCCAACTATTCAGCGGTTTATTAATTTACTTCTAACAAACTTCAACATCTTCGCTAAGTTTCAAGTTTATAGGTAATGTTGGTACATGAAGTCGGTTAAAAAACAACTTGATTCCTTAGCAGGTAAGGATTTTTTGTTTCAACGAAGGTGTGATAAAATGAATGCACCGAAATATCGGAAAAACATTTTCAATTCGATATGATTGGCCAATCTGTAACAATTTCGGACATGTATCCAATTTAGGGCAACTTTAGTTAATAATTGTTAAAAAGAAACGTTCCATATACCGGCAATTTATGTAAGTTGTCATTAAAAAATAAAAACAGTAAATATTTTTTTATTCTGTACACGTTTACGACACGTAAATATACCGGGAATCAGAATAAAAAAAAAGAAAAACAGTAAAATCTTTTTATGGAACACTAACTTTTGCTCACAACTTCGCCACGTGTAAGAGTTTTTTCCGGGATAAAAGTACCGCTATATATTTTCCCTGGATAAAAAGCCTTAAACCTTGCCAAGATCTCAAACTATCTCTTCACCAAATTTCGTCGAAATAGGTTCTCTAGTTCAGTCGTGGAATTGTAGACATATGGACATATGGACAAAACGGACAGACAGAGTTACTTTCGCATTTATAAGTATGGATTATTATGACGCCGCTACATACTTTAGTAACTTGAAATGTTAAAGTATCACAGTCTGAAAGTTCGTCGAAGTTAAACTGTTTTCACGGCTACGGTGCAAAACTTTTATATGGCTTCAGAGTTATTAAGATTTTAAGCACGTATGTCCCTTATGAATTTCAAAGTAAATATTTACTTGGTTTTCAAAAGGAACTGTTCGTCGTGACCTTTCATATGAAGTCAAGAATTTTTTGCAACGGATATGTTTATTTCACTTCGTGTTTACATAACAGGATGCCTTATCTACATAATTAGAATATTTACAACACCTACGTAGATTGAAGATATCCATCTCATACTCAGAGTAAGTATATACCTATAGAGGGCTAATATCGCATCGTGCGCCCACTACCCAGCGTAGGCAGGTGAACTATAGCTACTTATATATAAATGTTGGCGACTGCTAGGGATGGGCACGCGAGCAGCACCAACGCAACAGTTATCGATAAGTACAGGTCCGGCGGCGCGGTACATATTGTTGTTAAAAAATTGTGGTTCTACAAAATATGGCCTTGTGAGTAATTTTAAGCGTATTGCCTTAATATAGATAAAAGCTATGCTGCGAATTGGTGTAGTGCCATGTGGAATGATTTATAAACACGGTACCTCAAGAGCAGTTTTTACAAGCATTAAGAACCAATAATATTAATGGATATCCATTATAATTGAACCAATGGATATAAACCGAGCATCGCACCATGGATTTCTTAGCTAGTCTCCCCAAGCCTAAAATAGTCACGTCTAGTTTTTGAAATATTTATTACCAATGTTAAAAAATGACAAAGAAATATATCTTAATGATTGCCAACTTATACTGTCAAGACACGCGATAGAAGCTAGGCAATAGCTTAAAAATATCATCGTAATCAGTCAATTTTTAGGAACAGTAATAATTTCTTTCATTTCATAAACAAAAACGCAATTATTAATTGGCTTAAAAATCACACACAGACAAAAACAGTTACCCAAGCTACATTATATTAAGCATCGCCTTCGATAGTAATAAATACGTATGCTATAATATGAAAATATTACATCGATTCTGGTATCGACGCGTAACATCACTATCGAAAAAGCGGGATGCGGGGCAGTGCGGGGGGTACAAGTGTTCGCCTCCCGAGCGTCTTTCATACCGCGACGCGTAATTTCAATTTTACCTAAAAATATGCTGAAATATGGCTTGCCTGTGAAACGTGATATTAGAATTCTGTTAAGTGTGTTTCCGATTGTCGTTTTTACAAGATTCCACAGAACATTTAACCATTTTGCAGTATTAATAATCAAATATTCGCATAGATCTCACTCGCGTGTGCTCACGCCGTTCCTACTCGAGTGACTACAAGCGCTTGCGGCCGGCGCAGGACGATGTTCCCACCCGTGCCTATTGTTCCCACTTGCATACGCGCTCTCTATAGGTATATACTTACTCTGAGATCTCATATATTAATGTAAGTTTTGTATCCAGATTGAAAAGAAAGGGATGAAGGAATTATCAACTGTTTATATACCTATTTCAGTTAATACGATATGATGCTATAATGTGTTTATTGTCAAGAAGTTGCATAGCAACTGAGACTAAATAAAAATGATTTATATGGCGCCTTGCCCAAAAACTGGAACACCGTATTAGTGTCCGACCGAAGTGTCGGCTTCGGCTTCCGCTGAATGTGTGACGTTAGCCGATTAATCGGCTAGGGTTTTGGTCAATAATTGACCTTTACGAGAAAGAGCCTAATATTTTAAAACAAGAGGTATGGACTCGTTAAAACTATTACAAGCCGACAGCTGAAATGACGCTGAACAAAGTTTATAAAGAGCATAGACGCCGTGGCTTTTAGCGAGTAAAGTTTTAACTGCACGGCGTTTACTCAAAATGCAAATTACAGGCTCCATATACGCGAGGCGGAGTTAGGCACCCCACAGGATGTGATACACGGGACCCCAATATTAAACCACACGATCGCGTCATAAATTTCAACCTGCTGTGTATACGTTGTAATTTTCGCATGCGTGGCTGTTTACACGTTTTTAAGTGTTCGCAGTGGAGTACGGTTTGTATCGGTTCATTATGAATTTAATTTTATTTCGTTGAAGATTAAAATTACTGCTTTGTTCAAGTTAGACATGAAAAATCACTCGTAAATATTTAACATACAATAGAATTTAGAAATGTAATGAGTATACTCTATAAACGGTTATTTGTCTTTTTGTCACAATACAGCCAACTCCTTGCTATTCTAATGGGAGCATGATGGCGCTTATAATATTATATGTTTACCGAGCTAATATATCAGCTTATTTTAAATTCGTTAGAACAAATAGCTTAAGGTCCAACTTCACCAATGTCTTCTTTAACGGGTGTTAATTAATCAAACCTTAAAATTAGTGCGAATGTTAAAGTATCGCGCGTCCCATGAAAAAACGCCTAGTTAAGGAAGATAATTACCGGTTAAAACATTTAACAGGCTTCAACAGCCAGTATCTAAAAGAGCATGGTGAAATTAGGCCTGCAGGTATTATGAATCACGTTTAATTTTTAAACACAATAAATTACCGCCTGCCTCGGTGGCGTAGTTGTATTATGGTACGACTGCAATGCTGAGGTCTCGGGTTCGATCCCCGGGTCGGGCAAAGTGATATTGAGTTTTTCTATTCAGTATCAGCTCGGAGTCTGGAATTTGTGCCCGATATGGCGATAGGCTCGCCGCCTATCACATCATGGGACGGAATAACGGCGAACAGTGGGTGCACTAGTTGCGCCTCTGCCTACCCCTTCGGGGATAACAGGCGTGAGTGTATATGTATGTATGTACAATAAATTAATCAGTTTAAATACCTGTACTGACTTTAATAGGATGTCTATATCTTCTTACAAATTAGAATTGGATGTCTATATCTTCTTACAAATTAGAATTGAAAGAATGAAAGAAGAATGTGTCATGCAATGATTGACCAAGCACTTATAAATACACATTGGTAAAATGCCTTGATATTCGCACTCAAATTAAGGGTATTCTAAACAAAAGTGGATCGAAGAGTTAGCCCATCACGAAATAGTCGTAATTGGCAGCCGATACGAAATAACACGGCTCGTTGTAACTTTTTACAGCGAATAAACTCGACGATCGTAGTTATCGACAACTTACCGTAACGTTTACGGCATAGTTAAAATTTCATTGATTTCGACACGGCAATAGTTTTACTAACATGTTATACTTTGAGTTTATTTATTCATCTGGTTTATGTTCTGGAAGCTTATTTTGCTTAGTTACGAAGTGAGGTAGACAGCATTCACTCGACTTTTTAGCCGGAGGCAAAGATCACATGCAGCCTTATACTTGTTTATGTATTACACGGACTCTAATAGGATTGGGTTACTTTATAAACGAAATTAAAAAATTCATGACAATATTCAATACAACTGTCACATGCAATAAAATCAAAGCTTTACTTTGTGTATCTACTTAGGTAAATAATGGTCTGTGTTAATATACTCAAACAGACATCTCTGACTCGTTTAATACAGCAACTTGGTCTCAAACTAAGCACAAATTTGATTCCATCGATAATGTTTAATAACACCAAAAGAATAACGACAATTTTACATTCGAGGTTCCATTTTCCATTGATGCTAGCGCTGGGATTGGGTTTGGGTTTGGCAACCAAAGTTATACCCAGATATCTATTTAGAGGTCCATTGCCCTTAATACAAAGAAATTCAAAATGGCGGCCACTTCTATCATTTCTGACATTGGATCAGTCATCAGTAGCAACACCATCCAGCACCTTCAGTTACAAAGTACTATATGACATTCCACTACGCTCGTCATCCTGTGACATAAGATGTTGAGTTACATTATATTCTCTAGTTACACTGGCTACAATGTCCTTCAAACCGTAACACAGTGCATGTACACTACTGCTTGGCGGTAGAAATAGACTTTGCAGTAGCACTTATCCAGACGGCCCCTCGCATACGAGAGACCTACTACCAGAGCCTACGCGAATCGCACTCACCATATTCAACGCAATATCAAGCTGGCATTCTACATTAGTTTACAGAGAATGTGGTATAAACCCATTCAAGCCGGCCTTTTCATCCTGCAGACTATTGTTTTTATAACCTGGCTCGACCGCTAATAATTTATTCATTTCAATTTATATTCCGGAGGTATTATGAGCATCGTCTCATTATCTATGTTACATGAACCACTGAGGTTTAAGATTAAATCAATACCCTATATCAGTTATTGCTGGGCTTGATTACACTATATTGTAACATTCAATTGCATGCCAATCCTGCCTTTGAACTAGACCTTCAAGAACGTTTGTAATTTCGTTATAATTATCATGATTCCGGCGACTAATCTAGTTCTAACTACGTACTTATTGCTTGCAAACATCGAGTTCGAGTAGTGCCGAAATGATTTGTAAACATGAAGGTATAATTCTATATACGTTTGTAATGATCCTCGAATAAACTATGTTCTGGATTAACATATCGCACCTTTAGGACGAAAACGATACAATTCAAAATATAGAAAATTGAGTTAACATTTTTAAATGACTAAAAACTAGTCCCTTATTTATAAAAATATAATAAAAAGGGACTTATATAACAGTTTTGTCCTTTTCCTGTTTGAATATGGCTGTGTTTGAACTGTTGTTATATTGAGTACTTCGTTTTGAGTAATTTTATGACGATAGCCCAATTTTCTATATTTTTGAATTGTGTCGTTTTCATCCTAAAGGTGCGATATATAGGCTACTTTTTGCCCCGTAATTTGCTCCCGTAAGAATTTGATTTAGTCTAATTTTTAGATAGATGGCGCTACTACGGATTGCTACAGTGATTCAGAGAGTATTGTAGAGCAACGGGCTTTTCACACGAGTGAATCCGCGAGTACACCTAGTAGATAAACAAAGCAAACAACTCCTATCATTCAATGCAGTTTGACAAACACACAAAAAATAATGCATATTCTGTTTCACTCCTTCTTTATTTTGATATGGCATACTTGCATAAAACAAGAATTTAAACCATAAATCGATAAGCATAAAAACCATAATTTGTTTTTCGATACGTACTTGTGTCTGAATGTCGCGTGTAGCATTAACTATGTTACGCGCAATCATTTGACGCCACTGACCCAAAAAGTTATGTAATAAGCATGAATCATTCATAATTTTTATTTCGTATTTGCCTGTGCTTTTACCCAACAAGTTGGGGTTATTGATCATATTTATGGATTTTATTATCTGTATTCATTATTTTTATTTTATTCAATGTAACTTATAGATACTATATAGTTTGGATATTTTTGAAGTAAACCCAAAAACGCCTTACCTTCAGTAATACCTTCAGTATTTAGCATACAAATAGATCATGTCTTTGATTACCTGTTACCTTTTTTTTACGCAGATAAAGTTACTTATCACTACCGCCCAGCGTTCAAGGAGAACAATTGAGCGGTTATGATGTGTTCACCGTGCCTCACGACCCGACGTTGCGCCGCCGCGCCCGGAGAGATGGAAAACGTCGGGCGACCGCTGGACCGAGTCCTTAACCTATATACAACGCACGGCATACCAACCAAAACTCCGAGGTGGCCATCTTCGGCGCATTAGGGCCGGCTGCGGGCTTCCTCCGACTAACGTCTAAGTTGTCGTCCTCCTGTTGTTGGGGGGAGGGGGGCTCAGAAACCCCCGCGCACCGAAGGACGTCCTCGGCGTCAACGGCAGCGTGAGGCCTAACCGCCACGCTGCCCTCCATCACGGGGGTCACAAAAGTTGGCTAGACTAATAGGTGGACAGCCCCTTCCGACCAACCACGACCCCCGGTGGCCCCTATTAGTCGTCTTTTACGACAGGCAGGGGATACCGTGGTGGAATTCTCCAAACGCTCCCGATCCACAGGGCGGAATTACCTGTTACCTAGGCTTCTTTTTGTCTCGCAACACGTTTCCGGAACTTTGATTTTGGGAAAGCATCACCTAATAATTTACATTTACAGAACACAATGTTGACATAAAGTATGAGAATTATCATTAAAAAGAGGTTAGAAGATATGCAGAGAGATAAGAATAAAGCGAAGTATTAACTTTACATTAAGTTAAGTGCTTATTTACTTTGATATAATTTGTACAAATCAATTGAAATGGTATGAAATACATGAAAGTTTATACAAATATAAATTTCAATTGCACTAACTAATTGTAATTACTAACAAAATAATGGATGTCGACATAATAATGTCGACGTATATTGTTATTCAGTCTGTCAATTGGTTTATTTCACATGAGTTATATATTCCAAATTAAATTTAATCAAAATATGTTTTAGAATGATGAGGACTAATCAAATTGATAAACTCATTCTAACGCTACACGCATTACGTATAGTTTACTCATATAAAACTTTTTCATAAAGACATAGTGCTTTATTAAAAACTAGATGCTGCTCGCGGTTTCGCCCGTGTGTAAAGCCTTTCCCGGTACAATAGTCCCTAAAACGCCTACCTCTATCTATTTAAAAAGTCAGATGAAGAAACATCAATTTCAATCACACGAGAGTAAATTACAGGGATAAAAAGTAACTATAAGTTAATCCGAAACATGGTCTACCCGTGCGCCAAATATTATCCAAATCCGTTCAGCTGTTTCTGCGTTTACTTCTAACAAACATTCAAACATCCAAACATTTACACAAACGTTCGCATTTATGATATTAGTAAGACAATAAAAGAAAAAGTGTGTGTGTATTATTAATTACTACACACGTATGAAGTGAAACTTTTTGAATCAATTAATTTTTTCACTGTGCTTATAATAATTATTGTATTCTATTAATACGGTAAAATAATAATTATTATTATTTATTTATATAATATTATTGTGTGCTAAATTTAAATTCATAATATTCAATTATGGTTAGTTTCAACGATTTTTCAAAACATTAAAAGAATAATCTCTCTTTTTTACAATTTATTTAAACAGATTTGGATAAGTACAGCAAATCATAATATTGAAACTGTTTACGCTTGTCGACAATAGAAGGCTCTCTACAGTTTCACCTAATTACCAGACCGCGGATATCAAGATTCTCTTCGAAATAATGTCCTAGGAGTCTTTAACGTTTGAAAACTTTTCCTTCGACAATAGATGGTTCTGTACAATTTCACCTAGTTACTAACTACCCCTAGAAGACGGCACCGTGATGGTTCAAAGTGACAGAAAATGTGACGATTTTAGATTTTGTTTTTAACTACGATTTTTCCCGTAGGTCGATAAAGAAGTTTCACTTCAATATAATGTAATAAACTCAAGGATGTATATCTGAAATTGTATATAAATTATGAATAAAGGTAACATATCTCAAGTATAATTAGTTAAGTACAACACTCATTATAGAAAAGGTGGACACGGTACGGTGTTTCGGGGGCTTCTGAGCCCCCGCAACAGGGAAAAGGACCGCAACAGCGGTACGCGCAGGGACGGTTGCGGACGACAACTTAGACGTGAGTCAGAGGAAGCCCGCAGCCGTCCCTAATGAGCCGAAGATGGCCATTCAAAAAAAAAAAAAAAAACTCATTATAGAAACTGCAAGACAAGGTTTTATTCTGGGAACACGTTGGTTGTTGGCACCAGGTGAATAAAATAATAACTATACAGCGGAATAAATTTAACAACACGGATTGGTAGGTCTCTCATATGTAAGAGTTGGTTGGCTTTTAAGAACATTGTAGCCAGTGTAACTACTGGACATAATGAGTCTTAACACCATATGTCTGAGGATGACGAGCGCAGTGGAATGCCCCACAGTACTTTGTAACTCAAGGTGCTGGATGGTATTTCTACTGTTTATGGATAGTCGTATTGCTTACCATCAGGCGAACGGCATGCTCGTCTCGTTATTCAATGCCATAAAAAATATAAGGCGAATAAAATACACCATCATAACAAATAATATAGTCAAATAATCAACAGAAATTTAAAAGGAAATATCATATTATGTTTTTATTATAAATTTCCAACGCCTATGACGCTAAGGTTGTTAAATTAATCTGGTAACGACATTATTCTATCTAGAAGACGTGTTCTCTTGGAAACAATATTATGGAATAAAATCCACTCTTAAATAAATCTTGGTAATTGCACGATGCCTACGGCTGTATATAATTAGTTTGTTAAAATTAAGAAACACAATAAAATTATTATAATATCTTGGTTCCTCTTTTAAGAGAAACTGAATTTACAGAAAGTTTGGGGCACACATTTAATTGAAACAAAAAAATGTGTTACTTATTTAGAATGCACTAGGTCGCTATGAATGGGAACGCTATGGATAGCAATAATAGAACATTCCGAAAGAATATATTCAAAATAAACTTCAACAGGAAACTATGGTAATGTGAATGGAAAAGAATTGCGAAACAAACAGTAAAAATAACTGTAGCATTAAATCGAGCCGATTGTGCTCTCCACTGCGATAGTGTTTCCAATTGTTCAGTAAGTAGGGCCATTACAATAATGCAAAGTAATTTCCAATTGAGCTAGAAAGCAACTTTCACGATTTAGTCAAAAAGCAAGCATTGGTGAACTAATTCCGTGCTCGTAAATGTCACACTTTACGGCTGTATAATAAAAAAAGAGTGAATGAACAATGCTAGGCTTCGGTAGTGCTTGGCATAACAGATTGAAACGACTTGCCAGTACAGAGTGGTTTAATAATATGTATATTATGGTTTACTCAGTGGACCTCGCATACAGTTAGGAGTAATTAACAGGCGATTATAGGACTAATCTTTATGCTGTTGATTTATTTATAAACAGTATCTCAGCTTTTTACGCCAAACATACTTTGATATCTATTTAAAACTCTTGCCGGTTTTAATTTTAGCTTTTTTAATCGCTGCATCGCAATTATGGACAATAACTAAGTCGAACTCTACTATGAGAACTCTTTGCAATCAATTTACTTTAAACATTGATGTATTAAAAGGGTTTTTTTATACATCAATACTTTAAATAAAACATAATATAAATTTAATAACTTTGATATTTTTCGTTCGAGTAATAACTGTTCGTATAAAGTCAAAATAATTTACCTAAAGAAAAAACATATTTACCTATTGAAAGAAAAAACATATATACTCTATATAAACAAAAATTATTACGTAGTTGCATTTACTTCGTCATGAAAGCTTGTAAAGCACAAAGTACTTGTTTAATGTCAAATAAGCAACCCTATATGACACAACAAAGGTAGTGAAAGATACTAATAATCCAAACTTACGTCCATGAAGTATTTGAATTTAGATGCAAAATGCATATGTAAAGTGTATACATAGTGTAAAGTGCTATCTGTACATGAATTAGAGTGATAGGGCTATCATATCACATAATAATGTGAGGATTTATGCAAACGGCCGTCGTACGCGAGGTGCATAGCAAGTCATTGTGTCCCAAAAAAGTGTATCGTATAATGCGTTCTGCCTGTGTATAACCGGCTACCAAATAGTCCATCATAATAGGGTATTATCCTTTTTTTTTTAAATGTCTTTTTTTTTCTATCTGGAAAAAGTCTTAACTTGATCCTAACGTGTTCATACACTACTAGAAATGTTATAACATAACACTGGTGGTATGTCTCTTATATGTAAGAGTCCGTCTGGGTGGGTACCACCGCAATGTCTATTTCTACCGCCAAGTAGCAGTGCGCATGCACTGCTGTGTTTCGGTTTGAAACACATTGTAGCCAGTGCAACTACGGAACATAGTGAGACTTAACATCTTATGTCTCAGGATGACGAGCGCAGTGGAATGCCACATAGTACTTTGTAACTCAAGGTTCTGGATGGTGTTGCTACAAATTATGAGAAGTGAGCGTGTTATGCCTCCGACTGCATTTGTGCACACTGTCAATCTTGTTTCTATCTTTTCAGTTCTTCAGTGAATTTAATAAAAATGCCATAAAAATGTAATATCCTGGCGGCACGCTTTTCGCATGTTTGTGTCATCATCATCAGCCTATATCTTAGCCCACCGTTGGACATAGGCCTCCTCCAATACGCGCCATTTTACCCGGTCTTCGGCCTGTCGCATCCAGTTTCTGCCAGCAACGTTTCGTAAATCTTCACTCCACTTGGCTGGAGGGCGTCCCACGCTACGGTTGCCGACTCGCGGACTCCACTATATTTGTATAACAGATAAGAAAAAGTGAAAACATTAAGTTGAAATAAAAAAAACATAATTTTATGATCTCAAATTAACATTTTCAGATAGTTTATTGCCGAAACTATGCTATTGATGATTTATATTTTTTTTCACACATATCGTAGAACACCCTATTGTATCGACTGGCGAAGTAAAATTATCCGTCGCTAGTCAACAATCTATTTGAATCCTATCCCGCTTACCTACCATCAGCTGCATGGCAAAGCAACGAGTTACCATCACGTTAACTAATTTTGTTCATAAGTAAAAATCTTTAAAATTAAGTACAAAATCAGATTTCTCTAGGACTATTACTGGTAGTAAGAATCAACCGGAGATTAACTTTACATATTTTAATACCTAAGACATGCTGCTTCTGTTAACATTTTAGTCTAAAAAAGACGCTCACGTGGCCTGTACTAAGCTCAGAATAAAAGCTAGTTTGGAATTAATATCTCACATTAACTACATGTACATCATATATTTACTTTTATGGATTTACTCACTTAGAATTTCAAACTAAATCAAAAATGGTTAAATCCACGAAGACAAAATTCATTTTGTTCTTTATATTTGTCTGTGTACTACATTTATCCGCTCAGCATCAAACGCGGGTAGTTCATAAAAGTCGCAGGTAAGTCATTTACATTTGCAAGTTCTAAAATATACACGTACGTTTATGCATGCAAAGTACAGGGACTAACTCTTGATAGCTGCCTTAAGCTTTTCAGAAACACTGCAAAACCGTACGCTTTTCTGCTTACACTTACGTGGTGTTCTTATTTTTACAAGCCACTTTACATTCGCGTCTTTTAGCTTGTATTTTTTTTATTGGCCCTCAAGCTGTAGCTATAAGGATCCTTAGTGCTGAACATAGGTCTCCCACAAATATTTTCAAAATGACTATAAACTGGCCTGCATTCAACGACTTCCCACGAACTTATTTCATCGTCTGTCAGTTGCAAGTGGACGTCTAATATAACTATATTGATAATTAATAATTTTTAATGTCTATTGAATTTCAGGAAATATTAGGACACCAACGCACAGCAGTAACTTGTAGCATAATACACTGTATATTTACGATTACCGACAGGAGAGATTGATGATAATCTTGTAGCTATACGAAGCAATAAAACCGTTATGTCGTTCATAAGTTACGAGGCAGATTGCTATTTTCATTAGAGCATAAAGTCAGGCTGCCATGGAGCGGCGCATTAATATGTTTACGAAATATAAAGTTATGTAACCTACCCACATGGTAATGCCATGTAACGGGATACTCATTACATAAGTATACATGAAAAGCTTCAGCTTATATGTCGTTATAATTATTTTATTAACTTAAATCTTTAAGAAATCTTTATTTGGTTAAAACTCTCTTCTACTAAACTGTCTCGTAATTTAAGAGACAGAAGACTTACCGTCTCTTAGTTTAATTAGAATCTTGCAATTGTAAGTCGTATAAAACCAATTATAGCATCGCTGTTAAATGAGACTTCATAGCGAATGCGAAAAATAAATAATCAGGGCTTCTGGCTTTATCATTTTAATCTTTTATTCATCAAGGCCACGAGCCCTCGTAGCTCATATAAAATTTTGCATAAATTGAAGTATACATTTTTGAAATGTAATAAGTGATCGCAATGAAAATCTCGTATGGCAATCACAGCCGCGTAGCTGATTTAGATTCTCGTAACTCAGTGAAGGTATCGTAGCCTAATGTCGATCACGTAGCACAGTCGAGAAATGGCATCTATGCTACGCGATCACGGTACAGTATTGCGACGGGGCTGTTAACGTTTTACTGGATTATTGAATGGTGTTGAGATCTCAAAGAATGTAAGATATTCTGTCTGCAACATGGCTTTTGTTCTGCCACGTTATAATTAACAAAAACAAACAACAATAAAACTTGTGGTTTTCAGACACAAACGTAATTATCCTGTTTAACTTTTCGCAACGACACTTTATTTGACTAAATAGGATAAGGTTTGACTACTTTTTAACAGAATTAAAAAAAAGAGGTTCTGTATTCGACCCGTATTAGGTATGTATGTAAGTTTGTACAGTCGCGATTTTCTCAAAACTACTGATCAGATTTGGATGGCTTTATAAAGTACAAAAAATCCTGTCTATGCATATTTACATTGCTAATAGGTAAACCTTGCCTTTATTGTGGTAAACTAAACACGTTGCACAAATTCTGCTATTAAAACACATGTAAAAAACCCCATCCAAAATAATAATATGAAATCCTCCTAGCCAGTTTCGGCCACGGCGGCCAATCTCAACGGAGGTCAGCAAGGTACGCAGGAAATATTATAGTGCACAAGTGTGTGCGCAATACACAGGTGTACTCGCTATTCCTTCATTCTCATAGTCCGGTGAGACGGCAATCCGACATGACCGGAGAGAGATCAGGCGCAGGACCAACGGCTTTACGTGTTTTCCGAGGCACGGGGGTATCACACCGCGAACTTCCTGACTCTGAGCTAAAATAATAATAAACACCTACACTTAACAGTCGTTTTCGAAAATTTCAATTATGTCCTTCCGAGGATTTCAAACTATCTCTATACCAAATTTCATTTAACGATTCAGTGGTTTCGGAGATGTGCCGAATCAAACAGAAAAATAGATAGACAGAAAAGAGTTCTGAAAATCACCGATTCGTTTTCCATTAATCTTTTTTAGTCATCCCTTTCGTTTTTTATTACATTTCTATTAATTTATAGACACACTGGGATCTACTGTTTTATTAACTCGTCAACCCCCTCTTATATATATATATATAGATCGACGGTCCCATAGAACAAAGTCGTATATGGAAAATGTTAGTTTTTCAGTAGAGCGCTTTGAAAGTCTAAGTTAACTGTGAAAATCACAAGTTATACATGAAGGAAACATTATGTAAAGGGTTCAGTAACAACTTTTGAACCTAATGTGTGAAAATAGCACTAATTCGCACATGAATACAAACTTACGACTTTCAAAGCGCTCTACTGAAAAGCTAACATTTTGCACATACGACTTTGTTCTATGGGACCGTCGCTGATGTATGAGGAAACTCGGACGCCGGCGTCCGTAGCGGGGCTTGACGAGTCAAAGTATGGATTTGACGCGCACACAATACTACGCCGCCGAGCCAGGCTTTTCTATAATTTATTTCAGGGATAACTATTATCTGTCGAATTTAAAATCAGCCCACAATCAATAATCTGCTGTACAGTTGGTTTCTTAACGTGGTTTTGTAATTTTTACGGCCGAATAAGTTCCTTTGTGCTATATAATATCTTATCATAAGAAACTTGAATGATTTTTCTGGACGGACGAAGTAACCGCAAAGCAGTGAGTGAGCAACTTTTAACGTCTGCCTACGTAAACACTTCCTATGGCTGCGCCTTAAGTACAAGATAACCTTGTTAATTAGCATTTTGACCCCCTTAACAAAGCGCTTTACGTTTTAGTGTCTAATTATATATTTTTATAGTCCAAATAAAGAATTAATGTTTTTCGAGAATGTTTTCTAATCAAATACGGAAAGGGAGGAATATTTTTTTTTCCTATTTTAAAATGGTTACAATAAAGAATATTTGTATTGTACGGAAAGGGAGGAAGGGTATCCATGTTATTTTTCACTCTAACATCGCCCCTAGTGACAAGATTTTAACAAATGAAATGCTTATCAATTTATCTTTATTGCGCATTTTCTAATACTTCATGTTATTTGTGAAGACGATATATTTTTTGTTGAATTTACAGTCAATCTTCAGTTTTGAACAGTCTCTACATAGAGATACTATGTGCTGCTTGCGGCTTCGACCGCATGAAAAAATTTTTTCGGGATAGAAGTATTTCCTCTGGATAAAAAGTAGCCCATAGCACCCAGGAGTAATGTAGCTTCCTATTAATAAAATAATTTTCAAAATCGGTTCAGTAGTAGTACCTGAGATTAGGGCGTTCAAAAAAACAAACCAACAACCTATTCAGCTTTATTATATTATTATAGTATAGATTTGTCTGGTATGTTTTCTCTAAAATTCAAGCCAGAGTTCTAATTAGTTGATAACGTACATAACTTAGTACAATCACGTATAACATTCGCGACCGACCTTATTCTATACGTCGAAACAGGTTTTTAATAATAAAAGTCAGACCATTTTACCGATTTTTAAATGGTTATTATCCATGTATACTTTATACGTGTAACCATAATTGATTTGTCTTGTCAAAGTTAACTGAAAGTTTTATCGGCACGTACTAAAAGTTTTAATTACTCTTTCATCATTCACAATTTCATTAAAACTGTTTTTCAGCTAAATAAATGAATGGAATGGAATATGTTAACAACAAAATTGAATAAACACGTATACAATGTCTGAAATTGTCTGAAAGTTAAATAAAAACGTCCGAGACGAATATATTTGAAAAGTGATATATCAATGTTAACAGCTGTGGCTATAAAACCTAAGGCACACTACTCCGAAAAGGTTTATCTCGAACTAATGCGGAGAGTGGCGTTTACAGGCGTATTTCACAATGGTCTCAAAGGGACCGTAGCCAAGTGCGCATGTACGCGACAGCGCATCGGCCGCCTCAAGTACGACCACTCCAGTCTGTACGGAACCCGCCCGCGCTGTGTTCGTGTGCCGCGGCCCGCGGTCAATTCACGCATTCTCGCAATGTAAACACGAACAGACAACGAGAATCTGTGCAAAGGAAATATTTGTGATAAACTTACTTCGGGTGTGCTATGAAAAGTTGACTTTTTGAGTCACAAAGTTAAAAAACACTGTGGACAAAGTTTAAAAACTATTTGAACTATAGTGATTTCAGTTAAAAGTATTGGGTAATATTTAACAATAAAACGTGACGTAGTCACACTAACTGAAAATAAAAATAGCTTTTAATGAGTATTACCAACATTACTGGTGTATTTCACGCGAGCGGTCTACACTGCCAGCGTAGTAATAAAGAAAAATTTATGTATCTAACTACAATTATAATAAATTGCGTCATAAATATAGATTAAGTAATGAATTAAATCAGAATTCTTTAGTAAAAATTGCGGATAGAAGAATATTTTAAACTTTTATGAAAACACTGGAAGCTTATGTATTAATCATTAGGTCTTAGAATGAAATGGCAAGGATTTAAGTCCAAGCGCGTCTTCGAAAGTTTGCCGAAAACAGAGCGTTTCACTGAGACTCTGTTGAATAACAGCGGATCGAGAATTCAATTATAATATTATTTTATAAAGACTTTATAAATATATTTAGCGATACAATGGCTTTCATTAAGGCGATCTCTGGCCCAGATGAAATTTTTGAAATTGAATTTTCCGCTATTACTTTTGATTGGATTTCCTCGGATTTGCGCCGCCTATATTCTATTACTGGAAGGAATTTAAAGGAGATTAATATTCTCCAGTTCATTGTAGCTTAAAAATAAAAGTTACACTCGTGGAATTAAGGAAATTATTAACTTCTTTACTTTTCTTTTAATTAATATTGAAAAGATTATGAAAGGCTGTTTAATAATTATTTTTAAATAAAAAAAATGTATTTTGGGGTAAAAACCAACTTAAGTATTTAACTATATTTCACTTCGTCGGCAAACTGGAATACTTTAGCATAATATTTACTATTGTCTGCGGATGCCCCTAAGTGTTTTAGTCTTTACTCGGATTTAATACATGTAGTATTTGTTTTGACTGCCTCGGTGGCGTAGTTGTATTATGGTACGACTGCAATGCTGAGGTCTCGGGTTCGATCCCCGGGTCGGGCAAAGTGATATTGAGTTTTTCTATTCAGTATCAGCTCGGAGTCTGGAATTTGTGCCCGATATTACATCATGGGACGGAATAACGGCGAAAAGTGGGTGCACTAGTTGCGCCTCTGCCTACCCCTTCGGGGATAACAGGCGTGAGTGTATATGTATGTATGTATTTGTTTTTATAAAATTTATACAACAATATAAAGACATTAATCTAAAACAGGTTCTATCTGTATGCCTAATTTAATTTAAATTGTTTCAAATGAATTATGCATTTATCGTTACCAAATAACCATAACTTTTAAATTGTTACCCAAATAGTATAGAACATAATGCAACCGGATGAAAATAATATTGTGAGGAATCTATTATTAACTTTATAAATATATTTATTATCGGTATTATCGGTCGTCATTTCAATATTTCGTTAGAAAATAGGTTATAGTGAGGTGATTATTTTAATATATTTTTTAAGCCATCTTAATAAAAATAAAACCCTCCCGTCGGATCTGTGTATGGTGAATCCGATCGACATATTCTCATAATCACATAATGCAATCTGCCCTGTGTTATATATTGCCCACTGCTGAGCACGGGCCTCCTCTATTACTGAGAGGGTTCAGGCCACCACACTGGCCTAATGCAGGTTGGCAGACTTCACATACCCTCGAAATTCTTATAGAGAATACTCAGGTATGTAGGTTTCCTCACGATTCCTTCACCGTTAAAGCGAACGATAATTGATAAACAATACAAACATAACTTCGAAAAGTCAGAGGTGTGTGCCTTGGGTTTGAACCTCCGGACAATGTCTCGGTAGACCGTTCCATTCCTAACTAGGCTATCGTCGATTAATAATAATAGCTAAGAACCTGAGCTCCAGGGTGGAAGTGCTCAATCTGCATAATAGCGAGGAAACCCACTCCGGGACGCGTTAGCGATCCGCGATGGTGAAATCGGTGCACAACTCTCGACACCCTTTAGCCACCCAAACCGATGTTGCGTCCTTGGCAGACGCCACTTTTTGGGATGCCCATCTAGTGGGGGGCAAGTCACCGTCTGCCTTGAATACAAATGATTGAGACATTTTACTTGGCAGGCGTCCCGTTGTCTCAATCAATAGCCCAGCAACCAGTCCATCTAGATCCCATCCATAGACCCAGTATAATTCCCATCTTCTCTGCAATAGTCCTTACGCCTTACGGGCGCTGTCTTTGGCTGTATTTCCTCCTTGAGTACAGACAGAGAGAGTACCCGTAAGGCGTACACATCCCAACTAGAGTAATGTATCTTAATGGGGCCTCTACGTGTTGGATCCATATCCCCACGCAAGCCTTCCAAAAGGACCGGTCTTCGTGCCGTGATTTCCCGCAGGAAAGATACAACATAATAATAATAAGTATATTTATTGTGTGTGTGTGTGTGTGTGTGTTTATGTTTGTGTGTGTATGTGTGTGTGTGTGTGTATGTGTGTGTGTGTTAGTGTGGTGTATGTATGTATGTTTTATATTATGAAGGATTGCTCCGCATGCGATTAATCACATAATGATCACATGAATTTATTATACTTGTTTGCAGCATTTCATATCACGTACCTAACAACAGAGAATAGAGAGGTAGGGTTTCATATCCCATCAAACATACTAAGACATAATAAATATGTCTTTATCAGGGTTTAATGATTATATACCTTAAAATTTATTGAAAGCACGGTTACATGACAAACTGTACGGCATTATAGCTGGCGCCATTATAAAAATAATACCAGTACTGTATACTTTCCCACTGCTGGGCACGGGCTTCTACAACTGAGAGGATTAGGCCTTAGTTCACCACGCTGGCCTAGTACGAATTGGCAGACTGCACATATGCAGGATTCCTCACGATGTTTTCCTTCAACGTTTAAGCAAGCGATAATTCACAAAGAATACACACATAACTCTAGAAAATCTGAGATGCCCTTGGTTTTGAACCTGCGGACATTTGTCTCGGCAGTCCGTTCCACTCCCAACTAGGCTATCGCCGCATATTTAGCCGGCGGCATTATGAGACATCTAATGCCTTGGAAGACGAACGCAGTGACACTGGGGTTTGGGAAGTCTCGAGAGTCTCAAAATCTGGGACACGAGACAAACCACGATCAAAGTCTCGGGATTTCGAGACATCTTAGAATTCGAAACAAGTTAATTTTTGCCAAGATGTAATAATAAAATATAAATTTTAGTAAAAGTCTAATTTTATTCTATATTGAAAGGAAGATCCAATCCTATCATTAATATTTTCGGTCGTCATTGCATATTCTGTTAGTTTGTTTATGCTCTTGGATAAGAAGAATTTTGACTTATTACGCGTTTTTCTAAATTGGTCTATGAGAGTACATGCCCCTTACCATGAAAATCTACGAGAAGCTAGTATATTTAAAATTTATCATGTATAGCCTTTTGAAAACAAAATTATAATAAAAAATTTAAAATCGTGTATCGAGTCTCGAGACCCAAACTGTAAGTACCCACACAGTAGTGTTCAACTTAGCCAGTGCGATGGGATGTCCTGTGCTCAGTAAGCTTGTCACTTATCATTAAGCCAACGGCATGGTCATCGCATTCAGTTATAAAAGAAAGTTAGTCCAGACTAACGTATTTAGAAGGCCAGGCAAAAAATAACCATTTCACTCTCCCCACAGTGGTGGTAGCGATAACGCGTTTTTTCCTCGCGAAAAAAAAATTCGTAAAAACCTTGAGTTATTTTTCTATGACTTTGTAATTTACGTGAGCTTTGTAAAATATTATGAAAGGCTGTTAAGAAGGAAAAGATTCAATTATATAGTATACAAGCAGTAGCAAGAGAAGCGACAGTCAGTAAAAAAACGCCAAAAATGTGAGTGAGGATCGACACTCTTCATGGCCAATGCTATTCTCTTTATAAAACCAATGTGCGATTTTTCTACCAAGTAATGAACGAATTAAGTTTACTATTTATGCAAGTTCTAATTATTAAACACATAACGATAAAGAAAGTTAATACTCTTATAAAGTTGTAACCAAATATACTCAGTAACGGAAACTTATGTACAACAATATAAATATAACTTAATTATATCCGATTAATGCACAAATAGATATGCTTCTTTTACAAAAGGGTTAGAGGAGTCGGCAATAAAAAATACTCATATTTATAAAATATATACTAAAATTAAGGATAAAAGCACTCAAAATACTAACGCAGTAAATAACTTTATCAAGTTTCAAAAGTATGGAATAGCTGCTTTAATACATTTTTTCAAACTTGTAAGAAGGTTAAACTAAAGTTATGATATTTCGACGCGTAAACTGGACGGCATGTTCCATATTAGTTCATAGTTACGAAACCCTCGAAGCTATACACTTGTATAAGGAGTGTCTAGCGGAATAAAATAGCGCGTTCCTTATTTGCAGAGAAACAAAGGCTAGCGTTGACTAGGCTTGCTGATTCGAATCAAATTGAGTCGCATTCGTTCGCCTCCTATATTTTTACCACTAGCTGTTGCTTACGGCTTCTAACGCAATAAAAGCCTTTCTCCTACAAAAGATCCCTACGCCATTAGTTTAAAAAAACAACAATTATTTCCTACGGAAGCAAGTTGCCGAGATAAAAAATCTATGAGTTAATCCAAGACATGGTCTATGTGTGTGCCAAATTTCATCCAAATCCGTTAAGCGAATTCTGAGTTTACCTCTAACAAATTTACAGACATCCAAACATTTGCACGAACTTTCGCATTTTCGCATAAGATAGGATGAAACTGCGGTCATTAAGTGCATCACTCACGGCAGCTGTACTGTATATCAGAGCACGATAAATTTTAGTACGTCTTTCCACACAAATCGTTTGACCACAATATTATGGCAGTTTTAATGTACATTTTTAAATCTTTGCATCTTAAAATATACAGAGCGATGTGAAAATATACATTTACATCTCGATACAAGTGCGTCAATCGAGACGTATACGGAATGAAGGGAAAGATATATTACATTGCCTGCTGTATAATATGTAATGCTTTATATTATTTTAAATCCCGGAACACAATGTATGGACATTAAATTTATTTGCATAATAGGTTCTGTGTGATGCGCTTAGGAATGCGTAACGGCGGTCCGCGTCACTCACGCATGCGGAATAAATGCGATTCCACTCGGCGCGCTTTGATTGTATTCTAATCAACGCCGGCTTTAGGGTGACGAAATTATTTTGTTACTGAAAACATGTTACTACAACGGTTTAGCATGTCATAGTACATTGCATTGGAGAAAAACTGAGAAAAGAAAGTGGTATCGCGTTTCCGATAAAAATGAGCACCCGGATTACGAAACCTTTACTGTTGGTAGGACTCTCATAAATGTAAGAGTCCGTTTGGGTTGGTACCACCGCAATGTCTATTTCTACCGCCAAGCAGCAGTGTGCATGCACTGTTGTGTTTTGGTTCGTTCAGTGTAACTGCAGGACATAATGAGCCTTAACATCTTATGTCTCAAGATGACGAGCGCAGTGGAATGCTACACAGTACTTTGTAACTCAAGGTGCTGGATGGTGTTTCTTTTGTTTATGGGTGGTAGTATCGCTTACCATCGGTGAACGGCATGCTCGTCTCATAATTCGATGCAAAAAAGCCTGTCCCATTATTATCTATGACAATGTTACTCATAACGCGGCCGCGTTACGTTAACTTCGTGTAATTCGCGTTAAATGGTATTCTGTATGGCAGTTTCCATAGTGATAAACGCGATGTGTTACGTTACGCCCTTGTTAAGAGCGGTGAAAATAACGTGTCACAGAGAATAAGAGGGCTGCACTGTATTCAGAACAAGTTATAACTAAATGCTCCTGCAGCCAGTTCCTAATTCTAGAGGCATAGTTATGAGCTTCTTCTTTTATGTTATAAATAGATATTATTGACTATTCTTATAAGATCAAAAAGTGTACTTATGCATATTTAGAATGTTCATTATTGTCCTTTAAAATCTTAATAAATTTAAAATGCAGATAGAGTCAAGAACTGAATTAATAATGTACTCAATAATTTGCATATTCAAGTCGCTTCTCGGCTCCGTAAAACAGCTAGAATAGTTCCGGTCCTTGTAACTATCGGTCCGGTCTCGAGGCACGTAGGATCACTTAGTTTTGCCACTTTACGCCGGCTCCCGACCATATATAAAACGCCCGATGGCTTAATTCTAGTTCCACATAGTGAACATACTGCCTTTTCCAACCAGGCAGAATCTGTAAAGTTTGTGACTTTATTAGTCGAAGCAATCTTGAAAAATATTCGACATTTAAAATCTGACACCGATTCATTTGGAATTTTGTTTCTTCTGATGGATGATTTATTGCTTACTCACAGATTTTAATGCTTGCTTACTCACAGATTTTAATGCTTGCGTACTCACATATTTTAATGCTTGCTTACTCACAGATTTTAATGCTGAGTTGTGTATTAATAAAAATTAAGCATGCAGTTTACAGCTACAAAAAAACTATAAAATAAAAACTTTTTAGCAAAATAAAATTAAACCGCCGAAAAAACTGAAGAGCAAAAAATTATATTTTTTTAGCCTTAACAAAATTTTTAATCCAATGTGAATTTACCTACGTAATTTTTAGTTCTACCCAAGCGTATAGCGTCGGGGGTCCAAACTCCGGACCAAAAAAATGAAATACTTCTTTGGCGATTTTATCGGCAATTTAACTATTTTTGTAAAAATATTATTATGATTAAAACTACTTGTCTCTCTTTTAATTCGGTTTATTAAAACGGGATCAGTAGTTTTGAGAAAATCGCGGACATACAAACTTACATACATACATAGGCGTCGAATACAGCACCTCCTTTTTAGAAGTCAATTAAAAGCAATCACCATATGATAGTAAAATAGAATTAATATTACTTAAATTCTGCGGCCAATTTCCTTCGTAACATAGAATAAGAAATAAACAAATAATTCAGGTTCTTTCAAATACATTTAATGTTATATATGATAAAGTTCAAAATTGTATAAAGTTACATTCATACGTATGTTGACCTCTGCATAATGTGCTCGAGGCGTTATGTTTCTTGGAGAGAACTGTTTATTAAACGTTACTGCAGAATGTGAGACATCAAAAGCATTGCGAACTTTCTCCCAACACATTGGATATGACATTTATACAGACGAATATGTTTGTAAGGTGTTGTAGACTACATACAGGTGTATGTGATTAATGAAGATGTTACGATGCCCAACCATTATAAATAACTGAATTAGGTAAGTTTAAGCGCGCTTATCATAAGAACTACTGCCTCGATTCTTAAATTACACTAGGAACCTACATAAATGCCCAGTGAATTTTAACTGAACGTACTATTATCCTAGAAATGGATATTAATTCGGAACCAAACAATAGTAATTTAGTTGGTTCGCAATAAGAATAGGAATAAAGGAAATGTCCAAAAATGGGCCTGAAAATCTAAACAAGGCAGTTTATATATATTTGGATAGAACTCCTGACAACTAGCCTTTTGCAATAAATCGTTTAATTTTAAAGACCTCCGATTTTGAGATACATGTAATTTTGTTTGGCTTGAAAACTACCCTTAATACAAATGTTTTCAAAAAAGGTGGTTATGAATGGAGGGGTCTAAAAATATTTTTTTAATGGATCTAAGTTCCATATGTTTAGGGCTGCCATCCGTCCGGATTTCCCCGGATTTGTCCTAGTTTGAAGGGCGTCCGGGGGCCGTCCGGCAGAGGTTTTAAAAAGTGTCCGGGTAAAACTCGGACACTTGTTGTCAGGGGAAATCAATTTTTTTATTGATAAGCGATAAATTGAAATAAACCTTAGTTAAAAATTCATTCATAATAATTAATAACCCGCATTCAAGAAGGATAAAGCAGCAGACCGGGCTCTGTGGCGTATCTTGGGAGAGGCCTATGTCCAGCAGTGGACGGCAACGGGCTGGTGATGATGGTGATTCAAGAAGGCACGGCAAAATATTTTTTCAGAGGTGTCCGGGGCATAACCCATATTTCACCCAAATGTCCGGCATTTTTGCCGTGTATTATTTAACTGATGGCAGCCCTACATATGTTGCACCTTTAATGTCCCTAAAGTTTGAGCCTCTTTAGATTTTGAGGCCCATGACCCATACAAAAAGCGGACATCTCCTTTCCGCCATATTGTTTCATGTCAATGGACAATAGATGTTTGTTTATTTGGGAGTAAATTTAATGTCCCTAAAGTTTGAGCCTGTTTAGATTTTGAGGCCCAGCACCCATACAAAAACCGTGCATCTACTTTCCGCCATATTGTTTCATGTCAATGGACAATAGATGTTTGTTATTTGGGAGTAAAAATGTAACAATGTAACAAACCTAAGAATATATCAATTGTTAATAATCAGGTACAGATCTAAAAAATACTGTTTTAATGCGTACAAATAACACGTAAATTTCAAGTGACAGGCGATACCATAGCATGGTCATTGACGAAAGAGCATTACATTAGATGTCTCATACGGAAAGTCATTCCTATATCTGTTTTGATCTTTGAGATGGAGATGCGATCACTGGGCGGACCCCTTGATTGGCCATCCATGCGCAGTTGGTCATAACTTTTATTAAAACCTATGTGACTTGAGATCGCAGTCATTACATTCTACGATAACGACATTAAACGGTGTTCCACAGAAATTGTGTGTTTTGTGTAAAAAGCGACCTTATATTCAGCCCGGCACGTGTGGATTTTTTTTGTTAAATGTGTGCTATCCGTGTCTACCTCGCCCCCCGTCAGGATTGGCAGAAAAAAGTGTTTGCGCATTATTGCCATATCGTGTCCATTGGTTAATTTGTCTAAGGTTTTGATTAAGGTTTGATAGTATATTATTTTTAAATATGGAATTGCCATATGGATCGATGCCGATGTGGGTACAGTCACCCGCATAAGTTGCTGAAAAAATCCGAAATTTCAAATCGCCGATACACGTCAAGTGTAATTGAAACTTTTGTTTCTTTGGGTGAAGTAAAGTTAATCCCTTACATTTTATTTTTGTGAAGAGAAAAAATATTAGTAAGGACAGAAAAGTGTATTTAGATTTTTTTTGTTGCATTGAATGACGGGTCGAGCATACCGTTCGCCTGATGGTAAGCGATACGACCACCCATAAACAGTAGCAACATCATTCAGCACCTTGAGTTACAAAGTACAGTGTGACTTTCCATTGCGCTTGTTATCCTGAGACATAAAATGTTGAGTCTCATTATGTCCAGTAGTTACACTGGCTACAATGTCCTTCAAACCGAATCACAACAGTGCATACACACTGCTGCTTGGCGGTAGAAATAGACATTGCAGTGGTACCCACTCAGACGGACTCTTGCATAGGACAGACCTACTTTCAGTAAAATAAAGTTGAATACTAAAATTATCAAATTTTGAATTTGTTCAGCTACTAATGTGCTGACTACAATATTAAAGACTAGCTTTTGCCTGCGGCTCCGCCCGCGTTAAAAAGTTTCTCCGAGATAAAAGTCCGGGTTTATATTTCCCCGGGATAAAAAGTAGCCTATGTGTTAATCCAGAACGTGATCTACCCGTGTGCCAAATTTCATCGAAATCCGTTCAGTAGTTTTTGCGTGAAAGAGGAACAAACATCCAGACATCCATACATCCATACATCCATACATCCATACACTCTTACAAACTTTCGCCTTTATAATATTAGTAGGATTAGTAGGATTATGCCCGTTAAGTAGAGCAGCTATACTTGATCGTAATGTATTGAGCTCGCAAACCGCATTTTACCTAATAATTTTTTCCTGGGAGTTTATAAAGGCTACACGTATTTTGTTTGACGCTGAGTCACATAGATCTCTTTGATATTATAATCTGGTCGATACGTATTACACTTTTCTTGAAATTCTGAATACACGTTATTTTATTGCGTATACTGCCTCGGTGGCGTAGTTGTATTATGGTACACCTGCAATGCTGAGGGCTCGGGTTCGATCCCCGGGTCGGGCAAAGTGATATTGAGTTTTTCTATTCAGTATCAGCCCGGAGTCTGGAATTTGTGCCCGATATGGCGATAGGCTCGCCCCCTATCACATCATGGGACGGAATAACGGCGAAAAGTGGGTGCACTAGTTGCGCCTCTGCCTACCTCTTCGGGGATAACAGGCGTGAGTGTGTATGTATGTATGCATGTTATTTCGTATACTGCCTTGGTAGCGTAATTGTATTATGGTACGACTGCAATGCTGAGGGCTCGGGTTCGATCCCGGGTCGGGCAAAGTGATATTGAGTTTTTCTATTCAGTATCAGCTCGGAGTCTGGAATATGTGCCCGATATGGCGATAGGCTCGCCCCCTATCACATCATGGAACGGAATATCGCTTGCTTTAACGGTGAAAAAAAAATCGTGAGAAGACCTGCCTACAATTCTTATAGAGAATTTCGAAGGTATGTGAAGTCTGCCAACCCGCAGTAGTAGAGGAAGCCCGTGCTCGGCAGTGGGCAGTATATAATAAAAGAGGGCAGGTATTAGTAATGTTTAAGGTAAAAAAAATAAATCTATTTTACACGGTAGATCGCAAACCATCGTATGTATTCCTTGAAATTCTCGTAATTCGTATGTAATTCAAGATTACCTTAAAAATACTCAGAATACTCAGGGCCCTTAAAATAAACAAATAATCAGTGATTAAACTCAATTACCTTTTTTAGTCTCTACTTATAAATATTTTACGTGAATAAAAAAACAATCATCATTAATATTATATTTTTATGTAAGACCTAGTGATTCATAAATAAATATATAAGCCGATGAAAAAATAGAATAATAAAATTCGCTTTTCATGTATGCTTTTTGTTTTCATACAGTTCGGCATGTCCATATTAATAATTCCTCCAGACTTTCGTAAAAAAAACACAATTTATTCTGCGATATGCCTTGTCAGAATTCGTGAAAATACTTGTATTTGTACAAAAAAACACATGTCACTTTTTTGCCCACCATTGTACGTGGAAACGTCGAATGCTGGTTATACGCGAGATACGTGACCCGTCAACGTAATAGAATACAATTTGTCGGTTATTTCTTTGTGGGTACGAATTCGGTTCGGCCGCAAATGTAGCCAAACAAATTAAATACTTCAAAACGCTTCTACTCGTTAACTCCAGTTGAAATATTGTATTTTCTTTACTTACCTAAAATAGAGTTACTCCGTGAAGTTTATTTTAGTGAAGAAAAAAGTAAAAAAAATTGTAGACACAAAAGTTTAAAAGCGATTTAAAATTTTAATTTGTTCAGCTACTTATGTTGCTGACTGTACATGCGACGCAAACCGCATACTCACTATATAGACTATTAGTATCCACATACGATGTGATTTGGTATCATGCGACCAATTCGTCACGCGGTACAGTCTTCACGCCACACGATCGAACCGTACCATGCGACGTCCAGTTGTATCCAACCAAGTTTGATGGACAAGCCATCGAACCAGCCGTACCAACAATAATAATAATAATGCCCATCGAACCGTGCCCCACACGTTGCGATATGGTTCGATGGCATACCATTTTAATGGTTCGGCTGTACCAAATCGCATCGTATGTGCCCACTTTATCACTCGACTCTTCTGTCCGCACATTTTATTCCTACATCTTAATTTCGAAACAGTGTCTCCTTACAATTACAAAACAATGGCTTATCTTGACTTTATTTTCGTGCAAACATTCGTCTTCACAAACGGTCAAAGTTTCTCAATAAAATAACACAGATTAGATTAACGTTATAATTAGCATAATTGATAGAGATAAAAATTCGGGTCGTTTGTTTAATTAATGGTTACTGTTACGTAGGGCTTCTCTTGTTTAGAGGTTACGTTCTTTGCGAAACCATCAATTTATAAGATGAAAACGCCCTTTGTAAGTAATCCGGGTCAAAGATTATTCGCAAAACTTAGGTCGGTTTGACATTTGAGTTGGGCTAAGTAACTAACACGTGTATATCATATTAATTTTACATTTTGGGTAAAGATGAAAATACTAAGTATTAAAAGTGAAGACTTTATAAAATTAATCATTATCAAAATTTTACCATCAGCGATTTTACGCTTAATATTTAAAACGTATATTTATTTATTTTTTAGACGCATGAAAGAAGATTACACGCAGCAGAAATGATAATGTTGAGATGGATGTCTGGAGTGACGAGAATGGATAAACAGAGGAATGAGTATATTAGAATGAGTTTGAAAGTGGCACCAGTGACAGAATCTGTCTACCCTTTCAAAAACAGACGTGAACGTTCTGTTCTTATTTTGAATCAGTATAAAAAGTACTCTCATCTGTTACAACGACCTACAAAGTAACTAGATGTCTGTTGATCATGAAACACGACTCGGTAAAGGCCAGTCATTGTGACACGCTTTTTCTTTGCTAATGGAACGCAACACACAGCAAAATATACTTTTTACCATATATATTATAGGTACCTATAATTATTAATGAATATTTTTTTGTATGTCATATTTTTTTCTTTTTAACAATTTGTAAAAGCAAACAGTTTGAGTATGAAATAAATGCTTACCAGTACTGTTTAATACATATTTCGACGGCTCCGAAGAACAAAGTCGTATATGCAAAATGTTAGCTTTTCAGTAGAGCGCTTTGAAAGTCGTTAGTTTGTATTCATGTGCGAATTAGTGCTATTTTCACACATTAAGTTCAAAGTTGTTACTGAACCCTATAGAATATAATGTTTTGTTCACTATAACTTGTGATTTTCACAATTAACTTAGTCTTTCAAAGCGCTCTACTGAAAAGCTTCATTTTGCATATACGACTTTGTTCTTCGGAGCCGTCGATTTCTTTCATGATCTGAGGTAATATGTGGATTTATCAGAAATACTTCTGCATATTTTTATTCCAATAGATATCAAATTTTAATACAAATTATATTCATGAATAATTCCACTCAAATATTTAAGCATGGTTCTGTATGTGTTAGCATTGTTACCAATAATATAAGAACTAAAAATTATGAGACACTAGCTTTTGCCCGCGGCTCCACCCGCGTTAAAAAGTTTTTCCGGGATAAACGTCCCGCTTTTTATTTTCCCGGGATAAAATATAGCCTATGTGTTAATCCAGGAAATGATCTACTCGTGTGCCAAATTTCATCGAAATCCGTTCAGCAGTTTTTGCGTGAAAGAGTAACAAACATCCATACATCCAGACATCCATACATACTTACAAACTTTCGCCTTTATAATATTAGTAGGATTAATATCTGACAATGACGAGCGCAATACGGTCCCAAGCAGTACTTTGCACACTGCCATAGATGGTCACGTGTGGTGATGCTCACTATCAGGCGAGCTACGTGCTCGTCTCGACACTCAATGAAAAATTTAAAAAAGCAAAGTTTCAGAATAGCCTGTAAAATTAATACAGTCTTAATATTATATCGGCGCTGCAATTGCGGGAATGCAATAAACTTCTGTTACTCACGAAGTTTCTATTGCCTTGTTGGTTTTATTTGAATAAGTCGTTTTCTTTTCAATAATAATAAAAATAATACCAGCCCTGTATTATATACTGCCCACTGCTGAGCACGGGCCTCCTCTACACAGAGGGGGTTTAGGCCTTAGTCTACCACCAGTGCGGGTTGGCAGACTTCACATACTCTCTAAATTCTTATGGAGAATTCTCAGGCATGTAGGTTTCCTCACGATGTTTTCCTTCACCGTTAAAGCGAACGATAGTTGATAAACAATACACACATATCTTCGAAAAGTCAGAGGGGTGTGCCTTGGTTTTGAACCTCCGGACATTGTCTCGGCAGACCGTTCCATTCCCAACTAGGATATCGTCCACTACCAAACTTCTTTTCAAACTAATATTAAAATACAATTTAAATATCTAAACCCGATGTTTGCGCACTTTTCTTAATTTTTGTAAATTACTTTAACGAGACTTTAATAAGCATAAATATGACTTCCAGTGAGTTACGCAGACATTTCCACTCGGTAAAAGCTTTTACGCTAAAAAAACTATTTGAATAGTAACATGTATACTATATAGTAAGTTTATGATTTACCAGGTGTGGCCTAACAAATGTTTGTAAAAATACATTTTCATTTCATTCAGAAAAAAGTTTATAACTTCAAAATAGAATTAACTTGTTAGGCTTCCATTGACAGTTTATAACCAATGCTGCAGGGAATGCAAACACTTCACTATTTGGTTCTGCAAATTTACATGTTGTTTGCGTTTAGTTCTCATACGGGCCAGCGTGAAAATTGTTCCGTTTCGCGTTCAATCTGCCTAAAAAGTATTTGACTTTTAGCTGTTTTATTGGCCGAATAACTTTATCCCGCGACTTCGCATGGGGAAAAGTTGATTCCCCAAATAAAGATCCTATGGACCTTTTCCGAGTTAAAGTGTAGGTCATATTATGCTAATTAAGAACTTGATTTATCTGTGTACATCCAATCAACGCAGGGGCTTATTTTACATAAGTAGAAATAAAATATTAATATAAAAAAAAATATGTTAATATTAAAGAAAATACACACAGTAAGTACAATATAGCAAGTTCGGTTTCCAAGTCGCTGTACTTCCATGAATATATTAATTGATCCTCTGTCGCTTTTGAAACGACATTGTTCATATTCATCAACCTAATCATTAATCCAATTCCTCGGGCATTATAAGATTTCATGAGCAGCGGTTGCGTACCATAGATCAATTTGAAATATCCTACTAATATTATAAAGGCGAAAGTTTGTAAAAATGTATGGATGTATGGATGTGTGGATATTTGTTAGTCTTTCACGCAAAAACTACTGAACGGATTTCAATGAAATTTGGTACACGGGTAGATCATATCCTGGATTAACACATAGGCTACTTTTTATCCCAGGATAATATAAAGTGGGACTTTTATCCCGGAAAAACTCATTCACGCGGGCGGAGCCGCAGGCAAAAGCTAGTATATCATAAATGTATCTCTCATGATCTCTATCACTATTTTGTTCAAATTGCTCTGATCTCCCTCCAATGAAGGATCGGCATAGCAATATTTTTCGTTCAAAAGTAATTTGACCAAAGTTTACAACTGGCCACCGAGCTGGTGTCATCTCTTATTGGGATATTCAATTCTAGGCAATGTTTTAAAAAATCAAAGTTACCCGACTGCATCGAACCTTGTCCATAATAGTTTAAATAATAACATTAAACCTAGCAGGTGACTTAACAATCTTTCACTCTTAATGTATTTAATGTTTATTAATGTGAAATATAATATGATCTACATACTAATTATTACCCACCGATATCTTATTACACATACAATATTCATTCTTTGATACTAAAAATAAAAACTCGTTACAGCTCTTTGGTTCATAATGAGTACTCCGTACAAAGTAATTACGATTAACGCAGTCATCTTTCAGTATAAAAAAATGATAATTTTCCTTTTTGTCAATTGCGTGTAAATGTGAAAATTTGTATGATGCTGTCCTTCATTCATCATTCATTCATCATCAACCTTTATCAGTCCACTGCTGGACATAGGCCTCCCCTAATGAGCGCCATAGCGCTGTCCTTACACATTATAAAACAAATTCCCCCGCCGCGGCTGTCTATCTGAACGCAATGAACTCAAAATCTACCAAACAGTTTTCGATGAAATTTGTTATGCAGGTAGTTTGAAGCCGGGAAGGAAATTTTTTATCGCGAAAACTATATAGCGAGATTTTCGTCCTGGAAAAAGCTTTTTCACGCGGGTAAAGCCGCGAGGAAAAGCTAGAATTAAAATAAATTCTAATTTCGGAAGCATCTAGATGAAACAACCAGAAGATCTAAGTTTGTGGTGCCATTGAAGACGTGAATATATAGCAGCCATGAGACACCTAATTAACAGAATACAATTTGAACGTTTGTGATTCGTCGTAACTAACTAACACCCGGATTTGATTACACATACGGAATTGCAGCGATTAATAACTTGATAATGATAAATTAAAGCATAATGATGTAATACGGTTAAAAGGGGGTTAATGGGAATGAATCTGATTATGTTATTATTACACAGATCTATCGACTGAATTGTTAGTAAAATCTTAAATATCTCACTAATCTATACTAATATTATAAAGCTGAAGAGTTTGTTTGTTTGTTTGTTTGAACGCGCTAATCTCAGGAACTACTGGTGCGAATTGAAAAATTATTTTTGTGTTGAATAGACCATTTATCGAGGAAGGCTATAGGCTATATAACATCACGATGCTACTATTAGGAGCGAAGAAATAATGGAAAATGTGAAAAAAGCGGGGAAAATTATTCATCCTTGAGGGCTTTCATTGCGTGCGCTGCGAAAACGGTTCAAGATACCAAAAATATATGTATGAAAGAATTATTCCTCTTGAAATGACCTAAAAAAATGTCCGCGATAGTATGTGTCTATCTTTTAAGATTAACTCACTAGAACCGTTTTTATGGTAATCAAATTTGGTCGGAATTAATGCATTATTTGTTAAGAGTTGTATCAACGTCATAATATTAATCTTTATCCAAATAAATGTGTTGGATAGAGTGATTCAACGGGAAGGTTTTTATGTACTTTTAGCCCGGAAAAACTTATTAACGCGGGCGAAGCCGTGGGCAAAAGCTAGTCCTACTTATATAATAGTACTAGCGGCCCACCCTGGCTTTGCACAGGTAGCAAAGCATAATATTTATACATTTAATTTTCTGTCGTACAAAACCTTTCTCTTGAATTACCAAGGCCGTTGATGAAAGACGTATGAAAATCCGTTCGGTAGTTTTTCAATTTATCGCGTTCACAGAAACAGATGCGATGGGGGGCTTTGTTTTATTATATGTAGTGATGTAAGTACAATATCCCTAAAAATATAAAGATAAAAGTAGCCAGTCCTTCGTTGGATCTCAAACTATCTCCACACTTACTCTCTCGCGGTTCCCGCAAGAAATTTTTATTTTTAGGATAAAAGTTCTGGTTTGACTTTTCTGGGATATGAATTAGCCTATGATACTGAGGGACAATGTAGCATTCTAATGGCGAAAGAATTTTTGAAATCGCTCCAAAAGTTTTTGTGTTTATTCTCTACAAACATACAAAAATACAAATCTTTCCTCTTAATAAAGTTAACTTTTTTTTACTAAATAAATAAAATAAATTTAATATAATATTATTATTATACTATTTTTTTTTTATTTAGGACACAAACAGTCATGTACAGACACTAATTAAATATAAAAGTATACAAAAAGACCTATTGGTCCATTTATAGTTACAAAAACTAGTTAAATTTATTTTATTTATTTAGTAAAACCAGACTAATTAACACGCCTAATAGACTGTAACCTGATATTACTATATTACTGAAAAATACGTGTCTATATCAATGATCTGATTAGATTTTGTAAACAAGATTGGGCTCCTCGAGTAACAAGCTTATTATGAGAATTGTTTGGACAAAACCAATATATGTTACAAGGACAGCCTTATTTGAACATCCAAGGTAAAAGTAGTGAAGAAAGAGATAGGCTTACGTATCGAAGTGTAGTAAGAACAGGAGAAAATATAAAATAATGCCAATAATCCTTGCGGAAGCTTCTTGCAAGTGAGCAAGAAGCTTAAAGCATCAGAATCACCGGAATAAAAAAACAAACTCATTTGATAGCAGTTTCCAGTAAACAATTTTAAGATAATTATTTAAAATTGGTGAGGTGAGTGAATTTGATTATTAATAAAAATTTGCTGATGCGCGTTCATATCATTTTAAAATTTTATTTCAATTCCTACTATTTGTAACGAATTTTGTGAATTTTTCACCACTTAAAAAAATCTGAAACGAGCTAAAAATATTAGTCTTATTATTAAATTTAATCGAATATAAAATCTTTACTGCAAAAATTTCTTTTTTATAGCATTGAATGACGAGACGAGCATGCTGTTCGCCCAATGGTAAGCGATACGACCACCCATAAACAGTACCAACACCATCCAGCACCTTGAGTTACAAAGTACTGTGTGGCATTCCACTGCGCTCGTCATCCTGAGACATAAGATGTTAAGTCTCATTATGTACTGTAGTTACACTGGCTTCAAACCGAAACACCACAGTGCGTGCACACTGCTGCTTGGTGGTAGAAATACACATTGCGGTGGTACCCACCCAGACGGACTCTTACATACGAGACACCTACCACCAGTGAGGTCACTGGTACCCTACCACCACCACCTACTTTTCATATTAAAATTATGTTCACAAAATCATGTACTTATTTTTACACGTCTTTGCCTTTAGAATCCATTATATGTTACAGTACACATCCATGAACATGATAGGCATAAGTTCTAGTCACTCATAATAATCCTATCACTCATAACTACGGGATCTAAAAATCCATATCATATTTTCTTAACGCTTTACGTTCTTAGAATATCCACAAGAATTGTGGATGTTCGATGTTCACATACCGTTATGTGACCCACTTGCTCCTTGTTTGCCTTCTGCAATGAAAACATGTGAAAAGTATAAACGCATTCACATACCATTCGCGAGTCGGCTATTTTGTCCACACCGATTTTTAGGGTGAACGCTTTAGGCGCTCGCCACTCGCAACCCTTTAAATGAAGTGACCACGCTGAGGGTAGGTAACCCACTAACGGGTTGCGCACCTCGGCTCAGAACGGTCACTGAAACAAGCGCATTAGGCAACTCATCGCGTTTATCACTATGAAAATTTACATGCAGAATACCTACCATTTACCGTTAATTACACGAAGTTAACGTAACGCGGCTATGTTACGAGGTAACACTGTCGAATAAGGGGGTAGATTTGAGTATACCCACGAATAAAACAGTCTTACTAAGAAATGCCACTAAACCGCGTTTGACACTTTTTTTTTCTCTTTCATTTTTAAGTCTAATAATTTTCAAGTGAAAGAGCCAAAAGACTTAAACTATTAATGACCATATTAGTAGCCGCGATCCCAAATTAATATATCGCGACACAGTCTCAATAACTATAAGCACTACGCAATAACAAATTCCTGCGCAATAATCTTAAATTTCCGAAATGAACCAATAAAGGACATACAAATTGGTCATAATTTGTTGTGACACAGGCATAACTCAATATCAGCGCAGTGGTGATCCCTCCCGCCGCCAGACGAGACGTAGGAGGCGTCGGGTGGACGACTGACCGACGTCTCCCGCCCTGTGGATTGGGGGCGTTTGGAGAATTCCACCACGGTATCCCCTGCCTGTCGTAAAAGGCGACTAATAGGGGCCTCCGGGGGTCACGGGTGGGCGGGACATGCCGCCCACCCATTAGTCTAGCCAACTTCTGTGACCCCCGTGATGGAAATGTCCGAGGCAGCGTGTCTCACGCTGCCTCGGACACTAAAAGGCGGACACGGTACGGTGTTTCGGGGGCTTCTGAGCCCCCGCAACAGGAAAAGGACCGCAACAGCGGTACGTGCAGGGGCGGTTGCGGACGACAACTTAGACGTGAGTCGGAGGAAGCCCGCAGCCGTCCCTAATGCGCCGAAGATGGCCTTTTAAAAAAAAAAAAAAAAAAAGGCATAACTCAATATATAGAATGGTTATTGTATACGTGTTATGTGATACAACGGTTAGAACGTACGGTCGGATAAACGGACACTCTCTGACATTAGGTGAGATAGCAAGGGAATTATTCAAGCGAATATTCCAAAGTGAACATTTCTAAATCGGTAGAATAACTGAATATAGTAGCTCACGAACTGGCACTGCATTGGCACATTAGAAACATGGTACTCGATGATCACCTTACGAGAATTTAGATATTGATATAATAGTATTTCGATTACTGCGATTATATTTGTCCTGTAATAAAAAGTTCACCACATTACTTTTAAATTGTATCAATTTATCGATAGTCTAAAAATTCTTATTCCAGAAAAGGGTTTTACGTATGCGGGCAAACGCCCAATATTTTTAAATAATATTCTTTTTATAACACGATTCACTTCATGGTTTACATGAGAAATTAAAAAAAAATGTAATATAAATGATTGCCAGCTATCCCCGATCTAAGGAATGGTAGCAGTATCTATTCCCTATTTATGATCAAAGGAATCAATATCTACCGATCAAGTTAAACTTGAGCGGTTTACTTTACCTAGTTGTTAAGTTGTTCTTACGAACTATATATAACTCATTTGTAATTGCCTCGCATTGATTTTAAATAATATAAAGCTATTTGCACTTAAACAAGCTATCTTCAGAGAGTTTTCCGAGTATGCTACCAATCTTTAGATCAATAAGTTACAACCTTACCTTGTTTAAGTTCCCCTTTCCCGAGTATTTTCAGTCTAACAAAACATTAAAATTGATAATTGATAACAAATCATTTTTTTCGCATATTGTACTTGGTAGTCGTACGTACATCTTACTCTTGCTAATATAATAAATGCGAAAGTTTGACAATGTTTGTATGTATGTTAGAAGTAGGGGAGACCGGGGATGGTTAGCGATAGGGGCAGGATGAATCACAGCCAAAAACTCGAGCTATTTGAAAGTGTTGCATCGTCCTGATATACACGACAAACCGTTATCTGTTACTGAATGTTCACCGCAAATGCGGCATCGCGGGCGCACGTAATCCGGGAGAAAAAGCGATTTATCGAAAAATTATACCTATGAGTAATTATTTACCTCTTAATGTTGTTTGTATTGTATAGCCTTTATACTCGATGTTATTTACTTTCAAGCAATTTAAAGTACGAATTTGGTTATTGATGATTATCTTAGTGTATTTTTTTTAATATTTTGCCACAGTTTTGAGGTACTCACACGTGCTTGAAAATTAAAAAAGGTGTTTGGGGCTGGTAGACAAACTTTATATTGGGGCTAGTTGACTACCTAGAAAATGTACTACGTTATAATCTAAATATTCTTCACATGCTTCTTGACTGCCTCGGTGGCGTATTGGTATTGCGTACGCATTACGAGTACGATTTGCGCGCTGAGGTCCTGGGTTCGATTCCCGGGTCGAGCCAAAAAAATTGTGACTGGGTTTTTCCATCTTAAAATTTACTCAGTCGCAGCTCGGAGTCAGGAAGTTGGCGGTGTGATACCCCCGTGCCTCGGAAAGCACGTAAAGCCGTTGGTCCTGCGCCTGATCTCTCTCCGGTCATGTCGGATTGCCGTCTCACCGGACTATGAGAGTGAAGGAATAGCGAGTGCACCTGTGTATTGCGCACACACTTGTGCACTATAATATCTCCTGCGTACCTGGCTGATCTCCGTTGAGATTGGCCGCCGTGGCCGAAACTGGCTAGGAGGATTTCATTTCATTCTTCACATGGAAAAAAGTGAGTTTCTTATCAATTTTATCAAAAGTTTATTTTAAAATCATGTGGATTTACAAAAGAATAATTAGTCGAAACATTAAACATTCTGCTGGTGGTAGGATTTTTGTTTTCGCGCCAATGACAAATATCGTACAAAAAGTGACAAATTATATGTATTTTAATGTAAATGTTAATGATATTTTGTCTTAATAAGGCACATTGATTAATAGTAATAAGTACTTGATGTGTTTTCTTTTATTTTATTTCCGTATTGTATACCAATTACTTCGTAGGTCTATTTACCCCAAGCTAATAGTCCACCAACCCCAGGCATGGGGTAGCTTGACTTGATTTTCTTGTTCCACAAAATGGCTTTTGTACACTATGCTATGAACAATCGCGAGGTTTTTGATATTTCTTTCGAAAGCTTATTAATGCACCTATCGAACCTATAAGTTTTTTTGACATTATATACTAAAACAAAATAAATATAAGCGTCCAAGCTGAAATCTGGTCAACTATCCCCGGTCTCCCCTAAACGCAAAAATTGCTGAACGGATTTGGATGAAATTTGGCAAACGGGTAGAACATGTTCTGGATTAACACATAGGCTTTTTATCTCGGTCATATACTCCCATGATAATGGTCATTTTTCATCAGATTTTTTAGACAGATGGCGCTGCCGTCATATAAATTTGTAGCGGGAAACGCTTTCACGCGGGCGAATCCTTGAACAACACCTAGTTTAACATAAACAGAATCTTGTTACAGAAATAGCTTTGGATGGCGTAATAATTTAGTTTTTCAGTTTCTGTACAGTTAGCAGCATGAGCAGCTGAACAAATTCAGAATTTCAAATTGCCTACATATTTTTGTGTTCTTACTAATCTTTTTTTTTTTCTACCCAAAAATAAAATAAAAGAGATTTACTTTACCTCAAACACATAATGCATTAAAATCCTACACTTTTTAGCCACTTCCATCATAAATGTGCTCCAGTAACGTACACCTATGAGCACCGAAATTTTCTACTCCATGAATTTTAAAATGAACATTGCTATATTCAAAAATAAAAGGCACATACGTATTAGAAATGGCGATATACAGTGCAAACAAAAGCGCCAGTCAATAGCGACATGTGTTTTATATAAGCAGACACAGAGTTTTGCGTATATTTCAATATTTTTGTTGATGCATACACAATTTGATAATTCTAATTGTGTATTATGTAGCCTCGGGCGTCAGACGATGTGTATACGAGGCCAGGACATTCATGGGAGAATGTGCAGCGGTAGTTTAACTTGAGAACCTATTTACTAGTTATATAGACATGAAAGAGGTAGTTGAACAAGTGTGACCACAACTCAGTGGCGAATTGTGTCGAGTGCACTCGCGGCCGGTCTTGCACGCCAAATGCTTTTAGTGTGTTGTAAACTTACGTAAACTGAGTGAAAATCTAGTTGAGCCAACTTTCACCCCCACCACCGCTGATATTCCTTCTATTTTACTTTTGCATCGTGAAATTGAATCGAGGTATCGGAGTGCGGGAATGGCCGTTATTGAGTACTTGATAAGTTATGAAAGTTTAATGAAAATCGTCTTAGATGTTCCCGGGCGGTATATTTGTGTGGTTTTCCTGTAATATAATGTAAACCTGTAATGACGTAATATAAGTAGCAAATGTTCTTACTACCTCACATAGATAATCATCTTTAATTTCTTTATATACTTGTACTAGTATCGCTCGCGGCTCCGCCCGCGTGATCAAGTTTTCCCGGGATAAAAAGTAGCCTATAGCACTCAGGAGTAAAGTAGCTTCCTATTAGTGAAAGAATTTTCAAAATCGGTTCAGTAGTTCCTGAGATTAGCGCCTTCAAACAAACAAACAAACAAACTCTTCAGCTTTATAATATTAGTATAGATTATAAAACGACCTCATTGGTTTTCATAAGCTGAGGTTTTATAAATAACTAGCTTTTGCCCGCGGCTCCACCCGCGTTAAAAAGTTTTTCCGGGATAAAAGTCCCGCTTTATGTTTTCCCGGGATAAAAAGTAGCCTATGTGTTAATCCAGGACATGATGTACCCGTGTGCCAAATTTCATCGAAATCCGTTCAGTAGTTTTTGCGTTAAAGAGGAACAAACATCCTTACATCCAAACATCCAAACATCCATACATTCTTACAAACTTTCGCCTTTATAATATTAGTAGAATTAATAAAGTTTCTCATAATTATATATCTTCAAAAAATATTGATGTTGTGTTGGGTTGATCTCGAATAACAGTTAGATATAGTATATTGTCATTGAAAAATTTAAGGCAAGAATCACTAATAACTAAACCGTAAAAATCTCAAGAAAATTCAAACAAATTTCATAAATAAAAGATTTGTCACCTGATATGTGCACGGCACGAGCCTTCACCGTCATCCACCTCTGGCACAGTTTACCGCTACAAGTAATTGACAAATCGACAGAGATTTCACTGAGACTTTGTCTTTTGTTAAATGACTAGTGGACGATAGCCTAGTTGGGAATATAACGGTCTGCCGAGACAATGTCTGGAGATCCGAAACCCAAAGCACACACGTCTGACTTTTGGAAGTTATGTGTACCTATGTTGTTTATCAACTACCATTCGCTTTAACGACGAAGAAAAACATCGTCAGGAAACCTATATACTTGAGAATTCTCCATAAGAATTTCGTGGGTATGTGAAGTCTTTTTTTTTTTAAGCGGAGAAAGTGAATTATTACTTTACTACCGCCCAGTGTCCAAGGGCAACGACTGACCGGTTATGTCAGGTTCACCGTGCCTTACTACTCGACGTTGAGCCGCCCGGATAGATGGAAAACGTCGGGCGACCGCCGGGCCGAGTCCATAACCTATGTGCACCGCACGGCATACCAACCAAAACTCCGCGGTGGCCATTTTCGGTGCGGTGGACGGCTGCGGGCTTCCTCCGACTCAAGTCTAAGTTGTCGTCCGCAACCGCCCCTGCGCGTACCGTTATTGCGGTCCGTCTCCTGTTTATGGGGGGGGGGGTCTCAGAAGTCCCCGCAAACCGAAGGACGCCCTCGGCGTCAACGACAACGTGAGGCCTAACCGCCACGCTGCTGTCCATCACGGGGGTCACAAAAGTTGGCTAGACTAATAGGTGGACGGTCAGTCGTCCACCCGACGCCTCCTACGTCTCGTCTGGCGGCGGGAGAAATCACCACTGCGCTGGCGATCCCTCTCGGTACTCTCCTTCCGCGAGAGGACCTCCTCGCAGAAGTGGGCCACCGCCTGCCAGGCCTCCCGACCGCCGACCATGGAAGCGACCACGGTCGGCAGCGAGAGTTCTTCTCCGGCGACTGCTCTGAGAGCGCTGCGTTCTTCATCCCAGGCTGGGCAAAACTCCAACGTGTGTTGGGCTGTATCCAGCGGGCAGTTGTCACAATAGTGACACACGGCCGGCTCCTCCTTCCCTACAACCCGAAACAGGAACTCACCGAATCAGCCATGCCCGGTGAGCACCTGCGTCAGGCGGTACGTTGCTGCTCCGTGGCGCCTGTCCTGTGCCCCCACGACTGGGCCTCCAGCCGCCCGCTGCGCTAAAGCTCTCTACGAAGCGCGCAGGAGGGCGACGCAGGGGCGGTTAAGGATGTCAGCCCAAACGGGGCTGCCATAAAGGGCCATGGACCGCACGACTCCGTGATACAGCCTCCGGCAAGGGAAGCCAGGACCTTCCAGATTGGGCAGCTGGCCGGAAAGAGCGCCCGCTGCCCGGGACAATTTCGTCCTCAACTCCTTACAGTGGGTGCGTAATCGCCATCGGCTATCTAGGACTAAACCCAGATACTTCATGCTAGAGCCGATGGGGATCCGCACCCCCCCAACGACGATGCGGGCACCGACCGGTAGCCGTCTCCGAGGCCAATGAAAACACACGGCCTCGGTTTTCTCGAGGGCCACCTTCAAACCTAATCGTTGAATCCTTCCAACTACTTGGCCGGTGCCCGCCGCCACCAGAGTTGCGGCATCCCGGAAGGTCCCAGCAGTCGCTGTGACTAACGTATCGTTGGCGTAACATGTCACGCCGGTGCCCCGGATATTGGTACCACGGAGCACCCAGTCGTACCCGATGTTCCACAGGAGAGGGCCCAAAACCGAGCCCTGTGGAACACCGCACGACATCGCTCTTCGGTGCCACCCTTCGGCGCCCGGATACACGACGTCCCTGTTAGACAGATGTATGTGAAGTCTGCCAATTCGCACTAGGCTAGCGTGGTAGACTAAGGCCTAAAACCTTCTCAGTAGAGGAGGCCTGTGCTTTGCAGTGGGCAGTGTATAATACAGGGCTGGTATTATTATCATTATTATTTATATGCTACAAATTATTTTGGGATTAAGTGTTATTTATTGTAATCGTTGATAATATGGATTATCACGTATTGTTTTTGTTGGTTATTCCATTACATGTAATTATATGCTGGATGATAAAAAAAATTAACCATTCGTTTTATAAATTAAAATTAGCCTCAATCTCCTCGTCCGACTTAGAAGTCTATCCATTCAGCGGTTACTGTTAATAACATACGATAAATGTTTATAAACTACTCACAGAAAATGTTGATAGTACGTTTTATTACCATTTATTTTGGAGCATTATATAGTAAAGTGTTTTTTTATGGCATTGAATGACGAGACAAGCATGCCGTTCGCCTGGTGGTAAGCGATACGACCGCCCATAAACAGTAGCTATACCACACAGCACCTTGAGTTATAAAGTATTGTTCGGCCTTCCACTGCGCTCGTCATACTGAGACATAAGATATTAAGTCTCATTATGTCCCATAGTTACGCTGGCTACAATGCCCTTCAAACCGAAACACAACAGTGCATGCACACTGCTGCTTGGCGGTAGAAATAGACATTGCGGTGGTACCCACCCAGACGGACTCTTACATATAAGAGTCCTACCACCAGTGTGACTCTAGTATTTGGTCGGCTTATATATGTATGTGACAAGTAACATTTACCAACAAGCGATGACATCGGCCCTTCGTGTTTAACAAATAACCCTGTATAACAAGATGTTCTCTTCTCGACTTTCGCATGAGATAATTTTAAAATACAAGTAACAAATACCGAGGTAACGTTTAACATCGCACTTTACTGTGCCATGGGAAGGGCAGGATGTAACCAATTTACCTTTTCAGAACGACAGTAGACTCTTTCGGCACGAAGTATCAATTATTACTGTCCTACAATTAAAATGTTCATGTGTCATTTCTAGACCTTGAAAATCCAGCCAATAAACCGAAATACCTAGTATAATCAATAACAATAAACGATATGGACAGTTGAACTATGACAAATATAGTGTTCGCGTGCTCAGTGTTGTGTGGGTGAAGTGTCAAGTGTTAAAAGCATGATGTGAAGGTACATTAGTGCGCAAAATGTGGGCCGCTGAGCTGAGCTGTATATTTATATTGTTCGGTGAGTATTCAAGTAATTTATTACACACTTTACATATTATCTACATTTAAATTAAAGCTCAAAAGGGCAGCGTAAGGACGACCGCAATTTGAGCGCGTTTCTGCACCAAATTGAATTGTCCGAATTTGTACTTACCGACTCTCGAAATTCTTAGAGCTTGCACACTAGGGGCCACATTAATAGCAGCAACTTAATTTCACTCTGAAGTGCGATATCACCTGAGACGCTGTGAAATTAAGGTGAGTATCTTAAGATAGTCGCTATTTAATAAACTTACATTAACAGCAGCTCAAGTGACATCTTAAGTTACAATGTTTGATGAATTTTGACAACTAAGTTTTATTTGTCTAACAGCGCTTATCAGCTGAGAAAAAGCCAGCATAAGCTATGTTTCTTGAATAGTTCAACACATTAAATGTCTACTTGAGGTTTTACTCAAACGTGAAATTGATTCATCAATACCGCCCTACAAAACGTACCAGGATGCCTTCCTACAATGGTTGTCTATAATGTTATGTATGATCATTATCACATTTGTAGGCAAGTACTACAACTAATCATTGTAGGAAGGCATTTTGGTATGTCATTACATATCCTAGCGACAGATTTATCGATTGAATATGTCGTGCCCTAAGATTATAGTCATTTTGACACTACGTTACTAAATGAAACCACATACTTATCTCCTTGAAAATATCTCTTTCTATTAAGTTATTTTAACCATAGATATAAAATAAAAAGTGTAAGTTTCGAACAAAATAAATATCTATAAAAAGTAACCGAGTTTACACGCACTAATGCCACTAGTACTACTCTAAGAAGATTCGTCGCAGCGGCGACAATACACTTTCAGGCAGGTACACGCCATATTTACACTAAACTACAAAGTAATAAAAAAAATCGGGAAAGTTAAACTGATATTTTTTCCGAAAATTTTCGTTTTTCTTAGATGATTTTGGTATAATGTTAGCAGAGGCAAAGACGAGTATGAGAAAATAGTCATACAAAAAATTTAAAGCCTCTTTGTCAGTAACTGAAGGTACTGTACGTACTGTAAAACTCCTACGTAAAATGCGTTAGGACATACCTACTTTGTTTTGATCGTATTACGCAAATTGGTAAATTTCCTTCCAAAGTATTATTTTCTTTAAAAAAATTAAGTAGCCAAGACGTCTTGTGACACGACGTGACAGATAAAGCTGTGATTCCGCAGGACGCGGTAGATGGTAGACGGCAACGGCTGATGGCATGTGCCGTGACGGCAGATAGCACTACTGTACAGTATTAAATTGTATGAGACCGATTCCGCACACGACGGCAAATGACGCCCGGCAGGACGTCACTTGCCGCGCGTCTGCCATTGCCGTCTGCCGTCTGCGCGCGCATGAATTACGGAAATACTAAAATCGTAAATATTATCGCTTACCTTTGCAAATGAATATATTTTTTCGTTAATGTTATGGTTCTTCTCTCTTACCGTTCCGGTATAGAGAGCGTTTCCCTTCCACCCGGTATAAGTAACTATACCTACCTATTGTTATATATCTTTGGTCGTTCCATACATTTTTTTCAACTTAACTACGTTCCTAGATACAATGTCGTGCATTTACGCGCGTATCCTTGGTTTTAATTCCATATTCCTACGGAATAACAGCGACAATTACTTTAGTCTTATCACTTGAATATTACATTTATGGCAGGTTTCACTGACACAAATTATTCAATTTTAGTATCACCGTAAAGTGTTATAACCACGAAGTAAAGATTATCTGACTATTATTTCTGTGGTTATAACAGTTTCTTGTTTTTCTTCATAGAGTTAGAATTAACTCAAATTTTTTACATTACATATACCTACATCAGATTTACTAAAAGAATTGTGGAACACCTGAATATTTAAGTTTGTAATAATATCATTCTTTAAATAGTCTGGTAAAAACCATTACCGTTATAATTTTCCACGCTTTTAATAATTAATCTACTGACATTAAAGTTGACATTAAGTTTTTTTGGCGTCACACACCGAAAGATTAAAAAAAGATGCACAGAAAAGCCGTTAACTAAGCAAGATTTAAAATTAAACTTTTCCTAAAATTTAAATTTACGAACTCGTAAAATACGCTTCTCGATGTCATTAACATAACAATAACTGTATATTACAGGTATAAAAGCATATTGTTTGTTGTCAGATGGATAAAAAAGAAAGCAGTCATGACCCAGACTCAATTCGGGTACCAATTCAAATAAATGAAATCCTTTTATCTGGGCAACAGAAATTTATTTTTCAATAGGCTGACTACATAATGAAATATTTGCAAAATTCGCCCGGTTAATGTTTAAAAAGGGAGAGGAGTTTAAAAATAACGGTACGTGACGGAAACAAAGCACGTTTTTATCGTTAAAAGGGATTCGACTAATGGAAGTTGAGCTTGGACGGTCTCGGCTATTATCGGAACGTTAGCGAAAACTTCTAAAACGAAGAGCATATTTATCAGCATAAGATATATTTCGAACGAAAGATATTTTCGTACAAAATATTGCAATCCTTACAATGTAATTGAATATGTGTCAAGGTGAATTAAATACGTACAAAGTTTCGCTCGGAGTGATCTTCGATCCAATTATGGAAGGAGCAATTAGCGTCGTATTAATTAAAATATCGCTTTTGATTACGTAAATTCAAACTGCTCGGTGGAGGTGTATGAAATGAAGTTTACCTATATTAAAAATAAACTATTTTTGTGATTTCTACATCAACTATATTTATTTCAACACCAGCCTACTTCAAAACCACGTTACGCTATTTTATAATGCATGAGTAGTAATTACAATAACCATTATTCTATACACGCTCGCAATTTGCATCTGTAATCTCCGAAGGGTAAACAGAGACATAATTTTCGACGAGCCTAATTTACAGACTAGAGTACTAAGCAGATTCACTAAGCTGGGCACAAATTCTAGACTCTGGGTATATGTAGATCATTTCTGGATTATGAACTTAATATCGCTTTACCCGACTTGGGGATCGAATACGGGATTGGCGTTACAAAGCATTTCTCTATATCTACCATTACTGAAACCATTTTCGAATCCAAAATTACTAAAGCTGTGATTCCGCAGGACGCGGCAGACGGCACACGGCAGGACGTCACTTGCCGCGCGTCATTTGCCGTCGTGTGCGGAATCGGTCTCATGCATTTTAATACTGCGTAGTAGTTCCGTCTGCCGTCGCAGCACATGCTGTTGCCGTCTGCCGTCTGCCGTATGCCGTATGCCGTGTTCTGCGGAATCACAGCTGAACATTCACATCAAATCCAAACGTTACACTCAGACGTCAGTATTCATTTTCAACGTTTTACGTGTTATTTTTTTGCCCGTGCTACCCAATTAGCAATCGTGGGCGGGTAGTAGTTACTATTCAAACGAACAGCGCTACATTCACTGCTTCGAGAGCTTGTTGGTTTAGTCGAAGTATAAACACCTCATCAAAATCGAGCTGTTTATTTATATCAAGATTTATCGCAAGCCAATTTTTTCTGCTTTCGTTAAGATTTACTTTACTATGTTGTAACTTTACGAGCTATTAATGTGTGGGTTTATATAAGGCAACAAATAAACGCATTTTACCCATAACACTTTAATGTATCCTTACATTTTGGTTCACATTGGTATAGAGAAACGCCATATTTATTTTTGGGCACAAATACAACGATTAGTGTTGCCAGGTTACATAAAATATTATATTGCTAAGTTTATATCAAAACAGAAACAAACACACGTTTACACCACCTATCAATAAATATTTTATGAACCTAAGCTCAAATTCCCTTTAACAAATGACTACCCCTTAACAATTTAAAATACTTGATCAAAATTACCACCCCTTAATTAAACATTTTTTTACATAGTTGACACATCGCCCCTCAAATACTAAATCTTTAAACTTTCTAAATATAGTTCCACCCTATGCCTTAGTAAAAATATCTGCTACTTGCTCACTGGTATTAATATAATGTAAATCAATACTATAACCTCTCTAATTTATCTTATACAAATGCCTGTTTAATTTCTAAATATTCAATTCTAGAATTACTACTGGCCATTAATGCCATTTTAATAGCAGACTAGTTATCTTCATATAAATCTATAACCACTTTAAATTCAAATTTTAATAGTATATCTCTTAGCCAACAAGCCTCACTTGTGGCTGCACACAATGCAATAAATTCGGCCTCTGTTGAAGACAGTGCGACTGAACTTTGTTCTTCAGAAAACCATATAACTAAACATTAAAAAACTTTAAACAGCCACCCCGTTGTAGATTTACGATCATCAGAACCCCTCCATACGAAACAATAACGCTATATTTATTTTTGGGCACAAATACAACGAATAGTGTTGCCAGTAGAATATTTCATACCATCAAAAACAATACCAAAGAATAATTATTTAGGTAAATTTATTTATCATCCAGAATTTTAATATTTACTGCCGCCGCGCTGATATATTATCAAATTAAAGGATTTGAAACCAACATCATCATTACACGTAGTTTAATTTACAAAACGTTATTAATGATATCACATAATACCAATATTTTAACAATCAAAATATCTGGTTTTGTCGTTACACAAACATAGGCAATAGCTATATTTCTTTGCTTTATTGGATACCTATAACAATTGCTGTTATTAAAAAATGTGAGATCTTTAAGTAGGTTAGATTTGACTTGGCCAGTTTTCATTACATCAGTCATTTTATAAAGTTATTCAACATATATTATAATTCTGATAAAAACTGGCCAAGTCAAATCTAACCTACTTGATCTCACATTTTTAAATAACAGCAAATAAATAGAGTTTAATACTTGTTCATAATGTTATTTTGTTCCTATAAATACGTATTTGAATTTTGCATAGAACTTGACTCTCATTTAGACCTCCATTCTTATTGCGGCGAAGCCCACAGCTAAGCATACCTCTTGTATTGAACTTGGCTCTCCTTTTTTGCATTTATAATAAGGTAACGAAACTCTCTCGGTTTTGAATCCTGGGTCGGGTAAAGTGATATTAGCTTTTTTATGGTTTTGTTCTTGCTCCCTACCACATTAAGGGTTGGCACACATGGCGAGAAGTGGGTAAACTGATTACGTCTCTGCCTACCAGTTCGTGATTAAAACGCGTGTGTGTGTGTGTTTCATTTGGTTATAATAAAAACGGAAACTAAATTTCATAACCAAGTCTTTGTTTCAATACCGAAGATTATCAATTATTAAAATTACTTAATTTTTTCGGTTCAAGAAACACACGTGGGGTCCGCAAAAAGCAATGCGTATTGCTCATAAAGCCTAATGCTCGGAAGCAAACGTAAAAAAATGTATTTTGTGTGACATAACTTCTATAAAGTCTAAAAGAAAGTAATCAAGTACTTATTAGTTACATGTTTTTCTAGTAATAGAAAATAAAATCTATCTTGTTGGATTTTATGTTATTTCACTGATATTTATCATTAACCCCCGACAAAAAAGAGGGGAGTTATAAGTTTAGGGTGTGTATCTGTGTATCTGTGTATCTGTATGTCTGTCTGTGGCATCGTAGCTCTCAAACGAATGGACAGATTGGGACGCGGTTTTTTTTGTTTGAAAGCTGATGTGTCTGCGATGGTTCTTAGCTATAATTTATGAAGATCTGTTCAGGCGTTTGAAGATTATCAGCTCATTTCCAACTTAAAAAATCCGATTGACTTTAAATTTGGTGTACTGTGACATTCAATATATTTGTAAACATGAGCTGATGCTGCGGCATCAAGTAGTCTGCGGGATACCCAACTCCTTAGCAACTTATAGCAGATATAGTGTGTATGGGCTCATAAGGATGGGCTCAACGAGTAGGTGATAGATAGTTGATTATCAAGGCCCCATGATGGAGAATAAAGTCATTTAAAAAGTTTGAAATAAAATTAAATTAAAATTTAAAAAGCCCCCGACACAAAAAAGCTATAAAAAGTAAAATAATAATAGTGTCTTTGTCGTTTAAGTACCTACTAATATTTTGACACAAGCGTCCTCACGTCGGGGACCGAACTCCGGATCAGGGAGATGAAAATACTTCTTTAGCGGTCCCTCGACGCGACGACGGTTCGGTCAAAATATTACTAGGTACTTAAACGACAAAGACACTATTATTATTTTACTTTTTATAGCTTTTTTGTGTCGGGGGCTTTTTAAATTTTAATTTTTTATATATTATTAGATGATTTAGATACATAGTGTAGATCTGTTTTCTTTGTTCTATGTTGTAGATCTTTGAGTATCTAGCAATGCAAAGGAGATGGGATGACCAGGCGAACCTTCGTTGGTCTGGTACTGGTTATAAACTTTCATTAAAACCTATGTGACTTGAGATCGCTATCATTACATTCTACGATAATGACATTAAAATTACAATTTTTATTGTGTTATTGTATAAAAATCGACCTTATATTCAGCCCTGTACGTGTGGATATTTTTGTTAAAAGTGTGCTATTCGTGTCTACCTCGCCCCCCGTCAGATTGGCAGAAAAAATTGGTTGCGCATTATTGCCATATCGTGTCCATTGTTTAAATAGTCTACGGTGTAGATAGTACTCATTTATTACCATTTATTTAGGAATGTAGATTAGAGTGTGACTTTTGCATTTGGTCGGCTTATACAATGTAACAAGCAGTTAAGCTGTGATTCCGCGGACGGCAGACGGGAACGGCAGACGCGACAAATGACGTCCTGCCGAGCGTCATTTGCCGTCATGTACGGAATCGGTCTCATGCATTTTAATACTGCGTAGTAGTTCCGTCTGCCGTCGCAGCACATGCTGTTGCCGTCTGCCGTTGCCATCTGCCGTCTGGCGCGTTCTGCGGAATCACAGCTTAAGCATATGCCATTTATAAGTATCAATCAAGTGCTCGGATTACGCTAGTCCACTTTGCGGTTAGGTTCAAATCACATTATTGGCTAAAACTCCGGGTGCAGTTTTCTAAACTACTTTCATGGACATGCCATCGCAGTTGTAAGTTGTCACCAAATGGGTGCCATTTCGTTCGTTCGATCGTTAATAAAAGTCGGAAGCTTGGAGCTCCCACCACTAAAGTGGCCAGTGGACATAATCATTCGTTCCCTCGCGTTGGCTTTTATTCGCCTTCATTTATTGGTATTGTGTTTACTGGGTTGGATTCATTAAATGGGAAAGTATTAATTTTTGACTGTGAATTTTATCAATTTAACTGTGAAAATATTAAATATTCATAACGTGCAATGCGTATTTAATCATATACTCATACATCCCCTTACAATCGGCTGGGTATGAAAAATAATTTATATTTATTTTCAATGTATATCCATTCAGGCACGAATCTTTAGCAATTCAACAGACGCGTGCCTCAATCAAAAAATGACTATGAAACTAATAACTCACTGCCCAGTTTTGCCGAAGTGGAGCAAATAAATATACTTTTACGTTTGATCGGTTCAAAACTACATGGGTGGTGATAAAATATTCATTGGAGCAAGCGTACGTCCAATATTTTACGGAAACAGGTTCGGGATAGCGACAAACTTAATATTTTAAACTCGGAATTCTAGCGTGAATCAAAAAGATTTTCATATTAATAATTTACCAAGCACAGCTTGGTACAAACTGTTACTTTAATTACACAAGATAAATACGGTAAAACAATTATTATTCGTTGTTCGGTTCGGTTTGTTTGAATTTATAATGAAATAAACTAAAATGGTCTCTTTGGTCTTGGGGAATTTCTTAGACTTTGTAAGGCGACGCTTAGGCTGCAATTATATGGTTACGCAACAATTTTTTTTTATAATTTTTCCTTACATATCGGAATATCGGAATCGGATTAATATCATATTAGGGCGACATTCACTCTCTTATATGATACAATTAACATTTAATTCTAGGACTGTAACTCTCAGTAGTAGAGCAGGCCTGTGCAAAAAAAATTCGTGTAAAAACTCAAACTACTATGAGTCAATTTAATTGACATCTAATAATCGTATCGATTCTAGAATTTGCAACAGTCGGCTACTTTTATCTCATTCGCAACCATTTCTACATCTCAAACTAGGTGAAGGTCTCGATTCTTTGTTGGCATCGCGTATACAGACCGGTCGGTGTGGTTAAACAACAAGGAATGAGATCTCGGATGTCTCTGTGCATACGACATGAGTGTATACAAACTGTATAGTGTAATATACATCGATGCCTAATATGAAATATCAGCAAAGAGATCTTCTTGAACTTTTAATTGTTATCAGAGTATATTTGTGGGTACTCAGTCTTTCAGCGCTGGCATTCCATATCTATCTATATATATAAAAATCAATTGCTGTTCGTTAGTCTCGCTAAAACTCAAGAACGGCTGAACGGATTTATCTTATCTTGGTCTTGAATTATTCGTGAAGGTCTAGGGAAGGTTTAAAAGGTGGGAAAAATTCAAATAATTGCCGGGAAAATCCTCAAAACAGCATTTTTCTATTTCCCATACAAACGTTTTCTAAATAAAATGGTGTAATTTATTACCGCTGCATAAAGTTCAAATTCGCGTGCGCGTTAGAAGATCTAATATCGCGTTCTGAAACTCAACAAAAGTGAAATTGAATCGCGAACAATTATAAATGTTAAGTTAAATTTCTATATTATACACATTTGCGATAGTTTTTTTATATTGAAATTCAAGCAGGAATCCTACTAATATTATAAAGGCGAAAGTTTGTAAGAATGTATGGATGTTTGGATGTTTGGATGTATGGATGTTTGTTCCTCTTTCACGCAAAAACTACTGAACGGATTTCGATGAAATTTGGCACACGGGTACATCATGTCCTGGATTAACACATAAGCTACTTTTTATCCCGGGAAAACATAAAGCGGGACTTTTATCCCGGAAAAACTTTTTAACGCGGGCGGAGCCGCGGGCAAAAGCTAGTGTATTATAATTCTATTTGGCGCTGGCCATTTTGTGCCCTTACAATATTTAAAAAAGTATGTGTGTGTGTATTAATGTACACACGTATGAAGTAAAACTTTTTCAATCAATTATTTTTTTTTGTATTCCGTTAATACGGTCAAATTCTTATTACATACATACATATACATATACACTCACGCCTGTTATCCCCGAAGGGGTAGGCATAGGCGCAACTAGTGCACCCACTTTTCGCCATTATTCCGTCCCATGATGTGATAGGGGGCGAGCCTATCGCCATATCGGGCACAAATTCCAGACTCCGAGCTGATACTGAATAGAAAAACTCAATATCACTTTGCCCGACCCGGGGATCGAACCCGAGACCTCAGCTTTGCAGTCGTACTGTTAATACAACTACTCTACCGAGGCAGTCAAATTCTTATTATAACTATTTATTTAAATATTATTCTCTGCTAAATGACATTCATATTTTTAAGTGATGTTTAATCTCCATAAATCAATATATTCTTACTAATACACTGAAAAGTGAGGTTAACATGAAAATAAAAACTCTCTTAAATACAAGCCGAATAAGCCGTTACTCTAATTTAAATTATAAGTGACCTTTCAACTGAATCAATGACAACGCACACATTGTACTCAGCATTCGTATTACAGTAGCGTAAACACTACTCTCACAATTTTGCATGCAACTTCTTCTTGGTCGCATTCTTCATTACTGAAGGTCGTGTCCCTGAAAGGCCTTCGTGGCTTTATTGACTATACCTTTCCATTTCGTTCGGTTTTCGGCTTCTCTTAAGGCAGTCGTAACAGACAATCCAGTGAGGGCAGTCACTTGGTCTGACCAGCGGCTGGGTGTCCGGCCGCGAGGTCTTTTTCCTTCTACTTTGCCCACCACAAACAACTTGTCAAGGCTATCTGTTTGACGGCGGGCAATATGTCCAAAATAACCGAGGATCCTTCGGATGCAACACTAATTGTCAAATTGGCCTGGAGTCATTTCGATGTACACCGATCTAATGAATGTGGGTTCGAAACCTACCGCGTGTCAGTAATTATTCTCCAATTTAAAATCCCATATTATTTATAATTGCGTAAAATATAAATATACCATTGATATGTGACAATTTTTTTTTTATATGGCCATCTTCGGCGCATTAGGGACGGCTGCGGGCTTCCTCCGACTCACGTCTAAGTTGTCGTCCGCAACCGGCCCTGCGCGTATGCGATACAGCGGTATCGCTGTTGCGGTCCTTTTCCTGTTGTTGCGGGGGCTCAGAAGCCCCCGCACACCGAGGGACGCCCCTGGCGTCCGAGGCAGCGTGAGACACGCTGCCGTCCATCACGGGGGTCACAGAAGTTGGCTAGACTAATAGGTGGGCGGCACCTCCCGCCCACCCGTGACCCCCGGAGGCCCCTATTAGTCGCCTTTTACGACAGGCAGGGGATACCGTGGTGGAATTCTCCAAACGCCCCCAATCCACAGGGCGGGAGACGTCGGTCAGTCGTCCACCCGACGCCTCCTACGTCTCGTCTGGCGGCGGGAGGGATCACCACTGCACTGATATGAGACTAATGACCCTAGAAGACAGCGCCGTGACGGTCCAAAGTGACAGAAATTGTGACGATTTTCGTGTGAAGGTTTTTTTTACATAAATTCCTCCCGTACGTCTATAAAGAAGTTTCACTGCAAAAAACATTTGGAAAGAAGGTTTCACAAACGAATTTTTAACATTTCTAAGACGCTACAGACGCCTGCCTTACATCAAAGACAAGATGGTTATAATGAAATATAAAACAAGTCAGTTTTATTTGTTAACCTTGATGTCCATTATAAGTACATAAATACAAGTACCTATCTACTGTATATTATTTACATAAAACACTACCTCGCTCGTTCACATAGTATAATCCCTTAATAAGCTTACACACACGCACGTACACACACACACACGCGCGCGCGCACACACGCACGCACACACACACGCACACGCACACACACAGAGACTCATGCCCTCCATCCCCATAGGTAGAGGTGCAAGTATTGCACCTACTTTTCGGCGTGCATATTTCGTACCACGATGTAATAACGTAAAAATCCAATATCACTGTCGAATCCGGGAATCGAACCCGAGACCTCAACACTGCAGTTGTACTGTAATACAATTACGCAACTGGACGTGTTTCTACTATCTATACCATCTATACAAATGTTATAAAGAGGAAAAATTTTATTCTTGTTGTTTTTTTTGTACCTAATGGACAAAGCGGGAGTTAAATCCCGGAAAATCTGTTTCACGCGGGCGGAGCCGCGAATATTTCATAACTAGCGACCCGCCTGACTTCGCACGGGTAGCGCTAATTAATTAGCCAGATGCGGATGATGACACAAAATCCTCAATAAGCGAAAATAAAACGTTGATACTACTCTTCACAGTATCATCCCCAGTGTTACTCTGATAATCACCTAAAATTTCGTTAAATTCGCTCAGGCCATTTTGGAGTCTAGATAACATACATACACATTCATTTTATACATATAAATTTCACTATTTTCCCCAAAAACATAGTGTACCTATCACTCTCGCTAGAGGGAAGGTGCCGAATACTTTTTGTCTCGGGCTGGACAGCAATCACATAATGGTTCCTTCTACGGAATTTCATTCCTAAAGTCAGGTAGTCTAAAAATAGACCGAATTAATTGTGTCCACCAGCGAGTGACACGTATCTCGCTATAAATTACTGAGGGTTAATATTTCAATCCTCAGACAAAGTTTATAGGGATGAAGTACAACACAAACAAATTAAAAATTACAATTGCACACACACACACTCACACCTGTTATTACCGAAGGGGTAGGCAGAGGCGCAACTAGTTCACCCACTTTTCGCCGTCATTCCGTCCAATGACAGTTGCATGTATAAAATTGACAATTTGTCTTTTATATTCAGTCAGGCTATAATTTATTTCATGTTTAAATTTACCTGAAGATTGAAATGTCAGCCCTGGCTAACTGCACTTAATAAAGCTAGAGAAAATGCTCAATTAACCCGTCTTTCATTTCTTTACAGGCGTATCAGCTGGCGGCGGTGGTTGGGAGCCGCTCGGGCAACCATACTTCGACAACAGTACCAAGCGTGAAGCCACCGCCGCGGTTGGCCAACCCGCTTACCTACATTGTAAAGTCCGGAACCTAGCTGATAGAGCGGTAAGTTGCCTGTTCAAACACAAATAGCATCTCGCCTTTTTATTTTTGTAGGCAGGCAGAGGCGTAACAGATATTTCCAGCTTTGTTAGGTTTACTGGCTCTTCATCTTCATCATCACCAGCCCGTTGCCGTCCACTGTTGGACATAGGCCTCTCCCAAGATACGACACAGAGCCCGGTCTGCTACTTTATGCCCTGACATTTACTGATCACTATCCCAATTTTCGGTTTCATATTAAGCAGTAAAACCCAACATCAAAAGTGACATTGGGTTTTTTTTACTTAGTATCAAACTGAAACTGTGACAAAGCTCACTATTAGTCTAACTAGTTGATACTGTGCAAGTCTACCATATTAAAATTAAAATATCATGTTTAAAGTATTCTAGTGTTCTCTAATATATTTATTTTTATTAATAAAGAACCTAACTATATATTTGAGTACAGTGTAAAGTGAAAAATTCAATCACAATTTAAATCCGGTAAGTAAACAGAAAGCAAAGTTCTTATTACTTCTATTAGAGTTTAACTTTCCGACTGCATTGTCTACATTAAAAAACAATTGCATAATGTAGGTTGAAACTCTGCCGGCGTAGTAATATTAGTCGTTGCAGATCCGATAAAACCCCAGGTGGCTAAGTTTCCAACTTCTATACTCCAGTCAGTAAACTTGAGTTGCATTTACAGAATTGGATTCGTGTTACCAGTGTAATTTGGACTTCTCCATATTGACGATGTCATACATACATATACACTCACGCATTTTATCCCGAAAGGGCAGGCAGAGGCGCAACTAGTGCACCCATTTTTCGTCACTATTCCGTCCCATGATGTGATAGGGGGCGAGCCTATCGCCATATCGGTCACAAATTCCAGACTCCGAGCTGATACTGAATAGAAAAACTCAATATCACTTTGCCCGACCCGGGGATAGAACCCGAGACCTCAAGATTGCAGTCGTACCATAATACAACTACGCCACCGAGGCAGTCACGATGTCATTCCAAGTAAAAATTTAAATGAAAAGTAACAAAAGATAAATTGGCATAATATTGTTCTTAATGCAAAAGACATGTCCATAAAAGGGCTTAAAATTCTAACCAAGATACTTTATATTATATTTGGATCTTCTTCTTAGTCGTTACACTCTTGGCAGAGTGGTCGTGGTCGTCACGTCAGGGTTTGTGGCTCGCTTGACAATTCTGCGCCACTCCTCTCCGATTGCTGTTTTCCTGGTGCACGTATATAGTGAACATACACATAACAGTAAATATTGGGTAGTACTCCCAAAAAAGTAAAGAAAGTCCTCCGATTTTGATATTTGTGTAATTTTGTATTGCTTAAAACCACACTTAAAATGAAGGTATTTAAAATTGTTAGTTATAAATGGAGGGGTGTACATTATATTTTTTTAATGAATCCAAGATCCAATCTTTGCCCCTTTAATATCCATAAAGACTACCTCGGTGGCGTAGTTGTATTACAGTACGACTGCAAAGCTGAGGTCTCGGGTTCGATCCCCGGATCGGGCAAAGTGATATTGAGCTTTTCTATTCAGTATCAGCTCGGAGTCTGGAATTTGTGCCCGATATGGCGATAGGCTCGCCCCCTATCACATCATGGGACGGAATAATGGCGAAAAGTGGGTGCACTAGTTGCGCCTCTGCCTACCCCTTCGGGGATAACAGGCGTGAGTGTATATGTATATGTATGTAAAAGTTGAGCCTGGTTAGATTTTGAAGCCCAGCACCCATACAACAAGCGAACATCTCCTTTAAATAACTATTAGATTTTTTTAATAATGTGCCTTCACACGTGTCTTGTTTTTACATAAAAATATAAACTGATTTTGATTGTTGGACCGAAAAATCGAAACTAGAAATCAAATAGCTGCCACTTGAAAAATGGGGCATATCACGCTAATAAAGTTATACTTTACGTTGAATAACGTATGGTTATATATGGAAGCAATATTATGCCTTGGAAACTCTGTCAAGATTTTATATTATTTAAACAGACAAATTTCATAACAAAACACCCTTAGAGCGGCTTATACTGAGGTAGAAGACACCGAGATAACTTAAAGCTTCGCAAAAAACGCGTCGTAATTTAAAGTTCTGCGGAATAATTTACATAGCCTTACTATCAGGTATTAAGTGTTTCTATGATGTAAAACCAACGATTTTAGGTGCAGTTCTCAGATAGGCAATATTTTTTTGGCATTCCAACTGCACATGTATCGCCAGGGGTATAAGGGCCAATGGAAGTCTACTATATACGTATTATGTGACGGAAATAAATTCAGCAAATCGTGCGTAGAATAAAAAGCATCTCTCCCATCTAAAATACACGTGTTAGCATATGTTATCTGAACTTTGCATATTTAGGCAAAGTAAAGCGATAAATAAAATAAATTTCGTTTCGGGCCCATACATTTTGTATGTTAATGTAATTTATGGATTAAATAGCGTTATTTGCTCTTCGAACCGGACGATCTTATCGCGGTTTATTTATGATGAATTTATTACTTATGAGGATGGCCGATTTATCTTTACTTATATTGTTTATAAGGGCTCTACTAACTACTCTAAATTTATTACGTTAAGATACATATTTACGTAGTTTAAAGATGGCCGAATATAGCCCGTAACTCATTTTTTTAGATTTATTGTTACTTGACCACTTGACAAAAAATTACTTATTTTCATACAAATAAAGGACATATTTGTTTGTAAAATATGTTCAATAATATAATCATCTTGCTGGCTTAGAGTACCGTCAGTCTAGTCAGTCGAGCAACATCCCCGTGATGGACGGCAGCGTGGCGGTTAGGGCTCACGCTGCCGTTGACGCCGAGGGCGCCCTTCGGTGTGCGGGGGCTTCTGAGCTCCCCCCAACAACAAGAGACGGACCGCAATAGCGGTACGCGCAGGGGCGGTTGCGGACGACAACTTAGACGTGAGTCCGAGGAAGCCCGCAGCCGTCCCTAATACGCCGAAGATGGCCATCGCGGAGTTTTGGTTGGTATGCCGTGCGTTGTATATAGGTTAAGGACCCGGCCCGGCGGTCGCCCGACGTTTTCCATCTCTCCGGGCGGCTCAACGTCGGGTCGTAAGGCACGGTGAACCCAACATAACTGCTAGGTCGTTCCCCTTGAACGCTGGGCGGTAATAATAAGTCACTTTCTCCGCGTAAAATAAAAAAAAGGTCGAGCAAGACATTTTGTAATTTTTTTTAACACCATTTGCCCGGAACGATTCAGTATTTAAAATGAGGAACATGTTTCTAAAAGATGCATATAAAATGTATGTGGCGCTGACCCTACTTTGAAGTGGCGTAAGAATTGATGGAAGCAGACTAATTTTATTTATGAATGTATTCCACTCCAGTTACTCGTCGTTTTGCACTTCTGTAAACACAACGATGAGACGTCGCGTGTAATTTGAATAACAATTTATGTACTACCTACAATTTACCTTCATAGGCATATCCTAAGCTTTCTAACACGACTAGACTAAAATATCATAATAATCATAAAGTTAACAAAGTGTGTACCTATACATACATACACACTCACGCCTTTTATCCCCGAAGGGGTAGGCAGAGGAACAACTAGTACACCCACTTTTCGCCGTGCGGTAGGTATTCCGTCCCATGATGTGATAGGGGCGCGCCTATCGCCATATCGGGCACAAATTCCACCGGGCTAATACTGAATAGAAAAATCCAATACCACTGTGCCCGACTCGGGGATCGAACCCGAGACCTCAGCGTTGCAGTCGTACCGTAATACAACTACGCATTTATGAGTACTAACTACTACTCGTATTCATGAGTACCTATATACAAATAAATACGAAAAAAACTATTCGGAAATGTTTAAGCACCGTTTAACGATGTATTAACCGTTAGCAATTACATCGCAATAACTATGATCCGATTAATCCAAAAAATCTATTAAATCATACCTGAATATATTCCGTGCAGATTCCAAGTTAGCCAAAACGTGTTACACATACCATAAACTTCGCTATTGCTTTTTCGGAGTCAATATATTCCCAAAAATCATATTAATTATCTCTCCTAGATTTTCCTCATGTCCCATGACAAATATATCAGACAATTAATCCATCACGCAAACAAATAACACTAGAAGCTGTGAAAGATGATCTCCATAGCCTAGTAAATGTCATGCATCATATATAGGAAATCTCCTTATAATAAATGTCATCTGTGGAGATAAATTGCCGTCTATTTGTCTTTAGACAACAATATAATTGCGTGATATGTTCCGCTTTTGTCCTCCTTTTATATTCTTGGAAGTTTGGAATCAATTTGAGCACTAGATAAGTTATAGCATATTTTACTATATTTATTGATGTCTTGGTAGTATTATAAATTGATATAATTTTTGACTGGAGTATAAATAGCTATAGTATGAATCATACAAATTTCACATTATAATTATGGGTTTATAATTTAGGTATACCTTATTACATTGTTGTTGCAATCATTAGCTATTCTGTATAAGTGTATGAGTGACTGCCTCGGTGGCGTAGTGGTATTGCGTACGCATTACGAGTACGATTTGCGCGCTGAGGTCCTGGGTTCGAATCCCGGGTTGAGCCAAAAAAATATTGTGACTGGGTTTTTCCATCTTTAAAATTACTCAGTCGCAGCTCGGAGTCAGGAAGTTGGCGGTGTGATACCCCCGTGCCTCGGAAAGCACGTAAAGCCGTTGGTCCTGCGCCTGATCTCTCTCCGGTCATGTCGGATTGCCGTCTCACCGGACTATGAGAGTGAAGGAATAGCGAGTGCACCTGTGTATTGCGCACACACTTGTGCACTATAATATCTCCTGCGTACCTGGCTGATCTCCGTTGAGATTGGCCGCCGTGGCCGAAACTGGCTAGGAGGGTTTCATTTTTCATAAGTGAATGGAATGTTAGTGTGATGTATGAACTGGAACATACATTGAGTGAGTGACATAAAACAAAGAAAGTTTGATGACAGTCGAACTTTGAAATTGGCTAGGTATGGACGGCTAACAGACTTAAGACGGAAAAATAATAAAAGAAGCAATTATTTCTGAAAGTATATTTCGAAGTAATTCCACATTTAATAGGAGTATGTCGCCTAATCCTCGATGTATTATAAATTCGTTTAACTACGACTAGATTAGGTACAAGCATCGAATTCACAAAACATTACTATCGTAGTTCCGGTAATTTCCTAACAGTCAGTATCATCTCGTAGCCGCGAATCAAATGTTCCATTTATATCGCTCAGGGCATTTTATCATGCAGATTTCTTTCGTGACAGACACGCGCTGTCTTGTTATCGTCTATCCTTAACTTTATCTTGGTTCCCTGCTCAGTATTCGCCGTTTTACAATTTTTTCAGAGGCACGTACATTGTTCAAGCCTTATCTACCCTTTAAGATGGATTTATTTTAAGCCTGTCTTTGTTTCCTATGCTTAAACGAATTGGATGGCTCATTCTCATAAGCCACTTCGATACATATTTATTGGCTTTTATATATATAGGTAAACTAGTATTGTTCGTGGCTCCACCCGCATGAAAAAGATTTTCCGGGATAAAAATATTTTCCCGAGATCAAAAGTAGCCCATAGCACTCAGGAGTACTATAGCTTCCTATTAGTGAAAGTATTTTCAAAATCGGTTCAGTAATTCCTGAGATTAGCGCGTTCAACGAAACACACAAACAAACTTCTGCTTTATAATATCATAGCTTTTGCCCCCGACTTCGCCTGCACGAAAGGTTTTTTCCTGGATCAAAGGCTCGCTATACATTTTCCCGGACCGAATTGTAAATCTTTATCTAATCCACTTGAAGACACACAAAATTAATCATTAAAATCAGTCCATCCGTTTAGGAGGAGTTCAGTAACATACACACGCACAGAAGAATTATACATATAAAGATGTATAGCATAAATATCTCGTATTATGAATGAAATTATAATAATATAAGCCTACATTCAAATATGCTATAAAGTATCCACAGGGTAATCGTTAACGTGCGAGGTATTAACCTGAATGCTTATTAAAGTTGGATCCTGAAGTAAACTTCTGAATATTATTATTAAACTATGTGAATATGATTGTCTATGTACAAACTCTAGGGTAAAAATTTAACAATATGTAATTTTCATATGACTTTATTTTATGGCATTGATTGACGAGACGAGCATGCCGTTCGCCTGATGGTAAGCGCTACGGCCGCCCACACACAGTAGAAACACTATACAGCACTTTGAGTTACAAAGAACTGTGTGGCATTCCATTGCGCTCGTCATCCTGAGACATAAGATGTTACGTCTCATTATGTTCGGTAGTTACACTGGCTACAATGTCATGTTCGGTAGTTACACAGGCTACAATGTCATGTTCGGTAGTTACACTGGCTACAATATCCTTCAACCCGAAACACAACAGCGCATTCACGCTGCTGCTTGGCGGTAGAAATAGACATTGTGGTGGTACCCACCCAGACGGACTTTACATATGAGAGACCTACCACCAATCAGTAGATGACTACCATATTATAGAACCACATATTTTCTAATTACACCTTTATTATGCATTCCCTATTCAACATTTTATGAAAGGATATACGGTTCCACGTGTGTGCAGCCGTTTGGAAATTCTTTTTCAACGTCGAGTCAATTGCACAGTTTAAGAGCAATTTTAGATCCTGTATCCATTTATCCTGCCATCACGCTGGGCAACTTTTAGCAATATCAGCGCGTGCAGCTGTGTATTGTATATACAATATTCGCAGATTTTGTATAGTCTGCCACTTCGCGAGAGATGAAAAAACTGTACTATTTGTTTTTCCTCAATGCGGCGAAGCCACAGGCATTAAGCAAGATAAGTAAAATTCCCCAGAATATGTTTGAATTGTGATGGAACTTTACTTTTTTATTGTTCACAAACGAGATGTCTCCAGTGGTAATCACATCTGGCATGCGGCAAATCCTTAATAAATTTTACTAGTGGTTGGTCTCTCATATGTAAGAGTCCGTCTGGGTGGGTACCACCGTAATGTCTATTTCTACCGCCAAGCAGCAGTGTGCATGCACTGTTGTGTTTCTGTTTAAAGGACGTTGTAGCCAGTGTAACTACTGTACATAATGAGACTTAACATCTTATGTCTCAGGATGACGAGCGCAGCGGAATGCCACTCAATACTTTGTAACTCAAGGTGCTGGATGGTATTGCTACTGTTTATGGCTGGTCGTATCGCTTACCATCAGGTGAACGACATGCTTGTCTCATATTACATGCTTTAAAAAAACTGGTGAAACAAGAACTGTAGAAATAAAATTTTAAGTTTTGCTCTATAATAGAATACAATATCCATAAAGTTGTTGTGCTTTTCTGTGCATTCCCGACCTAAGTGACATTAAATACATTATTATACCCCAACGCCACATTTCTGCTACAAACAATCAATAACCGCACATTGAGTAAACATAACCCATATTATTTCAATTTAATATTTCATTTCGGGACCCCCGTACAAAGATTTGCAGGCACATTAAAGATTTTCCAGCTAGGCACTATTTTCGAGAGTGGGTAATCTTCACTGTGGTTTCCGCAGCGAGCGCTGTGTGAATGGTGGTCAAATTGCTGGTAAAGAGCTGACTCATTCATGACGCAGATTGCGACCGATTCACTTCACTTAACTCCTCTCGCATTTTATCTTACGATTTCGTTTATGAAAGAAACTGTGATTCCAGCCGTATTCGTTTTTTAAATGTGCATCTGTCTTTTAAAATTTAAATTTGGAATGAACACGAAATAAGCTGTTATTTAGAACTTAATCGAAATCACTACTTAAGTGTAACATATTATGGAACTTGGAAAGAAATCAACAATAATTTCCATAAAAATACCCGGAACAGTGACGGCGCTCTTAAATTTTATTCCAGTGGTTCCAATCCTGCTTGATCTAGGCTTGACCCATAAAAACTTCGGCGTTGTGAGAAAGAATTGTCGGGAATATCCCGTTATATCCAGTTAGTACTGTCTCTGCCACGGTTTAAACTCTTGTCAGGAAGAAAGTTTTTAAACCGCCGCGCCGCCAGCGAATAGTCTCGAATACAAATTCGAATGAAACTCTCTTGATGATGCGACCGCATTCAAATGCAAATACAGATTACTTGAGTGGATGAGAGCGCTGGGAATTATGACTTTTATCTTCTTAATTGGGGATTTGTGGATGTGCAGTTGCACTCTTATTAAGAAACTTTATACATTGTATGCCCGCAAAGCTTATACTTTCATGCATATGGGACATTGGAAGCATTATATAGTACTGCTTATAACGAACAAACTACTTGCGTAGTTTCTTTGACATTAGCCGGGTCGTTTCGCAAGCGAATGTTCCTATGTTGACGTTATAAAGTACGCCATACTGCTACGATCTGCATCCATAGTGTGGAGTAACTTTTATAACTTATTTATCCTGGTTGTTCCTAGGTATCCTGGATTCGGAAACGGGATCTCCACATCCTGACAGTAGGAGTGCATACATATAGCAGCGACGCTCGTTTCGCTGCCCTCCACGCGGATGGTTCCGACGAGTGGACATTGCGCGTCGCACCGGCTCAGCCCAGAGACTCCGGCGCCTACGAATGTCAAGTGTCCACAGAGCCGAAGATTAGCCTGTCGTTTCGCCTTACTGTTGTTGGTAAGTATTTTTCTATAATTTCTGTGGCAGCACCAAAAGCCACAAATAATCGTCTAAATCAATATGTTTTATAAATCATAACGAACAAGGTTTTATAGATTATTAACTAAATGATCTTAACGGCCAGTTACTTAATTTATAATATAGTTTTGAGTAAAGAAAAAAAATTATACTAATTAAACCGGTACACCAACACGGTTATAAGTACTACATAAACATATGTAAAAAACCTTAACCTAAAAATAATTTAACCTTACCCAGGCATCTTAAATAACTCCAAGGAACAGTGGAGAAACGTCTAACATAAATACTATTTACGTGAGTGGAAAAGTTGAAGTATATAACGACCAGCATAGTGGTAAACGATTATCGCCCGAGGATGCTTCTAATACACAAAGCGTTGAGATCACAATGGGTGCTTTGTTTTCTCGAAAACCTTTCAATGTTACTACTGGAAACAACGTACCATTCAAATATATTTTAGAAAATATGAGCAAACTACAAAGGAATTGTGGCTTGGGGAGCCACGGCATCAAAGTGAATCCCATGGTTCATTTTCCGGGAAAACTTCATTTATGGCCTTTCACTCGCTTGTCAGGCTAAAATAGCATTAACAGAGCTTATTGTCGCCATGTAATAAGTTTTTAAACTCTAGAATCGGTTTAAGTAGGTATCATTATTCACTTCTGCCGACTGCCGCCAAGCAGAAATATTCCGGCACTGAGGTGTTTCGGTTTGAAGAACATTAAAAGCGACGTAATTACTATGACGCTTAAAATTTAAATTTTTAAGTACAATGCCAAAACATAAGCTATCGTTGTTGTAGATTTGTCTAAAAAAAGAGCTACGATGGTCTAGTATAATAGAATAAAAATTATTGAAAAATATTTCATGAATTGAGTAAACTTTTACCAATTGGACTATCTCGACAGCAGTGCGAAGGATAATATTATTCACAGAGCTCTCCTTTGCCAATTTGTCCAATAGGTATATTAACCCTTCAAGCCACGCTAATATGTATAGATGTATGGGAAAACCTTATATATATGGACACCGGTGTCCGTCGCGGGGCTTGACGAGTCAATGATGAAAGTATTAGCTGCCGTTGGAAATTTACATACATAGTATCACGCTACTATCCCATAGGTTTAAGCGGAGACTATTGATTAAAGCTCTGCTCGTTTTGGCATCCTTCTTACGCCTCCTCCACTTTTCTCTATTTCCACTAATTTTAGGTACTTAAGACGCGGCTTTTGTCATAAATGTTAGAATTTTAGCATTTAAAGGTTCGGTGCGGTTGACCCCTACTGGCTCTTCCATATTGAAAATTTTCATCACATTTGCATCTTTTTGAAAATTTGCACCCAAATAACCAGTAAATTAGGATTTTCTAATATATCACAGACGTAAGTTCTTACAATTGCGCTCTTCGTTACTGCGCGCCGTCCACAATTGTAGAGTGCGAAGAGTGCCTATAGAAAATTGTATATTACATAATCTATTAGTAAGATTTACTAAATTTGTTTTTATAAAAGCAGTAATCTCGAAACGAAACCAACGAAAATTGAAAATTATTTTCTGACCTTGTTTACTAACCAAGTTCATTTTCATTAAAGCCATTATATTTTTCTAGTTTATGTTTAATTTTCTTTGAAAATGTTCACGAGTCTTACACTTTATGTAAGCTAAATTAAAAGTAAGAAGTAATAAATTGTGGATTAAGCAAAATAGCAAAAAATATTAACGTAAAGCGGACGATAGCCTATTTGGGAATGGAACGGTATGAAATATTGTATTTATCAATTATCGTTCGCTTTAACGGTGGAGGAAAACATCGTGAGGAATCCTACATACCTGAGTATTCTCCATAAAAATTTCGAGGGTATGTGAAGTCTGCCAACCCGCATTAGGCTAGAGTGCCACCTACTGGTGATAAAGGGTACGACTGCCATGCCGAGGTCTCGGCTTCGTAATCTTCATGGATTTGAGGAACGAATAGCGATAATCGAATCATCGCGCATGATTTCCGTAATAAAAAGTATCAATCACGATGCGCGTCGCGGCGTAGCGGTGTTGAACCGTAGCACGTTGCTACAACGTAGCGCAGTGCTACGGATGAGCTACAATTACTAACAACTTTACTGGTAATACGTTATCATACAGCTCTACCTAGGGATGTAGTTTGTATTCATTTTTGTATTACAATTTTATACACACACACGCACATACTCACGCCCATTATCCCCGAAGGTGTAGGCAGAGGTGCTACTAGTGCACCCACTTTTCTCTGTACGTATTAAGTCCCATGATGTGTATTACAATATTATAGCCTATAATGCTATAAATTAAGAGTAACAAAATAAAAAATAAACATATATATTTGTCAAGATCAAGTTACATAATTATTGTATTATCTACACAAGTAAATCTCGCGACAAGCTTTTATTTGTACATAGTATTAAACAACATTTTATTCAATTTAAAGTTACTTTTTTCTTTTTAGAGCATTTTAATAAAAGCTTGTTTTAAAAAAAAATACTTTTTTTATTTTTTACTTTTTAGTTATTTCTCGAGTTATTCTCATTAAGCCCTTTTATTTTACACCCATATTATAGGAGTGCGATAAAAATAACTAACTAGTCCTCTGTCTTGAGTCGTCCGCCATATTGGATTTAGAGAGGTCATTTTATTTTTTGTATTCTTCTCAGCAAATCCTTTAATTTGATACCCAAACACAACAAATGTGCAACAAATGTGCACAAAAAATAACTAGTCCATCATCTTCGGCCGTCCGCCATATAGGATTGAGAATGGCGTTACTTAACTAACAATGCATTCTCACCCAAACTGAACGTGTATGCAAAATTTCAACACAATCATTTGAGGGTAACTACTTCAGAATTGACTTGCAAGATTCCACCCGAACATAGTTACATACACACATACATACATACATACATTACAAGCTTTTAATAAAAAGCAGTATTGTGTTTTCGCGATAACGTTAAGTAATTCATAGATGTTCATGAATATATGATTAAAAGAGAATAAATAATATTTTAAATACAGTAATTGTATTTTAGCCTATTGTTTTAAATTCGATATAATATACTATTTATTTAAATTATTGCATACTTTTAGTCAATAGTATTATGTACATACTGATATAAAAATATAAATAGCTTAACATGTAAGTAATAGTTTTATTAGTGAGTATCCGAGAAGTTATATTTACGAGACTATCCCGCCCTCACACCCACCACAGCAACTCCTGTAAGCCAGGATCAGCAGTGGCACGCATTTTATGACACCGAGCGGTGAAGCTCGGCGAGTCTCAGGGAACACTAATTAGTCTTAACCCGCAACGAAGTTAATCAAACAGAAGAATAGGGAGGAGTTAGAAATATATTTTCCACTTCCCTCCATAGCAAAGCGGGAGACAAAATAATGAACTAAAAAAGGTAATTTAACCTTAATTATTTAGAGTTTCACAACTGGAAAAGCCAGATGTAAAGCACCACGGATAAAATTAAAGGGGTCCTACTTGAGCTGTTAAACTTGATTCCAATAGTAGGTATGGCAAAAACGCCGGAAAGCACGGAAATTCTGCCTAGTGTCCACAAGGTCCATGTAGTATACAACTCCAGATGTTATTTGCATACTATCAAACATAATGTTACGCTCATTTTGCCAAAGACTACACTCCCAAAGTATGTGATGCGCAGATTGTTCGTAGTTGCAGTCATTAGATGAACATGGACACGCAGGCGAATCAACCAACTTAAAGGAGAATAATTTGTACTTAAAATTACCATGGCCTGTAAGGAATTGCGAAACACAATGGTCAATTTCGAGCCAAGATTTTGTAAGACGGTCCTGAACAGAAGGAAAAAATTGATACAAATGCCGCCCCTTTGTAGATATTTCCCACCTACACTGCCATTCCTCTAGAAGATCGTTCATAACATCTGGACTCGGCTTAAATAATCTGTTAATTTTTAAAAGTTCGCGCGAAGTTAAAAAGCTTTTGTCGACATCGTCTCTAGCAGAGTAATACATCGCGGCGCGACGCTGTACCTCCAGATCGACTGGGAGTACACCCGCGAGGACAGGTAAAGCTTCTGTACTGACTGTTCTATACGCCTTACATAAGAATATCAACGCCAAGCGCTGGCTCTGGAGCAATTTTCTTCGTACGGCGCCGATAGTAGCCCTATCAGCCCATACAGGTGATCCATAACAGATACACCCCAAATAAGTGGCTCCATAAATGATCTTTAGTGTACTGAATGACAGACCCCACGTTGATGTGGATATCCTCGTCAAGGCGTAAAAATTTCTTTTAGCTTTTTCCCCAATGGTTTTAATATGCTCAATAAACGAAAAATTACGCTCTAAAATTAATCCAAGGTAGCAGACCGATTCTTTTCTTTTAACTGTAACATTATTGAATTTTACTCGCGGTGGTGACTTTAAAATTCCCTTTAAAAGCAATTGATACGTTTTTTGGGGCGCAAAAGTAAGGCGGTTGCGTTCACCCCATTCCGAAATTAGTTGCAAACACGTTTCAGCCAAATTCTCGAGACCCGATCTACTATTTGACTGAATGAGCAAAAGACCGTCGTCGGCGTAGCCAGTTAATGAGCAACTCGTGGGCAAAGGAATTTCAAAAAAGTCGTCGAATCCTAAATTCCATAAGTATGGACCGACCACCGAGCCCTGCGGACACCCCATCGTTGATGACTTCGACACCGCATGATGGCCAAGCTTTAACTTGGTTGAACCTACAGAAAAATAGGAATATATAAGCGAATATATATTCTTAGGACAACCTCGATTTTTTAACTTTAGAAGTAGTATTGGCCACCAAGCGTTATCAAAGGCACCGGAGATGTCTAAAAAGATTCCTAATACGTACTTATGTTCTGAATTACTAATTGTTTTTCTGACCGATATTGCCGCGTCAATAGTAGATTTACCTACAGTAAAACCGAATTGTTTGTCGTGAAATTTGGGTCCACCCGGCAGTAGCCGTGGGACAATAAGACGTTCAAGTAATTTACCTAAAGATGGTAATAAAGTTATAGGGCGATACGATTTGGGGTCCTCGGGTAACTTGTCCCCACTCTTTGGTATAATCCGAATGAAACCGCAGCGCCAAATCCGGGGAAAGATACCTGCAGCTATACATCGAATAAAAACCGTTAGTATAGATTGACCCGCTGTTTTACACGCTTCTTTTATCATTTTGTTTGATATTTTGTCCTCTCCGGAGGCTTTGTTTAGAGGCAAAGAATTAACTATATTAATAAATTCATCGAATGATGGGAGATCTGAATACGGGGTATTTGGTGGCTCCGACGCCCACATTCTAATTTGCTTATGGTAAGCGGTATCACTTTCTACTGTATCATCGGGTATTAGCGAGTGTAATAGAGCTTCCGTTGTCTCCTCAATACCAGTAGTATAGGTGTTATTAATTTTAATGTTTTGTATATAGGCCATATTAATAGACCTATTTGCTTTGAACTCGTGGTATAAGGGAGACCACGGCCCCTCCTTGTCCAACCTTTCAACAATTTTACGCAATAGATTTCCCTTAGATTTCTGTACGGCCGCTCTATAATGTGACCTGGCAACTCTCAGCGCATTAAAAGCAGATGTGAGTGCTTCTCCTGTTATACAGCGTTTTTTAAGTTTGTTAAACCGCCTACGCGCCCTGCGGAAAGTGCGACGCAGATGGACCAGGCGGTCGGTCCACCAATCACACCTACGAGTGTTAGTGATGGAAGTTCGACCGATAACGATATCCGCGCAGTATGTAAACGTGTCCGACATTATTTCGGCACAAGTTTCAGGTGAAAGATCATTGCGAGTAAAGTCCTTGGCATGTTGAGCAAATAATAAGGCAAAAAAGTCCCAGTTGGCCCCCTTCGTCTTATATCTATAATTGAATTTATTAAAGACTGGACCCTGCATCAATCTAGGCACGAACTCGTACACTATCAGGCGATGGTCACTACATGACGCGTCCGGCAGGACGCGCCACCTATCAAGTCGGACGTCTCCACTAGAGAGTGTGACGTCAATAGAAGACTCGCCCGTAGGGCTGCAGTAAGTTGGTGGTGCATCGGGGGTGTTATGAATAATGAGATTCATCTCTGCGATGAAATCTTCGACAGCGCAACGTCGATCGGTATCAGTGGAGCGATATTTGCCATACCAAAGGGTAGATGACGCGTTAACGTCAGCGCCTATAATAACTTTACGTCCTGCAAGCGAACGCAAAACGTGGCGGAGATGGTGAATATGCGGTCCTACCGGATCAGAGTATTGAAAATAACAGCTCACTACGTAAACTTTAGAACTCGGATTAGAAACCTCCGCGACTGCACAGTGTGACGTCATAAGATCACGCACTGATGTGATGGTAATATTTGAACCCGACACAAAAATACCAGCTCGTGAGTTGTTATCGAGTTGCACAATTCTACTACGTAATCGGGCGTGTTGGTATTGCTCCTGTATAAGTACAATGTCGAGTTTATATTCCTGAACTAATGTGTCTAGCTCCGACGTCGCTACCCTATCGTTATGGAGATTTAATTGTCCTATAATAAAATTATCCATATTTAAATCTATTTAATATTGAGTCGAAAGAATGAGCGTCTCTAGTTTGTGCTTCAATGACGGGCATTCCTGGGAACCGCAACGATGGTCATGGGGTTTCTTAAACCGTTTACAAGACGCACATACGGGTTTAAAATCGCAATTGTCTTTATTGGGGCAAGCCTTGGTTTCATGCGCTTCAGCACAAACGGCGCAAGTTGGTGTTTTAATGGTGCAGAACTTATGCACATGCCCGTATTGTTGGCAGTTAAGACAGCGGACTACCTCGACGTCGTCGATAAATCTACAGGTTGCCCAATCTATGAATAATTTGTCTTTAGTTTGGACCAAATGTTTCCGCACTACCGGGTCGAGTTCTATGCCTATCCATTTGCGACCGTTGTCTAAATTACGCCTACGAACAATTTTTATCGATTTCAAAAAATCGTCCTCTTTAATGGATATTTCGTCTTTAATATTTTGACGATATAACGCCGTGATGAAGGTTTTATCTTCCATGGAGGATGGAACATCTTTAACGAGAATACGTGGGCGGCGACCCTTGGGTTTTTCTAAGCGTAACCCCGCGGATTTTATCGCATCCACCGATTGCAGCTTTTTAATTTGGCGCTCATTTGCGACGCGAAGTACAACGCCAGCCTTCGCAGTTTTCTTAACGCCGACTATTTGAAATCCGTCGTCGCTCGGATTAATCGCGTTAAAGAGCGCTTGCTTGGTTGCGGACGACGACGCGAGATCAGCTGACCGCTCAGTCGTCGGATAGGCCACTACGCATGGGAGTGGAGCGCGCGGCTCCATCGCCGGGGTCTTTTTCGGCAAACGAAGCTTGAGTGCATGCGCAAAAGATGTGTCGTTAATATCCTCTTTAGAAGGAATAATGCGAGGAGATTGCTTTTTATTGGTTTCCAGCTCCCGTTGCATATTGGCCAATTTTGTTTCCACGCAAGAGGATTTGATGGCTAACATCGATACAATCGCGGTAATTCGTTGTGTAAAATCCATAATTGCCGATTTATTTGCAACGTTTATGCGCGAACCCTGGTCATTAACAAGCTCGTTAATTTTTGATAAATAGTTAGAGGCCTCGGACACCAGGTCGCAGTAATCGGCACGCCTGACATCGTCACTAACATCCACGGAAACGGGCGAGTTAACAATTTCCGAACTCTCTAACTGTAGACGCCTTGATTTTTGCGGTGTATTACATGATGGCGAAACTTCACTAAAGAGACGTTTCGGTTTAGAGGAACTTGGCGATCTAGCTATTATGCCGCTTCTACGAAACGGATCCGGGCCCCGATCGGGCGGATCGTCATTATTACCCGACATTCAGCTAGATTAAAGTTTTAGAATTTAAGTTAAATACAAGATAGATAATTAAATATAAAATAAAATAGAAATTAACTTTGTATCAGACCGGACGGGTGTTTTGAAGCTACCCTCAGAATAAAAATAAATCACTTACCGGGGAAATAATTAGCTAATTATTTCAATATTCCAAATTATATCGTTAAAAAACTTACGGACCGTAGCTCACAACACAACAACACACAACTATAAACAACTCACGAACCGATATACGGACTCTAAACACGACTAATACAATTTTTAATTAGCAGTGCGTAGAAACGTCTGTGCACCGAGCGCGCGCGCGGAGGGAAGCGTGTTGTGTGAGAAGTTATATTGTAAGTCTTCGCAATTTTAATACAACGAACATTTCATTTTGTTCTTTCATCCTTTTTATTCAACAAAGAGGTAGAAAAATATAGTCCCGATTGAAATGCCCCACTTTCCAACGCCGTCTATTTAGGTTCCAGAGATAGCTTATTATAATATTTTGCTCTAAGCATTAAGTTTTATTTTTACCGTGAAATTAAATTATTCATAGAAACCATTATATTTGAATCAGCCTACTGCAGTGATGGTCCCTAGCATTGAAGAACAGACTGAATGCATAGTCAATTAGGCTAAAAAATTCAACTGATAATACATAATATAGTGCAATGCAATGGGCAATATATAATGCAATCAGCCCCTGTATTATATTTTGCCCACTGCTGAGCACGGGCCTCCTCTACTACTGAGAGGGTTCAGGCCTTAGTCCACCACGCTGGCCTAATGCGGGTTGGCAGACTTCACATACAAGAAAACAAATAAATACCTTTTTTTTATTCTTAGCTCGGCAAAGTGACTTCACTGCACCTGATGTTAAGCGAAGCGAAGTTCAAAAAAATTATTTGATGTCATACATTAGATAGCATACTAGCTTTAACTCGTCCACGCATCAATTGAATTAAGTATAAATAAATGTGTTCTTTTTTAGGTTCAATATACACTGATTGAGTAACAAATAAATGCTCTTTGCTATATTATTTGCTCGAGGCCTGTAATGTGATTGAAAATGTGTGTACTTTTAAAATTCTTTATATTGGAGATCTTTTCTATAAAATATGTTGCTTTCGGTCACTTAAAAGTTTATTCGGGTAATCATAAAAGAATGATGACACCATTTCAATAAAAACTACCTAAATATTATAGTTACCGCAACATCTATTAAATTTACAAATAAGTAGTAAATATTAATTCTTTTAATAATACACTTACCAACCTCACTTTGAATTTTTATTATAATCTCATCAATACCTATCGCAATAGATAAACTACATATTATTTTCAATCGTAGTGGCGATTGAATTTTTTAACTCGATCTTCTCCTAATTTTAACCCGTCAAGCCCCGCTTATATATATAGATGTATGGAAAAACCCTATATATACGGGACGCCGGCGTCCGTCGCGGGGCTTGACGAATCAACATTCATATAATTTTATAGCAATAAAATAATTAAAGGTAACTTTTTAAAACTTGATTACTGATGTTTCGAATTTATGCGTGTATTGTTTATCATCACCGTGAAGAAACCTACATATCTAAGAAACCCTATATACCTAAGGCTTAAACACTCTCAGTAGTAGAGGAGACCCGTGCTCAGCAATGGGCAGTATATGTTACAGCGCTATGTTATGGTAATTAAAACTGTTTTAATTTTATGTGTTGTCAACAGTATCAAAGGCGGAGATATTGTCGGGCCCTGAGCTGTTCGTGAGAGCGGGGTCCGATATCAACTTGACTTGCGTCGCTAAATACGCGCCCGACCCACCGAGGTAAGCCATATGCAATCGACAACTTTTACAGCTCCTAAATGAGCGATTTCACGGGATTAAGCGAGTTATACACATTCGTGGCCGCTGCAATTTGGGTTTTATTCCGCAAACCCTTCCTTATTTGTGCCATTTAGGCCGTACCCAATTTTACTGTTTTTTTCATGTGCATGCGTTTTATAAGGTTTTTATGCCACGTCTTATAATATTTAATGGTTTGTATAACGACTGAAGATAAAAGCCAAGATTTCATTAGATTAGTTAGATGAAATTGATATGCAAAAAACTTGTAATACATGTAGGCATTTTACAAAATGCCTCGACTGCCTCGGTGGCAGTATGGTACGACTGCAGAGCTGAGGTCTCACGTTCGATGCCGGGTCGAGCGAAGTGATATTGGGTTTTTCGACTCAGTATCAGCTCGGAGCCTGGAAATGTGTCCGACAAATGGCAATAGCCCCACCCCCATTACGTGGGACCTCACATAGCTGGTGAAATGTGGGTGTCTACCACCTCTCCTTACCCCTGGAAAGGGTAAAAAGCATGATGCTATGATGCGTATATGTATTTTACAAAATAGTATTTCCTAACAAATGTTACTTACGCCTGAAACATATTTTTTTATTCAAATAATTAGACTTTATAAATATAACGCGAAATATAAACATTACAATGTAAATGCCATGTCCTAAGCACATAACTTTTAAAATCGCTCGCTTCAAAGCCCGACATTAAAGCTAAGTCAAGCACTCAGCGCTCAAAAAGAATAGCCACTTGAAAATTCTTATTACAAAAAATAAGAGCACATCCTTGTACTCTAATTTCCGAGTGTACTCGTAAAATAAAAGGACACTTCTTTTTTATTATTCAGAAAGTTGATAGAGAGTAACTCTCAGGCGGGACATTCTGTATCACACATGACATGCGGCTGATGAGTCCGGCTCACGTATTACGATTATATTCCACATTACTGTCTGTGTCGTAAAAATATTTTCAGACAAAGTGCCAACATTTTATTCCCCACTAACATATTTTTTCTCATCGCGTGCCGTTATTAGAATCCCTTGGAACGTATTACGTTTACTAAAGTTAATTTAATGTGTTTATAGAATCAAAATCACGTCTACAAAGTAATTTTCCAAATTATATTTGATAATACTATTTCGTTTATGATCTAAGTAAATTTTTAATACATACTTTCAATCTAAGTAATGGAATAAGAGTAATAAAGAAAATGTTTGTATTTCGTTAAGATTCATGAACATACATGTAATAAGTAATCATCGTATGATGGCGCATAATAAAAGCTATTAAACACATACTCACGCCTTTTCTCCCCGAAGGGGTAGGCAGAGGCGCAATTAATGCACCTACTTTTCGCCGTGTGTATTCCGTAGCATAATGTGATAGTTGGCGAGCCTATCGCCATATCGGACACAAACTCCAGGCTCCGTGTTGATCTAGAAAATCCTGACTGAATAGAAAATTCAATATCAATTTGCCCAACCCGGAGATCAAATCCAATACCTCAGAATTTCAATCGTACCGTTATACAACTAAGCCACCGAGGCAATTATTACGTCGCGACGTACGAATATTGAGTAAACATGTTTTACACAAGCTAAACATTATTTTAAAAAGATAGTCGATAGTCTATTTGGGAGTGGAACGGACTGCCGAGACAAATGTCCGCAGGTCCAAATCCCAAGGGCACACACCTTTGATTTTTCTAAATGTTATGTGTGTATTCTTTGTGAATTATCGCTCGCTTTGACGGTAAAGGAAAACAAAATGAGGAAACCTGCATACCTGAGAAGTTCTCTGTAAAAATTTCGAAGGTGTCAAGTCTGCCAACCCGCACTAGGCCAGCATGGTGGACTAAGGCCTAAACCTTCTTAGTTGTAGAGGAGGCCCGTGCTCAGCAGTGGGCAGTATATAATACAGGGCTGGTATGGTATGGTAAACATTATTTAGCAATTCTAATTAACCAGAAGGGATAGAAAATGGCCTATAAATGCCTGCTTAAAGATACCCACTACGGTCATAACTCCACATACACCGTACAAATTGTTTGGTGCCGCGAGAGATGCTGTCTCGGCATTACCGCGTTATTTAACGCCGTGTTGTACCTTTCCGCCGCACGCTGCCTATACATTCTGTGTTCTATAAATATGGTAAGCTTATTTCCAGTCAAAACGGTCCGCTTGGGCATAACCGGGCCGTTTTTACGTATCAACGTTTAATGGATCCCTGTGTCAGATCTATGGGAAGACCTTCAATTTGAATATTGATAGGATGATAACCCGGGTAGATATAACACTTTTATTCAGGTCATCTCTTGCGTTATGATCGCTGCTTAGGTTGTAAAAGTCTTCACAAACATGATACGCTTTAAGCCTTGCAGAAAGTTCCCTAGTAAACATGGGTCTGGCTTGCTTCTTGACTATCTTTATTCTTCAAAATATTTTGGACGGATTATATCATTTTATAGTTGTTGCAAGAGTCTGCCGTATAAAAAGCGCAGTTTAGTTTACCTACCTCTTGCAGAACCGCTTTTGGTAGGACTCTCATATGTAAGAGTCCGTCTGGGTGGGTAACACCGCAATGTTTATTTCTACCGCCAAGCAGCAGTGTGCATGCACTGTTATGTTTCGGTTTGAAGGGCATTGTAGCGAGTGTAACTACAGGACATAATGAGACTTAACATCTTACGTCTCAGGATGACGAGTGCAGTGGAATACCATACAGTAAGTACTTTGTAACTCAAGATGCTGGATGGTGTTTTTACTGTTTATGGGTGGTCGTATCGCTTACCATCAGGTGAACGGCATGCTCGTCTCGTCATTCGATGCCATAAAAAAAACCTACGTCCAATATTGAATAACTCGGTTGCATGGCGGCTTAATAAATATGCAAGTTATATATTCGACTAAAGCCAGCGTAAAGTTTATTTTCATGTAAATGTTACTCGGGTTGTAAATTGAAACGCTGGGGTAAATAATTTAACTCACTACCGATACACATCTGGGAGTTTTAGAAGTCATAAAATATTCAACCAGTCACGATAAACGACTGGGTATCGATGGTAAATCCCACTAGTTTTTAACAAAGTGGTTCAAATATTGACCTAAATGAGCAAACCGAACTGGTAGTGCTATACACGCACATATACTAATTACTAGACTTCTGCTCGTGTCTCCGGCCTCGTAAAAGTTTTCGGGGATAAAAATATTTTAAAAAGTAGCCTATAGCACTCAAGAGTATTGTAGCTTCCTATTAGTGAAAGAATTCTCAAAATCGGTCCAGTGTTTTTTGAGTTTATCCATCACAAACAAACAATCAAGTCTTTCCTCTTCACAATATTATATATAGATGCGTGTATTCGACATTATGTCTCTTACCTATAATTATTATTAGTATTAAATAAAGTTACAGTTTACACTCTTTAGTAGTGATAATGTAAATTTTCATTAGCTTATCTTTATTAGTTACGATTTCTCAGGCGATTGCGTCAAACAAGTAGAAACAATTCTTGAGAATGTAGAACATTGAGCGTCGTTTAGCGATTAAGTAGGCTTCAAGGGCTTAATAGCTAAAAATATTTCATAAATTCACATTAAAACTGTACTGAATCTGCGCCTTCGTGTGATAAATTGATGTATTTTAATACATCAATCGTGTGATACTATAAAAAAGTGATCAAAACAAAACATAAAACCCGACTGCGTCAAAATCTGCCATCTGTATAAATTTATTGAAGAACTGAAAAGATAAAAACAAGATTTTAATTTGAATATTTTATTTTGGTTTTGAATAATCTTAGTTGACAGTGTTCACAAACGCTGTCTTCTGATCATTAATCTTCGATCACATAAAATTATATTATTTGATCGAAGATTAATGATCAGAAGATAGCTGACACTATAATTGGCATCTCAACTCAATGAACGTGTTAGATTTTTAGTACATATGTATATTAATATATATGTTTTAAAGCAATCGCTTATATAAGCAAATTACATTTAAAAGAATATAATTATGTATTAATACATTGAATCGCTAATATACCATCAGGATACTAGCAAATAGAATGTTTTAAGGGTGGAAGGGCGGATGAGTTTGGTAAAATACAAGAACCACTATAATCTTTACATAATATATTTATTATATTTATTAGATACTATAATCCAATAAGCATAGCTCTATAATCAATAACACATCAATGTGTATATAACAATTATGTACCTTATCATAGGTACCACTTCTAAATCACATGACCCTAAATTAAATGTTTATTTATACAAATACTTAACATTTTTAAATGGTTAGTAAACTAAGGATCAAATAAAGTAAATTACTTAACTTGCCAGTGTCCTAGTACTGCTCAGCTCGGCGGCCCACGATAGAATGTTCGAATCTGCCGTCCTCCATCGAGCGACGGGTATTTATACCATATCAAAAGTCAAATACACTATCGTACTATTGACTCTTTATATGGATAATTTACAATTTATTATAATAATTACCTAAGTGAGTTTGTCTACAATTATTTTCACAAATAATCACGTGTTATGAAGAATAATAACTTTATATAATTTATAATCTTATATTCTACGCTAATACGGCCATACTGACACTACTTCGTCCTCGAAGTACCACAAGTAGTGTCTTCAACTAATGAAGGTTTGGTAGTGAGATGCCTCTATCTTCTAGGTAATATTAAATTTATTTGCCAAACGCCTAGACATGCCAGTCACATTCACCAGCTGCAGGTGAGACCGACTGACACCAAACGTGTGGCTAGCAGCTAATAACATAGTACTTGCATAGCCATGTTGGTCCCTTTCAATTGCTGCTTTGAGATAGACCAACACCAAACAAGTAAAACAGCATTTATTATAATTATCAGATACCTCATTTATTTTCATCAGACTACTTTTGATGTTTTGCTAATTGCCTAGACATATTAGGTTATTATTTATATTACGAAGAATAATGTCTAAACGTTTTTTGAATTTGACTGAGACTTGAAAAAGGTCTAGCTATCAGCTTATTGGATTATGCCGAACAAAATTTAAATAATTTATTAAGTAATTAGGCCGCTAAGGCACTTTTGTATGTGATTTCTAATGTTTTTTATAAACTAAAAGATTCTACCAGTGCTTCGGAAAATCCCACTGACCTGAGAAGAAGCACCAAGAAACTCAGCGTAGGTCTTTTATCATTTTTTTTTTTTTTTTTTTAATATACGTGGAATATCTCGTGGATGCCTCGTGGAATATCTCGTGGAATATCTCGTGGATGCCTCGTGGAATATCTCGTGGAAACGACATGGTAACCTCGTGGGATCCCCACAGAATCCTTGAGGAAACCTCGTAGAAACCTGCAAATAGAAAAATAACACAGCAGCATCACATAGCTCGGCTCATTCTGACCCCAGACCAAACATTTATCAACCAAGGAGACATTTTCCTTAAAAAAAATATAGGCATAGACCTTGATCAGTAGTTTGCGTCAAGCTAGCCCCCAGCTAGTTTGTTAGCAAATAGTTATTGTTGCTGCAACAGTACACAAAGACATCTCAAGTGTACTGCCTTATTAATTTAGAATCTGTGGTGTGTACATGTCTACCCATAGTTCCACAAGGCGTCCCTACGGTATCTCAAGGTTCACTTGTGGATGCATCAAGGATCCGTGGTTAGCTCAAGGGTAACACATAGGTTAGCTCAGAGGTACCACTCTCCAGACGTAAGTGTACTGCTTTATTAAAATCTCACCAGTCTGAACTCTGTTCATAATAGATAATATTCCAGGGTCACTTTGCTGTGCTACCTCTAACCAAGATTGGGGATTATTTATTACATTAACAGTTTTCGTAACAGTCCTGGAAAGGGTCTCAACAGAATTGTGGCTGAGGAAAACATGGATAAAAGTAATTTTAAAATGGAAATCTTGCATATGTGTCTTCTAGCGATAAACCCATAAATCTTTTTAATATATTTCAACTCTACGGGTGTCGGTCTTCTACTAAAATAAGAGATAACTTTGGACTCTTTACCGAATACCTGAATTAAAATGGCATCATGTCCTGGTATCGGTGTAAAGCTCCTTTTTCGAATAAGGGCCAAACATCAATTTGAAATGAATTTCCCACAATAAGAAGCCAGCGCCATAACCTGGCGGACTTGTTTGATGTTACACAGGAATGGGTGTATTTACCAGTGCAGAAACTTTGGATGCACTGGGCCTGCCACCTTATGATATTTCCAATATACAAATAGTAAATATTATTCACAAAAAAATACACTTAAGTAAGTTAAATATGCAACGGCTTTTGAAATAGCCCTTTGAAATATGGATGGTCCATTGCCAACACGGAACGACATATTTATAAATTCTTAATGGCCATTATGGGTTGAGAAAGCTGTATACTTATATGACATCAGAGACTGTTATTTGACAAAACCCATTTTTCATGTCTATTGAAATAAAGAAAAAGCCTTACCTAATTTATCAATTTGTTCTTAAATGAGAGAGAAGGGGTGTGTGTTCACTATACTCTGACCCGCATTTTTTTTTTTTTTTTTAGTATCGGAGGTATACATTACCGCTTTTGAAAATTTTCTTCCGTACGGAAGTTATTCCAGGTTCCAGATGGTTCCCAGGATTCAAGCCATGATAACACTGACCCCTTAAAAGCCTTGCCGGCTTTTGCATTGGTTTAGATACTGCTCCATCCAAGTCCTCGATACTGTGGCACCAGCCGTCGCGTCGGCATCATTGTTGCTAGGTCGAAGACAGGGAGCACCACGTCGTCATCCAAGCGATGACGTCCCGAGGCAGCCTCACTGATTGCATTGAGTAGACCTTCGAAGATAATAGGATCCATTCTGAAACAGACTTCATGGTATTAGTATATAAGGCGATAGTGAATCCCACTTCTGATGTTAGATTTTTAGTACATATGTATATTAATATATATGTTTTAAAGCAATCGCTTATATAAGCAAATTACATTTAAAAGAATATAATTATGTATTAATACATTGAATCGCTAATATACCATCAGGATACTAGCAAATAGAATGTTTTAAGGGTGGAAGGGCGGATGAGCTTGGTAAAATACAAGAACCACTATAATCTTTACATAATATATTTATTATATTTATTAGATACTATAATCCAATAAGCATAGCTCTATAATCAATAACACATCAATGTGTATATAACAATTATGTACCTTATCATAGGTACCACTTCTAAATCACATGACCCTAAATTAAATGTTTATTTATACAAATACTTAACATTTTTAAATGGTTAGTAAACTAAGGATCAAATAAAGTAAATTACTTAACTTGCCAGTGTCCTAGTACTGCTCAGCTCGGCGGCCCACGATAGAATGTTCGAATCTGCCACCCTCCATCGAGCGACGGGTATTTATACCATATCAAAAGTCAAATACACTATCGTACTATTGACTCTTTATATGGATAATTTACAATTTATTATAATAATTACCTAAGTGAGTTTGTCTACAATTATTTTCACAAATAATCACGTGTTATGAAGAATAATAACTTTATATAATTTATAATCTTATATTCTACGCTAATAAACGCATCACTCTACCTATACAGTAAAGCAGTAGGACCTGGTGTGTCTGTACATTGAAAGAAAAATAGTGAGATAAATAGTAAGGGAACGACTAAATAAGAGTAACAAAACACCAATCACCCATTTTTATAATTATTTTCTATCTATCTGTGCGTCTGTCTGCCCATTTTTCTGTTTGTTTGTTTGCGCACTTTTCCGAAACTAACAAACGGATTTCTATGAAATTTAGTATAGAGATAGTTTGAGACCCTGGGGAGAGCATAGGCTACTTTATATTCCAACAAACTCTTTCACGCGGACGACGCCACATGCAAAAGCTAGTCATCAATAAATTACACTTTTCAATGTGTCTCCGCGGTGGCTCCCGCGGTTGCTTTTAGCGCGTGAAACTAACGACTGTGCTGGTGACTGTTTTGTTCTGTTTGACGTTGACTTACTGTTTATTGAAGTATTCATGACTATGGATTAAATCTCGATTAATCACTATACTGGAAGGTAAAAAATATACTTATAATGGAAAACACGACTGCCTCGGTGAAGTAGGTGTATTAAGGCACGACCGCAATGCTGAGGTCTCGGGTTCGATCCCCGGGTCGGGCAAAGTGATATTGGAATTTTCTATTCAGTATCAGCCTGGAGTCTGGAATTTGTGCCCGATATTACGATAGGCTTGCCCCATATCACATCATGGGACGGAATGTGCACTGTGAAAAGTGAGTGCACTAGTTGCACGTCTGCCTTCCCCTTCGAGAATGAAAGTCGTGAGTATGTGTGTGTATGTGTGTGTGTGTGTTTGTACAGTGGGAAAGACCACGGTCTCTTATTTATTGACTATAATATAAGACAGTTTTAAATAAGAAAATAAAGAATAGTAGACTGGCATAATGAGAGAAAACGTTTTCGTTCACCATATTACTGCGCAATTTCACACATAGATCCATTAGTATAGGTTTGAATTGTAACTCCACGCGCCGTATTCTCCTGTATAACCTCATCCGACTTTAAACTATATCCATTATCCAAAGCAGATTTTTTCTTTACAAATAATGAGGTCAAAGCCACTGTCAGTGCAAATTTTGATGAGTTAGGCCTCATTGACTCGTCAAGCGCCGCGACGGACGCCGGCGTCCGAGTATACTATAGGGTTTCCGCATACATCTATAATTATATAAGCAGGGCTTCACGGGTTGCGACTAATAGGGGCCACCGGGAGTCGCGGGCGGGCGGCAGGGGGCTGTCCGTCTTTAGTTTTGTGCGTGTTAGCACAGTGCTGCGACCCCCGTGATGGACGGCAGTGTGGCAGGTAGGCCTCACGCTGCCGTTGACGCCGAGGGCGTCCTTCGGTGCGCGGGGACTTCTGAGCCCCTCCATACAGGAGACGGGCTGCATTAGGCGGCACCGCGCAGGGCCGGCTGCGGACGACAACTTAGACACTATTAGTCCGGGGAAACCCGCAGCCGTCCCTAATGCGCCGAAGAAGGCCACCGCGGAGTTTTAGTTGGTATCCCGTGCGGTGTACATAGGTTAGGGACTCGGCCCGGCGGCTCAACGCTGGGTCGTAAGGCACGGTGAACCCAACATCACCGCTCAGTCGCCCCCCTTGAAGGCTGGGCGGTAGTAATAAGTTACTTTCTCCCCGAAAACAAAAAAAAAAGGGCTTCACGGGTTAACAGAAACGCGGGGCGTCGCGCGATGCGTTGGGCGGCGCGGTCCGCAGTGAATTCAAATATTATGGCGTTGTATGAGTGCGTTTACGGAGAAGCGGTGGAGCCCGCGGATGGCAACGACGCGTCCCACGCAGCGTTTATCGCGGCGGCGCACACAGCGGCAATTCTCCGTTCTAGTGTCACACCCGCGGTGGCGCCCGCAGCGTCGCACGTCCCCACACTGCGGCCGAATCAGCGTGGCAGTGCCCCCCGCTGCGGGCCTCAGTGTAAATGAAAAAATCGCCCGACGCGCTACGAGACACCACGCCAAACGCAACGCGCGACGCCCCGCTTCTCCGTAAACTAAGCCTAGGATAAAGATTTTTAGGCTGGTATAGGCCTCGTCGAACAGTTGCAAAAAAGTGTACCTAACTTAAGGGAAAGGGAAAAATATGTTGAAAAATAAATAAAACAAATCTATCTTGATTTTTTTTTCTTAGTAGGTATCTGCTTATCATACGGCCCTCATAATATAGGGCCGTGTGGTAATTAAAGTGTGTTAATGTATAATTATCGTTACAAGGAACAACTTGTATTTTGGATATTTTCACGTCACCCAAGAAATGCTTTAATCACATTTATTTCTTTAGAAACTTGCTTTTACCCGCGTGTTCACCTGCATATAATTCCTTTCCAGGAAAGAACATTCCACTATACTCTCTGGTTTATATTAAGAAAAATGAGAAGTTTATGCCGTAGCGTATCGTAACATCGTTTTATTTTTTGAAATTGGTTATTTTTTTATCACTCGTAATTCAATACTTAGGCACTTTCTTTTCAAAATATTATTATGTAAGACAACATAATACGAACATTCTGCTTCACTTAAAACCAGTATTGAAATGCTGACTGCAGTCGTTAAGGCTTCCAAGATTTTTTTATTCAATTTACAATTCGCGGTAAGCAGCATTATTAGGGTCCACGTTGGGCAAAAACACAAGACCTTTAAAAATAACATCGACTCAAGTTTATATTAAATTATACCACCATATTATATTATACCGACCCCTAGCAGTTCCGGCCCGCGTGCCGATGACAACAAAATCTAATAGGACTAGGGCTAAAAAACAATCTTTCCCTAATCTTTGATGTCTCATCCTCTCTCAGTGGCCGTCCTGAGCCGAGGTTCATAACTCGTTAGTCGGTTGCCCTCAGCATGGTCACTTAATTCAAAGGGTTGCGAGCGCCTTCTGCGTTCACCCTAAAGACCGGTGTGGCCAGAAAAGCCGACTCGCGTCACGCTACTGGCAGTAGGGCCATTAACAAAAAACAATTAGATAGGGGGCGAGCCTATCGCCATTTCGGGCACAAATTCCAGACTCCGGGCTTATACTGAATAGAAAAATACAGTAACTCTGTGCCCGACCCGGGGATCCCACCCGAGACCTCACCATTGCAGTCATACCGTAATACAACTACGCTACCGAGGCAGTATTGTACTAAGAATAATTTACATAAAATAAAATTTGGCGGTCTTATCCCTCAAGGCTGTTTGTTGAATGATTTAGTGGTAATCTAGCACCCGTCGCATTAGGTAAACCTAAGGCCATCTGCCAAGACGCCAAGATAGGCAAATCAGGCTTTAGGGTACGCCGACCTAGATTCGTTAGGCTTCACCACGACCTGTAATGAGACGTCTATTTTCTCACCGCCTACATTTTTCGAACTAAGTATTACTTATTCTTTTTCTTTCGGAGTTATGAGAATGAAATCTGATTATTTAATGACTATCCTTCATTGAATAGTTTTACTTATATTCTTTTAAAAAATTCTACTCTTTTGGGTTCGTACCTGAAAAATAGCAAAACAAATAATTAGCAAATAAAATGAGTATACAACATGTTATGTGCTGGATATATTTCAAGCAATCTATCCACAGTCACCCTAACTCCCATAATTTAAGGTTTAAAATTGCCTAACAACTAAACTCCCATTCTAGTTTCATCTACTGGTACCGAGGGGAGCAGGTGGTGAACTACGCGCAGCGCGGCGGCATCAGCGTGGAAACCGAGCAGCGAACCCGGACCAGCCGGCTACTGATCGCGCGCGCCGCGCCGCACGACTCCGGGAACTACACCTGCGCGCCTAGCAGCTCTGGTACGCCATAGCTTTTTATAAGGGCTTCATCTGACTAAAAAAACAATATAATAGCCCGCACATTTAGAATCAAAACGATACAATTAAAAAAATTTAAAATTGAGTTGGCACAAAATGACTTAAAACCGTTTTTTTTTTTTATAAAAATACAATAAAAAGGGGGCCAATATAATAGTTTTGTTCTGTTCCCGCCTGAATATGGCTGTGTTTGGACTATTGTTGTATTGAGAATTTCGTTTTAAATAATATTCTGCCGATAACATAATTTTCGATTTATTGAATTGTGTCGTTTTCGCTCTAAAGGCGCGACTTTTATTTACAGAACCAAACCACAAGTGAAAAGCTGCTCACTTGAATCGTAAGCGATTAGGAAATTACTAGGGCGCGTCATCGTGACTGTCATTATCTAGACTTGACTTTTAACTAGAATTAATTTAATGGCAATGTCAATTTTGTTTGTGCTACATTATAGCGATATTCGAAAGTAAACAATAATTACGATAAAATAACGTAGCCAGTGAATTGTCATGTCACGCACAGAGACGGAAGAATTAGAGCAAACATAAATTTAATAACCGATTTACGTCAGGATATGCGTTAATATTTCACAGTAACGACTACCGATTCTAACGAAATAATTGCCGGATACTCACTGTACGGCACTTTATTGCTTATTTTGAACAAATAAAACCGAGTCGTTGATTAACGTGGATGAAATATTATCGGTCGATATCAAAGGCGACATTATAATTCGATTATTCAGTAACAAATGTAATTCATTCGGAAATTTATCAAAATTTCAAAGGATTGTAATATATAATTCAATAATGAATGCATTTATGACAGAACGTTAACACCCTAAGACGTAATAAGGTCGAACGAATGAAAAACTGACGAACTTCTAATACTATAGTAACATTCAAAGTTGTACGTTCATTCAGAGGTAAAAATGTTCGTGCAACATTCCTTTAAAAGCAGCAAGCGTGAACAAAAGTTACTGTCAAGCGAGATCAATACTACCAGTGTTATTACAAAAAAGTTAAATACGCCACGAACACGTAACTAAAGATTCTTCGATAACAAATTCATGTTAAAGCATTGTTTAGAGTTAGACATGGTTTATATTTAAACGCAAACCGATGGTTGTCTCCAGTCTTTGACGCACACTGACAGGCATGACAGGCACATAGAGGGTTTAGACGGGTGTTTAGAATTAGACAGTTTCGCTAAACACGTGTTTAAACTGCGTCTAAAGTGTTTTTTTTGTTACAATACTTTACATTTTTAAACATTCCTCTTCATGTGAAACAAATATGCATTTGTTCAGTGTGGCGTTTGTTACAGAATCTGCGTCGGTGATTGTTCACGTGCTGAGTGGGGAGAGGCCGGCGGCCATGCAGAGCTCGGGGTCGACCCCACCTCACCTCAACCGGGCGGTTCTCACCGTCCTCGTCACCATCACCACCGCCAGATGCCAGCAGATCAAACTCTTAATCACCCTACCAATCATCGTACATCGCATCTTGTCAGTAGTTACTTCCAATTTGTCTACATTGGTAAAATTCCTATCAAACACGGGATATTCGAGATGACCTAATAACGATTCGGAAACTTCCACAGTTTAATAGGGAAATATATAGATAATTGACGCATTTTGTTTTATGGTACATTGAGTGTTGTTAACTTATCTACGGGATAATTTCTATTGTTCTGAACATTCCTTGTTTTAGAGAATAATTATACGTTTAAAATTACATCACAACATTCATAAAAAAAAAGGAGTAAAAATGCAACGAGAACCACTGTACAAAAATATATACCTCTGACACATACTCGAGTCGCTTCTATAATTACTCAGGGCGAATTCTTTTATTTTTGCCTGCCCATATGCATTATACCGGCTTAATCCTGTATATAAATATCCTGTGCAAGCGGACCGATTTTATTGGACCGATCTGGAATAAACCCAGATTCGATCATAGCAAGAAGCTTAACTATGTACACCGTATTTAATCCTTTACCACGTTATTTGCTTTCTATCAAGTTGGATAAATAAACGTCGGTATAACCCATATCTGTTCCGCACTCGGTACATCGAGGCTGGTTAATCTCGCCGAGGCCGTAACCGCGCCCGTTCGTTTCCATGTTGAAATATTTACACGTACATATTTCTTTTGAAATTGTTCAATCGCGTTTCCTATTAAAGGCAATGTCTGAATAATTTTTCATGTATTACAACATGAATAGTTACATTCTTATGTATAAAGTATTGCATCAGAATAATTCAATTTGTTGGATTCGCTTGTAGGGAATTTGACTTGGATTTACTGATAAGATAATGTGTATAGTCAACAATGAATGTTATGTTTCCATTCGGCACTGTAGTTACTCGGCGCTAGACCGCGTTATTGACTTTCTTGATTAAAACTTTGTTACCCGAGCTACGACGCAACAGCTGTGACGGTTTGATTCTTAAATTATGGACTGCGCGTTCAATTGTAAAACGAGTTAAAGCCGAAGCTATTTCACTGGCCACGAACCAACATACTTATTTTTCGTATGTGAGTTAAGAATTTCAAACTTCTTTGCTACTAAATACGGTATTATCTATAGCTTATTTGACCCCTCACAAAGCGAAAAAATATGTTCTTCAATAGAATTTAAATTACATTTTATCATTGACAACAAAAACAAACATTAATACATGCTTTCAAACATTACATTTACCTGAAACCTTACGTAAGATCAAAACCCATCTACCTTTGTAAAACGTTCGACACACTTTAACAAAGTCCCTAGAATAATAAAATTACTTTTGACAATGTCGAAAATGGGATTGTTTTATTACCAGCATGAAAGAGGGTTTTCAAAAGAACCTTGAGTGACAACACGAGTATTATAGGTAGGTACTAAGATTAGATCGCTAAAGTTCGTTTCATACTGAACTGACGGATAACGCTTAAACATATCTGTTTTATTTTAATGAGTTCATATCCAACATCCTTTTATTTATAAGCATTTAAAAATAGAACAAAACTTTTTTTTTATTTGATTGACTAAATAGATATATCTCCATTGTGAACAATGTTAAAACTAAATAATGAAATTGGAGTTGAAACTTGTATTTATTTATAGAAATTATATCTGTTAAAAGGAAAAATTAATAGACTTGTCAAAGACAAGTAAATTGTATAAAATTACGTTAATTTTTTCTAGTTTAATATAGATTACGGCTACTGTACTCTGTACATCTTTAAAGAGATATAATAAATTATATCACAATCTTTGATTGCTATTATTAGAAATGTAAATATTAGATAAATGCCTTGTAAATATCGAATGTTGTAAATAAACGAAATGTTACTCATTTGTAATTTCTTAACAGCCAAAGAATATTCTTGTGTAATACATAAAATGCGATAGATTTTTATAATATGTCGCTGTCTTTAAAACGTAGTTAACAAAAGGGTTGTGTAATAAATTATCAAATTGTAGATGTAATTGACTATGTTAACTAATGATTTATAAAAACATAGAAATAAAACGGTGAAGAATAAGTACGAAGCGTTTCATTCTTATGGCGCAACGAGAACATCTCGTTTCCTTTATGCTAACTTTTCCATTAATATTACATACACAACTCGTATATTCAAAGCTCAGATCGGTTTAATACGTTCCAAAAATGTTATCCAATTTAGCGGCGATTGAAAATTCAAATAAAATCGATGTTTTATCGATTAACACATGGTTTTCAACTGGAACCAGCTGAAAACCAGCGCCAGGTACATCTTGCCTGGCATTTTATGCTGAACTGGATCCTTTTCGACAGTATCATGGGATGCACGTTGCCCACGTGCTTTGTGTAATATGTATTAAGTCCTTTTTTGTTAATTGTTGTGTGCGTCCCAGTATATTGTACGAATAAATGTTTCTTTCTTTCTTTCTATGTTTAGAGACCACTTGGAATGGTAAGTGTTTGAAGTACGGGCGATAATAATGTACCTATCCGTCGACGGCAACACCTGGCTATACTCTGGAGTGCCCCCGAATGTGGCTGGCGAAGCCGAACTTAAAGATGCGATTGTAGACAGCACAGTTGGCGGGTACTAAGTGATCTTCAAAGATTTTAAAATGTTATGTAATATAGAAGTAATACATAATACTTATCAGCTGACCTTTACAAACTTGTCAAATAGATATTATGTTTTTATTTCATCAATAGTATGATTGTCACCTTCCCTTATGAAATTTTTAACCCATCGCCACAACTTATAAATGTTAATTAGTAAAACTGTCATACAACAATGATTCTGAATCGTCCTAAAAACAATTATATCAAAAAATATTATTAACAAACCAGTAGAGAAAATATTAAAGATTTCCTGCTGAAAGACGGAGACAAAATTGAGGAAAAAGATAGGGGGCTGTAGCCGAGCGGATCTAAATGAAAAGAGGCAAAGAAAACACGGTCCATACAGCCTATCGCCGTCAGATACCGGTACGTATACCACTAAAGGGATTCATTCCGAGTGATATATGTGCAGGGGTAGCGGACTATTGCACGGTCTTGGCTCCATAAAGAAATCCGGATGGGTTTAGGAAAAACATGTTACTTGCGACTTGGCTAAACATATCGATGTTGAAACTTACCGATATTAGCTTGATTACTTGTTACTTAAATAAGTAAATCAGGTTAATTCGATCCTAGTTTTCAAAAAACAATATATACTTATCAAAAAGTGTCGTAAACGTAATAAATAGAGTAAAAAGTAACAGATACAATCACTGAAAAGGAAAAATGGAACGCTGTGCCGCAGTGAGAGTTTCTAGCATCACTTCACCTCCACTTACTTCACTACGACGCGCTTCAAAGAGTCCATGCTTATTGACGCCATAAAGACTCGATAACGTAATCAGCGTGCGCCGCTATATTGCATTAAGAGTGTTTGATTTCTAGACCGAGAGAAACGGCAAAACAACTGCTTCATTAAAGTAAACAGAATTAACGAAACGAAAACGGCCTTACAATAAATAAAGACGAATTCTCATCGTTAAATCAACACTGAATAGCTGTAATAACAAACCTGTGTATTCATTATGCGCTATAATTAAATCTGGTTGTCAACAAGAAAGACCTTTGCTGTCCTCTGAGACGTTAATGTGCTCTGTGGTTATTTAATTATTAACGTTAATGTACAGCAATCCTGTGTGCGATTCCAGCCTCGAATCCGATGTATCTCTATCTCATATTTTATTCACCATGATCAAGACATCGTATTATTTTAATCTAAGCTCGTCGCCTTTTATGAGAATACGTAGGGCTACAAGTCTTACGATTTTATTACGATTTAGATTTTGAATGCCTCGGTAGCGTAGCTGTATTACGGTACGACTGTAATGCCGAGGTCTCGGGTTCGATCCCCGGGTCGGGCAGTGACATTGGGATTTCCTACTCAGTATCAGCCTGGAATCAGGAATTTGTGCCCGATACGGCGATGAGCTCGCTCTTATTAGGTACATCATGGAACGGAATATGCACTGCGAAAATTGGATGCACTAGTTTTACTTCTGCCTACCCCTTCGAGGATAACGGGCGTGAATGTGTGCGTGTGTGTGTGTGTTAGATTTTGGGTTGAGACATTTTTCGATTTTAAAAACAAATAAACTGAAAAACTATGGGTTGAAGGTCTGACATGGCGACAGGCTCGTCCTTATACTATTATGGGCTAAAATTCCAACATACGCGCTAATTGCGCTTCTGCCTACTCTATCCAAATGGGTGTTATATGTTTATAAAACATGAAATGTCACATGATAATATCTAAAAATTTCCTATAAATTAAACATCTAATTTGAATCGATATTTTGATTTGATTGACTGGAACCGGCACGTTTAACATCAGCTAATCTGTTTATAATGCCTAACTATTGTAAAGCATAAAATTAACGAAATATATATTTAAAATTCTAAAGTTAAATTGAATATTAAAATATTCAGTTTCCATTTATCGGGTTACGCAGTCATTATTCTAAACATGAACCCAAATTAGGCTTGCAATAGTTCGCTCTATATTGATGATACGGGACATTTAGCTTTTCCATTAAAATTGTATCTTAATAAGGGATAGATAACGAATCAAATTATACCAAAATTATCTTCAAATATTTTGTTACTATAAGAATATATAGACTGCCTCGGTGGCGTAGTTGTATTATGGTACGACTTCAATGCTGAGGTCTCGGGTTCGATCACTGGGTCGGGCAAAGTGCTATTGAATTTTTCTATTCAGTATCAGCTAGGAGTCTGGAATTTGTGCCCGATATGGCGATAGGCTCGCCCCCTATCACATTATGGGACGGAATAACGACGAAAAGTGGGTTCACTAGTTGCGCCTCTGCCTACCCCTTCGGGGGTAAAAGGCGTGAGTGTATGTGTATTTTTTTACTAGGCGTTGCTGGCGGCTTCACCCGCATGCAAAACTTTTCCCGCTACAAATACGGTACGAGGCCAGCGCCATCTACCTTCCCATGGGAGCAAATTACCCGGATAAAAAGTAGTCTATGTGTTAACCCAGGACATGATCTACCCGTGTGCCAAATTTCATCCAAATCCTTTTAATATTTTTGACAATTTGCAAAACCAGTAGGTACTGCTCATAAGGTTTTCGTTTAACGTCTGAAATATTGACTGTTAAACGTCTTTCAGAAATCCTAGAAACTTAGTCATATTATCATAATAGGTATTCTTGATTACTTGTTGACAATATTACTAGCATGCTGATTTAAATCCTACTAATCCTACTAATATTATAAAGGCGAAAGTTTGTAAGAATGTATGGATGTTTAGATGTATGGATGTTTGGATGTATGGATGTTTGTTACTCTTTCACGCAAAAACTACTGAACGGATTTCGATGAAATTTGGCACACGGGTAGATCATGTCCTGGATTAACACATAGGCTACTTTTTATCCCGGGAAAACATAAAGCGGGACTTTTATCCCGGAAAAACTTTTTAACGCGGGCGGAGCCGCGGATAAACTCTAGTATCTAATAAAAATATACATTAAAAAAAAGAGTGACAGAGATCGTGCATTTTCTTAATGAATAAAATAATTCAATTCGTTGTCTCGTAGAAGTGATAATATGGATCTAAACTTGAATATAACGTAGGTTTTAAGTAAGAAGTATATTTTGAGGATTTGAACCTGCGGTCTATGGGTATCGATAAAGGTAAATACAGTCCACCGCAGTACCAACTGAACTATCGAAGGCACATTTCAAGTAGACAACTCTGGGGGCTTAGATTGTGAAAAAAAAACACGATGCATCTCCGCTTCGTTTTATTCTGATTGGTTGAGAGACTGACGTATCGATATTTTGATGTTTGTGATTGATCAAGAGGCCGATACGTCAGTCTCTCAACCAATCACAATAAAACGAAGCAGAGACGCATCCTGTTTTTTTTTCATATTCTAAGCCCCCTGTACGGCTTATGAAAATATATCAACCTAAGCTTATTATCAGGTGGGAAAAGACTATGTTCGAACCGGATTCGAATCTGAGACCTATGAATAAAAATCGAGCCAGCCACAGTCCACTGTTTTACCAACTGAGCTATCAAAGGCACATTGTATGAAGACAACTAAGCATGAACTATGTAACTAATTCATTAACATCGTATAATATGCTTTAATATTGTAAGCTACGTCTTATGAAGATTTTTTTACACGAGTGAAGCCACGAGCAAAACGTAGTGCTGTATAAACAAATGTTACTAAAGAGCTATATCCCTCTATTTATATAAACGAGTTTTACGCCCTGCAAAGAGGCGTAAGTAAATTTAATATAAGATTGTAGTTTTATATTACCAAATAAAGATTTACTACAAGCCTTCATTTTATATGAAAGGGAACCGGAATCCTTCGTAATAAAAAACCCTTAGAAAATTTCTTCGTTACTTTTGTTGACTCTGCTCATACTATTTATTTAAAGCACTATTAGAATAACAAAAAATGCAATATGCTTTAAACTTGTCGGTACGGGGAAACAAATCTAATATCAGTTAAGAATAGGGGCCATAAATAATGTTATTACAAGCATTTAATACAGAAATATTTCTACGAAACTTACAAGTGTTGAAATCAATTGTTATATCATAAAAGGAGTATTTCAAAACCCTAAAAAGTTTAATAACTCGCGTTCCTCACTAATGAATTTTCAAACAATGGAACCTCTAGACGTATTCCAATTATAAAATAACAAACTGAAACACTCGAATCAGTATTAAATTGTATCTTCATTTTTCCATTTAGCATAACTTAACATAACTCTACACTAACTCTAAACTAAGTTGCCGTGGTGGGTGTGAGGGCGGGATAGTCTCGAACATAACTCCGTAATAGTGGTGTGACGAATATTCGTATTCGCGAATATTCGCGTACATACATACATAAACAATTTTTAAAACCACCCCTTACAGGACAAACGTAAGCCTACATGCTCTAATAACTAGAATGTGTGCTCTCTATAACAAAGTTGGCAGTAAAGTTGATATCGATGTATTTAATGATTCTTTTAAAGTATTTAAGGGCAAGGTGCTGGATTATCTCAAAAATTAACTTGTACGTAATTACATCAGGACTATACTCGCTAACTCTATGACCTTTCCTGTTGCCTAAATTTTACATGTTTAGTGTTGTACCCAAATTGTTTAAATTATTTATAATACATACAATAATTACTCAATAATGTCCAGTACTTCATATTATTCACTATATTTCAATATTATGTTTTGATGTTGTCTGTGGTGAATGCTGTGCACACCTATAAGTAGCATACATATTAGATGTTTTACCTCATGGTTTTACTGTTTTATAATGTTATAACATGTAGTGCTGTTGATGTGCCTTATAACAAAAAAATAAACTCACGTATTTCTCCCATTGGGGTAGGCAGAGACTATGGAGCACCAAGTGCTACGATCCAAGCATACCTCTTTCGCTTCTTCCACAATTATTAGTCTCTATATACATACTCGTCAGTTACGAGCACTCCTTATTTAACCCTTCCTTAAGAATATTCTTATCTTTTTTAATATTCGCGTTCGCACTCGCATCCGCAATTATTTTTCCGAATATTTTGCGAATGGTTTTGGCAATGACGTATCGCTTGCCATCAGGTGAACGGCATGCTCATCTCGTCATTCAATGCAATAAGCAAAAAATATATAGGTATTAACGTGTTTATATATAAACAGTTTATAAACCTATTTTTAGTTATCGAATATTTTATCTACTTCGAACGAATTTTGAATTGTGTTTGAAGGAAAAAGACAAAAGATTGTATAACTCTAATAGGTTTACAAGTTTATAAACAGTTATTTATTAATAAGGTTGGAAGTGCATGATACAGTATTGAATAAAACCAGCAAAAACTTCGTATTTTCGGTTTAAGAGCATGTAGCGCAACTTGTGTAACCGCGACACCACAAACGAAATGTGGCACGCTCTCCATCTAGACGTAAGTGATACACCGGTCGTGTAGATTGAAAAGTAGAGCCCGAAATCGGGTGCACATGTTTTTTGTAGTTAGATGAAGTGATAAGCGAAGACTGCATAAACAACAGCAGTGTGCTTAGTTTCATTGATATATATCCTGCGGTTTTTGAGTTTGTCGGTTAAAAAATTACAAAATCTATACTCTAACAAAGCAGTAGAACCGGTGTTTCTGTACATTTAAAAAAGGTGATAAAAAAGAAAGGGGATGACTAAAGAATAATAATGGAAAACAAATCAGCGATTTTTGTAATTCTTTTCTGTCTGTTTGTTTGTTACTGCACCTCTACAAAACTACTAACCCGGAAAAAACTTTTTCACGCGGACGAAGCCGTGAGCATAAGTTAGTTTATAATAAAAGGATAGTTACAGACAGATCATATTTATTCGTTACTAGCTTTTGCCCGCGGCTCCGCCCGCCTTAAAAAGTTTTTCCGGGATAAAAGTCCCGCTTTATGTTTCCCCGGGATAAAAAGTAGCTTATGTGTTAATCCAGGACATGACCTACCCGTGTGCCAAATTTCATCGAAATCCGTTCAGTAGTTTTTGCGTGAAAGAGGAACATCCAAACATCCATACATTCTTACAAACTTTCGCCTTTATAATATTAGTAGGATACTATTCGTCGCACAATTACAAAAGTCAGTTTAATTCAACAAATGTAATGTGATCATAAAAAATACCGCCCTCGTTTTTTCTAAATGTACAATTTTATTGATTTTAATATAGAAATGAACATAATACTCACCAAAACGTAAAGAATACAGTGATATGACGATACCATAAAACTTATACAGCACGCGTTTCTTAATTTCTAGTTCAGTCAGATATTTTTCTCAAAAATTCAATCTGCAAAGTCAGAACGTATCTGGAACATTGTAACTAGCAAACATTCCTCGTAAACGTAAACTGATTCGGTGTCCGGGTCGAAGCACACAACACACCTGAACTCCAAAACAAACTTTACTTTTAGCACGAAAAATATTTGTCTCGGCGCCGTTCGGCCTCTTCATTCGTATCACTAGTAACCTCTGCTGCCATTATCATTTCGAGGAACTTTTTCAATCTACATAAAACTTTGAAGCGACACAACTAAAAAGTAAACAACATTTTGCTTGAGAATAGGCACTTTATTTTTACATGTATTTTTTTAAAGAATTTATTAAATTTCTACCACACATAGATATATTTTTAATTACATTCATGATAGTACACCAAACAGATAGCCTCCGGTAATTTACATTACCATGTGAACAAAACTCCTAAAACTATGCTTTTAAGTGGAATCAAATTGATTGAAAAGTTTATTATCTCACGAAGTTCCCACCGGACTACCCGTTCTCGGAGGAAAGTTCATCCGTTCCACCTGGTAACGCCCACTGCCAGCACTGTACGTTTCCAGAGATCATTTTTACCTCGAACGTGTTCACTCTGGAATGAGCTTCCTCCCACGGTGTTTCCTCAGCGCTATGACTTATCCTTCTTCAAACGAGGTTTAAAAAGTTTTTTACGGTGCCCTTGGCATTGCTGACGTCCATGGGCGACGGTAACCATTTACCATCAGGTGGGCCGTTAGCTCGTCTGCCTTCGCGGCAATAAAAAAAAATAAATAAAAAGTTATCTCAGAATATCAAGACGTACCAAGTGCAACAAAATGTTAAAATATAACTAAATTGACATAAGAAAGATAATCTCAGCTTCAAACAAACTGTGTTCATGTTTAAAATTAAAAAAAGCTTTTTTGAAGTCCCTTAAATAACGAAAAACTTCTTCAAAAACTTCTTCAAAGACTTCAAAAAAGGAGGTTATGAATTCGTCGGAATCTTTTTTGACGTATGTTCCCTGATTACACGAAGGCGCCTGGACCGATTTGGACTTTTTTTGTTTTGTTTAAAAGGGTATACTTCTCAGGCAGTTTCCTTAAGTTAGTCGGTTACATTATGATGATGGAATTCTGGAGAAATCGAAGGAACTATTCAGATTTTATGGGCACACTTGAAGCAATTTCTAACAAAAATTAAAACCGCGAATTACGAAAAATAATTAAAAGTAGGTACTTATGTACCGGTAACCAATTTTAGATTCTGTGACTAATTGTACTTACAACATTTTCCTGGTACATAATTGTTTTAATATTCGACATTTTTACTATCTAATCTAATCCGCAAAAAAAAAACTCAACTATGCAAATTGGAGATTCATTTAATAGCAAAGCCAGCTAAATATCACTGGATATAACGCTTCATCAGTCCGATGACGCTAAAACCCGCTTGATCCCTAAAAGCTATTGTCCATTCGAGTTTAAACATGACGCCAAGGAAATATGAAACAATTCATAATATTTTGTTAATAATCTAAAATTAAATGTCCATTTGTTAATAGCCGGCTAAATCCTTTTGAGCCGTTGACAGATGACCGCTCGTATTTTCAATTCAAATTCAAATTCAAATCATTTATTCAGTAAATAGGCCCCTAAGGGCACTTTATATAATAAGCTAAAATGCTATATTTTAATACACGGTACATGTGTATTCGTAGGTATATATTGTAAAGATTTGCCCGCGGCTCCGCCCGCGTGAAAAGTTTTTCCGAGATAAAATCCCGCTTTATATTTTCCGGGATAAAAGCCTACAGCACTAACGAGTAATATAGTCATATTAGATATAAATATTTTAGTAGTAGGAAACTTCCTATGGTTATATAGGAAGTTTCGTATTAGTAATATATTTTTCAAAATCAGTTATATTGTAAAGATCAGTATATATTGTAAAGATTTGCCCGCGGCTCCGCCCGCGTGAAAAGCTTTTCCGAGATAAAATCCCGCTTTATATTTTCCGGGATAAAAGCCTACAGCACTAACGAGTAATATAGTTATATTAGATATAAATATTTTACTAATAGGAAACTTCCTATGGTTATATAGGAAGTTTCGTATTAGTAAAATATTTTTCAAAATCAGTTATATTGTAAAGATCAGTATATATTGTAAAGATTTGCCCGCGGCTCCGCCCGCGTGAAAAGTTTTTCCGAGATAAAATCCCGCTTTATATTTTTCCGGGATAAAAGCCTACAGCACTAACGAGTAATATAGTTATATTAGATATGAATATTTTACTAATAGGAAACTTCCTATGGTTATATATGAAGTTTCGTATTAGTAAAATATTTTTCAAAATCAGTTCAGTAGTTCCATAAATTTGCCCCTACAAACATATAAACCAACTCACAAAATTTTCCTCTTTGTAATTTTATTTATTTATTTACAACTAGACTTCTGCTCGCGACTTCACCCGCGTGAAAAAATTTTTCATGAATAAAAATATTTTCCCGAGATAAAAAGTCTATAACACTCAGGAGTAATGCAGCTTCCTATTAGTGAAAGAATTTTCAAAATTGGTCCAGTAGTTTTTGAGTGTATCCATTACAAACAAACAAATCCTTCCTCTTTATACTATTAGTATAGAAAAATGCCTAGCAGCCTAGCACGACGGGATTGAAGCCCCTTAGGAGAAGAAAATAAAAAAACCTTGTACTCATGCATAATATTCTTATGTAAAGACCTCTTATGTACAATTTTATTTTTTAAAGCCACCGCTTTAGGCTGGGAGTTGCTTGACATTAGTCAGTACTATGTTTTTTAAGCAGATTTGTAAATATTAATAATAACAGTATTCGTATTTACAAAAAATAGCAAGGTTCTTTGCCTATTTACCTTCACGATAAACATCCAAAGACTGCAAAAAAAGAAAGAATATTAATATTACATTGACCATGAACTAATAATAATAAGCTTCGAAACTTAAGCTTCATCGAATGTTCGGAACAATATGTAATTAATCGTAGGCGCTGATTGTATTCCACCTCGTCACACAACTGAAGCTACAATGTTTTGATTAACACGTTCAGCGCAAACTACACCCAAGTCGTGCCTTTGTAAGTAATTATAACTTGCGCGGTGATTGCGCAATCCGTTGTGCATGAAAAGGCATTTACCTACACACTGTTATAAAAACTATCACAATATACAATGCACTGGACACACATGCGAGAGCTAAATGCAGGCCTTGTTCACTGTTTACTTGAAACGCATTATCTTCGAAGCGTCATTAAACTTCCCTCGTGCGTGAGAATAGAGTCCGATAGTTTGTATCGTTGGAATATAGGGATATAAAACTTTTTAACAAAAAATAAACCGACTTCAAAACCACTGCAAACCAAAAAATAATTCAACACTATATTCGCTTAGTATACATATACGTATATTTAGAGTCGATGCCTAATAACTTAAATTGCTCAACTAAGCCAAGGAAATACAAGATCACATATACGAAAACATTGTTGGAACGAAGTTCCTTATCGCACGTTGTGAAAGGGGGCTGGACGGAAAAAAATCTTACGAAAAGTTGTCACGACACTTTTATACTTGCCCTGTAAAACCAGCCAGTAACAATAAAGAACTGGCCGTAAAAGTGACATTCGAAATTTAAATAAAAAAGACAATTTAAATCTTAGAGTATGTATACGTAGTTATACTTAAACTAAGATTTAAATTGTCTTTTTTTCAATTCATGCTTTTTAGAGTAGTTTTTTTTTCGTTAGTTGTATGTTAATTTTAATGTCAATGCTTGCTCAGGTGATGATCGTGATTCGATGACATATCTATTATCTAGGTAGAAGTAAATGTTTTCATTGATGTGGTAACGTTTTAATGAAATATACAATTATTATTATAACTTAAAAGAAATAAAATTTTATTACAATATCTTCACTAATGAATCGAAAACAACTTCGTTCCATCCGGGTGTCCCTTGACACCTCTCAAGTTTTTTCAATTTAAATTAGGCACCGATTCCAAATATACGTATAGGTGTACTAAGCGAATATAAAGTTGAATTATTTTTTGGTTTGCAGTGGTTTTGAAGTCGGTTTATATTTTGTTAAAAAGTTTTTATTTATTGCTTTTTTGTCAGTTAATTATAGAATAGTGTAAACAATACATCATAGATGTACGATTGCAGCATTAGCGAGTCATCTGCTGTTAGTTATTGAAGAGTTCCATTGTGTATCTCTGAAGATCTTCATCAGATCTTCATAAATTATATACTAAAACCTTCCCTGAAAACTATACATTTGAACATCAACTTTTTAAATTCAAACTTAGAATCACGTCATCCCGCCGCGTTTGACATTTCGATACGTTTCACTGACTGGAACAATTTTTAAATACACGGTAATTTCGACCTTTTATCGTTTAACATTCAGCTCATATCCTCTTACACATTGTATTCTTACAAGACTGCGATATTAAATTTAGTTATGGAATTTTACACCCTACATGGTTTTGATAGAGTTGAAAATAAAATATCACCGCTGTGCCGGTCGGAGTGAGGGGTTACAGGTTTTTCGTTACGGAATTTCTGGATTCGGTCTCCACGCTCAAGGCCCGCGATAGAAGCTATGCAATAGCTTAAAAAAATTGTATGTCTTGGTCGAAGATTTCGAGTGTGTGGGCGTGGATTGGGTATATAAAATGGGATCTGTGCTAGAATACACACACACACACAAACACACACACTCACGCCTTTTATCCCGAAAGGGGTAGGCAGGGGCGGCAGTGTTCATAGTATAATTAATGCACATAATACCAAGAATATAAATATGCTAAAATATTGATAAGCATGCATTACCGTACATTTTCCAAGTACCTAATAGTGTTAAAAGCAGGAATTGGTTCTCGGCCACGGTTTTGCCACAAAATGCAAAAACAATATGGCGGTGCCATTAGCATTTTTCTACTTCGAAATGGTATTTCTCGTGTACATGTCATGTACGGACAGACAGTGTCCCTGGAGGGTGTGAAGTTACGGCCGTGTGTTTTGCTCTTCGCTTTGTGATCACTCCACCATCCGAACCTTTCTTACTAAATGGGAAAACTCCAGTCTGTACTCGCGAAAGAGTTTTGCCTAAACACACGTATCACAAATGCTATAAAACGAAACTTTTCCCTAAGTTTTCTTTCACAACATTTGTACAGGAAATGAAAAAAGTCAGAAAGCAATGTGAGTTTAAATAAATGTGTATGTTATAATTATGGGTATAATCATGTAATAATATAATCTCAGGCCTAGAGAAAACATATAATATTACAGTTTTTGCCCGCAGCTTCGCCCGCACGAAAGGTTTTTTCGTGAATAAGTCCCGCTTTACATTTTCCCAAGCCGAATTATAAATCTAAACTAAAACTATTCTCGAATTCACCTGAAGACACACAAAACACACACACACACACACACTCACGCCTGTTATCCCCGAAGGGGTAGGCAGAGGCGCTACTAGTGCACCCACTTTTCGCCGTTATTCCGTCCCATGATGTGGTAGGGGGCGAGCCTATCGCCATATCGGGCACAAATTCCAGACTCTGAGCTGATACTGAATAGTAAACTCAATATCACTTTGCCCGACCCGGGAATCGAACCCGAGACCCCAGCTTTGCAGTCGTACTGTAATACAACTACGCCACCGAGGCAGTCACACAAAAAAACATTAAAATCGGTCCAGCCGTTTGGGAGGAGTTCGGGGACATATACACGTACAGAATCATTATATATATAAAGACTAAGTTTTGCCCGCGGCTTCGCTCACACAAAAGGATTTATCCTGGATAAAAGTCCCGCTATACATTTTCCCGGACCTAATTGTAAATCTAAACCATTCTTGAATCCACCTGAAGACACATAAAACATTTCATTAAAATCGGCCCGACCGTTTAAGAGGAGTTTAATGACATACGCACGTACAGAAGGATTATATATATCGGCGCGTGACATTTTTAAATAATGAAAATCAGTTAATTTTAGGAAGTATGAATTATTCTGATATTATTTTAATCGTTGGCAAATGGTTCTGTTATTATTATTTTATTAAGAGCGGGTAACACCGAATGGAGTTGCGTTTGAGTTGCGTTGATCATGGCTCGCGAACGTCATGTCATATTCTTCTTGACTGATTGACAGCGGTTGCACGTTGTGATGATTCGCAAACCCATTGGCTCTGAATTGCTTCTTATTATTGTACTCCATCTGATTATAACTGTTTAAGTGAACAAATCTATACTAATATTATAAAGCTGAAGAGTTTGTTTGTTTGTTTGTTTGAACGCGCTAATCTCAGGAACTACTGGTTCAAATTGAAAAATTATTTTTTTGTTGAATAGACCATTTATCGAGGAAGGCTTTAGGCTATATAACATCACGATGCAACTATTAGGAGCGAAGAAATAATGGAAAATGTGAAAAAAATTATTCATCCTTGAGGGTTTCCATTGCGTGCACTGCGAAAACGGTTTAAGATACCAAAAATATATGTAGGAAAGAATTATTCCTCTTGAAATGGTCTAAAAAAATGTCCGTGACAGTATATGTCTATCTTTTAAGATTCACTCACTAGAACCGTTTTTATGGTAATCAAATTTGGTCGAAATTAATGCATTATTTGTTAAGAGTTGTATCAACGTCATAATATTAATCTTTATCCAAATAAATGTGTTATGTAAATGATAGTGTGATTCAACGGGAAGGTTTTTATGTACTTTTAGCTCGGAAAAACATATTAACGCGGGCGAAGCCGTGGGCAAAAGCTAGTGCCTGTATAATTAAAGTAGTGAAAAGTCAATATTGCAGTCTACTTATTTCAACGTTCCCTGAAGTTTAACGCCGACCATAGATTTCCGTGCTGACGAGCGCAGTAATCAACACCCAGATGCGACAGCGCGGCTTCCCGACGTCCCGACATATATATAAAGACTAGGTGTTGCTACAAAAGTCCTTAAAACATATTACGACGCCAGTGCCATCTTCTTAATGAATCAGATTGAAAATATGCATTGTTTTCTATTGGAGAAAATTACCGTGATAAAAAGTACCCTATAATATGTTGATCCAGCACATAACCTACCCGTGAGCCAAATATCATCCAAATCCTTTTATTCGTTTCTGCGTTTACTAACATTCAAACATACAAACATTTTCACAACCATTCGAATCCTACTAATATTATAAACGCGAAAGTTTGTAAGTATTTATGGATGTATGGACGTTTGTTACTCTTTCACTCAAAAACTACTGAACGGATTTCGATGAAATTTGGCACACCGGTAGATCATGTCCTGGATTAACACATAGATTACATTTTATCCCGGGGAAATAAAAAGCGGGACTTTTATCCTGGAAAAACTTTTTAACGCGGGCGGAGCCGGGGCCAAAATCTAGTTTATAATATTAGTAAGATAGTAAAAGTAAGATGTCTTTTGAATTTGCCGAGAGACAATCAACAGCGAAGTGGTAAGTAAATAAACTTACATTGTAACAATATTACTACAAAAACGCTCAAATCAAAGTCACTTCGCGTCAGTGTAAAGAAAATAAATATACAAGGAAACGGAATGTTTTCATTAAATTCACAAAGAGCTAATTCTTTGTATTCGTATAGACGTAGTAATTCGTTTTTATTAAATCTTGAACATTACAAACGTGTTAAAAGCTGAAAATATTTCTTAGTAAATGTTATTGAACATATTTTCTTTAGTAAAACGTTAAGCGGCTTGTGATTTATATAAAAAAGGATGTATGAGTTTGTCCCGTAGGATAGGAGGAACATCTATTTCGTTAGTTTCCGCCCAGTCACGGGCACGCTCATTTGTCATCCTGCCCTTATTGAAGAGCCAGTGGCCGCCTGTTATCCCGAGATATTTTCATAATCCCACTTCAGAGACATGTTTGGGCTTGATGCCCGTCTCGTATAAATAAAGCGACACAACGACATTATAGTCATCATTTTCATTCTAACTTCGCAATATCTTAGATATGAATAGCTCTTTGAAACTGCCTATTTATTCGTTGGAGGTTATTTTTATAAGAACAACAAAACTGAACAGTGGAATATTTATGTGAAAATAACTTTGCTCGCGGTTTTGTGATAGAGTTTATCCGGGATCAAAGTCCCGCTATGTATTTTCCTAGGATAAAAAAATTCCACTGTCTCAAACTGCCTCCACACCAAATTTCATAGAAATCCGTTGGATAATTTTGAAGTTTATCGCGTACAGACGCGGCGGGCGACTTTGTTTTGTACTATACTAGACTTCTGCTCGCGGCTTCGCCCGCGTGAATGAGTTTTTCCGGGATAAAAGTCCCGCTTTATATTTCCCTGGGATGAATTATACATATAAACCTTCCTCTTGAAACACTCTATTAAAAAAAACTGCATCCAAATCCTTTGCGTAGTTTTAAAGATCTAAACATACATAGGGACATAGGGACAGACAGCGGGAAGCGACTTTGTTTTATACTATGTAGTGATAAGGATTATGAAGATCAGAGCGTAACTCGTATAGTAGCATCATAACAACTGTACTAGGGCTTGATTGTGTATTAAAAACAACTGGCTTTCTATGTGGCTACTAATAAATAAGTATTGTAAATCCTGTTCACGAAATAATAAACATTTTTCAAATTAAAGACATACCCATTGAAAATGTATAAGTGTAAACCCTAACCACAATTTATAGTTCGCTGAAATCAATGGCAGTAAATTTATCATCAGAGTGTTTGTCCGTTCGTAAATTCAATAGTCCGTGTAATTAATAACTGTATTTACAAAATCCAGTTTCAATATGAAGTTGGCGTATGATAGGAATAATAAGTATGGACTCAATTATTTATTTTCGATTTTACTCCGTCCAACCATTTATTTAACTTTTGACATATGCACGCCTATGAAATTTTATAATTATTGACAAGGAATCGAAACATAATATTTGACTACTTTATGGACGCCATTTTTTCTTTTCCATAGTGAAGCGACTTGCTTTTCAACTCCGATATTAATTATCGATCGATATTCGTTAAGCCCACCGATTGCGTAACAAAGATAATTCAAAACTTTTTTATTGAAAAATCAAATATGGCAGTTAAAATAAGTTTTCTTTTTATATATGCGTAAGTATATTATGAGAACCAATAGGATAAACTATTAAAGTTAAATATTGGCAAGTTATATTGGATATAGAATATGTACCTAAAGAATAAATTTATAACCTAAAAATAAACACATTTAAACGCTTAGGCATGTTTATAAAACAGTACAAAATGTTGAGAAAAATATCTTTTCAATGTATTTAATCGATCAAAACTTCTTCATAAATTAAATCCATTGTTACAAGAAATCGAATCCGTAACGCATTAGTACATCCCTAATTGGTAAGAAACCGAACTGTCAAAAAATAAATAAATGGTTGGACGGAGTATAGTTGGTTAAACTTAGGCAACCGGTGTCAAATTAAGTCTATCTGACATAGTCATAGTTTGAGGCCCTAGGTAGGACATATGCCACTTCTAATCCCAGGAAAATATATGGCGGGACTTTTATCCCGGAAAATCTTTCACTAGGGTGGAGCAGCAGGGTAATTAGTATGGCCATAGTTTGTGGCCCTAAAAAAGACACACGCTAATTTTTATCCTGGGAAAGTATATAGCGGGACTCATATCCTGGGAAATAAAGCGCGCTAAAACAGATACTACGGCAGAAAAAAAACAAAGTATCTTATGTTCTGCTACCGAGGTGAAGCTGGGACATCTCGATAGGATAATAATAGATTGAGAAGCGGAGTTTCAGGAACTATTAGCGCATACAAAAAATATTAGATAATATTATACGTATACCTAAATGGCGACTTTACTGATAGTAATGTCTGTTCATAAGCTTAAGTTTGCGAACCGAAATCCCAACTCAGGCATACAATTAATTATTGTTTTTGTTTAATTATTTTTTATACTTCACTAAAAGAGTTACATTCTGGTAGCCTGAGAATACTTAGCGCCTCCCTTTACTTGCGCGAAGCTCATGAGAAATTCAAGTGACATCTTCTTCACTTGGTGGTGTGTTAAAGTACCTACTTAAAATACCGCGAACAAGCACAGAACACGTGAAATTCCAGTTCTAATACCTCATTTCAGTGAGTCGTGTTTTGCAACTAAAGCCTAAGCGATTCTCGTTGTTTTTCTGATTGATGTTAATAAATTGATAATATTTTAGGTCTGTCAGTTACACAACTGCCAAAAAGTTTAAATTACGAAAACTAAATCTATTACAAACTTAATCACGATTACAAAATAGTGTTATATCCATGCTATACCCACATTGAATGAAAAAGGTACACTTGCAGTTCCAAAATAAATAAAAGTTATCAAGTTGTAAAATCAAACTTACTTCGCAAGCAAGACAAATATTAACATTGCACTTAGTCCCGAGCTTGGTCCCGCAATATTTTTATTCGACGACGCTTCTCACATAAATTACGCCGTGATCAGACATCCGACGCCAGTTTTGCCTTTTCCACGGTAACGCAAAACTGTGCCGTGTTTAATTTTGTTGATATCTTCGGACATGTCCTCGGAAAAATTTACCGTTTGTGCAAAATCGCAAAGGTTTGTTAATCAATTACATTTGTATCTCTGCGCAGAACGTAATTGAAATTCCTTGTGCCAATGGAGGGATAATAAGTTATATCCAGTATTTTAATCGTGCATCTATTTTGGGACACGTACTGTATTGTTGTAAGTTGACATAAATTGGATAGGACACGTTTAGTAGGTAAAATATTATTGGTTCTTTACTCATAGAGCTCTTTAACATGTTGATCCCATCATAAACTGAATTACTATTTGGGACATTAGGCGTCATTAGCTATCATAATTACAAGCAATTACAGCCTTAATAGTGGACGATAGCCTAATTGGGAATGGAACGGTCTGCCGAGACAATGTCCGGAGGTTCAAAATCCAAGGCACACACCTCTGACTTTTCGAAGTTACGTGTTTATTGTTTATCAATTATCGTTCGCTTTAATGCTGAAGGAAAAAATCGTAAGGAAACCTGCATACTTAAAAAGTTTTTTCTAAGAATTTCGAAGGCATGTGAAGTCTACCAACCCGCACTGGGCCAGTGTGGTGGACTAAAGCCTAAACCCTCTCAGTAGTAGAGGAGGCCCATGCCCAGCAGTGGGACAGTATATAATACAGGGCTGATATTATTTATTACATATTTATATTATGTTTTCCAGCCTTAATATCTAATTTCAAGATTTCGAAAGCAGTACAGCTCAAGCGTCTCTTACGCAAAATACAAGATATTCTTACTTTTTACACAAACAGTATCATAAGGTGACCAAGGATGAAACATAATGTGGTAGAGAATTCTGAGAGCACATTTGACTTTAGTGACTAATGGAAAATCCCCTAAAATTTAATCTGCAAGTGTTGAATTTCCTTTTTATATGATATAGATCAAATTATATACCTAGACAAATTGGCATTATATCCGAGTACATTTATTTCTATCAACTGAAATATATATTTGCAATTTTCAAAAATCGGCGGCCATTAGTACGATTCAAAGATTTAATATAGAGTTACAAAGAAATAAACTTTCGCATTTATAAGTATGAACTACGATGAGGGCGATATTCGTTCTTCCGGAGCGTAGTCACCACTCTGGAAACTTGTTACCCCTACGGCTATCAATTTGAGAATGTCTCGATGGGTTTCACTTCAACTTACTAGGAACTTCAATTTTGAATTTTATTCTATTCTTTATTTTATTTTACCAAGCCTTGTCTGCGTTAAAGTACTCAAGTAATAAAAGAAGAGAAAACTAACGTACGTGTTCGAAGACCGCCTCAGTGGCGGAGTTGTATTATGGTACGACTGCAATGCTGACGTCTCGAGTTCGATCCCCAGGTCGGGCAAAGTGATATTGTATTTTTCTATTCGGTATCAGTTCGGAGCCTGGAATTTGTGCCCGATATGGCGATAGGCTCGTCCCTTATCACATCATGGCACGGAATAATGGCGAAAAGGCGCTTCTGCCTACCCCTTCGGAAATAAAAGGCGTGAGTGTATATGTATGCATGTAAAACTAACGTAACTTTAAATCCACTTACTACATATATCAGACAGATACAAATCCTATAAACAGATTTTGCCACAATATTCGCTATGAAAGTTTGTATCTAGTACCTTACATTCTTTCGAAATCAAATACATTTAAAATAATAGGATAGATTAAATTCGCAGGTCGTTTAACTCATAAATTCACAATACATTGACTGAAAATAAATATGATAATAATCATCGTTTCGCGTTCTTTAAACCATACATTGCATGCACACGATAAGTTGGCAATATCACGGCATCACTGTCACATTCTGATAGTAACACTTAAAACCCCAACGCGACTATATTTAGCAACATTATCAAGTCAAACAAAGCAATTGTTATTCATTACGATTGGGATTATGTGTTGTAAAAAGTTTGACGTAATTTCATTTTAACATTGATGGGTTTTTTACATCAATGCATTTAAGTTAGTTTTTATTGACTAGCATCATGTACACGATACAACTACCCCACTGATTATGAAGTCTCGGGCTCGATCCCTGGTTCGGGCAAATTGATATTGGGTTTTCTGCTCGGTATCATGTTGGCGAGTAGACGATAGCCTAGTTGGGAATGGAACGGTCTGCCGAGATAATGTCCAGAGGTTCGAAACCCAAGGCACAACCTCTGACTTTTCAAAGTTACGTGTGTATTGTTTATCAACTGTCGTTCACTTTAACGGTGAAGGAAAACATCGTGAGGAAACCTACATACCTGAGAATTCTCCATAAGAATTTCGAGGGTGTGTGAAGTCTGCCTACCCGCACTAGGCCAGCGTGGTGGACTAAGGCCTAACCCCTCTCAGTAGTAGAGGAGGCCCGTGCTCAGCAGTGAGCAGTATATAATACAGGGCTGGTACTATCATGTTGGAGTCGGGAATAGTACCCGGTAAAGGCGATTACATAGCTGGTGAAATGTGGGTGAGCTATCCCTCTGCCCATCCCTGAAAAGCAGAAACGGCGTGATGATATGTTAGTTTTTATCACACAAAGCTTAGGTTATCTGTACTAATATATGAAAGAGGAATATACAGGGTGACTGGTAATATGATGTATTCCCGTTTAGAGCATGTAGAGTGGGTAAAAAACAATCGATTTTGTCCCATGAAATCCTCCGAAAGTCTATAGTTTTCGAGCAATTTAGGATTTATTAAACTTAAAGATAAAGCACTTTTAAGGCCAAATCAAATTAAATAGAATTCCATTAGGTCTTAAAAGAGCTTTATCCTAAAATTCAATAAATCTTAAATTGCTCGAAAATTTTTGAGTTTCTGATAGAGCTTCATGGGACAAAATCGATTGCTTTTAACCCAATTTATATGCTCTTAACAGGAATATATCATATTACCAGTCACCCTGTATAATAATTTGAAACAAGCTTATGTTTGTGCTAAATAATGCTTGTTTTCTGTGAAAAAAAAAGTTAATTAAACTGCAGCCACGCGTGGCAGTTCTCTAGCCCCTATACCGCTCTACTTTAATTGAAATCCGATAAAATTTGACATACGACAGCCAGCTCACGATCTGGTACACGTACAAACTACATAGCTATACGAAGCTACCACTGGCCAAATATTAGTTTGAAAAATAGCTACAAATTAAATGATAATTTAAATAGCCCCGACACAAAAACCGCTAAAGAAGTATTTTCATCTTCCTCGTCCGGAGTTCGGTCCCCCGACGTGACGACGCTTGGGTCAAAATATTGCTAGGTAGGTACTTAAACGACAAAGACACTTTTATTATTTTACTTTTTAGAGATTTTTTGTGTTGGGGTTAATTAAACTTTAATTTAATTTTTAATTCAAACTTTTTGAACCACTTTATTCTCTATCATGGGGCCTTGATAATCAACTATCTGACACCAAATCGTTGAGACCATCCTTATGAGCCCAAACTGTTAGTCTAAGGCCCAACCACGCTAAATCTGCTGTAAATTGCTAAGGAATTGGGTATCCCGCAGACTACTTGATGCTACAGCATCAGGACATGTTCAAAATATTTCAGAAGTCACAGTACACCAAATTTAAAATCAATCGGATCGTTACTTATTTAGGAAAGATCAAAACGGATATTCCTTATTTTTGCAAAAGGGATAAAAATATTTAATCGTAGTAATAAACACAATGACACAGCACGCATTGTGAGGAGAGTCCTCACTTTGAACCCTGACCACCGGTGGGTCTTGAGCCTCGCCATCGAAGGGTGGTTAATTTTTTAAATATTTATTAAGTTTGTTTTTACTATATATAAAAACGTAAAAAAAAGAAACATCCTACTTCCTAATAATATTATAAACGCGAAAGTTTGTAAGAATGTATGGATGTCTGGATGTATTGATGTCTGAATGTATGTATGTTTGTTCCTCTTTCACGCAAAAACTACTGATCGGATTTCGATGAAATTTGGCACACATGTAGATCTTGTTCTGGATTAACATATAGGCTACTTTTTTTCCCAGAACACTTTTTAATGCGGGCGGAGGCGCGGGCGAAAGCTAGTTACGTTATAATTGTACTAGTATCGCTCGCGGCTCCGCCCGCGTGATCAAGTTTTCCCGGGATAAAAAGTAGCCTATAGCACTCAGGAGTAAAGTAGCTTCCTATTAGTGAAAAAAAATTCAAAATCGGTTCAGTAGTTCCTGAGATTAGCGCGTTCAAACAAACAAACAAACAAACTCTTCAGCTTTATAATATTAAGTATAGATATACATTTTAAGATCTAGTTAACACTGAAATAAAAACGTTACACTTTAATATTTATCATGACCTATATCATACATAGTAACTGGTTACTTATTTATTGTTTTATTAGGTAGCATACTGGAAATACACACTGAACATAGCATGTCTTCTAAATTTATTCAGTAAAACGTATTTGATATTCGTTATCCTCGCCTAAATATATAACAAGTAAGCAAAACCTAAAAAATATTCAAACCTCCACAATCCCACATTAATAATCATCAAAATTAAAAGGCAAGAAATCTTGAATAGAAGGTTTGTAGGATTCAAATTAAATTCTAACTGGCAGCGAGTCCGAGCGTTTCGTAATCTCATTGTAAGCACTACTCCCATTAGCATGGAACAGTCGTTGGACCGCGCTCTCCATGCAAGCCGCTTTTTATTTCCCTCCATCCCTCATAAATTGGACTACACGTCCAACTTTAGAGTAATTCAGCTTTCCATACCTAAGTACTTGTTACTGAGCTTGTTAGTGGCTCACGAACACAATGTGATTGGCATAAAACTAGAATCGAATAATGGTGGAATGTTTGAAATTTTACATTACACGGTTATTTAAAGTTATAAAGCACGTGAATTTAGACCATAATAGTTTGGTTTGTAAGGGTCATCGATGCATTTGATGTTAATATAGTTATATTATTACTAGCATTCAATCATTAATTATTAAAACTTTACATTATAACATTATATTTACGTATTTAACAATATATGAACAGCGCATTTAAATTAATAAAACTACAAGAAATGCTACAAAATCTGAACAAAAAACAGATATAATAACTAGCACATATCACAAAAGAAAACCTTATAGAAACTAGAGGGACAATAAATAGGGCCTCGTAAAACACTTCTCTCTGTAACAAAAAGTTCCTAAGTTCCAACTAGATTCAGATTTGAAAAGTAAATCGAAATAAAGTGGACATTGAGCTGACAATTGAACTCAGTTTTTCTTGGATCAGGTAGATGCTCCCGACAAGTAGTTAATAAACTCGTAGCCCTCGAAAACTAACTCGACTCTGAACTGTTCCACTTTCAGCCAACTTATTCCTTGTTATTACGGAACCGCATCTTATTTCAACTTCAGTTTTATTTGCCTCAAAAGTTCATTATTAAGTTTATTACGATGTACCTGGGCAAGGACGACTGAACAAAGGGAACTTGTTATTCCGTTTGTAAATGTGATTGTGATGGCTGAAATAAAATTATCAGAGGAAATAAATGAGGTTTTTTGATGCAATTATTTAAAGAATGTTATTAAGTGTTCAATTATTACTATGAAATGAAAATTGAAATGGGCTGCCCAGGCCCCAGACGAAGATTGCGCATTCGATGCTACTCGGAAGGCTTTTATATGTCTCTTTAAAGCTGCAATCAATATATTTGAATATTGGCTTACCCAAGACTGCCTCAGTGGCGTAGCTGTATTACAGTACGACTGCAAAGCTAAGGTCTCGAGTTCGATCCCAGGGTCGGGCAAAGTGATATTGATTTTTTTTATTCAGTATCAGTTCGGAGTCTGGAATGTGTTCCTGATATATCGATAGGCTCGCCCCCTATCGTAACATGAGACGGAATATGCACGGCGAAAAGTGGGTGCACTAGTCGCGTTTCTGCCTACTCCTACGGGGATAGCGAGCGTGAGTGTGTGTGTGTGTGTGTGTGTGTGCGTATGTGTGAGCGTGTGTGTGTGTGTGTGTGTGTGTGTGTGTGTGTGTGTGTGTGTATGTGTGTGTGTGTGTAAGCCATATAATACTACTAGATCTGACGGCTTGCAATAATGTCTAACACAATAATATCCTGGCAAAAGTGTAATTGGATTTCGTATAACGTGGCTGTGTTACATAATGTTTATTTCGTGCGCTTCAGTTCACATTGTGCAAAGAAACATTCCTTAAAAGTGTTTTGTATATTATTTTGTCATCAACTCCGTTTATTTCTTTCAATTGGGATTAGTACGCCAGTTATTTATCTAAAATACATACCCACAATTTAGCATTTACTGTACAAAATGAATAAATCTCAAGACAGAGGTCAGTGCATTCGTAATTATTTCCTTATTAAGAGCGAGCGAATTAATAGGCTCAAGTAATTGTACGGTCACCAATTTATTTTAAACAAATCAAATTAATGTTGAGAATAAATGCGGCAAACCCAGACGCAAATACAACCGGAATAGCTGACCAATTCTTTACCAATTCGTATTTCTCTTGCTACTAACCGTACACTTCTTAATGGTCTGTTGAGAAACATTTCCCACTTCTTCTTGTTATATTCTAATAGAAAGAAATTTTCAAGCGACTGATTCTATCCTTTATAATAAAATACATAATTTATCGCTAATTTGCGTCGTGGAGACGTAAAAATTGCCTTCAAACGTCGTCAGTCAATTTACTGATCCGAGATTAATGAAAATCGCAAGCGAATTGGTTTGATGGCGGCTAAAACAGATTATTGCCGGGCAAATACGAAGATGGCTCGTAAAAGCTCTAACGATCGTACTTAATTCCATTTAGGGGCGACACAAGTTTTTCAAGCTATTTAATTTATAGTGATGGTTGAGGCCGTCTTATCCAAAACACATAACTAATACTGCAACTGGGTTGACAAATATATAAAAAGTGGGTCAAAGCAAAAAACAACTCATGTCATGAGATGAATAATGTTTTCAAATTGGATATTTTAATGCGTTGTCAGAACAGCGTTCACACTCGCTCCACTCCTAGCTCTACTCTCAGGAGGGAAAAGATTACGCGAATAGAGATTAATATATGATTAACTAGCTTTTGCCCGCGGCTCCGCCCGCATTAAAAAGTTTTTCCAGGATAAAAGTCCCGGTATATATTTTACCGGGATAAAAAGTAGCCTATGTGTTAATCCAGGACATGATCTACCCATGTGCCAAATTTCATCAAAATCCGTTCAGTAGTTTTTGCGTGAAAGAGGAACAAACATCCACACATCCATACATCCATACATTCTTACAAACTTTCGCCTTTATAATATTAGTAGGACTAAGAGTCGCTAGGGTTACTACAACTTGTGATGTAGATGTAGCGTAAGAGATGATACGTGCATATAGGGTTGCCAGGCGTTTGGATAAAGCCGGACATAGTCAGGCTTATTAAATGCGTTTCCGGCCAAATTAAACGGTGTTCCGGCTTGTCCGGCTTTTGTAAGACTTTTTACATTTGACCGGCGACATATAGGGGGGGTTGCGGCAAAATCCGTACACTAGGGGGAAAAAAAAACAAAAAAAAATACGGTCGAATTGAGAACCTCCACCTATTTTGAAGTAATAGAGCGTTATTGTCGTGAGGTTGGCAAAATCAGTCTCGTCTAAAAACTAAATAACAATAATCGTATTTAAGAAAAATAAAACGTATTTAAATGATAATAGAAAAGAAAACAGCAAAGCGGATTGATTCAATTTTTGTGCCAATGTTTATTCTAAGTGGAAAAAACTTCACATAAAACTTTCCAAACGTATATGTTTGGATGAGATCTCGTTACATTTGGTATGGATTTCTTCTAGAATACTGTTATTTGTATCATCTTAAGCGGAGTCATCGTGATGGGAAAAGTTATAAGTAGGCGGAGGATTGAAAAGTTGCGAAATAAGTCTCTCGAAGGCAATAAAACAGGAACGTTTTGCAAGCATTTGTTAAAAGTTTCTTTGAGAATGCAAACTTTATTCTTTCTTTGACGTTACGTTCTTATTACAGAATGAGGTACTCGCACAAATACCTCATTGTGACCAGGATCCGAGGCAAGCGTAGCACGTCTTCAACTCTTTATTTTGTTTTCCTTGACAGTTTCAAATGTTCAATCTTTCCTTACTTAGATTCCCCGGTGCGCAGAGGTTCCAGCACCGTTGAAAGCCAAGTATTAGGTGCAGAGACACCATGATCACAGAGATAAGAGCACCTATTTGTTACGTCTTATATAATCACTATTCAATAATGTTATCAATCAATGTTGTCAGTATCATCAGTTCACTTAATTTATAGCCAACTTCAAATCCATATTTTTTAACGTTGGCAATTGTCAGTTGTGTTAATTCGCGCAGAGGATTTTGAATAACCGTCGACCATCTATTTACTTGAGAACGAGCCGTCGTTGCGAAATAAAGGTTAGTGTAATGATTATTATGTACTTTTAATCTATAAGTTGAGTGTCTGTGAAATGGTATGTGAATAAAACGAAGTGATTATATAGTGAATCGTTTAATTTCTGAACACTTTTGAGACGTTCCCACATCTCAGAAGTGGGATAATCGTGAAATTAAAATTTCGCGTTTAAACATACCACCCCACTAAGCTCGACTACTAACGGTTAGCGCAATTGAAAAGGTTATACACTGTTTAATTGTGAAGACTGTTATAATTATAATTGTTAAAGTGCAAAACAAAACGCACGTGTTTTTTCAAATAAGCATAGCGAACAGATATGGGAATGATTGAAACCAGATATTTCATCAGTAAATACCTAGGATGATTAACCATAATATTCGTCGCGCTATAAGTTTTTGTGACTACCCACATTGTATTTTTTTTTTTCTTTTCTTTTCCTTATCTCTTGTTTTGTACTATAATCGTGAAATGATGTCACACTATTATTGAACCGACTTCTAATAAAGGAGGAGGTTCTCGATTCAACAGTTTTTGTGTGTGATATATCCCCGCTAAGTGTGGATCTAATAGGTTAGTTATTTAGTACTCAATAAGGCTCAGCTCCACATTGACCTCAGAAATTGAAAGTGGCTAAACCTAGAGTTTCGATGTTTCAGCCATGCGATTTTTAAAAATATTTGACTTCGTTAACGACTACTAAAAGTAACAGTCGAGACCGAATGTATACTTATTACTTACCATTAAAATTGCGAAAACATTCATTCGACATACGTGACATTGGTATATCTTACCTATAAGCGGTCACCCAAGTTATAGGATAATCGCACCAAAAGTTAACTTGACTCACTGAGCAACAAATGATTGCAACTAGCTATCAGCACGTACTAATACGTATCACAAAAATTCGTAAACATTGTGGACTTGATTAAAAGTATATTAACACAAAATAAAAATGTATGAGTTTCAGAAAATGAGTGACCACAATGCCGAAGTGAATATTCGACGTGACCAGAGTTACACTCGCACATCGGACAGACCACGCTACGATGAGCTGTCGCTAAGCCGAAGCCGTGACCGTCAAGACAGCTCACGACGCAGTCGCAGCCGTACCCGTCGCGACAACGCTACTTCGCGTAGATGGAGAACGCGAAGCTGCAGCCGTCGACGAAGCAGGAGCAACAGCGAGCTACGCTCGATACGACAACAAGAACGTCAGCTATGCAAGGAGAAAGAGAGGATTAGAACACTTGAAAATGAGGTACGTGAAAAGATTGATCGGTTGAAAGCGCGCGAGAGAGAGCACCATGGGTCAGTAACACCTAGGAGCAACTATAAGGTAGGCGAAGGTCTGCACGGCTCTCACGATCGACTGTTAGTGACACCAACTAAAAGACGCCCCTCTGATGACGTCAAAAGTGATACTGCTTCAAAAAGACCCAAGGGAAATATAGATTTATTCGAAGAATTTTTAAATGTTCTAAAATCTAAGACGGGCGATCGTGAATCGTTTTCTAGCGCTTCCTTAAATAACGTGATCCCCGAGTTTGATCCAATGTTGAGAGAACAGACAATAAACTTATGGCTCGATAAAGTAGACGAATGCGCGGAAATTTATAGTTGGAGTGACAAGCAAACGATCCACTATGCCCTGCCTAAGCTAACTGGGCTTGCCAAAACATGGTACCAGGGCTTACCCTCCATTAAGCATACTTGGGTTGAATGGAGAATAATGTTAAGGGAATCGTTTCCGGCGACGGAAAACTACGCCGAATTACTGACTGAAATGCTTAACAGGCGGGTACGCCCTGGAGAATCTTGTGAACTATACTACTTTGCAAAAATCAATCTGTTGAATAGATGTAAAATCTTTGGAAGGCAAGCAGTAGATTGTCTATTGTACGGAATTGATGATAGAGGAGTACGCCTGGGCGCTCAGGCAGCTAAATTTGATAAGCCCGAAGAAGTATTAGAATTTTTTAAGACTATTAAATCACAAAATCGTAGTCAGGCAGAGTATGGTAGGGATTTAAATAGGGATAAACGGCAAAACCACTTGTTCATGAATAACAGTTTACCCAAGGTAACTGGTGGTAATAGTGCTAGTAATAACAGTACCTTTAAGAACAGCGATAGCCGTAGGGGACCGATAAAATGTTTTAACTGTCAAAGCGTAGGACACCCTAGTTTTAAGTGCCCGAAGCCACTAGTGAAATGTACTCACTGTAATTATATGGGTCATGAATCATCAAACTGTCCAAGATCAAAAGAAACGACTAAGGATAAAATGGTACTTGAAGTTGTAATGTCGGAAAGGACAAATGATAAATATAAACTCATTATTACCATAAATGGCATTACAACTGTAGGTCAAGTAGACTTAGGCAGTGAGGCTACGTTAATTCGCAAGAGTAACGCTCTGAAATTAGGATTAACTTGGGAACAGGTAGACGGACCCTTCTTGAGAGGATTAGGTAACGTGCCATATTTACCCCTAGGACGCACAGTGACAAATGTTGAAGTGAGAGGCATTCTGGAGAGAGATGTTGAGGTGCTTATAGTAGATGATCATTTAATAAATTGCAATGTATTATTGGGGCATTCGTTTACAGAGAGACCTACACTTTAAATTATTAAAACCCCAACCGATCTAAGATTCGAAAGGGTAAACCATGAACTAGATCTAAAATTACAATTGTACGTAGTGAGTAATATATCCATCAATGTGGGAGAAATGAAATCGGTCGCGGTCGTTTCTGATACAGCTTGTGATGGTTACGTGTATGTCAATGGGTCAGTAAGGGGAAACGTAGGTCAAGAGTATTATCTCCTACCAGGTGAATACCAAATCCGTGGCACCTCTTGCCACCTTTTGATTCAGAATGTTAGTACCAATGCCGTGCAATTGGTAAATAATACACTCATAACCCGCGCCAGGTTTTTAGGGTACAGTAAAAGCGTCATGCAGGTGACAAGTGCTATGGATTCTCCTGTACAAATCATTCCTAACTGTGGTCAACAATTGTCAGATGAACAGACACGCAAGTGTCACGACTTGATTGACAAATACAAGGATTGTTTTTCTACAGGCCTGCATAATCTAGGATTTACTAATGTAACGGAAATGGAAATCCACCTCAAAGACTCTTCCCCAGTAGTCTATAGACCGTATCGTATGGCACACTCTGAACGTAAACTAGTTCAAAATATGGTCAATGATATGATTGAACATGGCATTGTGCGAGAGTCGAACTCGCCATACGCCAGTCCAATTATACTGGTGAAAAAGAAATCAGGAGAAAAGCGTCTTTGCGTGGATTACCGCGCCTTGAACAGGCACACAAAAAGGGACCACTATCCTCTACCAAGGATAGACGATTTATTAGATCAGCTCTCGGGTCAGTCCTTGTTTACATCCTTAGATTTGGCCTCGGGGTACCATCAAATTCCCATAGCTGAGCATTCACGAGAGAAAACCGCATTTGTGACGCCCGACGGGCAATTTGAGTACAACCGTGTTCCGTTTGGTTTGGCAAATGCCCCGGCCGTATTTCAAAGGGCGATTCACAAGGTCCTTAGTAAATCTAAAGTTAGTTACGTCGTCATATACATGGATGACATCTTGATACCGTCTAAGTCATTCGAAGAAGGGTTAGAACGGCTCGAAGAGGTACTTGGTCTCTTGCGTGAGGCCGGTTTAACCCTGAAAATGGAAAAATGTAATTTCTTCCAAGAACGCATTGACTTCCTTGGGTTTGAAATAGATAAGGACGGTATCAAGCCTGGAATCCTGAAAACTGAGGCGGTAGCAAAGTTTCCCGCCCCACAGAATCAGCACGAGGTAAGGAGGTTCCTAGGACTGGCCAGTTTCTTCAGGAGGTTTGTAAAAGACTTTGCAATAATAGTTAGGCCCTTGGTAAACCTCTTGAAGAGAGATATACCTTGGAAATGGGGTGACCAGGAATCTCATTCCTTCAATACTATCAGGAAATTACTCTCCGAACGACCCATACTGGCAATATACGATCATAGTGCGGAGACCCAAGTTCATACGGATGCCAGTAAGTTTGGCCTGGCTGGCATTTTGCTGCAGAGAAAAGGATCTGACCCTTGGCGAGCAGTGGCTTACTATAGCCGTCAGACTCAAGTTGACGAAATAAAATTTCATTCGTTTGAACTTGAAACCCTTGCGGTCATCTGTGCGTTGAATAAGTTCCGCTCGTACCTCATCGGAATCAAATTCACCATAGTGACCGATTGCAACGCTTTGCGTTCCACCTTTACCAAGAGAGACCTTATACCTCGCATATCACGGTGGTGGATACAATTCCTGTATTAACAGAACCGGAACAAGTACATACACTTGACATTCTTTCTGTTACCACGGAGGACTGGATTTCTACAGTACAGTCTTCCGATGAAGAAATCAAACGCCTCAAGGAGGTCTTAGAGGACCCAGAAACACTAAAAGTCACTAAGATTTATAAAGAATATACGATTAAGAATGGTCGGGTGTTTCGAATATTGCCAGACGAAACTACTAGATGGGTCGTACCAAGAGGTGTACGATGGCAACTCCTCAAAGCTAACCATGATGACGTAGGTCATTTTGGCTTTGAGAAAACATTGGGACGAATACGGTCTCAGTTTTGGTTCCCAAAAATGCGCAAATTCGTGCGGAAGTATGTAGCTGCGTGCCTTGAGTGCGCCCACCACAAACTACCGGCGGGTGCCAAAGAAGGGCTACTAAACCCAATTCCTAAAGTTGACATACCGTTTCACACTTTACATGCCGACCATCTTGGGCCCTTCCCACGCAGTAAACGAGGGTACACATACATACTCGTAGTTGTAGATGCATTCACTAAGTATGTCTGTCTGACACCTGTGCGAAGTACAAAAACCAAAGAAGTTATAAAGGCATTCCGAACTCTTTTTAGTTACTTTGGTTCTCCTACACGTTTAATAACAGACAGGGGTACAAGTTTTACCAGTAAGCGATTTAAGATTTTTATGCAATCAGTTGGTGCAAAACACATCTTAAACGCCGTCGCGACGCCAAGAGCCAATGGACAAGTGGAACGGTATAACCGAACCATTCTAGCTGCCTTAGGTTCTATGGCTCATAATAAAAACAAAAACTCATGGGATGAACTCCTCCCTGATGTTCAGCTAGGCATAAACACCAGCATACATGACGTGACGAAACGGACGCCTGCAGAATTATTATTCGGCAGGACCGTTGCCCACCCAGCTTTAGGGTTACTAAATGTCATTACTGACGACATTAATGCTGGCACAGAGACGTTACAAGATATGAGAACAGATGCTAGTAAAAAAATTAAGCAAAAACAAGAGGTAATGAAGGCACAATACGATAAACAAAAGAAAAAGAGCACTAACTATCAGGTAGGCGATTTGGTAAGGATTGCAAGAGCTATAGTAACAGGGCCAGGCCAATCTAAAAAGCTAGAGTCGAAGTGTAAGGGACCCTATCGGATCAAAAAGGTTCTACCAAACGATAGATTTCTCGTAGAGGATACTCCGCTAACTAGAAAAGGGGCTAAATATGAAACAATTGTAGCGATAGATAAAATATTTCCGTGGTTGAGTTTTTCAGCTGCGTCTTGCTCTTCGAGCGAGGACAGTGACGAATTAAGCGACAGCAATTGATTTTATGGTAGCCATAAATATTTTAATTATAAATTAATGTTTAGAATGAAAATTATGTGATGAGTGAATAAATAGCATATAATGTTGCATAACAGTGAGGGGTGCCTAGGGTCGGGCAGGATCGGCGTATGACCTCGCCGCCCGTGAGTGGCTCGAAGCATCGTGGTTGTGTGAGGTGACTGTGAAGGAAGTAGCTTTCATGTCGCACAGCCATAACTTAAGAGTGAGGGGTGTCTAGAGTCGGGCAGGATTGGCGTATGACCTCGCCGCCCGTGAGTGGCTCGAAGCATCGCGGTTGTGTGAGGTGACTGTGAAGGAAGTAGCTTTCATGTCGCACAGCCATAATTTAAGAGTGAGGGGTGTCTAGAGTCGGGCAGGATTGGCGTATGACCTCGCCGCCCGTGAGTGGCTCGAAGCATCGCAGTCGGCGGCATGATTGTGAAGGAAGTAACTTTCATAAAGCTTGACTATAGCATAGTAACGAATATATCCTTTCATAAAACAAAATCTATAAGTGACTCATAATAATATGTTCAAATAACTGAATTTCTGTCACTAGTTATATGTTATATTTCTGTAAATTAAGCGTGTCTTTTGCATAACAGTATATCATGTAATATTACAGTTTTGGGACATCATGAGGTAAATTAAACAATAAGATTAGGTACTTAATATTATTTCGATAAAATTAAGATATGACAATGTAATTATTTTCATGTAATGTAGAACGAAGGGACTCGTTCTGATAGGATGGCCGACTGTTACGTCTTATATAATCACTATTCAATAATGTTATCAATCAATGTTGTCAGTATCATCAGTTCACTTAATTTATAGCCAACTTCAAATCCATATTTTTTAACGTTGGCAATTGTCAGTTGTGTTAATTCGCGCAGAGGATTTTGAATAACCGTCGACCATCTATTTACTTGAGAACGAGCCGTCGTTGCGAAATAAAGGTTAGTGTAATGATTATTATGTACTTTTAATCTATAAGTTGAGTGTCTGTGAAATGGTATGTGAATAAAACGAAGTGATTATATAGTGAATCGTTTAATTTCTGAACACTTTTGAGACGTTCCCACATATTATTGAAATTATTTGTAAAATTACTTTTTCGTCCTACTGCCTTATTCGTCCTACTCCAAAAATAATGTTCATAAACACCCACGGAAATTTCAAAAAGCCAGCGCCTCCAAAATTCCCTATATAAATAAAGTACCTACTTACAAAACACAAAAACTTGGTTCACGTTCTGATGCTACTCAAAATATAGCCCATGACATTGGTGAGTTATTCAAAAATAAACAAAGAATAATTTTCACGAACAACATGGCTGAACTTATTGTTAAATAGTTTTTGTGACAAAACAAAAGACTTTCAAAACAAAACGTAAACATTTTTCCCGTTTTTAGTTCGTTCGTTCGTTCGAACGTCAGTTTTTAGTTCCGTTCGGAAATAATAAGATCGTGTGCGCTTTGTTGAACATTTTCGATGTAAGCGAAGCTAATTAGGAAACCGAACGTGTGCGGCAAGCCTTAAACGCGTTATGAAAAAATTATGAGAGTTAAGTTTTAAGATGCACGCGCATCATGCAGTGCCGGATTAAGTCAACTTGATGTCCTAAGCAATTCACGCCTATGGGGCCCCCCTACCATAAGTAAACTAACATCAGTCTTTAATCGCGCGGATTTTCAAACAGCTTTACTTTTATGTGCCAGCTTTTTTTTGTGCTGTTTCTGGTGCCCCCCAAGACGTGATGCCCTAAGCCATTGCTTAATTTGCTTATGGGCTAATCCGGCACTGGCATCATGTCATGAAAAAGGTTGAAGCTGTTTAATGAAAACTTTTTGATAAAAATGAAAAGTGAATATAAAATTAAGAAAATAATAAATATTTAAAAAATGAATAATACTTAAATTAAATTTTTGAGTTTATTATTAAAATTATTTATTAACTTTTAAAATATTAAATAATCAATTATAAATATTTAAAAATTAAGAATCCTATAATATTTAGTACAAATTATACAATTTTTCAAATTTATGCTGGACTTTATTGACTGTGTTGACTATCCTATTCCAGTCCTTTTATCATTTTATTGTAATTAATTATTTGCATGTAATTAAAAACTATTTTTTAATGATGCCAAAAAAGTATAACTGCTCACGCGCGTACATAAGTACACGCACTTATTTTTTTTATTAATAACTAACTGGACTGCCTCGGTGGCGTAGTTGTATTACAGTACGACTGCAAAGCTGAGGTCTCGGGTTCGATCCCCGGGTCGGGCAAAGTGATATTGAGTTTTTCTATTCAGTATCAGCTCGGAGTCTGGAGTTTGTGCCCGATATGGCGATAGGCTCGCCCCCTATCACATCATGGGACGGAATAATGGCGAAAAGTGGGTGCACTAGTTGCGCCTCTGCCTACCCCTTCGGGGATAACAAGCGTGAGGGTATATGTATATATGGACGATAGCCTAGTTGGGAATGGAACGGTCTGCCAAGACAATGTTCGTAGGTTCAAAACCCAAGGCACACACCTCTGACTTTTCAAAGTTACGTGTGTACTGTTTATCAATTATCGTTCGCTTTAACGGTGAAGGAAAACGTTGTGAAGAAACCTGCATACCTGATAAGCTCTATATAAGAATTTCCAAGGTATGTGAAGTCTACCAACCTGCACTAGGCCAACGTGGTGGACTAAGGCCTAAACCCTCACAGGAGTAGAGGAGGACCGTGTCCAGCATTAGGACAGTATTTAGGTAATACAGGGCTGGTATTATTATTATATAACTAACTGGCAAATAAAAATCAAATGTTTTTTTATTTAAATTGATGCACGAAAACTTTTCAGATTGTCCGTGACTGTTCCTGTTACTTTATGATAATTCAGCGGAAACTTTGTGACGTAACAAGATAAATGTGTGCTAAATGTTAGTCCAAGGATGGCCCAAGGCATAAACTACCGCTACTGAGTTTTATAAACATATTTTCGGGGTTTTTATTCAATTTGGTGTAAGTCAAAATTCAGTAGAAGCAGAAAGAAAATAGTAAGTACTTTGATATTGAAAAATAGGTGTTTGTTGAAATTGTGTCAATGTTATGTACTTATCTATTTTATTCATTAATCAGGAACAAAATATTGCCTTATTATCCTTATTATAATATTGTTAGCACTTATAAATATTCTGTGAGGGTATTTGTGATATACTGGCCAGATATGAAAACCAGTCGAGACATCAAACTACATAGTAGTGGAGGTGACAGTTGGTTATATAAAAAGGGTGCCGCATCGATGTACACTCTTATCCACACTCTTTCGGTCTCAGTCTTAGCTCAGTCGTAGTATTTTATTTTTTGCATTGAATGACATATGATGTTTAAGTTAATTTATTTGTATCGACACTATAATCTAAATTAGTTTCGTCCACATACTATGTTTTTGTCTCTGCACCACTCCAGGTTGACTAGTAGAGAATGCCATCGGCATTAAGTCCGCCTTTACATATTTGTATGAAGTGCAAAAATAAAAATTAAAAAAATTACGAGACGAGCATGCCGTTCACCTCTTGGTAAGCAATATGACCACCCATAAACAGTAGCAACACCATCCAGCACCTTGACTTACAAAGTGCTGTGTGGCATTCCATTGCGCTCGTCATCCTGAGACATAAGATGTTAAGTCTCATTATGTTCAGTAGTTACACTGGCTACAATGTCCTTCAAACCGAAACACAATAGCGCTTGCACACTGCTGCTTGGCGGTAGAAATAGTCAATAGTAATATTAGTTGCATTTGATCTTCGGCTCTGGTACCGATCGATTAATTGGTGATATCTTTGTGAAAATATTTCTGTAAAATCAGTGGTAGATAGTTTTTTTTATTTAAATCAAAATCACTTCAGTTTCTTACAATATATTCAATGGAAGGCAGTAGATCATCATCATCAGCCACATCACATCCACTGCTGAACATAAGCCTCCCCTAAAGATTTCCAGACGGACCTGTCAAAAGCGGCTCGCATCCAGCGTGGTCCCGCGACCTTTATCAAGCCGGTAAATATTGGAGTACAATTTTTAGTGCTAAATATAGGTATTCCACTTTCCTAACATCTGATGACTACGATTTACGAATTATTATTAATGCCATATAATACCTATGTTTTATTATACTAGATTTATATTACGTTGCGACTATTTGCATTATGTGTATTCCATTAAGAGGGGAGACGTGAAGACACACCATTATGTATAATAAAAGGACGCGTGCACCACACTATTAATCATCACCAACAAAGGGCAAGTTTAGTTCCGCTCGCCCTCTGGATATAATTACTTTGTGTATAATAAGTTTCTTCGCAAATATTATGACCAATTAAAGCCGTATCAAGGGTGTATTTTCACATTCACATTATATAATAGTGACTTGTTGAATACCTCCATCTATTATATAAATAGCTATGATATCCGTATTTTGAATTATAGATTTGATATGAATTAGTCACCTGAACACAGTCTTTATCTCATTCATTCATTTGGGTCTTCACGATACAGGCTTGCCTAGTGTGAAGACCATAGGACATCACCAGTGTAAATTTTGTCTTTCGTAAATAAATATATATATTTTCATTTTTTTTTTTCATTCTCTCATTTTGAACCGACTTCCAAAAAAGGGGGATATTCTCAATTCGTGTATTTGTATTTTTTTATGTATGTACATTTATTTCTCTGAAAGTTGTGAGCCTATCTTCTCGATTCCACCTTTATTTAGTAAATTGGAGTCTTGTAATGGTTCCATAGCAATATGTCTTAGTATAGTTTTATAATTTTATGGAACAGACTGAATGACCTGAATCATACAAGTGATTTCATCCGAAGACTTAGAAGAGCCCTTAAGAAAGTCTATTAGCAATGCATGAATTGGAGCTATTTTTTTATTAATAAAGGATAATACATATGCATGGTGACCATTTATGCGAATAATAGAGACTTCCAATAGATGGTAAGGGATAAATACGTATATGAAACCATTTAATTATAAAAAGTCATAAATTGTGGACACGTAGATTTGTAATATTGCTATCATAAAATGATCAGGCGCTTTTAGACAGATTTGATAGATTGTGGTTAGTATCTAACGATATCTATATGTATTTTTTAAAAATTAATGATATATAGGCAAATGGTCCGCAAAGTCGTAAATGTGAGCTGTTTAGTCTTGAGTACAAATATGTTAGAATGGCGAGCAGGATGAGTTAATACGTACATAAAGTAAACACTTTACGCACAACTCTCCAAAGATTTATTCGTTGTACAGCTTCCAGCATAAGTAGCTGAACAATATCATAATTTCAAATTGCCTACATACTTTTGCGTTCTTACTAATATTTTTTTCTCTTCACAAAAATAAAATAAAAAAGAGTTACTTCACTTTAAACGAAGAATTTTTTTTCAGTTTAACTTAACGCGTACATAGGCGATTAGAAATTTAATTTTGTACAGATATTTAAGCTGCTGACTGTACATAAATATAATCACACGAATGGCAGTGTATATAATATTGCTACTATTTAAATTTCCTTATAACCCATAAGCAAAGACATTAAACAGTATAGTTAGAGACCGGACATCAGGCCCAAATTTTTCGTAAAAAGTTATTACCCATTACGCTTGCCGCACACGTTCGGTTTCCTAATTAGGTTTCCTGATCAGGAATTCAGATTCAGAATTCCGCGTGACTAGCGCAAACGTCCGGTTTTTTGTACCAACACGTTCGATTTCCTAATCAGGTTTCATGATCAGGAATTCAGATTCAGGAACGTGTGCGCGTTGCTGAACACTTCCGAATCTGAATTCCTGATCTGGAAACCTTATTAGGAAACCGAACGTGTGCGGCAAGCGTTAATAAGTCGCTGTCTTATCTGACACATCCATTCTATGCATCCATGTGACAAAACGTCTCGGTACGCGCAAATTTTGTAAAGAAAGCATTATTTTGTAAGGAAATATGCCAATTTGCGCATTACGATCATGTCAAAGTATGTTCTAATGCATTTTACATAGGTGTTTTTGCTATTTCACGATAGATTGAGTTACTGACAAACAGGCTCAAAATGAAATAATCCTATCGCTATACAAGGAAAATAAAATTAATTCAGACAATTGAAGAGACAAATCATATTTCCCTTAAGAAACTTATTAGTCTCAAGACTTCAATCTTCAACCTACGCTGTCGTTTTATCTTGGAAGAAAAGGAATTTCATAAGTTTTCAGCTACATTAATGACGACAGGAAACGCAACAGCATGGCTTGAGCTCAGTTTTCCGGTAACTGATACGCAAAGTATGTTTTCTGTGCAACAATACCTTCATAATATGATCAAAATCAAGCCAACCCATTCGTACTGACAAAATTGACTACGGCTTAGTTTTAACCACTACTAATTTACATTTGTTTATTTATGCAATCACTACAAAATTAAATGGATTTATTCAGAAAGGAATTTTTACTAAAAAAAAATGGGTAAAAGTCTTGACTTTTACCCATTTTTTTTTTAAGTAAGCAACACTAGCGTTGCTTACTTTAAAATCAGTAATAATAATAAATACGATATGACTAAAATTCAATGTAAAGACAATGTTAATATTAAGTGTGTGTGTGTGTGTGTGTGTCAAGAGCATAAAGGCGTTGGTAGTGGCCACTACAATTCTGATTTGCATTTGTAAATACACAGCAAAAAGAGTCAAAAGGAGTGACGAGGGTCTCGTTCGGAATACCGTAAAAATGGCAATCAGCTCGGTTTACTGACTTTAACTTCAAAGTGATTTTTTCTTGCAGCCTTTTATTTTACATGCCACAGTATTCTCAAGTAGTTTTTTACCCAGAAACCTTTTGCAGCTGTTTTTAATGGGCTCCGAAGGAACACTGCGAACATTTTAATTCCGCAAGAAATATAGACTTCTCAGTTATTCAATCGGTTTCGGTATCGGTTTTTCTATTCAGTATCAGCTCGGAGTCTGGAATTTGTGCCCGATATGGCGATAGGCTCGCCCCCTATCACATCATGGGACGGAATAACGGCGAAAAGTGGGTGCACTAGTTGCGCCTCTGCCTACCCCTTCGGGGATAAAAGGCGTGAGTGTATATGTAGTTATTCAATCGATAGTTAAGTAGCTATTTAGAGAGTGAGGATTGAGGCACATCATAAACATAAACTACTTCTCACGTGGATTTCATTCAATTATTGCGGTGTCTCGTGTCGAGCAATAAATATTGGGGGAAATGTTAAAATATTTCAGGCAGTTCCGAAAAGGCAATATTGAGTATTAAAGAGACTTGTCGATCGAAATATTTATAAAACATGTCATCAGCAAAATCAATAGATTTCTTTATTCGCCCAAACTTGATTTTCCTACAAATTCATTGATGATGAAAACGTTGAAAACCCGTATAAAAATATTATATAGGTACATAATTAGATCACCGCTGAATAGAATTTTATATAATTAGATTAGATAATTAGATCAGAAGTGGACGATAGCCTAGTTGGGAATGGAACGTTCTGCCGAGACAATATCCGGAGGTTCAAAACCCAAGGCACACACCTCTGACTTTCAAAGTTACATGTGTATTGTTTATCAATTATCGTTCGCTTTAACGGTGAAGGAAAACATCGCGAGGAAACCTGCATACCTAAGAAGTTCTAAATAAGAATTTCGATGGTATGTGAAGTCTACCTACCCGCACTAGACCAGCGTGGTGCCTGAACCCTCTCGGTAGTAGAGGAGGCCCGTGCCCTGCAGTGGGACAGTATATAATACAGGGCTGGTATTATCATTATATATCACCGCTGAACACAATAGTAGAATCCAAAACTATACAAACAGGCAGCTAATAACGCGGTTTAACATATTTAACGGATTGGATGTATAAGTATGGAATTATTTACTAGCGCATTCATTATCGTTAGGAATGAAGGCACCTACAATGGTGAAGTGCATATTTTGAATTGAATTTTAAACCTCTATAGCATCTCCAGAGACTAATTTATGGCATATTCATTCTCTAATCGCCGGTGAATAGAATAAAGACGGCCATTATGCTTGAGACAATGGGACAAGGAGCCGGGTCGCCATTCAGCCCACCGGAGGGCTCCAGAGTCGTCTGATGACAAATGCTCGCTTGTCATGTGCTTCTTGCAGAACACGATTCTGAGCGTGAATACAACGCAGGATTCATCATATAATAGCCCTCTAATACGTATGGCAAGATTATACAATTTGAAACTGACTCAAATGAACAATTCTGCTGACATCTTCTCTGATACATTGGGTTCATTCAAGCATTCCCTACTTAATTTAAGTTGTGAAATTTGATTGTTTACCTTATATAGGGTTTTAATTTTTTTTTTAATTGGGCTTATAACATTATACAACCTTTACATATATGTGACTAATTATATATTTCTAAACTATATCCGACCTATGTTTTATGTAGCAATTATAATGTAATAATATTTTATAAGTGTCATGCATGCCTCTTATCTGTATGATTACATTGTACCTCGTTGATTGAATGTTATCTTGTAAAAAACTATTATGTAATTTATACTGTTGGTGTGCTAAATAAAGAAAAAATAAATAAAAAAATAAAATATAATTATTAACAATATACGTAATTATACGTATGTTATATATTTTGATAGTTAACCTAAACAGCTAATGAAGACAGTACTCATTAGTAATTTTATTACTATTTATTTGGGAGCATACATTAGATTGTGATTGTTGTATTAGGTCGGCTTGTACATTTATGTGCCGAATATAATTTACTCAGAAGTTGTAAAACACGCCCTAAGAGTCATTACTTAGTTTAATCCGTGATTTAATAGTTAATCAAAACTGTTAAACATTTAAGTCACCCCATAACCTAAACGGAGTATATTAAAGCTGCATCACAACGCATAGTGTATCATCTCAATCATAGTAACTTCATAGCCGTGTCACGCGACGTCACAAATCAAGCAGGCCGGGCCAGCGCACTGCGGCACATAAACCAAATATTGTAAACACAATAGTCTACACAGGCTCCGCATGTGAACAAGTTTTTGTCACATGTTATACGACATTTTCAAAGATTGTTCGATTTTAGACTCAGTAGCCGCTTTATGTGGTGGTTAACACATGCAAAGGTAAAAAAAATAACCCTCTTTTGGCGATCGCATCGATAGCATGCAATACGGAATTTCGGATACTTGCGAATAACGCGGAACTCAAAATCTCCGGATATTGCATGCCCTAAACGCAAAGATTTGACGCCCAGGGCTTCGCATTAGTTATGGCCGCTACTGGTTAGATCAGCCTCTATTTCGATATGAATTACCAAACAACTGAAGTAACTTTAACTATAAAACACGGGCAATATGTAACAATATTAAAGGGAATTCATAAAAAGCCTATAATATAAAAAGCTCAGTCCGCGAAAATATATTTTCTGGCCTTTACCAGAGAGAATAAAAACCTCATAAAATTTACACAAAAAATGGACGTTAGCGTTGTAGACAATTTTTGAATTAGGACGAATCATTTTTAAATCGAGTTAATGCAATACACTTTTAATCAAATTGGTTTAATAATTATCTAAATTATCTAATTACATATTGTTTAAATATCGAAAAACATGCATAACATAATCTTACTAATGTAAATGCGAAATTTTGTAAAAAGATCTAATTGTTTTGATGTTTGTTAGAAGTAAACGTAGAAACTACTGAACGGATTTGGATGAAATTTGGCACACGGATATATCATGTCCTGGATTAACATATAGGTTACTTTTTATCTCAGCAATTTGCTCCCACGGAAAATAATGGATATTTTTATCAGATTCTTTAAGTAAATGACGCCGACGTACAGTATTTTAGGGACTTTTGTTGCGGGAAAGGCTTTACACGCGGGCAAAGACGCGAGCAGCACATAGTATTATACAATGTTTGCAAACTATCTAATATAGTATAGATAAGCATAAAACTAATTGAACACCCTAAGCATAACTTATGTAACTGGAACAGTCAAAAATGAAAGCATTGACTATCGCATAAGAAAAGACCACAATCTACAAGATAACTAATATTATAAAGAAATAAAGATGTGAGTTTGGATGTAAGCGGTAATCTCTTAATCTACTGGTCCCATTCGGATCTTGTTCACTGATAACAAGCTACATTATCCCTGTCTGCTATATATTTACCCCGAACAAGTTTATTACCCAAGTGAGCCACGGCAGAAAGTGTGTGCTATAACACCTTTTATATATTACTAGACTTTTGCCCGCGGCTTCGCCCGCGTTAATAAGTTTTTCCGGGCTAAAAGTACATAAAAACCTTCCCGTTGAATCACTCCATCTATTAAAAAAAACCGCATCAAAAACCGTTGCGTAGTTTTAAAGATTTAAGCATACATAGGGACATAGGGACAGACAGCGGGAAGCGACTTTATTTTATACTATACCGGGTGGAAGGGAAACGCTCTCGGAAACGAATACAGGTGATAGTATTGGTGATTCCTGACGTGATGGCACTAAAAAAATCGCGATCGCATTGTTACAATTTTAGTAGGATTTTCTCAAATTTCTGTACAGCTTCACGTATGGATAGATAAATCAAACTATTATTCTGAAAAACATAGTGAAAAAGGTCAATATTTCAAAAAAATCGTAATGAAACACGTACATCAGCTGACGGGTTAACGACCGCGTGGCCGGCGCAGCGCAGCGACCGCCGCCTTGTCGGCGTTTGCTTTGTAGTTTGTACCCTACCGAGTTTTTTGTACGCTTTACATTGCGCGCGTATGAATTACGGAAATACTAAAGTCGTAAGTATTATCGCTTAGCTTTGCAAATGAATACAGTTTTTCGTTAATGTTATGGTTCTTCTCTCTTACCGTTCCGGTATAGAGAGCGTTTCCCTTCCACCCGGTATAGTGATAATAACATGATAACATATTTATGTTATCATGTTATTAGTATTAATTTATTTAATTTAAATTATATTATCATGTAATTAGTATACTCGCTATTAAATGGCCAACTAAAAATTTTTATAACATCGAGCCAGCGAGAATATAGCCTCTAGATGTCGAATAACAGGCGATCGGATTCGGGAAACACATCTGACTAATAGATCAGATGTAGCTCGTCACTCAATATCTTCAAATCAGTTGCGACCACAACTGTGAGCCGTAAACACTTCCATATTATCGATTTAATAAATATTATAATAGCCCTTTGCACAAAACAGTGGTGTCATAAAAATAAAGAAAAATAGCATTACTTTTCTGTAGGTTGTATTATAATGCTCTTTGGCATTACTTTTCATATTTATATCAATAATTTTACTGATTCAATTAATTTTTAAAGAAGTATCTAAATTCATCTTATACCGGCCATTGCGTATTTAGCATTGAGGAACGTTGCTGTCAAATTATATTTGCATTTCTTTCTGACTTAAGTGCATATTTTACGCTATCTCTCCTTTTTTTGTGGTCGCGGAGAAAGTGACTTATTACTACCGCTCAGCCTTCGAGGGGGGCGACTGAGCGGTTATGTTGGGTTTGCCGTGATTTTCGACTCAACGTTGAGTAGCTGGGGAGATGGAGCCATCGGGCGACCGCCGGGCTGACTCCCTAACCTATGTACAACGCACGGCATACCAACCAAAACCCCGCGGTGGCCATCTTCGGCGCATTAGGAATGGCTACGGGCTTCCTCTGACAGAAATGTCTAAGTTGTCCGCAACCGACCCTGCACAGTACCCCCTAGTGCGGCCCGTGTACGCTATCTCTACTGCTTAGTTGTTAAGCATTACATGACAAGTGACTGCAAAGAGCAAAAATAAGAGCCGTAGGAACCTTGTTAGTGGTAGAATTATTTGTGTTCGCCCGGATAGCGAACTAATATTAAAGCTGCAAGCCTACGTACGTGTGCACGTTCCGATATAAGTCTGTATATCCGGTTCAATTGGCATTATTGTGTTGATTTTCGAAGAATGATCATCTCTTGTCAGTCGGCACTGTCTGGATACCACTCTGCTTACTGTCAGGTGCAGTAGGGTTATTTTGCAATGTCCGTGTTAAAAATAATTGCCACATAATAATAATCACTACATAATAAGTGTCCTAAGCGGTCCATAAACTGCGCAATACTAGAAACATCGGATATGCGTCGTAAGTACTAAGTACAAGCGCTTTTCTCCATAATTTCCGTAACGGTCTAGTAAACCATAAAAGAAGTTACCAAGACGCCGTTTTACGGGTGGAAAACTTGCAAATCGTGGTATTCATAAATTATATCCACACAGACGGTGACGATGTTGTCAGCTGTCACATTAATTTATCCTCAACTATTCGTTTATCTATTCTGCCCCAGTCTGGTACACTACACTTTATTACTTATTAAATAATAAACTGACAGCCATCACGCCCAAAATGTTATGTAGATAGTGGTTTGTTACTCTCATAATAATCGCGTAAAAACATTATGAAGCGGTAACGTAATTTGAACGCGCGTCCGCCAGCCGCGCAGTGCGTCAGGTGCTCTACAATTTGAGTGTAGCGCGCGTCAACGCGAACGTTTCCGGTTCCGGCATGGCGTCCGTTCCGTCCATCATTATTTTTATTGCCGCTACATAACTTACGCCTAAAATGCCCAAACATCGTTCAACACCAAAGGAATTACTGTCTTTTGTAAACAACGAATTGCTTCGAAGTGCTAACGTAAGGAATTTACGCTACAAAAGGTGCATATTCGTTTTTACTGCTACATACATTTATTATGTGCGAAAGAGAAACGTTGAAAATTACGTTTCTCCGTTAAATGTTATAATTTGTTCGAATCCAATTTACCGTAGCAAGCCGCGGCCGCGTTCTTTTCTAAAACTTTTCGGACGGCATATTTTTAATTTAAGGGCAAACGGCCATAAGTTTCCTCGTTTTCCCGCATCCGTGAGTTGGAAAGTTGTTTATTAAATGATTATTCAATTCGCCTCTTATATAGTTACGCAACCATATTTACATAGACAATAACATTTTTTTTAGTCTCTTGTATGAGATTTTTTTCTAAAGCAGGATACATAAAGGTGTTTTATTTTATTTATTATTTTAGGGTTAAAAACAACAGCTAAATACCACAGCGTCACAACCTCAGTCTTGGCTGCCGTGACACCACCAAGCGGCCCAGCGGAAGATCAGCGCTGGCTTTATCTTTATCGCCAGCATATGCTGAGCTGGAGCCGTTTTGTGACAACTCTAGTTTAAGTTTTTATATTGTTTATTTTTTTTTCTGTTTATAGTTGTAAGTTTGTCACAATAAACAGCTTTTCTTTCTTGTTCTTAAATTAATAGAAACATTGAAAAAGAAACATTCGAAAGCAGGATTTGAACCCACGGCCTCCAGCGTACCGTGCCGGTGCTCTGCCAATTGAGCTATTTCGACCCTACTCTCGGCTGTCCAATTTCAAGTTCCGTATTTGATCTCTTAAAGGAGATGACTAGCGACATCTGTTAGCAATTATTATAATTACTAACTCAGCGGTACTCCTCTACAGGGGTTTTTCATTCTTTCTAAAATGCATCGCTCATTTTCTGCTTCAAAATAGCAAAGTGGATTTTTTTTATTTACCCAAATTACAGGTAGGTACATAATTATCTCCTGTTTTGGTCCAATTGGGAGGAATATCATACAGAGTTTCCTAATTCAAAGCATGAAATCCTGTCACATAGCAGTTGTATTGAATTGTAATTACTATAACAACATAAATACTAAATATGTAATATATTAAAAAGAAATACTAAGAATTCATTACTGTAAAGTTAAATCGACATACTAAACATTTTTAAGAGTAATAAGGCTTTCATCGTCTTAGTTTAAGTATATTAAAATGTTTGAGAAATTTTTGTTCCATTACAAAATAGAATCAAAAATCAACTAAAATGTAAAAGCATTTTTCTTATTGCAATCTTTTAAATAAGGCCGTGTTCGCAACGTTCAAACTAAGGTGACATTTGTTACCTTCAATTTAAAGACTTTCGAAACTCAATTCTCTTGGCGCTCGTATCCATACATGAGAGAAATCATTTCATTCAGTCGCAGTACACGAAACAAATCGGTACCAATTAATCAAACGCTGCGATTATTCATTCAATTTAGAGCGTCATTAATTCTAGCTCTTGCATTAATCGTATTACACATACAATTTAGATGAATGTAATACAAAATGTATTAGCGGCTTTTACTTTAAATTGGCTTCATTTATATACTTAATGATACACAAAGAATCATCACTTTAAGTCGTATTACAGCAACAGGAAGAAAAATTAAAAAGACGTAAGTCTGTTGCTGTTCCGAGAATAAATGAATAACACAGGTTCAAGGCTATTTAAAAAAAAACGTGTTTGAAGATTTGGCTCAGCCGATAATCTTATTCGTGCGATATGAAAGAGTTGTTAAAGAGAAACGACACGATGCGGGAAAGGTTTGAAACAACATTACAGCCAATTTCGATCGATCCTATTACAACATTACAAGGCTGGCAACATCCAACGCTATTTTCATTAGGCATGGGTCGTACTTGCAAAATCGTGAACCAGGGCTTACAAGTAAGTCCGCCTAAAAAAACCAGCGAAACCAGTTCGAAATACTTTCAAGTATTTTATTTCTGCATAGGAAATTAATCCGTGCTTCTATACAAATAAGGAACACATTCGCGTTCACTCATAAAAACTTCGAACACTTCGATTCTATAAATACTAAGTATTTTATTTCTGTATAGGAAATTGATCCGTGTTTCAATGCACATAAAGAGCAGAATCGCGTTCAGAAATAAAGTACTTGTAGCACTTGCATAGTCGAAAAACGTAATACTTACAAGTATTTTTTACCTGCATGGGATATTGACCCATGACTTGGCACTAATAAGGAGCACAATCGCGTTAACAAATATAATACTTTTAACACTTAAATACTTGCATAGGAAATTGTTCACTAGCTTGTTGAAATAAGAATCATAATTGCGCGCGGACGTAGCGCGGCGTAAAATACTTTCAAGTCTTGCAAGTGTTTCGGGTCGGCACCTGGGTGTCGACTCCCAAAAGCGATATTCGATATATCGCGACATTTGTCGTGTCGAAGCCTACTCTCAGTTACATCGTTTTTACTATCTAAACGATCAACGAACGAACGAAACATATTTGCCAATGTCGTCTGTAAACCTACTCTAAATGGCAACTGTAAGTGACGAACATTTAATTTTGACATCGACTCAAAAATACTTACAAAATAAATATATTATACCGTCGTTTAAATATATTATAATTAGAAGAAACTTTTAAATTAACGCGCTGTCTCTAACGTAGTGTTTATATTCTCCTTGGCGCTGTCTGCCAATTAATTTAGTGTTGGGTAGGACATACAAGAGGCGGTACATTTGTCCCGTACATGAAGCAAAATGTAAGAGCGGCTCAACATTTTTATTGTACTACTTCATATTTCATGTCGCGGTAGTCGCGAATTCGTCGTACGCACTATCTATCTCAGAAAAACTATAAGACGGGGTCAGAGAGGGAGCGAAAGGCATGCTACAAATTACAATAGTACGTTATTTTTCAATTAAAATCCTACTAATATTATAAAGGCGAAAGTTTGTAAGAATGTATGGATGTTTAGATGTTTGGATGTGTGGATGTTTGTTCCTCTTTCACGCAAAAAGTACTGAACGGATTTCGATGCAATTTGGCACACGGGTAGATCATGTTCTGGATTAACACATAGGGTACTTTTTATCCCGGGAAAATATAAAGCGGGATTTTTATCCCGGAAAAACTTTATAAAGCGGGCGGAGCCGCGAGCAAAAGCTAGTATGTCATATTTGTACTCGTTACTTCAAATGTATCACCGAGCTTCATTACGCCTCGCCTCATTTGAAGTGGGACATTGTACTGGCTTAGAAAAAGAGGCTAGTCTTACAAACTCTTTTTTTGTGTCGTGTCCTACCCAACTATGAGTATACGGTATGCCTATCTGTGTGTGTGTTTTTTTTAATAATTTTCCCTTGTAGGGAAGGCAAAGGGTTCACACCCATACAGCCTCGTCTTAAGTGATATTTTTCGTTGGGTTTTTTTTTACCTACGTACTATGTCGTAGTTAAGCAGTGACTAACCAAGACTTTATCATGAAGTTTTGTCGGCAACGAGAAAGCACTTGATTGGCACAGTTGTTTCAATTCACTTCATTTGAGCACTTTCATAGAACTATATTGGATGATATACCACCATAATTATGCAATATAACACCAAATATCACCAAAATAATGAATTAAAACAAGAGCACCTCATGAAACTTCCACGTTCCCGCCAAAACTCCGCCTATCTGTGATTATAACAAGTTTGTCTTTTTTTATTATTTATTTAAATATTACGGCTCTAGATACTAGTCCATTGAGCCCGTCTTTCATAAATTGTTATCCTTAGTCCTAACTACTATTTCGAAGTAAAGCAGTGGCTACTTTACCAAGACATTATTGAAGAGTTTTGGAAGCGACAAAAATAAATACTTGATTGTCACAGTTATTTCAATTCACTTCATTTGAGCCCTTTAATAGAACTATATTGGATAACACCATAATCTTACTAATATTATAAAGGCGAAAGTTTGTAAGTATGTATGGATGTATGGATGTCTGGATGTATGGATGTTTGTTACTCTTTCACGCAAAAACTACTGAACGGATTTCGATGAAATTTGGCACACGGGTAGATCATGTCCTGGATTAACACATAGGCTACTTTTTATCCCGGGAAAATATAAACCGGGACTTTTATCCCGGAAAAACTTTTTAATGCGGGTGGAGCCGCGGGCAAAAGCTAGTTACGCAATATAACAGTAAGTATTACCAAAATAATGAATTAAAACAAGAGCGCCTCATGACACTTCCAAGTTCCCGCCAAAACTCCCAAGTTTGTCATAACTCCAGTGCTGCCAGATATATGATGGTTGAAGTCGCAAAAACTTCATCGTGAAGTAGCCTAAAGTCGCCGCATTGCATATGGAGAGGCAAAGAAGCAAAAAAAAGTCTTTAATTCCAGATGAATGCTGGCCCAACTCGCCAAAAATTGGCAGTAGCCTAAAGTCGTCCAATTGCGTGGGGATGCGAAGAGCTATTAAAAAGCTCCCCAATTTTACATGTATCGTGTGTAAGGTGATCTGAGTACATGTTTTGTACTATCAAAGTTAAAAATATTAAAAACAAACAATTAAAACAATTAAAAAAAGAAATATTAACATTTAATTTGGACTGGCTGGGTTGCGCAATACATAAGACAAATGTCTGTGATTTTTTTTTAAACTAATTCTAAGATTACACATATACAATTGGTGTAAAATAATTAACAAAATATTAAGGGGGGATATTGAAGAAAAGTATGTATTAAAAATGAGCGGTCCTCCAATAATGGCATATAATAAATGTAAATCACATAAGCTGAGGAATACAAATAAATAATTATTAATCTTTGTTTCATTTTGGACCAAACTCTCTAAATAAGAATTAACAAAAATAATAGTAGTTGGTACAAACACCTATAGGTGCCTACCTACCTATCCTTACATCTGCAACACTAGCGCCGTACGGAGATAGTGCCAAACTTTTTGCCCAACCCTAGTGTCCTATCTGTCTCTAACTAATATTCAGTTATGACAAACTTGGGAGTTTTGGCGGGAACTTCGAAAGTGTCATGAGGTGCTGTTGTTTTAATTCATTATTTTGGTAATACTTAGTGTTATATTGCATAATTATGGTGGTATATTATCCAATATAGTTCTATTAAAGGGCTCAAATGAAGTGAATTGAAATAACTGTGATAATCAAGTATTTATTTTTGTTGCTTCTAAAACTCTTCGATAATGTCTTGGTAAGGTAGCCACTGCTTTACTTCGACATAGTAGTTAGGACTTAAGAGTTAGGACTAACGATAAAAATTTATGAAGGACGGGCTCAATGGACTAGTATCCAGAGCTGTAATATTCAAATAAATAAAAAAAAGACAAACTTGTTGTATTTTTTTTTTAATTAATTATTACGGCTCTGGATACTAGTCCATTGAGCCCGTCTTTCATATATTTTCATCCTCAGTCCTAACTCCTAACTGATATGTCGAAGTAAAGCAGTGGCTACCTTACCAAGACTTTATCAAGGAGTTTTGGCGGCAACGAAAAAACACTTGATTGGCACAGTTATTTCAATTCACTTCATTTGAGCACTTTAATAGAACTATATTGGATAATATACCACCATAATTATGCAATATATTTATTTTATTTATTTTATTTCCACATTCCCGCCAAAACTCCACAAACTTGTTATAGTCAGTCCAGTGCTGCCAGATTAGGCGACTTTTCGCCATTTAGGCTATCTTGAAGAGTGTTGGGGTGACCAAAAATTGCGAATGGCGACTGGTCGCCGTTTAGGCTACGCGAATCGTGATTAGTCGCCAATTTAGGCTACTTCGGAAAGTTTGTGTTTTATGCATTGTTTTTGTCGAATTTGAGGATATTTATATAGCTTTGAGGGTACCCCCTTACACACAATCATTGAAAACTGGGGACTTTATTTTTTTTTTGCTCTCCGCGTCCCCACACAAGTGGGCGACTACGGCTACTTCGAATTTTCGCCACGATGGACCAGTAGGAATTAGAAATTGGGGAGGTTTTTTTTTTGCTCCTTCACCTCTCCATATACAAAGCCTTACACACAATCATTGAAAACTGGGGACCTTATTTTTTTTTTTGCTCTCCGCGTCCCCACACAAGTGGGCGACTACGGCTACTTCGAATTTTCGCCACGATGGACCAGTAGGAATTAGAAATTGGGGAGGTTTTTTTTTTGCTCCTTCACCTCTCCATATACAAAGAGACGACTTTTGGGCTACTTCACAATGAATTTTCGGCGACTTCAACCGTCAAACATCTGGCAACACTGTAATATATAGTTATCTGTGTCAATAACGATACGACACTGCTCCGAAAGTATCGCAAACAGCCTACTCTAACAAATGTACGGATACTTTATCGTTTATCGTAACTATAGACTAAGTTTATGTCTTTTATTTCGTTAATCGGAGTGAATGATATTGTGCAAAACTTACAAAAATAAAAATTATCCTTTATGGAGTCACTGTCAAATACGCTGTGAAGTTGACAAGAGTTAATAAATATCAAATAATCAAACTTGTAAACAATATCCTTATTCAAAAATCGAAATACAACAATTTACTGTATCGTAAGTATCAATTTGTGTGATTGTGTTGTTTTATGTGACTATCATATACATGTAAAAATAATTATTCTTGTGTTGTTGTAGACTACTAACATCGTTAAAACATCAAGTCATTACGCCAGTTGAAAAAAAAGGATTAGTAAATCAATATAACATCTCATACAACAAGAGTCAATCGCCTTCGTTTGTCTTCTCCCACCAACCAAAGTCTCCAATGTAAAAACATTCAACAAACTTTGCAATCTGCAACAACAACAACAACGTGATATTGGCGGAATAGCTTCATAATCATGCATGTCGCCAGTAACCAAAGAAGAAGAAGAAGAACAGTTACGGTACGTTTCATATATTTAACATTAGGAAATTGCAAAGTTTCCTACAATTTATCATAGCATGATGTGATTTTTTTCTCATACATATTTTATGTTTTTAGTATGTGTCTCAATCATCATCAGTACCAACCAATTATATGTCTCATTCAATTTCCTTCACGAGCATAAAGACATAGCAAAAAGTATACTTTGGATAATTGATGGGAATGCTCAAGCACAGTGGTTGTGGGAGGAAGTTGGTTAGCTTTTGAACTGTTTGGATGGCAGAATAAAGTTGAGGCTAAAGGTAATTAATGTTTTATTGATACATTACTTTTATTTCCATGTTGTGCAAATTTATGATAAATTACATTCGAATGTAGACTGACAAGAAATATCTTGCAATATAATTAGCTGTCCGCAGAGACCATATAGAATATAATGGTGGTTTGAATCACATAGAGGACAACTGAATATTCTAAACCCTTAAAGATGTCTGGCCTGGCGTTACAACAATGAAACACATGAGAGTTTATTATAATAAATTTAAGATAATTTTACATATTATATTGTCTCTCATATATACATATTTTAATTACAATATTGAATTATTTTGTTTAGGTCCTACCCGGTGCTTAATGGGACTGCGGCCAACTCAAGTTCAAAGAAGCACTGTCCAAAAACAATTGTTCCATGTGTAAAGTGATATAAACAATTTGCATAGAATTATGTGATATTAATGAGAATCTGGAAATCTATAATACTAAATTAATAAAACTTGGTTTGGGTCTGTTAAATTTCTAATTATGTATATTAGTACTTGTGTTCTTAATTTATATAAATTTTTTATAATACTTTAAAATTGTCAATATTCTGATATATTTTTTCTACATTTCAATGCATACTAGGCATTTATAGGTAAAGCATTTAACATACTATTATAAGTTTTTTACCATAATGTAGATAGATAAGTTTTAATGTAATTACTACTGGTTGTCCTAAAACAATAAGTGAATTGTAATAAATCTAGTACAGCTTTTTTAATCCTTTACAGGGAACAATAAATGTTACTTAGTTAACTTTTATTTTTACTTATTTAGCTAATAATACAAAAAATATAAACAGTTAATTAAAATAACAGATGTCTTTTAAAACTAGAAAGTTTACCCATATTGTTTAAAAAAAGAATCTTTCGATTACCCTTACCGAAAATTAAAACTTCTTTTGGACGTAGATTTGGGGAGTTCGTTAGAGCTCACACTTATAACTCAGTGCTAAGACACTGCAACTTAAAAAGCCTTTCATTACATGAAGCAAATGATGTGATGAGATGACAAAGTGGCTTCTATCTCTGAGCTATTTAGAAACAGAAAATATTTTAAGCTGAATAAACTCACCTATAGGTAATGATCTCAAACAAGACTGATACATATTACTTCACATTAATTATGGTTGAATAAAATTTATGTTATTTTATCTTCCTTTTATTCTTGCCATATGCCTAGTTTTGTTATTGTTTAACATATAATATATATATAAATAAATTAGTATTAAAGTCAGAACTTAAACAAATATTTAGTTACATAATATATGAGTTTTGTGGAAATATAAAACAAAAATGAAATACATATTGAAATGAAATGAAATGAAATGAAATAAATTTATTCGAACCCATAAAATGTTATACATTATTTAGATTCAGTCAATATTAACTCTACCACCAGTTCGGAAAGCAGTTCTCACTAGAGAAGAACGGGCAAGAAACTCTAGTGTTGCTCTTTTCAAAATCAGTTCAAGGTAAAAAATACAATTCATAATAAAAAAAAAATAACATGATATAAATCTATTTGTTATTTTTGTTTAGAGCAGTTCATTTATATACTCTCAAAAAAGGTAATAAATTTTAAAATCCTATACGAGTGTATAACCCTCTCAGGAATCATGTAATAATTTGGTCTGAAATTCTTCAAGATGTCGTTATTAATCTAAGTTTATCCCTAATCCCTAAGTTTATCCGTAATACTTAGATGTAGTAAGCGAAAAGGGCAGACCAGTCCACACAAGTAGCACCTGTTCACGAGTATGACGCATGTGCCAGCCATCGGCCTCCTCAACCATGTTGCAGGGAAGTGACCGACCCGGCACACGACGCCGCCGCAGGCACAGACAGTTTAGGAGTGTATTATATATAAATGTATAGACTCATATTATGGTTCCCAAGATACAGGCACTGCCTAGTTTGGGGCCCCCTGCCAAATGTAGTGTTTAATTTTAAACTAGCTGTAAGTACTAACATAATTCTTAGAATTCTATGTACTTAATTACTGATGTTCCTACTTCTTTGTCAAAATTGTTTGTGCCAAATAAAAATGTTATTATTATTATTATTTATTATAATCCTACTAATATTATAAAGGCGAAAGTTTGTAAGAATGTATGGATGTTTGGATGTTTAGATGTTTGGATGTTTGGATGTTTGGATGTAAGGATGTTTGTTCCTCTTTCACGCAAAAACTACTGAACGGATTTCGATGAAATTTGGCACACGGGTAGATCATGTCCTGGATTAACACATAGGCTACTTTTTATCCCGGGATAATATAAAGCGTGACTTTTATCCCGGAAAAACTTTTTAAATCGGGCGGAGCCGCGGGCAAAAGCTAGTTATACATATACCCGGGGACCCGGGGATCGAAACCGAGACCTCAGCTTTGCAATCGTACTGTAATACAACTACGCTACAGGGGCAGTTATTATAATTATATTCTTGTTTAATTTTTTTCTTTTTTATTCTTGCTTTACTACCCTATAGAAATTTTAATCATTTTAATTACATACATCCTCAGCAAACGTAACTAACATTTAAAACAATAAAATCGCTGATATGAACTTATTTGCTGCTTTCTTCTTTGATGGAAGGCTACATTTTCATCTCTGTGAACTTTAAAGAATATCTTGTGATTGTCTCAAAGCAAATAACATCAATTGTGATAATTATTGTTGCTACAAGGTATATGATCCAAGATTGTTTTATTGTACACCAAATTTCGAGAGAATTTACTCGAAAATCACAAACATAACACGTAACGATAATGCTGACGACGCCCTAAAAGGTCTCGTTACGATTATCGCAAAAATGACGTTTGAGGCGATGTCAAAATCAAATGTTCGTCACTGACGATTACCATTTAGAGTAGGTTCATAGACGACATTGGCAAATAATGATTCGTTCATTCGTTGATCGTTCAGATAGTGGTAGTTTACGATAAAAGATAATGAATCCGAACAATTGTTAGAGTAGGGTATTTGCGATACTTTCGGAGCAGTAGCGTATCGTTTCCGATATATCGTTGTCGATTATCAGAGTAGACCTTCTGGTCGGCGTACTTGCAAGCAAATACCTGGTGTAAAAACCTGGTTGCGTAAATACGCACCACCTCTAATTTTCATGGTTTATACGTAGGAGCACACATGGGCCACTGCGCCACTCCAAAATGAGCTTCATAGAGAAAAAAACTCCGTAAAATATATTTTTCATACGGTCACGTGTTATCACAGCCGTGACAAATGTTTACGTTGGTTTAAAGTGAACAGTATTTCAAAAAACCTTTATAATCTCTGATTTAGGCACCCGGCCGACTGCGCACCGGCGCGACGGACAATAAAAGGCAATTTATTTTTTCCCGCGCACTTTTTTCATTAGCAAACAAGAATGACGTGTAAAACAAGCGTTCACTGTGACGAGGGTGCCCGTAAATAACCAAAGGGAAGTAATTATCCGCTCGTGTGTATGTAGAGATACGCGGCAAAAAAATCTTTAAGGACTGCCGACTGCCGCCGGGCACTTTTTCGCATGCACAAAATGACCGCAATACTAATTGGCCAAATAAAATGATTCGACAATTCATGTTTGTTTCACTGTTTATGACTGCAGTATCACTTGTTACCAATTGGGGTTTGAGTGGCCTCCGGGTGACCTGAGACCTTTTTGCTATTCAATTATTATAATAATAAATATAAATACTTCTTTATCTACGTTAATGTAATCGTTTGTAGTTTGTACGTTTTGATATTCTAATATACCGGCAATTATTATTCATCATTATAATGGATGTACATATCAATAGAATTGGGAAAAATAAAACAGAAACTCACATCAGACATGTTAAGACATGTAATATTTACATTGAGAAAGCTAAGTGGGAGTTTCAAGTCTTAAATAGAGGCTAATTGACTGACATCAGAAACCCGCCTAATGTAAATGTACCTTTACGTCAAATAATATACCATCACAAAAAAATTTAATGCTTTTGAAATAGTATACGTTTTTAACTAGCCTTTGCCCGTGGCTTCGTCCGCGTGTAAAAGGTTTTCCAGAATAATAATTTTCCCGGAATAAAAACTATAGCACTCTGGAGTAATTTAGCATACTATTAGTGAAAGAATTTTCTCACTCACAAACCTCTTTATTATAATATTGCAACCCCTATTTTCCCACTTAATGAAGGTAGTTTCTAGGCAAGGTTTCAAGGCAGTATGCGCGCGTATCTTAAAATTTCACTTGCATAATTTTTTCATAACGCTCCTAAAGAAGTATAACTTCAGTAAAACATTTTGCATACAAACTTACACCCTTAGTACACCTCTTTGTAAGTATTGTTTAAAAATAAATAGTACATTTTAATATCTTTGAATAATGAGTATTCTCTAAACTATAGAAGTTTCCTACAAATTTTCCCACCCCTTTTTACCCCTTTAAGGGTTGAATTACGCAAAACGTAAGCCTCCTAGCACTTGTAGTTTCTGAGATTTCGTAATGAGTGAGTAAGTGACCTTCCGCTTTTATATATATTCTCAAATTTAATACATAAGCACAAGTATGAATAACAAAAGAGGTAGCCAGAAGTGTTATTATTAGTTCGCGAGTGTATATTTACATACTAAGATGAGATATTTGGTGCATCTATCGCCATATTAAGCTCAAATTTCAATACTGGCGCAATGAGGAACACCAGATGTAGAAACCTAAAAAATTGTGTCTAATTAGCGCTAGAAATTAAAAAAAATACTCACACTTCACTTCCGAAATCCACAAATGTATTTGTATTCCAAAACACGTGCAGACAGGAGACAAAGATTGTATTCTTCGAAACAAAACTATTAAACTTGTAAACCCTTCAGTAACAACCGTCTTACACACAGCAATAATTCAAAACATGTTCCATATATCACAGACAGGCGATTGTCAGATCCAACTCTCAATATAGATAACGTCAATACGAAATCCCGCTTTGAGCATTTTACAGTTTGCATGCTACAGTTATATAACCCCCAAAGGATTCGTCTCAAGGGGATGTCGATATAAAGAAAGACACCTCGGCTGTCAGACGGCATACAGTATGAACTATGAAAATATAATACCCGGACACGAGGGAGTACCGAAGCGTGACGTCACGTGTAACACTCGTTTATCATTCTACACATGTCTAAGGGACGTCCCGGCGACGTGTGGGCACGATGCCATCTTCATTAATAGATGACACAGGTAACCGTTGTACATACTTGGCTAATTGAAATCATGTTTACTTTTAAAGATGGATGGGATACGATATAATGAATCACACACTTACGCCTGTTATCTTCGAAGGGGTAGGCAGAGGCGCAACTAGTGTAACCACTTTTCGCCGTTATTCCATCCCATGATGTGATAGGGGGCGAGCCTGTCGCCATATCGGGCAAAAATTCCAGACTCCGGGCTGATACCGAATAGAAAACTCAATATCACTTTGCTCGACCCGGGGATCGAACCCGAGATCTCAGCTTTGCAGTCGTACCTACAACTACGCAACCGAGGCAGTCGATATAATGAATTAATACTAAAATGTTTATGCATGTAATTTTAATAGATTCCCTCTATTCGAAGGGAATATTCCCTCTGCATTGTATTATTATTCACTGATAAATACAATTTTGTTTGAAAAATAGGCTCGGATTTAACCTGAATAGGGTTCTTAATTAAGGAATTAGGTTTTTGCGCTGTTTGAATTAGCCTCCGTGTTTATACGTCAGAAAAGCTGAATAGCATCTTAGTCAGTAATTTGGAGGCAGATTTCTAAATATCTGCATAAACATATTATACATCCAGATAATATTATAGAAGTGTAAATCATGCTTTTGCCCGCGGCTCCGCCTGCGTGAAAAAGGTTGCCATGATAAAAATCCTGCTTCATATTTTCCCGAGATAAAAGGTAGCCTATGTTAAAATCAAATCTTTCCCGTTTTTAATATTTACTAGATTTCTGTTCACGGCTCCGACCGCGTGAAAAGTTTTTACGGGATAAAAATATTTTCCTGGCATAAAAAGTAGCCTACAGCACTCAGGAGTACAATACTCCTACAGCTCAGCTACATTTAGCTTCCTGTAAGTGAAAGATTTTTCAAAAGAGATTGAACACTATATCTATACTAATATTATTAAGCTGAAGAGTTTGTTTGTTTGAACGCGCTAATCTCAGGAACTACTGAACCGATATTGAAAATTCTTTCACTAATAGGAAGCTACATAACTCCTGAGTGCTATAGGCTACTTTTATCCCGGGAAAATATTTTTGTCCCGGTAAAACTTTTTCACGCGGGCGGAGCCGCGAGCACTACTAGTAAATTCGTAACCATGAAACAGCACAGTATCTTAGGTTTTAAAACCAAAACAACCGCTATGGGATGTTCTTTTTTTAAATTATGTCATTTACAGCATTCTAAAACAATATACCAGTAACAAAAAAGGAAGCTATCACAAATAAATGTTCATGAAAGCGAATTTTAAGCTTTTGTTCCTCCAAGTGAATAATTTATCACGTGGGCTTATCACAGCGCTGAATGAAACGCGAGGACACAACAATACATCTGTCAGTCGCAGTATCAAACACCACACACTGCACAAAGGTGAAGTTATTAGACGTCGTTTACATGGAGCCCTTCATGATTTATTTCCGAAATGTATGCTAATTATTTACAACGTAATTAAATATGTTTTAATTTATGCGTATTAGTTCAGGATTCCTACTCATTATGATGGATTAATAGTTGATTTTAACTACCTCAATGTTCGTAAGTCACTATACACTAAAGTACTTTACAAAAAAAAACAAATGTACGTGACTAGCACTTTTACTCGATCATTTGAAATATAAAAGCGATGGACCGACGTGCCTTTCGGATAATAAAATAAACATCCAAACGTGCAAAGAAAGAATAATTGAATTAAAAACAAAGGAAATACATCCGAGTAGCATTCATTTTAAAATTCGAAGTGAATCCAGTTGTAAATACAGGCGTTCGAAACGTTTCGGCGACAAAAACAGTACAGCAAGAGCTTTGCTTAATGTGAATCATATTTCATTTCATGAGGACAGGATTTCCGAGACCTCTGAGCACCGAGACATTATATTTTCCATTGTACATCTGCCTACAGTGCATTAAAACGAATGACGTTTATGAGTACATTTTAACGAAATATTTTGTTTTACGTAACATTTGTTGATGGACTTTTAAGCGTTGCCTTTATGGTATACGTGTTTTGTAACGGGCAATGGATGTTTGTTTTACGTACCTATACATCCAATGCACCTACACCTAGTTCTGTAACTAGATATGTTGTATAACCATGGGCGTATATAAAGGGGGGTTTAGGGTCCGGACTACCCCTCTTAGCTCCTAAAATGATCGGGCTACAAAATTTGTCCACACTCTAATGCGAACATCGGAGCTTATATTACGTCGCATTTTGGAGTTTATATTACGTAACTGGGGGAAGGGGGAGGTGGTGTACGGTGTCATGCAAGGCGCTATTAAAATTTTACATCATAGAAACCCCCCAATGAGAAAGCTATAGCTACGCCCGTGTGTATAACTAACCATGTAGCTAGAATACTTTGCTAATAGGAGTTACTAAAGCTACTTACAAAAGTGAATTGGAAAAGTAAGCACGCACCGGCGGTTAAATGGTCAACTGTAATACCTCTTTACTTGTTATACGAAACTACCACTATCTAATTTTACACAAACGCTACTTTTTTAGATGAAACCCAGCTTAGTACTTCGAGCTAGCGATTTTAATAATATTGATTGTAATATTGCTTGGCGTCAAACTCAGGATTGTAAAATTAGACGTGAATACTCAATTTGTGATGATTATAACACAGAAAGAAGTCATAAGAATAAACAAACTTAAAAAATAAAATTAGAAAGGGGACGACGTCAATTTATAATTTGAATTAATACAAAATTTAATCCTGACATTAACTAGGGCAATCCTGTGAAAAATTGCTTCGCTAATGATCGCAACTTTTCAGGTTCTAAGAGGTTGTACTATTCTGAGATAATACTAATTCTGAGAATATAAAAGAGCACAAAAAAGAAATATATTGCAAAGAATTTCAGAAAACTTACAAATATACATATTTCAAATCTAGCTGACTAATGGTAAAAGCAGCGATCGGTATATGCAGACATTCAACAGTATAGTTAGTGGAGTATAAGTTAGTGTCTCGTGTATCTCAGTGGCCGTCCTGAGCTGAGGTTCGTAACCCGTTAGTGGGTTGCCCTCAGCATGGTCACTTAATTCAAAGGGTTGCGAGCGCCTTCTGCGTTCACCCTAAAGACCGGTGTGGCCAGAAAAGCCGACTCGTGTTAGGCTACTGGCAATAGGGCCATTAACAAAAAAAAACGTGTATACGATTGCTTTGTGTTGGCGTAATAATGCTACTGCTTACGAACAGTCAGGTTTGACTGTCTCTTCTTTCAGTTTTATAAAACTGTATAGGTATAAATCCTTCTCATAGACAAACTTTTGTTATTTAGATAACAGAAAAACGAAATAGGAGGTAATAACAAAAATATGATCCAATTATTTAAAACTCTCACAACGAAATTTGTTCTGTACTCTAATAAAAAAAATTGTATCATTGTAATACTATATGTCTTAAGACATATACGCCGGATCTTCAGGACATATTTTCATTTGTCTAAAGCACAATACCAACGTAATCTCATAACAAATTGCAGATTTCGTTCAAATGAAAACGCTCAAGTTTAAATTACAGCAATTTGTGCAATTGAAAACATTCGTAAAAGTGGGCAAGAGCAACAGGAGCAGCTGTATAATAGGTTCTTGGTGAGAAAAGTGATGCGAATAAGTTGCCCGCACCTGCGCTCCTTGATGTCATTTTAGTGTTCCGTACAAGACTCAACTCTACTTCAACATGCAGTTGCGAATGGGAAAATTATAATTAAACTTTAATTTCGCAGCAGTCTCTGGATTTTTATTTTATTGCATTGAATGATGAAACGAGCATGTCGTTCGCCTGATGGTAAGCGATACGACCATCCATAAACTTGAGTTACAAAGTACTGTGTGGCATTCCACTGCGCTCGTCATCCTGAGACATAAGATGTTAAGTCTCATTATGTCCACTGACTACAATATCCTTCAAACAGAAACACAACAGTACATGCACACTGCTGCTCGGCGGTAGAAATAGATATTGCGGTGGTACCCACCCAGGCGGACTCTTACATATGAGAGACCTACCACTAAAATTAATGGTATTGTTATAACTAGTAGCTTTGCAGGACACATAATATGTTTTCGAACAGTTTTATTTACTTGTGGTTTTCACTGTCTATTCTTTTAAATGTAATTTTTTCAAGGGAAGAATTTCGAGGGTAAGTGAAGTCTGCCAATCCGCACTAGGCCAGCGTGGTAGACTAAGGTCTAAAAACCCTCTCAGTAGTAGAGGAGGCCCGTGCTCAGTAGTGGGCAGTACCTACATAATACAGGGCTGGTATTATTATTATTATATTACTAGCTTTTGCCCGCGGCTCCGCCCGCTTTTAAAAGTTTTTCCGGGATAAAAGTCCCGCTTTATATTTTCCCGGGATAAAAAGTAGCCTATGTGTTAATACAGAACATGATCTACTCGTGTGCCAAATTTCATCGAAATCCGTTCAGTAGTTTTTGCGTGAAAGAGGAACAAACATCCAAACATCCATACATTCTTACAAACTTTCGCCTTTATAATATTAGTAGGAAGTAGGATAATTTTTTCATTAACGTGTTTTACTCCAAAGTTTTACCCCTTGTGTAAGAAGCGTTATGTCTATTTATGTATATAGTAAGTACGTTAGTTTTAAGTGTTTGGAGTTCATGAACTACTTTTTAAATTCCAATAAGATTACCTATTACCCTAATTGCTTTATTAAGGGTGTATTTGTAATACAATTTCGTATCATAATCATCAGGCACGTGAAGTTTACTGCTGAACATTGCAGCCTCGCCTTAAGATTTCCAGACGGACCGGTTGAAAGCGGCCTACATCGACCGTGTTCCGAAAGTTTCGATCATACCAGAAAAAAACTAGAAAGATTCAGAGCTTTAAATACGGGTTCACATTGTCTCTATCATTGTTCATAGCATCTTCATTTTGATACGATTCACCCTCTGGCACGTCGTGTCGCTACGAATCATAAAACATTATTATTGCAGCTAATCATCTCACATCAAATAGAAACGACATGGTTCATCTTCTCCACTACATACCTACAGCAAACGACTTCTACAAACATGGCTTTGATATACTAGATAAGAAATACTAGATTTTTGCGTGCTGGTCCTGCACCCGTTGCCGACGCGTTTTTCCCTGCGTATAAATGGTATGCTCAAAACTTCGACTTCACAATATGAACACACAAATCACTGCCACTACACATCGTGTTCGGCAATGGCAAATCGTTGTGCGCGTGACGTTAATGGGATAGGAGCTATTCTTCACATCACGGCTTTATTGGACTATATATCAGCGTGTTCAGTTGTACAACGCATTACCAGACTTGTATGATACCTGACATCCTAAGCTTAGTGATACGGTAATCATTACAAGACGACTACCTACATTCAATTACAAAGCTGAGAGAATGAAAATTTTGCTCAACCACATAACATAAATGAAAAAAAAACTCTAAAATGCTTCCAAACAGTAAAACAACTACTAGACCGACAATGTCTAAAGACAAAATATAACTTAATTAAAAGTAATGTGGCATTAATAGCTTTCATGGTTTGTTACAAGCTGTGACTTTACCATATAATTTATAATTTGCGATCCACTATAACGTACCACTATTATAGTAGGTACTTAAAACTATTATAATATAAATGGCGTTTAGACTACGCATGAGATATTAATTACAATTGTTGCCTGCTCGATTAGTTTAGTAGGTATCAGCAGTTAATACAATGCATGCTAATTGATTCTGATACTCTAATGACAAACGATTCATTAATGCGAAACTTATTTTGTAAAATTGCCAGATACAAGACCTTTTAAAGGTCGATCTAATCTTTGAGGGAAATCTTGTTTAGAAGTGATGCACCTCATATGGCTGATGATGGCGATGATATTTTGCAAGGTAATGCTCCACCCACCCCCTGAAGTAACGGCTTTTAGGTACCTTTTGCTAGAGGAGCCCGTAGTCATCCCCTCTGCGCCGACGATTGCCATCACGGAGTTTCAGTTGGTATTATGGTGCGTAGGGTTGTACATAGTGTTAGACACTCGGCCCAGTAGCCGCCCAACGTTAACCATCTTTCCAGGCAGCTCAACGCCGGGTTGTACTTAACGCTGGTGAACTTAATATAACTGTTCATTTATCCCCTAGTGGCTGGGTGGTAGTGGTTATAAATGCACTTTCTAACAAAACTAACGCAAGAAAATATTAAAAAAATAAACAAAAACCCGACTGCGGCAATATCTGCCATCTTTATTAAATTCACTAAAGAACTGAAAAGATAGACAGATTTTAATTTGTTATTTTATTTTGGTTTTGAATAATCTTAGTTGACAGTGTTCACAAACGCTGTCGGAGGCATAATTCGCTTACTTCTCACAATTTGGTTGGTGATATAGGTAGAGTAAAAAAATCTCGGAGTAAGCAGATGCGTCATCAGTGTTAATAGTCTTAACAAAATATTAGATAGATCATGTACAGCTTAGTCTTCGTATTCAGTATCATGATCTCCTTAAAGCAATCGCATGGTTCACGTTCGAGAAATGTTATTAATTTGTACTTCCTAGTAGTCGAATTGGAATGTCTTAATGAGTATCTCGAAATAGGATTAAACAAACCTGTTGAGAAGACAAGATCGCCAATTTCCTTTGTCGATCCGCGCAAACACTCAACCTGAGTTCTCTTTAGCAAAGTTTTATACAGAGGAACCAATATTCGGTAGGTATTGCTATTGATTTTCAGGTTAGATTCTAAATTTAGATTATGTTTGTGTGACAAAGTTGTATAGTAGAATAAAACCTCTTTAACTTAAAAATTAAACAGATGAAAAAACTGAAAAGCAATAAATAATAAACATTTTTAAATAAAGTATGTTTGGAGTCGATGCCTAATTTAAATTGAACATGGTTTTCGTATATTTTTTCGTGTATTTGCTTAGCTTAGCTGGCAATTTAAATTAGGCACCGACTTAAAATATGCGTACATACCTTGTTAAGGTTGAATAAAAATGTTTATTTTTTGCTTTTCAGTTTTTTCGGTGGATATTTTTTTTTTTTGGTAAAAATACTTTATATTATATTTTTTTGTGGCTGTAAACTATATGAATCATATGACTGTCTCAGTGGCGTGGTTGTATTACGATACGACGGCAATGCTGAGGTTTCGGGTTCAATCCCCAGGTCTGGCAAAGTGATATTGGATTTTTCTATTCAGTATCGGCCCGGAGTCTAGATTTTTGCCCGATATGGCGATAGACTCGCCCCCTATCACGTGGACGGATTACGCACGGCAAAAAGTGGGTGCATTAATTGCGCCTCTACCTACCCTTTCGGGGATAAATGGCGTAAGTGTGTGTGTGTGTATGTTGTGTATGAACTACATGCTTAATAATATACAACTCAGCATTACAATCTGTGAGTAAAAAATAAATAACCTCTTTTTTAATCACCCCTTAGAATAGATTTTCAAATTTACGTGTGACCAACTTCGAGGTATAAACCTATCCCATAAAAAAATAAATATTAAAATCGGGCTCCTCTGTAAAAAGTTATGCGTGGTCGTACATACAAAAAAAAATACACGTTGGCTTGACAACCTTCCTCCGTTTTTTTTTCGTTGGTTAATAAAACTAAAAACACATATATCCCTTAAGTAACTATACGTATAGCGTTGAAAATTTTACTTCAATTATAATTTAAGTGAATCATTTCAATGGGCAGTCATATGAAAGACATGCCTTTTATATAAAGTTATTGAGAAATTCCTTACACAAAACCTACTGAATCGTTAAAAATAGTAAAGAATAAGGACGGTCCACGTCCGTGAATGCCAATAGAAATTCATAGGAAGATTAATAAAAGAGACCTCTTCGATAAATAATTAACCGGTTCAATGTAGCCAGTAATAACCCCACGCTTTTTTTACAATAAAATACATGTTTTTCTTATTTACACTTCGCAATTCAGGGTTATTAAAAATTATTTTCTGGATTCCTATAAAGCGTGTTTTTTAGATTTTATAAACTATTATTTATTTTTCACTTTTTAGTTCACTAAAAACAAGTAGGATTTTTAAAATACGCACTTGTATAGTTTCATTTGCTTGTGTTTACAAGTGGTTTATGGTTTCATAGCGCGATCTAATTCTATGCTGGCGCCATCTATTGAAGCACAAGGAAAACTTAAGTATTATTTATTTAGTTCGATTTCTATAAAAACTTATTTTTTAGTTTCAAATATTGTATTGCCATCGGTCCATGATAAGTTTAGCAAATTTCGATTTAATCCGACGTTTTGAAGTGGGTTAAAATCATGTTCAAAGTGTAAGTTACATACATACCATACATACATACGTTTGAAACTAATAAAAGCGTGTTAAAAATACGGTAAATTTATGTTACTTCATAATATAACGACTTTACTGTATAAAGAGCGCAAGGCACTGAGCTCGAAACCCTGTAACATTAATGCCAAGACATTACAGAGCCTACAGCTCCTTTTAAAACGGTATATATATATGTACAACATTACGGTGGTGTCTTCCCAGACAAACTCTTGCATGTGAAACAATATATGTTTATCTTTTAGAGTCATTTTTCAAGTAGAATGTTTAAACCAACAATTTTAGTACAACTCGTAACAACATAGTGTTCATAATGGTTTAGAAAAATAAAGCATAAACTTTAAGACCGAAATAAAGTAACACAGCAGACAAATGGGTCCCTACACACGTTTTAGAGAAAGATCTAGCTTCATTTGAACTTCGCCTAGACGGAGCGACACTTGGCGCTGCATTTGCTAACAAAATAAAGTCATAGTATGTAATGAGCATGCCTTATATGTACCTCGTGAATTTCCAAGCTCCATTATAATAAGATACTCTTTGACAAAACAAATATATAATACGGTAAATTTTAGGGTAGTTTACAAGCTTTAAGCGTTCGGATGATGCTTGTTATTTTTAGATCTCGATATTTATCAGGTGGCATATTAGAATAGAGAATAATCCAATAGAAACATTATCAATCTTAACATAGTATAAAACAAAGCCGCTTCCCGCTGTCTGTCCCTATGTCACTATGATGTTAGGATGTCTAAAACTACGTAGCGCATTTTGATGCGGTTTTTTTTATAGATAGTGATTCAAGAGGAAGCTTGATATGAATAATTTATTTATGTTCTCTTGTGACTGAGAGTGCCTTTCTAGCAAAATTCGGGGATCTACTTATAATGGACGGTAAGGCGTTTTATACCAAAGTGTCGCTAACCGACTATATTGCAAGATCTCTCGATCTGTATCAGTTTATTGTCGCCTGGTACTTGCAAGTATAACGGATACTGTTAAAAAATATATAGTTTGTATATAAAGTTACTTTTATACAAGAAAAACTTATTAATGGGGGTGAGGAGGCGGGCAAAAGCTAGTAGAAAATAAACGAATACCTCATTGCACTTTGGCAACAACGAATACTAACGTCGATACCAAATAAAACAGTGGGACTAGGATGTGAAAAAAAAAACTCGATGCGTCTCCGCTTCGTTTTATTGTGATTGGTTGAAAGACTGACGTGTCGGTCTCTCGATCAATCACAAACATCAAAATACCGATACGTCAGTCACTCAACCAATCACAATAAAACGAAGCGGAGACGCATCGTGTTTTTTTTTCGCATCCTAGCCCCACAGTTCTCTTTTCAAATCTCTCCGATGACAAATATTCGCAAGAGTTAAAATATTTTTTATTTCACAAAACGCTCTAAATCTCAATTAATTTTAAAATAACGGGACAAAACTGAAACATATCCGAAGACATTAACTCTTAGTTAAAAATGTTGCAAAACGCAACACTATTTGTCACGGCGATTTTGCGTCACAGACAATAACTTCACGTTGAGAAATCCCGCACCGCCTCTTTGTCACGTTTTGCAATGAAAAAGTCCTCACTTTTATTCATTTTGCCACTTTTCCTTTGCTTGGATGGAAAGCAGTTGGTCTCAACAAAATGACTTTATCAACGATCAGCTATAAATAGAATTCTAATTGATACTTCAGTTCTTTTGTTTGTATTTTACAATCATTACGATAAAACGTTTAATATAAGATCTAAAATTAAGATTTTCCGGTGTAATTGTGTTATTATGTTATAACTTTTTGACTGCCTCGGTGGCGTGGTTGTATTACGGTACGACTGCAAAGCTGAGGTCTCGGGTTCGATTCAGTGATTCTCGAACAGTGATATTGGGTTTTTCTATTCAGTATCAGCCCGGAGTCTGGAATTCGTGCCCGATATGGCGATGGGCTCGCCCCCTACCACATCATGGGACGGAATACGTACGTCGAAAAGTGTGTGCACTAGTTACGTCTCTGCATACCCCTTTGGGGATAATAGGCGTGTGTGTGTTTTTTTAATGAAAAAACAGAAGCAACAGTTTCAAAAATATTACCTAATTGCCTAAGCCCGCAAGTCTGTTTGATTTTAAAAATAAATTCATCAACGAGAAAAGTACAATTAAAAGTAATTTATAAAAAATAAAATTGGGTGACCAAATAGGAGTAACAGAACATAAACGACAAATTATCTATTTTTAGAATTCTATTGTATCTGTTTTTCTGTTTGTTAGCGCACACATGCGGAACTACTGAACGCGCAGATCTTCGTTCAGTTTTCACAAGTGGACTGATTATAATTGGGGCAAAAGTAGGCTTCGTGTGATTAAAACTCTAAACAAAAATAACAAATATATCTATATCATGTTATTTTTTTCATTTTTTAATTATTAATTGTATTTTATACCTTGAACTGATTTTGAAAAGAGCAACACTAGAGTTTCTTGCCCGTTCTTCTCTAGTGAGAACTGCTTTCCGAACTGGTGGTAGAGTTAATATTGACTGAATCTAAATAATGTATAACATTTTATGGGTTCGAATAAATTTATATCATTTCATTTCATAAAATCGAATATCGGAAAAATTATCGCCATTTGAGAACACAAACACACATGACGCCTTTATTCCTAAAGATATAGTAAGATGTGCAACCACAGCACCCATTCTAAGATATTAGCAATTTACTTTATAACTGTGGTTAGAATTCTTCCACGCAGACGGACTCTACGCGGGCGGTGCAGTATTGCGGGCAGAAAGCTTATCCGTAATATTAAACTACCATAGACTGCTAAATCCTATGATTCAGAAATGCTGCTCTACACTCCTGATACTCTCACCATTGCTACAGAATCAAAACCTATCATAGCCATCACTTTATTACAGTAAATACCCTCTAGCTACACAGACAACTTATCAAAGACTTTCTCGGAAATATTCAATGGTTATTATGGAGGTAATAGTGATAACACAAGGGAAAACCGTAAAACCGTTTATTTATTTTCATCAATCAATAAACTCACTTTCGTTATTCATTGTTACAGTGGTGAAAAGAAAAGTAATCTCGAGGATTGGTCCCGAACACGCGAAAAAGATATTGGAAGCCATCCGCGAAATAGTAACAACTCGCTTTTATTCTGTCAGAGATTATCCTTTATATTCGAAGGAAACTTTTACGGCCTTAAATAACACAGTTATTGAAAAGTGTCGGAAACCTGTTTTGGAAAAGTTACGGTCTTTTAAAGATTTTTTTTAGTGTACCGAAACCTTTCGGATAATATATTGTTTAGATATAGGTACGTAGAAACTGATAACTTAGGCGTAAGTACAGTCAACCACATAAGTGGCTCAACAAATTCAAAATTTCAATTCGGCTCTACGCGTTAATTTAAAATGAAATGTTTTTTTTTTCTTTGTGTGGAGTAAAGTTAATCACTTTCATTTTATTTTCGTGAAGATAAAACTAAAATTGATCGGAACACAAAAATGTAGAGGCGTATGTGGTATGTGGCTGAATGTACATAACACAATGAGACAATAGTTTCCTATCTTGAAGGATACATTATGAATAAGTAGCTTGATACATAAAGCTTTCAAAACAATTATTAACATGTGTAAGGTAAGTAAATTGTTCAAGATCTAATCGAGTGCTAAACGTATCAACGATAGATTCTTGTTACTTGATCCGTTCTTGTAACTGAGCTTCGAAATTGTAGCCTCACTAAAGGAGACAAAAGGATCACAATACACATGTAACCTTTATACAGGGTGTTGCATAACCAGAGTGTAATAATAATTTGCAGCAAAGGGCTTGTTGTGGCTAATTGGTAAAGTTACAAACGTAAAATTGGAATAAGGATTTTGTCAATACCTGCTTTGTTCAGAGTATAGATTCTTAAATCGTAATAATATTAGTAGGAATGATAAAATAGATATCATTACAAAATATACTAGTTGAGAAGAATTTCGTGAATATTTAACAGTAAATACATTACAAATCAATGTACAGTTCAAGAAAAACGGTTGAAATTTAAACCAATCGTTAAAAACATTAAAAACGTTTTAGATGACGATATCCGAACAATGAAATAAGAAAATATTCTAAGGTAAAACAAAGAAAGCGAATCGCTTATAGAAAATACATTATACAAGTATACAGTTCCGAGTACCCTATATGAAACGAGACTGGATGGGCTTTCGAGAAATCGTTCACTTTTCATCGCTATTTGCTCAGGTTTAGATGTTAGATCGCTAGTCATGTAAAATGTTAGCTAGCATACTGTAAATATTTATAAAACTCTACCAAACAAGTCATGGTCTATTGTCTTACAAAACCCGCTAAAGATAATGTATACCAGCAAAACTTTTGTAAAATATATTTCTAGAAAAAGTATAAAAAACAATGATATTTATAGATAGCTGAAATTTTTCTCCGAAGTTACTCAGTCGTTTACGTAGGTAAGTACATAACATTAAACTTCATAACTTTCATAACAGTAAATATTTGATGCTGGATATCGGGCTTTATTTAAATTATTCTTTCTTCTATTTATATAAAAGGTATACGTTTCTCAAGAGGGAGATTGATATCCTTATACTTACATATTATAAAAAAGTCCCCCGCAGCGTATGTCCGTCTGTCTAAACGCTATAAACTCAAAAACTACCGACCTGATTAAGATATTCTTATACCCTCGAAATTCTTATAGAGAATTCTCAGGTATGTAGGTTTCCTCACGATGTTTTCCTTCACCGTTAAAGCCAACGATAATTGATAAACAAAACACACATAACTTTGACAAGTCAGAGGTGTATGCCTTGGGTTTCGAACCTCCGGACATTGTCTCGCAAACCGTTCTATTCCCAATTTGGCTATCGTCTACTTTTACACACACTGTTTATCCCGGAAAAATATATTGTGGGACTTTTATTCCGGAAAAATTCTTTCATGTGGGTGAAGCCGCGAGTAAAAGCTAGTTAGATAAATTTGTAAATAAGTATATCAATTTCAAAATCCTACTATCCTACTAATATTATAAAGGCGAAAGTTTGTAAGAATGTATGGATGTTTGGATGTATGGATGTAAGGATGTAAGGATGTTTGTTCCTCTTTCACGCAAAAACTACTGAACGGATTTCGATGAAATTTGGCACGCGGATAGATCATGTCCTGGATTAACACATAGGCTACTTTTTATCCCGGGAAAACATAAAGCGGGACTTTTTTCCCGGAAAAACTTTTTAACGCGGGCGGAGCCGCGGGCAAAAGCTAGTATGACATAAAAGAAATGGCAATTGGCAACACAACATATATTAACATATAAATATACTCCGAAAAAAGTATCAGCTGCAAAACATCATTCAGACACCAAATATAACGCTAAATTTGGGTTTCAGCTTTATTAAGTCATGTCATACGAACTGCTCCTCACTGTCGTCTATGTGGTGGAACTCAAAACCCTTTTGTCCCTCCTGGCCTGGATTTGGCGAACAAAATGGCCCGCCCACGTCCACTTCAACTTGCTATTAAAAGATGAAATATTTCAATCGGAAAGGTTCTTTTACTCTGTTTTTGATTAGGTGGATATAATTTAGCTTTAAAACCCTCATATTTGTACTAAAATACTTTATTTTTAGCCTCGGTTGTGCGAAAAAGATTTATTAATTTCTCCTATTATATACTTTGCAGTTTACTAGTTGATTGCAATCCTTTTTTCGGAGAAATATTCGGCTTCTTATTTCTCGTGATAGTTCAACTTCACAACGAATACATTTAACACAAGTGATATAATAATGTTAGCTATGATATTTCAATAATAAAGTTTAATTGGATTAATATAATTATCATCACATTTACACTTTTAGTTAAATACTCCCAAACGGAAAAATCACGAAGATGAGGAACGAGAAATATTGTTATATATCTACTAAATTATTTTACAGTATAGATTACGTTAAGCCCTCGTCAAACAATACCCTTTAAAATATTTCAAACAGAAATAATATCCATCCCATACTCCCGGATGTTCCATAAATGCTCTTTAATAACAATAAAACGTGCAACTTTACCTATATTATTGTAAGTTCTAAATGCAAATGATAAGAATCGTTCATAGTCAATTTCAGCTCAATATTTCCATTCAACTGACCTATTTGTATTCATTGGGAAATTTCTTAGAATAGATAAACGGAAAAAAGGGTTCTTCCGTATTATATTGAGGTCTGACGAATGAAAGACAGGCCCCGCGTACAATAATGTACAAAAGTTATGTAAATGAACCGGTACTTTACATAAATACGCTGGCAGTCGGCTCGAATGGACACCGGCCAGGTATTAAATTTTTGATGCAAACAATTTGTTAACTTTTTAACGCGCATACTTTTGGATTATCAACAAGGCTGCAGCAAAAACATTGAAAACAACGAATTACCAATTTATTCATGGTGCCATAAAACAACCAATATCTGAATTGTTGGATGCAAAAAAAACTCCGTATTCTATTGAACTTTGCTCACTCTTGAAAATGTCGAACGTTATTTAACACAATTGTATTGTTCCAAGAGCATATTGTTTTAACATTTGATATATAAAAAAATCATTACTTTTAAACTGGTTTTGTTTTATTTTTCAAAGTTATATGTTAAGTTATATTTTGGAAATAAAATCTTTATGGTTACGGTAAGTGACGAAAGGTGTACCCAAGAGATGGTATAACATAAGTAAAATAATCCTACTAATATTATAAAGGCGAAAGTTTGTAAGAATGTATGGATGTCTGGATTTTTGATCCTTTTTCACGCAAAAACTGCTGATCGGATTTCGATGAAAATTGGCACACTGGTAGATCATGTCCTGGATTAACACATAGGCTACTTTGTATCCCGGGAAAATATAAAGCGGGACTTTTATACCGGAAAACCTTTTTAATGGGGGCGGAGCCGCGGGTAAAAGCTAGTGTCATATATTTTTATAGAATTAGGAGCATGAAAACTTTTCCTGAGAGTCAATGTATCTAAGCTTTAGGCACACACAAAGGGTCAGAGTTCGAGTAGGACCATGGCTTTGTCCAAACTGCAAATGGGCAACGCTTCCAACAAGAAGCTTAAGGTCTTTGTACCGCTGCGGCGAGGCCTTACCGGGAACGTATGCTTGTGACATCCATTGCATAATGTATTAATACAAATGGACTTAAAGACAAGAATCCAAAAAGAAACCATATAACACGTAATATTATTGCATCAAATATCAATCATCCTCAGTCTATCATAGCTAGCGAAATATGGGTGTGATACCTACACAAGTGCCTACCCCTGACAAGAGAAAAAGGCGTGATGGCGTATGCTTGGTGTAAATAATCATCATGCAAAATTTTATAACTTTTAGGGCAATCGTTAAAATATTCGTAGCAGCAAACAAGTAACATGAACCATCAAAACAGTTCTTGCAAACCTAGCAGATTGCAGCTTTGGTATTCGTGAGAGATACGGTTTAGCAAAAGTTGTTTAATTATCTCATTAAGTCACGGGTCCATTTGCAGTTTAGAGTGCAATTTATACATTTTTCGCGGTTTCTCGCTCGGAACCATGCAAGAATTTATATTCCGCACTGCGACTCATAAATTTGAGTGAACGTCCTCTACTACTGCCACTAGTTGTTCTACGTTCGCGCACACTGCAATTTATGATTGTAAAGCTTAAGATTCACAGCGAATAAGTTGAAATAACTATTACGATATATAAAATCCTTTTAGCCTGTTCGAATTATCTTTTGAACTTTGGAAACTTTGGCCAATTTAAACAGAGCTCATACTTTTTAGTTGTAGCGATCTACCTAGCTTGATGATTTATACGTGAAGAATATAATATTTAAGTATTAACTAGTAATTAAAACTCTACAAAAACTTTGTAAGTAAAAGTACCTCGCTCAGTTAATCTTTTATAAAATTACTCATAAAATTATATAGTACTAAAGTAAACTAGTGATCATAGTAAAACTGAGAAGGCACTTCAAAATTTGTTCCGAAACTGTCTTTATATTTCTCAAAAAATATTATGTTGTAATATTTCACTGCATTCATCAATGGGCAGGAACAAGGAAATAGGTCATGCAAGGACCTGAAACAAAATTATCTTGTCAATACAATTGTCAATTATAGAACAATGGCTAAATATTGACAGCTCGTTGCCGCCAGTTTGTGTCGAGTGTCGTGCAACAAGTTGACGGCATTTTTTGATCGAAACCTAAATGTCAAAACTGTTTTTTCCCGCGGAGTGAATATTATTTTCCTAAAGCGTCGATCGCAGCTGTCTGTCACTCTCGTTGTTTGATAGTATTTCTTTTTCCGCATCCTGGCATGGTTTAGTATTAAACCTTCCATCGAAAAACAGAGTAAGCACAGACATGCCAAATCCGTTTATATTTTTCTATACGTACTTGATACCTTCGTACTTATAATAAAATATTAGATTTTCTCTGTCTACATCCTACTAATATTATAAACGCTAAAGTTTGTACGTATGGATGTCTAGATGCATGGATGTTTGTTCCTCTTTCACGCAAAAACTACCGAACGGATTTCGATGAAATTTGGCACACGGGTAGAAGATGTCCTGGATTAACACATAGGCTACATTATATCCCGGGAAAAATATACACCGAGACTTTTATCCCGGAAAAACTTTTCAACGCGGGTGAAGCCGCGGGCAAAATCTAATATTGAATATTTCAAGAATAAATTAACGGGCGATACACAAAATAAGATTTGAACGTAAAAGGTCTTGATTTTCTTTTATCTGTTTATTGGATTGCTCATGTTATGTTCGTAAGCGTATCACGTCAAAGCCACTGATTGGATTCAAAATGTTATTACTGCAAAATATGGAGCGTTATTCTGAGTACCATATGCGGGTAAGTCCGGGACAGATGGTATTGATGAGATGGCAACGTAAAAAAATCTCAGCCGCACTCACTAAATTATACTATTTCATCGTAAGATCAATTCGTGCAGGGCGTGAGGACACCATTTTGATCTAATACCGGCGATAAAAAAATTTAAGGTCCAATGATATCATGCTAAAAAATTTGAAAGCTTTACACGGTTTAATAATATTTTTATTATTATTTTTATTATAATTCAGTTTTTTTTTATTATTATTGATAATAGGATAAAAAAATTGATTTGTTTTAGTTAGGTTTAGTAGATGTGGTAACATTTACTAAACCAAACATGATGATGCTGTAGGTACTCCCGAACGTTGACATTAGGCCGTAAGACCGGTGAAACCAACATAGTCGTTCCACTCGCCCCCACTGGTGGTAGCTATAACGCGTTTTTCAAAGGCTAAAAAAGTACCCTTCCCTATTTCGATCCTTAATTTTTTATTATTATTATTAAAGCTAAATTATCTTTACTAGCTATGCGCACAACTTTCTATGCGTGGATTTAGATCTATCTGAGCTAATTTTAATTGAGGGGTATAACTATACCCCACAATAGACCTCTCCTTAACACAGAACACATGCCACGCAATGGCGTGACTGCCTTTCGATGCTTTGAGTCAATTAATTGATAAAATAATACAGTATTTATTTCACTAAATAGGTACTACTCCACTTTACTAAAACAAATACGTAAGTCCGGGGAAAATATCTAGTTATAGTTTTTTAAATGCTATTTAAGTAAACAAAGAAAAAAGGACTACCGTTATAAATTATCATAAAGTACTTCATAAGATTTGCGAAATAAACGATGATGGGCCCATAAAATTTGAGGTTTGCCCTCGATTTCTCCAGGATCCAATCATCAGATTCTGACTTGCTGACTATGGGACCACTTCAGAAGTATCTCCTTTCGAATAAAAAAAGAATTTTGAAAATCGGTCCACAATTGGCGGCGTAATCGCGTAACATACACACAAAAAAAACATACCGTCGAATTGATAACCTCCTCCTATTTTGAAGTCGATTAAAGAAAAAGCTTGAACATATATTTTTAATAAAAACGGACAGAAAATATTAAAACAGAACTAGCTTTTGTCCGCAGCTTCGCCTGCACGAAACAGTTTTCCCTGGACAAAAGTCCCGCCATACATTTCCCGGGATAAAACGTAGTCTACACCTAAAACACCTTCCCAGGTTCTCTAACTATCTTCATACCAAATTTCATCGAAATCTGTTCGGTATTTTTTTATATTATCGCGTACAAACACAGCGGGTCACTTTATTTTATACTATACAAACTTTGCCACCCCTTTTTACAACCTTATGGGTTGAAGCTCGCAAAATCCCGTCTTAGTGAGCACCTACGTCCTAAAAGGAAACCCCATGCAAAATTTGAGACTCCTAGCATTTGCAGTTTCTGAGATTTCGGGATGAGTGAGTGAGTGAGTGACCTTTGGCTTTCATATACTTATACTTCTTTTTTATCATTATAATTGGCAGGCCGTCCCAGCATGCAAGGAAGAGATGATATGTTTGTAACTATACTATTTAACCATTCTGTTCCTTTGAAATGCTTTTTTTGGACTTAATAGATAATTATAATTATAAGCTTCATAAATAACATAACATATTGCTGGCCTTAATCAAAATATTTTATTCACATTCCTTAAGAGGCCGCATCTAAAATTTCGACTATTTCAGTCAACTTGTCAGGTGATTTTTTTTTAAATAATCGCAATGTCTATTTCTACCACCAAGCTGCAGTGTGCATGCTTGTGTTTTGGTTTGAAGGACATTGTAGCTAATGTAACTACTGGACATAATAAGACTTAACATCTTATGTCTCAGGATGGCAAGCGCAGTGGAATGCCCCACAGTACTTTGTAACTCAAAGTGCTGGATGGTGTTACTAATGTTTATGGGTCGTCGTATCGCTTACCATCAGGCGAACGGCATGCTAGTCTCATTATTTAATGCTTTAAAAAAATAGGTGACTTATATTTAACAGAATTTGCAAATGGGAGCTCTTAAGTCAGGTCTTTTGTGCTTTTATTTTTGCCGAAACAGACACAGGGAGAATAATGATTATTAAATAAATTAATTACTAAAGAACCGCTCTATCATTATTTACGAAGATCAAATGAAGAATATTTTTAATATAATAGTTATATTGTTAGTTATATTCATAGACATGAAGCCATGTTTGAACGACGAAAACCTTGCAACCACACATCTTTCTGTGAAAGCGCCCTTAATTAGCTACCGGTATGGCATTAATTAGTTTTAATGCCATATTGATAGCTGTTTAATTAAGATTGCATTTCATTAACCCACTCAGTCCCAAACTAAATTTTTATTAACAATTTATAAAATAAAACGTTTAAACAAAAACAATAAATTGCCGATAAAACTGAAAACCAAAAAAATATAGACATTTATTATTTTACCTTAATAACTGTTATATACGTTTATTTGGAGTCGATGCCTAAATTGAACATTGAAATTAAATTATACAATAAATCACCCCTTTTTCCCACCCTTATGGTAGATTTTTTCCAAATTTATATGAGACCAATTTCGAGGTTTATCCTACCCAATAAAAAAAGGAATTATCAAAATCGGGCTACTCTGTAAAAGTTATGCGTGGGCATACATTATATATACAAACACACACACATCGACTTGAGAACTTGCTTTTATTTCTTCGGTTTAATAATAAGATTCTCCACATTTCGTTAGCTAGGTAATTCCAAATTAAAATAAAAGTTTCTTTATATTTAGAAAGTTATGCAAAAGTAAGCATTGAAAAGTAAATCTCTTAAATCCACTTAGCTTTAATTATTTTGATGAGAAAAATGCGTCTGATGATTTCAGCTTTATTTTCGAGATCTGGATAACCACTATATAAAATTTATTTAGTTATACAAATTATGCTGACTGCCTCGGTGGCGTAGTGGTATTATGGTACGACTGCAATGCTGAGGTCTCGGGTTCGATCCCCGGGTCGGGCAAAGTGATATTGAGTTTTTCTATTCAGTATCAGCCCGGAGTCTGGAATTTGTGCCCGATATGGCGATAGGCTCGCCCCCTATCACATCATGGGACGGAATAATGGCGAAAAGTGGGAGCACTAGTTGCGCCTCTGCCTACCCCTTCGGGGATAAAAGGCGTGAATGTATATATATGTATATGTATACAAATTATAGGTGCATAATTAACGGTGATATCCACACTCAGCTGTACCTGTATTGTAGACATAGTTTCAATAAAAAGAGTTGTTTTAAGATTTTAAAATGGTACGTAAGATTTCAAATCACAATGTTTATTGGAACGTTAGTAATTTATTTATTCCTAGTAGCATTATAGACACAGTTGACAGATACATATATCTATTAAAATACTGTGTTAATTAATAATAAAACATCGAAATTTTTATTCTACACATTGCCACGAAAGTATAAGGAGAGTATTACGCACAATAGGAACAATAAAAAATACAGAATGTCTACTGAAAAGACCGCAAAAAGTCACCGTGAATAAATTACGCGCAGAAAGAAGGTCGCCTAATTTAAAAGTCACTTTTTCCCTTTCACGCACTCATCCTCTATCATGTGGTGACCGTAAAAGGTTGAAATTCGAGTTAAAATACTGCCCTATTCGTACTTTTGTTAAATTTAAACAAAAGTATGCTTTCAACAAGATTTTCGCGACATACGCAGGCCGGAAAGCGTCGCAATCACCTTAATTAGAGTCGCATCCGATTGAATTCAAATAACTGGTTACGAGATTTGATTGAAATATAATATGACTAGGTATATAATATTTATAAACATAGGTTAAACATAAATTCACTAAGAATTATGTAGTTTAGTACAATTGCCTTAATTATGATCTAGTGGCAGCATAATTAAGATATGAAACCAGTGTTTGGTCTAGTTTGGGTGTTTATTTTACTCCCTGGTCGGAAAATAATTTGTTATTATATAATTTGTTTATTAATTGATGGAATTATACAATTACATGTCTTTTTTTAAACTCATCTAAAAAACTTATTTTAGCAGTGCAAACGACGTGCGAAATGAATGTGCTTGTATCGCAGTAAGTGACAGTGTAATAAACATTAAGAAAACAAAAGATACAAAAACAAATCCTCACAGTGACAGCGGCGCAACACTAATTAGGTCAAGAGCGATACTCACAAACTGCTCTCTAGGCCGGGCGCCCTCTTAATGAACTGCTCTAACGAAACAAGTTTTTTCAACATAGTATCTATCCAGTTACCCATCCTCGGCTAGCTCGAATGAAGACTTTAATTATCTTTGACTAATACGGCATCTTCGGAAACCGAACTAGGTAAATTACGCTAAGAGATATTCTTCCACGCGATCTATAATGCATCAATGTCTTGTAGCACTACTAGATTTCCTTAGAGATTGCATGCTAAAATATCGCCTGAATCGAATATGATTAGATAGGTACATTGCAACAGCGTTCATGTAGCATACATAAATCCCAGCAAAATTGTGGCTTTCAAACGATGTTCGCGTATAAAATACATGCGAAAACATAAATAATATCCCACGTACTGTTGTACGGCCCCACGCTATTAATTTGCATAACGTTTAGCAATAGCTAGCAAATGCGTTTTGATTATTGTGCACCGCCATGTCGCTACGAAGTTTTAAACGTAACGTTGTAATTATTGAACAACTTTGAAACTGTTGACAGTGGTACAAGAAAACTATGAATCAGTCATAATCTCACCAGTAAGCTATTCAATTAATTTAAATATGTTTTACAGTCGCGAACAATTCTCTTAGCGAGTTGAACTAGCGTATTTCCTTCTTTCGTCCATTTCATCTTCAGCTATGAGGAACTTTTCCATTAGGACTTTGGGTACAACTTCACACTTAAAATTTTACTTAATCGCGAACGAAATATTCCTTTTCTCGGGCTACGCCGTGTATTATTCTATTATTCGGATTTCGTTAACTCGTGTTTCAATCTTTGTGCAGCTTACTCCCCGGAGCGGTAATGAAAAGTAAAACTTTGACGACGTCGATGAGTTACGAGAATTTCGCAAGTTGTTACTTGTTTGTATCCCAAATTAAAAATCGTCGACACAAATAAAATTATCAAATCAATGTCTTGAAAAACAAAAAGAATTACAAATGTTTAAAAATGTTAGAAAGAAGCGTAATGTAAATTGTTTTATTTACAGAAATCTTACAATTTATTTTTATCTGTTGCGCAGTTGGTCGTGACCTAGCGCCCAAGGGTGCCGCCGACGCCAGCCATATATCAAGCGGTCCGCTTTTAATCTCGCAAGCCCTATTTATTCACATTTATTTCAAAGATATTTTCCCACCGGAATTTCCCCCTTGGAATTGGTAACGTTTCCCGCATTTAGCTGATTTGTACCGTTTCTGTTATTGTGGTTTACTTTACAAGAACAAAAGGGTAAAATATTTCTAATTTGTCCAAAGATGTTCGTCATAAATTATGCATGACCTATATCCCGCAGCCATACCGAAACCTAAACAATTTATTTTGTTATTGTTATTAATACATACAAGTGTGCTATATTTGTAAATATTATTTCATGCTGGATATTGCTTCGGTTTTCTAGCGGCTTCCTATAATAGGCCTTAATAAAAGAATAAGTCATATAAATTAGGTTGTGCAAACTCTGTCTCGACGCTGTCATATTACGAGTTCGTGCAAAACTCAAGTCATTTCTCATTCCTATATTTTTTCTGGTCGTTTCTTATTCGTCGCAAGGCCGAACCTTTGAACTCTTGTCGCTTTTCTTACTTCATTTGCTCCTACGAATTTTTTCATTCAAGTTAATCTATTCCCTTTTTATTTATTGTCGAAGCTATTTCTATAATGCTTGTGTTAGAACTTTCCTTTGTGGATAATTATTTAAATAGTTTCATTTTCATAAAATAAAACAATGCCCATTTCTGTAAAGACCTGTTTTAAAAAGTTACTACAAAATTACCCTGATATAACGCTATTAACTTGTTACACCGAGATGGGCGCCGAATCGTAAACTTATTGTTTGTTTTAAACATGTGAATAAGCCTTATTTTTTAAAACTATATAATTATTTTTAATAAATCTATATCTATACTAATACTATAAAGAGGAAAGATTTGATTGTTTGCCTGTTTGCATTGAATAGGCTCCGATACTACTGGACCGATTTGGTAAATTCTTTCACCAACATAAAGCCACATTATCAGCGAGTAACATTGGCTACGAAGGCCGGCCGGGAAATATAAAGCGGGACTTTTATCCTAGAAAAACTCATTCACGCCGGCGGAGCCACGAACAGAAGTTTAGTATTGTAATAAAAATATTTCAAACATTCTAGAAATTATTGGAAAAATATGAACGGCATAACATAAAAGTAATCTATAACAACGTATCATCAATATTTATTTAGGTTAAAAAAAACATACACGTCACTCCCAAATTACGTGAAACCACCGTTTCACGACGTAGGTGTACCAAAGAAACCTGCAAACGGTAACATATAAACGATGTTTACCCTATTTGCTAAGGTAATAAACTGTATTTAACTATTTTCAAACATTCTCTGCTTTTATATCCCTATATTACAACGATACGAACTATCCGACTCTATTCTCACGCACGAGAGAAGCTTAATGACGCTTCGAGGATAATGCGTTTCAAGTAAACAGTGAACAAGGCGTGCATTTAGCTCTCGCATGTGTGTCAAGTGCATTGTATATTGTGATAGTTTTTATAACAGTGTGTAGGTAAATGCCTTTTCATGCACAACGGATTGCGCAATCACCGCGCAAGTTATAATTACCTACAAAGGCACGACTTGGGTGTAGTTTGCGCTGCACGTGTTAATCAAAACATTGTAGCTTCAGTTGTGTGACGAGGCAGAATACGAACAGCGCCTACGATTAATTACATATTGTTCCGAACATTCGATGAAGCTTAAGTTTCGAAGCTTATTATTATTAGTTCATGGTCAATGTAATATTAATATACGCTCTTTATTTGTAGTCTTTGGATGTTTGTGAAGGTAAATAGGCAGAGAACACGAATTTTTGTGAATACGAATATTGTTATTATTAATATTTACAAATCTGCTTAAAAAACATAGTACTGACTGATTTCAAGCATCTTCCAGCCTAAGGCGGTGGCTTAAAATGATAAAAATGTACATAAGAGTTCTTTACATAAGAATATTATGCATGAGTACAAGGTTTTTTTATTTTCTTCTCCTAAGGGGCTTCAATCCCGTCGTGCTAGGCTGCTAGGATTTTTTCTATACTAATAGTATAAACAGAAAGGATTTTGTAATGGATATACTCAAAAACTACTGGACTAATTTTGAAAATTCTTTCACTGAGTGTTATAGGCTTTTTATCCCGAGAAAATATTTTTATCCTTGAAAAACTTGTTCACGCGGGCGAGGCCGCGAGCAGAAGTCTAATATTGATAAAACTTAGTTTATATTCATCATTGAGTTTTAATAAGTGGACGATAGCCTAGTTGGGAATGGAACGGTCTGCCGAGACAATGTCCGGAGGTTCGAAACCCAAGGCACACACCTCTGACTTTTCGAAGTTACGTGCACGCTATTGTTTATCAATTATCGTTCGCTTTAACGGTGAAGGAAAACATCGTGAGGAAACCTGCATAAATATAATTTGGTAACATTAAAATCACATTTACATAGAAATTTTTGGTCACAACCACGGCTCAAATTACCTACATCCAGAGCAAAAAACATCTTAAAAAAGTACACGCTGAGTGATGAGTGTGTTTGCTGTGTAACACCAAAGCCCGCAATTCTTCCACTCAATTAATTTTCACGAAACATTTGATAATCGTATGTGTAGAAAAGCTGTATTTACTTTCTCAGAGTAAGGGTTTGTTTTTTTTATACTGTTTTCCTGGCGAACACCTTTGTAAACATGTGTAATGTTTGCTAAATATTTGTTATTAAGAATAGACTTCAAAAAGGCGGTTCATCATTGATACGTATATTTTTGCGAGCGTTCACTCGAATCAATTGAAATGTTAATATTGTGTTCTTTACCTAGTATTCAGTTAATGTTCTTACTCAAAGGGTTATATTTTTTAAAGGTTTGCTTTCGTAAAAATGTAAAAAAAATATGTTGTTGTTTCTACAATGGCAACCATTACTACGCCTGTGTCCGTAGCGTCCGTGTGGTTTGATCTGCGGGTCGGGCAAAGTGATATTGAGTTTTTCTATTCAGTATCAGATCGGAGTCTGGAACTTGTGCCCGATATGGCGATAGGTCGCCCCCTATCACATCATGGGACAGAATAACGGCGGAAAGTGAATGCACTAGTTGCGCCTCTGGCTAAAAGGCGTGTGTGTGTGTGTGTGTGTGTGTGTGTGTGTGTGTAATTAAATATTCACTCATACTAACAGTATTATAACTAAACATGTAAGCTATGAGATGTCATTCGCATAAATAATTTTATATTCTATTGCCGTTAACGCTTGTAGAAGAGCATCTTGGCTACAGGTCCATGTTGTAATAGAATAATTATAGTAATATGGTGTATGGCAGAGCGTTATTCATCTTGATGGTAGGACCTCAAGAATCTCAACAGAAGTTTATACCTCGCCAGTCCGGGTTTGTAAGAAGTTATTTTGGTTGGATACCGACAGATATCTTAAAATCTGATATGAGACCATAAAATTCATAATGCGATGTTATTCAAAACACGATTTAAAGCATCTGAAAGCATAAAAAATAACCCAAGCAAGAGAAATTGCATACGCTTAAATCTTTTCATAAAATTAACGAACGCAAAATGACATAAAAACGAACCCTCATAATTATCTGAATGGAGCTTAATATACATACGTGGAAGGGGCGAATGCAATATACGTAAACGCTGGAGCGAAAACGCAGCCTCACCGGTTCCCGTATCCGGTCTTCGGAAATAGCTCCCAGGCGTGCATTTCATTATTTCCTTTTTATATTTATCCGCAAATACAATAGAAATGCTGCAGAAATGTAAAAATTGTTTAGTTTATAGTTCAAATTTAAAACGGTTTGAATCCTCCGCGGTTGTAAACTGCGAGCATTTTGCATAACACAAACATACGGAAACGTTGTTCATAATTCAAAAATTCTCAAACAGTTATATCGGAGCCGATTAACAAATTTTATTTATGGCGTAAGATTTTATCATGCCTACGTGTTTTCTCATTTCTCGCGGGAATACAGCGATTTTTCATCTCTTAAAAGACCGTTAATTTTCCTTTGAGAACTTGCTTTGTGTTACTTCAGCATAATTTCGAAATGATTTGTTGTAACTCGGGCGAATATTAGTTGCGATATTATCGTACAAATTCGTATGACTTGCTTTATGTGTGACATTTTCACAATAGGATTCATTTAAGTTTATACAAATAAAATATATCCGCACCTAATACTTGAGCTTCCGATTTCCGAATTATACGTTCGGTGCGAATAATTATACTTAGAATACAAAAACTAATACATTGAGCATAGAAGTATAAATATCTTAATATACACCCGAACAAGATAACTATAGGATGTAGTGCTATGTAACAGCTTAGTGTTATGATATAGACAGTAGATACAATAATGGAAATGCCTATTTAGGCACCAGAACTTCATTAATAAAAAATGCTATCGATCACCATTTTTCCAAGAAACGTTGTAACGCACTTAAAATAAGGATGCTCACTGAAACAAGCTTTTAGCGTTTATATTTGTAACCTTTTTATTATTCTACTGTTAGGATACAAGTTTTGTAACGGTATTTGTAATATGCTAACCAGTTATGAAAACCAGTCGAAATGTTAAACTAATGGTGGGGGTGGTAGTTGGGCGCATAAAAAGGGTGCCGCACCGCCATTTGGATTCATTCGTGTTCCGACTCTCGTGCGCGCTCGGTCTCTCTGTTGAGTAAGTTGAACATTGACTTTCATACTGGTCAGTTACTTTCAGATATCTTTGTAAATGTATTTCTGATAAATGTGCTTATGTAAAAATCTGTGATAAGTGTGTTTATGTAAAATCAGTGATAAATTGGTTTTATTTTTAATCAAACCCGCTTCTGATTCCTAATACTACTTTATATTTCATTGTTATTTATAGACAAAAAAATAAAATACTTACACACAATATTACAATACGCAATCATATACCAATAAAAAATATTTTTGTCGAAATACTATAATACTGTCATTGGAGTGTTGATCTTGTACCAACTACCTAAACACTTATTTTTAATAAAATACTTTTTCGCATCTACAATGACTGTGATTGTGAAAACGTTAGTGTTTTACTTATTTTCCTGGGACAAACAACCAAAATATATTAGGTATAGATTCTTTACGTTACCCTTTTCATAAAATATAACAAACAACAAAATGAATGAAAGGCAACCTCATTGCTTACGAGCTTGCTTTAATTTTTATCTTTTTTTTTAACGCGGGCCCATCGGCCATTAGCCTGACGAGAGTCGGCTTTTCTGGCCACACCGGCCTTTAGAGTAAATGTTTTAGGTGCTTGCAACCCTTTAATTTAAGTGACCATGCTGAGGGCAACCCACTAACGGGTTACGAACCTCGGCTCAGAACGGCCAGTGGGAGAGGATAAGACATCACCAATTAGTGAGGAAGATTGCTTTAAGTGATAAAATCACCGTACGTTATAATTCGATAATGAAGTGCGCTTTCCGCCCCCGCTAATCCACAAACTGAGCCATGACTAGTGTGGCGAGCGTCGCTAGTGAAGTGTGGCGAGAGCGATGCCTTCATCAATCTTGTGTAATTAGCTAGTGACGCTTCTCGGCTAACACTAATGACGCGAAGGGCGTTTACTCGCAGCGCCCTCCACGCCGCGCCTTGCAATATAAATTATAGCTAGATGTTAACGTAAATCGCTTTGCTTTTAGCTGATTTTATGATCGTAATGTGGTGCTAGCTAGTATCACCTATTGAATTAATACGACTTTGAACTTGTAACCGTAACAATGGTTTCGTTTGTTCTCTATGTGATAAGTACATTACTGAAAGGCAATTATTTATTCATATCAAACACAAAACCTACCACAAAATTATTGAACGGCTGCAATTGCTGTTTGGATTTTATTATTTCTTATAACTCATGAGTAGTATTGCTAAAACGAATGAACTTGCTGTGTTTTAGTATAGTTTTCATTGCCTCATCACTCACCTGTATAAATTTTAATCGAGTATTGTAATATGCCCAAATCGTATTTTAAAATATCTTTCTTTAATTAGGTAACCTAATATTGTAGTTGCACCAACATGCAATAGAAAACTGCAGGCATCATTAAACACAGAGATGTGATTTATCTAGATACAAGTATCTGAAATACAGATACAAGATACGTATCTAGTATCTTGTATATAAAATACTTTTATAATTTTTATTTTGTATGTTGTATTTAGATACATTTTTTAGTATCTTAGTGTTTTATAAACACTTTATTTGCCAAAATACTAACTACCTATGCATTTTTTACATATAGGTAAGTCTTATTTAAGACCCATATATACGTTGCAAGTTTCTTGCCTGTTTCATACATTTAAATTGAAGCAATATATTATGACTTACATGGTTTAAATATACAACACGTAACATTCTTGATTTGTTTGTGTAAAAAGCACAATATGCTATAGGTATTTGCTTAACCAAACATTGTATTCAACTGGGTTCTCTCTCCTTTTAAAAACAAGAGGGCAGTGAGTCTTATAATTTTGATTTTCAATCTCAAATTTCAAATCTCAATGAACTTAAATCAGCAGAAGCTAATTTCAATTCATTAACTCATATTTTTTCATAAACGAAGTAGCTTCTAAAATCTTAAGCGTTCAACATTTGAATGAAAAATTCGCCAACGCAAATACATGCAATACTTGAGGCAACCCGCCAATAAACGGTACATCTACACATATAAGCCTGTGTACAGAAAAGTCTGAACTTGTAAGCAATAATCGTCAGCCTATATTTTAGCATACTGCTGCTCATATGCCTCCTCCAATACGCGCCATTTTTCCCGGTATTCGGCCTGTCGCATCCAGTTTCTGCCCGGGACCTTTCACAAATCGTCACTCAAACACACACATACACACACACATGTGTGTGTATATTTGTTATCTATTTGTAATTATATTTATGTATTTTGTCACAATATATATACTCTGTCTTGTCCACCTCAACTGCCCTTTCTTTTCCTTTCCCTATCTTCATGCTACGGTTGTCTGTAAGAAATTGCCTCGAGTGATAAGACCGCCCATTGTACTTTATTTCTAGTGGATATACTGTATTTTTCTATTGTACGTGTACAATAAAGTATTATAAATAAAAATAAATAAAATACACACACGTGCCTTTTATTTCAAAAACGGGTAGACAGAGGCGTCAGACGGGACCAGTTCACCTACTATTCGCCGTGCGTCTTCTCTCCCACGCTGTGTTAGAGGGCGAGTCTATCGCCATTTTGGACACAAGTTCCAAACTCCAGGCTGATACTGAATAGAAAAATCCAATATCACTTTGCCCGACCTGGGCAACGAGCCCGAGACCTCAGCACTGCAGCTTAAGTAGGTAACTTTTTGTATGGAACTTGCAACCCGGTGAGCACATATGAAACTAAAATATGGTAGTATGAACATTGCACGTAAACTAATAAAAAACGGACTGTTTTACGTATTCATCGACGCAACTTTAAAACCGATTAAAAAGTTAAAAGTTGTCAAAATTGATAAAAATATGTTTACTTTTAAAAGGTATCTTATTTGAAAAAAGTATTTAGAAAATACGTATCATGTATCTAGTACCTATTTAAATACCATTTTCAAAAGTATCTTGTATCTCAAATCCTTTATTTACAAATATCGTGTATCTTGTATTTCAGATACTTTTATGAGGTATCTTGAACATCTCTGATTAAGCAATCCCAACAAAGCCTAAGGAACACGGAAATTTCTGCTGCAATTATGAATATTGAAATTAAATATTCACTACCGTGCAAACAAACTAAAATGCATCGTTAACCTAATTAGCAAACATTATACCAAATTCTAACTTCGGTAATGAACATTGTTAAATACATTGCATTCAGTTTCAGAACAGCTACCACACAGAAATGACAACTGCCACCTATTAGGATTCTAATTTCAAACCACATTCTCGAAATTTAAATTGTTTATGTGAACAATTTACAGGTCATATTCTTGAATTTTGGAAATTAAATTGTAAAACAAGTCAACACAACAAACAATTGGCGAATTATAATCATTCATAGTGAAACTATGAAAAACTGTAAAAGCCATGAAAGTTGCCGCGAGATAAACGTCATATTTTCGACAAAAGTAACGATAACTTTGACTGTTACTACAAACTATCAATAAAGTAACAGGCCTTAAATATTACTATTAAATTATCATTACTTGCTTGCCGTATTATATTCTGCGGTATTATGTCGAAGTCAATCAAGTCAATTCAAACTATTATCGTGCAATTACCGTAACAGCATAACATTATCTCTTAATTTTTAACCAACTTCCAAAAAAGGAGGAGATTCTCAATTCGTGTGTTTATTTTTTTTATGTATGTACACTGATTTCTCTGAAAATTGTGAGCCTATTTCCTTGATTCCTTTTTTATTTAGTAAATTGCGGTCTTTAAATGGTACCATTTCAATATATCTTGGTTTAGGGTTCATCATTTAATGGAACAGACTATGGCTCCGTTTTTTCAACCGTGGTTACGTTTTTCTCTGGGTCTTCGGTCTGGCTCGTCGCGCCTGACGCACTCGCCGGTATGCGAGCGCGTCCAGCTTAATAACACCGAGTATTGCCCTAACCACAATTGAAAAAACTAGAGCTGATTCATACGAGTAATTTCATTATACGACGTAGATGCGATGCATAAATTGGAGGCTGTTGTCAAATTTAGTTTTTTATTGCAATTTATAACCTAAACCAAATCTAATCTAATTGCGTTATGATGTTCTACGAGATTAGGTTAGGATGCTCTACCCAAATGATGGAGTCTTTTATTTATATTAGATATAATATAAACCTGAACTGTTGTTTAGCGTGATACTACCCCGACGATCCTATAAGTTTACTTTCAAAGTTATAAGACTATTCTAAGCCTACTATGACCGCTCCGCACATCCTCTCGGTATGCGGTTGCAATAAATAAAAGACTTCTATTTAACAACAATAATATTAAACAAATAATATTTTATTATTTTTAAATACCTACCTAGAATGACTTGGATTACACAGATCTAGAAACCATGAGCGCTCTTCTAGCACCTTTTCTGTAAAATTCTGTGTTACATAATAATCAATTTTTCCTTCCTGACTGATAATTTTGCCTTTAAGATTAGGTATAATTTTCTGAAATAAAAATGAAAGCTTTTATTATTATAATTATTTTTTACTTTATAGTGTTTTTGAAGTCGGTGCTATTTGTTGTTAAAAAAGGTTCATTCCTATTAGACCGCGTTGTAGTATTTTTTTTATACTTTACTGAAAGAGGACTAGCTTAAAGCTATCTTCACTCTATATACTACTTTCAAAAATGTAAAGGACATGTCTAAAAACGGACTTAAAATTCTAAGATACTTTAAAAATCTTATTTCGGTATGTTTATAAGTTTACTTTTTAAGGGTCTAACTAGCAAAACATTCAGTTCATTTCAACAGTCGAAATAAATGTAGGAGACACTGACTTCTATTATACTAGTACGCTGGACAGGATTTACGATACAAAATGACAGCTACATTTTGTGCCGATTTGAAACGCCCCTCTCGAGCGTCCAGGGAACTAAATTTGACGTATAATGCATATGGCCGTCGTATTGTTTTGAGAGCTCTCTGTTTTGTCAGTGCATTAAAACGAAATATTACGGTGAAACGTGTTGTTTTTAAGTGTTATTTGTGTGTGGTTTATAGTAATCCACAATGAGAATTTGTGTGTGTTGTAAAACCCGTTACGAAACGGGTAGGGGAGTAACATTTCATAAGTACGTACATTTACATCATCTTTTAGCTATTTGTATTAAAGTTAGTTATTGTAAAGAGCGAACTATCATTTACAAGTAAGTAATAACTCAATTTAAACGTATTTACACGATAATTTGTTTTCAATTAGCATATTTATAAAGTAAGTATATCTTGATAGGGTTGTCCAAGTTTCATATCGACAATGCATATCGATAAATTTTTGGTTTGGCTCTATTAGCATTTATACTTTTATACTGTACCTTTAAACACATAAAATCATTAATTAAGATTGATAATAAAATAAGGTTAGAAATGTATTATTCTACAAAGAATGTACTCTATCTACTCCAGAAGAGGAAATATCAATTTAAAATCATAAAAATATCATTATAAATGTATTGTTACAGGTTTCCAACTGACTCAACTATACAAAAACTATGGCTGAAAAACATTTAATTTGGAAATTAGTTTCCGAAAAAAAATATTCATGTATGCTCTAAACATTTTATAGAAGATTGTTTTATTAGACATGTTTTACGAACCCAATTGAAAAAGGATAGTGTGCCCACAATATTTTCTGGTGGGTATAATAATTTATATTATTCTATTGAGCATTTTATGCATATAGTATATTGTAAGACGTTTTGCAACGGTGATGTTATTATTGCAGATTTAGGTATTATTCCTGAGGAAAATAGAGAGTGAGAAGCTGATTTAATTAATAATGAATGTGGAGAAAACCAAGTGGATGGCATGAATTTAGAAACAATATCAGGTAAAATGACATATTTTTTACAAAAAAACTCAGTACTAAATAAATAAGACTTACAGGTTTTCAGATTATTTTAAAGGTAGTTTAAGGTGTTTCATTTATACATAAAGTCAATGCACCTATATACAAATATTACTAACTATAAGCTTAGTAACTATTTTTCACTGTAGTTCATTTTGTAACTAACAGGTTCATAATTGTTTTATAACTAACATGTTATTAATTAACATGGTTTATAATTGTTGCACATTATATTTTATTTACACCTTTAGCAAATAAAGTTTATTTGGTAACCCTTTTGAGGCAACAACAGCTTCAATTTGTTTATAATTATTTTGTTTTACTTGTAATCTTTTATTATTATTACTATTATTTCTCAACGAGTTTTTTTTCTTTATACTGTCTTATAGTTGACTTGCTTCGATTAATGTGAAACTGCATTCTTACATTTTGTTTCTTAACGAAATTAAAATTTAATATTTTTTTTATATTCTTAACAGGACCCAGCACAAGCTACAACAAGGAACTAAATGAAACCCAGAAAAGGAAGCGGTCTTACACCGAAATCTGTGAAAAAATCAATCATGACACCGCTACGAAAATACTCCTAGGTCATCTAAAAGAGTTATGCAAAGAATACAAAAAGCTTTACGAAGTTCTCAGACTCGTCTCAAAACTTTATCTCAACATGTGAAAAGATTGAAGATTAAAGTTTCTTCTTTGAAAACAGTAATAAATGAATTAGAGAAAAAGAAATTAGTTACTGATGATTGTGTATGTTTGTTAAGTCAGTACAATGATTTTAAACCACAATTATTTAAAAGGATGGCAAGAAATTCAGAAAATAATGTTATTCATGCTAAATATTCCCCAGAGTTAAGGGCTTTTGAAATTACTCTACATTTTTATTCGCCAAAGGCATATGCATATGTCCGTAAAAAAAAAAAATTAGCCTTGCCTCAACCTCGAATTATACGATCGTGGTACATTTCGGAAGATGCAAACCCAGGTTTCACTACCGAATGTTTTAATACCTTGAGGTATAAAAGTGAGCAAGCTAGAGAAAAAGGCGAAAAATTAATTTGCGCTTTAATGATTGACGAAATGAGTTTGAAAAAAAGTTGTACTAGAAGTCGTGATGGAGTAATACGTGGGCATGCTGATATAGGAATCGCTTCTGAAAATAATGATTTACCGTATTTTATGTACCACATTGTAAAGATGCCCTAGTTTTTATGATTGTGCCATTAAAAGATAATTGGAAGCTGCCAATTGCATACTTTCTAATTAAATATAATATAAACTAATATATAGACATTCGTTTATATGCAGCAACAAAAAACTACTCCCTTAATTACAGGTGTCAATATACCGAATTATTTGTCGCGTAATATAATTTGGGTACGTCAGTGACTTAATAAAATATAACTTGATCTACCGTCACACTGTCTTTTTTATCCCTTCCATAAATACATTATAATATTTATGTGTACGTTCGTATATCTATTTCTTACGGCTTCCCGTTCTAATTGTTGAACGAATTTGATGTGGTGGTAACTTCCAAACTGAAATAAGACAACTTTTTTCACGGATACTATATATGGTATGACAATAGCTTACAACTTGGAATAAGACATGACTACTTTTTATTCCGTGGTAACGTGGGTTAAACTGCTAATATTGCCACAAGGAAGAAGTAACGACAGATTTGTCTGAATCTTCACTACACTGTACATCCGATTGCCGTTATAATCATTGTTTCGATCAAATTTTTGAGTAATTTTTTCAATTGTTAATAAATTATTTTTTTCAATTTATAAACCGTCGACTGTTTCGTATGATTATCGATATATCAGCTGTTCCATGTTCCAACTCTATCGTTAGTTCCATGGACACTCGCTACTCCTATCAGCGCCAATATGGCGAAAATCAAATAGGCACACTTTGGCGATTCGAATGTCCAGTCCAGCGTACTAGTATAATAGACGTCAGTGGTAGGAGAAAATATTGATTTGAAATAAACGAAGCAAAATCTTCATAGATAAACAATTCCGTTTTCAAAACAAAACAAAATAAGGTTTCTCGGAATAATAAACCTGCTTCGCAACGATACAGAGCAAGCAGCACGTATTGTAGGAATTGCTATTGACACTTAAATAAGTTCTATGTACAGTCAGCAGAATAAGAAGCTGCATAAATTCAAAGCTTCAAATTGCCTACATACTTTTGTGTTCTTAACAACCTTTTTTTTCTTCACAAAAATAAAATAAAGCAGATTTACTTTACTCCAAACGAAGAAAAAATGTTTCAGTTTAACTAAACGCGTATATAGGCGATTTGAAATTTTGATTTTGTACAGATACTTATGATGCTGACGGTACAAAGGCCTGCACTTCCTACCCGTGCGCAAAGCTTTACAAAGTCGGGCCCAGCACTGATAGCTACGTGTACAGCCTTTGCAGATCAACTGACGTGTGTTAACGGTTTATGCACGTGTCGGAAAACATTACAAAACGTATCGATACGATGTTTCACGAGATAAAAACGTATTGATACGTCATATTCATTACGGTTTAATTTAATTAAAGTAGGAGTTTTAGTGACTACGGTAAAAGGTGATTATAAATCGATGTTAGTATTATATGGAATGGAGAGTGGCTATTCAAAATATAATGCTCCCAATTTAGCATGAAGTGGATTATCATAGTGGATAGTATTGATTATCTTAATAATTGTATAAATGCGAAAGTCTTTGAAAATGGTTGGATGTTTGTTAGAAGTATGTAACCATAGAAACAACTAAACGAAGGTGGATGAAATTTTGCACACGGGTAGACAACGGCAACCATAACACCAAACCAACCCTCTATTATATACTGCTAGCTGCGGAGCACGGGCCTCCTCTACAACTAAGAGAGTTTAGGCCTTAGTCCACCACGCTGACCCAGTGCGGGTTGACAGACTTCACATACCTTCGAAATTCTTATAGAGAACTTCTCAGGTATGCACGTTTCCTCACGGTGTTTTTCCTTCACCGTTAAAGCGAGCGACAATTCACAAAGAATACACACATAGCTTTATAGAAAAGTCAGAGGTGCGTGCCCTTGGTTTTTGAACCTGCGGAAATTCGTCTCGGCAGTCACGGCAGCACATAGGCTTTATGCCGGTAATTTGTTCCCATGGGAGATAATTGACTTTTGTTTAATATTCTTTAAGTAGATGGCATTGACGTTATAAAAAAACACAGGATTTATAAACTTTTATAGCGGAAAGGCTTTTAACGAGGATGAAGCCACGAGCAACCCCTAGTGAATGATAAAAAAAGATTAACATGGATTACGTGACGGAATGTAGTAGACCTCTAGTTATCGGTCTCGTCTATGCGTGATATATTACAGAGTAGCGATCGATGACCCGACTGGTAACACAGAAAGGCTAGACACAGTTTTGTAGTTGCATATGAATCGAAAAAAATCAAGTGTTTGGTACGCGCCGACGCGGTAATAGAGTAGAACCCGTTTAAGACGATTTTCAGGAACCCAACTAAAAACGCGTCTTAAACGAGAAAGCGTATTAAACAGGATGAAGAATCGTATTAAGCATGAAGTTATGTAAGAGAACCTGTTTCAAGGTCTAGGGACTGACGTAAAATGACGTATTATGCGAGAAATCGTTTTAAGTGTGATCGTGTTAAGCGGGTTCTAGTGTAGTAGAAAATAGAAATAGAAGCAATGGTTTCAAACGTGTTCCCAGTGGCAGACAATAAAATGGATAAATAGGGCCTTATAATAGCATTGTATACAAGTCATAAGTCTTAACACTTATGTAGATGTTTCGGGGCCATACCATGCTGTCAACAACACTACTGCTCGACTGCCTAACTCCTTATACAGAAATATTTACTACGTAAAGTCTAGCCAACACGAATACCGCAAAGCTCTTTGCTTCCCCGGCTCTTTGCAAATAACTTTGTCAGAACTTAATTTACCTACGTCCCGTGATCTCAACAAATATCTAATTGAAGTAAGTTTAATATCACACCCATTTAGTTTACATGTCTATGCACACTATAAGGAAGTTTCATATAGGTACACCTACATACACACACACTCACGGATATTACCCCCAACTTTTCATGATAGTGGGCGAGCCTATCGCCATATCGAGCACAAATTCCAGACTTCGGGCTGATACTGAATAGAAAAACCCAATATCACTTTGCCGGACTCGGGGATCGAACCTGAGATAAATTGCAGTCGTACCGTAATACAACTACGCCACTGAGGCAATCAGAAAGTTTCCTTTGAGACAACAACCTTTTTTCCCTTCCCACATGTCCGCAATAAAAGAAAGCAGTTCAGATTGCTCTTGGTAAAATAACAGAATTATTGACACATACATACACGTCATTGGTTTAGTCGCAGTGGTCCGTGAGTCAATTTGGTTCAATTCCCAGGACGAGAAACTAATTTTCACTTTTCTATTTCGACATAAGATGATATAATAATGACTTATACGAGATTATACCATAACGATGATACGGAATAACGGCGAAAAGTGGGTGCACTAGTTGCGCCTCTGCCTACCCCTTCGGGGATAACAGGCGTGAGTGTGTATATATGTTATACGAGATTAGAATTCGTAATATGGCGATAGACTTTCTCACATCATGGCTGTAAAAGGAAGAGTTCAAGTACCTACGCATCTACCTAGTCCTTCGCGACTAACAACGTAGTTTGTTGTTTATACTGTTGATATATCGATGAAGTCATGGCGTGTTGAAGTTAATTACTTTCATAACTTCAATGCATATTTACACATCAGACTGTAATGACAAAGCAAATGCTGTGGAGCGACCCGCATGACATTTATATTACAAGCAACGGACAGGTGAGCTCCGTTGAATGAGCTGTTACAACCAGCAATTAGAACACTATGAAAATGGAATTGTAAACATATTTTTAGTAGACTTTAACGTACGAATTATAATTTACCTGTGATTGTTTAAGTATGCGATTTATTTTACGGCTATTACAAATATGTCTTAGGTATATTATTTTCCCATATAGATTGCTACAGTGGCACTACTCCTTACTTTATTACATACAAATTCTCTAACTTTATTACTTACTTACATAAAACAAGTATTGCAAATACTCAGTCAAATCCACAACCCCAAAAACCGTGTAATATTAATTTAGCATTAGAAGCCGTCCCTTACCCAGCCCATCCTTGGAGATACGAGTGACCCTATCGGCACCGCAATCGCGCCGCAATATCGGCATCCGAATGGCGCGCGACGCGGCGTCAATTTACCTCGCATATTCTACGTCACACAAATCCTTTGACATTCTTCGCATTCCGCCCGTGGGACCGGACAAATCTTTTTCCCTTATATATAATCATGTATTTATGTGCGTACCTGATTTTGTCCATAGGCCAAAAATATACTATGCACACGAGTAAAAATTAATACCTTTTTGGACTTATATTCATATTAACTGCTTACGTATTAATTTTCATATATCTACTCGTAAATATGCTTTAGTACTTACTATGTGTAAGTATTTGTTTTTCCAAGAGTAATAAAACGAAACATTATTTTAATTTCGTTTTTCGTCTCGTGCAGATTGTTTTTTTGCTCTATGTATTACTGTGTGTGACATCAAAGGCAATAAACTTAACTTAGATTTATGTTTTACAATTTCCAATACTACAATTAACTTGAAATCATTTAAAATTTCCTTTTTTAATACGCTTCATACACAGAAAGTTATTTTAATTTTTATTAACCTTGATATTTGGTACAAGTTTACCTAACCCATTTTAAGTTCAATGGAAATTGTGAACGTGACCAACAAAATAACAACTTCCAGTAAAATGCTTTTAACTACCAAAGGGTAAGTACAAAGAAACCAGAGCAATTGCCGTACCCAATATGATTCACGAAAATTAATAACAATTGCGGGTTTTAATCGTGTAGGCGACTATACGGTTGCTCGGAATCCATAACTACGACGGACATTTGTAACATAATACAGGAGCAACCCAATGGCAGTCCCTTAGGCCCCACGCAGACGTGGCCAATTTGTTGGGAACTATTAGAGTACTGTGGATATATAATGTTTTTATCTCAGTTAACTTTAGCTTCAAGGAATTCTTCATAAGAATTTCGAGGTTATGTGAAGTCTGCCAACCCGCACTAGGCCAGCGTGATAGACTAAGACCTAAAACCCTCTCAGTAGTAGAGGAGGTCCGTGCTCAGCAGTGGGCAGTATATAATACAGGGCTGGTATTATAACTTCAATTTCATAATACTCTAATGTTTCTCGGCAATAAGTGCACAAACGTGTGAGCGACACCTTGCTTTTTAATGCATGATACTAACGTTAGGTCCGGTAGATCGTCCAATGCTTAGATTTAAAGAAAGTGTAAAACGAGACATGATGTCTTTCAACATAGATCCAGCCGAGTGGGAAGAAGAAGCGGCCAACTGTGTCGGTTTAAATCCGTAACTAATGGTGTTTCTTGTCATGATAACGCTTGGGTTGAGCGACTGCAAGCACGAAATTCAGCGCGACCAAACCATATAATATAATTTTCGTTATAGTGTACAGTTACAGCAGGGTTTACGCCATCTATGGTACCATGTGAGAAATGATTGCATTTTATTATGTATAGCAATAAACACAGAAGCTGTTACATATCAATCTATTGTGTTGAATGCGAAAAAAAAGAAGACTACACAATTATTAGTTATACATACAGATCATATTATACTCATAGAAGGTGCTAAATATGGTATTAAAAAAATATATAGATTTAAATCTAATTAAATGCCTTATACTCCCAAATACAATAAAAAATTATGTTTATTGTAGATTTCGATTAGTCGAAATCTACAATACACATTTTCATAGTGTTGACATTTTCTCTCTTTCAAAGCAAATATTTAAAAACTCAATTTATGATTTACTTTCCTCGAACTTATTATAAGCTATGTTGTTAGGTATGATTTTGAGACTTTCTATTACCTGTGATCAGTAACAGACGTTTGTTACTTCTATATAACGTTTTTTCTGTTAATCTGTGAACAGTGGTGTTGGTTACATGTTTATTAATGTAATATATATGTAAATTCTTTTCTTTAGCTTTTAATGTGTAACTGTTTTCTGTTCTTCTTGAATAAAATAAAATAAAAAAATTAAATTAAATTAAATGAATAATAATAATACAATAATAATATACTATTATGCTAAGAGAATATCGAAAACAATTTGCTCAAGTTAAGTCTGTCAGAATATCCCTTAGTTTGTCTAAGACTGCTTTCCGAAATTGGCTCGTAGATAATACAAATACGTTCCACCACATATACGTTCAGAAACGCCATTCGATGCCATAATTGCGGCTATGTTTCGGGCTCATCTCCAATCTCGCATCTTCAACGAACGTTCGAATCTATATTAATTGCTAATGATGAACGTTAAATAAACCAAAACTAGCTGTACGAGCGAATAACGCTCATGTAGCAATTTTCGTGCATAAATTTTTCAATATGTGCTAAATATAGTCAGTCGTAACAAAACACTCGTTAGGCCTAATACAAATATAAACATACGTGCGACTCGGATAACTAAACGTAAACAGTTATTTACAATCCGCGAAACCCCAACACTATCATAATAATGTAGCAGAGAACTGAATGTGTCACGATCAGGCTCAACAAATAAGCAGTCGCGTGCCCGCTGACCGATAGAAATCAGTACGTTACTGGCCCCTCCAGCACGCGTTTCTAATTAATGTGGGTGTATCGCGTGAAAACGACCCATTTGTCTAACCCGGCGTCGGATGTTCACAGAAGAATTGTAAGCGATACAAATACCTTAAATGTCTTCAAACACTTACCTTGCCGTTGCCGCTGAAATTTCCACCCTCACGATCTGCAATTATAATAAACGATATCAAGATTGTAAATAGAACGCTTAATGCTATTTCCAGACGAATCAACGTTGGAACGAACGGTAATAATAAAAGTTATATTTTTATGGTGCAATAAAAAGGTAGTAATCTGAAGTAGTCACCTACGTTTGTATTTGGTCGGTTAATAAATCACTCGATGTGCCTAACATCTTACACCACTTTAAAAACGAAACACTACATTGCTCGAATTCTAAAACTTTCTAGTATTTTCGATAACTCCTACCAAACATTGGTGGTAGGTCTCTCGTATGCGAGAGTCCCTCTGGGTATTAGATAGATATTAGGTATTATTAGATATTAGGTATTAGATATTTCAATTCGAGACCTGTGAAACCAAAAGCTGTAGGTTATATGGCTGATAAGTTCCGAATAGACTATCAGGGACATTATCAGTGAGTGGTGCCATCGGGCCTTAACATCTTGTCTCAGGGTGACAGGCGCAATAGAGTGGCACCACGAAGAAAAGCAATAAAATATTTGTAAGAATAAAATACAAATACCTATATTATAATAAACTAGCGGCCCCAACAGACGTTGTCCTGCCCTAAAAAGGAAATAAAATCCTAAAACCCGAGTCTAAACCATTCTGGAATCCACCTGAAGACACACAAAAAAATTTCATTAAAATCGGTCCAGCCGTTTTTCCGCGCAATTTTCTTATTTTTTTCTTTCATAAGAACCTTCTCCTGACAATAATAAACACATCAAAAAAAGAAATAACGAAATCAGTCCAGCCGTTCACGCGTGATGCCGTGACCAGGAAAATAGGGATTCATTTTTATATAACAGATAATCATATGCTTTCACCATAATTTACATTCACATAATATTTTTAATCTTAAATCACATTAATATCTTCACGGAACGGTTGATACGAAGCGTTTGATGCAATCGTTTCCTAGAACCTTATTGCCCTCTTTGGAAACAATGTAACGTGCCGCAGAGCCTCTTCCGATTGCTTGCCGAGGAATACAGTTTGATGGGCCCATAAAGAAATTGACGACGTTTTTAATTTCTAGGCATATAGCTACAACTCTTTATACTCAACTCTTTCTACAACAATATAATTAAAATAAAGCATGGCCAAAGCATGCTTATTTTTTAAGACATTTTTATCTGAGGTCAAAATGTTCAGTTTCATAAATTATGGGTACAAACAAGAAGTATTTTTAGCGCTGTTTGTTTTGACAAAAAGTAACACCACCGCACAAAAGTCATCTCTCCACATTGTGTCAAGTATTTAATATCCCAGAAGATATTTGCTGATTTAGTATGAATGGACCAAAAATGAAAGAGACGCGCTACTGAAGATTTTGAGTTGAATGCAGATACAAAAATAAAACCAGGCCACTCACTTTTCGCCAAGTGTGTTCCGTCCCAAGATGTGATAGGGGGCGAAACTATAGCCATAGGGCACAAATTCCAGACTCCGGGCTAAAAACCCCATATCATTTTTAAAATGGTATTTTAGCAAAATTTCTAAATAACATTTGAATACAATAGCACCGAACAAAAGCACAAATAAAATATTATTTTATATTTTGCTGTGCAAAATATGATGGGCGTTAAATGCAACACGCAACTTGTTAAGGGTCGTTGTTTCGTGTATAAAATAGTTTAATATTTTTTATAAAAACATTTTTATCTGGTTCGTATAAATTTATAAGTTTGTAACTTGTCATCGCTCAAACTCAACGCATGCTTGTAAATATATTTTCGCAGATGACGGCATACGACTTTGGCACAGTACACATATCTACCGGGTGGAAGGGAAACGCTCTCTATACCGGAACGGTAAGAGAGAAGAACCATAACATTAACGAAAAATTATATTCATTTGCAAAGCTAAGCGATAATATTTACGATTTTAGTATTTCCGTAATTCATGCGCGCGCAATGTAAAGCGTACAAAGAACTGGGTGGCCGCCGCGCTGCGCCGGGACCGGCCCGCGGTCGTTAACCCGTCAGCTGATGTACGTGTTTCATTACGATTTTTTTTAAATATTGACCTTTTTTACTATGTTTTTAAGAATAATAGTTTGATTTATTTATCCATACGTGAAGCTATACAGAAATTTGAGAAAATCCTACTAAAATTGTAACAATGCGATCGCGATTTTTTTAGTGCCATCACGTCAGGAATCACCAATACTATCACCTGTATTCGTTTCCGAGAGCGTTTCCCTTCCACCCGGTATACAGTAGAATATCTTCATACAAACGGCCGAAACGCGAGTGATGCCTACGCGCCTAGGTAGGTAAGTACACAAAGTGAGTGTGATAGTTTTATAAGCGTGCAATTTGTGAATATTCACTGGTGGTAGGGACTCTCATATGCAAGAGTCCGTCTGGGTGGGTCCCACCGCAATGTCTATTTCTACCGCCAAGCAGCAGTGTGCATGCACTATTGTGTTTCGATTTGAAGGACATTGTAGCCAGTGTAACTACTGAACATAATGAGACTCAACATCTTATGTCTCAGGATGACGAGCGTAGTGGAATGCCATATAGTACTTTGTAACTGAAGGTGATGGATGGTGTTGCTACTGTTTATGGGTGGTTGTATCACTTATCAGGCGAACAGCATGCTCGTCTCGTCATTAAATCCTACTAATATTATAAAGGCGAAAGTTTGTAAGAATGTATGGATGTTTGGATGTTTGGATATTTGGATGTATGGATGTTTGTTCCTCTTTCACGCAAAAACTACTGAACGGATTTCGGAAAAACATAAAGCGGGACTTTTATCCCGGAAAAACTCCCGGCGCCGCGGGCAAAAGCTAGTATGAATATGTATATGACTGTATCGAGTCAGAATACTTGTAGATAGCTGTACTTTGCCTTTGGTTTGTGTTTTTTATTTTTAAATTCAGGTATTTTATTTGTAAATGGGCTCAACAGTGATTATGCAAATACGATCGCCTCTGTGCGAATCACATAAATCATTTCATATTTTATCACTTTTTAGCATAATATATTGTGAGCCCGCGATCAGTCAGCGCCCGTCAGCGAGAAATGTACATACTCATTTGACAGATGATTTATTTATTTTTTGATCCCAAACCGCAATGAATTGTAATTGAGTTTGGATGTTTGTTTGTGAATTTACCTTTTACCGCACTTTCCGTCATCAATTATGGTTATTAATAATTCATAATTACTAGAAATCGTAAACAATTGCTATAATTTTAAAAAATGGTAGCGAAATATTTTCAGGAGTATTTTAGTAGGTAGCAAAGCAAATTAGGTACTTTTTAATATCCTACTCATATCATAAACGCGAAAGTTTCTAAGAATGCTTGTGCGGATGTTTGTTTGTTACTCACGCTAAAACGACTGAACGGATTTCGATGAAATTTAGCACACGGGTAGGTCATGCGGGAAAACATAAAGCGAGACTTTTATCCCGGAAAACCGTTAGAACGTTTTATAATATTGTTATCTTCTTTATATAACTTATACACTCATTTGCAAAAAAAACGGCGGTTTGGATTTTAATTCTTTTTTTAAAAAATACGGTACCAAAATGATTTCAATCATTTGTACATGTTACTGGCCGGTTTCAAAAATGCCGTGGTGTTTAAAACAGTACGTTCTAAATTAAAATTTTCGTTTGATGCTCGTTTTTACAGAAAACCACTTTTTATCCTACATTTTTGGTGCGAAGTTCCAAAAGATAATATCGGTTTTCATAACTTTTAGTCAATTTTTATGAATTTATTTCATATTCTTAATTGTCAAAGCTTCATTTATTGCTGTTTAGCTGTCTCAATAATGTTAGAGAAAGTGGTAAAAGCTACCAAAATTATTGCGCTGCTCGAAGAGGGCTGCAGCCAATGCTTCGTGGCTCAGAGGCTAAGTGTGAGTCGCTCGACGGTTCAAAGGACCTGGCAGCGGTATCAAGACACCGGTTCCGTCGAGAGATGGCCTGGTTCTGGAAGAAAACCATGTACCCAACCACGGGATGATCGTTTTCTTGTGAGTCGCGCATTGAGAAATCGCAAGTCTTCGTATGTGGACCTTAAGAACAACCTCGAAGAAGTAAGAAATGTGCATATTGGTCTATGGACGGTCAGGAGGAGGCTGCTCGCGGCCAATATACGCAGTCATCGCCCGGCCCGCGGCCCTAAGTTACTCCGTGAGCACAGAGTTGCCAGGCTTAGGTTTGCTCGAAATTGTGAGTCATGGACTCAAGAAGACTGGAATAGGGTATTGTTCTCCGATGAAGCCAGGATATCTCTGTTCGGTGAAGATTGACGTCGGCGAGTGCTACGAAGACGAGGAGAACGCTTTGCAGAGGCTTGTTTTGAAGGAATCACACCTTATGGTGGGGGCTCTATTATGCTTTGCAAAACGGCTCACTGACTGGACATCGATACATAACGGAAGTTCTTATTCCTCATGCACAACCCGCATTGGCCGCTTTAGGCGAAGACTCAATTTTTATGGACGACAACGCTCGCGCCCACCGGTCTGGCGATGTGGAAGCGTATGTGCAAGAGGTCGGCATTCGTCGTTTGGATTGGCCAGCTCGAAGTCCCAACCTCAATCCTATAGAGCATGTCTGGGACGTTCTGAAACGACGCGTGAGATCAGTACAACCGGCTCCGCAAACCATCAGAGAGCTGAAGAATGTGATTACCGCGGAGTGGGAACGTATTCCGCAAGCAAGTATCCGGGTTATCCTCGCTAGCATACCCAGACGAATTCAAGCTGTGATTTCAGCTAGAGGGGGTCACACTCGATACTAAACATTTATCTGTTTTTACTTTATTAAAGAAAAAACAAACAAAAATATTTGTTAACTTTTACTTCACGAGCATATGCACTACTAGCGAGCATACACTACTAGTGAACTTTAGCATTAAAACCCATAAATTTTATCAAAATTGTATGATGATACTGACGAAAACGATTATTTGCTTATTAATTTACAAAATTGTGAGAGTAAAACTACATATAATTATCAAACAAACCAATAGTAACATTTGAAATGGTTCATTGCTTAGGTGCCCGTTTTTTTTGCAAATGAGTTTATTTCAATCTACGCATGACTCATCGCTGTAAGAACTTTTAGAAACTAATGTGAAATATTAAAGTAAATATCGTATATTCATTCGTGTATACACTGAAAGAGTTACACAACATTTACTATGTAGATAACCATGCAAGGATTAACAGAAGGAGAGCGTTTATTTACTTACAACTCCAAGTACTCTTATGAGAATTCATTTAAAGCAGTACCCAGTAGCAACTGCCTCGAACTGTGCATAAATCTCGCTTAACTACACTTTATGCTTATCTTATGTTGCCTCGTCATATGCCAAGTTCATGCAATAAGAACTTAATATATTCTCAAGCTTCCTGTGAAACGACCTACGAAGAATAATTGTCTTTAGCTATTTGTTCGTGGAAATTAGCTTTGACAGACACAATAAAAAAGTGTTAGTGGCCTGTTCGCGTGTGTATATATATCGTCTTCTTTTGCTTAATGTGGGCAGGTTAATGAAGATTTAATTAAGTTATAAGAAAATAAAGAACTAAGGGGATGTTCCGAGGAATACAAATGTTAGTAATAACACAATTTCCGCTGACGGTATTCACGTCCCTTGATGTGATTGGCTATGAGCCCATTCCCTGTCGAATAGGATAACTATTTTTAGATCTAAAACTTAATTATTATTTTGAAAGTAATTATATACAGACATCAGAGTAATGTACCGGATTTACTTAAAGTCTGAATTGAACGTCGGTCTCCCCAAGTGACCGCCAGCCATCGTGGTCTTGAGCAGTCCACATCAGCAATATTTGGCCATATAATCTACCTTTAAAGACTGTGGTGACAAGATTATGTTGCCTTTGATTGTTCGGTCCGTATTATATAAAATTTGTAGCTTCCCGCAATGTTACTAATTGGTACATCTGTTATGGTATTTCTATTTTTATGGACCAAAGATCTCAAAATAAAATAGAATAAACAAGGATTCATGATGATCGCATCCTTTTCAGAAATATATAGTAGTTGTCACAACCTTAAAGGTTTATAATGTACTAGTCTATTGCTTTAACAATCCTTAAAAAAATATAATGTAAATATAAAGAGGTAGATGCCATTAGCTAAGTTTTTTTTAAATCCCACCTTATAATATTATTGCATTTTAAATTAGACATGTCAAAGATTATACCGTGCGTACCTCACTCTTACCCTAGGCACAAAATCAAGAACATTTTTCGCACCCCTTTCACCAAAACTAATTTAGGTCTCCAATCACCTTTGCACCGGCTCCTCGATCAGTACAATTCAGTCCAATGCCACGATTCAGAAATTGACATATTTTCGAATTCCTTACAGGTCTTCAAACAAAAATTAAATAAGTACAAATGGAACTAATAGAGGTTTTAATTACTCATTATTATATTTTTTTATTGTTCCATCGATCTGTTTTAGTGCTTCATTACTTAGTTTTAGATGTAATCTCTTTTTGTTTTGTTATTATTAATATAAGTCTGTAATACTTAATTTATATACATGCTACTTATCTTGCAAATGTTATGCGATCCATAAGTGTCGTGTATATCAGATCTTTTTCCCTTATGTAAGTTAGTTTATAAGATATTGTTAATATACACGATGTGGATGTGCTTATAATAAATAAATAAAATTATACCTTCCATAATGAAATACACAATTCATAGAAATAATTTATGGTTGTTATTTAGTCAGAAAATTAATACTTAAAATAAACACATTCAGCAAACTGAAAGACAATTACACTATAATTAGTGTAACAAGTCTATGATAATTCATAGTATCATTAATTTAATTTTGTTTCAATATTCAGCCACCCCTTTATTTTATTTCGCTTGAAAATTATGAATATCTGAAAGCCTCTTTGAAAACACAATTATCCGTAGTTAAGAGAGCGGTCCTTTTCTTATACAGCGGTAATTACATTGCTGTTGTAATTATTATAATTGCTTTTGTCGACATATTAAATTAACCGATTTAAGGGGACTGCATCCAACATGAGTAATAAACTTAACTCAATAATTATGATTCAAATTTAACGCATTTGATAAACATATAACGAATGTCAATTAAGTTATAAGTATAGGTTCTTTTAAAATTGCGTTACTAAATGAAACCACATACTTATTTCTTAAAAATAATATTTTCCAATAAGTTACTCGAACCATAGATCTATACTAATATTATTTAGAAAGATTTTGATTGTTTGTTTGTAATGCATAAGCTCGAAAACTACTGGACTGATTTTGAACATTCTTTCACTAATAGGAAGCTACATAACTCCTGAGTGCTATAGGCTACTTTTTATCCCGTTTTTTTTTTATTTTTTTTTATGACAAGCGGTACGACCGCTTATACACAGCAGCAACGCCACCCAGGACCTTGAGTTACAAAGCACTGTGTGGCATTTCTCTGCCCTCGCCATCCTGAGACAGTCTTATTATGTCCAGTAGTTACACTGGCTACAATTTCCTTCAAACCGAAACACAACACTGCATGCACACTGCTGCTTGGCGGCAGAAATAGACATTGCGGTGGACTGGACACATATGAGAGTCCTACCACCAGTGGTTTTCTCGTATAGTGGTCACAAATCTATAAACCAACATAACTAATCAAAGTTACTTTCTTTATTAAAAGCAGACTTTAGTTTTCATAACGGAGGCTTTTTAGTAGCAATATGCATTATTTCATTCGTCGTTCTTTCCATAGTGCTGCTATTTTTTTTTTATTAATATCAATTCTACCGTATATGTACGTACAATGATTTTCACCCGCTGAATAAAGTATACAAGTATTAGTTTCAATAAGTACAGTCAGCCACATAAGCTGAACAAATTCAAATTTTCAAATCGCCTATACGCGTTCAGTTCAATTAAAACATTATTTTTTCTTTGTGTAAAGTAAATTAATCCCTTTAATTTTATTTTTGTAAATAAAAAACTAAATTGGTAAGAACACAGTGTAGACTCGATTTGATGTTTTGAATTTGTTCAGGTACTTATGTGGCTGACTGTGCATCAAATAAAACCTTTAAACGACTTTTATACAACCCAAGCATAATAAAATGCAGTCCTCGATTAGGTGAAATATTTTAATGGCACCATAATAACAAAAGAGCTTCTTCTTAACGATAAGTCTAACAAAATAATGTATAATATCCACTTAATGACGCTTTATCCTTTTACGTTCATACAAAGCCACATAAGTTTCGAAAGGCATTTTTAAATTATCCCTCAAAGGGATCACATCAATTTTGTTACGCAAGAACAATGACAATTTGCACTGAAAACATGAAGAAGAAATTGTCTCTTCTATCGATAATACTGCCTTACGGCGTTGTCGAGCCGTGGGATGATCTCGACCCGGGGCTGTATTACGCAGTACACATTTACTGGCTCAGATTCTACGGCATGTGGTACAACAACTTTTCATGGAAAACTATCTATTTCTGGGCTCAGATGATGTATACTCTGCTCGTCTTATGGCTAGTGTGTTTTTTCCCCGGCATCGGAGAAGTCGTTTATTTACTGAAGCGGACAGAAAATATTGGAAATGTCGCTGAAGGGTATCCACATACAACCCGTTTTCCTCACATTTTGTCCTCTATTATCACAGCTAACGTAAAAGATAATATATTTTTCAGATTGTATTTATTTCTGAGTGAAATGTACACTTATGTCAAAGTCGTCGTGTTTTGGTTCAACAAAAATAAAGTAATAGATTTGCTTGAATTTTTGCATTGCAAAGAATTCAAGGCAAAGGAGATGGAGCACAGAGGGATTATACATAAAAGTATTAAGAGGGCACGTTTCGTCATGACATTCTACTCCACAATGTGCGTCGGAGCGGTCTCGGGTAAACGTTTTTTTATAGATTATAACGACTTTCATAAAGTGGTTGTCAGAAAAAATCGTAATATAATATAACATTTCTGTGACACAGACGGGGCCACTGAGTTCACAAAATACGAATTTTGTTATTCAATAAATAGAAAACTGTTTTGCAAATGTTTACTTGTGCGTAATGGTAATGTATTGTGTTCGAATTTTCAGTTGGGATTGTGATGCCTTTAACAGAGAACTTTAAGATTTTACCTACAAATGTGGAGTACCCGCATTTCGATGTTTACAATTCGTCAGCGTATGTGGTTATATACTTACATCACGTAAGTAAATGATTAATTGAAAATACAGATAAGAAATAAATACCTCCTTGAAACTTAAAACTCCTAACGATTTTAAACGAATAAACAGAAAGTTTTATAATTATATTTCGTAATAAAACTGGAGACTTATTCATTGCCGAATAATAAATACACAGAAACCTACAGAAACTCTATTTACTTGATACAGTATACCAAGTGTATAATGCGAAACAGTTGGCAAGGCACTAATGATCTAATAATTGAACCGAACTAAGCAAACCCAATACATTGAAGATTAATTGACGTTCATTCTAATGAGAATAATGCCCAGAATAATTAACTGCCAATTGCGTTCACAGATTTATTACAAGCCTGCAACATGCATAATCGACGCTGTTATGGACACAATGCTGGCCGCTTTTGTTGCTTCTGCCAGTAAGATTATATTTATAGTATACACGGTAACTTCGAGCACTTTAGTTATGATTACTTTTATTAGGCTACACCTCATTTTCTTTCAAATATAAAAAAAATGATCTATTAGATAAGTACGATCTTTTGAAAACTTTTGCGAGTGTTTGTAATATTAATATAAGTTAACATAATGAATAGGGTGATTGCGGGCAAGATTAAGCATTTCTTAATAAAATTTGTTCCTCCTCGAAAGACACTAGAATTCACTTAAAAAATAATAATGCTATAAATGATAGCCAATATTAAGAGGACTCGTTACGTTATTGTGCGTTAGGCAGTTGATAAATAAATAGCGGTACTTGGTAAGATGAAGCTGCTATTTATTAAAATACTTGAGAGCAATTCCCTGAGAATAAATCAAACAGATTAAATAAGACTGACGTACCTAAAGGTTTAAACGTTGATGCTGCTATTAAAGGTATTTCGTGTCCAGTTCAGCACGTTGCTGAAGCAAAGATTTAAAAAGGAGTGGCAACAACCTTATATTACAATTCTTAAATATTGCTTTTGTACTACGTTCCAGTATACGGCCGTGGTAAACAATGCTAATTTGGAAACTTTATGGCTCAATCACTGATGTATTACTAACTAGCTTTTGCCCGCAGCTCCACCCGCGTTAAAAAGTTTTTCCGGTATAAAAGTCCCGGTTTATATTTTCCCGGAATAAAGAGTAACCTATGTGTTAATCCTTTGAAAATATTTTCAAAGGTAATTTTAAACAGAATTAGCTCAGTATTAGACGAAAATCAGCTGAGAGAACAGGCCGGATTTCGAAGCGACTTCTCAACAATGGATCATATTCACGTAGTAAAGCAAATTATTCAAAAAAGCACAGAGTACGGAAAAATATACTACTTGGCATTTGTAGACTACAATAAGGCATTTGACTCTCTGAAACACACACATATTTGGAATGCTCTACAATCCCAAGGGGTACATCCAAAGTACATCAGAATAATAAAAAACATATACAAGGAATCCACAGCAAAAATCCAGACTGAAAGAAAAGGTTTGGCATTCAAAATAAAAAAAGGAGTACGCCAAGGAGACCCTCTCTCACCAAAACTATTTTCAGCGGTATTAGAGCATATTTTCAGGAAAATAAATTGGAATGTATTTGGAATAAATATAAATGGTGAAAAGCTCAACCACTTAAGATTTGCAGACGACCTGATTCTGCTCAACGAAAACGTAGAAGGCTTAAAAATAATGTTAACGCAATTAGAAAAAGAAAGCAGAACTGTAGGCTTGACTATGAATTTAGACAAAACAAAAGTAATGACTAATCATATAAAAATTCCCATCTCGCTGAATTCTAACCAAATAGAGTATGTTGAGGAATATACATATTTAGGACAAATTATCTCACCGCAAAATCAAATGCAGAAAGAAATAAACATCAGAATAAGTAACGCTTGGAAAAGATTTTGGTCCCTCAAAGAAATAATGAAGAACCCACCTACAACATACCTCTGAAAAATAAGGCTACAGTGTCAAAACAAAATGGAAAGAAGCATTCTAAATATAAAGTTAAGAGACAAAGTTAAATTAACAAATATAAGAAGCAAAACAAAAGTTATAGACGTCACATACACAGTGAAAAAACTTAAATGGAACTGGGTAGGTCATATGGTAAGAAACAGCAGAAATAAATGGACGAAAGATGTTACTATGTGGTACCCTCGTGATGGCAAAAGACGGAAAGGTCGTCAAAAGAGAAGATGGGAAGATGACATCAAAAAAATTGCAGGAACCATATGGCAAAGAAAAGCGGCAGATAGAAAATTATGGAAATCCTTAGGGAAGGCCTATGCCAAAGGGCAAGCTGATAGTAACGTTACCGATGTCGAAGACTAGAATTCTTATTATTGTATGCTGATTTATAATAAGATTAATAATAAGAAAGTAATGTATATTTATAGTACTATCAGAAATAAAGGCTATTTGTTTGTTTTGTATGTGTTAATCCAGGATATGATCTACCTGTGTGCCAAATTTCATCGAAATCCGATCATTAGTTTTGCGTGAAAGAGGCACAAACATCCATACATCCAGACATCCATACATTGTTACAAACTTTCGCGTTTATAATATTAGTAGGATACATCAATGGGCTCAATGATAAATTTTATATAGACTGTCACATCAAATAGAGGAATGACTTATTTAAGTCAATTTGTATATATCGCGGTTTAAAACTAAATACAGGAATATAGATCTTGTTGTACAGTGGATTTGAAACATTTTGTACTGTGTTGTTGACCTTAATCCTTTGTTTACAACTAGGTTGAACTCCCACAATTATAACCATGGTTGAATTCCACAAGTCGCAATCAAAAAACAATCACCTAATCCAAAATCATTGACTTGTGGAAATTGACGCAAAAACTAACTGTATACGACATTTTTTTTAAGCTGAGCGAAGAACGAACATAAAAATAAAACGAATTTGACCCTATTCCCAACGTTGAAAAGACGCATTTTTTTTTTAGTTGATGCAGCTTGCCCTTAAGGTTTCATATATTGTTAAAACTCATCTGACCAAAATTTTGGATTAGGTCATGTTTTACTAAGAGTGCGAAGTGTAGGTTAATAACCACAATAGCCCATACATAGATAAACGTAATTTGTTTGCAGATATAAGAGAAACACAATTCGTACACGTAAATATGCTTCTCAAATACTCACAGCAAATAAGTATTCCCTAGGCAGGATATAATAGATCTTATGGCAATCCCGCAATATTAAATTTATTCCTCAAAATGGAACCAAAAGTTATATGAAATATTTTTCATACAATATGAGGGTTATTATTTTTTATTTTCCTCTTCCAGTTGGCCAAATAGAAATATTAGCATTTAATCTCCGTAATTTCGACGTTCTTGCGGAAAGACGACGCACGCAAGCCATTAAAGATAATATATATATTGGACAAGACAATAACAATTATTTTATGAAATGTATTTTGAAGGAATGCATCGTTCACCACAACCACATCATACGGTTAATAATTTTCATTGTTTTATATTTCATTTATAATTTTATGTTTAAAATCGCCATGGTATAGGAAACGTGCACGTTCTAAGCTCTGCCATCTGATGGTTTAATCTGAATATTCTAGACTATCGATACTTTTTTTTATCGCGGGAAAAAATACGTTATCGCTACCACCGCTGAGGGATGAATGGAATGGTTATGTTGGTTTCGCACAGTCTTACGGCCCAATGTCGACACTCGGGGTATAGCATTATCCGAGCGAGCATTGGACCGAGTCCCTAACACTATGTACAATCACCAGCATAAGTAGCCGAACAAATTCGAAATTTCAAATTGCCTGAATACTTTTGTGTTCTTACTAATATTTTTATTCTCTTCACAAAAATAAAATAAAAAAAATTTACTTCAAACGAAGAAAAAAATATTTCAGTTTAATGTAACGCGTATAAAGGCGATTTGAAATTTTGATTTTGTACAGATACTTATGCTGCTCCCTGTACACACTACACCGGCTTACCAACCAAAGCCCGCGTGGCCGCGTTCAGAAGTCTAGTATTCAAAACAAAAAATCTGTACTTAAGGGAATATGACCTAATTCTGCTTGAATAACATAAAAATAATTAACTCCCATCTAAAAAAAGGCATATTCCGGCCACACTGGGTAACAATAATATTGATGCTGGGACCATTGATGTATAAAAAAATCACATGTTAATGGCTGGAACTCATGTTTTATCATATTAAAAAAATAGGTACTTATATAATTATTACATAAACTAGCAACCCGTCCCAGCTTCGCTTCGATGGCAGAACATAATATTCTTTCATTTATTTCTGCCATAAAATCTGTTTTAACGCCCTTTATTTTCTGGAATAAAAGTGGCGTTGTATATTTTCCCGGGATAAAAGTCCCGCTATTGTATATCTACATATCCGGGACAAAAAGCAGCCTATGTCCTTTCCTGGGTCTCAAACTACCTGCAAACTTATTTTCTCGAGGTTCTCCTAGCAAAAAACGATTTTCCGGTTTCCGGAAAAAATCCCGGTATGTTATTCCGGGATAAAAAGTAGCCTATATCCTTCCCGGGTCTCAAACTTATTTACTCTCGGATCCAATACCAGATAACGATCTCCCGGGATAAAAGTCCCGCTTTATATTTTTCCGAGATAAAAAGTAACCTGTGTCCTTCCCGGGATTTCAAACTATCTCCATACCAAATTTCATCGGTTTTGTGGTTTGGCCGTGACGGCTCTGCACGCGTTAAACGATTTTCCGGGATAAAAGTTTTGAATTTTTCCAGGATAAAAATAACCTAAAACCCGGAGTTCCAACTATCCTCATAACAAATTTCATCAAAATCCGTTCGTTAGTTTTTGAGTTTATCGCGTTGATACAGAAAGACGCCGCGGGGGCCTTTATTTTATAATATGTAGGGATTATACGTTTGAATTTTTTTTTTATCTACATGTGGCTCTTGTGCCAATATTGTGCTTGCACCTATAGTTCGTGCACGTTCCTTATGCTTTGGTGGTCACGTATAAAGTGAAGCAACCCGCGGCCTATAAATTCCAACAAAGCTATGCTTTGGTCTAATTTATGTGCCTTTATTTATTGTTATAAAGTAACTGACTGCCTCGGTGGCGTAGTTGTATTACAGTACGACTGCAAAGCTGAGTTCTCGGGTTCGATCCCCGGGTCGGGCAAAGTGATATTGAGTTTTTCTATTCAGTATCAGCCCGGAGTCTGGAATTTGTGCCCGATATGGCGATAGGCTCGCCCCCTCAGAGTAAGTAACTTACTCTGAGCTCGCCCCCTATCACATCATGGGACGGCATAACGGCGAAAGGTGGGTGCACTAGTTGCGCCTCTGCCTACCCCTTCGGGGATAATAGGCGTGAGTGTATGTGTGTGTGTGTGTGTGTTATAAAGTAAACTTTTATTGTAATAAAAATATATATTTTTTTATTGTTATAAATGGTCTAGGTAGGTACTAAGAATATCTTTCTGTTATTTAAAGATCTTAAATACTTTGTAAATATTTATTTTACTCCTGATTCACATAGTTGTCTAGTACAGACGAATAGTCATGAATATGAGTTTGTAAACAGCTTATTCGGGTGTATTCGTTAGGAATTATAATTCAAAGTCATATTTATTCGCCAAGGTATTCAGGGAATTATTCGCTAATAGTCTAAATGTGGCATTAAAATATGTAAATGATAATTTCCTGTGCATCAAGATAAAGTTCTACACCTATCAATCTCTTCTCGCTGCATATTATTGTACACTGTAAGATAAGAACGTCTTGTAAAATGGGTCTCAATTTGAATAAGAATGAGCTAATCTTGATACAAATGATTTATGTTCGTGAGATATTAACCAAGTTATCGTTTAGCACGGATTTTTTTATAGTTTATGATAAAACTTGAACCACCGTTCCACTACTTTTTATTCATTTCAGATACGTATCAATGATTGAGAACGCTTTCAGTTTGGCATCTGCATTGCAATTCATGTTGAGCGTTATGGTACTCTGCTTGATCGGAGTACAATTTTTATCGGTGAGACATCTGTTATGTATTATTCTTAATTAGCGTTGCCAAGCACATTTCTTTTTTCATTGCATGTTCCGCATTATCAAAATGAGCGCCTTCCATTTTTGCACAGATTATATAGTTATCAAACATTATATAATAGGTCAAGGTACAAAGTACCTATTTTCGTATACTTATAACTAGTATATTTAAACTTATAATAAAATCTCTTTGGCTGTAATATTTGTTTCTGGCTGGTTTTGATGACATTAAAAAGGTTACATTTCAAAAAAAGAAAGAAATTAGTTGTAAGTTGTTTTCAGCTATATTTCATTTATTTATTTTTTTATTTATGGATCTAATGTAGTGCCAATAAGAGTAGCACAAAGTTGGTTTAAGCGTTTTCAATCCGGTAACTTTGATGGCCCAAAATGGATAAAGTGGATGGTGGATAAAGTGGTGATGAAATGGATAAAATGTTACGGATAAAGTGGACGCCATTTTTGAAATGTGGATCAAATCGACATATCAGTTGTTACGAAATAGCAGAAGAACTGAGAATAGACCACAAAATAGTTTTGACCCATTTGAAAAAAGCTGGGTACCTACACAAAAAAGCTCGATATTTGGGTGCCTCACGAGCTCACTGAAATAAATCTAATGAACAGTGTACTCGTTTGCGATTCTTTATTGAGACGAAACAAAACCGAACCATTTTTGAAGAGATTGATAACGGCTGATGAAAGCGGACGTACGACAAGAATGTATGAAAAAAGTCGTGGCCAAAGGTGGGTCAGGCTTCACAGATTGTGGCAAAACCTGGGTTAACTGGGTTGTTCATTATGAGCTTTTAACGTCGGACAGAACCATCGATTCGGATCTCTGCCAACAACGAATGAGATAAAAACAAGAAGTTGAAAGAAAGCGGCCGGAATTAATCAACAGAAAGGGTCTGGCCTTTCTTTCATCACGATAATGCTAGACCACACACATCTTTATCCACTAAGTAAAAATCTTATTATTTTTTTTTTGCTGGAAGGTGTTATTGCATCCTCCATATAGCCCTGACCTTGCACCTTCAGATTTCCACCTGATTCCGTCTCTTTAGAATTCTTTAGGCAGTGTCAGGTTAAAATAAATAGAGGACAAAACTACTTGTCGCAATTTTTTTATAAGTCCCAAAATGTATACAACAACGGGAACAAGGCACTATCTACAAGATGGCAGAAAGTCATCAAACAAAATACAATACAAATACGCTTTATTGTAACCATTTTTAAGCATAAAATAAAAACATAAAATAGGGTTGATACAATTTCCTAAAGTCTATGGTGTACAATGGGCGGCCTTATCGGTACAAGCAATCACTTCCAGGCAGCGACTATATAACCCCTAGACTCCTAATGTTCAATATTTCTCTTCAAATTAATTCTGTCAACTACCTGAGGTTTGAGGAAGCGGGGTACTGCATTATGATTGGTTCTTCCAACACCTTATCGCATTATATAACCTTGGAAACATAGGCATAGGGATGGGACGAGTTAAATGAAAACACGATTTTTTATCGATATTACTTTTATGTAATAAAGTTTTATAGTAATATTATTATTATTTATTAAACATATTAACATTTTAACGAAACTATTTATGTTATCAAATGACAGATGGCGCTTAGTAAGTCTCATCGACATTAACAAGAATATTCGAGCTGACTTGTAGGAATAACACAACGAATAACTAATCGTTATAATCAACAAACAAAATAAAAAAATATCCTAATAACATTTCTGATACCGCTAGTCAAAAATATATCCTAATTATTTTTAAAATGAATTAACTATTACTAATGAACTAACCATTTAAAATAAGAAGCCTGTTAAAATTAAATAGGCCTCAGATAAATTGATTAGTTGAGTATTCGGGCGATAGTTTCTCTTATTTTTAATTTTATCGATAGAACTATCGACAAATCCTTTTGGTGTATCACTTACTTTTCATGTTAAAAAACAAAACGAAATAGAAAATTTAACAAGTACTTTCGTCGGAAAGAGATGCAAATATAACAAGATGGCGCGTAAACACCCAAATGGCCAGTCTAAGATGAACTCCGTAAAATTTTAAATAAAATGTGATTATGTGTCGTTATTGACTTACCTGTGAAATGTAATGCCATTTTTCAGAAAATTTGAATTATGGCTATTTATACCACACCATTTTATTGTGCACGGGGCCATTACAATAGTTATTTATTTGCAAACACGGAAGTATTTACAGCTCACAGTTGTGGTCGCAACTGACTTGAAGATTTTGAACGGTCAGCTACATTGGATCTATTTGTCAGATGTGTTGCCCGAAGCCGATCGTCTGTTATTAGGAGTCTAGGGGTTATATAGTCGCTGCTTCCAGGCAACCTTTGTACGGACACAAACTATAATCACACGTAGACAGCGGAGTACAACAACAAAAACAACAATCAGAAATAAAAATGGCATATATACTGTCATTAAATGTAAATAAGCTTTGAAAAAAGATGCATTGAGTTTTTTATATAAAATGCTAAGAAACTTTTCCCCAACCTAATATTAGTATTTTATTATTACGTTTAAATGTTATTATAGTAATACTAGCTTTTGCCCGCGGCTCCGCCCGCATTAAAAAGTTTTTCCGGGATAAAAGTCCCGGTTTATATTTTCCCGGAATAAAAAGTAGCCTGTGTGTTAATCCAGGGCATGATCTACCCGTGTGCCAAATTTCGTCGAAATCCGCTCAGTAGTTTTTGCGTGAAAGAGCAACAAACATCCATACATCCAAACATCTATACATTCTTACAAACTTTCGCCTTTATAATATTAGTAGGATTGTTAAAATTTATATTATATCTGATGATACTCGCGGCTCCACCCGCGTGAAAAAGTTTTTCTGGGATAAAAAGTAGCCTATAGCACTCAGAGTAGTAATGTAGCTTCCTATTAGTGAAATAATTTTCAAAATTGGTTCAGTACTTCCTGAGATTAGCGCTTTCAACCAAAAAAAAATCAAACAAACTTCAGCTTTATTATATTAGTAAAGATTTTTGCTAGCGAATTTACCTTCGTGAAAGTCGTGGAATAAAATCCGCATTTCTGGTATTGAAAGTAGGCTATTAGTAAACTAGAACTATTTACTGATTCCAATAAATTTCCTCAATAGCTAACTACGCGTTAATGGCAAAAATACATCAGTTAAAATAACTCATCTGTAAGCATGTAAAACCAACTTTATTCCGAAAAGTTTTTCGCTGATAAAAAGTAGTCTATGTGTTAATCCAGGACATGATATACGCGTGTGCCAAATTTCATCGAAATCCGTTCAGTAGTTTTTACGTGAAAGAGTAAAAAACACACATCTATACATTTTTACAAACTTTAGCCTTTATAATATTAGTAGGATGACGCTACATATAACGCGTACTTACGTGTGAATATGAATATCTATAAATAAATATGTAAGTCTACGTAGATATATCACTTTTTATAAAACCTGCGGCGAAAGCAAGTTTTTCTTTTATAAAAGTTTAACAGATCGTTTTCTAGTCCTGAGTCTTGATCAAAGTGCTCAACAAAGCCACTTGACTTCATCCTGTCCGCCTGGGACCAACAACTGCTATCTATCTATTTATTTATTTATTTGTATGGACAACAAAACCGATAACAATCGAATACATTGTGAGATACATGAACATAAAGTCTTATTCTAGATTGCAATCATACCTATGTTGACACATCATTGTTACTATTAGATCTAAACAGCTAAGCACTTAGCAGCAGGTGTGCGAATATAAAGAAGAAAAAATAACAATAATCAGAAACTATAATAACTGATGTAAGACAAACGATATGGGAGTTGTATTTCAATTCAAAACGAAATTTAAACTCAATACAAGAGCTTTTACAATACGCAACTTAACACTAAAACATACACACAAACACACGCACGCGCGCTTTTTACCCCGAAGGGATAGATAGAAGTACAACTTGCACTCACTCACTCACTTTTCGCTATACAGATGTTTTCTGTACCATGCTGAGAACACGCATTCTTTACTGTGAGATCTTTAATCATGTTAGACCTTCTCTTTACAGATTGAAAACCCAAGCAAACATCCGATGCAGATGGTGTGGATGGCAATATATTTGACTTGTATGTTGGTTGAAGTGTTTATATTATGCTGGTTTGGAAACGAGTTAATTTGGAAGGTATATCATAATGAAATTACATTCGTTTATTGATCACGTGGGCAAGTTAGTAGAAGGTCTTATGACAAGTTAGAACAATAAAAAATAAAAACACAAATCGGTTATTGACATGCATATTATCATCCTGGACCACTAGTAATTACTTCGCTATTTCTATTCATAATAATATACAACAGCAAGACTATAAAAGGCATATCATAAGCTACTAGGCCTAGCACAGTAACATAATAATTAAAGACTGTTATTTTTATAACATATCTACTCTCCACTCCGTCAATCAAAGTGATAACGGTCTATAATGTGAGGACTTTGAAGGTTATAAGTTGTGTGCACTGCATAAGATTTATAGCTTGATAAATAACAGCATTTGTACATGTAGAAATGTGGAATAACTTACGATAGGCCTCATTTATAATGTGTAGATGCTAAGACCAAGGCATTTCTGCTAGTAACGGCTTGCTTGACCGCATTAACTCCTACATACTATTTCATCTTTGAGAGAACCTTTATCACTCTGATGCTCACTCTAATAAAGAAAACTTTGTTCAGCACAAAAGAAAAGAATGTTGAATGTAGGCTTGATGAAGGAACGAAAACTGTAAAGGTTTCGTTGTTCTATTTACACACGGCCTGGAATCATGGGTTCACATGTTATCTTTGTCTGCTGCAGTGTGTGTATGTATACTCCTCGTATTAAATAATACATTGATATATACCTTAGGGATTTTATATATCAATTACATAAAATGACTTATTAATAAGAATACAATAATTTAGCTAAAATGATTTAGGATTTTTATGCCCCATATTACTGCGGAGTCTGGAAATGTTTGGTGTCATTTTTTTGTTTTATTGAATGACGTGACGAACATGCAGCTCGTCTGATGATTAGAGATACGACCACCATTAACAGTAGCAACACCGCCCAGCACCTTGAGTTACAAAGTTCTGTGCGGCATTCCAAGGCGCTCTTCATCCTGAGACATAGGATGTTATGCCTCAATATGTCCAACAGTTACACTGGCTATAACTTCAAACCGAAACACAACAGTGCTTGCACACTACTGCTTGGCGGTAGAAATAGACATTGCTAAATGTGCTCGGTAAATAGCAATAAGCTCGCCCCCTATTACATGGAACATCAAATAGCTGGCGAAATGCCCTCAGACCCTTCTGATAGCACCTCTACTCACCCTTGGAAAAGGAAGGAAGGAGTGATATAATACCAGGCCTGTATTATTTACTGTTCCACTGCTGGCCACGGGTCTCCTCTACTACTGAGAGGGTTTAGGCCTTAGTCCACCACGCTGGCTTAGTGCGGGTTGGTAGACTTCACATGGTTGTACGCAGGTTTCCTCACGATGTTTACCTTCACCGTTAAAGCGAACAATAATTGATAAACAATACACACGTAACTTTGAAAAGTCAGAGGTGTGTGCCTTGGGTTTTGAACCTCCGGACATTTCTCGGCAGACCGTTCCATTCCCAACTAGGCTATCGAAAGGAGTAATGATATGTATGAATGTAATAGGCAATTTAGCTTCGTATTTTAGAGCATGGATCTTCGCCAAGCTGCCTTCGATGCCCCGTGGTTAGCTACCGATCTTAAAAATGGCAAATACATCATTGTATTTATAGAACGCTGCAAACGACCAATGAAAGTCACTGCTGGGAAAATTTTTATTCTCTCATTGGATACATATACTGTGGTAAGTCTGGTGCTTTGATTTATGACAGATAATACAATTTGAATATACATCTTCAATAGTAGGGAGAGTGGGATCAATTGAAATGATTCTGGAATAACCAAATGATGTGACGTCCATACTTAATATGCATCTTATCGAAACGCTAATGTAGATAACTTTGTTATAAGAAATTTCGAAATTATCGAAACACATTTACGTGTACTCTACTTTGGGGTGAAGCGAAACTGTATTCAAGGTTCCCTAAGGCATAGTCTTATTCAAGACGCAGGTACCTACTAGGTACCGATTGATGTGTTTTATCATCATCATCTTCCTGCCCTGGTCCCAAATTACTTGGGGTCGGCGCAACATGGTTTTCTCTTCCATTCTCTTCTATCTTTCGTCATCAAGTCATTCATGATTTCTTTGAGATAGTAAAAACATGATACTCCTAAACTGAAATTGTTTTTAATTATTACTTTCTCTAATTACTTTTCGTGAAACTAGATATTTATAGACTTTTTCATAAGCCTTTTCATATCAATTGATCTAACATTCTGCGGTCTTTTAAGTTTTATGGCTATAAAAACTCATATCTAAAATAAGATTCATATATCTTATAGTAATAAGTGGTCCTGACATCTCCGTTTTCAATATTAATCAAATAACAAAAAAAACTAAGGTTCTACTTGGATAATAACTTCATTATACTATACTAAGCATCTCCATTCGTAGTAATGTTAACTGTCAGTTGGGACGAAAAAAAAAGGTGTAAAAATACAAAATAAAATAATATTAGTAATGGCACCGAGCTATTATCAACAACTACCAGTACCCAAAGTGCTCCTTCTCTCCTCCTTGGAACCCCTTCTCTAGCACTGACCAGATATTTGACTTGTTTCAATTGACCATGCTTCATTTGACTCCGGTCTGCCTAGAGAAAACCAAACCAACAATATGAAAGTATAATACCAAGCTTGCATCATAACACATCTTCTATTATATAAAAATGAATCCCATTTTCCTTGGTCACGGCATCACGCGTGATCGGCTGGACTGATTTCGTTATTTCTTTTTTTGATGTGTTTGGTATTGTCAGGAGAAAGTTCTTATGAAAGAAAAAAATAAGAAAATTGCGCGGCTACCATATTAAACGTGCATGTCACTGAACTCCTAAACGGGTGGACCGATTTAAATGTAATTTTTTGTGTGTCTTCAGGTGGATTCCAGAATGGTTTAGATTACAATTCTATCCGGTAGGTAGCGCTGTACTCGGTTTCTAGGATTTTATTTCCTTTTTAGGGCAGGACAATGTCTGTCGGGGCCGCTAGTAATATTTAAATACACATTACTGCATATTGTTTATCACCCAAAGACCCTTACTTTTGGTGAGAGAAATTATCTACTTACCCTTGTAATAGTTGGATAGATACTTGAAAATATTCGTGAAAACTGAATGCCAAAGTCGAATAGACAATAAACTTTCGGAATACCATTTTAATACGCTCGCTGTGTGTTTGAAAAGAATAAATGTATTTTTTTTTTAATTCCAGCTCATCAACTGGTCCTACAAAGCCTTCGCAGTTATGAGTAACATGAAGAAATAAATATGCACAAATGTTTAATAAATGTTCCAAACGCAATTACGTTGCACTGTTGAACAATGAATAAACTAGTTCACCCCAATTAATTTTAGAATATATTAAAAGTATATTTGCACACCAAACAAAAGTTGCTTTTAATTAATAGTACCTAGATGACCAAGTCTTGCTCGGGTGGTTTTTAATACTATACGCTGTATTAATTACTTTAAAGTAGTTCCTAATAATGTTTTCCATTTCAAGAAAATATTCACGACTGAAGTCAAATGAGTAGATACTTACAGTTACCTCACTAATTTTATTTAAAAAAGAATGGTTCTTCAGCAGTTCCAATTTTATATTAAATCTTAGGTTTCATATTTTTTCCATGTTAAATTACATTATGAGCAGATACATGGTTCAGTTCTTTTCCCTTGTCTCACTTTGTTAGGAATGGATAGACGAATGTCCTATCATGGTGTAGTCTGTCAAGGCCCGCGACGGACACCGGTGTCCATATATATAGGGTTTTTCCATAATTCTATATATATAAGCGGAGCTTTAAGATAATTATATTGGCACCAAATTTGGTCTTAATAATATGTTTCGCGGTTTAGTTTCTCCCCCCTTTAGCTGCCCTAAGTTAGTGGTTAAAAAATATAAATATCTCATATTTATACTCAAGATACATCTATATCTAATTTTACCATAATCGATTCAACGGTTTATTTTCTTTCCCGTTTTAACATTTTTATTAAGGGGTTAATAAAAAACTGAATATGTCATATTTACTTTCAAGTTTCAAGAGGTCCCCAAACCAATTTTAAATAAAATTGGTTCAGCGGTATAATTTCTCTTTCCTTTACCCCTCTCGTTTTGGAGTTTGTGAAAAAATTATATGTCATTTTTCAAGTTTCAAGATATCCCGAATGCCCATACTGTGCAATACAATCGAAGCAACAGTATTTTCCCTCCTCTTCTAACCCCTTTAGTTAAGGGTTGAAAAAAATAATATCCCATAGTTATCTTTAAGGTAATAGATATATCCATACCGTATTTCATTACAATTGTTTCTTATAAAATTTATTATTTAATTTGTTTATTATAAACTGTACAATGAAAATTGATTAATGCATTTCTCTTATTAAATTCACTTGGCTTTATAATTAAAATTACACATGACTATGTTCTCATTAAGTCCATACAATTACAATGTAATGATGGAATTAATACATAATTAAAATAGTTTGTCTTTACATCCCTAAAATACTGGATAGGTAAAAAATATAGAAGGAGCTATGTAGGTACAAAGACTTACACAAAGCCAGCAATCATCCCAAATTGAAATGCCAAAATTCGACGAGACAGCAACGCCTACCCATGAGATGTAGGCAGTGGCAGCTCTGAAAGTTCGTACATGTCGCATTGTACTACTACAGACAGCAATAATCCTCGCGAGCCGCCAACGTCGCGTGCCTCAACTTTTCCAATTCCATCCTTCCGTTTCTCAGGGTTGCCACAATAATCCCGGATTGTCCCAACTTTCATACTGGAAATATTCAAAAATACTACTCGTTCCACTCGTACCAAGACGCCGTATTGAAAATTGGAAATATACTTCTGCTAAATTTACTTGTAAACTTTTCTTATTTTGTTTGATTTAAAATTTGAATAAAAGTGATATCAATATAATGTAAGTAATAATTATGAATTATATAATTTTTCATAATATGTTTGTATATTAGTATATTGATTTTTCTTCAGCCACCTTGATACTCACAATATCATAATGAAAAACACATTTATAAATCGCACCTTTAGGATAAAAACGACACAATTCAAAAAGATTGAAAATTGAGTTATTGTCATATAATTACTTAAAACGAAGTTTTCAATGCAAAAGTAGTTCAAACACAGCCATATTCGAGCAGGAAAAGGACAAAACTGTTATATCGGTCACTTTTTTATTATATTTTTATAAATAAGGGACTAGTTTTAAATCATTTAAAAATGACAACTCAATTTTCTATTTTTTTTATTGTGTCGTTTTCGTGCTAAAGGTGCGAAATGTACTTTACAAGATCCACTAGTATTGATCGCGGCTCCGCCCGCGTGAAAAAGTTTTCCGGGATACAAATATTTTCTCGGGATAAAAGTATCGTATAGCACTCAGAAGTAATGTAGCTTCCTATTAATGAAATAATTTTCAAAATCGGTTCAATAGTTCTTGAGGCGCTAATGCGTATTCAACCAAACTCTTCAGCTTTATAATATTAGTGTGGATTAAAAAAACATACAAAGAAATATAGGTATTACTGACGTCATGAATACGAATGTCGGTATGTTAACATGCACTTTCGCGAATCGTAATGTACAGTCAGTAGCATAAGCAGCTGAACAAAATCAAAATTAGCCATGAGACAAGAAGTATTTGAATGTTTGAATGTAAATCCTTATGATGTGGGTATTTTTCAAACTATATTATGGTCGCCAAGATCGGAAGTAGCTAGAATGATTTATGTACATGCACATTGACTTCTTAGAAGTTAAGAATATTATTTATTAAATACTATTTGTAATAACTATGAGACTGACATAGTCAGAATTGATAAAAGATAAGAATAAAAAATAATAATAAATAAGAATAAAAAATTAAAAATTTCTGATCACCGATATACGCGTTAAGTTAAACTGAAACATTCATTTTTTCGATTGAAGTAAAATAAATATCTTTTATTTTATTTTTATGAATAGATAATAAGGTTAGTAAGAACACAAAAGTATGTAGGCAATTCGAAATTTTAAATTTGTTCAGCTACTTATGCTGGTGACTGTACATAAGAGATTTCTGGAGTAGTAATATACACGGTTCGTAAAATGGTCTCCATTATAGTTTCGTTTACATACATACATACATACATATACACTCACGCCTGTTATCCCCGAAGGGGTAGGCAGAGGCGCAACTAGTGCACCCACTTTTCGCCGTTATTCCGTCCCATGATGTGATAGGGGGCGAGTCTATCGCCATATCGGGCACAAATTCCAGACTCCGAGCTGATACTGAATAGAAAAACTCAATATCACTTTGCCCGACCCGGGAATCGAACCCGAGACCTCAGCATTGCAGTCGTTTATTTATTTATTTATTTTATTTATAGTTAAATATTCACTTACACTAACAGTATTATAACTAAACATGTAAGCTACTTTAAAAATATCAAAAACTAAGTAAAATATAATTAACTAATACTAAATGCACAGGTTAAATTATTGAGCTAGGTGTAGACAACCGTTCTAAGAATAGGCTGGCTGTTGCCAGGAAATCTTTATCACTAATGTGGAAAATGTCAACCGAATGCTCGATGACTAAGGTGTTCAAATATGTGACGGCTCTGGTAATTGGCGTATATGGGTCTGTTGAAAAAGTGTTAAACAAAGGTGTATTTCTTGGTCGGAGATTTCGAGTGTGTGGATTGGGTATGTACAATTGGATCTGTGCAAGAACGGCAGGGTCATGGACGGCGCCTCGTAATACTGCAAATATATACCTTACCAAGGCGATGTTACGCCTGACTTCGAGCGATGTGTATCCCACCATACCCCGTCGTACCATAATACAACTACGCCACCGAGGTAGTTTCGTTTAATAAAATATATAATATTACATTTACGGCCTGTTTCGCGCTGTCTAAGTGCTAATCGTCGAATGTAATATAGAGCGACCGAAAACAAAATTTAACTCTTCGTTTAAAAAAAATAAGCCTGAGTACTCAACTACTCATCATGGGCATTGAGACGGCTTGCATTACCCCTCCAAAATAAAGTAATAAGTTTATATTATAATACTAGCTTTACCCGCATGTGTTTTTCCGGGATAAAAGACTCGCTACAGCGCTATATATTTTCTTGGGATAAAAAGTAGCTTATGGCCTTAAGGTTTCAAACTATCTCTATACCAAATTTCATCGAAATCGCGTTCAGACAGACAGACGCGGCTGGGGGACTTAGTTCTTACCCGCCTTCCAAAAAAGGAGGAGGTTCTCAATTCGTGTGTTTGTATTTTTTATAATATGTAACGATAATGTAATAAATAAGGTAAGGTAGGTATATATATAAGTTTCAAAACAACAAACGCAATTATACACAGGAAAAAAAACTACTAAAATAATTTCTCTACACAATTTTGGTTTACTTTAACTAGACTGCATAATGAGGCTATATTTGGCCATACAACGGTTATTAACACTATATGGCATAAATGTATCGAATCTAGATATACACATGTCCGTCAATAATTAACATGACCGCAACGCGCCTGTATTTGTGCGTCCAAATAATCACGTACAGTAATTAGACACCATTTTGGCGTTAAATACAACGTTAATAGCAACGCCGCACATTTGTCACGCTTTTAGATATGTTTTTTACTAATTTAAGTAATGTCTTTTAATAAACATTGGTTGCAAGCTAATTTATCGGGTCTTTTAGTTTTATTTTCGCGGTTACGTAGTATGGCAATACCTCTCTACATTTTTTTAGGAATGTTGTCACACTTTAAGTATCTAACGATATTTTGCATCGCTTGGTAGTGTGTTTATTCCCGCCTAAATAGTGAATGCAATAACAACTACTGAAAGTCATATTCCAAGAAAGAATAGTTTGAGAAATTGTTGAAGAGCAAATGTAATATTTACGATAATATGCTTAAGCTTTTTTGTTCGGAAGACCTTTTAGGATGTGCGGTCTATTTATGTTATTTTACTTAAACAAGTGATTGTTTTTTATGTGGGTTTTGTCATTTGTTTATGTAAACGTAGCATATTATATTTTGCTGAAAAACCTGCCTTTTAATTAATATTTCATCAGAAATTTATCTATAGATATTTTCGAACTAGACTAGACTTAAATGGATATTGGTACGTAAGTTTACTTTCATCAAGGCCCAATTGTTTCATCCGAGGTCAAGTAAAGTTAAGGCTCACTCACTTGTCACAATAGATAAATACGCAGAGTAAGCAGGATAAGGGCCACTTCTAGTCTTTAGTTCATTACTTCTATGCCAGCAGAGAAACGGAAATAGCTAACTAAAAATGATAATGTTCACAGTTCAAGAACACATAGGTAGTCCATAATGACATAACTGAATGAAGGACTTGGCTTATTTTAGATAAAAAAAAATATATATCACTTCTCGGCTAATACGTTAATAATGTGTTGGAAATAAAATTGCCATAGAAACTTTATAAGTGAGATCGAAAATAACACTAAAATAGCTGCTAGTTCAACATTATTCATCTATCAACGCGTAGTGGAACAAATAACAGCCGTCATAATAACAGAGGAGCGAACTAGAATTATGTATGGGTAGGTATGTCATTAAGTTTCCGGTAAGCAAGTTGGTTTACGCTCCAGCGGTAAAATTATATGTTGTCAGAATTCACCGCGGTATCAGAATTACCCGATGTAAATGCTATGCGTAATTATTATTGATCTCCGTAAATTGATAAGTTGACAAATTAACTTGGAGGTAAAGTTTATGGATTCGTCCCACAACTATTTACTCCGAAAGAAACTCTCTTCGTGTCGTTCACGTATTTTTTCAGCATCATAAGGAAAACATAATATATGAAAGCTCCCATAAGGATAACATAATACCACCAAACTCTGTCGATATTGGCGTTACGCAACATACGATCTCGTAAAAGCTTATGTAAAAGCTTCCTTTTTTGTATAGCCATACCCTTTTTACTCATAATTTTATAATTATGAAGCAATTCAATACTGGTCCGCTGACTAACCCGTGTTCATGGAAGCTACGTGAATAGGCATCCGGCCAATTCATATCAAAGTCTCACGAACCGTTTAGATGAAAACATACATACATCTTGGTAGAAAATTCGCTCCTTGCTCCTATCTGCCCTGTGTTATTGCTTCTTTTGTAGGTCTGTAATTTTCTGAAGAGCTTTTCTGTACCCTGCGAGTGTTTATATTGCGTGTAAACACTTCCCAACATGGCAACGTAAATCCGGCCGTCATTATGCATTAACTATAATTAAGCAGAGTGCACATTTGTGTAGAAGCCGCACTTGGTGCGTTCAGGTCTGTGTTGCGGCCTCATCGTCGTGATTAGGGGATCGTATGTACTTTGGTTTACCGCTGACGCCGTGACTTAACGGCCTTGTTATTCAGATCATTTGTTTCTCATTACCACATTATACATGCGGCACGCCTCTCACAAGCTTAGCACTGATTAAAATAAATTAAGAGAAGGAAATGAAACAAACTGTTTACGTTACAGAAACGAGCCGTGTCGTATAATTAATAAAATTTGATGTAATGTGAGGTAAGTAGAGCTATATTTTACTAATTAAAAAGAACGGTGGCCTGTGCTTACGATTTCTTTAGCATTGTACGTGCTAACGGGACGTTTATGATTACTTACCAGCCACTTGTTACTCCTGACCTTTGCTAAAACAAAATTTACTATTAATGTTAGATGGGTATTAGGTATCTACTCAGTACAAATTTAAAACTTTAATTTTTGTTTGCCAAAAAAAGGTAAGTATTTTGGATTAACAGATATTTTGATTTAATAACTATAATCATAGGTATGTCAGAAAACGCTAACATTTAAAATATAAGTGGTTCAGACTTTATTACTTTGAGCATAGCAATTAGGTAATTATTATGTTTTCACCCTACCCTAACATCCTTAAGTTTACAACTTAAAAGTTTCATAAAATGTAATATTGCCTTTCAGTGGTTCCGCAAAGCGCTGGGACAAGGTTTTTAAAAAGACTTGAGAGCAAGAATCTTATATATGAAAAAATGAAAAATATTTATTTGACAACAACGTTTGTTCACACAAAGAAAATACAAAGTATGAATTAACAGTCTTGAATCTTTACAAATGTATTGACAACGGTCCCCACACTAGGCCAGCCTGTATCGTTGGGTCCCGTGTGATCACACAGGGGTTCCTTCAACCACACTTATGCAATAGTTCCTTTGGTAACATAAAATGAGATCTTATTTACTATATCACTAATAAACAATATTAAAACTTAAAACTCATAACTATAACGTTAAAGTGTTTAGAAAAAAAAATATTAATTTGGAATAACGTACGAATAATTATGATTGCTTACGAAATATATTACAAAAATTAAAGCACATACTAACATTTAACAGTGTATTGTAAATCGACCATCGGATACGATTAAGTAAAGCGGACTGTGTCCCTCGCCAAAATGTTACAAACAAAATAAAACATATGTGTATGATGTGTATGATGATAGGCAAAAAGTTGCTTCACGTCTAAAGTCTACAACTTATTATGACAGAAAATTATTCTGTAAGTTGCAACAGCCACAATGAACGAACGAGAAAGAACGATAGTCCAGTCCTATGAATACTGGTTCGTATTTTCTGTAATGATCATAATTTTAGAATTTATCAAGATTAAAGTTAAATGTTCGTAATTTTCATGGTTCCCGTGTTTATGCAATAACATTAATTAACATGTCTCCAAACAGCTATTCCAAATGTCAGTCACGTTACACACAATTACAACAACAACGAACACACCAATTACGTAAGGCAAAAGTATAATAAGTCCATTAGCATAATATTTTATTAATAAACATTGTCTAGCTTAGGGGTGCGGCTTAGGAATGGGAATTCTTTCTAGAACTTGGCTAGGAATGTAGCACATACGAATATTTTGATTTACTATTAATTTAGCTGATAAATTACTTACAGATTATGTATAACGAAAAACGTTGATATCACACAAACCTAACCCAGTAGGGATGTATAAGCAAAGTCAACGTCCTAAACAACTTCGTCAGATAAAGTTTCATTGGAATTGTATTAAAGTAGCTATTCGTCCATAATTCAAGTGAAACAAGAAAACGAGGATTCGACCTCAATATGTGTTCAAGGTGTCGGTATTCAGTGAAGCGAAGTTAAAGGAGCAAAGTTTGCGAATTCACCCCCGGGGCCGATCCAACTTCTCTGTTGCAATAAATAAGGATTTTAAGCGACAAATTACCACACGAAAACGTTTCATCCTTCCTTGGCAAGTTGGGAACTTAGTGAAAATAGGATACCCGTACAAACGTTTGGCACAATGCAAACAAAAGCTTCCAAATCGATTTATTTCTGATACTATCGTCATTTGAGTATGCAATATTAGTAGTGTAGATAAGTTTTAATTGTTATCCTACTAATATTATAAAGGCAAAAGTTTGTAAGAATGTATGGATGTTTGGATGTTTGTTCCTCTTTCACGGAAAAACTACGTATCGGATTTCGATGAAATTTAGCACACAGGTAGATCATGTCCTGGATTAACACATAGGCTACTTTTATCCCGGTAAAATATAAACCGGGACTTTTATACCGGAAAACTTTTTTACGCGGGTGGAGCCGCGGGCAAAAGCTAGTAAGTTATAATATTATGAATCATCTAAATGCATCATGTCAACGATTGCAGCGTGTCTTGACACATCACACAACATAATGTTATAGCCTTAGTCACAGACATGTTACTTTTGTATTAAATTGTGTAAATGTTCTATTAATGTACTAATTTAAAATTAGACCAAAATTAAGGAAATATAAAATAAAGGAAACCTTCCATATTTTATAAAAACACTGAAACTCGTCGGTGTGTCAGTGTTTCGAGCATAATAAAGACATTTTCCAGGGTGATAGAGCGTCCGATATCTTATTACAGCGAGCTTGTAAACTGACGAAACGCTCCTCGAATCACTGCCTTTATGGCCTGCGCTGCCGATATTCACCTTCTTGTACTTTTCTAAGAAATTATTACCCAGACCAATATAGCCTGTGTGGCTCAAATACTAAAGCCGAAAGTTCCATAACGAATTTGACAAAGCTGTGTGGGCTGATATAGGCAGATTTTTTGTCGACTGTGATGGATAAAGCGAAGGAGTCGAGGGCGACTTGATTGAAAACGCTGTTAAAGGAAAGAGGTGCTTTGAGGAGTTTTTAAACGAGTAGGGAAACGTGACGACCCTAAAAACTCTTTATTTAGTGGCAAATAAATAATATTATACCTAATTACTTCACCGAAGTGATGTTATCTCTCATATTAGCACTTTTTAGCATCGCTTGCCTAACAAAGTAAAAATACCTGGAGGCTAGTAGGTACTCACTGTAGTCCCAACCTAAGTAGCAAAGAGCATTATAATACCACGAAAAGATTCCGTATATTGACATCGAAAAGCTAAGATACCTAAAGTGTATGAAGTTAAAGGTAAGGTCACATTACACAGTAACCAGACTTTAATCTACAGTTGAATCACATGAATGGTCCAGTTCAACCATGGGATAATTTTCTTACAGATACCTGGCGGTCAGTAAAATTGCCTTAGGCTCACCAAACACCTACCTACTTTTGTTTTGCCCTATGCAGTGTTGCCGTTTTAGCAGATTTGGCGCTAGATCTAGGGCAATTCTAGAGTCGATAGCGCTTTTTATCCCATAACTACGCGCTTAATACTATCTAGTGGAATCTGGCGCAAAACTACTAAAACTGTTAATGATGAACTTTTGGTTTGTTTACAGTGAATTTAAATACGGAACCTGAAATAAAACATACGAAGGTAAGGTCGAGATAGCTTAGTTGGCAGAGCACCGACACGATGCGCTGGAGGTTTGTTTTTTGTTTACGCGGAGAAAGTGAATTATTATTACCGCCCAGTGTTCAAGGGGAACGACTGAGCGGTTATGTGGGGTTCACCGTGCCTTACGACCCGACGTTGAGCCGCCCGGAGAGATGGAAAACGTCGGACGACCGCCGGGCTTAGTCCCTAACCTATGTACACCGCACGGCATACCAACCAAAACTCCGCGGTGGCCATCTTCAGCGTCTAAGTTGTCGTCCGCAACCGCTCCTGCGCGTACCGCTGTTGCGGTCCATCTCCTGTTGTTGGGGGGGCTCAGAAGCCCCCGCACATCGAAGGACGCCCTCGGCGTCAAAGGCAGCGTGAGGCCTAACCGCCACGCTGCCGTCCATCACGAGGCTCACAAAAGTTGGCTAGACTAATAGGTGGACGGCCCCTTCCGGGGCACCCGTGACCCCCGGAGGCCCCTATTAGTCGCATTTTACGACAGGCAGGGGATACCGTGGTGGAATTCTCCAAACGCCACCAATCCACAGGGCGGGAGATGTCGGTCAGTCGTCCACCCGACGCCTCCTACGTCTCGTCTGGCGGCGGGAGAGATCACCACTGCGCTGGCGATCCCTCTCGGCACTCTCCTTCCGCGAGAGGACCACCTCGCAGAAGTGGGCCATCGCCTGCCAGGCCTCCCGGCCGCCGACCATGGAAGCGACCACGGCCGGCAGCGAGAGGTCTTCTCCGACGACTGCTCTGAGAGCGCTGCGTTCTTCATCCCAGGCTGTGCAAAACTCCAACGTGTGTTGGGCCGTGTCCAGCGGGCAGTTGTCACAATAGTGACACACGGCCGACTCCTCTATCCCCACCACCCGAAACAGGAATACACCGAAGCAGCCATGCCCGGTGAGCACCTGCGTCAGGCGGTATGTTGCCGCTCCGTGGCGCCTGTCCAGCCAATCGGCAAAGACAGGACGCATTGCCTCTACGACCCTGTGCCCCCACGACGGGGCCTCCAGCCTGAGACGCCACTCCTCCACGGCGGCTCGCCGTAGGGAGGCCCTCTTGGCCTCCACCTCCTTCAGGGCCGGACGTTGCCCGCGACTGAACGCCTCCTCCCGCCAATGAAATGCCAAATCGGCAAGGGATTTGGCGTCCCGGGCAGAAATCCGGCCAATAAACAAGCCGCCTCGAAAGAGACCGTGCGGTACGCCCTGACCGCCCGCTGCGCTAAAGCTCTCTGCGGAGCGCGTAGGAGGGCGACGCAGGGGCGGTTCAGGAAGTCAGCCCAAACGGGGCTGCCATAAAGGGCCATGGACCGCACGACTCCGCGATACAGCCTCCGGCAAGGGAAGTCAGGACCTTCCAGGTTGGGTTGCAAGAGTAAAAATCATTAATTATCTGTGGACAGCAATTTTGGCAACCCTAACTGTGAATGCGCAGCGTTGCCGATTTGTAGTAAATTCCCCAAATTGCGGGGAATCCAAAGTCGATTGGGGATTGGTATGGGGATTGGTTATATGCAGAGAAAACGTAGGGAGTTTATATTTATATCAAAACTGTTTAAAAATTACTTTTCGGATATTCTCTTGCTAGAAAAAACTATAAAGTCGACTATTACGCATGTCAGTGACAACTTCTTAGGTCATGTATGGTAAGTATGTATATCAGGAGCGTAGCTATAGCTTTCACATAGGTTCCCCCTATCCATAAATAGATAACCCCCCCCCCCCCCCCGTTGGGTCTATTTCATGTTATTTTTGTATGTTATGTTTGTATGTTGTCTGATGATGTCTTAAAAGTGCACGTAAGCATTATAGTGTGGACATGTTTTGTGGTTTGGATTAATTTTATTGTAAGTTAAGAGGGGTCCGAACAACCAAAACCCTTCCCTTATATACGCCCATGATGTATATCACTTTGCGGAGAATACCCCTTGTTTAGAAACTAAGTACAACTGTATCTGTTCATTATAATTTTTTTTTTTTTTTTTATTTACGTATAAAAGGCATAACACAGAATTCAATCAAACCTAAATAATACATAAGCATGTTACAAATTATAATCTGGATTGATTTCCTTAATATATGCCCAAATTGAGTTTACTGCGGTAACTGAAATAAAACTTGTACTTACTGATAATTTAGTTGCAAAAGTGTTTTTAATGTTTGGTTTTTACTTATGGCGATTGCTTTTTTTTTTCTTTGCTATTACGTTACAATATTATATTTTCAATGCTACGTAAGAACGGTCCCAACTTCTCGTTCATTATCTCGACAGTTTTATGCTTAACATAGAGCTCATTATATAGATGACACATTCTGACGATAGGGTCATAAAAAGACGTATTATTTAGGTACGAACACACGCAGCGTGAAGATGTTTGGATTACGCACTCTATAATTTGTATTGAAATTTACCAATGATAAAAGTTCAGGAGAATCTATTTGAGCGTGAATTATTTTGCACGTTTTGGTATGAATACTTGTAAAATAAAAGGGAATTGAGATTAAAAACGTGTAACAAGAAGGCGTTGGGTAAGATATTGACTGAAAAAGATAGTTTTATAGCCATAGTTTTGTTTTACCCACCTTTTATTAGCGGCCACGCCCGTTTGATTTTTTATCCGGAATAAAAGTTATATATATTTTCCAGGGATAAAGGTAGCCTATGTGTTATTCTATACTATAATCTATCTTTGTGTCAAATTTCATTCGATCTGGATGTTTAGCCGTTCTGGTGTGATTGAGAAAAAAGAAAAAAAGTCCTGTTTTCGCAATTATTATATTAGTACCCATAGATAAATTTAGTTTGAAATACGAGATACAAAGTATGACAACAATTTTTTTATTATCTTATTGGATAAAATTATCTAATAAGATAATAAAGAAAAAGTAGCCTATAGTACTGAGGAGTAATGTATCTTCCTATTACTGAAAGAATTTACAAAATGAAACAAATCTTTCCTCTTTATAACATTAGTATAGACTAACTATTAAAGATTCGTGGTATACAACAACTCAGGGATTGTATCAAAACTTAAAATGAAATTTTTCTGCGACTGTAGCATAAAGCATAATGTTAGTTCGGAGAAGGTAATCGGCCGCGCGGGTGCGCCAGCGCCTCTCCGACTCAACACAATATGTCCCACTCCATCGCTGTCCGCGCGCTGACTGACGTTTGCCGGACGAAATGCCATTAGACAATCGCGCAATAGTCATGATTGATGGTTGCGCGACGCGCAAATCAAAAAATCCAGATACTCGTCAATCACCGTCAATCACCACATTAGACGATAGGTTATTCGTCACTCACAGACGTGACTGTGGTAAAACTGACAGCAGAACCTACTGTCTAATGGGCGATGAAGGTACGGCAAAAGCCCTGATAAAATCAATAAAACTACATTCATTTAATTTGTTTTCTTTTATTTCCGTATGAAAGAAATTTGTGGGGAATTGGGATATATTTCTCTCCACATTTGGGGAATTTAACTTCGATTTTTGGGGAATTCAGGCAATAGGTATTGGCAGCCCTACATATGCGTCATCTGCAGTCGTCAAAAATTGCCTGCACGATTGGTTCGTGCAATCAATTTACTCCATTTTAAATTATTGATCTATTAGAAAAAACTAGTTAACATCATGGGAGACTCCCTGGACGGGAGCGAAAATACCTCCGATACTCAGAATGTCGCCCTTGTGGACTTTCAAGACTTTGCAAATTACATGCGCAGGGCCGCAACGGTACTTTTGCCTGAAGATGACATCGTTCCACCGGCTCTGAACACCGCACTTGACGACAAAGTCAATCAAGATTGTATACGGAAGTTCGTCTCTGACCCCCAAGTCTCTTCGCTGTACGTCCAGAGATTTTCCTCGAAAGGTATGCAGCAATACCCACCTTTTTATTTTCTAAAACTTTCTACTTGCCTGACTCAACTATCAACTAACAACCTGAGCAACTGCAATATATCAATCGATTATGACATCATAACTGCACCTTCTAATTTTTATACGCATTCCAGCATACAATATTAGTATCTTCTATGTCTGTATTTTATACCGTGTTTAATTTATAAAATATTTTCGTGCACAGAAGATGACAGCGAACAGCCCACAGAAGGGGAAGAAGAGAAGGAAGCTGTGACCTATCAGATAAGCAATGAGGTATTACTACAAAACTATGATAATGATGAAAGTATAATAAATTGTGGCCAGAGTACAAAGCTCTGGCTTTGGCCAAAAAAACACCTCAAGTGAGACTACAGCTGTGTTCCTTCCGAGCAAGTGTGGAAATGGAACAAAAGAAATAAATATTATAATTCAAATTAATTTGAAATGTTATTAGTTTTAACAAATTATAATGTCATTTTTATAATCTGTAGATTTTAAAAGCATTTCTTTTATTAATTGTAGGTACACTTCACATCACCTAGAGTGGCAGCATTTGTTTGCATCAAGCGAGGGTCAGTCATTGAAGCTGACAAATCCATCCACAGCCAGCTGCGCCTCATTAACTTGTCTGATGGCTCGCCTTATGAGACCCTTCATGCCTTTATCAGCAAAACCATGGCTCCATTCTTCAAAAGCTATGTTAAAGAGAGTGGTAGGGCTGATAGGTAAAGTATCAATTCTAAGATCTCATTATGTTCTCTATTTTTAACCCGCTCCAAAAGGAGAGAGGTTATCTGTTAGTTGTAATATTTTTTTATGTTCAGCTATATTTTTTTCATACAGCTTTGGAATGGTCCCATTTTAATTTCATTGGTATAGGACCTTGGACTATGAAGATGCAGAGGGGATATGTTCAAAATCAAATAGTATTTCAATGATTCTTTTTTAATTTATAATATTTACTTTATGAATTACACTAAATAGCAAGGTCCAACATCTATCTCTTTTCAATTCTACTTCCAAGCAGCAGTATGCAAATATTGTTCTGGATTGAAGGATTATTATGCAACTTGACGTCTTCATCTATCAGTTGTATAAAATAATCTTATGACTAAATCAATGTCTCTATTATAGCCTTATTGACATCACTGTTTAAGTAGTCAATTCCGTAAAGCACCACTTTAACATAGGTAATTGTGTATTAAATTGGCATTTATAATTAAAAATGTGATTTTTAAGGGATGGCGACAAAATGGCGCCATCTGTGGAAAAGAAAATAGCTGAGCTGGAGATGGGCTTACTACACCTACAGCAGAATATTGACATTCCAGAAATAACTTTGCCTGTTCACCCACTAGTGGCTGCTGTCATCAAGAGGTTAGTTGGTCTGAATCAGAATGCAAATTGGAAACACTGGAGTACAAAATTAAGAATTGTTAACAAAATCAATAAATGGATTGTATAAACCAAACTGCTCTAAGAAAATATTTTTAGTATTTCAGGAAGCGATATTTAAAATAATTATTTTCTAATAAAAAATATACATGTTGTACTTTCAGTAAATAAATCTTATAGAGTTCTACAAAATCAGTCAAATAACTGTTCTTCAAAGACATTAATTTCCATACTTACAAGTTTTAGTATTGAAATCTTTATGAAATAACGTCAATATAAATTCAATTGTTTTAAATGTAAAATATTCATCCAGTTCTAAAATCTCAAGATCATGTCACAAACCTACCTCATTCTTTAAATTAGCTATTGATTAATTCAATTGTGAGTCATCAGTCACACCAGCACCTCCTATTTGGATCTACAATGTTAACAATAGGACATTGTATTATAAGTCGCGGCACGAAACTCTAGCGCTGAGCGAAACGTGGAGGGGATAGCTGCGCATGGGTACCGTCGCGCACGCAATACAAATTAGTAATTTAATTGCTTAATTAAAAACAGCAAAATAATGTTTTAATGTAAAGTCAAATAGTAAGTCTAGCGGTGAACAAAATGTGGAACTTAACTGCGTATGGGTACTGTCACGCACGCAAATATTACTTAAGTAATATTACTTCATGTTACCTACAATATAATTTTTAACAAGTTTATGGGGAGTAGAAAAATAAATACACTATCGGATTTGTAAATTTTTATATTAAATACCAAATAATAATAATTTTTATATTAAGTCCGAATTACATAAGAACCTACTGAAGTTTCTTCTCAGGATAGAAGAAACCTGCGAGTTCGGCAGGGTGTGGACATCAGACACCGCATTCTCCTTTCCGATATCTAGTCCGAATCAGACAATGGTCTTACACCTTCAATAGTATCCCAACAGGGCCTTTTGCTTACTGAGGGCCCCGGCTCAGGGCTGCTTCGGTCGTCGGCACTAACAGCGTCATCGTCATCAGACTCACCAAGGCTATCCTCTGAACTGTCACCATCAACGCGAATGATGAATTCTTCTGTAACCAAATCCACGACATGGTCACTCTTGACATATTGCTCTTCTATGTCCTTTACCTTTTGGCATAACTTTCCCCAATCCCAAGCACCCATCAGCAAAACTTTTTCTTGAATTAGTTCTATACATTTAGCAACACTCCACTTCACATTTCTACTGCCTACATATTGCTTTATGTCAGACCATGCCATTTCGATTGGATTTAGATCTGGGTGGTATGGTGGCAGTCTTAGCACTTGATGTCCTTGCTCTGCTAGTATCCTGTCAATTGAAAATGTTTTAAATCTATCTTTGTTAGCCCGTATTAAATTGTATAGTTGAGGTTTTAGTAGAGTTTCCTCATATTGTATGCCCTTTTCAGTAAGCCAACCCTGCATGTCAGCTTTTTTGGAATTAGAAGTGGGTGCAAGGTCCCATTGCTTATTATGGTATGATGCGTTGTCGACTACCACGACAGAATTAGGCGGTAAGTTCGGCAATAACTGTGTCCTCAGCCATTTTTCGTAGTTGTCGTAGTTCATATTGTCGTGGTAGTCGCCTGATTTCGCACCAGCTTTAAAAGTTAACAGTGCGTTCGGTATGAACCCAGCCTCTGATCCTGCGTGGACAATGACCACCCGCTGTCCTTTGGAGATAGGTTTTTTGAGACCTTTTGTAGTACCATCGGTCCAGGCTTTTGGAGCAGAGTGCGATGAATCTACGTAAGATTCATCTGTATATACGATGGGCCTTCCCTCTTGGCGATATTGTTTTATTTTGCGTAAGTATTCGATACGTAGTAAACGTATATTTGAACTTTCAATCAGTACTTTTCGGTTGTTTTCAGTATTTTTCCACCGAAACCCTAAACTCTTAATTATTCGTCGAAGACTTCGTTCTGAGCCTTTGAAATTTATATCTTCCTCTAGCTTCTTTCTCAACTTTCCGACGGTGGGAAGTTCATTATTTGTCCTATGAAAGTTATGTATGCACCTCTTTATTACTCCTTGATCAAAGTTATCAATATCTGTGACCGGTTTTGATCTGGAGCGTTTTTTGCCTGGTGTTCTAAATACTGATAATAAGTCGGAATTATTGGCTTCAGTGGAGATTTTCCTTACCGTTGCTATGGACGTCTTTGTAGATTCAGCTGTCCTTTTCTGAATTTTCTGTAAGTCACTAATTATACTATTTAATTTTATATTTCCCGCCTGAATAACTTCTGCAGTTTGTTTTATTTCACTTATATCTACAGTGCTGCGGTCAGAATCGAGTAAAATACTCGCAGCTTCGCCAATTTCACTTTGAATTTGTTTCAGGGAATTAATGAAATCATTCGATTCCCTTTTCAGAAAACAATGCACGTCAAACACCATTTTCCGTGCCTGTCTTTTCAAAACAGTATTCCTTCTCGGCCTCGGCATTTTCACTGTTTAAAAACTGTTCAAACTTAATCAAACAGTGAATAAACTAACAAACACAACAAACAAATCAACAAAACAAACTTAACAAAAAACAACAACAAAAATTAACGATGACAACAAAACAATTCAGAACGCGACTGTACACTGGAAGTGCGCGGAGCGTCGTATCGGCACGGGGGACGGAGTACGACTGGAGAGCCAATCGGCGCAACGCACGCTCGCCCTTCACCCCTGTACCCCGCCAAGACACCTTATTTTTTACTTCTGCGCAATAACGGTCAGCGCTAGAGTTTCGTGCCGCGACCTATAACACTCCTTAAGATTCCTATGCATCTTGTCTACATCATAATTTTATAAACACACATTTTTTATATGTTTTACTATTTGCCTGCCTTTTACTATTTCATATTAGTGATTTACAATCCTCATGTTCAACACAAAAATTATTTGTGTGTAGCATCAACCTATCACTGTCCACTGCTGAATGTAGGTCTCCCCTTTGGTTATTGATGTTTAATGGTTGTTTCTAGTGACATTTAGTGGCCAATGACCTGAATAGTGACCGATGACCAATCATATATCGTAACATCTTACCCATCTTCTGCAACATGCGAGTTGAATTTTTTTTGCAAATCTTATTGTCGAGTTAATAGTTATTTTTTTTAAAGATTGCTGTTTTGATATTTGTGCTTTTTATGATGTCTGTTTATTATATGATTTTCCTTCAATGTCATTATAGACATATTCTACTGTAAATTGACAATAATGTAATTACCCTTATAGAGCTGCTGATGAGGGTCGTAAGGCTCGCGTAGCCGACTTTGGTGACAAGGTTGAAGATTCCACCTTTCTAAATCAGCTGCAGTTTGGCGTCAATCGTTGGATAAAGGAAATTCAAAAAGTTCGTTATATTTTCATTTAGCTCTATTTCAAGTATTATGCCTTATTTGGATGAATGGTAATAACTCTTGTGTACTATTTAGGTTACAAAATTAGATAGGGATCCGTCCAACGGCACAGCCCTTCAAGAGATCTCATTCTGGCTGAATCTTGAGAGAGCACTCCATCGCATACAGGAGAAAAGGGAGAGTACTGAAGTGAGTGAAACTTTATAATCTATTATTTAGATCTGTGCTCGTCACTTTGTAAGTTTTTAAATCATTCTCATTCCGTTCACCTGTTTATTCTATCACCTTAGTTAAAAATATTATCAGGCAAATAAAAAGTAACCTATGTATTAGGACATCTAATTTGCTTCTCTGAGAGTATAGGCATTATTTACAGCTCAAACCAATTTAAAACTCTATTATAATGAATATTTATTGTAACCATTAAAATAGTAAATAGGCATTGAATAATATAGTCTCTTATTATTCAGGTTGCACTGACTCTAGAGATCCTGAAGTATGGCAAACGTTTCCATGCCACTGTCTCCTTTGACACTGACACTGGTCTGAAACAAGCTCTGGCTACTGTGTCGGACTATAACCCACTGATGAAAGACTTTCCTATCAATGATCTGCTGAGTGCCACTGAACTTGATAGAATCAGGTATGTTTAGCATACTATCTTATTTTATTTTCTTTACATTTTGCAGATATTGAATTGAGGATTTATATAAAAAAAATATTTCATGGACGGCATTATGAAACAATCAGTATTAAAAAAAATTACGACTCTTATATAATAATTTGTTGAATTTTAGGCTAGCCGTGCAACAAATCTTCTCCCACCTTCGGAAGATCCGTTCTACTAAGTATCCCATCCAGCGTGGCCTGAGGCTTGTTGAGGCTATCTCCCGAGATCTTGGACAGCAACTCTTGAAGGTATAAATATAATTTATTACTTCTAATGTTTAACCCGTCAAACCCTGCTTATATATATAGATGTATGGGGAAACCCTATATACTCGGACACCGGCGTCCATAGCGGGGCTTGACGAGTCAAGTCTTTTAATTTGGCCCTCTTTTTATAATCCAAACAAAGAGCTTGCTTGTATACTGTATATGTTCATATTATTCAAACCTCATATTATATAATATTTCTGTTTTAGGTTCTGGGCACGCGGCGCCTCATGCATATTCCTTTCGAAGACTTCGAACGAGTGATGACTCAGTGCTTCGAAGTATTCTCTTGCTGGGATGACGAATATGAGAAACTGCAAGGTCTTTTGCGGTAAGGACACTTATTTTTTATATATTATGCAAAATATAACATCGTAAAGTAAAATGTCCTTTGTTATGAGTAACATATAGGAAAGGAGATTTCCGCTTTTTGTATGGGTGCTGGGCCCCAAAATCTGACCAGGCTCGAACTTTAGGGATATTAAAGAGTCAAAATATGGATCTTGAATCCATTTAAAAAAAAACAAATTTTAGACCTCTCCATTTATAAGTAACTTTTCTATGAATGTTCATTTGAACTGTAGTTTTTAAGCAAAATAAAATTACATGAATCTCAAAATCGGAGTTCTTTAAAATTAAACGATTTATTGTAAAGGGCTAGTTTTTAGGAGTTCTATCCAAATATATATAAACTGTTTTGGTTATAATTTTAGGCCAGTTTTTGGTCATGTCCTTTAAATCAATGATGATAAATACATATTTGTTCTGCAGTGATATTGTTAAGAAGAAGAGAGACGAGCATCTGAAGATGGTGTGGCGCGTGTCTCCTTCGCACAAGAGGCTGCAGGCTCGCATGGAGCACATGCGTCGCTTCCGCAGGCACCACGAACAACTGCGCACCGTCATGTTGCGGGTAAACTACTATTTACTGTCTAAATCATTACATTGTATAAATATTTTAGAATTGAACTAAATTTTGATTAGTACTCAATTTTGCTGATAGTTCTCAAGACTGCCTCGGTGGCGTAGTTGTATTATGGTACGACTGCAAAACTGAGGTTTTGGGTTCGATCCCTGGGTCGAGCAAAGTGATATTGATTGTCTGGAATTTGTGCCCGAAATGGCGATAGGCTCGCCCCCTATCACATCATGGGACGGAATAATCGCGAAAAGTGGGTGCACTAGTTGCGCCTCTGCCTACCCTTTCGGGGATAAAAGGCGTGAGTGTATATGTATAATGTATGTTCTCAATTATTTTTTTTATAATTAGCTCGCTATCATCCGTTTTATGTATACAGGTATTGCGTCCGCGTGCCACAGTGAACACGGAGACCGGCGCTGGCGGCGAGCCCGCGCAGCCTCACTCGCTGCCCATGGACGCTGCCGATGCCAACGCCATTGCAGAGGTTTGTTTAGCTGTTACCAGATTAGCAAACCTAGTCCTCAACCTTTGTGCTCAATGCTGTAAATACAGAGTTATTTTGACATTACATGAAATGATGATTGGTCTGTTATTTGTGAGTCCGTCAAGGGGGGTACCACCGCAATGTCAATGAATATGGCGTGTGCGTGAGTTTTTCTGTCTGGAAAATATGTAATGTTGCCGCTGCGATGAATCCTCTTAGAGTAGTACTAGTGGCATTAGGATGTGTAAACTTACTTTTTAGTTTTTATTGATATTTATTTTATTCGAAACTTCACTTTTTATTTTACATCTATGGTTAAAATAACTTGTGGAAAGCATTATTTTCACAGAGATAAGTATATAGTATCTCCTTTATTCAATTGTGAAACCGCATGGTTTCATTTTGTGATGCAGTTTTAAAACACCACATATATTACGTAACATTGAAATATAGTGTCTCATGGTTATAAAGATTTGATAATAAATGAGTCAATTAAATAGATACCTGCTAAAAAAGAAATGAGAAAATAATATCCACAAAGGCTCATGTTGTATGATATGTATGATTTTTATTCTACTTTGTAATGTATTGTTGCGATAATTTTTCTTTTTTTTTGACACAATTTAGAAATAGATCAAAGTTTACACATTTTTTGTTTTTGTTTTAGGTTAACCTCGCGTATGAAAATGTTAAAGAGGTGGATTGCTTGGATATCTCGCGTGAAGGGTGTGACGCTTGGGAAGCCGCTGTGCGACGCTATGAAGATAGAATCGGTAAGTTATGGCATACCAGATACACAATCAAGTTGCATTTTATCACCAAGTTCCTTCGTAATTTAGAAGACTATGCATCAATCGCGTCGGCTGTATTCTTTACTTAATTTTTTTAACAAGTCCCGCATAAAATTCTCACCAACAGGTAGGGAACAATATGGCATTTATATTTCAATAAATAAATAGTATTTTTTAAAACAATAAATATAATAATAATAATACCAGCCCTGTATTATACTGCCCACTGCTGAGCACGGGCCTCCTCTACTGAGGGGGTTTAGGCCTTAGTCCACCACGCTGGCCTAGTGCGGGTTGGTAGACTTCACATACCTTCGAAATTCTTATAAGGAACTTCTCAGATATGCAGGTTTCCTCACGATTTTTTCCTTCACCGTTAAAGCGAACGATATTTGTTAAACAATACACACGTAACTTTCGCAAAGTCAGAGGTGTGTGCCTTGGGTTTCGAACCTCCGGACATTGTCTCGGCAGATCGTTCCATTCCCAACTAGGCTATCATTCACTTACCCAAGCATAAAACAAGCTTTTAGTTAAATGCTCTAAAAAGAAAAGAAACTTTAAATTGAATTAAGGACGTGCAAAAAATAACTAATCCATCATCTTGGGCCGTCCGCAATATTGGATTCAACATGACGTCACTTAGTTAGCAATGTATTGTCACCCAAACTGAACGTGTATGTAAAATATCAACACAATCGGTTGAGGGTAACTGCTTCAAAATTACAAGATTCTACCTGAACAAACATACATACATTGCAAGTTGACTCGTCAAGCCCTGCTACGGACGCCGGCGTCCGAGCATATAGGGTTTCCCCATACATCTATATTATACTAGTTTTGACCGCGGCTCCGCCCGCGTTATAAAGTTTTTCCGGAATAAAAGTCCCGTTTTATATTTTCCCGAATAAAAGTCCCGTTTTATATTTTCCCGGGAGAAAAAGTAGCCCATCTGTTAATCCAGGACATTATCTACCAGTGTATCAAATTTCATCAAAATCCGTTTAGTAGTTTTTGCGTGAAACATCCATAAGTACTTACAAACTTTCGCCTTTATAATATCAGTAGGATTATTAGGATAAGCAGGGTTTGACGGGTTAAATAAAACCATGTAAAAATGGCCGTTACATGATCCAGATCGCGTGGAGACCCGCATCACGGCGCACCTGCGCGACCAGCTCGGCACCGCCAAGAACGCGAACGAAATGTTCCGCATATTCTCGCGGTTCAACGCGCTGTTCGTGCGGCCCCACATCCGCGGCGCCATCCGCGAGTACCAGACGCAGCTCATACAACGCGTCAAGGACGATATCGAGGCGCTGCATGAGAAGTTTAAGGTCATTTATTATTGTTTTGTGTTATTGTACCCTATGTTTAGAATTGATTGTCGTGAGACCAATTAAATTTGTAGTATTAAAAGACTTACAGGCTGTACAATCTCAGGGACTATAAATTACACTAACATGTCATCATTGCGGTCGATGTCATGTTGAGTAAAGGGTTTCAATACCAACCCTGAAGATATTTCCAGAGCTTGGTTACAGCCAGAACCGCAAACAAAAATTACTAATGTGTTATACATGCTCGGTAATTTTCAATGCACGTTATATTAAAAACCACCTTATAGTAAAACAGAATGTTGGATAAACGAAACAAAAATAACAAAGTAAGGTAAAGGGATAAACAAAATATAATATCTGCCTCGACTGCAATGCTGAGGTCTCTGGTTCGATTCCCGGGTCGAGCACTGATATTTGGTTTTTCTAATCGGTATTAGCCTAGAGTTTGAAATTTGTGCCCGATATGGCAATAGGCTCGCCACCTTTCACATCATGTGACGGAATACGGACGGCGAAAAGTGGGTGCACTAGTTGCGCCTCTGCCTACCCCTTCACGGATAAAAGGCGTGACAATGCGTACAAAATGTATCTTCATTTAATTTTTGGAAGAAAGATATACTGGACACGTACAAAACATTGTAACGCCTAATTATATTTTAGGTGCAATATCCTCAATCCAAATGCAGTCGTCTCTCTCTGGTGCGTGACTTGCCTCCCGTGGCTGGCTCCATCATCTGGGCGAAACAGATTGATCACCAACTGACTGCTTATTTGAAGAGAGTCGAGGATGTGCTTGGTAAGATAGCAAACATTCTTACTTGCATTTTGTATCAAATCATCTGAAATAAACTTTTTTTTTTAATATTGCCTTGTGTTTTTAGGCAAAGGCTGGGAGAATCACATCGAGGGACAAAAACTAAAAGCAGATGGTGATAGTTTCCGACTCAAGTTAGATACTCAAGAAGTGTTTGACGATTGGGCTCGCAAGGTAAGGACTTCAAATCTTTCAATATTGGTACAGGATAAAATTCTTTATTATATTTTGGGTACATATAATACATACAACTGGTATGATAGCAATGAATCATACACTAGTGACGAAATGGTACAAAGAAAACCACATGGTTACCTTGTCCAATAAATTGTACAGCTTGGTACACTACAGTTTTAAGTTTCTTCGCGTAACTGACGCACCGCCAAATTTTAACCTCAACTTTGAATTTTATAGGTACAGCAACGTAACTTGGGTGTCTCGGGTCGCATATTCGCTATAGAGTCGGTCCGAGCTCGTTCCAGCAAGACCGGCACCATACTCAAGCTGAAGGTGAACTTCCTCCCTGAAATCATCACACTGTATAAGGAAGTGCGCAATTTAAAGAACTTGGGATTCAGGTACAAATAATCAGTACACTTGTATAAAGTAAAGGACACCCTAGCTGTAAAAATAACGACAGATATTACATCTGTACTGGTGGTAGGTCTCATGTGTAAAAGTCCGTCTGGGCGGGTACCACCGCAATGTTCATTTCTACCGCCAAACAGCAGTGTGCATGCACTATTGTGTTTTGTCTTAAAGGACATTGTAGCCAGTGTAACATCTTATGTCTCAGAATGACGAGCGCAGTGGTACCACACAGTACTTTGTAACTCAGGTGCTGGATGGTGTTGCTACTGTTTGTGGGCGGTCGTATCGCTTACCATCAGGCGAACGGCATGCTCGTCTGGTCATTCAATGCAATTAAAAAAACTATAATTACTTAGTCAAATGTCTTTTTTTATATAATTTCATATTGTTTTCTCACAGAGTGCCCTTAGCTATTGTGAACAAGGCCCACCAAGCGAACCAACTCTACCCATTCGCTATCTCGCTCATTGAAAGCGTGCGTACTTATGAGCGCACTTTGGAAAAGGTACGAATTTTTATATTACATTTGACTATACATTCACAATGTTCAGCACTAGACACATATTAACATTTATTATTGGCACGAGACAAAGGAAAAATTAGGAGTAAACAAAAAGTAATCCATCAATTACTAACATGTACTTTTATTTGTGCAGCTAAATAATAGGAATCATACTAAGGTAGTTCTAACTTTATAGGCTGCATGTTAGTGTCTCTGGTTTTTTTTTTATTTCAATATAGATAAATTGTGTTCACATAATATTATGTATTAATTTCAAATGTTACTATTCGTATCATCGCATGCTTTCATCGGCTTCATTTATTTACGCAGTATTTTATTTTAAAAGTATACTTAGTAACTTGCAGATTATGTAGGTTTAGTCTTAGTACAGTCACCCACATAAGTAGCTGAACAAATTAAAAACTTTACACTTTTATTTTATTACCAAAGTGTTTTTTTCTTCACAAACATAAAATTTCAGACATTTACTTTAATTCACACCATAAAAAAAATGTTTCAATTAAGCTTAACGTCTAAAGTCGATATGATGTTTTGAATTTGTTCAACTACTTATGTGGCTAACTGTACATAAATATAACGAAACCACGCCTTTATATTCACCTTGCTCACGCATGCATAACAAAAATCGTTCATTTTATCCGTGCATGTATTGTGGAACACACTGTAGAAAACTTTTTTTTTTTATAATGGATACACTTCAGATCCGTGACAAAGCGTCGATCATCCCGCTGGTGGCCGGGCTGCGTCGTGATGTACTGAACCAGGTGTCTGAAGGCATGGCTCTTGTCTGGGAATCTTATAAGCTCGACCCGTACGTCCAGAAATTGAGCGAAGTTGTTCTACTGTTCCAAGAGAAGGTAACTTTATTAAGTCTTGTGGATTTTTGGTACTTTTTTATTGCTAATAATGTGACTTATTTATCCAAAATACTTTGTAATACTAATACAGAATGTAAAAAAAAAATATTTTTTTTACGACAGGTGGAAGACTTGCTAGCAGTCGAAGAACAGATCTCAGTGGACGCCAGGTCTTTGGAAACATGTCCGTACTCAGCTCAGAGTCTGGCTGACATATTGAGCCGTTTGCAACGCGCCATCGATGATCTTTCACTGCGTCAGTACAGTAACTTGCATTTGTGGGTGCAGCGGCTTGATGAAGAGGTATATAAATGAGCTTATCCTTGAAAAGTATAAAACAAAGTCCCCCACCGCGATAAATTCAAAAACTGCTGAACGGATTTCAATGAAATTTGGTATGAAGATAGTTTAAGTTCCTGGGAAGGTTTTGGGGTATTATCCCGAGATAATATATAGCGGAACTATTATCCGGGAAAAACTCGTTCACGCAGGCGAAGCTGCAAGCACAAGCCAGTTTAACATAATATATTTAAATTGTTTTGGTATTATTTTTGTTTTATTTAAAATCAACAGGTCGAGAAGAGCCTTGCCGCGCGTTTACAAGCCGGTATCGAAGCTTGGACCGCCGCTTTACTGGGCAAGAGTAATGAGCTTGATCTGTCCATGGATACTTACTCGCCTGCTGAGCCCACACATAAGCCCGGCGGGGAGCCACAGGTACTCTTATTTATAAATGTCCAAACAATAGGTAACAGCGACTCTTACATAATTGTTATATACGTTATATGTAAACAAATTCAAATCGACGCCCCAAACTCCTGTTATAACTGCATGTAGCTTTCACCTTTTTCTTATTCGGTTATACCAATATTTACATATCTATTCTCACTAGATCGCGCGTGTGGTACACGAAGTGCGCATAACGAACCAGCAGATGTACTTGTTCCCGTCGCTGGAAGAAGCTCGTTTCCAACTGATGAGGCAGATGTTCGCGTGGCAGGCTATCGTAACTAGCCAGCACCGTCTACAAAGCACCAGGTTTGAATCATGAAAATCTAAACTTTTTAGTATACTTATGCTACACTTTAGGTGGTAAAAGTCCGTAGGCGATCACCTATCCGCTGGTCTGATCAAATAAAAACCATAACAGGACTTCCTATTGCCACTGCCCTGAGAAAAGTCTAAGACAGGGCAGCTCAGCGTCCATTCCATCTAAGTATTTCAAGACGAACACGAATTTCTGTGATGAAGAAAACAATTAAGAAGGAGATTCTATACCTAGATTTTAGAATAAAAATAATAATAATTTTCACTTTTTTTACTCTAACTATATTGCTGAAAATATCGATAAATAATGACTCAATAAATTATCGATGTTTCGAGAATGGAGAATTTAATCCTTTACCTATTACAGATACCAAGTCGGCGTTGCACGCGCTCAAACAGCTACGTACAGAAACTTGCTGACCAAACTACCTGGCGGGTCATCGCCTCTTGAGAGTGCGTACGATGCTATCGAACAAAAGATATCTCAAGTTCGGGAATACGTCGATGAATGGCTGCGGTAAGTTTTTTTTTTAATAATAATGCTGTTTGTTAAAGTTATAGTTTTTTGCAAAAAATAGTAAACTATGTGTATTCTTGTATACTAAAATATATTTGTTTTGCAGTTACCAAGCTCTGTGGGACCTGCAGCCCGAGAGCTTGTATGGACGTCTCGGCGAAGACATTACTCTATGGATCAAATGCCTGAACGACATCAAGTAAGTGTCTCATTTTAATTTTATTCTTTAGGTAGAATTAGTATTCCTTATAATAAAAATCGAAAAATCATACATTAATTATAGTTTCTAGCTGTTTTATTGCTTATTTTTTTTTTCAGAAAATCTCGCACTACATTCGATACATCAGACACTCGTCGCGAGTATGGACCGGTGGTCATCGACTTCGCTCGCGTACAAAGTAAGGTGGCGTTGAAATACGACGCTTGGCACAAGGAGGTGCTCGGAAAATTCGGAGCTTTACTGGGAGGAGAAATGGTGCAATTCCATGGACAACTTGCAAAGTCCCGCAGCCAGCTCGAACAGCAGACTATAGGTAAGTGATGAAGAAAAGTAAACTTTATTAATAATATTGCTAGAGGTGCCTTTCTCGTATGAAACAGTTTAGTTTGAATACAATTGACAACTGACTACAAAATACTCTTAAGAGGCAAGATAATATTTCTTGTAAATGAATTGCTGTTATGTTCAATATTCCCTTGAATTTGTTATAGTAACCATTTTATCGAGGCCATATTGGTATATCCAGCATGCTATTATTTTTCTTAGGTGTAAAAGATCTTTTTACTATACTATGTTCTGTTTACAGAGGCAGCATCAACCAGTGATGCTGTGTCCCTCATCACATACGTACAACAGCTCAAGAGAGAAGTGTTGGCGTGGGAGAAACAAGTCGACATCTACAGGGAAGCGCAACGCATCCTAGAGAGACAGCGGTAAGGAAATTCATAATTGTCATATTTGTTGTTGTAGGAGTCTAGCACAAAGAAGTTAGTATATTTATAAAAGTCTATTATCAAGGGGGGGGGGGCTGTGTGTCAGTGGGTTATAGCAGATTATTACGATTCATAGCACAGACACACTACAGTTCTTTGATTACTTAATTTTCTGATTGGTCTTAATAATGTTCCACGCGACTTATCGATTTACGAATGGTATCACGATTATCGATTTACGTAGAATCGACGTATTTGCATGCACTAACTATAGCAATCTTTATGCATTTGTTCTTACATACTGTTTCAGATTCCAGTTCCCAGCTCAGTGGCTTCATGTCGACAATATCGAAGGCGAATGGAGTGCGTTCAACGAGATCATGCGCAGGAAGGATTCCTCCATTCAGACCCAAGTATTTTATTTGATAAACACTTTTTAATTTGAAACTGGTTGGCACTATATGGAATGTAGAGAAATGATTTATATCTGAAAAGCACTACATTTACCGCTAGGGGTGGTACTGCCACTTTTCTGTATAAAAAAATGTACACAGCTTTTGTTTCTCGAATATAATTCGATTTTACTTTACAGGTGGCCTCACTTCAACAAAAAATCGTTGCGGAAGACAAAGCCGTGGAGGCGCGTACCTTGGAGTTCCTCACAGAATGGGAACGCAGCAAGCCCACCGACGGCTCCACCAGGCCTGAGGATGCTCTGGCTAGACTGCAAGCCATGGAGACTCGCTACACGAGACTCAAGGACGAGAGAGACAACGTCGCCAAAGCTAAGGAGGCTTTGGAGCTACATGACACTGGTTAGTAACAGTAATATGTACCTACATAATAATACTGCCTCGGTGGTGTGGTTGTATTACGGTATGACTGCAATGCTGAGGTCTTGGGTTGGATTCCCGGGTCGGGCATATTGATATTGGGGTTTTTAAAATTCAGTATCAGCCCGGAGTGAATTTGTGCCTGATATGGGGATAGGCTCGCCCCCTATCAGATGTGATAGGGGGCGAGCCTATCCCCCCTATGATGCATAGGACAGAATAAGCACGGCGAAAAGTGGGTGCACTAGTTGCACCTCTGCCTATCCCTTCGGGATAAAGCGCGTGAGTGTGTGTGTGTGTGTGTGATAATATTATCACCAAAAAATTAAATATTTAGTTTATCCCATTAATCTAAAGTATATTGAATATCATAATGTAGTTTTTATTTGTACATAAGTTCGTTTTTTGGCCTACAGGTAGCTCAGTAAACAACGAACGTATGACTGTGGCCCTAGAAGAGCTACAGGACCTTCGCGGCGTATGGTCCTCACTCAGCAAGATCTGGACTCAGATTGACGATATTAGGGAGAAGCCATGGCTCTCCGTCCAGCCGAGAAAACTGAGGTAATGAAACATGTATGACTAATCTTTTTAAGTTAATACGGTCTTGTCCAAGAAATCATGCAAAATAATTTGTTTGCAGGCAACAACTGGAAGCAATGTTGAACGAGTTGAAAGAACTGCCGGCTCGCCTGCGTATGTACGACAGCTATGAATATGTCCGCAAACTTCTGCAGTCTTATACTAAGGTACGTCATTTTATTTAATGCTCCTCTTTAGAGCTTTTATACGTACCTTAAGAGATGATACTATTATGAGGGACGATACGTGCAGCATCTTAAAGTCAAATTTGGCACTAAAATAAGAGTGTGGCATAGCAAGTTACTTAGAAACGGCAGACGCGCGGGGGCAGGGATCGTTCGGATTATAGAGACATTCGGATTTGCTTGGGTTCGGATTATCGAGGCCCTACTTTTTTTATGGCATTGAATGACGAGACGAGGATGCCGTTCGCCTGATGGTAAGCGATACGACCACCCATAAACAGTAGCAACACCATCCAGCACCTTGAGTTACAAAGAACTGTGTGGCATTCCACTGCGCTCGTCCTTCTCAGACATAATTCTGATTATGTCCAGCAGTTACTGTAGTATGTTTTCGATTTGACAGGTGAACATGTTGATCGTGGAGCTGAAATCCGATGCCCTGAAGGAGCGTCACTGGCGGCAACTGTGTCGTGCGCTGAAGGTGGACTGGGCGCTCTCCGAGCTGACCCTGGGGCAGGTGTGGGACGCAGACCTGCTGCACAACGAACACACAGTCAAGGACGTCGTGTCTGTAGCCCAGGGAGAGATGGCGCTAGAGGAATTCTTGAAACAGGTAACATGCCTCTTTTAACATTCCTTGTACTGTGTGGGTGTTGGTGGATGAGAATAGTTTTTCTTAACTGGTTTGGTATGATATTTTAACGTAGAAAAAGGGCTATGTAAGAAGTCGCCACCAAAAAAATATTTGGCAATAAATTTCTTGCTTTAAAATGTTTAGGTTTACAGTTAATTACATTAAAGATTTATTCACAAATTCATAAAACCCGCCAGGTGCGCGAGTCATGGCAGAGCTACGAGTTGGACCTCATCAACTATCAGAACAAGTGCAAGATCATTCGTGGATGGGACGACCTCTTTAACAAAGTGAAGGAACACATCAACAGCGTCGCAGCCATGAAACTGTCGCCTTATTACAAGGTAACAATATATTTTTTTTAAACTACATGAAATGGCTACATCATTGATCATAATAGTGCTTTAGAACACCGTAGCATGCCTTTCTCAGATTATTATGATAATTTGTATGTTTAACATATTTTTATCGATAAATATTTTGAAATAGTATCATAAATAATTATTTTTTAATGTCTAAATTGCCCATTTTCTTTTCAAAATTAGGTGTTCGAAGAAGAAGCGCTGACATGGGAAGAGAAACTGAACCGCATCAATGCTCTGTTTGACGTTTGGATCGACGTACAACGTCGTTGGGTGTATCTGGAAGGTATCTTCAGCGGCTCAGCTGATATTAAAACACTGCTGCCGGTTGAGACCAGCAGATTCCAGAGCATTAGGTAAATCGATATCTTTGTCTATTTGCATAAGTTATAATTATTATCGATATTATTTAAATTTATCGACTTTTCATTTTACTCCAATACAGAATTTTAGACATTTTAGACACATTTTGAACATGTTTTCGAATAGGCTAGACTGTATCTATGTGAACCACTGCTGCAGGTTGCATGCTCCGCCATGAGGAGTGCAGCAGTGGACACAATTCTATTTTCAATTGTCTGTCGATTGCCTTACTAACATAAATATAAGCATTTTTTACTAACCCAAATGAGTCTTTGTAACTTGAAATAATAATAATAAATAACAAAATAAAATAAAAAAAAAAATAAAAAATTAGTCATCTTTATATATTTAATACTATCGAATATTATGTTTATCAATGTACTTTTTGGAATTATTAAATTGTGTCAAAATCAAGTAAGTAGTTAACACTATTCAATATTGGTGAGTAAATGGTAATCCTCGTGTCATTAAGTTATACACACTACTGCTAACGTATACTAACCATACATTTTGTTTGCAGCTCTGAATTCCTGGGCCTGATGAAGAAAGTGGGCAAATCGCCGATGGTCATGGACGTGCTGAACATTCCCGGCGTGCAGCGTTCGTTGGAACGTCTCGCAGATCTGCTCGGCAAGATTCAGAAGGCGCTCGGTGAATACCTGGAAAGAGAGAGGAGCAGTTTCCCTCGGTAAGTAAACCTATTAAATCCTCGAAACTTAGTCTGCTTATAAAAGTCCTAATATATTATATTAGACTGCCTCGGTGGCGGAGTTGTATTACGGTACGACTGCAATGCTGAGGTCTCGGGTTCGATCCCCGGGTCGGGCAATGTGATAATGAGTTTTTCTATTCAGTAGCAGCCTGGAGTCTGGAATTTGTACCCGATATGGCGATAGGCTCGCCCCCGATCACACCATGGGATAGATTTGCACCGCGAAAGGTGGGTGCATTAGTTGCGCCTCTGCCTACCCCTGATAACTTTTATAAGCATTCATATAAGACTCATGAGTCGTCTACGTCTTATATGATCACAGCATTAAATCAAAACAATGTCAAGTATTCAGCCATAGCAAAATTAGAATTTGTTTCCATGTTTAATAACACATATACATACATATATACTCACGCCTGTTATCCCCGAAGGGGTAGGCAGAGGCGCAACTAGTGCACCCACTTTTCGCCATTGTTCCGTTAATAACACATAAATACTAATTTAAATTTGTATCTTAGTTTCTACTTCGTGGGTGACGAAGATCTTCTCGAAATCATCGGTAACAGCAAGAACATTGCGCGTCTGCAAAAGCACTTCAAGAAAATGTTTGCTGGCGTAGCAGCTATCATTCTTAATGATGACAACACTGTCATCAACGGAATAGCATCGCGTGAGGGCGAAGAAGTAAGTTGAACATCTTTGAATGATTTTCTTTTCTTGCGTGATGATTGTTATTGTCTTGTCTAAAAAAGCAATAATTCTCGAATATTATTTTTTTATGTTTCAGTTTTTCGTAATGATTTCAACTGTCAAGTATATATTTTTTTTTTGTGAGACATGAAATAAGGTTACTTAAAATCCTTTTTAGGTATACTTCACATCACCGGTGTCGACAATAGAGAACCCTAAGATAAACTCGTGGTTGTCGATGGTAGAGCGCGAGATGCGCGTGACGCTCGCGTGCCGGCTCAAGGACGCCGTGGGGGACGTCAAACAGTTTAAGGATGGCAACGTCGATCCACAGAAGTTCATCGATTGGTGCGATAAATATCAAGTGAGTTGAGTTATTATGTAGTTCTGTGGGGCTAGGATGTGAAAAAAAGACACGATGCGTCTCCGCTTCGTTTTATTGTGATTGGTTGAGTGACTGACGTATCGGTATTTTGATGTTTGTGATTGATCGAGAGACCGACACGTCAGTCTCTCAACCAATCACAATAAAACGAAGCTGAGACGGATCGTGTTTTTTTTTTCACATCCTAGCCCCACAGGTTTGTTAGGAATGTATTATTTTGATATAGTTTTAATTTATTAGTTTACGAAATTTTTATGGAACTTTTCATTTGTATTAAATTTTTAAGGCGTTGCTCCCGTTGCAAAACAAATCGACTGTGTATTAAATTGATAGAAATTGTTACCTAACACACAGAAATATCACCATACTCAAACAGTAAATTATAATCATCGAAGGCACATCCTTGATGTTACCAAGCAACGATGAATCTAGTGATGTCATTATAATATATAACTTATTATCCCAGGCTCAAATAGTAGTACTAGCCGCTCAGATCCTGTGGTCGGAGGACGTGGAAGCCGCGTTGGTTAGCGGCGGCGGTGAGGGCCTAAAGCGAGTGCTGGCTCACGTCGAGAACATGCTGAACATCCTCGCCGACTCCGTGCTGCAAGAACAGCCGCCGCTTAGGAGGAGGAAGCTCGAGCATTTGGTATATTGTTTTCAATCCTTGTCTTTTGTTTCTAGATACTATGATAACATAAGATACTTTGATCATATCATGCATAGTAGATGTTAGTCAGAAGTAGCGGTCCAAGCGAAAATACCAATAATGGTGCAGTCAGGAAAAAAGTATTTTTTAAATTAATTATTGTTCTATTTATAATAGTTGCCCGTGAATTCGTTAAATAATTACTATGGGCTCAATCTAAACAATATTGATATTGAAAAAAAAACAATTGTCGCCAAATTACTGTAGACTGTCAGTCGTAAACTAACATACTAGTTTATAGTTCTGTAATTTTAGTATTATGTTTTCCTTGCACAGATCAACGAGTTCGTTCACAAGCGGACGGTGACGCGTCGCCTGATCGCTTCAGATGTGAACAGCCCGCGTTCCTTCGAATGGTTGTGTGAGATGCGATTCTACTTCGATCCCAGGAACAATGATGTAAGTTAATATTAAAATTTATTTGTTTATTTAGTATCATTTTCAATTGACGCTGAATAATCGTGTTTGCAATAAACAATTACGAACATTATAATCAGTCCTGTCTCGACATTCAATATACTTACCCAATGGGGTCGTCCATTAATCACGTGAGACTTGAAAAGGGGGAAAAATCACGAAATATCATAAGGTCTGTAGTGATATATCATGTTTATTTTTTAGTGAACGCGCGAATTACATTATACTTACCTTGACTTCAAGCTAATACATAATTTTTTTAAGATATTTTTTACTAAAAAAATACAAGTGATCTTGGGAGGGGAGGGGGGAGTGTTGGGGTAGTCTAAAACCTCACCACGTATCACCAGAGGAGAGGGTTAAAAAGTTGCTAAAAAAACATAACGTGATTAATGGACGCCTTTAACGAAGATTTTCGAACAATCTTCCAGTTTCTAACTGACCCAAATCGATATGCCTTGTCAAACAAAAATGAAATCGTTTGACATACTTTCTTATTTCTTTACACAGGTTCTACAACAACTAACTATTCACATGGCGAACGCTAAATTCCTATACGGTTTCGAGTATCTGGGCGTACAAGACCGTCTCGTTCAGACGCCGCTGACCGATCGCTGCTACCTGACTATGACGCAGGCTTTGGAAGCCAGGCTGGGAGGATCGCCGTTTGGTACGTATACAATATGTAGTATGTTTGTGTCTAACCTAAGCTAACCATTTGTACAACATTCCATCCAATATATTTTACCTTAGGTCCGGCTGGTACCGGTAAAACCGAGTCGGTGAAAGCCCTCGGCAACCAACTCGGCAGATTCGTGCTTGTGTTCAACTGCGACGAGACGTTCGACTTTCAAGCCATGGGTCGTATCTTCGTCGGTCTTTGTCAAGTAAGCATCATACATACGTATCATAATCCGCAGCTTTTTTGTACGTACAAGGCAATGATGCACTATCTAATGCTAGCACTACACTTGGCGTATTCGTCAAAATATTTACGCCTTTTGGGCAAGCCACTCTTTAAATACAAAGTGATGTCACATTGGCTAAATAACGCAAATATTTGCTCAAATGCGTAAGTGTAGTGCCATCATAAAATATATTCTGGTTTCTAAAAATCGTGATATCAAAACATACTCTTTTTCTTGAAGTAATAAAAAGGGGTCCACTAGGTATTCATATCGATACAATTTTAAGTATCACAGCCAACCTAAAATATTCTCTCTCCAATAAGGTGGGCGCGTGGGGTTGCTTCGACGAGTTCAATCGTCTGGAGGAGAGAATGTTGTCGGCCGTGTCGCAGCAAGTCCAGACCATTCAGGAAGCTCTCAAGAGCCACCAAGAAGGAGACAATACTGGTACGATAAATATTACAAATGCTTTTGTGCATCGCACACTGGCAGGCATACATATACTTTAGACGCAAATTCAGAACATGCACATAAAAAATATTTTCAGCCAAGTCCATCACAGTAGAGTTGGTGGGCAAACAAGTGCGCGTCTCACAAGACATGGCGATATTCATAACTATGAACCCTGGGTACGCTGGGCGTTCCAACCTGCCAGACAACTTGAAGAAGCTGTTCAGAAGCTTGGCCATGACGACGCCAGACAGGCAGTTGATTGCCGAGGTGATGTTGTTCAGCCAAGGTTTCAGAACTGCTGAGAAACTTGCATGCAAGATCGTTCCGTTCTTCAAGTGAGTTTAAATAGTCTAATGAGCTAATTTTATCAATTCAAAAAAGGTGCAAGTCTCAGTATAACGTTTGTATTTATTTTTTACTAGCAGTGCTCGCGGCTCCGTCCGCGTGAAAAAGTTTTTCCGGGATCAAAATATTTTCCCGGGATAAAAAGTAGCCTATAGCACTCAGGAGTAAAGTAGCTTCCTATTAGTGAAAGAATTTTCAAAATCGGTTCAGTAGTTCCTCAGATTAGCGCGCTCAAACATACAAACAAACTGTTCAGCTTTATAGTATTAGTATAGACTAGCTTTTGCCCACAGCTTCGCCCCCGTTAATAAGTTTTTCCAGGCTAAAAGTACATAAAAACCTTCCCGTTGAATCACTCTATCCAACACATTTTGGATAAAGATTACCTAATATTATGACGTTGATACAACTCTTAACAAATAATGCATTAATTTCGACCAAATTTTATTATCATAAAAACGGTTCTAGTGAGTTAATCTTAAAAGATAGACATATACTATCGCGGACTTTTTTTTAGATAATTTCAAGAGGAATAATTCTTTCATACATATATTTTTGGTATCTTGAACCGTTTTCGCAGCGCACGCAATGGAAGCCCTCAAGGATGAATAATTTTCCCCGCTTTTTTCACATATTCCATTATTTCTTCGCTTCTAATAGTTGCATCGTGATGTTATATAGCCTAAAGCCTTCCTCGATAAATGGTCTATTCAACACAAAAAGACTTTTCAATTCGAACCAGTAGTTCCTGAGATTAGCGCGTTCAAACAAACAAACAAACTCTTCAGCTTTATAATATTAGTATAGATATGCACCAATTATTTTAAACTATATATTGGTGTTAGGCAAAAACGACGAATGTATATCATCGTAGAACCAAGATTTTAGACAGTTTCATAATATTACGATCAACGATTTGATGAGAAGATCCATGTCGTTTATATCCTTAAAGTTCGATCGATTGCAGATTATACCATTTATTTTTTTCAGGCTTTGCGACGAGCAGCTGTCAAATCAGTCTCACTACGACTTCGGTCTGCGAGCTCTCAAGTCCGTACTGGTTTCTGCCGGTAACGTGAAGCGTGACCGTATTCAGAAAATAAAGGTATCTATAATATATTCTCTTCATTCTAACATACAAACACCATTATCAGTCATCACATATTTGGAAATTAAAACTGAAATTTGTAGTGACATGTTACAACATTTTACATCTACTTTATTTTCCATAGCATAGCAGACATCATTTTGAGGTACATATGCATTATGTAAAATTATATGTGTCTATGTAACCAAATAGCTTTGTCCGTTTGTTTGCTTAAACATAAATTAATTAAACATTTCTTTGTATAGGAAAATCTTACGGAACGTGGTCAAGAAGTGCCGGACGAAGCGTCCATTGCAGAATCGTTGCCTGAACAAGACATCCTCATCCAATCTGTGTGTGAGACGATGGTGCCGAAGCTGGTCGCTGAAGATATACCGCTGCTGTTCTCGCTGTTGAACGATGTGTTCCCCAACGTCGGATACACTAGGGCTGAGATGACTGGTGAGTCAATCGACTGCAGCTAGATAACAATGTATTTTCACCAAAAATTTTTTGCCTAAATGTTGTGTTTAGAATTAATTTGTTATTCATCGTAACAATTATCTCCATTTCGAATGTTTTAAAAAGGTAAACCAATAGCTTTCAAAATCAATGCAAATATTTTTTATTCAAAATCTGTGCTCAGGTTTGAAGAATGAAATCCGCGCTGTATGCGCTGAAGAGTTCTTGGTTTGCGGCGAAGGAGACGAACAAGGCTCCACCTGGATGGACAAGGTATGTACTATCATAGTGCCGGTGGTTATATAATTACATTTTCAGGGATAATACAATAACGGTCAAGGAAATTAACTGCTAGCATAGCAACGACGTGCATTCATTTCATGTGTGATTTCGTCATGCACAGTTTATTTTAAACATTAATTCTGTATGCACTCGAATTTTTTTTGACATACTACATTTACCATTAATATTTATAACCGACAAGGTGACGGTATTTATTAAATGATTTAACTGATGATGAATATTAAACAATGGAAGTCATGCGATAATAACCATAATTATTTAACATATTATGCTTTGTAATTGAGTTCTGATGGCACTGGATGTATTACATAACACAGGATATAGGAGTTAATTAATATTCAAATTAATTATGCTCATATATTTTATTTAAATGAATGAACAACATAAATGGTAATATGATTGTTGTTAAGCAATGCAAAAATGGAATTTTATGGAAATATATTAATATCCTTCATATGTAAAGCATTTCATTTCCGTCAAGTAACAATATTTATTTAATATAGTATGCCAGGATGACCACTTTCTGAGAGTGAAGTTTAAAAAGTTTAAAAACTCACAATATCATGAGATAACCAAGAGTTTACTAAAGTGAAAACAATCTCAGTAGTAGAGGAGAGCCATGCTCAGCAGTGCGCTGTATATAATACACGGCGGATATTATTACTAAGTGACCAATGTGTCTCTGATGAGATTATCTTTCAAAAAGTGGTCACCCTGTATAACATATAACGTTAGTATGTGAGTGTGAATGCATATGCGTTTCCATGCTAACCCGCTAACGGCACGTAGAGGCGCAGCGCGACGTCGCGCGCTTTACACAGCACTTGGATCGAGAAGGTCAGTGCCGACCGGACTCCGGACTGGGGCGTCTCTCTCTCTTGTGTCTCACTCTCTGTGCCGATGTGTGTGTGTTGCGATTTGCACTTTATGTGGCGATTTAGTTGTACTTGCGCTTATAAAGTTTATTTTCTTAATTCACGTTTCAAAAGTAAGTACCGGCTTGATGGGGTTGGAGGATTTTATTTTCTAATAATTATATTGTAATTCACGTAATTTTAAGAGGGTGTTGATGTGAAAATAAAATCCACAAACTGTAAGGCATTTGTTTAAATTGATGCAGCATTGTGTGATGAAGTTTCTTCGCCATTTTCGAATCATTGCTATCTGATATTCGTTTGTGCACCGAACTGTAATCTCGTCTGTTCCTCTCACTTTAAGCTAAATATAGTTTTCGTAATTTACATACTTGATTATTGTTACTACAGTTCTTAGAATAGTATCTTTTGTCTCGTCTACGAACCTCGCTTCCTCCACAAATAAAATGCTTTATATAGATATACCTGAAAGATTCTTAGTAAATTCAAAGTATTGGCCGCAAAATTTGAAGTTTGACCAGCTTCAAAGTACGTTAGATAAACTAATCCACAGTATTTTTCCAAATTTGAAATCACGCTTTATACAAAGTGACTAAGGTAGTTATCTCATTGCACCATCTCTGTCGCTGGACTATTGTTAACGTAATTATATTTATACAGGTTCTTCAGCTATATCAGATATGCAAGCTCAACCATGGGCTCATGATGGTCGGCCCATCAGGAAGCGGCAAGTCTACCGCTTGGCGGGTGCTGTTGAAAGCATTGGAAAGGTAAGAATTTAGTAGACTCGAAGTAGTGTTATTAAGAGCCATATACAGGATGTTTGATATTGTTTGACGCATTGATTTCTAGGCTATCCTTGAAATATCTATATGGAAGCATTGTGATGTTGCGATGATGAATATGCCTAAATAAACGAAAATCTACGAATTATGTATATGTTACAGATTCGAAGGTGTGGAAGGCGTGGCGCATGTGATCGACCCTAAGGCAATGTCGAAGGAAACACTATACGGTGTGCTGGATCCTAATACTCGCGAATGGACCGACGGTCTCTTCACACATATACTTAGGTAAGCTCATATCATTCATAAATATTTTATGCTTTCTATAAAACTTTTAGGCACATGTGGACGTTGAAATTCGAATTTATATTTTGCCTGGACATTATGGAATAATATTACAGCTCTGTATTAATTATAATATCACATTGCTGAGCACGGACCTTCTCTACTATTGTGTTAACATTAAGAAATAGTTACAATTATATTAATCTTCAAATCATAATTAGGAAAATAATTGACAACGTCCGTGGCGAGATCAACAAGCGTCAATGGATCATATTTGACGGCGACGTTGATCCGGAATGGGTAGAGAACTTGAATTCCGTGTTGGACGACAACAAGCTGCTGACGTTGCCGAACGGTGAACGTCTGTCGCTTCCGCCCAACGTCAGGATTATGTTCGAGGTGGGTTGTAATTAAATTGATGGAAGTTGACATAAGTATGTCAAGGGGGCTCAGAATGTGAAACAAAAACACAATGCGTCTCCGCTTCGTTTTATTGTGATTGGTTGAGAGACTGACGTATCGGTATTTTGATGTTTGATTGATCGAGAGACCTATACGTCAGTCTCTCAACCAATCACAATAAAACGAAGCGGAGACACATCGTGCTTTTTTTTCACATTCTAAGCCCCAAGGTGTTCGTTGAGTAAATGCTACTCGTCACATAAACGTATAAGCCGACCAAATACAAACTCACGCTTTAATCTATGCTTCCAAATAAATAGAGTACTATCTACATTAGCTGTTCAATATGATAACTGTCCAATAAAATTTACTTAAACATTGTTAATCAGGCCCTAATTGCTTTTGGAATTCAATGGTAAAATTTGAAACTATTTTAAATATACATATTAATGTTGCTGCAATATTCCGAATGCCAATAATTGCTTAGTAATGTATAAATGGTTGCAGGTGCAAGATCTGAAATACGCCACACTGGCCACTGTGTCGCGTTGTGGCATGGTATGGTTCTCGCAAGACGTGCTCACCACCGAAATGATATTCGAAAACTACCTTATGAGGTAAATATTGTGACTTATACTCTAGGAATTCATCTAAAACTATGATCATTACTTGTGGTAGGTCTCTCGTATGTAAGAGTCCGTCTGGGTGGGTACCACCGCAATGTCTATTTCTACCGCCAAGCAGCAGTGTGCATGCACTTTTGTGTTTCGGTTTGAAGGACATTGTAGCCAGTGTAGCTAATGGATATAATGACACTTAACATCTTATGTCTCAGGATGATGAGCGCAGTGAAATGCCACACAGTACTTTGTAACTCGAGATGCTGGATGGTGTTGCTACTGTTTATGGGTGGTCGTATCGCTTACCATCAGGCGAACGACATGCTCGTCTCGTCATTCAATGCGATAAAAAAGAAACTTCTAGAACATCAAATTACTGAATATGTTCGTTTATTCTGTAGACATTCTTAACGTTAATAATGTCTATAATTAATTAATAAATTATATTGTGATACTAGATTAAGAAACATTCCGTTGGAAGATGGCGAAGAGGATTCGTTCAGCATTGTGATGGCAGCTCCCACGCCTGGAAGTGATCAGGCTGCTACGGAAAATATCTTATCACCAGCCTTACAGGTCGGTTCAATCTATATAACAGAAAGTTAATTACTTCCCTACCTATTTCTCATTTTTCCATAACGATAGATTTTAATTTTCAGTAGTCATCAACGCATTTGTCCGATTTAACCTGTTAATTCTTATAATAGGTACCTAAATTATTTGAATAATGTTTTTATTGTATATAAACCTGTGTTCGCGGCTCCGCCCGCGTGAAAAAGTTTTTCCGGTATCAAAAGTAGCCTATAGCACTCAGGAGTAATGTAGCTTCCTATTAGTGAAAGAATTTTCAAAATCGGTCCAGTATTTTTGAGTTTATCCATTAAAAACAAACAAACAGTCAAATCTTTTCTCTTTATAATATTAGTTATATACAAATATGTCTATAACACAAGTTAAATTCTCTAGACCCAACGCGACGTGGCCGCTATCCTCCAGCCGTTGTTCTTCGGCGACGGGCTCGTGGTGAAGTGTCTGGAGCGAGCCGCCACCCTCGACCACATCATGGACTTCACGCGGCACCGAGCTCTCTCCTCGCTGCATTCTATGCTTAACAGGGGTGTTAGGTAAGTTTTGTAATAATATCAGGGGGCTTAGAATGTGAAAAAAAAAACACGATGGGTCTCCGCTTCGTTTTATTGTGATCGGTTGAGAGACTGACGTATCGGTATTTTGATGTTTGTGATTGATCGAGAGACCGATACGTCAGTCTCTCAACCAATCACAATAAAACGAAGCGGAGACGCATCGTGTTTTTTTTTTCACATTCTAAGCCCCCAGCCCTATTTTATATACTGTCCCACTGCTGGACACGGGCCTTCTCTACTGTTGATTTAATGCACGCTGGCCTAGAAAGTTTAATACTTCGTGTAAATGAAAATATCTATAGAGATCTTTGGAACAGGCTTTGATCTACAACATGATTGTTAAAATATATTTTTATCAACATTTTCATGCAATGGAGAACCATGCCCTTCTCGACTAAAATGCTGAATAGGTAGAGAAGTTTACCTCAAGTCCACACAGAACTGCGAATCTTGCCCCAATGGATTTGTGTTATAATATACGCGGCGAACTAAAATGTCTATTTCCAGAAACATCTTGGGCTACAATCGGCAACATCCTGATTTCCCGATCACGAGCGAACAGTTGGAAGCTTACGTGCCTAAATGGCTTGTGTACTCTTTGCTCTGGTCGTTTGCTGGAGACGCTAAATTGAAGGTACTTTTTAACTCAAATAATTATCATCTACTACCTTGACTATATTTACGAGAATTTGAAACAAATAATTTGAATCTTATGTTCTTTTGTTTATTACAGGATCGCAACGAGCTCGGAGACTTTATTAGATCAGCAAGCACTATGCTGTTGCCTAACTGTGGCGCGAATCAACATATTATTGACTTTGAGGTGTGTATATCAAGTCAAAAATATTACAAAAAAACTATATTTCAATTACACCACGAATTAAGAGTTAAATTATTTCCGTAAGTAAACCGAGTTTTAAGGCTGATCGCACACGTTTGGTTTCCTTATTAGGTTTCTTGGTCAGGAATTTAGATTTTGAAACCTTGACGCTCCACTTAGAAAATGTTCAACAAAGGGCACATGTTATTATTCCTGAACGGAATAAAATTGACGTCCGTTTAGAAATTTGTGTATCGTTTTTCGTGTGTTCAGGGTCGTAAGAACGTACAAAAAAACTAGGCGTTTGCGCTAGTCAAGCGGAATTCCAAATCTGAATTCCTGATCAGGAAACCGAGCATGTGCGGTCAGCCTAATAATATTTATGGTTTAGGTATGCATCACTGGCGAATGGGTACCGTGGTCAGCTAAGGTGCCCCAGATCGAGGTGGAAACTCACAAAGTGGCAGCTCCAGATGTAGTCGTGCCTACCCTTGACACCGTGCGGCATGAAGCACTGCTTTATACTTGGCTGGCTGAACACAAGCCACTTGGTAAATTATTGAAGTTTCAAATTTAGTCATGCAAAAACATTTTATGAAAACACACACACACTTACGCCTGTTATCCCCGAAAGGGTAGGCAGAGGCGCAACTAGTGCACCCACTTTTCGCCGATATTCCGTCCCATGATGTGACAGGGGGTGAGCCCATTGCCATATCGAGCACAAATTCCAGACTCCGGGCTGACACTGAATAGAAAAACATTTTATGAAAGGTATCGAAAAATAAGCAACGGTTAACAAGATTTTCGTGTTGTACAATTTTAATGTAATTTTTGTTTATTAACATAATATATTGGATCGCATTAGTTCTTAGTGCGAGCGGTACCGGATATTTTTTAATACAATCCACATGAGCGTAGAGTGCTAAGTGTAGCGAATAGCAATACTTCACATAATCATAGCAAGTAACTAAGAACTATTTTTTATTCCTTTCAATGACGAGACGAGCATGCCGTTCGCCTGATGGTAAGCTATACGAACACCCATAAACAGTAGCAACACCATACAGCACTTTGAATTACAAAGTACTGTGTGGCATTGAACTGCGCTCATCATCCTGAGACATAAGATGTTAAGTCTCATTGTGTCCAGTAGTTACTCTGGCTACAATGTCCTTCAAGCCGAAACAACAGTGCATGCACACAGTACCCACCCTGACGGATTCTTACATAAATTGTTAATTCCGTAGTGTTGTGCGGTCCTCCGGGTTCGGGTAAGACTATGACGTTATTCTCCGCCCTACGAGCTCTGCCCGACATGGAGGTGGTGGGTCTCAACTTCTCCTCCGCCACCACTCCGGAGCTGCTGCTCAAGACCTTCGACCACTACTGCGAGTATAGGAAGACGCCGAACGGTGTCGTACTCGCGCCTGTGCAGGTAATAAAGCAATGATATTGAGTTATTGGGACATGATTTGAAATATTTAAAGGCCTTATAAATTCTTATCTTAGCTAATAGCGATAGCCTAGTTGGGAGTGGAACGGACTGCCGAGACGAATGTCCGCAGGTTCAAAACCCAAGGGCACATACCTCTAACTTTTCTAAAAATGTATGTGTGTATTCTTTGTGAATTATCGTTCACTTTAACGGTGAAGGAAAACATCGTGAGGAAACCTGCATACCTGAGAAGTTCTTCGAATTTCGAAGGTATGTGAAGTCTGCCGACCCGCACTACGGCGTGGTGGACTAAGGCCTTAACTCTCTCAGTTCTAGAGGAGGCCCGTGCTCAGCAGTGGGCAGTATATAATACTGGGCTAATATAGTATGGTATACATCTTTGTTTTCCGATTGATCGTTAAATCATTATCACTAGTATTACTGTCAAAAATAAAACCTTGTATTGCTACCGAAATCATTGCATTAACGGTCAACACTCAAGTCAACAATGTTTTATTGCATATGTTTTCCTGAATTATGTATTAGATCAAATATATTTATCTCACAGCTCGGCAAATGGCTCGTGTTGTTCTGCGATGAGATCAACTTGCCCGACATGGATCAGTACGGAACGCAGCGCGTTATATCCTTCCTGCGTCAACTGCTGGAACACAAAGGATTCTATCGTGCAAGCGGTACGTAAACCATTGCAACATAAACAACATTACGCTTGCCGCACACGTTCGGTTTCCTAATTAGGTTTCCTGATCAGGAATTCAGATTCGGAAACCTGAATGCTCCGCTTACGTAGAAACTGTTCAACAACGCGCACACGTTCCTGAATCTGTATTCCTGATTAGGAAACCGATCGTGTTGGTACAAAAAACCGGACGTTTGCGCTAGTCGCTCGGAATTCCGAATCTGAATTCCTGATCAGGAAACCTAATAAGGAAACCGAACGTGTGCGGCAAGCGTTAAATATTACTATATCTCCTTCAATAAGTTTTCTATAAGGTGTCAAAAAGATGCCATATTAGAGTTAAAAAAATTAACAAATATCTATCCAATTTTCAATTATCTCTATTATATTCGATGTCATGGTCTTTACATAATTTTGTATGAATATGATGAAGATATACAATTATTTTAATATATTTGAACAGTAGCTACAAAATGATTGTGATTGCAGATCACTCGTGGGTGCACCTGGAGCGTATACAGTTCGTGGGTGCGTGTAACCCGCCCACCGACCCGGGCCGCAAGCCGCTCTCCCACCGTCTGCTGCGGCACGTGCCCGTCATCTACGTGGACTATCCTGGCGAAACTTCTCTTGAACAGGTAACGTCAAAGAATATACGAACTTCTGGTATATTATGATCTGAATTCAGTTTCAATACATTCAAAAATCGTCCATATCGCATGCATATTACGTTTACTTTAAATCGGGAATATACATATGAGGCGAATGTGGATGGAAGGGCCGGGCAGGGGTTGACCGCACCGAACCTTCGAATGTCAAATATAGGACATTCTAAGTAAAGGCAAAGTCAAAAGTACCCGCCCTGTGCATTGGAGGCGTTTGGAGAATTCCACCACGGTATCCCCTGCTTGTCGTAAAAGGCGACTAATAGGGGTCTCCGGGGTCACGGGTGGGCGGAAGGGGCCGTCCACCTATTAGTCTAGCCAACTTTTGTGACCCCCGTGATGGACGGCAGCGTGCCATACGCTGCCTCGGACGCCAAGGGCGTCCTTCGGTGTACGGGGGCTTCTGAGCCCCCGCAACAACAGGAGACGAACCGCAACAGCGGTACGCGCAGGGGCGGTTGCGGACAACTTAGACGTGAGTCGGAGGAAGCCCGCAGCCGTCCCTAATGCGCCGAAGATGGCCACCGCGGAGTTTTAGTTGGTATGCCGTGCGGTGTACATAGGTTAGGGACTCGGCCCGGCGGTCGCCCGATGTTTTCCATCTCTCCGGGTGGCTCAACGTCGGGTCGTAAGGCAATGTGAACCCAACATAACCGCTCAGTCGTTCCCCTTGAACACACTGGGCGGTAGTAATAATTCACTTTCTCCGCGTAAACAAAAAAAAAAGGTCAAAAGTACCCTGAACCGGCGGGATTGCATGAAAATATTGATGAAGGTAAAGGAAGCAAAAATAGTGTGCCAGAATCGAGCAAAGTGGCAATCCGTAGTCTCTGCCTACCCCTATGGGATAGAGGCGTGATACTATGTATGTATGTATTTATTCTGCACTAGCACGACAACTTTAAAACGAATGTTAACGCAGCAATTCTTTGCCGATAATGAAGTAAATACCATAAAAAACGCATAGAGACTCATTTGTTTAATTAGTATTGTAAAGCCATTGGTTGTAATTAAGTAAGAAAAATTCCTTCTTTAATTTAGTGTATAGACGCAAGGTGCTTATTTAAGTTATTCATAGGTGGAGGTTTATTGTCAGCAATTTGTTTACAATATAATGCTCCCTATCCATTGTATAATTAGTCTGTAAGCCTTCCTAAAACTAAATAAATAAATGTTATATTTTGTTGTGCAGATCTATGGCACGTTCACCCGCGCCATGCTGCGCATGCAACCTTCGCTCCGCGGGTACGCCGAGCCGCTGACGCAGGCGATGGTGAAGCTGTACCTGGCCTCGCAGGAGCGGTTCACGCAGGACATGCAGCCGCACTACGTGTACTCGCCCAGGGAGATGACCAGATGGGTGCGCGGCATATGCGAGGCTATTAGGTAATGTTTGCACTCACTTGCACTGTGCTTACAGTCAAATTGTTATTTGTCACACAAATGATATGCGCAGCGTAATATCGTAATAGTAAAACATGTAGGTGATACGACCAATTAATTATTAATTAAAGAATTTTCTGTAGGTAACTTTGTGATTTTTTACTTTAAAATAAGCTCCGCAATTAACCTACCTGCCTACTTATGTAGTTTGCTCTGTACCTGAAAGATTTAATTCACCCCTTAAAATAAAAGGATTTATACTATTTCATTGGCCTATAAAGTTATATTATTATAAAATACAATTTGATAATACTTATCCAATAATTCTTATATATTGTTAACAGACCACTTGATAACCTGAGCGTGGAAGGTTTAGTAAGATTGTGGGCTCACGAGGCGCTCCGCCTATTCCAAGACCGTTTGGTCGAAGACAGCGAAAGGCAATGGACCGATGAAAACATCGACAATGTCGCCATGCGATTCTTCCCAGGTATATTATTAATATTTATCTAAACCTTCAAGCCCCGCTTATATATATAGATGTATGGGAAAACCCTATATATATGGACACCGGTGTCCGTCGCGGGGCCTGAGGAGTCAATAACTTCCTAAATAAACATAAACCATAGCCACAGACATTTTTTTCTAGATTCGTTCATAAGCGTTCTGCATGTATGCCTCAATAACTAAATCCGAATCTAATACGTATTTCAAGTAATACAAAAATGTATTACTGGAGACGTCGACTCCACTGGTACCTTATACCGTAAATCATCGGATGAATTACAAACACTAAAAATTGTAATCATCATGCGATATTGTTTTTAGGTATAAACCGAGAACAAGCTCTGGCTCGTCCCATACTCTACAGCAACTGGCTTAGCAAGGACTATGTGCCTGTACTCAGAGACCAACTTCGGGAATACGTCAAAGCCAGGCTCAAGGTAATATCCACCTCATAATTATTTCAAAATTATCTTACGGAAAATCGATTATCGATAATCGACAACATTTCAATATAATCGATACATACTGCAATCACCAAATATTTACTTTATAAGTATCTTTATAAGTACTGGTAGTAGCCCACTGGTCGAAATTCACAATATTATGCACTTTAATTGTGCCAAATCTCACATACCTCTGTTCGCACAATATGCTTAAAAACGGGTACAAAGATTTCACTTCACGTATTTAAAGTATTTATTTACTACAATAAAACCTATTATCGACATCAAAAATCGATTAATAATTCAACTCACAACATATGTCGGTCCAGGTGTTCTACGAAGAAGAACTTGACGTACCCCTGGTGCTGTTTGACGAGGTGCTGGACCACGTGCTGCGTATCGACCGTATATTCCGCCAGCCGCAGGGACACTTGCTGCTCATCGGAGTGTCGGGCGCCGGCAAAACGACACTCAGTCGCTTCGTCGCCTGGATGAATGGCTTGAGCATCTTCCAGATTAAGGTGTGTTGGTACTAGTTTTTTTTTAATGCATCGAATGACGAGAGTAGCATGCCGTTCGCCTGATGGTAAGCGATACGGCAGTATATAAACAGTAGAAACACCATCCTGCACCTTGAGTTACAAAGTACTGTGTGGCATTCCACTGCGCTCGTCATCCTGAGACATAAGATGTCAAGTCTCATTATGTCCTGTAGTTACACTGGCTACAATGCCCTTCAAACCGAAACACAACAGTGCATGCACACTGCTGCTTGGCAGCAGAAATAGACATTGCGGTGGTACCCACCTAGACGGACTCTTACATACATGAGAGTCTTACCACCAGTAAATATGAGAGATTTTAAACCTTATCGCCATTGAATAAGTTAATTACAGAATTAACTGGAATTAGGTTTTTTAGTATGCTTGAGACGTTTGTCTTCCAGGAGACTTTATTATTCGTATAGATGTAATATTCACCATTCTCCATCCATATAGGTCCACAACAAGTACACTGGCGCCGACTTCGATGAAGATCTTCGTTCGGTGCTGCGACGCGCGGGCTGTCGCGACGAGAAGGTCGCGTTCATACTCGACGAGTCCAACGTGCTGGACAGCGGATTCCTCGAGAGAATGAACACACTCTTGGCCAACGGAGAGGTAGTATTATAATAGTCGCGTCTTCTAGACTTAACCAATTTAAATCGAATGGTATTAATTTGCCTTTACTATGAAACTAATTGTAATGCGCATGAAAGTAAATGCGATTACATTCAATGCAAACATGTTTTAATAGAAATAAAACTCGCCGACTACTAAAATTTATATTTCACGTTTGAAATTTATCGTATTGTATTTTTTTATATCCGAGTGAAAGCAATATGATTTTTATTTATTCTTAATAATTACCCCTCTTTTAGGTGCCTGGATTGTTCGAAGGTGATGAGTTCGCAGCTCTGATGACTCAGTGCAAAGAGGGCGCTCAAAGAGAAGGCTTAATGCTTGATTCCAACGATGAACTTTATAAATGGTAAATAATAATTGTTAAGTTACTATAAAAGGGTCCTTAATAAGGTGGTTGTTTGACTTAGGTATCCGTTAATTTTCGCATTTAATATCCATCTTTGAAATTGAATTTATATTGTTCTTGCAAATTGTAAAATATATATATTTAAAAAAAAGAGATAACAATAAAAGACCTACGCTGAGTTTCTTGGTGCTTCTTCTCAGGTCAGTGGGCTTTTCCGAAGCACTGGTAGAATCTTTTAGTTTATAAAAAACTTTGTTCAAAATGACGTGTAAAAGTGCCCTTAGCGGCCTAATTACTTAATAAATGATTTAAATTTGAATATAAGTCAATCCAATTACTGAAATTGACTCCCTCGGTGGCGTAGTTGTATTTTGATACGACTGCAATGCTGAGGTCTCGGGTTCGATCCCCGGGTCGGGCAAAGTGATATTGAGTTTTTCTATTCAGTATCAGCTCGGAGTCTGGAATTTGTGCCCGATATGGCGATAGGCTCGCCCCCTATCACATCATGAGACGGAATGACGGCGAAAAGTGGGTGCACTAGTTGCGACTGTGCCTACCCCTTCGGGGATAAAAGGCGTGAGTGTGTGTGTGTGTAATTCCAATTAAAATTTGCTTTAAAGGTTCACGGGTCAGGTGATGCGCAACTTGCACGTAGTGTTCACTATGAACCCCTCGTCGGAAGGACTGAAGGACCGCGCCGCCACGTCGCCCGCCCTGTTCAACCGTTGTGTGCTCAACTGGTTCGGTGATTGGAGCGACGGCGCTCTGTTCCAAGTGAGTTGTGGCATGAATGTTATTGATTTATGTCATTTATTGACCAATTGATAGTTTCTTATCGATAGTTGAATTCGCTGGAAGAAATGGAATTACTTTTATATTTTTAATTTGATAATGTATTATAATGGTTGTGATTTATTTCTAAACATTAATAATCTTCGCTATATAAAATTAACAACACAGTACAAGACATAGTAAAAAAGAGCTTATTGTAACAGAATTATTAAGGCTGTAGAAAACTCGTAGAAGTTGATATCTGCAAGTGATTTTTATTGTGTATATAACCACGGTAAGGTGGCTTCTGCAAATTAAGAAGCTTGCAGGACTTGCCGCGAGCCACATGTGTATAGAATTATTAGTAGTGCTCGCGACTCCGCCTGCGTGAAAAAGATTTTCCGGGATAAAAATATTTTCCCGGCATAAAAAGTAGCCTATAGCACTCAAGAGTAAAGTAGCTTCCTATTAGTGAAAGAATTTTCAAAATCGGTTCAGTAGATCCTGAGATTAGCACGTTCAAACAAACAAACAAAAAAAGTCTTCAGCTTTAAAATGTTAGTATAGATTAAATTTGGTGTGCAGTATAATGTTGCGAGAACTTGCTGTTGTAAGCTTACTGCTGTATTCATAAACAGTTTATAAACCATTAGCTGTATGTTCGACCATTAGCTGTTGTGTTCGAATGAATTTTGAATTGAGTATGTTCGAAGTGCAGTGTTTATGAAGAGGTTCCATGGTGTGTGATGTGGTGTGGTGTGGTGCAGGTGGGCAAGGAGTTCACGCGGCGCATGGACCTGGAGTGCGCGGAGTACTCCCCGCCGGCGGAGTTCCCGGCGGCGTGCGGCGAGCTGGGCGCGCGGCCGGCTCACCGCGAGGCGGTCGTCAACGCGTGCGTGTACGTGCACCAGACGCTGCACCAGGCCAACGCGCGCCTCGCCAAGCGCGCCAACCGCACCATGGCCATCACGCCCAGGTACCGCACCAACTAGTGTTGGGTAGGACATACAAGAGGCGGTACATTTGTCCCGTACATGAAAGATGTAAGAGCGGCTCAACGTTTTTCATGTCGCGGTAGTCGCGTTACTCACTATCTATCTCAGTAAAACTATAAGACGCACTGTGGAACGTCCCCATAGAAAGGGCGTGACATGTACCGGTAGTACTGAATGTCTGATAACTGGAAACTGAAATGCATTGTGGAAAGGGGACAATATGACCTTTCAAGTTTTATAATTTTCACCCCTCTAATCACTTTATTTTACCTAATATATAGCATCAAAGTTGAAGTATCGAACACTGTCGAAAATGACCTGAATGAAGAAAGATATTTGTGGTATTCGCAATAGTTTGGAGAAGTATTTTATAAATAAAATGGTTTAATAGGATACACTTATATAAATACAACTGTTTCTTTTTAAAAAGACGCTTTATTTTATGGTTAAATTAAAGTTTAAAAAAGTAATCGAAGTGTTTGATAAAATCTGTAATATAATAAAAACGCCACGAAACCCCGACCTAATGACACTTGTGTTTAATAGTTCAGAGTAATTAGAAAATTTCGCTAGAACATTATGTACCCCCCCTCGTCCCCCTTTCGAAGAAAATTAACAAAATAGGTCACACGCCTGATAAAAATGTCAGAGCATCTACATTTTTCATCAAGCTGACTACATTTTGTGAATTATGAATATTTGATCAGGTGTTGATATTACACGAAAGCAATCAAGTAGGTTGGTGTAAATAAATTTTAACATTATGCTTTCAATTGTTGTGTCATTTTAATCCATCCTAATATAATAATATTACTCGAAATAAGTTTTTTAAAGCGTTAGGAAACGCCTGACAATTTCATTTGAGCAAAGTCCTTGAGATCGTAAATTTAGGCGATTTTAAGACATGTCTATTTTTCATTAATTAGGTTAAAATATACCCTGTACTATATTGTATTTCACTTGTTTAATTGCAGTAATGTCAAATTATTGTGTATCTATCCTTAATTTGGTTTTAAACTCCCTTGAAATATAGGCATATTTCAGTATTTTTTTTCATAGTCATATCAGTATTTTTCAAATAAACTATATTGGTAATGGATAGGTCTACTATTCAATAATACACGTAAAAAAATTCAAATCTTTACGTTGTTCCGTTGTTGAGTTATCATAAGATTTGTAAGAGAGATACTCATGTCACGCCCTTTCTATAGGGACGTTCCACCGTGAGACGGGGATAGAGAGGGAGCGAGAAGCATGCAAAAAATCACAATAGCACGCCATTCTCCAATGAAAATATGTCATATTTTGTACTCGTTACTTCAAACGTATCGCTAAGCTTCATTACGCCTCGCCTCATTTGAAGTGGCTGACTAAGTGCAAAAAGGAGGCTACTCTTACAAACTCTTTTTTAAGTCGTGTCCTACCCAACGCTAATATCAAACACCTTAGTGCACGAAGATACCCCAGAGTCGTCCCGGGTGCCGGTGTAGGGTGTACAGTCACCAGCATAAGTAGCTGAACTAATTCAAAATTTCAAATTGTCTACATACTTCGGGTTCCTACTCATCTTTTTTTTCTCTTTACAAAAATAAAATAAAGATTTGCTTTGCTTCATATCAAGAATTTTTTTTTCAGATTAACTTAACACGCATGTAGGCGATTTGTAATTTTGATTTTGTACATATATTTTTGCTGCTAACTGTACATAAGATTAGGGACTCGGTCCAATGCTCGCTCGAATGAAGCCATACTCCAGAGTGTCTACATTGTGGCGTAAGACTGGAGAAACCAACATAACCGTTCCACTCACCCCTAAGTAGTAATAGCCATAACGCATTTTTTCCCGCGAAAAAAAAAAAGTATACACTATACAATACACATTCCTCATCAACCTATATAAAAACTTGACACCACTTCAAATCTACTCCGAAACTAGAAGGAAGATACATTTTTGCGGGCACAATTTTAAATACACACGAAATATGTATATTACCTTAAACTAAAATTACAATAAAGACCAGCAAAGGAACCTCTTATTAAACTGGATGCTACAGTACGACCTAAGTAGTACTGCAATACTGTTACTCACGTCTTTTTAGCTTATTTAAGTTTTAAATGCATCCAAACCAGTACATATGACTTTCTGAGTGGTTTAAAAATAGAAAAAATAAAATTATTACAATTTAAAAAAATAAAATGCTGATTAACTTTTCATATTCATAATAAAAAAATCTTCCAGGCACTACTTAGATTTCATCCAGCAAATGGTGAAACTGTACGCTGAGAAACGCGCTGATCTTGAAGAACAACAGCTGCATTTGAACGTGGGTCTGGGCAAGATCGCAGAGACTGTGGAGCAAGTCGAGGAAATGCAGAAGAGTCTCGCTGTCAAATCACAGGTATGGAGTATTATAATTAGTCCATAAAATCATACATGTAATAAATATATCAAGAAGTGTGTCGTTAATTTAATTAACAGTATTTTGAGAGTTCTTATACTAACTTAATTTTAATCCCAAAGGAACTGCAAGCCAAGAATGAGGCCGCCAACGCTAAGCTTCGTCAAATGGTTAAAGATCAACAAGAAGCAGAAAAGAAGAAAGTCGAGAGCCAGGAAATTCAGGTCAGGGATCACTCACATTTCTTATTACAATTGTAATTGATCCAAGGTTTTTGTTATCTCCGTGCAGTATTTATCGACAATATTAATACCATTACTATTTTATGAATATAGGTCGCTCTAGAAAAACAAACCAAGGAAATTGAGGCTAAACGTCGCGACGTGATGGCCGACCTGGCGCAGGTGGAGCCCGCCGTCATTGAAGCACAAAACGGTTTGATTATTAACTTCATTCGCATGCTAGTTAGAATATTGACTTGCGTTACTTGACAGAGTTTTATTTGTAAATGGATTTTAAATATTCAAAATTATGTAACTACGAGATTTTATAATTTAATCGACACAACAAAAATGGAATTCTGTTGTTACGTCAGATTTATTAATTTGACCAATGACAGGATTTCATCGATAATAATCCGTGTGTAGTTAGTCCGTATTCATATATTTGCTTATCCATTTGTAGCTTGACTTTTCCTAACATAACTTTGAACAACAGTCACAGCATAAAGATGCCAATATTGGATTTCAATAAAATCGTACGTGTGCAAAGACATGCTGCTAATGTATTTGTCGTAAAGTCATTGGTATTAGATTTATTGACTTTCGATATTTCTCTACTTATTTTTGGTGCATTCACTCAGCAATACAAACAACAATAAGAAATCACAGTCGTAGTTTGAAATTTGTATCAGGTTTATCTAATTTTCATTGTCGATAATCATTTTCCGTACACTATGTTTCTTAAAAAAGTAAGGCCAGTTTCCAACTACGAGGATAAATAGTGTTAAACGTCAAGATGCTCCTACAATACAGCGGTGAGATCGATCAAGAAACAGCAATTAGTGGAAGTGCGTTCGATGGCCAACCCGCCGTCGGTGGTGAAGATGGCGCTCGAGTCGATTTGCACGCTCCTCGGCGAGAAGGGTGACACGTGGAAGGGCATCCGATCTGTTGTCATGAAGGACAACTTCATATCGACCATTGTTAACTTCGAGACAGAGAACATCACGTTAGTTTTGTTTGATTTTATACGCGGATGTGGTCGCTGTGAGTTTCAGAAAAAAATTGTATTGAAAAAGATGACTACTAAACCTGAGCATATCTATGGCTTCACAGCGAACTACTCCGCAATACATCCGTAGAATTCATAAAATTTTAGATTTAATTAGTGTCATTTAGAATATTATTGAGTCCTATTTATTGGCAAAGACATTTGTACTTTAAATGTAATATCATGCATCGATTTTTTTAATGTTATTTTGTAAGTTACTGCGTATTTTTTCTTGTATTTTTAGATGTACTTGTCTGCTATGAGAACGACTTATTTTTCTTAATTGTTGTTGAATGAAAATATTTAGTTAAGTTAGTTGTTGTATATAAGCAAACCTCGCTTGCATTATGTGACTGTGATTAATATAATGTAAACGCTGTGAACACTGTACGTAATGTAAAATGGCATCTATGTAAGGCACACTAATATAAAGTGAATATCGTGACTAACCCCGCTGAGCATTGTCGTGAACGATTAGATTAACATCCGTTTTAATCAATGAAAACTGTTACTGTTTTTTGTTTTGATATTTGTTTCTTTCAGTGATTGAGGCCTGTTGAAAAGTGACATAGGCTTTGTTTATGGATATTTTGTATGATTAATCTATGTAAAAGTCTCGATACAGCTGAACACTTTTCACGGGTTCGTCGCTGGTAGCAGTGAATAGTTCTCTTACAATAATACAGCCGCATGGTCACAGAAAACCAGCTAAACGCCTTTTTTGTTTCTCTCTTTTTTTGTACTATCTCGCTCTCGCTTCGTGGTGGTACGGGCGGGAACATCGACGCTACGCGACTTGTACTGTACAGCGGTGAAATCTATAAAGAAGCAGCATTTGGTGGAAGTGAGGTCTATGGGCAACCCGCCGGCGATAGTGAAGGTAGCGCTGGAGTCCATCTGCCTGCTGCTGGGCGAGAACGCCACGGACTGGAAGGCCATCCGCGCGGTCATCATGCGCGAGAACTTCATCAACAGCATCGTCTCCAATTTCTCCACTGAGGACATAACGTGAGCACCGCCCGCTTGTTATCCATTCCTCGTCCTGTTTTTTTTTTTTCTCCTTGGTTTCTTTGGTGTTGGCGTATTAGGTAACGTGATATTAATGTACCGGTTTTTACATCTCACATAGCGATTGAATACTATTTTTCAATGGCAAATTTATTTTAAATATTTACAGCGTATTACCTATGGGAGATGAAATAATTGGTATAGAAATTGTACGAAAATGTGCTTGATGCATGCTTTTGGGTTTATGTAATTTTGTATTGATGCGCATGAAAGCACGTTGCATTATTGGAATGTTTTGGTGTTGGTCTGTTCGTAGTAAATATTGCATAAAATTAATAATAATACACTCAACCTAAACACATACAGCTAAATTTAATAATTAAAATAAAATGCATAATTGGAAATTTTGCATTTTATCAACAAAATCTTTAACAATACGTTAGACAAGAGAAACGTAAAATTGTTTACACTCATACCCTTTCACTTACAAGAATTAAACAATATCAACAAATGTTATATTCACAATTATTTAGAGTCGAAAATAACATGTCAGACGACTCGGTTTGATTAATTAAACTAATAACAAAATTTAATTTGGTTTTGATCGATAAAAAATGATTGTGAAAAATTGGGCAGGAAGCATGAATGTATTTGCCAATAAATAAGGTCTGTCATCGTGGTCAAAAGAGCTGATGCGTCACTACTGACGGTGATATTAGCTTTTCGTTTTTGTCCATTTTTGTTTGCTACCTAATGTGTCTTCTGTTGGAAGATTTCGCGGTTTATTTTTTATTCTTTTTTGTTTGCCGTGTGTTGGTAAGTGACGTCCTTTTATTTCGATAAACGAATATTACATGCATGAGATAATCGATTATTTTTTGGGATAGGGTCCAGTATCATTCACGTCATAGATTGGTTCATTGGCATTGCACGTTAGCACGTAAAATCATTCGATATTTGTTGGTGTTTTTAATCGATTGTGTGTCTATTAGTGACGACGTACGCGAAAAGATGAGGACTCGTTACCTGAGTAATCCTGATTATAACTTCGAGAAGGTGAACCGCGCTAGTATGGCCTGCGGTCCTATGGTTAAATGGGCGATCGCTCAGGTAAGTTACAACTTCCATTACAATTCTAATAATAGTTTCACTCATAACAATTCAAAAACTTCAAAGTATAATTTACTGTCTAGATAGAAAAAGAACACTGGATTGAATCACAATCGATAACACTCTCAACTAAATTTCAAAAGCAACTAAATCGATTCTAAGGTCAGCGACTTAATTTTAGATCGAATACGCAGACATGTTGAAACGTGTCGAACCTCTTCGTAACGAACTCCAAGCGCTCGAAGACCAGGCGCAAAGCAACGTGACGGCTGGCAATGAAGTGAGTGAGCTCATCGGTCAGCTTGAGAAATCTATCGCCTCGTACAAGGAGGAATACGCGCAGCTCATCAGCCAAGCGCAAGCTATCAAGACTGATCTTGAGAATGTGCAGGCTAAGGTAACTAATAGCTTTAGTTATTTTACATTTATTAATCATATAACACTAACACACATTTTTATGTGAAAATGTCGATAAATATTTGTTTTAAGAATTACATCGCCAATATTATCGATTACTTGATAGATTATAATCGATATTAATTTCAGGTCGATAGATCGATTGCCCTGCTGAAGAGCTTGGTAATCGAACGTGAACGTTGGGAGGCGAGTTCCGAGACATTCAGGTCTCAAATGAGCACCATTGTCGGTGACGTACTCTTGTCTGCCGCTTTCATCGCTTACGGAGGATACTTCGACCAACACGTGAGTTCACACTATTTATGTTTTTAACGTGCATTCGTAAGTTCTATCAATATGCCGTACTATAAACTACGTCAGAAGTTTTGGACCTTCAGTAACATATGCAGATGTTATTATAACCATAAATTATATCTTGTACAAATGTCTTTACTTAATATAGACTTCTGCTCGCAGCTCCGACTGCGTGAATAAGTTTTTCCGGGATAAAAAGTAGCCTATGTTACTCGCTGATAATGTAGCTTTATGTTGGTGAAAGAATTTTTCAAATCGGTTCAGTAGTTTCCGAGCCTATTCAATGCAAACAATCATATCTTTCCTCTTTATAATATTAGTATAGAGTTTATACAAAATAGCTTTTGCCCGCGGCTCCGCCCGCGTGAATGAGTTTTTCCGGGATAAAAGTCCCGCTTTATATTTTCCCGGGATACAAATATTAACCTATGTGTTAATCCAGGACATGATCTACCCGTGTGCCAAATTTCATTGAAATCCGTTCAGTAGTTTTTGCGCGAAAGAGTAACAAACATCCATACATTCTTAAAAACTTTCGCCTTTATAATATTAGTAGGATTGATATTCCTAACACTAACATGAATATTTTGATTACAGTACCGCCAGAATCTATTCTCCACCTGGACCGCCCACTTGGCCGCAGCGCATATTAAGTATCGTGCGGACATAGCCCGCACCGAGTATCTCAGTAACCCCGATGAGCGACTCCGCTGGCAGGCGAACGCACTGCCCAGCGATGAATTGTGTGTCGAGAACGCTATTATGCTACGGGTAAGTTATTGTTTCTGCCTAGTAAATATAGTATCGTAGTTTTGTTAGAATTAAGATGACTGCCTCGGTGGCGTATTTGTATTATGGTTCGACTGCAATGCTGAGGTCTCGGGTTCGATCCCCGGGTCGGGCAAAGTGATATTGAGTTTTTCTATTCAGTATTAGCTCGGAGTCTGGAATTTGTGGGCGATATGGCGATAGGCTCGCCTCCTATCACATCATGGGACGGAATAATGGCAAAAAGAGGATGCACTAGTTGCGCCTCTGCCTACCCCTACGGGGATAAAAGGCGTGAGTGTATACATATTATGTAAGATAAAGATAAGATAAGATGTGACAAAAATGTGATTTTTCAATGAAAAATAAATTCTATTATTTTACGTATATGGTGAAGGTTGATAATGCCACGACACTATTTTCTGCATATTTTTAAACGTAGATTTGTTCCATTTTTCCAGCGCTTCAACCGCTACCCGCTTATCATCGATCCATCTGGCCAAGCGACGGAATTCATCATGCGAGAATTCAAGGAACGCAAGATTACTAAGACTTCGTTCTTGGATGACTCGTTCCGCAAAAACTTGGAGTCTGCACTTCGGTTCGGAAATCCACTCCTTGTTCAAGTGAGTAAATAAGCCCTACATTATTTACTTTTGGGATTAAAACCTACATATCTGAGCAGTAAAAGCAAACCAATAACATCAATTTTTAAATCATCAATATTTTTTTTATACAGGATGTGGAGAATTACGATCCCATTTTGAATCCGGTGCTTAACCGCGAATTACGTCGTACTGGCGGCCGTGTGCTGATCACACTGGGAGACCAAGACATTGACCTTAGCCCCTCGTTCGTCATCTTCCTCAGCACCAGGTAATGTTTAATACAAAGAGCTAGTCGTAAATGTATGTGGTTGATTACAGCCGTAAATTAGCTAATACTAAATAGAACTGGTTAATGTTTTGTCTGCCCATGTTCAAAATTACCAGTCAGATGAAGCGAAACAAAATATTCTTTAGCTATAACAAACAATGCGTTGATTAATAATATGGATAATGTTTAAGCTGGTGTTAGCTATTTAATCATAAATTAGAATTGTGCATAATTAAATACCAGAAAACTGGTATGGGATAGAATGTATTGTTGTATATTATTACATAATTGACGATAGCCTAGTTGGGAATGGAACGGTCTTCCGAGACAATGTCCCGAGGTTCGAAACCCAAGGCAACACACCTCTGACTTTTCAAAGTTACGTGTGTATTGTTTAAATAATTATTGTTCACTTTAACGGTGAAGGAAAACATCGTGAGGAAACCTATATACCTGAGAATTCTCCATAAGAATTTCGAGGGTATGTGAAGTCTGCCAACCCGCACTAGGCCAGCGTGGTGGACTAAGTCCTAAAACCCTCTCAGTAGTAGAGGAGGCCCGTGCTCAGCAGTGAACAGTATATAATACAGGGCTGGTGTTATTATTTGTATGTTATTGCGCAATAGCTAATAAATTTTCCGCACAGGGACCCGACGGTAGAGTTCCCGCCGGACATGTGCTCGCGCGTGACGTTCGTAAACTTCACGGTGACGCGCTCGTCGCTGCAGTCTCAGTGCCTGCACCGCGTGCTGAAGGCAGAGCGGCCAGACATCGACACTAAGCGCTCTGACCTGCTCAAACTGCAAGGTACAGTCAACCACATATGTGGCTGAACAAAAATAAAATTTCAAATCGCCTATAGACGCGTTAAGTTAAACTGAAGATTTTTTTTCTTCATTTGAAATAAAGTAAATCTCTTTTATATTGTTTTTGTGAAGAGAAAAAAAGATTAGTGAGAACACAAAAGTATGTAAATAATTATTAAATAATTTAAGTATTTTTTATTCTCTCCCTTTTTCTCTTGATTGTACACCGCTATCTATATTTTACATCTGTTTCTGTCCATCCAAAGGTTGTCTGGAAGAAATCGCTTTCAGCGATAAGACTACCCATTGTAAAACCATGTCTCGCATTTTGCTTTTTTTCTAAATGTTACTTCTGTATGTTATTGCTTATACAATAGAGTTCATTATTATTATTATTACCAATATTATTAAACAATAAAAAAATATTAAAAGTTTAACACCCCAACTTTAAATAGTGTGTATGGATGGCGTTTCGTAGTTAATGTTGCAATCTATAATTAAATTTTTCCCCTATTTAGGTGAATTCCATCTACGTTTGCGCCAACTAGAGAAGTCACTGCTTCAAGCGCTCAACGACGCAAAGGGTAAAATTCTCGATGACGACTCTGTTATCGCAACTCTAGAGACACTGAAGAAAGAAGCAGATGATATTGGTCAAAAGGTAACGTGCATTCTTTTGTTGTTACTGTTCGCTGTTTGCAAGAATAGAAATGATACTTATTTTTTATTTGCAGGTGGAAGAAACCGACAAGGTCATTGCCGAAATCGAAACCGTCAGCCAACAGTACCTACCGCTCTCACAAGTAATTTAATTTTGTGTATTTTTCGAATCATATACGCTTTAAAGGTAATCCTTACTAATATTATAAATGCGAAAGTAACTGTCTGTCTGTCGCGCTTTCACGACAAAACTACTGAACCTAACTGAAATTTGGTGCACAGATAGTCTAGAACCTGTAAGGACATAGGCTTCTTTTTATCCCCGGAAAATATAAAGCGGGACTTTTATCCCGGAAAAACTTTTTAACGCGGGTAGAGCCTCGGCAAAAGCTACTTTTTTATAAGAAAACATACGTAGCTTAGGAGAGATTTAATGTATCTAACATAAATCTTAAATTTACGCTGATAATGATTATAAATATGGTAGCTAACTATGGTCAATTGCGGGTCCTAACGTATTATATAACAGAAATAAATTCAGCAAACCGAAGAAGCACAGGTTCCTTCTTCAGGAATAAAGGCTGGAATGGAAAAAGTCGACTAATGTAGAAACAAAATAGTGAGTATTAATATTTTTTAGGCATGCAGCAGCATCTACTTCACGATGGACTCGCTCAACCAAGTGCACTTCCTGTACCAGTACTCACTGAAGATGTTCTTGGACATATTCAGCTCTGTGCTGGTGTGCCCCATGCTGAACGGAGTCACCGACTACACCGCCAGGCTGAAGATTATCACCGAAGAACTGTTTACGGTAACGTTTTCAAAGTATATCAGTATATTTGAAAACTGGTTTTAGATCGATTATTCCAAAGTAAAAGTCACCTAAACCTCTAAGTTACATTCATACATACACTCACGCCTGTTATCCCCGAAGGGGTAGGCAGAGGCGCAACTAGTGCACCCACTTTTCGCCGTCATTCCGTCCCAATGATGTGATAGGGGACGAGCCTATCGCCATATCGGGCACAGATTCCAGACTCCCGGCTGATACTGAATAGAAAAACTCAATCACTTTACCCGACCCGGGGATCGAACCCGAGATCTCAGCTTTACAGTCGTACTTTAATACAACTACGCCACAGAGGCAGTCTAAGTTGATCCACCTCTAAGTTGATCCTCAAAATTTAATAGTACAACATTCGTAGGTGGTGTACGAGCGCGTCGCCCGCGGCATGTTGCACACAGACCGACTCACATTCGCGCTGCTGCTCTGCCGTATTCACCTGAAGGGCATGGGCGCTGAGGACACGCTGGAGCAATCGTTCGCGGTGTTCCTGCGCGGCAAGGAGGGCTTCGTGTCTCACTCCGCGCCGCTCGAACCGCTGACACATCAACAACATGATGCCGCTGACCGGCTTAGTTCCAGGTCAGATAGATGGCTTTGCATATTGCTATTGATGAAATTTTATAATTTTACACCAGATAAGTATATCAAACTTATTGCTATACTAACTGATTAAACTCACTTTATATAAATGTCTAAAATTCATATTCTTTTTATTCCCTATGTTGAAGTTAGCCGCAGAAAATATAACAAAGATGTAACATTTTCTGTTATTGTCGTAAAAATACTGAAAATATTGTATTAATGTAATTGTCCGTTGGTCAGACTGGCTCCGTTCCGTCGGCTGCTGGAGAAGGCGGGCGAGCTGCCGGAGCTGTCGGCGTGGCTCGCGCAGGCCGCGCCGGAGCAGTGCGTGCCCACCCTGTGGGACGGCGAGCCTGCCCACCCGCCCGCCACACACACGCTCGCCATGTACCGCCTGCTGCTCATACAGGTACACACGCACACACATGCACATGCACATGCACATACACATATGCACACACACACACATGCACGCACACACATGCACGCTCACACACACGTTCACACACACGCTCACACACACACACACACACGCGCACACACACACATACAAACACTCGCGCGCACGCACGCAAGACACACACGTACCACACACACGCACAGACACACACACACGCACCACACACGCTCACACACACACACACACACACACACACACACACACACACACACACACACACACACACAAACACACGCGCGCATGCACACATGCTCACGCGCACACACACACGCACCACACTCACGCACAGACACACACGCACACACACACATACACGCTCACACACATAGTGTGACAGTTCACGAACCAAAAAACCTTCATTAATAAATCAATATTTTACCACAGACACAAAGACCCTAAGTATTGAACTTGTTATTAATTTTTCCCAGGCGTTCCGCCCCGACCGCGTGATCGCGGCGGCGACTCAACTCGCGGCGGCCGTGCTCGGCGGCGGGTTCATGGCCAAGGCTGAGACTGAGCTGGACCTCGCGTCTATCACTGAGACTCAACTGAACGCTACCACCCCGGCCATTCTGTGCTCCGTGCCTGGATATGACGCAAGCGGTAACTAGGATTATAAACTCAGTCTTTTTTTACGGGATCCCTTTGATTCGCCTACTTTTTTTAAACTATTATTTTTCGCATCTATTTGATTTTGCATAATATGTATTGGCATAATAGTACTATCGCATAGTAATATTTTGGCCTACTACTTTTTTGTCACAATAAGCTATTGGAATAATTTTAGCTTGACTAATTTGTATTTAACTAGTACACATTTTGCATAATATGTATTTAGAATAAATTAGGTTAGCGAGGCGAGCGTGTTAGGTCCATATGAACCACCGCACGAGCCGAGTGTGCCGCGGCAGCGGCCGGCGAGTGCCAGAACCGACTTTAGAGCGTTTCCAACTCAGACAGACCAAACACGAATGATGCTTATTTATTTTTATGACTTTTGATATTTACGCTATTTGGTGTTAGTCGTTCTGATGGTTGTGCTTTTTGTATTTATGCTTTTTTAATTTTATGCTAAAACAATTATGCGTAATGATTATTATGCACATTGATATTTAGGTTTAAAGCTAAGATGCGTAACAATATTATTACAAATACATTTATTCAATCTGCCTCGGTGGCGTAGTTGTATTACAGTACGACTGCAAAGCTGAGGTCTCGGGTTCGATCCCCGGGTCGGGCAAAGTGGTATTGAGTTTTTCTATTCAGTATCAGCTCGGAGTCTGGAATTTGTGCCCGATATGGCGATAGGCTCGCCCCCTATCGCATCATGGGACGGAATGACGGCGAAAAGTGGGCACACTAGTTGCGCCTCTGCCTACCCCTTCGGGGATAACAGGCGTGAGTGTATATGTATATGTATGTACATTTATTCAATCCAATCGGGAACCTTTTTTTACTGGTCCGTCTGGGTGGGTACCACCGCAATGTCTATTTCTACCGCTAATCACCAGTGTGCATGCACTGTTGTGTTTCGCTTTGAAGGACATTGTAGCCAGTGTAACTACTGGACATTATGAGATTTAACATCAAAACAGACAATCTCTGCCTTAACATATTTGACTTATTTATTATTATTATTTTAAAACGATATAATTTCACAGGTCGCGTGGACGACATGGCGGCTGAAATGAACAAACCTTTGTCTAGTATTGCCATCGGTTCTGCGGAAGGGTTCAACCAAGCTGAGCGTGCTATTAACACAGCTTGCAAGACCGGACGGTGAGTTGACAAAATAATTATGCCCACATATTACTTATGCCGAAGTTAGCTTAAGATTTTTTAAAAACAATCTGAATACTAGACTGTGGGGTTAGAATGTGAAAAAAAAACACGATGCGTCTCCGCTTCGTTTTATTAATTGGTTGAAAGACTGACGTGTCGGTCTCTCGATCAATCACCAAACATCAAAATACCGATACGTCAGTCACTCAACCAATCACAATAAAACGAAGCGGAGACGCATCGTGTTTGATTTTCACGTCCTAGCCTCACTGACTCGGTCCATCAAAGTTATTAGTGTGAGTGACAGTTCGGTGTATGTTGGATGCTTTTTTTTTTTATTGACGCGGAGAAAGTGACTTATTACTACCGCCCAGTGTTCAAGGGGAACGACTGAGCGGTTATGTTGGGTTCACCGTGCCTTACGACCCGACGTTGAGCCGCCCGGAGAGATGGAAAACGTCGGGCGACCGCCGGGCCGAGTCCCTAACCTATGTACACCGCACGGCATACCAACTAAAACTCCGCGGTGGCCATCTTCGGCGCATTAGGGACGGCTGCGGGCTTCCTCCGACTCACGTCTAAGTTGTCGTCCGCAACCGCCCCTGCGCGTACCGCTGTTGCGGTCCTTCTCCTGTTGCGGGGGCTCAGAAGCCCCCGCACACCGAAGGACGCCCTTGGCGTCCGAGGCACCGTGAGACACGCTGCCGTCCATCACGGGGGATTTTGGATGCATGCCTCACATTGGATGAAGTTAATGTTCAACTTGCTACTAGGGTGTGACCATACGAGTTTCTCTATAGTTTCACGTGTAATCAGTCACTGTTTTCCTCGAAATATTCATTGTAATAATGTAAACAAAATTGAACATACCTTTATTTTATGATTTGCATCTTCTACAGTTGGGTGATGCTCAAGAATGTTCACCTGGCGCCAGTATGGCTGGTGCAGTTAGAGAAGAAACTGCACTCTCTCCAGCCTCACCCGAACTTCAGGCTGTTCCTGACGACGGAGATCAGCCCCAAGCTGCCCGTGAACCTGCTGCGCGCGGGTCGCGTGCTCGTGTTCGAGCCGCCGCCCGGCATACGAGCCAACCTGCTCAGGACTTTTGTTACCGTAAGTTTTAAGGAATATGAAAAAGTATGGGGTTCGCTAAATGCTCTTTCCTTGTTTAACAACATATTATTCAATAGCCTATCTAAATAAGACAAGTGTAAGCATGGCAAACAAACTTCATTCTGATTGACTCATTTTGAGATCGATCTCAATATGGCGATGGGGATGGTTTATTCAAATTGGATGAATTGTGTATGCCCTTTCTAATTTCCGTAGTATTATAATGCTCTTCTGTTTCTAATTTTACTGATACCTTTACTGATAATATTATCATCATAGGTACCGGCAGCTCGTATGATGAAACAACCATCGGAACGCGCGAGATTGTACTTCCTATTAGCTTGGTTCCACGGTAAGCTGTCACAGTTTATTTTTCCTTTGATTGACAATTTTTTTTATCAAATTAGATATATATGAAACAAGTATACATTGTCATCAATGAGTAATATATAGCCGGTATTGTTTCCCACAGGTATTGTACAAGAGCGTTTGCGTTACGTACCGCTGGGCTGGGCCAAGTACTACGAGTTCAACGAGTCAGACTTGCGTGTGGCGTGCGACACGCTCGACACTTGGATTGACGCTACTGCTATGGTAACCTTAAACTTTCCTTATAATAAATAGGAACCATGTATAAAATACACCTCGGTGGCGTAGTTGTATTACAATATGGCTGCAATGCTGAGATCTCGCGTTCGATGGTAAAAGGCGTCAGTGTGTGTATGTAAAATATATTTTTTTAAAGTTCCACGACTGGAGATTTTTTGTATAGTAGCTTTTATGGTCGAAATTTTTAAGAATCGATTTTAGAAAGAAAAATTATTTACTACAAGCAATATAATATTACTATGCATATATCTATTTTGACAATTATATTTCAAGTTAATTCATCGTTTTTATGACAGGGTCGCACCAATCTGCCACCTGAGAAGGTGCCATGGGAGGCTCTGGTGACCTTATTATCTCAATGTATCTACGGAGGCAAGATCGACAACACGTTCGATCAACGTCTGCTGCACTCGTTCTTATGCAAATTGTTCACTCCGAAATCATTTGAGGCAGACTTCGCTCTCGTGGCTAATGTTGATGGGGTAAGTATTTTCAATATCTATTAATTTTAAATAAAGAAACAACGAAAATGACATTATTAACATATACTTGTGATTATTTGTGTCACAATAAGTGTATTATTAAATTACAAATTTTATTTCTAGGCGTCAGGAAACCAACGTCACATCACAATGCCGGACGGCAACCGACGCGATCACTTCCTCAAATGGATTGAAGAACTGTCCGACCGACAGACTCCCTCTTGGCTTGGACTGCCTAACAACGCAGAAAAGGTCAGTAAATATAGTCCCTAAATAATACCTTATTTAACAGTAGTCCATAGCATATTATCGTACATAATAAAATCCTCATAGGATTGTGTTACAATATTTGATATATTGGATTAATTCATCTTTTGTAAACATATCAGTATGTCGACATAACTTTTGCACCTTCTCTTAATACACCTAATGTTTGGATAACTTGTACATGATATTTTCTTACCAACAGGTGCTCCTCACAACTCAAGGCAGCGATCTTGTATCGAAGCTACTGAAGATGCAGCAGCTGGAAGACGAAGAGGAACTAGCCTATAACGCTGCAACGCAAGACCATGATCCAAGTAAGAGTTTCCTACACTACATAATGACTTTTGTGGTCTTACTTTTGTGGTCAGTCCTTTTAACGCGTTAACTGCGCCTCACAAAAGTGTGCTTAGAATGTAAAAAAAACACGCCGCGTCTCCGGTTCGCTTTATTGTGATTGGTTGAGAGACTGACTTGTCGGTCTCTCGATCAATCACAAACATCAAAATACCGATACGTCAGTCTCTCAACCAATCACAATAAAACGAAGCGAAGACGCATCGTGTTTTTTTTCACATTCTAAGCTCGCAGGGGTGTTTTTATGGACGCGACGGGCGTGCGGTGAGTACCTGTTGTGATAATGTTTGCCACCAAACACCAGTGCCGGACAAACATACACCGTGCGAAGCGGCCGCACTGGTGGATAGTTCATTATTTTGGTGCCGCTGGCCGCAGCGAAAGTGTTAATACACAATAAATGATGGGACATATGACTACCCCTTTGCTATCAACAACTCCCGTTCATTTTCCATTTCCTCCTCCAAGAATTTTCCAATTTTCACCAATAATTGTTCCCAGTAATATGTAAATAATGTATGTTAAAACAGGTTCAGTGGTGTTGGGTGACGGAAGACCTGCCTGGATGAAGGTCCTGCACCAGACGGCGACCAACTGGTTGCAGTCGCTCCCGCAACAGTTACCGGTGAGATTATAACTGCTACCCATTGGTTCTCACTATTATCTGTCTAGCCATTAGTGTTTATTATACACCAAAATAAGATACGAATCTGATAGCCTATTTATAATGTCCGAATTATAAATAGTATTGCAATGTTTTTATGTTCGCAGACTCTACGTCGTACTGTGGAGAACATAAAGGACCCGTTGTACCGTTTCTTCGAACGCGAGGTGGCGGCTGGAGCGTCGCTGTTGCAGCAAGTGTTGCATGATTTACGTTGCGTCATTTCCATCTGTCAGGTACGCGTTTCTTTTATTTTCGATTTTAAAAAAGAAGTCCGCTTTTAGTATGGGTACTGGGCCTCAAAATTTAACCATGTTCAAACTTCAGGGATATTGAAGGGGCAAAATTTGGAACTTGGAACAGTTATAAAAATATTTTTAGACACCTCCATTCATGACTAACTTGTTTAAATATTTTTATATTAAATGTAATTTTTTTAGCAACATAAAATCACACAATTTTCAAAATCAGAGGTCTTTAAAATTAAACAATATATTGCAAAAGGCAAATTTTTAGGAGTTCTATCCAAATATGTATTGTATAAACTGTCTTGTTTAGAATTTTAGGCCCGTTTTTGGACAATTCCTTTGACAATCATACGTTATGGGAGGAAACGTTGGTATTGATATCCATTTTTTTTTTATATTGCTATCTAATTTTTGAAGTAGCGAGTTTTATACAAGAGTTGGTGTAAGTGAATAGTATATCAGTGTGTTATGTGGTGCAGGGCTCTATGAAGCAGACGAACGAGACGCGCACGATGGTGGGCGCGCTGGTGCGGGGCATGCTGCCGGGCCCGTGGCGGCGCTACGCCGTGGCGCGCGGCTGCACCGTGCAGCAGTGGGTCGGGGACTTCGCGCAGCGCGTGCAGCAGCTCGCACACGTCTCCGACACCGTCGCCGCCAGTGGCGCCAAGCGACTGCAGGTACATCCACTACACTACACTGTCTCATCCTGTTACAATACTGTTACGTGCTGGGGTTCGGAATAAACAATTACAATTAGGACTTCATTACTAGAACACTAAAAGACAAAAACCCGCACTAGATACTGCAATATTGAAATGATCATATACACTTACAATTATAATCTCACACTACACATTCACACAATATTCGCTTGAGGTTATCGCTCATAGTCCACTCATCGCTCGCTCTTGATCGCGTCGTAAATAAGACTGAATGCGCAGCGGCGGCAACGCACCGCCTTTTATAGCCGACCGCAAGTATCATCGTAGTTTGTGGAACATTCTCGAAAGATCCAGAATAGTCGAGAACTCTCGCAAATCAAAATCAATTAACGCGTTACCATAACATTCTGGAGACATCCAGATCGTACGGGAACATTCCATCGCCGAACCTTCCACATTCCGACAGTCCCGCTTCTCGCCAATAGATTGTGATTCTATCAGCGAGTACTAGTACGCGTAACAATACTTTCTAATACGGCTGAACCAAACACCTCGGGATCGTTGAAATTTCTCGAGAATTCGACTTAGCTCATGACACTAAATACGCAGTGATTCCTAAAAGCTATGGATCATATATTCGTCCTGCCTTCCACAATTGGAAACCGGCTACGGCTATTCTTTAAAAGCAACTATTTTCTACTAAACATCAATTTGACCTACTTACGCAAACGGGAACCGACCCACACCAAAATATTTTCTACTGGTTCATGTTTAACCTAAGATATTTTTACGTCCAATTTGTCTCATTTTCGTGTGGTGTATTACTATAGTGGTATGGACTATATTCTAATAATTCTTCGTAATTCCTACAGAGCATCCCCGTGTGGCTTGGAGGTCTTCTTAACCCCGAAGCATACATTACTGCAACCCGCCAGTGCGTCGCTCAGGCTAACTCCTGGTCACTTGAAGAACTACATTTGCAGGTAATATTTTATTTATAAAACAAAACAATTTAACATTTATTGTTCACAGTATATACTTAACAATATTATCTTGTAGGTGACGATCCCAGATCCAGGCACTCCGACTGAAAATGCTCAAACTGAATGGTCGTTCTCGGTGACTGGTCTGAAGCTACAGGGTGCTACAGTGAAGGGCAATCGCCTCCTTCTCACCAACACCATCATGGTCGATCTGCCTTTCACGGTGTTGACTTGGATTCGGTAAGTTTTTTTTACTTATGTATATTTTTACTGTCTATAAGTTTTCATTGAGATTTTTTATGGCTTTAGTGGACTATCGTATTTTTTCCAATATACTACTGTCAAACTGCGACTGCCTTTGTTTGACAAAATATATGTAGCACGAAACGCGACACGCTCGTCCGTTCGTGACTGCGATCAGAGATCAACATATTGTAACTCACCCATCTCTCAACCAATAACAGGCATTTTTTTTTTTATGGCATTGAATGACGACAAGCATGCCGTTCGCCTGATGGTAAGCGATACTACCGTCCATAAACAGTAGTAACACCATATAGCACCTTGAGTTACAAAGTACTGAGTGGCATTCCACTGCGCTCGTCATCCTGAGACATAAGATGTTAAGTCTCATTATATCCTGTACAATGTCTTTCAAACCGAACCATCAATGCATGCACACTGCTGCTTGGCGGTAGAAATAGACATTGCGGTGGTACCCACCCAGACGGACTTACATATGAGAGACCAGTAAAGAATTTACGGACGTTAATTCATTGCCCAACCCCCTGTAACGTGGATTTATAAACCACATGATCGTTTATTTGCAGTGGTCCGGAGCCAGCGACCGGTGGTCAGACCCTCACGTTACCGGTGTACCTGAACAGCGCCCGCTCCGAGCTGCTGTTCACGGTGCGCCTGCCCATCGCGGCCGGACAAGAACCCCACGCCTTCTACGAACGAGGCGTCGCTTTACTCACATCCACTGCACTCAACTAATTTGCACGAGTGTCAACCCTAGAAAATATGCGTTCAACGCTCCAAGAATAGGGTTGCCATATAGTATATAATAATTACAGAAAATTATCCCAATTCCCAGTGTATGCACTAGCATATATCACATATAAATTTATAATAGCTTTACTTTTAATCTCGCATGTAACCGATATTTATTATGAAATAAATAACACATATTAATACTAAAAAATGTTTTAATTTACGCAACCCTAATACAATTATTGGAGATAAATTACAATTGGCTGCTGCCTTGAATAGTAGCCTTGATGCCCGGTGGTTTTTGTTTTGGTAATCTGTAACAAAGGGAAATTATTTAAATCATATTGGCAAATGTCCGAATTGCAAGGAGCATGAAAGCCAGAGAGGTCTGAAATTAAACTAGGACAAGTAAATGGAATTTAACAAAGGCCTCGGGCAGAGGTCAAGGCGGGAGGGAACACCTACGTACACGCAGTAATCTACGTACAAATCTCGCTACACGCCACTGCGCTAGGTAGCTACCACCACTCTCACCAATAGAAGATATTTCACGCCAGCTGCCACCACCGCGCTAGCCGTTTACTCTTCCGAGACCTTAACTTTAAACCTTTTTTCGCGGGGGACAAACGCGATGTCGCTACACCACTGGGGGGTAAGTGAAACGGTTATGTTAGTTTCACTTGTCTTACGGCCCAATGTCGACACTCAGGAGTATAGCATCACCCGAGCGAGCATTAGACCGCTTCCCTAAGAACACCCTACACCGGCATATCAACCAAAACCCGCGGTGACCTTCTTCAGCGCATACGAGATGGTCCCGGGATAGCTTGGTGCAGTAAGATAGCTGATTTAGATACTTGAATAGTCACGAATACGAGTGTGTAACCAGTTTATTCGGGTGTATTCGTTACTCATAGTCATAGTTATTTATTCACCAAGTTACATGCATATACATACATACATACATACACACTCACGCCTTTTATCCCCGAAGGGGTAGGGAGAGGCGCAACTAGTACACCCACTTTACGCCGTTATTTTGTCCCATGATGTGATAGGGAGCGAACCTCGCCATATCAGGCACAAATTCCAACTCCGAGCTGATACTGAATAGAAAAACTCAATATCACTTTGCCCGACTCGGGGATCGAACCCCGAGACCTCAGCATTGCAGTCGTACCATAATACAACTACGCCACCGAGGCAGTCCATCACCCAGTTATTGGGACGAATTTTTTGAGAACAGGCTAAATGAGCCTTAACACGTTCACTGCGGGTCATGGAAGTAAAATGAAGGAAGTATACACTAGAAACTAAACCATCCATTTACTCACCGCGTGTGCACAATCTTCCGCGGGGACGACGGATGGATCAAGTCGTGCTGCCGCTCCCAGTCCATATATTTCTGATGCTGTCGCTGCCTCCGCCGATCAACGTAACTTATCTAGCGAGAATAATACAATATTCAGTGGTGGAGCCGTTCTAGATGATACACAGGAAAAAGTCGCCTTTTGTAGTCAATTGAATGTCCAAACTAGAAAGTCGCTCGTCTTATGGTATTGAGCACAACGCTGTTTGGCGGCAGAAATAGTTCTTTCGTATCCAAGATGGATTCTCGTATAGACGCCTGCTGCAAATCTTCAAAAGATTCGGTATGACTTGGAACTTGATTACCTACATCCAGTACACAAAATAGTTAATCTGAATTAATAATTCTAGGCCTACAAGGATATCATATTATGTAATATAAAATATACATCATAGAAACAACTTACAACGCAACTAGCCGGTATCCAAATAAACGCAGTAACGAGCACTACGACTCCAACAATATTGTCCCGTAGGAAGCCAAGCACGTTGTTAATGTTTATGTCTTCAATTATATCCCAGAACCTTTCTACCACGTCTTGAATCGTTTTCTCACAAACACCCTAAAAAGACCGAATTGGAACTTAACATAAGCGTAAAAACAATGAATTAGAAATCAAATTAAAATTAATATCATTATATTTTAGAAGAAATTCAATTATAGTGGTTCAAATACGAGAAACTGCTTAAATAAAAAATAAACGAAACACAACTTATTTTACCTTATTACAGAATCCTTGTATACAAGGAGTGCCATCTGGTAGAATGTCGTTATGCGCCACCGGAAAACATGTCTTATTTAGACTTTTACGGCAACAGCGTTTACAAGCGTCCGCAACTGCATACAAAAAATAATATAAACACATTTTATATTGGTGATTTAGTCTAAACAATGAAAGAAAGCAACTGATGATTGAACTTTATTACATACATACATACATATACACTCACGCCTATTATCCCCGAAGGGGTAGGCAGAGGCGCAACTAGTGCACCCACTTTTCGCCGACATTCCGTCCCATGATGTGATAGGGGGCGAGCCTATCGCCATATCGGGCACAAATTCCAGACTCCGGACTGATACTGAATAGAAAAACTCAATATCACTTTGCCCGACCCGGGGATCGAACCCGAGACCTCAGCTTTGCAGTCGTACTGTAATACAACTACGCCACCGAGGCAGTAGAACTTTATAGTTGAACTTTATTATAATAATATTATGTCGTTGAAAGGAGGGTTAGCTTTCATTTGTGCCTGTGTGGCCACAATTTCTTTGCTGGTTGATGTCCAAAAGTATGCACATGTAAAGTGATCCATAAATTGTTGTATTACTTTGGAATCGATCGGAGTTTATATTTAAAGTGATCACTAACCACACCTCTGTCAACCATGTATTAAAACATTAGAATTATTTAAATTGGAGAACAAGTAATTGATGATGCCTATGACTGTCTACAATTACGAAGTCGAGGTTTGTATACTATTACGAATCGCTCTCAGCGTGGTCGCTTAAGATAAAAACTCTCACTCGAAGGCCGGTGTGATTGAATAAGTCGACTCGCGTCCAGCTATCATTCCATAGCTTTGGGTAGTAATGTAATAGTAGCAATGCAAAGGAGTTGAGATGACCAGGCGAACCCTTCGTGGGTCATACATGCGCAGCTGGTCATAAACTTTCATTAAAACCTATGTCACTTGCGATCGCTGTCATTACATTCTACGTTAATGACATTAAGCGGTGCTCCACATAAATTGTGTTTTTTGTTGTGTTATTGTGTAAAAAGCGACTTTATTCAGCCCTGCACGTGTGGTTATTTTTTGTTAAATGTGTGCCCTCCGTGTATACCTCGTCCCCCGTCAGGATTGGCAGAAAAATTGTTTGCGTATTATTGCCATATCGTGTCCAATTCACACTTTACAAGATCGCAGTTCCGTTCTCGTCGTCGAGGACCTTGTCGCCCCCCCCCCCCCCCGCCGACCCCCCTAGCAGTTCCGGGCCGCGTGCCGATGACAACACAATCTAATAGGATTAGGTCTAAAAACCAATCTTTCCCTTATCGTTGATGTCTCATCCTCTCTGTGTCCGTCCCGAGCCGAGGTTCGTGACCCATTAGTGGGTTGCCCTCAGCATGGTCACTAATTCAAAGGGTTGCGAGCGCCTTCTGCGTTCACCCTAAAGACCGGTGTGGCCAGAAAAGCCGACTCGCGTCAGGCTACTGGCAGTAGGGCCATTAAAAAAATTGTCCATTGGTTAAAATAAATAGTCTAAGTTCGATAGTGGTAAAAAATGTGAGTATGCGTACCGATGTCGCACATGCAGCTGTGCATGCCCTGCGTCTCGCAGTACGGCACGCACGTACCGTTGCGGCACCGCCCCCGCTCCGCACACTCGTGCTCGTCCGCTATCGCCGGCGCCTGCGCACATGCACATTTAATTATACAGGGTTATTTTGACATCGCGTTACTAAATGAAACCACATACCTATCTCCTTGAAAATAACATTTTCCATTCAGTTATTTTAACCATTGATGTAAAATAAAAAAGTATAAGGTTTGAACAAAATAAATATTAATAAAAACTATCTTCTAAGTTTACACGCCCTAATGGCACTACTACTACTCTAAGAGGATTCGTCGCAGCGGCAACATCATACTTTCAGTCAGAAAAATACTCACGCACACGCTATATTCGCACTAAACTAAAAAATTATAAAAATCAGGAAAGTAATATTTCTATTTTTGGTGAAAATATTCGTTTCTCATCGATAATTTTTGGTATAATGTTTGCAGACTCATAGACAAGTATGTGGTTTCATTTATAAACGCAATGTCAAAATGACCCTGTATAGCGATAAAATACATCACGTTTGATAAAGCCTCAGATTATTGCATACAGTAAAAAAAATGTGCAAGAAAATCTCTAAAAACTTATTTACATTGCCACTTCTTTATATAGGGCGCCCGACGTATAAACCGCGCCTGAAGTATTTTAGCCACCCGAAATGCATAATGTGACAGGAAAGAGCTTAAATTCAAAACACCCAGAAAAAAACTATTTGAAATATCTTATACAGTGCCATCTTTGGAGTTTCATCATAACAAGTTAGAGCTCAGACATCCATAAAACTACAAGTTGTACCTTTGGGCAGTCTGCGGAGGCGCCGTTGCAGGTGGCCTCGCCCTCGCAGGCGGAGTGCGCCGCCTCGCGACACACCACCCCGGGCGGAGCGAACACACATCCCGCACAACACGGAGAGTTCTTGTCACTGTGTATTTAATTTTGAGATTTAATTTATTGTTTCTTACTAGCTTTTACCCGCGGCTTCGCCCGCGTTAATAAGTTTTCCGGGCTAAAAGTACATAAAAACCTTCCTCTTGAATCACTCTATCTATTAAAACGAATCAAAATTTTAAAGATCTAAGCATACATAGGGACAGACAGAGAGAAGCGACTTTATTTTATACCTACTATGTAATTGAAGTACAAATTAAAAATTTCAAATTGCCTGTACACTTTTGTGTTCTAACGAATCTTTTTTTTTTTCTTCACAAAAATAAAATAAAAGAGATTTACTTTACTTGAAACGAAGAAAAATATGTTTCAGTTTAAGTTAACGTGGATACAGTCGATTTAAAATTTTGATTTTGTACAGATACTTATGCTGCTGACTGTACATTGCAATGGACAATTCTTTATAAAAACTTATTAAAAATTGATAATGTACTAAATATGGTATAGATGTAATGTAATATTTTCTCACCTGCAAACAGCGCCCTGATTCTTCCTCAATTTACAATTTTTATCGCAGCACATGTCATTGTCTTCAGTACCTAGAAAAAACGATAATTGTCTACAAAAATCATTGCAAAATATTGCAAGTCACATTATTCTTAACATTGACTGACCATCTACACTGATTAAAAGAATGAAGAAAAAAAATCGTCACAGAGTTCCTTTTACAAAGAAAATGAACAAAAAGAATTTTTGAAAATTCATCATAAGCGAGATAGAGAATGAAAGCCCCAAACACGTATATAGATTTACTACAAAATACACAGATACATATAAACACTCACGTTTTCTATCACTAAAAAAAATAGAGAGATATTGCATACATTTTTCACCATGCACCTGGGCGAGCCTAACGCCATATCAGGCACTAGATTCTAGTCTGATACTGAATATAACAGCCAATATCACAAAATTACTACAAAAAACTCACCGAGCAAACCAGCGTCACACTCCTCCCCGCCCTCGACACGCAGGTTCCCACAGAAGCTCTCCTCTGGCTCCGAGAAACACCGACCAGACTTCGCTTGTAGAACTTTCCTGATCGAGCGCAGACTGCACGGAGAGAATCTCTGCGAACATTGGATAGATTTAGTTTGACTCGTCAAGTTCCACGACGGACGCCGGCGCCCGAGTATATAAGGTTTCCGCATACATCTATATATATCTTTTATAAGTGTTTTTCTGCGAGTGAAATCGCAAGAAAATAAGTATGGAGATAGTTTGAGACTCAGAGAAGGACGCACTACTTTTTGTCCCGGGAAAATATTTTTATCCCGGAAAAACTATTGACGTGGGCGGAGCTGCGAGCGGAAATCAAGTAATAAAAAAGCATTTAAATCTTAGAGTATGTATACGCAGTTATACTGAGTTATACTTACTCTAAGATTTAAATTGTCTTTTTTTATTTAAATTTCGAATGTCACTTTTACGGCCAGTTCTTTATTGTTGCTGGCTGGTTTCACAGGGCAAGTATAAAAGTGTCGTGACAACTTTTCGTAAGAATATTTTCCGTCTAGCCCCCTTTCACAACGCGCGATAAGGAACTTCGTTCCAATAATTGCATTATAATGAACACGTACCTTATTATTAACATCATACCCGCTGACGCTATACGTGTACATGAGGTACGAGCCTCCCTGGCTGGCGGCCGGGGAACACTCGGCGACGTCAGGGTCGTGCTCGGAGCCCCAGTTGTGTCCGAACTCGTGCGCGGTGACCAGGTCGGCCTCGCGCGTGATCACGCGCTGACCGTAGTGGTTGCGCGACGAACTCAGACCAGAGTTCAGGTATAACGTGTAACCGTTCTTGAAGTATTCTGGTCAATGATAATTATGTGTTATGAAAGTGTTGTATTTAAATGTATTGCCTTTCCAAACTAGGAATATTATAGTCTATGGATATGTAGTAGTATTACTTTTTAGTTTATCTTGTCTTTAAAAATATTTTCGTCTTATGTTTTTTGGGTAAAACGAGCGCAGTATTTTATTTTATTCTATTTCTATAAATTTAATTATTTACGGTGGAATACATTAAACTTATCAGAAAGTTATGTTTTCTTAAAAACGTAATGTTCTTTAGTATTGCATTAACAAACTAACGTATATTGGGTGCAGCATTAATTAGTTTTAGACGCGGACGAACATAATACACATGACTAAGTTATTAATGACATTAAGACGCGTATTATCAAATCTCATAGATGCCGAATATACACCCAGTTTGTAACCATTTACAACGTTAGTATCTGTAGCAAGATATCTATTAAAATTAATATGAGACCTATAAATTAAGTAATGCCGTTGAATTAAAATACCATCACCAAAATTACAAATAATCGTAATATAATCAATAATTCACCTTCTTTCCATCATGTATTCTATTGTAATTTGAATTCAAATGAACGTTATAATGACAAACACTACATTAATAAAAAATTCTCCTGTTAGTAAACACACTGAAAAAAATATGTACATAAACATAAATCAAATACTTTATGCATCAAATGGCAGTACAATCTATACATAAATTACGTGTACACGGGTATGTTAGCAACGCATTACAAATGATAAATACAGCTACAATCAGCACATGAATTCATTATACAAAAAAGCAACGAACAAAAAAACACTCACACTAGGCACCGCAATAGCTGAAAACAAAACAAACGCAAAATATAGTAAAAAAAATCTAAGGAATAAATTATAAATAAATAAGAATAGGGTTTGGGATAAAATATTAAAATACTGATTATTTGAAATCCTCCTAGCCAGTTTCGGCCACGGTGGCCAATATCAACGGAGATCAGCCAGGTACGCAGGAGATATTATAGTGCACAAGTGTGTGCGCAATACACAGGTGCACTCGCTATTCCTTCACTCTCATAGTCAGGTGAGACGGTAATCTGACATGACCCGAGAGAGATCAGGCGCAGGACCAACGGCTTTCCGAGGCACGGGGGTATCACACCGCCATCTTCCTGACTCCGAGCTGCGACTCAGCAATTTTTTTTTAAGATGGAAAAACCCAGTCACAAAGTTTTTTGGCTCGACCCGGGATTCGAACCCAGGACCTCAGCGCGCAAATCGTACTGGTAACGCGTACGCAATACAACTACGCCACCGAGGCAGTCACTGACGCACGAGGCACTGGAAATATTTTTTCCAAAAATTTCCAGAAATACTGTATAGATATTGCATTACATTTTCTCAATGGACTCCTGTAATACATTTTTGGGAAAAACTATTTTTGATGCGCTTCCAATACTATAAACCTGACTTTATATTGCATTATATTCAAAATTATTATATAATACCGGGTGTACAAATCCCCCCAACAGAGTTGCGACGCGGCGATCCAACGTATGCTAGACCGAGGATTCCGCCTTCGAACTTGAGGTCGGTGAACAGATGCGCCAGGCAGAAGTCCTTGTGAGAGTACTCGCGGCTGAACACCTGTACACAAACCAAACCATTTGTAAACGATTGATGCCACGCCATAAAAGATACCATAATAATCAAAGATCACTCCCAGGTTAGCCTGGATAGTGGATACTATACATTCAAGAATTCTTTGCAAAAATATTACCTTTCCAATTAAGCTTATTAAACCCCGACGGAAAATGAGGAGTGTTACAAGTTTAAGGTGTGTATCTGTATGCCTGTCTGTGGCATCGTAGCTTCAAAACGAAAGGACCAATTTTGATGTTTTTTTTTTATATTCATATGGCATAATTATTGTTAATGTTATTGCTAGATAGCCTGTGTATCCTCCTTTTCGATAACAAACCATAAGCAGTATTAATTACCTCCAATAAGTTGCGGACATCCCACTTCTCCCTGACCATGTTGTAGTGCGCCTCGCCACCTCTCACCCGCGTCGGTTCGGAATGAACCAGAATTTTCTTTATCACGAACCCCATACCTTTGAAGCCATCCATATCCTGAGATGCAAATTTATAAAAAAGATTAATAAAAAATATCATAACTCACACACTTATTATTTTATATACGATATCACTTACCTGCCGATCTTGCCAAAGTGTGTCATTGTATATTTTGTGAACACGATCAATGAGACTAATCTAAAACAATAAGAATTATGTTAATTATACAATAAATAAGAAGCTATTGTTTAAAAAAAATCTTACCAAATAACTGATAGTTGTTTTTGTATTACTTGCACCCATCTCTTGGAAAAATCTATAATCTGCCACAAGAAGCAGTGGGCACCTTGTTTTTGTCGGCGTGTATTCGTAGTCGCTCTGTCTTTTTGTCCTCTTGGCGCGGTCCTCAGTGCCATTTGTATTAGGAGAATGTTCATTTGTGTGGTTAATGTTTGCGTAGTCTAAATATTTGGCTTTCTCCAATTTTTCATTTTCTAATTCTATATTATAATGTTCGTCTTCATTCTCATTATCTTCTTCATCTTTTTCCAACTCTAAAATATATGAAATACAACACTTATAAAACTACAAAAATAAGTTTCTCAAGACTAATAAATTGAAGACAGTAGCCCAAATTAACTAAAAATAGAGCCCACAAAATGTTACATTGAGGCCATTTGGTTTATACATATTTATATCACTCGGAGACAAGCTGAGGGATGTATACGCCTTCTGCAGAGAGCCGATGCAATGGACACTTAGTTCGAGAGACCAAAAATCAAAGCTCCAGCATAAATCTACCAACAAAAAAGGTGAAATTTTAAAATATCGCACCTTTTCCTTCTTTTACATAGCCACAAATGCGTGGCTTGTTATCTTCAGGTTTCTCAGTGTTAGACCATAATCTCATGTCAGACGAACGGTATGTAATCATAGTTTTATCATCTAAGTGAGGCAAGTGGCGCCAAGATGGCTAAAATCAAACAATTAAATTGATAATGACAACCTACAAATACTATTAAAAGGATAAATAAAAGCAACAATAGCATTTACCACACTACTGTACAAAATTTCTACACAAAGATGCAAAGGTAGATATTATAACAACTTACCTCAATATGATAAGTTTCATCAGGTGTGTGGATAATTCCGGTGATAATACCATCTTCCATGTGAAGCTTTACATCTGATTTCTTCTCACCAAATACTCTACCCGAGTAAAATTTTTCTCTATCTGTAAAATTTATATAATAACTAGCTGACCCGGCAAACGTTGTTTTGCCATATAAATAATTTCCTAGCAATTTCTAGAAACTAAAATGGCTATTAAAAAATAAGGGTTGATCGTAGAGGGGTGAAAATTTAGGGTTGTAGGTATTTTTGTATGCTGTATCATAAAAAAATTAAAACAAAAAAAAAATTTTGTCTGAAAAATAAAAAAAAAAATTTAGGGGTGGTCCACCCTTAACATTTGGGGGGATGAAAAATAGATGTTGGCCGATTCTCATAGATACCGGATAAGCACAAAAAATTTCATCAAAATCGGTCAAGCCGTTTCGGAGGAGTATGGCAACGAAAACTGTGACACGAGAATTTTATATATATAGATTTTTACATACAAGCCATCCTTTACAACACAATGTAACATTTGGCTTTATTATTAATATCAATAGAGCTATACACTTATAAAAAAATTATATATTACAATTTTAAAAATAGTCTGTATAAAGATGATTACAAGCTCATCAAAGTCTACACAAGTCACATTCTTTTACAGTCAAATTGTGTCAGGTATCTAGGAATGCATCTTGACAGAAGACCATCCAAGAAGAGAGACTGGGTCTACTTCTTTTTGTCTGCGCGGAGAAAGTACAAGTACCGCCCAGTCTTCAAGGGGGGCGACTGAGCGGTTATGTTGGGTTCACCGTGCCTTACGACCCGAGGTTGAGCCGCCCGTAGGGATGGAAACATCGGGGGACCGCCGGGCCGAGTCCCTAACCTATGTACAACGCACGGCATATCAACCAAAACTCCACAGTGGCCATCTTCGGCGCATAAGGGACAGCTGCGGGCTTCCTCTGACGGAAGTGTCTAAGTTGTCGACCGCAGCTGCCTCTGCGCGGTGCCGCATAGTACGGCCCGTCTCCTGTTATGGGGAGGGGCTTAGAAGCCCCCGCGCACCGAAGGACGCCCTCGGCGTCAACGGCAGAGTGAGGCTTACCAGCCACGCTGCCGTCCATCACAGGGATCGCAACAATGTGCTAAGAAGAACACAGAATTAAAGACGGACAGCCCCCTACCGACAGACAGACGGACAGCCCGCCTGCAACTCCCGGTGGCCCCTATTAGTGGCCTTGTACGACAGACCGTGACCGTGACAGGGGATACCGTGGTGGAATTCTCGAAACGCCCCCAATACACAGGGCGGAAGACGCCGATCAGTCGTCCACCCGGCGCCTCCTACGTCTCGTCTGGCGGCGGGAGGGATCTCCACGCCTCCGATCCCTCTTGGCACTCTCCTTCCGCGAGAGGACCACCTCACAGAAGAGTGCCACCGCACACCAAGAGCACCGGCTGTCGACTATGGAAGCGACCACAGCCGGCAGCGAGAGGTCTCCTCTCAAGACTGCTCTGAAAGCGCTGCGCTTCTCATCCCAGGCTGGGCAAAACTCCAGCGTATGTTGGGCCGTATCCAGCGGACAGTTGACACAGTGGTGCCACACAGCCGACACCTCCTTCCTTACTACCCGCCACACTGAAGCAGCCATGCCTGGTGAGCACCTGTGTCAGGCGAAATGTTGCTGCACCATGGCGCCTGTCCAGCCATTCGGCAAAGACAGGATGCACTGTCGCAACGACCCTGAGCCACTGACGGGGCCTCCAGCCTTAGACGCCACTTCTCCACAGCGGCTCACCGTAGGGAGGCCCTCAGGGCCTCCATCTCTTTCAGGGCTGGATGTTGCCCGCGACTGGATGCCTCCTCCTATATACTACAAGGTGACTCAAAAGGAAACACATATAAAATCAGAATTTATACATAACTAGTATTACTGTATGTGATATGCTTACAGGAGGTCTGCACACATCACATCAAAGTTAATCTATACATTTACTTAGAGCTTAGTAGCTGACTGCATGAAAAAAATAAAGAAAATAGAAACCTGTATAAAGAAATATATCAATAATTAATTAATTAAATTAATTCATATATAAAACTTACCAACATGAACAGTAGTCTCTTTTCCATCACCATCCACAGAATACACTTTAAAATTGGAATGCAACACAGAGGTGTGTGGATGTAAAATAAGCCTGAAGTCTTTGCCCAGAGTCTTAAAATGTAATTCCTTGATAGTGTTAAAAGGGTGGCTTGATAGCTTTGCACCACGTTTTACTACATGGTGCTTTAAACTTGTTGCATGTATTGTTTCAAAATATTTCAAGTTGCGGTCTATAGAACCTAAAATTTTATTTAAACAATATTATAAAGCAATGACATTAATAAAGATATTTATTTAATTGAGAAGTACTTACAGTTCGTGAGAAAAAAGAGATCCACAAGGAACAGAGCAATTTGAATAGTATTTTGAATTAATTTCATGTTTATTTTTGCTTTGAATTTTCCACAGTGAATGAAACGTATCAGGTTAATAAGTAATAACTTAAAAAAAATAACACGATTGAATTATAATATTGTCAAAATGCAATCAACCTTAGATTACTGAAGTACAATTTCCGTAGTATTATAATGCTCTTTGGTACAATCACTCCTTAATACAGTAGTAGGGTCTATCTCGAAGCAATAAAATAATTTCCAAATATTCCCCTTTTTCTTCTTCTTTTAAATTATGGCTTCCACCGATTATCTATCGGTGATTTCGCCAATGTCTAGTAATAATAGCAGATACAAAACAATAAATATAAATTCTTAGAAATAAAAAGTCAGACAGTCAAAATCAAAGAGCATTATAATACTACGGAAAGTCTTCTTCTTCTTCTTTTTTTCCGTTTTGTGGCTTCCACCGTTTATCAGTGATTTCGCCAATGTCAAGGGAAAGTCAAAATATACCCCAATTTCATTTTCATTTTTATGTCAACTGTCAAGTGTCAACTAGTGATGCGACTCGAGTTGTGTTTTTTCTCGAGTGACTCGAGTGAGATTGCGAGAATCGTACTCGAGTGAAAAAAATATTGACTCGAGTCAATTTGCACTCGAGTTGCCGAGTCAACTCGGCGCACCGAGTGGTCCACTCGGTAACCTTATTTCACACTTCACAGTCAACTGTCACGTGTCAACGTCACGAACGTCAGTGCTGCCTATGTAGGTAAATATTTTTCCCGTTTTATATATTCCCGGGATATAAAGTAGCCTATGTGTTTATCCAGGATATGATCTACCCGTGTGCCAAATTATATCGAAATTCTTTCAGTAGTTTTTGCGTGGGAATAACACACATACATTCATACATTCTTACAAACTTTCGCGTTTATAATATTATTAGAATAAGATGGAAGAGATGAACACCAAAAATCTTCGACTTTTATATTTATATATCTTTTTTTGTGTTGATTTGACTGGTTCAGACAACACCAAAGAGATTAGAGATGGTAACCACCAGGCTTTGATTAATATTATTAATCGAAGATATGAACATATTTTTAAACAACTTTTAGAGTATATTTTAGGATTTTCTTTTCTCTATATTCTATAATATTAGCTATAACAATTGCAGAATGTATCTTATACTTCTAGTGTACTTAAAGTACGCGCACATCAATCCTGGAACCCAAAGCTATCCTGGATTAACGGAAAAATATAAAGTGGGAGTCGGGACTTTTATCTCGGAAAACTTTTTAACGCAGGCAGAGTCACGGTCAGAGAATAGTTCACAATAATTTCTTGCGTTTCCATTGTGGTAATTTCGGAACATGTTCACTTTTTGTATGGGTGCTGGGGCTCAAAATCTAACCGGGCTCAAACTTTATGGATATTAAAAGGAGCATATTTTTTATTATTATTGTATATTACTAATTATTCGTAGGAACGCGCTGGATGTAGGCTGCTTTTGATAGGTCCGTCTGGAAATCTTTGAGGGAGGCCTATGTTCAGCAGTGGACGTCATGTGGCTGATGATGATGATGATATTACTAATTACTTTAATGTTCCATGTCAGTTTGACAGCGGTTATTTCAAATTTCTTATTAGAACCCTATGGGTAAGCGTGTCCGTGTGTCACTATTGTGACAACTGCCCGCCGGATACGGCCCAACACACGTTGGAGTTTTGGCTAGCCTGGGACGAAGAACGCAGCGCTCTTAGAGCAGTCGTCGGAGAAGACCTCTCGTTGCCGGCCGTGGTCGCTTCTATGGTCGGTGGCCGGGAGGCCTGGCAGGCGGTGGCCCACTTCTGCGAGGTGGTCCTCTCGCGGAAGGAGAGAGCCGAGAGGGATCGCCAGCGCAGTGGTAATCCCTCCCGCCGTCAGACGAGACGTAGGAGGCGTCGGGTGGACGACTGACCGACGTCTTCCGCCCTGTGGATTGGGGGCGTTTGGAGAATTCCACCACGGTATCCCCTGCCTGTCGTAAAAGATGACTAATAGGGGCCACCGGGGGTCGCTGCCGTCCACCTATTAGTCTAGCCATCTTTTGTGACTCCCGTGATGGACGGCAGCGTGGCGGTTACGCCTCACGCTGCTATTGACGCCGAGGGCGTCCATCGGTACGCGGAGGCTTCTGAGCCCCCCCCCCCCTCCCAACAACAGGAGACGGACCGGAATAGCGGTACGCGCAGGGGCGGTTGCGGACGACAACTTAGACGTGAGTCGGAGGAAGCCCGCAGCCGTCCCTAATGCGCCGAAGATGTCCACCGCGGAGTTTTGGTTGGTATGCCGTGCGGTGTACATAGGTTAGGGACTCGGCCCGGCGGTCGCCCGACGTTTTCCATCTCTCCGGGCGGCTCAACGTCGGGTCGTAAGGCACGGTGAACCCAACATAACCGCTCAGTCGTTCCCCTTGAACACTGGGCGGTAGTAATAATTCACTTTCTCCGCGTAAAAAAAAACTGCTATAAAAATCTCACTCGAGTTGCATGGCGTGAAAATACATAATATTTGACTCGAGTGACTCGAAAACTCGAGTACAACTCGAGTAACTTACTGAAATTATTCGAGTAACTCGAGTCATAAAATCCAGTTCGAGTCGCATCACTAGTGTCAACAGTGTTGCCAACAAGATTTTAAAAAATCCGTCAATTTCGTTGTAAATATGTAACTCCAAAAATTAATTAAATTAAATTAAATTAAATTAATTACAATAAAATGATTAATCAAATTCCAAAAAACGATTTTGTTTCATTTGATTATTTTTGTATTATCCTTGTTTATGAAAAGAATAATATGTTTTATTATTATCAAAATGTGGTCATTAATTTAGCGTTAAACATTTCTTCAAAATTAATGACAGGTTTCAATTCAATTTACCGACTGATCAATTTTTCGATTTTATGGGTAAAATCACATTTCACTCCAGTGCTGCCAGATTAGGCGACTTTTCGCCATGTAGGCTATCTTGAAGAGTGTCGGGGCGACTAAAATTGCGAATGGCGACTGGTCGCCGTTTAGGCTACGCGAATGGTGATTAGTCGCCAATTTAGGCTACTTCGGAAAATTCGTGTTTTATGCATTGTTTTTGTCGAATTTGAGGATATTTAAGATCCCCCTTACACACAATTATTGAAAACTGGGGACCTTTTTTTTTTTTTTTTTTCTCTCCGCGTCCCCACACATGTGGGCCACTTTAGGCTACTTCGAATTTTTTCGACTTTAGGCGACTTCAACCGTCAAACATCTGGCAACACCGTTTCACTCCCAATGTATATAATTATAATACTCTTTGCACTTCACCGACGTAACCTTTTAACGACGTTCAGTGTTTAAGAACAAATATTGTTTATTACGTTTAGAATTGTATGTCACTCAAAGTAAATCATAAATGTGCCTTCTTTTGTCGGTATTAAAATAAATACATTATGCATTTATAGCTAAAGGAAGTTAAGCAATTGTGCAGTTCTAGGCTCTAACTTTGAAAAAATAAATACTATTGTGTTCCCTCATTACAATGTTACGTTGTTGAATTTAGATAAAGACAGACAAGTGTCAAACAGTTTATATACTCTTTGGTGTCAAACAGAGACAAATAAACAAGAGTGTCAAATGTGATCTAATAAATTGGCCCTACTATAATTATTACATTTGTAAAATGTTATTGTTTCCGTTATTGTTATTTCTGTAAATAAGAACTAGATTTTTGTGATAATATGAATTCGGAAGATGCTGGCCCTTGTAAACAGCGGACACGCCGTCGAAGAATATTAGAACCGGGGGCAAGTACGTGTTATATTTACTACTACAGTGTAAACTTTACATAGCGAATTTCTGTTTAACGAAAATCTCTTCAAGACATATTGTTAAAGTTTGTTTGATTAAAATTAATAGGTACCCATATATTGAAAAGCTCTACATAATAAACACTCTCAATAGGGAAAGAATACGCCACTATTTAGACTTCAATAAACATTAAATTTCACTGACCTTCAACACAAGACCGACATAGAGTCGTAAATATGTTGTACACACAATTAATAGAAATAGTGTTCATTGTTTATTGTAATTGCCTAGCACATGTTCACTTACAGTACTTCCCTATTATCCTACGAATGTTATACTGTTATTTTTTTTATCTTTATTAAATATTCAAATTTTGAGGCTTTTAATCTACAAGATTTATTTTGTCAGCATCTTCATATCCTACAACTGATTTATCAGAGAAGGAAACATAGATCCGTCTTAATCGTGAGAGTGACATTGAGTACATGAAAATTTAAAAAATGAAAATTTTGACGGTGATTACGAATATATGTATATACAACTTATATGTTTTATTGGATTTTAGAATAGGAAATGCTAATAAAGGTGCTTGAAACCTAAAAAGATTGAAATAAAAAAAAATTAAAACAAAACAAAAAACCCGACTGCGTCAAAATCTACCATCTTTATAAATAACAATAATAGGCGTAATACGCTCATTTCTCATAATTTGGTTAGTGATATAGGTAAAGCAACATAATCTGGGAAGGAGCAGATGCCTCCGACAGCGTTTGTAAACATTGTCAACTGAGATTATTCAAAACCAAAATAAAATATTCAAATTAAAATCTTGTTTTTATCTGTTCAGTTCTTCAATAAATTTTATAAAGATGGCAGATTTTGCCGCAGTCGGATTTTTTTATTTTTTTTTATTCGGGCACGGCAAAGTGACTGCACCTCAGCTGATGGTAAGCGCGATGCCGTCCAGATAGAGTATTGAATGGCAGCAGATGGTTATCTCATGCCATTCGACATATCTATATCATCAAACGACACATTTTTATTTTTTTGTTTTAGTATATTTTTTTATTAGCTTGCTTGTGAAATAGGTTTTAAAAGCATTTTCACTGTAAGGTGTAGACAAGATTGTTTGATTGACCCATTTCATTATCATATTCCTATCATAATATTCTTAGTTGTCATCAATTAGGTTAATTATTAATTTTGTCACATTTATATATTGTCAAACACATCACAGTTTTAGTTAATAGTAATAATATAGCCTGTAACTACTATATATAATATACTAATGCCATAAATTATATAAAAGGTTAGTATTATTTAAATGTTTAAATTTATTATTTTTCATGTTTACAGTACAATTCATTGTTTGCAGGTCCGTCTTCTGAAGGACCATTCAACTCCCCAGTAACAAAAAGAAAACGTACCCCTCTATCCACTGGGGAACAAGAGATTATTGTTAACATTTACAAATTTGTCAAAAATACTTGGCCTAGTGATTCGTTTCCTTCAAACCAAAAAATGATCGAAAAGACTTCAGATATCTCTGGAGTGAGTAAGAGAAGTATTTATAGAATCTTGGGGACATACAGAGATACTCACAACGTTTCAGAAGAAGAACTACAAAAAAGAACGAAAATGCCAAATATTGACAATTTGGACAGTTTCACCTCAGATAATACTATACTAGGTCTGTGAGTTTCACAGACTACTATGGATGATATGCATCAGATAGGGCACTCCCATAGATAGAGCATGCATAGAATGAATGGAAGGAAATACATAGAAAACGACACATTTTTATTTTTTTATTTTTCGAGTTAAGATGGCAAAGGCTAGAAATTTTTACATAAACTTTTTTACTAATTGTACTGAAATGGCACAGGAGACATATATTCAGCTAAAAAATACCTAGTAGTACTTTAATTTATATTTCTTCTTTTTATCGAAATTATTTTTAGGGAAGTAGAATAAGAAAACAATTTTTTTTTATTTTCGACCAGCTTTATTTCTTAATCTTGTTAAATATTTTTTATAAGCTTTCATTTGCATATTTGGCAATACCTTATTTTGCAGGCGAAAGATATCCGTGCCTTTCAAATCAAATCAAATCAAATCATTTTATTTGCTGAATACAGGTTACATGCATGTTACAGTTGTTATGTAATTATAAAAAGTCTCACCGTATTCAACCCTTACTGGGCATGCAAAGGAGTGAGCTAGATATATTTAATTTATTTCATTAACATTCATTAGGTATATCTATTACGAAAGTGATACATCATTACAATTCCATTATAATCTTGCTTGTGTATTGCGCAGTACTTACAAACAATATTTTAAAATTAAAATGTCAAAATGTTAAAAATGTCAATGAGTTATTATAATTATTAATTACAGTATTATAATTTATTTCCTTTTAGATTTCGTCATCAAGAAATTCTTTTATTGAATAATATGTCTTATCTAGCAAAAGCATTCTTAGTCTATTTTTGAATACATGAGGTGAAGCTGTTTCCTTAATTGTTAATGGTAACTTATTATAAATTTGGATTCCCATACTAAATATACTATCTTTATACAGTTTTGTTCTTGTTTTTAGGGTACATAATTGAGTTTTATGTCTAGTGCTTTTTAGAGTTCTATAGTTTTTAATGTCAGATCTAACCAAAAGAGACGCTTCATACACATAAATAGAAGGAAGCGTTAAAATTTTCAGGCTTTGGAAGTATGGCTTACATGAATCAGTCTGATGAAGCCCACACATTGATCTGATGCACTTTTTCTGTGCCTTAAAAGCAATATTTATATAAGAAGAGTTTGCCCAATATAATACGCCATATCTTAGTGTAGACTGCACATAAGCATAGTAAGCAGTCAATAAAGTTTGTTGGTTTGCTACCTTTCTAAGCATGTGTAGTGCGTATGAATACTGATTCAGTTTAGTGCAAATGTGTCCAATATGGGTTCTCCATGTCATGTTAGAGTCTATGTAAATGCCTAGGAATTTAGTACTGTTCATCGCAGTGATATGTTTGTCATTATACTGTATTACTAGCGGCTTCGTTTTTGTATTTTTATTCTTAAAAGTCATATAAACAGTTTTTTCTAAATTTATTATGAGATTATTATTGTTTAGCCACTTGATAATGTCAGATAATGATTTGTTAATTTCCTCTTCCTGAGAACAAGAATTGTCATTTGTAAATAATGCCGTGCTATCATCTGCAAATAGTACCATAGGATGAGATATGGCATTTGGCAAGTCATTAATATACACCAGGAACAAAAACGGCCCCAATATACTTCCTTGGGGTACTCCATATTTGACCGTTCTTAAATCTGACAGGTACTTAGTTTCTATCTTAGTTTTGGGACACGTCCTTATAATTTCAGTATATTGTTGTCGTCCCGTAAGATATGACTTTATTAATTCCAATGCATTACCTCGTACTCCATATATTTCAAGTTTCTGAAGTAGTATGGTGTGGTCTACATGATCGAATGCCTTTGTCATATCCATATATAAAGCCGTCACTAGTTTTTTACAGTCTAGACTTGTAAAAATAATCTTTAGAAATTGGTTCATAGCCATATTTATTGACTTGCCTTTCCGGAATCCAAGCTGGTTATTGATGAGAATATTATTTTTTTCGAAATATTCTATGAGATTATTATACAAGGTTGCTATGATCCAGGGGCATTAAAATGGACAGAGTACTCCATATGAGCTCAGAAATAATTCGAAATTGTCAAAAACTCGATAAAGATAAAAATAGAATATCACTTTTTTCTAACAAATTGTAGCAATTTAATACGCAAACACCATTTATAAATATTTACACTAACCTGCGGTCATCTGCGTAACAAAACGGCAACGTCGCATTCTGTTATCTTTCATTTCGCCGACGCGATGAGCTGACCGGCTAATACAAATAGATAGGTAGCGCGGCGTATAGGCGGGTGGGTCTCAAGTACAAATTTAAACGTCGTTAACACAGTTTTACGAGCACAACACAATTTTTAGACATAGAGAATACAATATTTTGTACAAAATTATTATTAACTACATAAATCACCTCAAATTTTTAAATTTTCAATATGCCCACCATTCTCATTTATACACAACTGATATCGACGTATGATATTGTTTTGTAGTCTTACACCGAATGTATTGTCCGCAACCAAGCTTTTTAATTTATTGAATGCTAAAATTACTCTATTTCGCAGTTCGTCTATAGTATTTACGTCCGTGGCGTACACTTCCCTTTTCACGTAACCCCACAAAAAGAAGTCCATAGGTGTTAAGTCCGGAGATCGGGCAGGCCATCGTACGGGACCGAATCGGCCAACCCATTGCTGCCCAAACATATCAGTGAGTCGTGCCCTGGAAGACACCACTGAATGCGGAGGCGCACCGTCGAGCTGGTACCACAACCGCCGATATTCGGCAACTGACAGTTCATCTACGTACTCACTAACAGGACCATTTAATAAGTCCAAAAACTTTACCGCGTTAAGGGTGCCGTCAATAAAAACAGGGCCGATGACATTATTTTTATGCATGCCCGCCCACACGTTCAGTGAAAAACGGTATTGGTGTTCGGACTCTCGACACATGTGTGGGTTTTCTTCACTCCAATATCTACGGTTCTGTCTGTTCCAAATACCGTTGCGCGTAAATGTACTCTCATCGGTCCAGACGATATTTGATAAAAAATTATCGTCGTTACTAACGCAATTTAACAGCCACTGACAATAACTATTCCTAACCGGCAAGTCTCGCGACAATAAAGCTTGGACTTTTCGAAATTTATAAGGTTTGCGCCTATTACGTTTTAAAACCTTATGCACGGTGCCATGACTTACTCCGAATTGTCGGGCGGCCCTGTGTAGGCTGGATGTAGGGTTACGGGCGAAATGCTCTAAGATTTGTTCTTCCCGTGCGGCGGGTATCTGCCGTGCAGGTACTCCCTCTTGATGCGGCACTATGGGTTTATTTTCCCGTATCCTTTGTACTGCCTTTACTATAGTTCGGAAATTGATGGGACATGAGCGGCTGTCTCCATACCTTTCTCTGTATGTTCGCAGCGCTAGAGCCGCGTTTCCGTGACATTCGCCGTATATCAATAACATGTCAGTGTATTCAGACGACGTGTACGTGACGCGAGGCATTTTATTGCAATCAAGTGTCTAATCACAATAAAAACAAATATCACTATTATCGTACGTGTCCCTGTCACAAAGTTAAAGAAACCAAACACAAACATACAAAAGATCGGTGCTCGTATCACACAAAGAAATAAATAAACACTATCGCTTTTAATACCCACTTGCACAGTACCAAAAAAAATATATTTACATTAGTGTCCTATCACATAAACAAAAAGCAATATTTGGATATTCTCAAAATGGCGCGTAAGCAATAATAAGATTGTACCTACGAAGCCGCTCGGGCGCTTTCGCAAGGCGTCACATGTGTCCCGGAACAATTACGGAGACAAACTAAAAAAACTAAAACAGTTCTTTTAATTTTTTAAGATTTGAATGACCCAAGCCCAATCCCTTTCAAGTGTGTATAGTAACACATTGTGAACTATTTCTTTTTCTTTTACGCGTATTGAATTAGAACGGGACGTTTATTATGATTTGTTCACTCTCTCATAAAGTCAAGTGTATGTATTGGTCGCTTCTTTGTTTGTGTTACAAAGTTATGATGTAATGTTATTGTGTTTTCGTTCTTATTGCACTAAGATTAAGACTCACTTTGACGTGATTATTGGCTGATAAAGCGGCAACGTCTCCTAATTTTGTTGATATTTAAGGTCACGCACCTTACATGACCTTAGACAACTTTGTTTAGACTCTTGGTCAGCTGTTAGCGCAGATATACATCCCGTTGTAGTTTTGCAAACACGAAAAATCTATCCTGTGGCTAAACCATTGCTCCTATTGAACTGAAATTTGGTGTAGAGCTTGTATGTGGTACATAACATATGTAGCTAGAAAAAAAGCCTCACCGTTTAATCAACTTTGTATAATACTCTTTCGAAAATTTTCGCTAAAACTGGTATAAGAGTGATGGGTCTATAGAAATTAACATCTTGTTTGTCACATTTTTTAAAGACTGGGATAACTACCGATGTTTTTAAACTTGTCGGAAAACATCCACGTTCTAAGCATTGATTTAGTATGAAGCTAATAATAGGAGATATAGTATTAGATACCCGTTTAATAATCTTTGTGCATATACCATCGTATCCTGTACTATTAGTATTATTTAATGAATTTATTATTTGAATGATGTCTTGAGTACTAGTGGGTTTCAAAAAACAAGAATTTGAGTTATTATATGTCAAGTTGTATTGTGTATTGCTATTGTCTTTGTTAGTAATATGAATGTCGTCAATAAAATAATTGTTAAATATTTGTGCTATGCAATTAGGATCAGTAATAATTTGGTTGCCATGTTTTATCCCAGTTATTTCATCACGGGGTCTATTATTTTTGTATTTGTTTATTATTTGCCATACAGCTTTGGATTTATTGGAGGCACTTTGAATAAAGTAATTATTTTGAGCCCTTTGTGTCAGTTTAATTACTTTCCTGAATCTTTTTGTATATTGCTTAAACTTAATTTTATCAGTCTCTAACCCTGAAAACCTAGATTTCCATAAAAGACTTCTTTTACGGATAGAGCATTTTCTGATCCCTTTGCTAAGCCATTTTGGAGTCTTACATATATTAATTTTAATTTTTATTAGCGGAAAACAAAGTTCATAAAATAGTTTAAGTAGGTTGTGAAACTCATTAAATGCATCATCAGGATCATCATTACTGTATATTTCATTAAAAGTTAGTTTTTGCAAGCAATCTATAAATTTAGATATGTTTATTTCACTGTAGTCTCTAATCAATTTGAACCAATGTTTAATTTTATAACTTTTTTTTACCGGGCATTGGAGTATCTGAGCTGTATGATCAGATAGTGCAAGCTCTAAAACTTTAGTTTTTACACCGCTAATATTGTGTGCATAGTTGTCTAGACAAGTTTTGCTTTTTAGCCTTGTAGGTTCACACAAGGATAGTTTCAGATTAAATGTGATTAATAATTGTTCAAACTGTCTGGACGCAAAAGTATTACATAATCTATCAATATTAAAATCACCACATAGAATACATTTTTTACCTTTGAGACACAGTTGCGTGAGTAACTTATTCAACTGATTTAAAAATAATTTGATGTATTGTTTTTTATGTTTTGGCGGTCGATATATACATATGAGAATAATTTTATGTTCCAACAATTCTACAGCACAGCATTCTATGAAATTACTGATACTAACAGTTTCAGCCTCTTGTAATACTTTAAATCGATGGTTATTATGTATTAATATGCAGGAACCTCCGTTTCGTTTACTGCGATAAAAAGCTGTTGCTAGTCTATAATTTGGAATTGTTAAAAGTTTAGAGTCTTCAGCAATCATATTGTGTTCGGTTATGCACAACACATCTAAATTCATGCTGTCATTGTACGTATATATTACAAGATCCTCTGATTTAGCAATAAGTCCATCTATATTCTGATGTAGTATATTAATTTCTTTATACACGAAATAAATTATTTGTTGCAACTTCTTTGTACGTGCTGCTACTATCATTGTTGTCATCTACAGTTTGGTTTACTTCTCTTTCATTTTCTTTTACCTCATTTTCAGTTTGGGTGGCCTTATTACACTTATTACTATTTAAATTAGGTTTCCTTGCTATTTCTTTAATATATTTAGTATATTTATGTGAGTATTCTATTTTTAATATGTCTTTCAAAATAGATCTGCATTTATATATAGTCGTGTGTTTTGTTTTGGGTCTGTAAATACTAAAGTTCATATCTATGTAACAGACATTGCTAAACTTGCCACATATATATTTAAATTCGTAGTTGAGCTTTCGTTCATTAAGGGTTTGATTGTTTGGGATTTCACATATAATTATGTTTGTATTGTTTATTTTTGTCAGCCAATTTTGCAAAGATGATTGAATATCATATGGATTTTTGTCATTCGTTCCGGCCAATACTATAATATAGTCTTCAAATCCAAGATTTTTTATTTCATTTTCTGACAGGAAAGCTAAAATGCTATGGAGATTTGCACCTGGTTTCCATAAGGAAGTCACATTATATTGTTCACCGACTAGGTTTTGTAGTGCATTTTGCATGCCTCTGCCTTGTTGGTCCGCTAATATAATAATTTTATGTAGATTCTTGTAGTATTTATTGTTTTTATTGTTTTTAATGTCCTCATTTAATTGTTTTTCCTGTGCACTTTTTTCGTGTCCAATAAAAGTGTCATCTTTTTGTGTTGGTTTGATTATAATGGAGTTCAAAGATCTATCTAAAGGTTTTTCCGGTGTATTTGTGAAGCTTGTCGCTAGGTTGTCAGCGGTATCGTCATTAGTAATAGATTGTTTTTTCTTCTTATTTTTCTTTCCGGATCTAGGTGTACTGTAATTTTTCTCATCGAATCCTACTTTTTTGTATAGTTGCAACGTGATATTTTTCTTTTCCAATTCTCGCTTTAGCTCTGAGTTTTCCGTATTCAGTATTTCAATCTCAAGATGGGCCGTTTCTAATTCTCTGTTTAATATGTCGATTTTATCTAAAAGTTCTTTTGTGTAGTGACTATCGTCAACCGAAGTATTCGGTAGACTAAAAATTGTATGGTCACTAAGTGACGAATTATTTGATGATAAATCATTTAAAGAGCAAGACTTTTGTTGTTTTCTAAGAGTAATATTTTCAGTATCCGTTTTATCCATATTTGAAGAAAGTAAATCAGAAGCAAATGACGAGGAACACTAGTCTGGTCGTCAGTGTAGGTGGTTGTTAAAACCTGTTCTCTTTATTTTTGTTTAATTCACACTTTTTAATTCGCCAACTTTCGTATTTCTTTAATATTCTATTAGTTAGGTATTCTTGAATTTTATTTGCAAATTGCAATTCATATAATATTATTCTTTGTAATGATAAATGTGAAATTTAATTTAAAATTAGAAAATAAATATTTTTAATAAATATTTATATTTTGTGGTAGTTGGTTTCGAAACCACGTTCATTAAGTCGGCGCTCATCGAAATGCCTCCAGGCCAATTGTACAGTGAGTGTTACGTGCAAAAATTGTGACAGTACTCTTTATGCTACAGTAATACGAATGCCGAGTACAGTGTTATGCACCGTCATTCGTTAAGTCCAAAGGTCACTTATAATTTAAATTGAAGTAACGGCTTGTTCAGGTTGTATTTAAGAGAGTTATTATGTTTTTCACTATTTATCGTCACTTTTGTCCATTGTGTGAAATATCATGATCGATATTGTTCTTATAGAATGCACTTGATATTAGTTTTAATAATGTTTTGTGAGTTCTTAACACTTTACACTTGATATTTTGTTTTACACTTTTGTGAGTTAAGTACTGTTCCAATTGTGTCACAAACACAAATGACAAAAGACAAAAGATAATGACAAAAGATAATGACAAAAGATGCTATACAATTTTAAACTAACATACTATTAGAGCTAAGAAGACAAACAATAGAGGAAGGTAAAGGAACTGAGAGTTGCAGTAAGGACTGGAAGAAAGAAAGGTGGTCATAGCGAGAACAGAAAAATAGAATGTGATTAAGATCACCCACATCTGCTCCACATTGGCACATGGGGCTATTTAAAATGTTTATTTTGGCTAGATGAGCTGGATAGCGGTGTATACTAGTTTTAAAGATTGTGGGGGTGCTCCCCACCGTAGTCCACTGAGAAATCATAACACATTCATATGACGCTCTACTTTGTTAGCAACATAGTCGCAGTGGGCAGTCTCAGACATTTTGGGGTCCAATAAAACACCCAAATACTTGAAAACGTTTTTAACGGAAATTGGATCGTTGTTATATAAAATATTAATTGGTGGTAGAGTTCTTGGTATAAACTACAGCTGCACACTTTTTTTTGTTTTTTTTTTTTTGTTGACGCGGAGAAAGTGACATATTACTACCGCCCAGTGTTCAAGGGGAACGACTGAGCGGTTATGTTGGGTTCACCGTGCCTAACGACCCGACTTTGAGCCGCCCGGAGAGATGGAAAACGTCGGGCGTCCGCCGGGCCGAGTCCCTAACCTATGTACACCGCACGGCATACCAACTAAAACTCTGCGGTGGCCATCTTCGGCGCATTAGGGACGGCTGCGGGCTCCCTCCGACTCACGTCTAAGTTGTCGTCCGCAACCGCCCCTGCGCGTACCGCTGTTGCGGTCCGTCTTCTGTTGTTGCGGGGGTTCAGAAGCCCCCGTACACCGAAGGACGCCCTTGGCGTCAGAGGCAGCGTGAGGCACGCTGCCGTCCATCACGGGGGTCACAAAAGTTGGCTAGACTAATAGGTGGACGGATCAATTCTTCGAATTATGTGCCCTGCCCATTGCCATTTCAGCTTGCTTTGCCGTTGGGCTATGTCGGTGACTTTCGTTCTTCTACGGATTTCCTCATTTCTGATTCGATCGCGTATAGAAACACCTAGCATAGCCCACTCCATAGCTCGCTGAGTGACCGTGAGCCGTCTTAGGCGGCCCATAGTCAGAGGCCACGTCTCAGTGCCGTATGTCATCACTGGTAACACACATTGATTGAAAACTTTTGTCTTCAGGCACTGAGTTATTTTGGACGAGAAGACCTTGCTTAGTTTCCCGAACGCGGCCTATCCGAGCTGGATTCGCCGATTGACCTCTTTCTCAAAGTTGACCTTGCCTAGTTGAGCTACTTAACCTAAATAGACGTACTCGTCTACAACTTCAAAAAATCCATGATGATAAAGAAATTAACGAAGAGTTAAAACTGAACAAGCGTGCTCAACTGAATCGGAAGAGTAATATAACAGCAAGTCATCTGCATATTGTAGAACTTGAACGCCATTGGTAATATGATTCAAAATCGTGGGTATATATATTATATAGCAAGGGGCTAAGCCTATATTATGATATTTATACATGTTAAGGGTCAAGTAGTGCCTGGACAATGTTTTTTTTATTTTCGACTGTTTCTTTTCCAATGTTTCCATAAAAAAAAACAAGGGCTAAGGACTGATCCTTGCGGCAAACCTTTCAAAACGTGGCGAGTTAATGGGCTTCCCGATGGCAAAATACTGATTGATCGATTATTTATAATGTGTAAGATAAAATTCGTTAGATTAGATGGTATTTGAAGATATTATAATTTAAGTTGAAGAATAGACAGTAATACATTATCGTAAGCGCCGTTAATGTCAAGGAATACAGCTACCGTTACACATTTTTTTTAAAAAAACGACATGCGGATATCTGTAGCAAAGATGCTAAGGCAGCCCAAAGTAATTTTACCTTTTCAAAAACCAAATTGAGAATTTGCCAGAAAACCTCTACTTTCAACAAACCAATCAAGTCGATTTTTAACAAAATGTTCGGCCAATTTCATTAAAAGTAAGGATAGGACAGGACGGTATGAGAATGGAGTATTTTGAGGTTTAAGAATTGGCAACACAATATGACGTTTCCACGCCGAGGGAATGCTTCCTATGGACATTATAGAATTGATCAAAGAAAAATAGTATTGAAAAGTATTATCACTGACATTGGATAAAAAAGAGTAAGGGGTGCCATCAAATCCAGGAGTAGAGTCTTCAGTATTCAGGACAACACCTTTTAATTCATTTATGTCAAATGGCAGTTTTAGTGCTGAACAGCCATCAACACCTGACAGATACACGCCCGAATACTCAAACGCTACTTAAATATTTGAGATGGCCTTACAGATTTAAGCATTCGTTATGGTTGAAATTGGTATACTGAAACGTTACTTATCTCCTAACCTTAAATTTGAGGCGACTCAGTTTAAGGTCTGCTTATTGATTCAAACGGTATTCACAAAAGCTGCTTAAAGTTCGACAGCTATGTAAGGCCTCCTCATGTGGCTGATAATCGAGATTAATTGGAGAGTGCTTCAGACTAGTCTCAAATCTTTAATAATTATATTGCGTAATAACTATTTATTACATTCTTATTAGATTTAATAAATCGTCTTATTCTTCACTATCATCATTGTCTGAGGAGGAATATAGTGTCAATGGAAGAAATCGAGAGAAATTAAGCGCTTTCGAAAAATACAATTATGATGAATTTAAAAGAAGATTCCGACTCAATAAGGAAACAGTTTTATGTTCTTTAAATCGGGACATTATCCAGCCGGACACAAAAAGAAACCAAACAATCTAACCGATAGCACAAGGTCATCGGGTTTATATTTCACGGGAAACAACCAACGGTAGTACATCGTATTGTGCGTAGTATGGCGGTTGAGTTAGCATTTATAAGTATTAAATATGCGTATTTCTGATGATAAAACTGAAATAAGAATTATGAATATTATTATTATTGAGTTGTTTAATTTTTTTTCCAAAGTGGCTTATGTCAACCCTGACATACTGCCAAGTGGCAATATAATACCAATATAAGCTCAATGGTTAGGAATATAATAATTAATAAAATATTTCTAATAATGAATGTGCCATTCCTACATATTAAAACCTGGGATGGATTTTAAACGTACTTAACATTTTTACTATGTAGCAACTGCACATAGTACATAAAGTACACACGAAAATTAAATAAAATAGGCATATTTTAACATTGAAAATCATTTTTAACCTGCACATTGTGCTATTCGATTTAATTATTTTTAATATCTTAAAAATTATACTGCGTGAAACGACACATAAATATCAAATTTATTAAAATTGTAATCGAAAACAAACTTTTTATAATCTGTAGCAAAATAACTGCTCCTCAGCTGAGTTTTCCATCAAATCTTTTAAAGTACGTTTGAGAATGCCATTTAAAATAAGAAGCCTGTTAAAATTAAGTAGGCCTCAGATAACTTGGTTCGTTGAGTAGCGTTTGAGTATTCGGGCGACAGACATTGGTTTTAAAATAAGCTCCTGAGGGACCCATGGAGGAGCCAGGTTATCTAAAAAGTCATTAGCTAACAATTCCGGGATACGGGGAGTATTCACTTAAATTTATTTCCCATTTTTTAGTTTGATTTCTGTAAAGCGTGTTTTGTAGTTTTTTTTAACAATTATATTTAATTTTTCATTTTTTAGTTCTGTTCTACTAACATCCAGTAGAAGTCACTAAAACTAAACGAAAGCGCTATTTTGTGCCAAGTAGGATTTTTTTACACATAAGAGTAGCCAGTTTAGTTATAATTCTACGATGATCCCACCGATTTTACTAAAAACAAGTATACTATTATGTATTCATTTTTTAGTTGGATTTTCTATAAAAGCATGTTTTGAGTTAAAATATTGAATTGTCTCAAAGTCGCCAGAACAGCAACACTGTACGAAATCAACAAGGCGATGATACCACTTAAAAAATATTTTACAAATATCTTTCGGACATTATAGCCATGAGTCATAAGTTTCTAAAATTACACACAAAAAAAGCTGATTCTCAATTTAATGTATTGCAATGTCAAGTTAAATTAGCCTGTATAACGCCCGAATACTCAAACACTACTTAAATATTTGAGATGGCCTTACGGATTTAAGCATTCGTTATTGGTGAAATTGGTATACTGAAACGTCACTTATCTCTTAACCTTAAATTTAAGGCGAATCAGTTTAAGGTCCGCTTATTGATTCAAACGGTATTCACAAACACTGCTTAAAGTTTGACAGCTATGTAGGGCCTCCAAATATGGCTGTTAATCGAGATCAATTTGAGAGTGCTTCAGACTAGTCTCAAATATTTACGTTCAAATCCTACTTCCTACTAATATTATAAAGGCGAAAGTTTGTAAGAATGTATGGATGTTTGGATGTATGGATGTATGGATGTTTGTTCCTCTTTCACGCAAAAAATACCGAACGGATTTCGATGAAATTTGGCACACGGGTCCATCATGTCCTGGATTAACACATGGGCTACTTTTTATCCCGGGAAAATATAAAGCGGTACTTTTATCCCGGAAAAACTTTTGAAAGCGGGCGGAGCCGCTGGCAAAAGCTAGTCTTTAATAATTTTATTGCGTAATAACTACTTATTATATTCTCTTTGGGTTTAATAAATCGTTTTTTTCTTCATTATCATCATTGTCTGAAGAGGAGGGTGGTGTCAAAGGAATGTTTGACAATTAAATATATCATATCTTATCTTAACTTATCGTAAAAGAAGATTCCAACTCAGCAAAGAAACAGTTCTTCATTTATGTTCTTTAAAGTCGGGATTATATCCAGCCGAACACAAAAAGAAACCAAACAATCCAACCGATAGCCCAAGGTCATCGGAGTTATTTTTCACGGGAAACAACCAACGGTAGTACATCGTATTGTGCGTAGTATGGCAGTTGAGTTAGCATATTTTGTAAATGTTTGTAAATATGCCTACTTCTGATGATAAAACTGAAATAAGAATTATAAATATTATTGTTGTTGACTTGTTTATTTTTTTTTTCTAAAGCGGCTAATGTCAACCCTGGCATACTGTCAAGTGGCAATATAATGCCAATATAAGCTCATCACATCAAAATAATTAATAAACTTTTTCTAATAATGAATATGCCATTCCTACATATTAAAAACCTAGGATGGTTTTTAAACGTACTTACCATTTTTATTATGTAGCATCTGCACATAGTACATAAAATACACACGATAATTAAATATAATAGACATATTATAACATTGTAAATCATTTTCAAACTGCGCATTGTGTTATTCGATTTATTTATATTTAACATCTTAAAAATTATACTGCGTGAAACGACACATAAATATCAAATTTATTAAAATTGTAATCGAAAACAAACTTTTTATAATCTGTAGCAAAATGATTGTTCCTCGACTGAGTTTTCCATCAAATCTTTTAAAGTGCGTTTGAGAATGCCATTTAAAATAAGAAGCCGGCTAAAATTAAGTAGGCCTCAGATAACTTGGTTGGTTGAGTAGCGTTTGAGTATTCGGGCGTTAATGTTTTAAATTTTGTCTTTTCGTCACCCATACCGCAATGTTTGAAAACGAAAGTTTTCAATCAGTCTACCCGTCATGACCTACGGAGCAGAGACATGGACACTCCCGGTAGGGTTGGTCCACCAGTTTAAAGTCGCTCAGCGGGCTATGGAGAGAGCTATGCTCGGAGTTTCTCTGAAGGATAGGATCCGCAACGAATACATCCGACAGAGAACCAAAGTTATCGACATAGCTCAAAGAATTAGCAAGCTGAAGTGGCAGTGGGCTGGCCATCTCTCACGAAGAACCGACAACAGCTGGGGTAAACACACATTTACACAATACACATATCTACCTGTTAATATTGTTTACGCACTTTTTTGCTTCAATCTTTGCTGTATTAAGTGAACTGTATCTTTGTTTTAATTGTATTATTTGAAGTGCCCCCGATGCCCATAACACAAGTTAATTCTTACCATGGGCACGGGGGGTTACTAATTACTTTGTCCTGTACACATTTATGCCAATGTGGTCTTTATAGTGCATAAATTACCCTGTATTCTGTTTTTGTGAAAATAAATTTATTCTTATTCTATTCTATTCTTAAACGTGTTCTTGAGTGGAGACCGCGACTGGGCAAACGTAGTGTAGGACGCCCTCCGGCCAGGTGGGATGATGATCTGCGAAAGACTGCAGGCAGATGTTGGATGCGGCAAGCTGAAGACAGGGCGCTATGGCGCTTATTAGGGGAGGCCTATGTCCAGCAGTGGACTGATAAAGGCTGATGATGATGATGATGATGAAATGTTTTAAAAATACGGGGTTTTAGGTCATAGCGTGTTTTATTATAAAACACACAACACACAGGCACATAAAAATGAAATGAAATTTTTGTCCCAGTTAAATATCCCGTCAGCCTTTGCATGCATTTTTTCCCGTTTCCAACGTATCCAAATCCGTTAATTATGACGGAAAATCCATTAACTTGCCAACCCTGGCTACACCGGTGTCACTGTTGATTTTTGGCGGAAATATACGACGAACTTACTTCTTATTAAAAAAACTTGTTGGCAACACTGGTGACACCCTTCTGATAAGAACCAATGAAGAAAGAAAGTAAGGAAGGAACGTAAATTGCATATATAATTTTTTCTTATACAAATATGATGCAAACGTGAACCGTATTGTCAAAAACACATCTATAAAATAAAACTAAAATTGGCAGGTACTACGCTGGTATTTCCTAAAGGTGTGAAATTGATGAATGAATGATTGATGATTAAATGCAAAACAATTATACATGGCAAATTAGTATTTTTACTCCAAGTTAAATAATGTAGCTGGGTAAGGTAATACTTCTGCGTTTGGTGCTTAAATGCACATCCCTGCACCCCTTACCTTTATCTTCTTTTTCTACCAATTTTTATTCTTGGTCCACTACTGTTGCTAGCCCGGAGGGTCACCCACATAAAAGGATATCCCGATGAAAATTGCTACCTAGCCGTTCTTAACAAAAATCATCTAATTTAGAGTAGAAAATAAAATATACACCTGAGATAGTCCCGTACCCCTTCATATTAGACTTCATAGACTACAAGTCTATAAACCTATATAGATCTTTTTTTACTTACGTAGATTAATCCGTATAAAAATGAGATAGATATATTTTTGACAATAAAGTTCACGTTTGCATCATATTTGTATAAGAAAAAATTATATATTATGTCGGAGTGACTAAAATACTATAAAATAGGATGCTGGTTTTACCAGTATTTCAATATGGCATAGTGAGATTTAAAAATGAACTACTTATTTCTAAACGTAGTGAAATACACAATGTTGCAGATTGATTTGAATTTGCATAATAAGTTGTTGATTTGACTATTTTTACTTATAAATATTGTATTACTGGTGACTTCAATGAATAGAGTAGTATGAAATTATGTAGAGGGGAGCGAACCTTTATAATGAGAGCGTAGACGCGCTTCAGGGCATTCGAAGTTTAGTTGGCTAGCTCAACAGAACGTTATTACTCCGTATTGTTGTTCACACGAAATATATTACTTTTAAATGAGAGAACCGGCTTTTAATTATTATTGAAAACTTAAATCATGACGAAGTCTAAAACATGGACATGCCACCTTCGCCCATACCTCCATCATCCAATTCCGAAATATATGCCATTTACGTTCCTTCCTTACTTTCTTTCTTCATTGATTCAGTTTTGCACGTTTCCGTAGTATTATAATGCTCTTTGTTTACACGTGTAATTATTTTTTTTATTAATTTCGTCACACCTTAAATACATATATGAAATATTTTAGTTTTTCTGACATTTACAAAATTGATTAGTAATAATTTGAATAGATAAAAAATAGTCACTTAAAAGAAAAGTATCCAGAACAGTACATAAAGCAATTGATGTTAAAATTAAAAAAAATACAAATTTACAAAATGGCGGACTTCTGAGTGACGTATGTGTTGTGTGTTTATGAATTGAATATTATCAGAAAACGTTGGATTGTATAATGAAGTGAGGACTTTTTCGGGAAATTTTCATCTTATCTTCTAGTCGTCATTTTGGTAAGTAATTTATATTGTGCGTCATGGCCAGTTTATTCGATACTGAAGTTTGTCACGGTCTTAGTAGTTCGGTATAGATGGTAGGCGGGATGAAGATGATACGTCCTCGTTTGTTCTTTGCTCAGAGACACTCAGAGTCAAGATTAACTTTGATGCTTATTTTTTAACCAATATAATTATGTATTAATGAAGGTCGTAACTGCGCTCTGATTGGGATGTAAGCTTTTCATATTGAAACTTGCCGTTTACGTGCTAACAAATTATTTTGCCGATTGCTAAACGATTCATACACCTTTGTGGTTCGTTTACTTATAATTGCACTCTTTATCAGTAACGAAAAAGCATCGTGGTTTTAGTCAGTATTGTTTTTTTTTTTACAGAATAGTTATGTTTTTATTGTTCATAAACTCTGCTAACGTAGTTTGTAAGATTCGCAATTAATGCTGGTCGATAATAGGTACCTTTATAATAGATTTGATGTTCATACCATTTGTATTATTTCGTACTCAGATTCATGTTTATGTAATTTTGGGTGTGTTTATAAACATTGTGTTAATTAATTATCATATAAGACATGTTATATTTTATGTTTTCCATCACAAGTATTTTTTGCAAGCTTTCCTCCTCTTAAAAAATCTGAATCATTGGTGTGAATGTTTTTTGCTCAAACTATTCAGTAATGTGGGAATGGAAACTTTGTATTGTTCTTATGAAAAAAATCTATGCTAAAGAAGTTATGATTAATGAATCTTAATTTTTTTTACAATAGTCAAACAAATAATGAAGATTTTAATCATCACAAAATAATTATAACATGTGCATATATTATGACTGCTTATCAACAAGGTTCTCAATTTTTCTGCAAATATGATGAATATTGTTCATATTCATATGACGTTTTTTTTTTATTATATATGCTGCTTTAACCAAATTAAGTATTCAAATATACTTAATTATTTTGTAACTCAAGTTGTGTCACTCAATGCACCTTATTTTGAGCAAGCACCAAGGCTTTGATAGTAAGTTATTATCAATTCTTATAACAAGCCACACTGTCGGTAATTTCAGGCATATTGCCAACTACATATTATATGCATAGATAATGTGAATTGGAAGGTGGACATTTTTTTATGACCTGTGGCAATCTCAACGATGCTAAAAAACAATACCAGAGCCTGCCTGTTTACGACAAAACAGCACAAACTAGTGTTAGGCACTGGTGGTAGGTCTCTCATAATTATGTGAAAGTCGTTCTAGGTGGGTACTACCGCAATGTCTATTTCTACCGCCAAGCAGCAGTGTGTATGCACAGTTGCTTCGTTTTGAGGATATTGTAGCCAGTGTAACTACTGGACATAATGAGACTTAACATCTTATGTCCGAGGATGTTGACCGCAGTGGAATGCCACACAGTACTTACAAGTTAATGTGCTGGATAGTTTTGTGGGTACAAATGGCATGCTTGTCTCTTCATTCAATGCCATAAAAAAGAAAACAACTTTTAGAGCTGGAAAACTCTTGTTCCACTACAGACAACACCACACCATACCTCTACCACTTAAACTACCTATGGTAAAGGTGGGCTCTGCGAATGATACTAGCAAAGTGGGCTGACTCAAAGTGAAAAAGGTAGTGCTTCCCTAACTGGGACTAAGGGTTTTCACCCTTTATAACTATTTCTAGTGTAACAAAGTGTACTGATCACCCATCTGTGTGACTGCATACTTCCCCACAAAATACATATCATTATTTACTGACAAAGCTTGAAAATTATTTCATTTGTGCAATTTAACTTTCTTTTATTATTATTTAAAGTATTATCAATCTGTTTAATAATCGGTCATATTTTGCCATAGTTTCTTTATTCATGTTCCATTTTTAAATCTCGTTTGTGTAAAGTGTGCTATGTTGTAAAGATGAAAACAAACCTTATTTTAATTATTCCATTCACACACATTCCATTATATGGTTTAATTAAATAGGTATCTACACTTTGTATTCATCATTCAATTCATTTATTGCTTTATGTGAACACCTGAGTAATTTTATGAAGTCAGTTATTTTGCTCGTGGTATAATATTTAAATTTATAAAAATCACCTTGAAAACGAGAAAAGAAAGTAGTGCTATAATCATCATACAAAACGATCAAAAGAGTTTCAAGCCAACTTTTTTGTAAATAAAAATATATTGCTTGCAGTAATGTCTTCGTACCATTGTCCTATAAGTTATTGAATTATAAGTTTATAACAAACTAATTAAAAGGAAGCCACAAGCTACTACAGGATTTTCTCAGGTAAGGGGTTTTGATTGTTTAGTTCAAGCATAGTCAAGTCCAACTTTGAGAGAGGTCAGTCAGCAAATCCAGCTTAGTTCAGCAGAGTTCGTAAAACAAGCAGCGTTTTCTCGTCCAAAATACAAGTGTGACTATCGCCTAAGACGGCTCACGGTCACTCGGCGAGCCGTGGAGAAGGCTATGCTCGATGTTTCTCTACAAGATTAAATCAAACATGAGGAGATCTGTAGAAGTCACTGAAAGAGCCCAGCTGATTAGCAAGCTTAAGTGGAAGACATAATTCGCAAAACTGGCAGCAGGTGGCAAAAAAACTCGAATGGAGACCACACACTAGCAAGCGCAGCATTGGAAGTCAACTTGCATGATGGACACATGACTTGATAAAGGTTGCAGTATCATGCTGGATGCAGGCCACTTATGACAGATCTGTCTGGAAATCTTTAGGGGAGGGCTATGTTTAGCAGTGGCCTTCATGTGGCTGATGATAAGATTAAGCATAAGGCATATTAAGTACTAGCTTTTGCCCACGGCTTCGCCCGTGTTAATAAGTTTTCTGGGCTAAAAGTACATAAAAACCTTCCCGTTGAATCATTCTATCCAACACATTTATTTGGATAAAGATTAATATTATGACGTTGATACAACTCTTAACAAATAATGCATTAATTTCGACCAAATTTGATTACCATAAAAACGGTTGTAGTGAGTTAATCTTAAAAGATAGACATATACTGTCTCGGACATTTTTTAAGATCATTTCAAGAGGAATAATTCTTTCATACATATATTTTTGGTATCTTGAACCGTTTTCGCAGCGCACGCAATGGGAGCCCCCAAGGATGAATAATTTTCCCCGGTTTTTTTTCACATTTCCCATTATTTCTTCGCTCCTAATAGTTGCATCGTGATGTTATAAAGCCTTCCTCGATAAATGGTCTATTCAACACAAAAAGAATTATTCAATTCGATCCAGTAGTTCCTGAGATTAGCGCGTTCAAACAAACAAACAAACAAACAAACTCTTCAGCTTTATAATATTAGTATAGATTTAAATAATAAACTAGCTTTTGCCCACGGCTTCGCCCGCGTAATAAGTTTTTCCGGGCTAAAAGTACATACATAAAAACCTTCCCGTTGAATCACTCTATCCAACACATTTATTTGGATAAAGATTAATAGTATGACGTTGATACAACTCTAACAAATAATGCATTAATTTTGACCAAATTTGATTACCATAAAAACGGTTCTAGAGAGTTAATCTTAAAAGATAGACATATACTGTCGCGGACATTTTTTTAGATCATTTCAAGAGGAATAATTCTTTCATACATATATTTTTGGTATCTTGGACCGTTTTCGCAGCGCACGCAATGGAAGCCCTCAAGGATGAATAATTTTCCCCGTTTTTTTCACATTTTCCATTATTTCTTCGCTCTTAATAGTTGCATCGTGATGTTATATAGCCTAAAGCCTTCCTCGATAAATGGTCTATTCAACACAAAAAGAATTTTTCAATTCGAACCAGTAGTTCCTGCGATTAGCGCGTTCAAACAAACAAACAAACTCTTCAGCTTTATAATATTAGTATAGATTTAACTAAACTGTATGATTTTGCCAGATGCTTGTGCTTTGCTTGTTGGAATCATGAATCTCAATTGTCATTGATATACGCCATACTAACCATTCGTTTTCACGTAGGTGTTATAGTGCCACTAATATACTAATCGATCCATAGAAAAATATATTGTTTAAATAAAATAATGCATTGTAAATACCTTGTTTAATGAGTGTTTACTTATAACTAGGTAGAGTGTGTTCATTATAGCCTTGTAGTAAAAATGTTAAATTATAATTCCTTTTTAGAACATGTTAATTCTGCCCTCCTAAGATAAACGTGACTGTGTATGCTATGGTATACCTTACATATAGCTCACGTTGTCATGAAATCATACATCAAATTACGGAATAACAACTAATACAAAGAAATTATTATCATTTAAAATACTGTACATAATACATACCCACTTTACAAATAATTATTTGTAAAGTGGGTATGTATTGTTTCCGTTTCTGATACTTACCTGACTTGTGATAACACTTTAGTGCAATACTTAGCCCCGCCGTCGTGTCCTGAGTCCTGATTTAACTTTGGTACCAAATGCAAACCTTAAGTAGTATATAATTAAATCCAGTCGTACTGTCGTCTCTATATTTAGAGTAGACATCATTGCGCAGATGTCTATTTAAACTGTGACTCATTCTTGCTGCCATTGATCACAGTTGGACATACAATGACTTATGGCCGTCACCTTACCTACCTTACCACCTTAATCACATTAAACGCGGGCCTCTAAGATGACTTCACAAAGAGTTTAATAGTTTAATCCAGTAGCTTAGCGCGTCGTCTCTATCGACTATTACATACATAGTGCATACACACTCACGCCTTTTATCCCCGTAGGGGTAGGCAGAGGCGCAACTAATGCACCCACTTAACTCCGTGCGTATTCCGTCTTATAATGTGATAAGTGACGGGCCTATAGCCATATCGGGCACAAATTGCAGACTCCGGGCTCATACTGAATAGAAAAATCCAATATCGCTATGTACGAACCGGGGATTGAATCCGAGACCCCAGCATTGCAGTCGTACCGTAATACAACTACGCCACCGAGGCAGTCATCGACTATTGCTTTTCTCTTTGTAACCTTTTGTTGCCGGTTTTTCGATTCTCTTTCAACAGCTCGATGTTTAGTTATTGTTATCAAGTACTTGTGCAATTATTCCTACAAGAAACTATCAAAAAACTAAAAATATAAGTTATATTTTGTAGTTCTATTTTTAATTTCAGAAAGAGCATATCTTTCTGAAATTCAATACCTCGAAAAGCATTTAATGAAGACATCTCTCCACCCGATGAAGTCCCATTAAAACATTGCATTAAATGCTTCATTAAAGAGTATAAAGTCGTCGAACTCAATTTCAACTGTAATTGTGTTAACATGAATTCAATTGCCACTAGAGTCTACTTAGGCAATTAAAAAAATATGACAATTTGAATTTAATAATATTTAATGATTTCTAATATATGCTACAAACGGATTACAAATGCAGTATGAAATTTTAACTCGGCTTTCATAACGACAGTCAAGAAAGAAACGACCAAATACTCGTTCCTTTACAGCAGGCTTCTGTAAAAGTACCTACAATCAGTGCCGGATTAACCACGTAGCAAGAGTAGCAATTGCTACGGGCCCCGCGCAAAAGGGGGCCCCGCATATTTAAACCCACTAATCTCTGCCGGAGCGTAATTTCTTGAGTGAAACTTATTACGATGTGGTATGTTGAATTTTTTTGATGTCACAAAAATGTGAAACGTTACAACTTTTCCTACTAAGACAATCCACGTCAGACACTCGGTACCCGACTATTTCCAAATAGTCGGGCTATTTCCTTGGCGTAAATAATTCAAATAATTTCATACGGTAAACACACAAGTTCTACAAAAAGTTTCTTGTATAAACGTGTAGAATTTCAGTCGGCCTGATAATCTGCTCTACAAAATGTCTGCCGTATATGCAAGCACTCTTACCCAACACTTAGTGTGGATGTGTAGCAGAATTGAAATAGCTCGATTTAAATTGTTAAAATTTTCTATTCATTTATAAGATTAACAGTCTACATTATTTTTAATATAATTTAGTAACCATATACCAAAAATCTATTTTCTAGAATATAAGTATACTAGCGGCCCGCCCTGGCTTCGCACAGGTAGCAAAGCATAATATTTGTACATTTAATTTTCTGTCGTACAAAATAATTATGAATTATACACATAACCCTTCCTCTTGAATCACTGCATCCATTGGTGAAAAACATATGAAAATCCGTTCGGTAGTTTTTGAGTTTATCGCGTTCAGACAAACAGATGCGATAGGGGGACTTTACTTTATAATATGTAATGATGTAAGGATATATCCTTAACAATAAAAAGATAAAAGTAGCCTGTCCTTCCTTGGATCTCAAACTATCTTCATATTTATTCTCTTACGGTTCCACCCGCAAGAAAATATTTTCCGGGATAAAATACCGGGAACCGGTTTATATTTCTCTGGGATAAGCAATAGCCTAGGTGCTCCTCAAGGTCTTAAATTATCTTCCTACGAAATTTAATCAAAATCGGCTGAGAGTGACGGCTACAACCGCGAGGTAAAAAAATCTGGGATATAAGTCCCGGTTTCTATTTTTACAAGATAAACAGTAGCCTATGTCCTTCCCTCGGTTTCAACCGGTTTTGAACCTTTCGGTTTGCGGTGGAACCGCAAAAAAACAAGTATAGAAATAGCTCTATACTTGTTTCTTTGCGGTTTCACCCGCAAGAAAATATTTTCCGGGATAAAGTCCCGGTTTATTTTTTCCTGGAATCAGAAGTAGCCTAGGTCCTTTCCAGGGTTTCGAACTATCTCCCTACCAAATTTCATCGAATTCGGTTCAGTGGTTTGGGCGTGACGGCTCCACTCACGAGAGAAAAAATCCGGGTTAAAATTCCCGGCTTATGTTTTTCCGGGATACAAGTAGTCTATGTCTTTCCCTCGGTCTCAAACTATTTCCATACTTATTTTTTTGCGGTACCACCCGCAAGAATATTTTCCGGGTTAAAATCCCGGTTTATTTTTTCATCGGTTGAGTGGTTTGGCCGCCCCACTCGCGAGAATAAAACCGGGATAAAACATACAAAAATACAAATCTTTCCTCCTTATAATATTAGTATAGATTGAGTTATAGAAGTTATGACTAAAAAAATGGGATCCCTTTGGTTCGCCAATTTTTTTTTAAACTATTGTGTTTTCGCATAATTGACTTTGCATAATATGTATTGGCATAATAGTACTATCACATGGTAATATTTTGGCCTACTACTTTTTTGTCATAATAAGCTATTGGAATAATTTTAGCTTGACTAATTTGTATTAGACTAATACACATTTCGCATAACATGTATATGGAATAAAATAGGTTAGCGAGGAGCGAAGCGACGAGCGTGTTAGGTGTATATGAACAAACGCACGAGCCAAGCGAGCGTGCCGCGGCAGCGGTCGGCGAGTACCAGAACCGACTTTAAGACGTTTCCAACTCAGACATAACCAAACATGAATGATGCTTATTTATTTTTATTACTTTTGTTATTTATGCTTTTTGACGTTAGTCGTTCTGATGTTTGTGCTTTTTGTATTTATGCTTTTTTATTTTATGCTAAAACAATTATGCGTAATGATTATTATGCACATTGATATTTAGGCTTAAAGCTAAGATGCGTAACAATAATATTACAAAAAAAATTATGCAATCCAATAGGGAACCAAAAAAAATATTTTATTACTTCAAGAGAGATTCTCATGATCACTAACTGCAATGGCGAACGTTAATTTTCGACATTAAAGCGCATAAAAAATTTGTTTAGGAACACTATGAGTCAAAAACGTCTGAATTATCTCGCTTTGAATAATATAGAATATGATTTGCTGAGAGAAATTTATACGAATAGTATTGTTTCTAAATTTACTTTGTAAAAGTTTAAAAAATAATAAGGAAACAGATAAATAAATATAAAATATAAAGATTATTTAAAGTACACTATTGATTAAATATAACATTAGCTATTCCTAAATATATAATAATTTGTATTAAATATAAACTTTGAAATATGTATTGAAAAAAATATTTTGTGTAGTATCATCTGTTTTCAATTGTTAGTTTTCTATCAAAATTATTCTAAATTGCCAGGAAATCTCATCTCAGGCTTTTTGTACTTATCAGAGTCTAACAGCGCATATAGTAATTTACTACACTATTAATTACCCACAAAATTGTAACCTATAGATAGCAAATAAACGTATTGAGTATTGAATTGCATCTTCACCACTTTATACTTAAGAACCCATAGCAGATCAAGGCCTCTTTGAAAGAATTTGCTACGGGCCCCGCGCTTGCTTAATCCGGCACTGCCTACAATATACGTGCTAACTATCCTGCGCATTTATATGTAACTATTATTTGAAAGCTGATATCTACCTCAGCATAAAACGTCTTTATTGCAAGTCAATAGCCAGAGATAAATTGAACACGACTGTCAAATGTCAATGTTCAAAAGGAATTTAGCCACATAATAATGTCACAGATTATCTTACGAACATCGTATAATGAGCCAATTAAAGCGACTCAAGTTTTTATGAGTCAGTCACTGCTTATTGTTAAACGACCTTTTAGTGCTATAAACCTCCAATGATGAGGAATTTGTGAAAAGAAACGCAGTGCTATTTATTTTCGTTATTATCAAGTCACTTATTGATGTTAAATACAATAGTGAATAACTGAGTATAGTATCGGTGTCACATAGTTTTTGGACTCATCCGAATTCGTAAGCGTCACGAAATACCCATAAAGAGATGCGAGATCATCGGAACGTTCTATTACCATGAGGCACTGCGTGGCTCTTCGTTGCTTTCGTGAAATTGAAACATTTGATGATACATATCATAATAATACAATACCAGCCCTGTATTATATACTGTCCCACTGCTGGGCACGGGCCTCCTCTACTACTGAGAGGGGTTAGGCCTTAGTCCACTACGCTGGCCTAGTGCGGGTTGGTAGACTTCACATACTTTCGAAATTCTTATAAAGAACTTCTTAGGTATGCAGGTTTCCTCACGATGTTTTCCTTCACCGTTAAAGCGAACGATAATTGATAAACAATACACACGTTACTTTGAAAAGTCAGAGATGTGTGCCTTGGGTTTTGAACCTCCGGACATTGTCTCGGCAGATCGTTCCATTCCCAACTAGGCTATCGTCCACTATACATATCATAATACGCAGTAATTACACGACCAGCACAATGCTGCTTGACTGCAGGAAATACCTAGGATGTTGTATCTCCGCAAGCAGATATATACACTACAAAATGCATGCGAAAGACCAAACATTGAGTAATGATCTAGTATTATCTGTCTTCTGTCTAGATAGACGATAAAGTCACACTGATAATATCTTGTATCACTTGTATCCAACACTGCAGAATATTGTCTTTTACTCTTATTTCTTAACATATTATTTAGCTTAATAACATATATGTACATAGGCAAGTTTAACTTTGAGAAAGGGGTCAATCGGCGAATCCTGCTCGGATGGGCAGCGTTCGGGAAACTAAGCAAGGTCTTCTCGTCCAAAATACCTCAGTGTCTGAAGACAAAAGTCTTCAATCAATGTGTGTTACCAGTGATGACATACGGCACTGAGTCGTAGCCTCTGACTATGGGCCGCCTGAAACGGCTCACGGTCACTCAGCGAGCTATGGAAAGGGCTACGCTAGGTGTTTCTCTACGCGATCGAATCAAAAATGAGGAGCGTAGAAGAACGAAAGTCACTGACATAGCCCAGCGGATTAGCAAGCTGAAGTGGCAATGGGCAGGGCACATAGTTCGAAGAACTGACGGCAGATGGGGCAAAAAAGTTCTCGAGTGGAGACCACGTACTAGCAAGCGCAGCGTCGGCCACTCACCTGCAAGGTGGACAGATGACTTGATAAAAGCCGCAGGAACGCGCTGGATGCAGGCCGTTTTTGACAGGTCAATCTGGAAATCTTTGGGGGAGGCCTATGTTCAGCAGTGGACGTCATGTGGCATCAGTAAAATCTTCAATGTTTTCTTCGCTACCACCCACTTAATGCAATTAGTTCCCTATCGCAAGATTCAATCATCACTTTTCCCTTCCCCTGTATAGTCCATCTACGGCTGGCAAGGCCTACACAGTTCCATTTCAATTTGAAGTTTTTAGTACCAGGTCAACAACACCAGTTTACTAGTTCTCTGTTCAAGCAATTAAAAGGAAAATGATAACAAAAAGAAATAAGATTAACTCCTCCACACGAAGCAATTTTGTAAAGCATGGCGATTAGGAATGATGTTAACATCTTAAATCATTATTCAGTTGTGTGTTGACATACGGCAGCTGATGACATCATCGCGCGCACCGCGCACGCAAGACACCGAAGTATCTGTTTGCCATATACACGCACTGAGCAAAACTCTTTGTATTTGTAAACTAATCGCCCTTAACCCCAATTTAATTTTTACTAGAACAATTTTATTTATAAATCACGATAAAATAATCTGTTCTGCTTTCATAAAGGTATCGTTACGATGAAGTGGCCAGATAATCCGGATAAACAATTTCATTAATCGCTTTGATCATCTAGAAGCAGTTGACCGCCGTCGGAACACGATGAGCGCGGTTTACTGGGCTGTATTGAGGACATTTTGATGACAACGCAGCCAGTCGGTTACGGGGCAATGCGCCACGAACACTACCGTACTCGCCGGATTCCTCTCACGCTCCAGTTGCCACAAATACCACTAATTGTATTGCATTTTGCCACTGCTCGGATGTGGGACTTTGGATGCTTTAATACAAACGCTTCTCATCAATTTGTTCCATCAATGTCCGATGCACCTAATAGTTTTTGGGTGCTTTCTACTTTACCTTCTTTCACAAGCTCATTACGTTGTATATTTAAATGTTTTTTTGTAATCTACAATGATAGAGTTTTCGTGAATTACTTATTTTAATTCGTTATTTTAACTTAAACGTCTGCAAGAAATGAAATCGCTAGACTGGCAACTAAGTAACAATGCAACGTCTATCGTTACGTTAAACACAAATTATTGATTAGTCTCGGAAACATTCTCCTTTATTAAACGTATTGCTGATACTTTACAACGTTAGCCAATTTGTGCTAATTTCGTGATTTGAATTTCGTGGCCTTTTTCTCAATTTATATGGACTCGTGCAATTGTAGACGAACCATTAAATACAGATACACTCAATGTTATTTTATAAGAAAAAAACCAAATGCAATTTGAAAATTTTACAATCATTGAATCTAAATACATATCTTATTGTCTCTTTTCCGTTTTCCTTCCCTTGTGAAAGTTATTTTTAGAAACCAAGTATGTTTCGATATAATTACGTATTCTGCAGTATTATGATACTGCAACAATTGCTGTTTAATGTATATGTTACAATAAAATGTTACTGGTGGTAGGACTCTCATATGTAAGAGTCCGTCTGGGTGGGTACCACTGCAATGTCTACTTCTACTGCCAAGCAGCAGTGTACATGCACTGTTGTGTTTCGGTTTGAAGGGCATTGTAGCCAGTGTAACTACAGGACATAATGAAACTTAACATCTTATGTCTCAGGATGACGAGCGCAGTGGAATGCCACACAGTACTTTGTTACTCAAGGTGCTGGATGGTGTTACTACTGTTAATGGGTGGTCGTATCGCTTACCATCAGGTGAACGGCATGCTCGTCTCGTCATTCGATGCAATAAAAAAAAACTTATATCGGGTAAATCATAAATTAAACTAGTAAATCTTAAGATTTACCTAGATGAGTTGGTAAATGTAAGATTATTATAAAAAGTTACTTTTATTAAAAATATAACTTTCCAAAATCTTGAAAAAATTGCGACTCTGTTAAATGATCGGTTTCTTCTAATTTCTATCACGCTTTTATTATATTTCAACTAAATTCTAAGATAGTAAACTTTCAAAAAGCCTCAAGAATATTTTTGAAAAAATTAAAAAACATTCTCATTATTAATGATCACTTAAGACTTACAAGTTGTAACCCTCAGCAAGGTCTGCATTTTCGTATTGAGGTATCGCGAGAAGTTTTTATCAAATTTTTGCATGGAACACCTTCCCAAAAATTTCTTCCAGATCTCTCATCTCGATGGATGCAAAGTGGAAAGAGCTACTTTGCACATTACTCTTTTTACTTTGCACCCTATCATATAACTTATAACACAGTGTGTTTTACAATTTACCTAGAATCTAGGTTAACACATTAGATTTACCGAGTGGGTTGTGGTAAAAGTTCGGATTAAAAGATGATATAGAAACACTTCGAACTTTCACTATTTAATGTTGGTAAATCGGTTGAAAAATTCGTATTTATTTGAATATTTACGTAGAACTTTTAATAATAGTGAAGAAATAATCACTTTATGCGCACTCCGTTTGTTTAACTTGCAGTACGCACATTTATTGCACTGTATGTAACGAATACGTAGCCACATCACCTGCCAGCGTATCACTCATCACTAAGTTTAACGAGTTCGTAAGGAAGACCATGTCTCAACTTGCTGACATTCAGAGCGCCCAGAGCAAGCTAGAAGAAAGCTTCTCTCGAAGAATGGCTGATTTGGAGACACAACTGCAGTCTGGAGGGACATCCAAGGACACCATTTCACGTATTGCTGAAGAGTTCCGGACCTTCAGGGAGTTGATGTACAACATGCTCCGACTTCTGAGGCAGCAAATCTCGGAATGTACCCGCACTGTTGATGTCATGGAGACCAGGCACCGCCGGAAGTCTCTTCTCTTCCTTGGAGTTACGGAAGAGGCAAAGGAAGATTGTACCATGGTCATATTAAACATATGTAATAACTCCTTGTCTTTGAAAGACTTATCTGCTTCCTATATCTCAGCATGTCACAGAATCGGGAGTCCCAGCAAAGACCATCCCCGGCCAATACTTGTCAGGTTCACCAGGCTGGACCAACGTTCTTCGGTTTGGAGGGCCAAAACTAAGCTGAAGGGCTCATCCGTGTCGGTGAAGGAATTCCTGACCCGACCAAGGCAGCTAGCTTTCGCCAAGGCTCGGCAGCATTTTGGGATGCGGGCATGTTGGACTCAAGATGGTGTTATAGTCATCAAAGCCCCAGATGGTAGCCGTCTGAAGATAACCTCTTGCGACGAGCTGAAGGTGCTAATAACAAAGTATCCCAAGGCAACGGCAACCTCGTCGCCTGCGCACAAAAGCGGTGGAGTTACTTCGGGTACATCAAAGGCGAGCACAAAACTACGCAGACTGTAACTACTTCGCGTTTAGTGTTTTAAATTTTATTTTCGAACCGGTGTTTTATAGAGGTCACGGTTATTAACTTTTTTTTTCATAATACCCTCAATTTTCTTTTGTAACTGTCAAATTCGAACGTATTGCCAACATTCAGTAATAAGGTAGTTGGACAAGTGACACTTTATATTTCGTTCGGAAATTTGTACTACTACATTTGAATCTTACAACTTGTCTCTTTCTTTTTTTAATTTTATATCTGCTGAAGGCTGGCGGGTGATGCAATAATGATATTTGTATCGGTACGTATATTTTATAAATTTTATTTGTTTACTAATTTTGTATATTTTTGTTTAGTATTTATTATTATCTATATAATTGTATTTATCTATAAGCATGGATGCTGATAACGAATCTTTCTATTCGGCTCATGATTCTGCTACTCTGGGAAGCGATGAAAGCTTCGTCTCGGTATCCGAGGGGCTAGGGGACCTAGTGCAACAAACGTTTAACACACATTCGGGTCATAGTTTCAATGTGTGTCATATAAATGCCCAGAGTATTCCTAGTCACTACAGTGACCTATTGGAAGCGTTCACTGACACCAATGTTCATGCTGTCTTGGTTTCTGAGACTTGGCTCAAACCTCACCTTCCTTCTGCTATTTATCCTCTTCCAGGCTTCATCCTGTTACGTAATGACAGAATTGATAGAAGAGGTGACGGCGTTGCAATATATCTACGACATAATTTTCCCTTTAAAATTGTCGCCTCCTCCTCTAATTCACCTTCGGCTGAATATCTTTTCATAGAGGTTTGGGTCAAGGGAGCAAAAACTATTCTTGGTGTCGTTTACTGTCCCCCTTCTACAGATTACTTCTCCAGTTTCGAATCGATTCTGGAATCTTTAGGATCACAATATGCACACCATATCATCATGGGAGATTTCAATACCAATATTCTCAATCCCCACTGTCCTCGATCCTGTAAACTCCTCAATATAGTCGAGTCCGCCAGTTTACATGTATTGCCTTTGCTTGCGACCCATCATAATATTGACGGAAACGATACTTGGCTCGATCTTATCCTCACCTCTAATCCCACCCTTGTTTCCCGCCATGGGCAATATCTTGCACCTGGTTTTTCCCATCACGACCTTATCTTTCTATCCTATATTCTTAAGCCCCCTAAATCCTCGCCCAAGGTTCTGCGCATGCGTTGTTTTGGTCGCATGGATGTGAACAAGCTGTGCAAAGACGCTGATGCTTTAAACTGGGATCATCTGAGGGCAGCGACTACAGTGGACGAAAAGTGCAGATTCTTAATAAAAACATTCTTACCCTTTACGACTGCCATGCTCCCATCAGGAATGTTAAGTTAAAGCGTCCTCCTGCGCCTTGGTTGACAAATGGTGTTCGAATGGCGATGAGGCGTCGAAATCGGGCTTTCCGCACATTTAAGAAAGACCGCACAGAGGATAACTGGCCCTTGTATAGGAGTGCTAGGAATCGGTGCAACCAGATGATACGTAACGCTAAACGCCGCCACATTCTCGAAAACATAACCTCCTCTTCCGCTGCTAATATCTGGAAATTCTTAGGAACTCTGGGTATTGGTAAAGAGAAGCACTTGGATTTTCGGGGGGCACTTGATTTGGATGATATCAACGTGCATTTCACAACTTCCTCCAAACTGGATCACCAAATCAAGTATTGCACCTTGAATTTCTTAGCTGCATTTCCTCATCCTAACATCAATTCCTTTTGCTTTTCTCCAGTCGCTTCAGAGGAGATCAAAAAGACAATCCTCTCAATAAAATCAAATGCCACAGGCTGTGATAATATAAGTCGTCGGATGATTGTCACTGTCCTTGACCATATCCTTCCAGCAATTTCTGACATTATTAATTGTTCCTTTAGCACTGGTGTTTTTCCGTCTTCTTGGCGGAAAGCCCATGTTATCCCTCTCCCGAAAATCTCTAACCCTTCGCTTGTTAACCACTTTCGTCCTATATCTCTTCTTCCTTTTCTATCCAAGGTGATTGAGGCCTGTGCCTACAAACAGCTGTCCGGGTTCATTCACTTGAACAATCTATTGAGTCCTCTGCAGTCTGGATTCAGGCCCGGTCACAGCACCGTCACTGCTCTCCTTAAAGTGACGGACGATATAAGAAGCGGAATGCAGGACACTAAAGTCACCGTGTTAACTCTGATTGACTTCTCAAACGCTTTTAATACCGTCGATCACGATATTCTACTTTCTATTCTTTCCCACTTGATGATCTCTAATGAAGCGCTGGAATGGTTCTCAACGTATCTTCGAGGACGACAGCAGTCGGTGAGTCTGTGTGAGTCATTCTCTCATTGGCGTAACCTTGACTCTGGTGTTCCTCAAGGCGGTATTCTATCTCCTTTATTATTCTCCATTTTTATTAATTCCATAACCCAAAACCTTCAGTGTGCGTATCATCTGTATGCTGACGATCTACAAATTTATGCTCAAGCTAGTGTCGATAACGTGTCCACTGCCATAGAAAAAGTGAACAGGGATCTGAACAACATCAAAAAATGGTGCGATCGTTATGGCCTAAGTGTGAATCCCAACAAATGTCAAGCCATAATTGTGGGCAGCTCCCGGTTAGTTCAGAGACTGGACATAGAATCACTGCCTCCAATCCATTACAACGGCTCAGTTATCGCTCTGTGTACCACTGTAAAAAACCTGGGGTTACAAATAGACAATACCCTTAACTGGCAAGCCCAAGTAACCTCAGTTTGCCAGAGAGTTACAGGCATCCTACGCTCATTATATCGCCTGAAGAATTTTCTGCCCTATAAAACCAAGACGATGCTTGTGCAGACCTTAATCCTTCCTATCCTCGACTATGGTGATGTGTGCTATTTTGATCTGAATGCAGATTTACTCAATAAACTTGACCGTCTTTTAAATAACTGCATTCGATTCATTTTTAATCTCCGCAAGTATGACCATGTCTCCTCTTGCCGCTCCCAGCTTAAATGGTTACCCATTCGTCAGCGCCGCAGCATGCGCGCGCTGACCACACTTTTTTCCTTTATCACTTCCCCTACTCCTCCTTCTTATTTAATTTCTAAATTTCAATATCTGGGTTCTAAACACGAGAGAACCCTGCGCTCTGCCGGTAACTTTCTTCTCCAATGTCCTTCTCACAATTCAGACTTCATCCACTCCTCCTTCACTGTCCAATCTATTCTACTTTGGAATACGCTCCCCTCAGAAATCAGGGCTTCGACAAACAGGTTCACTTTCAAATTAAAAGTTCGGATGCTTTTCGCCAATAGTGTAGCAGATTCACAACTTTCCTAGTTCAGTTTTGTTTTAATGTCATATATTTTATTTACTTATGTAGGTATGTATGTATTTTAGTATGTATATTATGTATTTATGTATGTATAATATATGTTTTGTCTTATTTATGTTTTGTATACACCCACTTTGTTTCATCTCTGCATCACCCAAAGGTTGACTGTTAGAGAATGCCTCAGGCATTAAGTCCACCTGTATACATTTACTGTATATAAAGTTTTAAATAAATAAATAAATAAATAAATCTTAGGTGATACTGGAAAACCTTTGATTTATGTTCGTTCGGAGTTTTACAGTAACATACTATGATTATGTATATATTATTATTACACCAAGCTTTACACACATACGCAAATCATTTTATTATAGTAGTTGGAAACAATAAATTAATAAATTACGAACGAATAAAGGTTATTAATGGGTAGTTATTTATTCGCGTTATATCTTCCGTAAGTTGAGGTTAGCTTGTCTGCTCGTCACGTGGTGGCACCACTTGTATCAATTACAAGGTATCTGATGGTTGGTTGTTTCCTGTGGCATAGTTCTGCTCAACTGGAGTCGGTTGAACGTAACCTGAGAGCCGTAGCAACGGTGTCATGAAATTGACACTCATTGGCCAGTTCTTCCTTGTGTGCTTTGTATGAAGAGATGTTCATTGCTCTAACTTTGTTTTCTTTGTTCTCAGTCATTAATTTGTTAATGAATTTGTTGGGTGGTACAACTGTTTTGATGGCTCAAAAGGACAAGATTAATTCCAAACAGGAAATGGTTTCTTTTACATCATCGACATGACTTTCAGAATTCAATGTGTTGATTAGTTAGCTTAATGGTTTCTTTGGGCGATTAAGTATAATACTGTATGCGCTTGATCATTCTTTGTTTTGCATGTGTTAACGTTTAATATTACAGTGGCTCTGTAAAAACACACATACATCCACAATAAGTTGACATCGACTATATATTCCATGTCTCGCGTGCCGAGTAATCTCCCATAGTCATCCTTGGAATGAGGATTTGTAATTCAATAAGCAAATCACCACGGCCTCCGATTTCGATTACGCAGTCAAGACGAATGTCGTGGATGAAGATGGGCGTTTGTGTAATGCCTCTTCTAATAGGGAAATTCATTCGTATATGGGCACGAGACTACGCAAGCCCCGCGCCGACAGTTCGAGATTGGCTAACGCGACATCCGCACGCCCATAGCGTACAAAACTAGTCTGTACGAATATATACGGTGCTATATTTGAAGCCAGTTGGTCGCTCTGTTTGTCACGCCATTGATGTAAATAAACAAAAGTGGACCAACTCGTACACGACTGACTCACCGCTAAATATCCTCAAGTGTTAATAACCAAGTGAAGTATTTTTGTGCACTTTTTGTGTAGTTTTTGAGTGAGCCTGTGTATTAACTAAGCGTATGGCACATGGAGTTTTACCATACTTTAATGATGTTTTTCAAGGTTAGTATACGTGCAGATAAGGACTTATTGCGCTTTTGTTGCGTCTACAACATAACAGGAACAATATAAATTAGTTCTTCATAGATGTGTTTAAACTTAAAGGCACGAATATAATGTTAATTCTCATCTGAAGCAATTAAAATATGTTCATTTTTAAGGTCGCACCTTAATTGAACACGAGTCCATAATATATAAACCATGCAGCGCTTCACAAGGCTAATTTTACATATCTGCCTTGATTAGTTAGACGTGGGCTGTTTACACTATTACTAATGGCACTTGATTATAAATTAGATTATTTAACATTCATAGAGCTGTGTGAATATACGCAGTTGTGTTTTAATTTTATTGCCCTCGGTCATGCATGCAAGTAAATAAATTTTTTGTTGAATAACACTTCTTAACGATGACTATGTTATGGGTTTTTATTAACTACAATAATATTCATGTAAACTAACATCTTTTCGTGCTGTTGTTCAAGCAATATTGACTAGATTATATATAAAAACCAAATATAATATGATGTATAGCAAATCGCGTTTTCCTCTTAGTGAACATTAAATTGAGTCATATCGCTATAAAAATGAAAAGCGGCTATGACACTTAAGAATTATAATGTGGCGTTTGCGGCGTCGACTGCCAAAACAGGATTAATGGTCGCCAAACATGGCATTACCCCTCCGGAAATAGGCAGTACGTTTACGACTGCAGTGTCCAAAAAAAAGGGTGCTACAGTGTTTATTTTCGGCACGTTTTTATTGTAAAAATTGCTCTGTCCACTTACAAGTACTGAGGCACTGTTGCAAAAATTTATTGTGATACCGCCCTGCTAACTATAATATTCAAGCAGTGTTCCGGTAGCTTCGTACGTGACAATTGTTATGACTAAAATACAAAAAGAAGCCCTTTTGTATGCTATTAAATTATTTTAAAGAGACCATTGATAAATATGCTTAGCAAACATCGAAGACCCGATAAACGTTAGTTCCAATATACGTTTTGTTGTAAAAAGATGTTTTATAGTATTATCGTAAGCAAGCATTTGTACATAATGTTCATTACCTACGATACATAACATTACAAATGTTATAAAAGCAATATTTTAAAACACGATATCTATCTTGATTTTTCGCGCTGATATATCGTATCCAAACACGAAGTTTCCTTTCGCAAAAACCTTGTTGGAGGGAAGGAAGTAATTTTATTACTAATAAGGCCACATTATTCTGCTGTGAGTTCACCCGACGATTTGTAGAATCGCTGGTTTCACTTATTATACAGCGCCGTTTTGCATTCCAATTATTCTTTTTAGCGTGTTGTATTGATTAGAAATATATAATTTGGATTGAAACGGTGCAGTGCAGAGATCGAAACTGTGGCAGGCTTTTTTGTAGTAGAAGTTATCTAAAAGGACCTGATCCCCACAATAGTAGAGAAATGGTGGATGCCTTGCAAATAACTGAGGAAGAGAATGGAAATTGCAAGGTCGTGGAAGTTTCCGTCAGTCGCATTGACCATGTTTATCGCAAAAGCAAAGATACCTTTTCACGTTTACTGTAAGAAAATGGTAACAAAAATTGGCAACCACATAAATAAAGCAATTGTTTATAATGCAAAATTTACAAAGATGAACCAATTAGATGAAATAAGCAATTCAAATGAACTGGGTTTTGAAAGTAGAAAGTGCAACCCCGTGCAACAGGGCCAAGTAAAAACGATTGTTGGCAAAAAAAATAGCTGGAAAGTGACTAGACGATGCACACAACTCTGTGACGTAACATCACAATTTCTCTGGAGAAATATATTTTTAATGCGACCATTAATGAAAATAATACGCAGTGTATGTGGCATTAATATAAACAGTGGGTAATGTGATTATGTGCCGCGTATTACTTCCTATGTTTATTTAAAGGTTTAAAGTCAACGACCAAAAGGACGTTTCAGTTAATATACAGCGAGCTTTGTACGAACTTGTTAAAACAGTGTGTTGGCCCAGTTGCGGCTTCCCACGTTTGCATATTAACCGGTGTTAAATTGCAATTCAAGTTTTCAAACACCATGCTGACTCTTTCGGGAACATTGTTGTACTTTTAAAAACAATATAATTAACAATAACATGAAATTCTCATCTGATGTACTTTTTTACTTGGCCGAACCTTTGGGTGGCAAGGCCAGATGCTATAAAACTAAACTAAAGCCAAGTGAAGACTACAAGTGTCTACGTTATGACATTTGAGACACCGTTATCCAACATATAGACACTTGGAAGGTCATATGTCACGCAAAACTTCCTACCATACTCTTAGTATGGTAGGAAGTCTTGCGTGACATAAACCAAGGCAAAATCATGACAAAACTATTGTTCGCCGTATACCAGCTTTCTAGAGACAGTATGGTGGACTTTATACGGACGTCTGTGAAACCCAGATCCCCTAATCCCAGTTCTAGAATTTGCTTTCAGTTCGGTTCTAATTGCTAATATAAGACGCAATATGGATGGTTAGTGGCAAATAAAATTTTCGTTTGCAGATATTTATCACATACATAAAAATCAACATATAAACCGATCTATTCTACCTTGATCTATTTTAAAATGCCAAACCTAAAAATGTGGTTATAGTATTCTATGTTTTGCTACGATATCTCCGTTTTTTTAGTCGTTGATGTTACACATATTTTCATTTGAGATCAGACTCGTCTTAAGAAACTGTTATACATGGATAATCCATCTACTAATCTGGCGCTATCTGTCCACCGTGATTTACATCTCAACTTTCCCATTTATACTGGTGTGACTTTTTACCTATAAAAGGAAATCTTATCATAACTTTCAATTTCGATCAGTATCCATCTACCAAACGCGGAACACAATGGCACATTCGATAAACAATCAAAACCCTTGATTAATTTACTGATTAAAGGTAACAAAGTGATTGCATCTTCGGAACTTGATTATTGTGTCACCCGAGCACTAATGGCGGCCGGACCGGTTCCGTGAGAGTTGAACATTTACCGCCTTATTCCAAAACGAGGTTTAACTATAGTACCGAGTATATTACCAGGTTTAAACTATGGACTAAAAAAAACTTTATTACAAAACCGAGTTTATCGCTTGTACCAGGATTATCTATGTTACTAAAGTTAAACCGCCGTGACCCCTAGTTTAACTTCAGTACTAATCTCAAAACGTAGAACATCAAATCGCAATTGTGTTTTAAGATAGTCGAATAATCAACAAACATATAAAAAAATACATACATTCCATCGAATTAATGTATTTGGAAATGTTGGAAAGAAACCAGCGGTTTAATGAACCCCATAGTCGCGCGAATCATTTTTCATTAAGTGATGAAGATTGTTGCTATAAATATAGGTTCACTAAAAGGTTAGAAATTAAAATAGAGGATTTATTTCGTCAGAATTTAGTATAGACCCTCGAGAACACTCACTCCTGAGGTGCTAGTGGTTTGCGCATTACGCTAGCGGGCTCGTCATGAAGTAAGTGTACAAAGTTGGTACCTAATATAGGTAAATTGCAGACACTGCTAAGATATCTCAAACACTGGTGTGACTACTAATTATTGTTTTTTTTACAGATTCAATAAGATACTGGGGATTTACATGGTATATCCCAGCCAGTAATTAGCAAACTTGCAATCAAATTCGTATTAATTAAATTAAATGTTATGTAACGTTATTACACTGTTTATTAATAATATGATTAATTTGAACTAACCTTTACTTCAACAGTCCAATTTGCACCCCTTTTTTCTTTGATTGCCCCATTTTCAACTAGAATAACTGACGTAATAGTTATGTACGTGATTTCACAACAAAAACTATTGCACCTGTGAGTTGTGACGCTGTTGCCGTGCCTAAATAGTTGTAATAAAAGAACAACGTTTCTTTATTTTATTTGAAGTGCTATTCAATAGAATCATAAAGAAACCGAAATGTAAACATTTCAATAAGATCCAAATACGCGGACCGCACACTTCATTCCATTGTACGCTGGCTAAATAAACAAGTCGACAGTATTCTAAAACAAAATTCACGCCATTTCAAATTAGTCAGATTTGAGATATTATATTTAAATGGCAAGATAGTATATATTTAGCATCATTATCATCGTCAAAATCATATTTTATTAAACATTTCGCTTCTCTCTTCACACAAGCTTATGTTAAAAGGAACGGTGCATCAATCGCCGAGTGAATGAATTAATGTATCACTCTAATTTTTTGCTTATAATCTGTGGATACTAATTGAATGAGGGACTATATTCGGTACTAAATGATCCTCGAATAAACTTGGATTTGTAATAAGAATGAATTTTAGTACGAGAACGAACTTTAATACCGTAACAAACCAAGACTTTTTAGTCTTGGTTTAAACCCAGTACTGAGCTATCTTTTTGTAATAAGACGGATAGTATTTACTACGTGCTTGTGGTCAAATCGCCGGAATGACGTTATGCCTTTAAATTTATCAATCAATAGTAAATTGGCGAAAGGGACTATAATACCGACAAACCAAAGTGTTTTTCTTAATCAGGGAGTGTAAAAATACAAAGCTTTTACATGAGCTTGATGTTGAGATATCGGATTTTGTATATTTAAGTTAGTACTTAAGTTTATTTGCAAGAACCCTGAGCTAATGAAAACCATGACCAAAATATACCTACATGCGGTTCCCCTCTCGTTTCGTTTTGTGCGAAATGTATATCGTAGTATCGTGACTTGTGACTGTATGTCAGTTGCTACAAATATTAACGCGTTTCCACTGCATAATTGTGAATAACTGACTTTCATTAAAATTAAATGTTGTATTTCGTATAAAACACTAATGAAATACCAGTAATAAGTTTCAAAGCAAATTTTGTTATTTATGTGGCTTATTGCATGCTCGATAACAGATTCAGCTTCAAAACCAACTAACCTTACTTAGACTCGGAGAAGACTAATCTTGGCTTTAGTGGTATTAAATATTATAGCTCTTCGTGATCAACATAATATGACCAACTTTCTTCAACTGTCATCAATCATCATAGGTACTCTACAAGTTACAACACTGGGGGCTCTTAACTTGTTGCCTATTTAGCCTTTTAGCGAGTTCCGTAGATGGAATGGCCTCTTGAAACCATAGAGACGTATTATACCATAATTGTTTACAATACTTACATTTAGCAGATTTGTTTGAGCAATTTATTATGCTATATAACAGCCAAGAGACTTTTATTCTAGCGAACACAAATCTCAACAGCAAAAGAATAGATCATTAGTTGACTACTTTGGGACGTTTACTCAATTTCCGTAAACACATATAGAATGGCATGGCTGATGATGTGTTGAATAATGTTGTTCTGTAACGTCCGCGTCGCGGTCGCGACGGGATGCGATGAAAGTGAAACGCGCGTGGACCCGTGGTCGTTCAACTCGGCACGCGCCACCTTCGAACGCGCGCCCGCCTCGCAGCCGCCGCGCACCCGCTTGTACTGCCGACCATCTCCCGTTCCCTAAGCCGTTCTTTTGATTTCTCCTGAAACCGAGCCGACCTCGGTTTTAACTTTGAAACGATCCCAACCGTCCGGTGCGTGAAAGTGTGTCTAATCGCGTATATATTATTGCTATGCTGTAGGTACTATACGAGTGCATTATGCAGCATGTACGGTTTCGAATTTTTCAATATCTCAAAAAATTAAACTTTTTAATTGTATCCTTATCAACGTTTATAAACAAATCAGGTCAGCCTTCAATCATAACCTTTAACTATACATAACATTGTTATGATTTGGAGATTTACTATAGCAATAAAACTAATACAGAAAATTTAATAAATGACGCACGTTCGTTGTTTGGGTCAGTGTGTTTGTATCCTCGCCTTATTAAGTTATAAACGCACTTGCTAGCGGGCGGTTTATCTCAGCCATTACCATATGCGGATGTGTGGCGAATTCCAACCGCTGATCTAATACCACTTGTTCTCTATTGGCTAAGGATATAATGAAACATTGTGTGCCTGTAGTCTCGACGATTGGTTGGGTACTAAGTGTTCGTACGCAAGAGTTGTGTTCTATGTTTACTGGTTACATTGAGTTTGAAATCTAGGAAACATTTAGGATGTATAAAATTAGGTGCAATCACGTTGCTGTTAATTGATACAACTGAGTTGCGCGACACAATGACAAACTTAGAATCACCCGACGTTGAATCAAAATGAAACAGCAGGAGGAAAATACCATAACACAAATGTCATTATGAATGTAATTTTCCTCACTGTTTTCGCAATACTTGCTTATATATGATTAATGCGTTTGGATTTTACATATACATAAATAAGCTCACGCCAATTGCCAAATGCATAGCCAGGAGAGGATTGGTGCGTCAGGGTAGAACAAGATTATTTCTTCCCAAGATATTATGTAGGTATTCAGTACTCATAGCTGTCCAAAGCCGAATATAAGTCTACTAAACTATGTTTGATTGCGTGACGAAAGATCATACCAAGATTATTTGAGACTAATGTAATTTTAGGATTTACGTAATTCATATATCTATCTCAAATAATTTTACTTCGACCAACGTTAAATAAATCCGAAGAAATTGTAGATAATACATTACAGAAGTATCTACGCTTCAAGTGCTATTTGAAAACATTAAATTAAACACGTACACCGATTTGTAACAGTTGAGCTTTTAAGTAATAAAAATCTTCTAAGAACCCACGTACGAGATGATAGTTGATACACATGCGAATGCATTAAACATCATCATCTATGCATTAAGCAACGTGGCGGTGATCAATATGTTAAATCCACGTGTTTGTAATATTGTACTTGTAGATAACACCGACGCGGACAGTGTATATTGGAATCATGTCTGCGCACAAACACAATAGTATCGTGATTCGTGACTGCCTGCATTCTTTATTATAGACTAGTTTTTACCCGCGGCTCCGTCATTGTAAAACGGCATCACGTTGATATGACGAAAACGTTGATATTTTACCGACAGCGACGGGAATGTTGCATCTTTACTATGTGCAACGATTAGAAATTAATTCGTATTATCTAATAATTCAAATCTAATTTACCAGCTCAAATGATAGGACTCCTCTAAAATTTTATCCGTGGTGCTTTACATCTGGCTTTTCCAGTTTTAAAAGTCTCAATAATTACGGTTAAAAAATACCTTTGTAGTTCAATATTTTGTGTCCCGCTTTGCAATGGAGGGAAGTGGAAAATATATTTCTAACTGCTCCCTATTCTTCTATTTGTTTAACTTCGTTGCGGGTTGAGCGCCGAGGTTCGTGACCCGTTAGTGAGTCGCCCTCAGCGTGGTCGCTTAAATTTTAAGGGTTGCGAGCACCTTCTGCACTCACCCAAAAGACCGGTGTTCTTTCATAAGCCGACCCTCGTCAGGCTAGAAAGAGTTTAGTCAGGGACAAAAAAAAAGCGGGTTAAGACTAATTAGTGCTCCCAGACACTCGCCGAGCTTCACCGCTCGGTGTCATAAAATGCGTGCCACTGGCGATCCTAGCTTACAGGATTTGCAGTGGCGGGTGTGAGGGCCGGATAGTCTCGTGCCCACTGCTGAGCATGGGCCTCGTCTATAACTGTGAGGGTTTAGGCCTTTGTCCACCACGCTGGCCTAGTGCGGGTTGGCAGACTTCACATATCTTCGGAATTCAGAGAACTTCTCAGGTATGCTGGTTTCCTCACGATGTTTCCCTTCACCGTTAAAGCGAGCGATAATTCACAAAGAATACTCACATAACTTTTAGAAAAGTCAGAGGTATGTGCCCTTGGGTGTTGTATTAATGACATTATATTCATTTGGTTCAACTAAAGTCTAAAGTTAATAAAACAATATTATGTAACTTTTATGTCAACACTGACTTTAGACACACACACACACACTCACGCCTGTTATCCCCGAAGGGGTAGGCAGAGGCGCAACCAGTGCACCCACTTTTCGCCTTTATTCCGTCCCATGATGTGATAGGGGGCGAGCCACGAAGAAAAGAAGAAGAGCGGAGGTGTGTCAAGCCAAAATCTCTTTAGAACGTAGCGTCGCTAAATGCGGGGGGTCGGGGGATGAAATATAACGATAGCTCCTCCCCCCAATCAAAATCCATCTAGCGGTGAATGGCATTATTACAGCGTAACAGAGCTAACTTGTTAATAATTTAGTTCGTCTTTTCACCCCTATGGCGTAACAAGCAAAAGTGTTTGTTCCAGACGATTCTATGTGCGTTAGTATGGCGGACCACATTATTTATTATTCTACGGGCGCTTAGCCGTTTTTTCAGCATATAGGTACATTACATAGGTGACACATATATGATAAAATAATTATATATGTCTATAATTATTTTATCATACGTACAGGAAAATTAGGGAATAAACAAAATAAAATAAGTTGTTAAAGTTGTTGATAAAAAATCTTTATTGATTAAAATTAATAATTACGATAATCTTACTAATATCTACTTCAGTATCCTGTGATGATATTATAAATGCGAAAGTTCATAAAAATATTTGGATATTTACATGTGTGTTAGAAGTAAACACAGAAACAACAAAACGGATTTAGATGAAATGGCACGCGAGTAGATCATGTCTTAGATTAACACATAGTCTACTTGTTATCCCGGTAATTTACCCCCATGGAAATAATGCATATTTAGCTTTTTTTTAGCGTAAAGGCTTTACACGTGGATGAAGCCGCAAGAAACACCTAGTATTATGATAAAAATGAATGTATTCCTTATTGGCCACTGAACAAACCGCATCATGCACATAAAAATCAAATTCAACCGAAACAACGCAACCTTTACGCCCAGGTTCCCGCCAAAGTCCGTATTATAGTTGCGATCAGAAATTGTTAGTTGTCAACGTCAAATGTCAAAAACAAATAAAAAAACTAATGTATTCTTTTAAATTTAATTTATTTCTAAACGATGGGACGAATATTAAACGTTTGACATTCAAAACCAAAACAAGAAGAATAAAACTCCACTTTTAGTAATATTTTAACTTGTAAATTTAATTGATTTCTAAACGACGGGACGAACATCAAATGTTTGACAGGTAGGAATATTTTCTAAAGAAAAGCGAAATTGTTGTTTTTACTATATTTCAAGCATTATTTTATATTTTCGAATATTTTGTTGGTGTCCAGTTGTTGCGTCTATTCATAACACGTATTCATGCATTTCTACTTTCTGTATTTACAGCATCGGTAGTAATAAGATACTTTCTCCGCAAAAAAAAAAAATGGGGAATCTAAAATGATAACAAATAAATCAATAACACGAAAAAAACTTACAAATACAACGAAATTAATAAAAATAATATCGACGCTTGAAAGGCAATCACATCTAAGCGACATTTAGCTAATTTTTTCAGTAGAGCGTTTTAAAGTTTTGATTTTGACAAAAAAAATCATAACTAAACTATTTGCTGCACAAAAATAATTGTAACTGTTTTAAGAACTTCTTAATTTTTGTCATTTTTTGACCTAAATCAACAGCCTTGACGATTATAAATTAAAAAGTTACTGTCGCTTAGTTAAAAATTACCTTAATTTACAAACAGGTAAAATCATCTAAATGGATAATTTTATGGATACCGTAACAAGTAAATTTAAAGAAATATCAAATATTTAAAAATGCGCAGTTGGTAAGAATCGTATAAGGATAACTAAACATATTAATAAAATCAATTAAAAATATCTATAGCTAAATTATTGGGTCGCACGAAAGTAGAAAAACATAAATACGTGCACAATATTGCAAATATTGTTATTCGCACCAACATTAAACTATTTAATAAACAGCAAACTTTAATGAAAATCAAATTTTATTGTTAGATAAACATACTTACATCCAAAATATAGCATATTGATATAGAATTTGTTAATAGTTAACTAATTTCGTTGGAGGGAGGTTCTCGCCTCAAGCAGAACTAGAAAACAATAATATTATCATTTATTCATTGTGTTGGAAACTCGTAATTTTCACTCAAATTTTATTTTTGCTGAAAGCACACACATACAACCTAACGCCCTTATCCCATACGGGTAGTCAGAGACTATGGAGCACCACATTCTACGATTTTGACATACGTCTTCCACAAAGGATTTTATAGTACTTTGCAAACACGAGAAATAATGTGGGACGATGTAAAAGAGGCCATGGAATATAAGAAAAGTACATGGCTAGATGAGAATAGCCAACGACACTTTCAAAACACTAGGTGATTCTCAAGCGGGTGTATTTTCTTTATTACGAACAGGTGAATATCTCCTAACAATAAGTATAACCACCTGAACATACCCGGTAAAATTAACTATGCGACATCATTGAAGTTAAAGGTTGACAAGTAAAAATATCTAAGCATAAAAAATGGAACTTATATTATTCAGGTAAAACTATCTAACCGATTAATCTCTTTTTATTTTGTTTTATGTAAAGTTGTATATATGTACTATTAACAAAATATTTTATTAAGCTGAAAATATCTAAGCACATCAATATGGTGAGTATGGGTGCAGGCAAATATATATCTACGCCAATGCTATAATTTTGTTGTGTAGGTAATAAACAACTCATTAAATAGTGAGCATTTTTTTTTATTTCAAGTAAACATATATTAATGCAAAACAGTAATATCACGATTTCAAGTGAGACACGATAAGTTCAAAATCAATTTCCTTAAGTGTACCAACTACTATAAATCCGAAAAGTCGTGAATTTCTTGTCGGTAAACGAGAAAAAAGTTGTGAAATTTACCGGAATCATCTAGTATCTAACCGCCAAAAAAGTTGTCCTAGAGCTACGAAACCCGGATCAATCGACGCAAAAAACTTTGGCGATTCCAAATATGTATATAACTCATTTTCGGTATATTTGTCGCTTAGATATTATTGCCTTTCAAGCGTCGAATTATATTCGATGTTGGGTGTCGCTCGCATGACGCACATGTTTTTCGCTATCCGTTATTTCTGAATACTTACCCACAGATGTCACTACATGTTTTAATATATTTTTTCACATTTTATGTAACTAAGTAATAAATCTTTGAAATAATTAATATATTAGCAGGCAGAATAAGCTAAATTTACTAATTTCTGCCGAAAATTCGTATGACATGCGTTTATAACGTTAAAATCATGATATCAGTGAGAAATCTAAAGAACCAAACTTTTTGACGACAGATGTCACTTTGTAATAAAACAATAAAATGTGTTTTAAAATGCAAATAATCATAAATTTAAACGACTTACAAATGAAATGTTATGCCATCTTGTTTGATTTGTGATCCTGAGCAATTTCTACACCCAGCAACAGCGCACTTCATGGTTAAAAAAAAATTATACCTATTTAAACGTCAGATGAATCCGATCCGAACGCACTGACGACTCACTCGGGTCTACAGTTTTAGGCCCCGCCTACTGTGACGTCATGACCTTAGTTGATGGTGACATGACCTAATCGCCTTGCGGCACCTCCGCTCTTCTTCTTTTCTTCGTGGGGCGAGCCTATCGCCATATCGGGCACAAATTCCAGACTCCGGGTTGATACTGAATAGAAAAACTCAATATCACTTTGCCTGACCCGGGGATCGAAATCAAGACCTCAGCATTGCAGTCGTACTGTAATACAACTACGCCACCGAGGTAGTCTAAAGTCGCCACCGACTTTAGATAACCTTATAATTGACAAGTCAAACAAAATAAATGTTCACTTCTGTGATAAGCATATTAAATGTGATTTACTGCTAAATATCGTAACAGATTATAGGATAGCTTAGTATAGAACATGAGAAATCACAATGAAGGGAAAACCCTTGAATGATGAAAAATGAATGTAAAAACATGAAAAACTGATAAGGCATCTTACCGATTTTCACGTTTAGTCTTAGTAGATCTCGTTAAAATCAACTAAAATGCGCAGTAACTACGATGCAATGGCGAACCATGTCCTTTTCATATTTAAATATGCGCCAGTGCGCAAAACGCACTCGTTCAAAATCCTGCGTTGTCGCCACAACTTACGTGCGCTTTTACACTATGATGTCTAGTTGTAAGGTTTTCGTTGTTTAAAGAAAGCATAGACATGAAGCCAATGCATCATGCATTGGCTTCATAAGAGACATAAGATGGTACATAAGACATAAGATGGTAAGTCTCATTATGTCCAGTAGTTACACTGGCTACAATGTCTTTCAAACCGAAACACAACAGTGCATGCACACTGCTGCTTGGCGGTAAAAATAGACATTGCGGTATTACCGACCCAGCAGACTTACAAATGAGAGACCTACCACCAGTAAAGTATATAAAGATCACTTGATCTGTCTAAGTGAAGATTGTAAATTTAGTATAATAAAATTACGAAGCATTGTTTAGATTCAGCGACTGTATAGCCTCCTACACTAGAATATCCCTGCTGTTTTACATTGTTCTTTAGCGTGGCCTATGTTTGTAAAGTTACCGTCACCAATAATGCTAGCTAATTGTGGCGCCATAAAAACCCTACCTTATGATATTTTTTAATAAATAAACACAATTTCAACTTCCAACACATTGCTGTACGTATTATCATGAGAAGCCGAGAAATCTTGCATGATGACATTAATATAATAGTTTATTAAAATACCTTTTAACATAATTAGCACGACAATATTGCGTTAAGAAATAAATTTAGTTCAATAACCCCGTACAAGCAATGGTGAACGCAATAAGTACACCATAACACATTCAATAATATGTAAAGCAAGTAGTCTTGGAACTTGTTTATAATTTTTATTGTAATTGTTTATTGTGGCGTGACGTTCAGGTGCGTGATAAAAACAAATCATACATCATACTGGAACGACGCTTTACGCGAATGTGCGCAAATAGTACCAAGCTGAAGTGTTGTGCGATGTCAGTCACGCATGTGGCTAAAACGGCTAATCAAAATGGTTCTATTGCGCAACACTTGTTGCTTATATGGACTCGCGTTTGCGCTAGGTCAAGTGAAAAACTAAGCTATTCACAAGTGTTGCTATATCCGCCCGGTTGTAACACTTGTTGCGAAGTCGCGTGTTGTACGGTGCCGTAGTACGGTCACAGCGTCCGAGTGTACAAATCAAAATAATTACTTATTTATATTAAATATTGCACCGTAAATGCACGGTTGCATTTAAATGGAAACCAGACTCGCAGATGGTTTAATATACTTATCCCGTTATTATCACACTAACCACAACTGCTTAGGGACCGGTGACGTAAACACCACCGCTAAATGTCCCCAGCCTTTATTCGAGCCTCGAGGACGAGATAGCTTTTACGTTATACCTACATACATAATAATTATTAGTATGTATAAACTACGTATTATTATTATACTTATTAAAATTTATACGGTAAAAATAATTAACAAGGAGAGTATAGGCCATGGACAATCAATAAAGCAAGAAACTGTAATATCGATTGAAATCGAAATATCATCTAGTTCGTTAGTGCACGGTAGTATGAAATGTGCCTTTACTTCTACTTGTCCTCATTACGTGCGTATAATATGCAATACGTTCGAGCACGTCTGCTTAGCGATTACGATTAGCGAAAGTAGTTCACCGATCCACGTCCCCCGTACTTCCCATCGTGTCGCTTGTCGCTGCACTACACAGTAGTCGGTAATGCGTATTGATACAAACGTTTGCAGTGCCAATTACATAAGTTACCTCATTGTGTGGCGTGGTGGACGCAGTCACGATAGGTGATACGGTCCGGCGGGCGCGCCACCGGTCGTTAGTTCCACTTCATCGGGACGGGAGGACGAGAGTGAATCACAACCACTCCCAGCCGCCCACGCTGCCGCCACTACGTCCCTACAATTAGCGCACAACACGTTTGTAGTTTGTGCAACGAAACAAAGGTGTTGCTCAACACTGTTGAATACGATCCTCAATAAAATGTATGGGATCATTCCAGTGTCGCTTAAATATATTATATAACTAAAAATCTGTCGTGTCGTAATTTTCTACATGCGAAATTGTCTGTCATTCAACATTATTATAGATTCTCTGTATGCATATTTCCAAGCGGTAGTAAAGTGAGACTAACGTTTAGAATCGGATGTAATTGTGACTTCGCATAATCTGCAAACGTTTTCAAACTATTCATTGCGAATCACATAATATAAATGCTGTTAAAGCCAGAATGACTTGCCAATAAATACAGGTTTGCAGGAAATATTGCGTGGAACGGAAATAAAATCTCTAAAGGTTATTTATGTTTATTAGTTCCAAGACTAGTATCTTTTATCGCAACCTTATATTTTTTTTTTTTACATCGAAAGTCATTGAGCAGCAAAATGCATTTATGCAACAATCAGAAACCTAGTAAAGTTATAGTAAACAAGTCAACAAATGCTGAAGTTGTGCGGAAACTAGTCTTATAACGCGCATACCGTTGCGTATTATATACAACTCTAGATATGAGCCTGTTTTTGAATTATATAAAACTGTTTACGTGACAGTGGGATATACCTAAGGCTATCAAATCAAGTTTAAGAGTAACACCAGTAAATGAATATGAAAATGCTATTAAAACATGGGTACGTCAATATTAAATGAATCCATTTATGAAAGAAAATACATATTCCATTCAGTGGTGTAACTAACTACGCCGTAAAGCCACATGACAAATTTATCGGACGGGACCCATCCTATTATGAATAATCTGTACACATTTTCCGTTGACCTTTGTTTAGGTTCCAATACAAAAAATTCCTCTTTCTGAATTATCCCGAACGATCCTCTTCAGCTTGGCCCAGGAGCCGTCTATAACCGAGGGCCCGTGGCATTTTGCCCATCATGCCACCTTACTTATACGCTACTGCTTCCATTAGATGAATAAAAGTGGAAACATAACAAAAACAAGAATGCCGATAAAGGAAAATGTTACGCCGACGCGACACCCGAGACCTCGCAAAAGTGTGGAATTAACAAATACAAAGACCATTAAATTTAATTTAAAAATTACCCCTTTAGCCTGTATAAAATATATTTTATTTGAAATCTTAAGATTGTAATCTCCTGTTTTTCAATACCTTGTATCAGATTTTAATGTACTTTCATATGTATTGTTCACAGAGGATGAGGGGTGAGCAGACGTGGTAGGAGGAGACCGTCATGAATTCTGACGTACACCGTCATCAGGCGCATCCGCCACTAGCTCAGGTAATTTATATGTCACTTAATTTATATATTTGCCTTCCAAAAATCATCTAATTTGCGATAGCTTTAAAATTGTTGGTCGTGTGGACAGTAACACTAACAGAGACATTGGATGACTTGTAAAATATATTTATAGTTAATTTTGAAAGCGGATTTAAATCTATTAGCTTAAATTTGGAAACAATTTATGAAAATACAGTACATTTCAGTAATGTCTTTATTTAATTTGGACATAGATGTAGCAAAATGGAATCTCTACAGTAGCTCTTGTGATCAGCTGAAAGTGACTGCTCACATCAATCTGTAACAATTTTCTGTTTCCATAAAAAGTTGCAAATGACTTATCATCAAAATGTAACCACCCAATTTGGATATATCTATTAAGCGATGTCGAAGCAAGCAGTAGCACGTTTGTTTTGCATTCCTTACCGATGTATCAACGGTTTGTACTGCGGCGCCGCGCCGCTTCGGGCGTTATGTAGGTGCGCCTACACCGCCAACCCATATTCGCTAGCTTCGGAACTCTTGGTCCGTGAGCCGTGCCACCGCAATGTTTCCTCGTGTTCATTTGTATCTACTATTATCGAGTACTCGTGTTAATCTTTTTGCATGCGCTTCTGTATGTGTTTCTTACAGACAGAGTGTCACTAACCACCGCAATTTCATTTTATTTTGAGTGAAGATTTCAAATTGGAGATACTAGGATTGTACTTTATGTAATGGTGTTTAAGTATGAATTCGGATGTGAGAGCCGGCGTTCAGACGTAGCTGGTCTTACCTGAATCACATTCGGTTTGGCGTTTGGCCAAGGTTGAGCGTTTCAATGGATCGTAACCGCCACTGTATGGGAACATTATCTTTTGTCTGAGTATTACATTTATTACACCTATACATACATTTATTACTATAAATCAAGATTACGAATGAGTACTATGTATATTGCTAAGTGTTGCTAATCTTAATCCTTGTCCCAAATATGAAGCAGGCAACGGTCCCAGTTTCAATATGACTTGTTTCATGTGATGTCAATATGGACTTAAACTCGTTCCGTTTGGAGATGAAATAATAGTATGCACAATGTAGTACATATCGTAAGTCGATATGTACTTGCCTTAGTAGTTAAGTTATTAATAAGCTATTAGACGCGCATTTCAAGTATGCGAAGGATTAAAATTGATTCTGCGCAAAATATGAAAAACGAAATTACTCTTTTATTTTTATCCGCTGTGAGTAATACAAAACTAGGAATTTCTCAACAATTAAATTGATTGAATAGCATGGCGAAGCGTCTGCAGACTCATTAGTTGAGTCAGTTTATTGTTATTGTTAAAAACATTACTACATTGTATCCGCGTTGCGAAGTATGTGAATAATTTATCTGTTACTTGCAAGACTGTAATAACTTTGCTTAATGTAAAATTACTTCCTAGGTATTTTGAAATGCCAGGCTAGTTTACAATCAGTGTAAAGGTTTATTATTTTACTGTGGCTAATAGATTATTGTAAATGAAAAAGACTGATTATTCCGGTGTATAGGGAAATCAACAATTAATATTCAAAATCGCAAATAATTCCACAAATACATGTTCCGACATAAATAGCGCAATAATGTTTATATTATAATATAAACTGCATGCGAAACCACCGTTAATGGACAATTTACATGAGGCCGTATCATGAATCTGCTCAGTGTTCAATATAATGTAACATTTGACAGCCGGTTTGGGAAGGGGGACCCCATGTCCATAAGGGTGGATCGTTTAATGGATAATGTCGTTATTAATATGTGGCGATATAAATAGATGAAAAGTGGACGATAGCCTAGTTGGGAATGGAACGATCTGCCGAGACAATGTTCGGAGGTTCAAAACCCAAGGCACACACCTCAGACTTTTCAAAGTTACGTGTGTATTGTTTATCAATTATCGTTCGCTTTAACGGTGAAGGAAAACATCGTGAGGAAACCTGCATACAGCCATGTGAAGACTTCCAACCCGCACTAGGCCAGCGTGGTGGCCTAAGGCCTAAAACCTCTCAGTAGTAGAGGAGGCCCGTGCTCAGCAGTGAACAGTATATAATACAGGGCTGGTATTATTTATTATGTATCCTACTAATATTATAAAGGCGAAAGTTTGTAAGTATGTATGGATGTTTGTTACTCTTTCACGCAAAAACTACTGATTGGATTTCAATGAAATTTGGCACACGGGTAGATCATGTCCTGGATTAACACATAGGCTACATTTTATACCGAGAAAATAAAAAGCGGGACATTTATCCCGGAAAAACTTTTTAAGGCAGGCGGAGCCGCGGGCAAAAGCGAGTATTATATATAGATGATGCAAATGCGCCTGTTATTTCCAGCACGGAGTGCACGCGGGCGCTCAAGGCGTCGGCCCTTGCGGTTGGTACTCTGCTTCGGCTGCGCCCGCGCCCACCGCGCCCGCCCGGCTCAAACGTGCACAACCACCTCACCAGTTGCCGGTTAGTTACTTTACCATTATATCTCCATTGATTTTAATGACTGCATCAGTGGGGTATTTTTATTGCATGCGTGGTACGACATTGCTCTGAGTTCCAGGGTTCGAATCCCGGATCGAGCAGTAATATTGGGTTTTTGGGGTCATTATCAGCTCGGAGTCTGGAATTTGTATCTAATATGGCGATAAGCTCCAACTACCTTGTCTCCATCTTTGGCGCATTAGGGAAGCTGCGGGTTTCCTCTTATTGAAAGTGCCGCCTAGTATGACCCGTATTCTGAAATTTGATGAGGGGGCTCAAAGCCCGCAAGCTCATCCCCTATCACGTCATGGTACGAAACACACATGGCGAACAGTGGGTTAGGTAGGTGGTTGGACCCCTGCCTACTCATTGGGGAAAAGGGCTTGATTCGTGTTAATTTGTGTGTTAATTTAAAAAGTTCTAAGACATTTAAAAAGACTTCATTCGCTTCATAGGAAGATGAAACCACGGTAACCCTAAGTATCGCATATGCCGTATTCGTAATTCGAATAACATTTGGTATTCCATTGAATGCGTGACCAAATGTTGCCTTTATTTTGCCACAAAATTTGTATACAGTACGTTATATTTATGTGGTCGTAATATTACCTTACTTACCCCCGTAGCACGAAAATGTCAGGATGCGAGAAAATATCTTATGTTTAAAATATTTGAAATTCACAAATATATCTACTGGTAATAGAACGACTTCATAATAAGTAAAAACCAAAATGCCAAGTATAATAACTGTACCGAAAGGCGGAAGCGAGATTTCATCAGTTTTGCCAACAAGTCAGGTATCGTGTGTGTCTTGTGTACGGGTATTGCGCCTGCGGTCGGCATGCTGGTTGGAGTCGGATTGCGGCATCGCAAATAGCGGCCATTGTGGCCTCGTCTGATTTCCCAAAATGTTCCTTACGTCACTGCACGTATCAGCTAAATACTTTTATGTATATCTCAATCAAAGGATTTCATGACGCATCTGTTAAGCTTTGACTTTGATCTTTTCATTCGCCTCGCCCGCCAATGCCTTGCTCCGTTATTTATCTTAAAAAGGTACTCCATAAGTGATTCATTTTACAATATTTCACGATTGCTCAGCAAGATTCAAGCACGTTTCAAAAGCAAGTTGTTTATTTTACCACCACATTAATGCGTCCAGATGATACGCAATTCTTGTCTGTCGTTATTTTTATACAGAAAATGCATGGGCGGCTTGGTCTTTTTTAGTTGCAAAAATAATTTTCAAACATCGTAAGTCAGCGTGTGGGGAGCTATTTTAAGTGGTAGTGCTTGAATCATTGTTCCACTGACCCGTTGAGTTAAATAGGAGCATTTTCTTTCGAATAACTGCAATATTCAGTTTACTTGTGCGTTCCTTCAAATAATTTACATCTCATATTGAATTTTATCGTTATTTAAAAAATACGCGGATTTGCAGAACCAATACGTTCAGGGGTTGTCTAATGAATGAAGACATTTATATTTTATACAAATAAGTTGTGTAATATTAGTAGATGTAATTGATTTATGTGTAACAACAATGAATAATTGTTTCATTTCATTAATTTTAATACATATCATAAAATTTCAAGTTGACCGACTTTCCTTATTACGCCCATGTTTATTCGTCTTTCACGCAAAAACAACTTAATGGTATTCGATGAAATTTGGCACACGGTAGATCATGTCCTGGATTAACACATAGACTACTTTTTATCCCGGGGAAATATAAAGCGGGACTTATATCCCGGAAAAACTTTACCGCGGGTGGAGCCGCAGGCAAAAACTAGTTACAGTATATATGTGCCATTTTGTTTTTGTAGTGCCCTGAGCCCGTTGCTGTTGAAATTTTGGGACTTCTGATTAAAAAAAACTCCACAAGTCGTTTTGGTAGTCCTCTCTTGATGTTAACCTGACACTACCTAAAGAATTCGGAAGAGACCGAAACACTTGGAAAACGGAAGGTTGCACCGTCAGTTTTCCACGTTAGGTCAGGTCAGGGCTATATGGTGGATGCATTAACACCTCCCAGCCACACTCTGTTAATTTTTACTGAGTGGCTAAAGATGAGTGTGGTCTAGCATGATCATGATGATAGACACACCCTTTCTATTGATCAAGTCCGGGCGCTTTCTCTCAACTTCTTGCTTTAATCACATTATTTTTTTGCAGTAGAGATTCGAATCGATGGTTTTGCTGGACTGTAAAATCTCATAATGAACAATGCCCTTCTGATACCACCATACACACAGCATCACCTTATTGCGAGTTAACCCAGGTTTTGCCACAGTCTCTGAAGACCGACCTTTGATCATGACCTTTTTCGTACGTTCTTGTACGTCATTCACTTTTCGTCAACAGTTATCAATCTCTTCAAAAATGGTTCGGTTCCATTACGTCTCAATAAAGAATCGCAAATGTGTACACGGTTCATTAGCTTTCTTTCAGAGAGCTCGTGTGGCACCCAAATATCGAGCTTTTTGTGTACCCAGCTTTTTCAAATGAGTGCAGAACTGTTTCGTGGTCAATTCTCAGTTCTTCAGCTATATCATAACTACTGATATGGTCAATATTTTGCCATCAAAAACCAGCTAGATATAAATAGTACCGCCAAAGACATCTTATTACAAGGTTATACATATAAGTAAATACAGTTCGAACTAACTGGAACTATAAATATTAAATATCCTGTCACTAGGTCATTGTGACGATGCTTATCTTCAAATTTAGACTTTGATACAGTGGTAGCAATCAAAATAATCCCGATTCCCGACTGTTCAGCTTCGTGATCTTCCTCTAAGTTTTAAGGATCTACTTAATTCATCCCGATATTATGGTTTTCAGGCTCATTAGAGTTAGACATGAGTCAGGCCTTAAACTGAAAACTAAAAAATCTTTAATATTATAAATCTTAAAATACAACATATCAAAACTTATAAGAAGTCCGTCAACTGTGTCCATATCTAAGTCATTATATCAATAGGGCAGCGTTAACAGAGGTCGGTCTCACTGACATCATGCCGTTACCAATCTGTGTCGTCGGATTTATGCGCCTTTGTTCATTAGTTTTATCGGTCTGCAAACAAGACCGCAAACATAACTCATTAAATCTGTTTGCATACTTCATATTGATACGCTTTATGTTTATTGCAAGTGTGTTGGTCCTTTGATTTCTATTTATAGCCTACTAGATTTCTGTTCGCGGCTCCGCCCGCATGAATGTGTTCTTCCGGGATAAAAGTTACGCTTCATATTTACCCGGGATAAAAAATAGTCTTTGTTATTCGATGATAATGTAGCTTTATATTGATGAAAGAATTTTTCTAATCGGCCAAGTAGTTTCGGAGCCTTTTCAATGCAAAGAAACAAACAAACAAATCTTTCCTCTTTATAATATTAGTATAGATATAATTTTGCCTGCAACCTTGTTAGCGTTGAAGAGCATTTTTTTCTGATGTGTCTTATTCTGTATTCTAAATCCATGTAAATACGAATGGTTGTATACGATATTCTTGTAACGTTAATACTACTTTTTGAAGCAGCGCGAATCTTAATTAGTGTTAGACTCATTAGTTAGAAGTTAGAGTTTGTATAAAAAGTCTTCGCGCTAAAAACATTACGTTATGAATGCTGGCTTTTTACGAAATGTATAATACGGTAATACGTTTTTCATACAAATTAGTGCGACAGTGCCATAAAACATTTTTGTCGCTAATATATTAATTTCTTGTAAGGTGACAAGGTCTCATAAATTTGTATGTATATTACTGGATTTAGGGACGTGAGTGAAGGTAATTTTACTGCACGGTCGACTACGTTTTGTGCCAAATAATTCCAACAACTTATTAACTTTAACGTGAAAGTACCGGACAAATGAAAACATCGATATATTTATTAATTATTGACATATCTAATAAATGGCAATAGGTTCGCCTCCTATCACAACTATACTAATACTAGCTTTTGCCCGCGGCTCCGCCCGCTTTAAAAAGTTTTTCCGGGATAAAAGTCCCGCTTTATATTTTCCCGGGATAAAAAGTAGCCTATGTGTTAATCCAGGACATGATCTACCCGTGTGCCAAATTTCATCGAAATCCGTTCAGTAGCTTTTGCGTGAAAGAGGAACAAACATCCTTACATCCAAACATCCAAACATCCTAACATCCAAACATCCATACATTCTTACAAACTTTCGCCTTTATAATATTAGTAGGATTATAAAGCTGAAGAGTTTGTTTGAACGCGCTAATCTCAGGAACTACTGAACCGATTTTAAAAATTCTTTCATTAATATGAAGCTACGTAACTCCTGAGTGCTATAGGCTACTTTTTATCTCGGAAAAATATTTTTGTCCCGGAAAAACTTTTTCAAGCGGGCGGAGCCGCGAGCACTACTAGTCATCACATAAAGTTTAAATGGGGATATGATTTTCTTCCGCACACGATGCAAAATTGGATCTGCATTCTGTATGTACCTGATACAGAAAACAGCCTTGCATCTCCATATAAAGTTATCGTTACAAAACTAATCCTAACTACTTTAAGTACAGTCAGCCACATAATTACCTGAATATGTTCAACAGTTATCATTATTTTATTGTTGTGAAGAAAAAACAAAAATTGTTAAGAACATAAAAGTGTAGAGGCAATTTGAAGTTTTGATTTTGTTCAGCTACTTATGTGGCTGACTGTACAAAACATATAATACTGCTTTTACTGTTTTTGTAGATAATATTGAATATCATGGAAAATCGTGTGGTACAACGTTGATTGTGTTTGAATGTAACTTCTCACGATCGTATAGAAAGTTACGCTAAGAAGTAAAGGTCCCATGTCACACATACTCGCGCCGCGCACACCGCGCTTTCGATGTGGGCTAATGTACATATTCAAAATGTAATAATGTTGTGTAAATGACGCTTTTACCCTGCAACAGGGTTTATGGATATGTTAGCAACGTTCAAGTATTATTGATCGACTACTTTTACCATTGTGATGTCGAACAAACGTCATAGGAATACCACAGACAAAATAACTTCACATTGGGCCCGATTACGGTTTGTGGTTTGACGAAACTGCCTCGTGTGGTCCTGTTGCAGTCATAAAGAAGGGGATATTTTGTTGCAATTTGATTGGTGTAACGCTGCTGTGAATGAAGCTTTGGTAAAATGACGAATCTGGTAGCATGCCGAACAGTCTGATTCGCATAATATTCACGTGGTAACCGAACCGGATTGTGTATCGCATAGTTACACACACACTCACGCGTTTTTATTCCTGAAGGGGTAGGCAGAGGCGCAACTAGTGCACCCACTCTTCGCAGTTATTCCGTCCCATGACGTGATGGGGATGAGCCTATCGCCATATCGGGCACAAATTCCAGACTCCGGGCTGATACTGAATAGAACAACTCAATATCATTTTGCCCGACCCGGGGATCGAACCCGAGACCTCAGCATTGCAGTCGTACCGTAGTACAGATACGCCAGCGAGGCAGTCGCATAGTTACAAATTCACAATAACGGATGAAAGTTATTTTTACCATAATACGAAACATTGTTTCAGTGCGGCGGCAACGGGAGCGGCAGTAATGGGCCACACGCGCCTCTATCGCCCACCGTACTGCAGAATTCCATCGCACATAATGTGAGTTCACTGTTTGTATTTCAACAGTACACTTTGTTTTATATAGGTCGTTCTGTGTTCCAAGTAGATCGATTTGATTACAATATTACTACTACTACTAATCGATATAGTGCTTCTATAACGATTAATAGTAGTTTTAGGGTTGATTTCGCCGATTTTGATTTGCCGATAAACGTTATTTGTCACACAAATGTATAAATGACTGGGTTTTTTCATCGTAAAAATTACTCAGTCGCAGCTCGGAGTCAGGAAATTGGCGGTGTGATACCCCCGTGCTTCGGAAAGCACGTAAAGCCGTTGGTCCTGCGCCTGATCTTTCTCCGGTAAAGTATGATTGCCGCCTCACTGGACTATGGGGAGTGGAGGAATAGCGAGTGCCCCTGTGTATTGTGCACACACTTGTGCACTGTAATATCTTCCTGCGTACCTGATTGATCTCTGTTGAGATTGACCGCTGAGCTGAAATCGACTAGGAAGGGATTTTTTTTACATTTATGCGACAAATGGCGTTTATCAGCAAGCGATGAAATCGGCTTTTAGAATTAAATAACATCGTTTAAATTTCAATAATCAAATTAAAATAAATAATATAACAATCCAAAACGCCGTATATATGTTTTCTTCTTCTTCTTCTTTTCTTTTTGTGGCTTCCACCGTTTATCAGTGATGTCGCCAACGTCAAGTGTCAGACTCTATGTTTTCGTATTCTCATGAATTTTGTACGTGTGGTTTTGTTTGACAGCTTGTAATGTCGTCGTCGGTGCGCACGCCGGCAGCGGCGGGTCCGGCGCCCTCCGCCATGCACACCTCGCAAACTACCCCCGGTACGTACACCCTACAGCACACGTAAAAGAAAAGAAAGAAAGATTTTCTTTTATTGTTGTGACAAAGACTAACAAGTTTGCATACTTAAAATGTAATAAAAATATATCGGAGACATAGACAAGCGCGTGGAGGTACGATACCCCGTGTTTTGTATTATAATATTGTGCCAACAATGGGAACCCTCATTCAGCTCCATGCTGCACATCACAACTACCCTGACATTAGAAGATTTTATGTTCATCCTACATTATTATTACTCTTTGAATACTAACTACAATGCCATTCGTTACTAAATTCAAGTCCACTATAAAAAATGCGATAGGCTATACTATACACGCAGAGCAGCCCCGTTATTCTCTATGACAGTGTTATCTCGTAACGCCGTCGCGTTAACTTCGTGTAATTAGTGTTAAAATGGTATTCTGTATGCCAATTTCATAGTGATAAACGCGATGAGTTACGTTACGCGCTTGTGCGCGGTGAAAATAACGTGTGTCATAGAGTATAAGGCACACCCTCCATGACACTGACGCGTAGATCTACTAATTACTATGATGAAAATCATGACTATTTTATTGGTGTATAAAAAAGATGGTACGTGAAGTAAAACGTCTTTATATACGTTTGATCAATGATGTCACTTGCAATACAAAAAGGGAGAGAATGTATATTTTTTTCATAGCAGATTATTCTCGACGTAAGTGTATAAGACTATCGCCGGGTTATTTTATCCATGAAGTGAATGATCTTATTACACTGGACGTGCGCGCAACACCTTCGTCTCGCTGTGAATTCACTTACAATTCGCTAGTGTGTTATAAGCCTTAATTTACCCTGACCATGGATGAAACGGCCTGGCTTAAGTAATTCTAGCTGCGCACTAAACGCAGTCGCCCTCATCAGAAAACGCTACTGGCGGTATTTTATAGTATCATAACTCATTTCCTGCCATTTCAGACAATAACTACAGTCGTTTGAGTTTATGTCTTCGAATTGCCGAGATAAAAAAAAAACGTAATTTTGTTTAAAGTTTAAACAAAGAAAAAAAATATTTGAAGATGTTTGGTAGAACTTTACTAGAGGGTAGTCTAACCTTAGAATAAACATGACCAATGTTTTTTTTCTCATAGTATAAAATTTACTTTTGAGAGCAATATGTGTTGTGATGTCACCACGATGTAGACACAAGTCACAAGGAAGAGGATTATTATTGGGTTTGTGCAGTTGTCTGTAGTCTATGGATACAAATTAAATTTAAATGAATTATAAATATAATCTTGTGTTGTCTCTTTATAAAAACAGACCCATAAACCTCCAAAAATAATACAAGTTATTTTAATGAACACTAGTGTATGTGTATTGATACTGTGTTACTGCCGTTTCCAATAAACGATTTCAATCGCTTTTTTCGATCCATCGCGAATTAGACCAATCAGAGCTAAATTTTGTTTGACATGCATACAAATGACATAATTGATTTGTATAAAACACTTGAATCGACATTAATCTCGAGATCGAAAAGGTTAACTCTACGGAGCTCTTGACAGCCTGACGCCGAGCGAGTGTTACCATTCAGTTGTGTTAGTCGTATTTAACATTTTCCGACAGATGCTTTAACACTCTTTTGCATCTACCCTCATTACGCAAATAAATATTTACTAACTCACTTAGAATAAGTACACAATATTTTATAACGAACATATTTTGCAAAAGTGGATTTGTATTATTTATGTTTACTAAATTATAATGTTTTTGTCTAACAGCAGTGTCCAAAGGCCCTAGTGACGTCATAATGAACTCGTCTTCGGTGCAGAACCCGCCGCCCGCCGGCAACAGGCTGATGAACATGACGCAATGGCCGTAAGTACACATACAGTCATTATAAATGTAGCAATTAAAATGCGTGGCGGTACAAATTATTATTTATACCGTCAAGCACCAGTATCCAAGTAGTACTGGAGTTTGAATTACACAGTATTACTTGGCATATTATGACACATAGCATGTCTCAGCGTGATGAGGGTAGTGCAGTGCCTTGTAATCACAGAACACTATTACTCTAGGAGAAGAATGACAACTTCATATAAAAAAATTGTCACTATAAGAGGCCGGTGGTGCCACCTATTGCAGGCCCCCAGAAACTAATGAGCGCCAAATTCAAACCTTGACATGCTTTTTGAAATCACTTGGAATAAATTGTAAGGGATAATTATAAACCAGTAAGAAATTTAAGTTATGTTAGTATAAAGCATAATCTATGTAGTTATGGTTTATTAACAAAACTTAAGTTTCTTACTAGTTTATTAATGAGAAAAACAAAAATAATTAGGCTTTAACTTTATTCATGAACTTTGCTGTCTCTTTAAATACGTATCACAGTGTTTAATAAACAAAAAAAAAACTTGAGAGGTGTCAAGGGACACCCGGATGGAACGAAGTTGTTTTCGATTAATCAGTGAAGATATTGTAATAAAATTTTATTTCTTTTAAGTTATAATAATAATTGTATTTTTCATTAAAACGTTTCCACATCAATGAAAACATTAACTTTTACCTACACAATAGATATGTCATCGAATCACGATCATCACCTAAGCAAGCATTGACATTAAAATTAACATACAACTAACGAAAAAAAAAACTGCTCTAAAAAGCATGAATTGAAATAAAGACAATTTAAATCTTAGAGTTAGTTTAACTACGTATACATACTCTAAGATTTAAATTGTCTTTTTTTATTTAAATTTCGAATGTCACTTTTACGGCCAGTTCTTTATTGTTACTGACTGGTTTCACAGGGTAAGTATAAAAGTGTCGTGACAACTTTTCGTAAGATTTTTTTCCGTCTAGCCCCCTTTCACAAGGTGCGATAAGGAACTTCGTTCCAAAATTACAATAAATGTTGCATTAAAAGAAATAGAACTTTATATGCTGACGAATTTTATCTATTGATTTTTTGACCACACCTGTTGTGTAAAATGGTCAGCTAAGTTATAAACATAGTCTATAGTTTCTATATTCTATACAGATTTAACAAAATATTGAAACTTCAATATTTAAAAATCGATCGCAAAAAAACTTTTTAACAAAAAATTAAACCGCCTAGCCTTCAAAAACGACTAAAAAATCTAAAAACCCAAATATAATTTAATGGTGAATAAATTATACTTATATATTGGTAACCAATTCTGGAGTCAGTGCCTATTTTTTGTTAAAAAGTTTTTATTTGTTGCTTTTTTGTGTTAGTAAGAAATATACCGCCTCGACGGTGTAGTTGTATTGCACACGCGGTATGATTATCGCGCTGACGTGTTACGCCTCTGCATACCCCTGAAAACGTAAAAGGCGTGATGTTATTTACGCGAAAACACTAAATAATAAATGACTTCATAAGATTTGCGAAAAAAACGATGTGTGGGCCTATAAAATTTGAGCGTTGCTATTGAAACGAACGTGTGCTTGGCATAGACTAAATCTTTATTTTTTATTATATAGTAGAAACTAGATAGGCAATAGACAATTTCTACATGTGCGTGCTCCTAGATAACACATTACATATTTTAATATAATTTACACACTCCCTTATTAAAATAATGTAACAACTCGTGATCAATATTCAATCCACTTTAGTAATACCTAGCTGTTTTACAAATTTATAATGTTTGCATGAATTTAAACTTTTTGTCAGAATATCAGCTGGCATGTCTGCAGTTTTTAGATACTTTACTTCAATTAGGCCCTCATTTACTACAGACCTAACAAAGTGATATTTTACATCAATATGCTTAGTCCTTTTATGAAATAAACAATTTTTTAATAATTTTTGAGCACTTTGATTGTCGTTATATAATAATACTGGCGAATCATTTCTACACTGTAATTCACATAAAATATTTCTTAAATATATAGCCTCTTTAGTTGATTCACAAATGGCAATATATTCTGCCTCAGTACTTGATAGCGCAATCGTTTGTTGTTTTTTACATTCATGAGATACAACACTACCTGACATTTTAAATACATATCCAGTGTATGACTTCCTACCAAGGGGATCAGCGGCCCAATCTGCATCAACATAGCCAATCAAATCTGAATTGTCTTTTACATATTGTAAACCATAACTTTTAGTACTTTGTAAATATTTAAGAATTCTTTTTGCATGTGTCCAATGCGACTCATTATAATTATTGTTAAACTGAGATAAGTAGCATACTGCATAAGATATGTCTGGGCGTGTTAATATTGACAAATATAACAAACTCCCAATAAGTTGTTGATAAGGGTATCTGGTTCTACAAATATTATCTTTTTCTAGCCTCAAATTTGTTTCCATTGGAGTGCTCATAGGTTTACAATTCTCCATTTGAAATTTCTTAAGTAAATGTTCTATAAATTGCTTTTGATCAACAGTAAGTATACCATTTTCTCTTTTTATTCTCATACCTAAACATTGTTTAAGAGATCCTAAATCTTTTAACTGAAATTTTTTACTTAATACATTTTTTAGATTTTCTGTTTCCTTAGTACAATTCGAGAAGACAAAAAAGTCATCAACAAATAACCCGATAAAGGTTCTTTCATTTTCATTTTGTTTTACATATAGGCAAGGTTCATAAACAGAATTTTTATAACCTATTTTCTGTAAACAATCGTCAACTAATTTGTACCATGCCCTTGCTGATTGCTTAAGGCCATAAATTGCCTTTTTGAGTTTTAATACTTTATTTTGCCTATCTGTACATTCAAAATATGCTGGCAATTGCATATAAACAGTTTCATCTAAAATACCGTTTAGGAAAGCAGTGGTTACATCTAGATGGGTTATTGCTAAATCATATTTAACACTTAAAGCGAACAAAAGTCTCAAAGTAGAATATCTAAGCACCGGGGAAAAAGTTTCATTATAGTCAATGCCTGCTTTCTGTGTAAAGCCTTTTGCCACCAATCTCGCTCGATACCGCACTTGATTGTCACTTTCTATTTTCTTTCGAAACACCCATCTACATTGCACAACTGTACCTTGTTCTGGTCTATCTACCACTTCCCAAGCGTCACATTTTTCAAAAGATTTTATTTCTTCGTTTATAGCTAAACACCATTCCTTAGATTCCGTTCCGTTCATAGCTTCATCAAGTGATATCTGGTCTCCATATAGATTCATGTCTGCCTCTACACACATGTTACCGACATCATAGTCACCATATCTAACAGGCATTCGCCTTTCTCGCTTAGGACGTGTTATTATGTCTTTCTGTGTAATATCCTCTAACTCCCTTTTGGGTAAAGGATCATAGAACTCATCAGATGAGCTAGTGTTAAGGTCTTCTTCAATATAGGTACCATCTTCATAACTTATTGAAGATTGTGATTGAGTAGCATTCGTAGTTTCAATTTTTAAACTGTCCTGAGCGGTATCCGATGAAGATTTTTGTACTTCTTGTATGGTTATCTGTGACACATCGGATTCATTATTTGGTTCAATAATTGTTACATCTCTGCTTGTAATAATTTGCTTATTTACTGGATTATATAATCTATAACCCTTTATGTCATCAGCATATCCAATTAAAAGGTGTTTAACTGCCTTTTTGTCCCATTTCAATCTTTTTGTTTTGGGAACATGTGCCATGACAATGCTACCAAATATGCGTATATGACTGATGTCAGGTTTACTTCCTGTCCAGACCTCATATGGGCTTTTATCATTTAAACCAGAAGCTAAAGATCTATTTCTCAAATGGACAGCTGTATGGACTGCTTCAGCCCAAAATTTCTTGTCTAAATTTGCGTCAAATAACAGACACCTGGCTTTTTCCACAATTGTTCTATTCAGCCGCTCACAAACTCCATTCTGTTGTGGTGTATAAGGGTTTGTGCGTTGATGAATAATACCCATTTGCTTCAAATAATTTGTCATTTCGTTTGAACAAAATTCTGTACCATTATCTGACCTGATCACTTTAATACAGGTGTTCTTCTGCTTCTCAACCATTGACTTGAATTCTTTAAAACACTTGAATACTTCGTCTTTAGTTTTTAGAAAATATACAAATGACATACGGCTGTAGTCGTCTACAAATAGCAAGAAGTACCTGGACATTCCAATAGATTTTGTCTCCATTGGACCGCAGACATCTGCATGCACTATATCCAACACACTTTCACTCCTATTTCTGCTATTTGGAAAAGGTAATCTTGATTGTTTCCCTTCACAACATACTGTACAATTGAGTTTACTAATATCAGCTCTTTCTTTGTACTCAAGTCCTTTTACAGCGCCATTTTTCATTATATTTAAGTCTCGGCTATTTATATGGCCTAATCTTCTATGCCAAACCATAACTGGAGTCGTTGTTGCTGAAGCTGCATACAAACTTTCTGACTGTACGTTTAATCTGTATACACCATTTGTCAACTCTGCCACTGCGATCAACTCATTCTGCTGATTTCTAATGTAACAATTTTCACTTGTGAAACTAACTTTGTTGCCATGTCTGATCAACTGGCTGATCGATAAGAGGTTCGTCGTGAGTTCTGGAATGCACATCACATTTTTAACAATAATGTCATAATATTTATTGCCAACAATAGTCGTAATTTGAGTATCTCCAGAGCATAACACCGGCATTCTAGTTTTGTTTGCAACTACTATCTCCTTAGTTTTTAAGTTATGATATATATTTTTCATGTTTTCCTGGCTGATTATCATATGATTACTGGCTCCTGAATCTAGATACCATTCGTGACTGCCAAAACCGCCGTTAAGAAAAACTGCACTAAATGCATTTACTGTTTTCTCCTTTGTCTGTGGACACTGGTTTTTATAATGGCCGACTTGTTTACATTTGTAACATTTTATGACTTTGACAGGTCGAGTTGAAGTTTCGCCGGGTTTGCCAACCTTATTAAACTTTTTCTTGTGCCAACCTTTAGATGTTATAAATGCACTCTCTGATTCATTGCTGCCAACACTATCACTCATGTCTAATAATTTCGTTTTGATGACGTCAGCCGAAATGGCGATGCCGGAATGTTCTATGGCCATTAACATTGGCGAAAACTTGTCAGGTAAACCCGCCAAAAGTAATGATCCGACCCATTCCTCGTTGATGTTAAAACCGGTTCCTCTCAATTTCTGCGCTGTATCTATTATTTGAGTTACATACACTGTCATCGACTCGCAAGCTTCCAAACGAATTGAAATTAAAGTTCGTAACAAGCTAATTCTGCGAGTGAATCCCGAGTCATCAAATAGCATTTTTAGCTTCTTCCATACACCCTGAACTGTCGATTCACTCTTGATGTGAACGTACAAGGTTGAATCAATGGTCATCACTAATTTTGCCTTTGCTTTTTGATCTTCGACAGGTTTGTCGCCATCTTCCTTGGTGATATCGACGCCTTCCAAAATTAAAAAATTTTGCGCCGCGAACGCCCACTCATCATAATTTTCGCGTCCTTTGAGTTTTGGAACATTAACAATGTAACTAGCTGCCATTTCCTAACCGAAAAAACCACTTTTTACTTATTAAACAGGGACTGGGCCCATAACCTATTGAAACGAACGTGTGCTTGGCATAGACTAAATCTTTATTTTTTATTATATAGTAGAAACTAGATAGGCAATAGACAATTTCTACATGTGCGTGCTCCTAGATAACACATTACATATTTTAATATAATTTACAGTTGCCCTCGATTTCTCCAGGATCCAATCATCAGATCCTGACTTGGTGATTATGGGACCATTTCAGAAGTACCTCCTTTTGAACAAAAAAGAATTATGAAAATCGGGCAACAGTTAGCGGAGTAATCGCGTAACATAAACAAAAAAAAAACATACCGTCAAATTGATAACCTCCTCCATTTTTTGAAGTCGGTTAAAAACATATGCTGGTAAGGGATATCGCTATTGAGAGCATCAAAAATGTTATCCATTTCTGATATCATATCAGCAGTCACAATTGCTTCAGCAGGTAGTCCTGTAAAAAGCATTAGGTACCTATGTAATATTCGTAAGAAGACAAATTAAACTAATTGAAACTCAAGAAAGTTATTAAAATTTGTGGATGAAATAAATGTAGCTTGATTATTTTATACATAATATTATATGCCATAAGTACATCATACTATTATATATTTTTTAAATAAAATTCTACTTCTTGCAATCTGCCTGTGTTTAAGCATTAAGCTAGAGGTTAAGGGATTTCTGATTGTCTTGCGTGGATAAAGGCCAGCAGCTTTACCATTAATCTTTCCAAGAAATCATATTAAGTCATGGGGCGATTTCACTTAATACTTTAAAATTTATTTAATATAATGTTGGCCATATTACCTTTGCCAATTCTTGCATACATTCCAGTAGAAACTGTATGACTCAACACTTGAACCGCCAGTTTTTCATATTTTGCTTCGTGTTAGGGTTCAGGTGTTCCTGTTTAAGCCGGGGTGCAAATGCATAGTTGGGATTTGCATTGTCTAATTCATAAAACTGGATAATATGGTTCCATTTGGCTATGCCTGCAATAGTAATGAATAATAGAATTAAAATATAGGTATTCATTTGAAATAAAAAATAAAATTGTTTGTCTATGCATCTTTAAATCAAATAGGTCTTGATTAATTGTAATAAAATAGGTTACTAAGTTTTTATAGCTATTTAGACTTTATATTTAGTCGTTGCAAAAAAATAAATATCACAAGAACTCTAAAGGATTTCACATTATCATTTTGTTTATCACAATATATTAATCCACCACTATTACAAAAGTTAGCTATCACTTTGTCATTACACTCATTTGTTTAAAGTTTACCTTTTTCCAGTTCGCCCATCCTCATATGTTGGCTACCCACACAATATGGTATTTCAGAAATAGATTTCTAAAGCACTTAATTAAATTAGGAGCATCAAATAATGTCACCACTTCATGGCCATTGCTCTTAAAATGTGGAACTCCGTTATATGGCGAAGATGCTTTAGCAGTATATATTTAAAAGAACAATGCGCACGCGACGGAATCAACGTACACTTTTCCAGACACTTTTCTTTTCTTCTTTTTCTTTTAAATTATGGATTTCACTGATTATTTATCGGTGATTTCGCCAATGTCAAGTAGCAACAGCAGATAAAAAACAATAAATATAAATTCTTAGAAATAAAAAGTTGTCTCCATGTCTAAAAACGAAACACTTTTCTTATACACAACTTTTATAAATTTTTGAAGGGTAAACTGCAAACTATGTAATATTTAGGGTTACCCAACATCATTAAAGAAATTCTCAGGCAGGAAATGTTATACAGTAACATTTAATATAATTTGGGTGCTGATTGAATGATAAAGTATTAAATTTAAAATAAAATATTAATGTTTTATTATTCCAAGAATAATAATAATGAAAAATATTAATTCATAGAAACAAACATTTGAAAATGTATAAACATAAACCTATTAATTGGGGGAATATATTTTTTATAACAACACTTCACTTTGTCTATCATTGCCAGCTTAAAAAATATATGATGCGAGACCGAAATTTAGGTCTTTCATAATAATTAATTGTGTACGGCCACACAGGCCTGGCCCCCTAGGTATCGACAAACGATATCAACTAAGTTGACCCCCCCTGCTTGTAATGCTTAAGCGGGGTTTAGATTAGCAAGAGTACTTATAGAAGTGATTAATTTTACAGTGTAAACAATCACAACAAGCTTACGTCTGCAAATTTTGAAGCAGGCGACGAGTCGAATGTACGCATACTCACGCCTTTTATCCCCGAAGGGGTAGGCAGAGGTGCAACTCGTGCACCCACTTTTCGCCGTGCGTATTCCGATTTCCGTCCCATCATGTGGTAGGAGGCGAGCCTATCATCATATCGAGCACAAATTTCAGAATCCGGACTGATACTGAATAGAAAAGTCCAATATCACTGCCCGACCCGGGGATCGAACCCGAGACCTCAGCATTGCAGTCGTACCGTAATACAACTACGCCACCGATGCAGTCTAGTCGAATGTGTATAGAGTTATTGAAATATAGCCGCTAGTGTAAACTCATCTTAATTTTCTTGCGCAACAGTTTAGGCGCATTCCTTTGGAAGAACGACTGACTGATCTCGTTATGTAATTGAAAAAACATATTTACTATTACTTTAGACGTACAGACTTGAAGAAAGTCCAAGCTTTATTCCTTGAGCCGATAATATTTCATGATCGGTGTAAAATATTTTTTTTTTAAGTTATAGTCTAGTCAACAAGTTCAAAAACGTGAACAATAGAGATAAAGGTCCTAAAAATATGAGCGATGGCTCGTAATCACGTCTAGAAAAATGTTTTTGAACGATTTTGGTGCAGGTTAAAAATTGCAATTGTTATTAACAAAATAAGATGAAATAAAATGATATTTCGTTTTTTGTTAATAGCTCGAAAAATATTAACATTTAAGCAATTTTGAAAATGGCTCGTTAAAGAGGAGGAAATTTCCAATAACAATAATAATCCTTCAAAAACATTTTTCTAGAGGTGATTACGAATCGAATGAGCCATCGATCATATTTTTAGGACCTTTCTTTCTATTTTTCACGTTTTTGAACTTGTTGACTAGACTATTATAGCGAACGGAATCGCGGTAAACTTATTTATGATACTTAGATTGTTGGTAAACACTCTGGGAGCACAATAATTAAATATTGTGCAAGTCATGTTGTTTACATTTTTACCGTTAGTTCATAGATATTCCATTGCAACATTACAACTATTAGTGTTTTGTTTAAAACATATTAAAGGAAGTTTAAGGGGGTGCCGAGCATAAGCGTTGCCATACGTCATACGATGCGATGAGATGCAATACGCAATGAATGGTCTACGTCTGTTTCATTATTACTTTTCGATTATGGGGATATACAAATAAATTGGTGTACGACACAAGGTTACAATGGTTACAAAATAGTAAAAAAATTGACTGTGTATGGTTATTGATTTTTCACTTAAGTTATTATATTCGTAAATTTACCAAAATATAACACACGCGTTACATTTCATAAAATGACTAGGTACTCACTACACAATTTCTTTAGGATAGGAAATAATAACTGGGATAGGTTCTCCATTCGACCGCGCCAAATGGAGACGGCCGCGTTCTGTATTAACCGATCTAGAGGACGAAATCACTCTGGCCATCCGCCGTAAGAACGAGTTCTTGAAACTCCAACACTCCATAAGACCGCAGTTCCGTCCTCGCTGTCGAGGACCTCGCCGCGTTTTCCGTCACCCCCCCGACCACCCTAGCAGTTCCGGCCCGCGTGCCGATGATAACACAATCTAATAGGATTAGGTCTAAAAACCAGTCTTTCTCTAATCGTTGATGTCTCATCCTCTCTCAGTGGCCGTCCTGAGCCGAGGTTCGTAACCCGTTAGTGGGTTGCCCTCAGCATGGTCACTTAATTCAAAGGGTTGCGAGCGCCTTCTGCGTTCACCCTAAAGACCGGTGTGGCCAGAAAAGCCGACTCGCGTCAGGCTACTGGCAGTAGGGCCATTAACAAAAAAAAAATAGGATAGGTAATTAAATAGGACTGCCTCGGTGGCGTAGTTGTATTACAGTACGACTGCAAAGCTGAGGTCTCGGGTTCGATCCCCGGGTCGGACAAAGTGATATTGAGTTTTTCTATTCAGTATCAGCCCGGAGTCTTGAATTTGTGCCCGATATGGCGATAGGCTCGCCCCCTATCACACCATGGGACGGAATGACGGCGAAAAGTGGGCGCGCTAGTTGCGCCTCTGCCTACCCCTTCGGGGATAACAGGTGTGAGTGTATATGTATGTATATGTATATAGGTAATAATAAACACTTATAGTACAAATATTTTGTTTTTAGGCTAATCATAGTAGTACCTAATTATATCATCAATCATTACCCCTAAAACATGAATCTTGAAGTTTCCAAATCCATTGTTTCAAATTGATAATGTTTGTAATTGCGATAAAACACGTTACAAAATGATAGAGGGCGAAACTATTGAATCTGGAAAGTATTCACTTTTAATCACATTTTGAATCTTATCAAACTATAAATACGTTTGAAAATTCACTGTTATTAAATTGTGACGTAGAAAGAAAGCGTTACAATAGGTGATAAGATCAATAGCGTTATCAGGCGCTTGTATGATAGCGCTTTAGTGTGTACAGAGCTACCCGTGAGGCATGGAGAGCGACATCACAGAGTGCTTCCACAAGCCGCACAAAGTTAAACTGTTTGTTCCGCCGATCATAGCCTACGAAGATACTGGCGATGAGTAAATATTGATCTTTTTTTGCACTGCGTTTCTGCGTTTCGTTTAGTTATCACTGCATCCGCCCAGTGACCAAGAAGTGCTGCAAAGCCTTCAAAACGTTGAGAGAAAAGTAAAATAAAAACTGTGATAAAATCTGCAATAGCAGTTCCATTTGAAACTCAAGTTGTTTTTGTTATAGTTGTTTTAGTTACTACATAGGTATGGCCATTATTAAGATAATAGTTGTAAAATTTTTCCCTGGGACTAATATTGCCTGGGATTCAAAACGTCTCACTCAGTTTACTTATATAAATTCAAACGCTTTTTCAAAATTCTTGGCAATAGGGCAACATACGACAAATAATCATACACCTGTTTGCTATATCTTTTTAAATTAGGGAAGGACATACAAAGAGATACATTAAAATAAGTGGGTTATATCGTCTCTGCATTATACGGGTTTATTACAGTTATAGGCACTTTCGATCCTATAAATGCTCATAAATTATACCTAGTTCATATTATAGAGACCACCCCATATTTTTATTATTGTTCTGTTGACTCCTGATTCTTAATTGAACTACTAATAGTATCTAGCCAGAATCCAAACAAGCTAGCATTAAACCTGATGCTCTATCTTCAGATGGCATCACGGCGCGATATCCCGGGACCGCGCAGAGGCGTTGCTGTCCGCTTCCCCGGACGGCGTGTTCCTGGTGCGAGAGAGCACCAACTTCCCGGGAGACCATACGCTCTGCGTGCGGTACCACGGACGCGTCGAACATTATAGGTTTGTACTCATATACAAAGATTAAAATGTTTGCTGATTATATTTAAAGAAGTAAAAAATTTTATGTTAACAAATGTTACCTCCTGTTTTAATGATAATGGGTAAATATTTGTAATAGTTTTTCTTGAAAATTATAGATACAGTAGAAATTGGTTATAGCGACATCGGTTATAACGACTGAATGGCAAGGTTCCGGCAAATACACGTATAAAAAAAGAGTATCGTTTAGAACGCGTTTTAGATATAGCGTCCTGCCCCCTTATACTCTATGACACACGTTATTTTCACCGCTCGTAACAAGCGCGTAACGTAACTCATCGCGTTTATCACTATGGAAATTGGCATACGGAATACCATTTTACGCCAATTACACGAAATGAACGTGACGCGGCCGCGTTACGAGTTAACACTGTCATAGACAATAAGTGACCAGATGAGATCGACCCTTCAATGTCATTACAGCCTGTTTTACTGTATATAAAATATATTGGCTTATAACGCTTGATACGCCCCCTTTTATCGCGTGTCTAAACACAAAGATTTGATTTTGGATGTTAAATTGATTGAGGGTAGTGTAAGTAAAAAATATGAAACCAGACAAAATATTGATGCAAAATAATCTAACCAGTTTCATTGGTAATTGTGTAATCTTATAAAACCATGGAATTTCTAATTCCAGAGTGAAATGGACGACGGCGCCGGACAACCAGAACCAACGTCTCACAATAGACGACGAAGAATTCTTCGACAACATGACAGAATTAATACAAGTAAGACATTTCCATACAATTTGCCATAAATAAAAAACTACACTAACATATCCAGATGGTAAATATGACACCTCATACTGGCTGCCAAGCAGAAATTATGCACTATGTGTTCAGATCTGAGGACGTTGCAACCAATGTAATTATGAGTCATATCAGACTTTACATCAAGCGACTCAGCGTGACGTGCACTAGAGCGCTTTTTAGAGTATGTCGTTTAAACAACGGGTAGTATCGTTACCATTAGGCGAAAGATTTGTTCTTCCTGTTTAAAAATAATTGTATTTTTCAGCATTACATAAAAGACGCGGACGGATTATGCACAAAACTTGTGCGATGTCTGCCCAAAGCGACGCAGAACGGCGCGAACAACAACGGCGTGTTGCAGCCACCGTATCCGCCACATCCACAGGTATACCGTACTTGACTTCTGCTCGCTGAATGAGTTTTTCCGGGATAAAAGTCCCGCTTTATATTTCCCCGGGATAAAAAGTAACCTGTCACTCGCTGATAACGTAGCTTTATGTTGGTGAAAGAATTTTTCAAATCGGTCTAGTTGTTTCCGAGCCTATTTAATGCAAACAATCAAATCTTTCCTCTTTATATTAGTATAGATATTAAGATGGTATAATAAACTAAATTAAGATTAGATGAAAATCCTCCTAGCCAATTTCCAAGGCACGGGGGTATCACACCGCCAACTTCCTGACTCCGAGCTGCGACTGAGTAATTTTTAAGATGGATAACCCCAGTCACAATGTTTTTTGGCTCGACCCGGGATTCGAACCCCGGACCTCAGCGCGTATATCTTACTCGTAACGCGTACGCAATACAACTACGCCACCGAGGCAGTGTCTCGTCTATTATTGTAATATTGAAACCTATAATAATACTATATAATAAGACTGCCTCGGTGGCGTAGTTGTATTACAGTACGACTGCAAAGCTGAGGTCTCGGGTTCGATCCCCGGGTCGGGCAAAGTGATATTGTGTTTTTCTATTCAGTATCAGCCCGGAGTCTTGAATTTGTGCCCGATATGGCGATAGGCTCGCCCCCTGTCGCATCATGGGACGAAATGATGGCGAAAAGTGGGTGCACTAGTTGCGCCTCTGCCTACCCCTTCGGGGGTAACAGGCGTGAGTGTATATGTATAATAATACTATATGTATGTTTTCCAGCAACCGCCGCCCTACCCGCCGACCCCGAGCGTGACGAGTGCGTTGAGTTCGGGACACTTCCAACAAACATACTCGTCGCAGATGCCCTCCGACCAGACGGACGGCACAATACAACCGCAGGACTTTCTCGATGCGCGTGAGTACGATTAATCCTGCTAATATTATAAACGTGACAGTTTGTAAGTATGTATGGATGTTTGTTACTCTTTCACGCAAAAACTACTGAACGGATTTTAATGAAATTTGGCATATGGGTAGATCATATCCTGGATTAACACATATCCTACTTTTCATCCCGGGAAAATATATAGCGGGACTTTTATCCCGGGAAAACTTATTCAAGCGGGCGGAGCCGCGGGCAAAAGCTAGTTGAAAATAAACACAGACAAGTGTTTAGTGCGTAAAATAGTTACTTAAAACTCCCCCTTGAAATCTATAGAAGTTATATTTCAGTTTAACTGTCATCATTATTTATTTAAATTCCTTCGTTATTTGACAACATATTAAACTCGATGAAATACTATACATTGCTTAATATTTTTTTTTTCATTTATTTCAGTTTGGAAAATTGACGAGCGTGATCTGGAAATTCGTGAGAACATCGGCAAAGGCGAATTCGGCGACGTGATGTTGGGGATATTAAACGGATCACAGAAGGTCGCCGTCAAGATATTGAAAGATCGGGAGGCTGCGAGCAAGTTCAGGGCAGAGGCCAGCGTCATGGCGTAAGTTGTTTTATTTTCTTACTTGCGAACGTAGGCTAGTACTTGGTGAAAAGGAGATGGGAATATGTTAAGATAGTAAGTTCAGAAAGTTTCAGTTTTGATAATATAGTGATACTAGCTATTGCCCGCGGCTCCGCCCGCGTTAAAAAGTTTTTCCGGGATAAACATCACGCTTTATATTTTCCCGGGATAAAAAGGAGCCTATATGTTAATCCAAGACATGATCTACGCGTGTGCCAAATTTCATCGAAATACGTTCATTAGTTTTTGCGTGAAAGAGGAACAAACATCCATACATTCTTACAAATTTTCGCCTTTATAATATTAGTAGGATTAGTAGAATTTTACAAGAATGATTTTACGTCATTTTGTACATTTGGCCATGGCTCACAATTTTCTTTATTACACGTAAGTGACTTTCAAAATAAAACACCGTATTTATAACGTTAGGTCGCTGAAGCACGACAACCTGGTGCGGCTCCTGGGCCTGGTGTTCACGTCGACGGGCAGCACGTGCATCGTGACGGAGCACTGTGCCCAGGGCTCCCTGCTGGACTACCTGCGCAGCCGCGGCAGACACTACGTCACGCAGCTCAACCAGATCAACTTCGCGTACGACGCCTGCTGCGGCATGGAGTATCTGGAGCGGCAGCGTGTCGTGCACCGGGACCTGGCTGCAAGGAACGTGCTCATCTCCCAGGAGGGCACCGCCAAGGTGGCGGACTTTGGGCTTGCGCGGAACGACCACGCGCCAGATGATCCCGCTGATCAGGCGCGTCTGCAGGCCAAGCTGCCCATTAAATGGACTGCACCGGAGGCCCTCAAGTACAATGTGAGTCACTAAATATTTACTCGTCAAATGCTATCTTACAAGAAAATTATGAACGCAACAAAACTATGCTTATTTCAGACGTAAATCTCAAATCGGAAGCAAATATTATATGAACAGGTGTATAGAAGTTGTGAAATGAATTCGGTTTTTATACGACTCCACAATACGCAGTACGCACTGATCAAAGACATGTTACAAAAAATACAAACACACGAATTGAGAACCTCCTCCTTTTTTGAAAATCTGTTAAACACTATTGTACTAATCGAATATTTCTTATTTCAGAAATTTTCTAACAAGTCCGACATGTGGAGTTTCGGCATTCTACTTTGGGAGATATATTCTTTTGGACGAGTTCCTTATCCTAGGATTGTAAGTGTTTTTGTTACGGTTATACCATTATGATATTATATTCTTAAAAATAAAAAATAAAATCAAGTCTCTACCGCCTTCCTTATGCAAAGAAGGCTTATGCCGCCGCGAGAAGCAAATTATAGCCTGCGGTATTTTAATAAACGCATCCCAAGACTACCTCGGTGGCGTAGTTGTATTACGATACGACTACAATGCTGAAGTCTCGGATTCGATCCCCGGGTCGGGCAAAGTGATATTGGGTTTTTTGATTCAATTCCAGCTCGGAGTTTGGAATTTGTGCCCAATATGGCGATAGGCTCGCCCCCTATCGCATGTGGGACGGAATATGCACGGCGAAAAGTGGGTGTACTGCATGCGTCTCTGCCTACCCCTCGGGGATAATAGGCGTAAGTGTTTATATATGCATTCCAATATGAGAGTAATGGTGAACGCACCATTGTCCGAGTCGAACGCGTCGAAAGAATCGAATTTCAGAATTCTGTATATGAATTTCACTTTCGATTCGGACGATTCGACGCGGGAAAGTGAGTGAGGTTTCATGAGATTTCATACATAGAATTCTAAAATTCGTTTCGTTTGACTCGTTCTGCTCGGACAAATGTGCGTCCACCATAATGTTGCACCTTTAGAACGAAAACGACACAATTCAAAAAATATAAAATTGAGTTGTCATTTTTAAATGACTTAAAACTAGTCCCTTATTTATAAAAATATAATAAAAAAGGGACCGATATAACAGTTTTGTCCTTTTCCTGCTCGAATATGGCTGTGTTTGAAGTATAGAGAACTTCGTTTTAAGTAGTTGTATCTTTTTGATCGTAAAGGTGCGATGTATATGTTTTGTGCAGCCGCTGGCGGAGGTGGTGCGGCACGTGGAGCGCGGGTACCGCATGGAGGCGCCGGAGGGCTGCCCGGCCGGACCCTACGACGTGATGCGAGCCGCCTGGCACGCCGAGCCTGCGCAGCGACCCACCTTCCACGCCACGCGTCTGCGGCTCGCCATCATGCGCGACCAGGCGCACACCAACACCACACACCATCAGGTATGACGACGACCAGCAGCCAGTGTTGCCAACAAGATTTTTAAGAATCCGCCAAGTTAGTCGTATTTTTCCGTCAAAAACCCGTTAGATCAACAATTGACACGGATGTAGTTATAATTTTTGCATGAGGGGAGGGTGCAAGCGTGTGTTCTTGCTGGCCTCATGAAGACCTCCTTTGACATGTACACCCCTCCTCACACATAAAAATGTCAAATATCCCGTCAGCCGTTAGATGGATTTTTTCCCGTTTCACATGTATCCAAATCCGTTAGAAATGACGGGAATTCCGTTAAGTTGGCAACACTGCCAGCAGCTCGTACAGTCGGGCTGGGACGTGAAAAAAAACCACTATGAGTCTCCTTTTCGTTTTATTGTGATTGGTTGAGAGACTGACGTATCGGTCTCTCGATCAATCACAAACATCAAAATACCGATACGTCAGTCACACAACCAACCACAATAAAAAACGAAACGGAGACGCATCGTGTTTTTCGTTTCACGTCCTAGCCCCACAGGTCAACCTAGCAGTTGACTCTTGTTGAGCGGTTGATCTATGTTATTTCTTCCTAAGGTCACAAATTGCTCTTATTGAAATAGTAACAATAATACTATAGTCCGCCCGCAAGCACCGAGGAATCGTGGTTGACGAATACACCGCACTATACCGTTCTACATAATATCGCGATACGCGTATTGGCCTAAGCACGAGAATACTAATTCATTCACAACCCGTAATTAAAATTCATTCTGCATAATTTATTTTTTAATTTGTTGAATGGCCATTGGTTATAGCTACAAAATACCACGAAATACATTCTTAAGGCAGCACAATAATATTTTATTTTGTATTAAATTCATCCAAAGATCAAAGCCTATATAACTCTTTCGCCGACCGACCATATCGATACTGATAACAATATTATAATATCGACAAATCACTACGTTAAGTAATTACGTCAACATTCCTTAAAGTTCCTCCGAGCTTACGCGAGGACTGTACTAAGTTCAGTGATGATGGACAGAGTAAACAATCAAGAAGTTGATGGCAATAGTAAGAACTTTGCATGCATAGGTCGAAGATCATTCATAAATTCATTCAAAATATTTAAAAAAAATGTAACATTGCAGTGAGCGGCTCGTACGGGAAAGATGGACTAAAAATATGAATACTGTAATGAGGCGAGTTGAAGACGTTCCGCGGAGCAGCAAGCCGCTTCGCGAACGGTATTTTATTAATTAAAAATATAAGTACTAAATTATTTTAATAATTATATTTGAAGAAACTTCCTCGCTTAAGAAGTAAATCGTAATATAAATTAGGTGGTGAGGAAAATTAGTGTGTTATTAAATATATCAAGGAATGTGTCAGATGTTAGTTCTGACAGCACGACAGAATTTTTAGTGATAGTCTCTCTCTCGTATCACCCAAGTTAACAGAATCACATAATGATTATAACCTCAATCTAACATAGCGACACTATATTTTGTATGTATTTTTGGTACTCAACGAGACTGTCACACTAAAGGTTCTGCTCAAGTTAATGTCGAAGGCCTAATTATCCTAACTGTAGAAAAGATTCCACCCAATAGAGGCCGTGATGGTCGTGTCGCATGTCGGTACTATCGTACTGTCTAGTCAATATATTGTTTATAATATTGTTTGTATCATATTAGTATTTGCACATTAATTAAATCGTAAGGTGACTGATTACATGCAAAACGTTAAACAAAATGCACTCTTCTTTGCCACTTATTTACGAAAACAGGTTTTATTGTAAAGTTAGGAAAACTTCTAAATGCAACTCGGGTTACTTGTATACTTTATATTCTACGGTTATTGATAGAATAATGGTAAGGTGTGTTCCGCCACAGCAGACTTTGCATCTATACTCCATCGGTTCAGGTATTTAACTAAATGTAAACAAATAAAGTATTTTACCTGTCCATTTCTCTTTACAAAATAATTCATTCCAAAATGACTTCATAACCCACACAACGCTTGGCACTGTTATTCCGTTTATTGAAAGTTGTTTGGTTATTATAAAGTTGTAGTTATTCATTAATAAGCGCGAACACGATTAATTATCATAAATTACAATACTTTTATAAACGACCTCGATCTTTCAACTGTAAAAGAGTTAATGCGACAGGCACGCTAAACATTTTTCCAATGGTTCGTAATTGATTACCCTACAAAATTTAAGAGTACGACGGTCACGTTGCACGCCATTAAAACTGACCGCCAATCAATTTAATTGGTTAACTAGACACCAAATTATCCATACATTTCCGCATTGTAGAAATTTATTTATTTATCATAGTTTTCGCTTTGTTTTTGATAATTAGTTGTAGTTTCTTATTTCTTTGTTTCTAAGTGAATTTAATAATTTCTAGTGTTTGTTGTACGTCGTAGTTTCATTGACACGAGTCTTCGTAAATACTTTCGTAAGAAAATGTTCACTGGGAATCATATGTCATTTTATTGTTTACATTTAGTAAAATACCTAAACCGATGGAGTATAAAGTAGTTTTGTGTTGTGTAAAAATTATTAAACCCTATAAAATTTCAGTCTATGAAAATTTCATTTCCCATCCCTTAAATTTCTATCACGGTCAAATGTTTAAAATTAGCGCAACAATTTTTATGAAAACAGAATGCTAACAATTTTTTACTTAAATATTATAATACTTCGTGCTTGATTAGATTATGATTAATACTATATAAGTTGCTGTTCCAATGTTGACGATTTCATAAATCTGTAATATTTTTCAAGGAAACTTTTATAGGGTAATGAGCTAAGTGAAAAATTCATTCCTAATAATGTTCAACGTCGAAGTCTGATGTTACAAACGTATTTATGGTACTGTGCATTTGTGTCTAATCTATTTGGGAGTTTTTGTTTTGTGCGATTTAGTCTGGTTATAGTTTGTCTGCATTAGGAAAGACGACGAATGCAGACCGAATCTGCATAATAGACGAAATCCGCACGACGCAGAAAATGTCCTCAATAGTTTTAATTGTAATTGGGTTCTGCACTTTGTGTTATAGAGTAAAACTATGATTAGGGATAATGATGAAACAATTTGTTAAAGCCAAGGTTGTGTGCTATTGTAAAATTTAGGAAATGTATGTATGGATTCAAATTGACGTTTAGGATACAAACTTAGGGGTTTTTACTTTTATTTATGTAAAAAAATATCAAATTGTCGAATTGGCATCGCTGGACGCTGTTTTATGTCTTATTTACTGTATATGTGGATGAGATCTAAATGTATTTATTGGCATAACTATTTATAACCTAATTTAACATTTCCATCGGCTCAGTGATTGTGATTATTTTACATGGATATGCAATCAGATAATTCATGTAATACTCGTACAGTCAGCCACATAAGTAGCTGAACAAATTCAAAACTTCAAATCGCGTTTACACTCCTGTGATCTTACCAATTTTTGTTTTCTTTTCACAAAAACAAAATAAATTTGTGGGAAGGATTAACTTTCCTTCCCACAAAGAAAAAAAAAGTTTCAGTAAAACTTAAAGCGTGGAAGTGATTTGAAATTTTGAATTTGTCCACTTATGTGGCTGAGTGTGCGTTATAAAGTATGAGGTCAACAATAAAACGTCATGTATCGACTGGAGTGGGTGCGACTCACTCGGATAGCATCGTTATTATGTTTCAAGGGGAACACCAGCCAGCAGTTCCCGCCACACGCTTGAACATTTACAGCAAATTGAACGTTATGCAGTCACAGTATTAGTGCAAAAATAACAATAAGCTGGTCGCACTAAATACATGAACAGATAAAACCGTATCGGCAATGAGCTTTTTATGTATTTTATTAGAATAAATATTAGATATGTCCAGCATGACAATTATTATTATAATATAGGTAATTGAATCTCACATGGAATGTGTGTAAGTCCAATATAAGAGTTATTGTAAAGTTGATGTGGTCATAAATGCTAAAAATACTTTCCAACTATATGTGTAAACATTATTTATATGCATATATTTTAATGAAGAGTTTAGATGTTTACACTCGTGCGTTTCTAAATATGACTTGATTCAGAGACTTCAATTAAAATCCGTTCTTATAATATCCGATCTTATGCAATACTAGCTTTAAGTGTTAAATTGTTTTTACAATTTATTTATAAGGAAATTATGCTTGTGTATTAAAAATTCTTAAAAATTGTACATCGATCCGATTTTATCGCGAATCACTTGTGTCGAGCCAAAATATAGTTTGAATTACAATTAAACTTTCTTTTGGTGTTTTCATAACATCTTAAAATAATTACGATACTTAAGTCAAGGAGGCAATAAATTCATATTATGACTGATTTGTAAACATTTAAAATTTGTTCGAAATAACTAAGTATTGCAGTTGTATCTTATTTATTTAGTATTCAGGGAAAAGTTAAATCTCATATTGTTTTGTTTATATCTGTACTATTATTTTCATTGTTGTAAATACATAGGTACTTGTAATATTAAGGGATAAAATGTATAATAACAAAATATAAATATCGAAAGGATTACACGGTATTTTATTTAGTTTTAATCGTGACAGCTGCAGTCGCTGGGGCAACTGCTTGAATCTACAGATTTTTCTGACGGTTTTGACTTTAATCTTTTTTTAGCAAAAGATGTCTTTGGCGTCCATACTTCGGGCTTAATACCGTCTTTGCTTCCAATCTTAAGTATAGAATTGGAAGTGGCCTTTAAAGTTTGCGACGTTTGCTCACATCTTTCGAGACAATTGCTCGCTTGATCTGCGTACGTAGAAATCATTTTGCTCGTGGTGTTCGATTTCGGCAAATCATTACATTGGCACGTTACATTTTTTTTACTCTTGTGTCTTTCGCTGCAGTTACACTTATGTTTTTTGTTTACGCCTATGTCGTATTTAGAGTTTATGTCATCAATCGACATGCTCGCCACAGCTTCATCAGCTTTATGATCAGTATCGCAAGTACTACGCCTTTTGCCTTCCTCTCGCGTACAATCGCAAGGTTTTCGAACGGGTTCGCAGTGACAAATTGTCCAGGGAGGTAGTTCTACTTGTATAGCAGCACTTCCTTTATATTGAGTTTCGTTTAAGCAATTGGGTGAACGCAGAGATGGGTAAAAATAAGCCAAATCTGTTGTCGACGTCCAACCGTCATTGTGGAACTGTAAAAATCGATCGTGTTAAATTTGAAGTAAATTGCAGGTTGCCTAATAGGTTTATCTGAAGTTTAGTATAATTATTACTAAATTATACGAATTTAGTATAATTATTATATTAGTATAATTTAGTACCAAATTAACGCAGCTATCTTGAATCTAGCTCATAATCATGGGCGTATATAAGGGGGATTTTGGGGGTCGGAACCCCCCTTAAGTTACAACAAAAATAATCCGGGCCACAAAACATGTACCTACACATTATAATGCCTATGTGCACAGCTAAGATGAAGTCGGTTAAAAACATACAAACATTAAACATTTTCACAAAATTTCGGGTTTATAAATTTTCTTTTGTTGAGGAGGGGAAGGGGGGGGGGGTTTACGGTGTCATGTGGTGGAAAAAAGCCACCCACGCCACTGAAATATTGATACTAGGACCCCTCTATGTGAAAGCTATTGCTACGCCCGTGTTTATAATTATATAGCTTCCCCTAAAGGCTACTTTTTATAAAATGGGACTGAAAGAGCCTCGAAAACAATCTATGTAAAAATATGTTAAGGTACCTTCAATTTAAACGTAGGATCAGATTTGCTAATGTCCAAGTCGTACAACGGCTTTTGAAAAGCTCCAGATGTTCTTTGGCGTAATTGGTAAAAAACTGGCGGTGGCTGACTGGATGAAATAAAAATTACATTCAATCTATAGTTAGATTCAATATACGAATCGCCCGTCCGGGACGGAAATGCAGCTAAAATATTTACAATCGATCGAATAGTGGCGTTTCTGTTTCACGATTCGCCTTTTTAAGAGGCCGTTTCTAAAATTTCGACTATTTCAGTCATCTCTTCATCGTGATTATTTAAAAAATAACTGACCTGATTAATTTATAATACATCATCGGAGAGACTATTTCAACACTAATGGAATAAACGAGCCAGATTTTTTATATCTTTCTTTAATTTCAATCTATCTCCCAAGTTCCAACGTCTGTTTCAGATTTTTTTTTTGTACAGAGACTCAAACTTGTAGTCTTTTTCAATCAAAATTGTGCTTGAAACTAACCAACGGAAATGACTGGTTATTGGTATAAAAAGTCATTTTCGTTATTGGTATGATTGAAAACGGCAACAAGTTTGAGTCTCCATACAACAAAATTTCTGAAATAACAGACGAACTTGGGGGATAGATTGAAATTAAAGAAATATATGAAAAATCTGGCTCGTTTATTCCATTAGTGTTGAAATAGTCTTTCCGATGATGTATTATAAATTAATCAGTTTAGTTTTTAAATAACGACGATGAAGAGATGACTGAAATAGTCGAAATTTTAGATACGGCCTCTTAATACTATATACGATCAAACCCTTGAACTAAAAGCCAAACTGATTTCAAAGAACTGGACTTCGCAGCTCCGAGACATTATTAGGATCTACAAATCACTTGCATTGCAAGGTATTTGTGAATTTTGTTGCTGGGCTTGATAAATAAACGGAATCGGTCCCGCAATTACTACTCAATAACGTACGGGTTATTAATACTGCGAACAAGCCACGCCGCAACATTTGGACCCCACGTGGGATTCACATTATTTATAGGGCTATACATCTGCGGCCACCATTGCGATATCGGCATAAAGAAATACTGAACTGAACCGTCGGGATACACCAGCGAAGTGACGTCGCCCTCGCCTATTATTTCTGAAATAAAAAATGACTGATAACTCCTAATATCTTAGAAACAAACAATTATTATTTCTTGAAGGTACAGGTATATTCCTAAAATATTCCTTAGTTCTGTAAATAAGAACAACGTATATTTACGTACAGCTTGTTGCTAGGTTGTTAGTTGCTATGATTTTTTTTTTTTTATGGCCATCTTCGGCGCATTAGGGGCGGCTGCGGGCTTCCTCCGACTCACGTCTAAGTTGTCGTCCGCAACCGCCCCTGCGCGTACCGCTGTTGCGGTTCTTCTCCTGATGTTGCAGGGGCTCAGAAGCCCCCGTACACCGAAGGACGCCCTTGGTGTCCGAGGCAGCGTGAGACTCGCTGCCGTCCATCACGGGTGCTATGATTATGCGGAACAGTATAAAGATATGTACTTCTGCAGGAGATTTATCCAAAGGGGAAAATACGTTATACAATGTGGTAAAAAATATCCTTATTTATTATTATATGGTGGATGCCGGCCGCTTTTAACAAGGTCGTCTGGAAATCTTTAGGAGAGGCCTATGTTCAGCAGTAAACTTGATGTGGCTGATAATGATTATAATTGATGCGAGGTACATTAGCATTGAAGATTAGCATACTTACGATTGAATTCGTTTGGCCCACAGTTATACCCGTAGAACGGTGGATTCATTTGGTTATACTGCATCGTGAACTAGAGGTGGATTAATATTGAGGGTTTAATATTTTGTGGTGATTAATTAATTTATTTCATCCTTGCTTCATTTTGTCGATTCAGTGTAGGTAATGTCATTGTGAAGGACATGTCAATTGTTGAAGTGAATATTTAAGATTCTTCTGAAATAGATACAGGTTGTAAAAGAATTATTATACTACGGAAACTGTTGGTACATACTCAGCCTGTCCATATCTATTACTAGTTGTTGCCTGCGGCTCCGCCCGCTTTAAAAAGTTTTTCCGGGGGAAAGTCCCGCTTTATACTTTTCCGGAATAAAACGTAGCCTAAGTTACTCCTTATTACATCAGCTACCTCCCAATAAAAGTCCCGTCAAAATCGGTCCAGCCATTTCAGAGATTAACCGGAACAGACAAAAATTGAAAAAAAAATATATTTTGGTGTATGTACCGTATATATTCATTGGATATAGATTAATATTATTACGTTGATACAACTCTTTTTTTTTTTTTTTTTTTTCGCGGGGAAAAACGCATTATCGCTACCACCACTGGGGGGTGAGTGGAACGGTTATGTTGGTTTCACACAGTCTTACAGCCCAATGTCGACACTCGGGAGTATAGCATCATCCGAGTGAACATTGGACCGAGTCCCTAGCACTATATACACCCTACACTGGCATACCAACCAAAACCCGCGGTGGCCTTCTTCGGCGCTTAGGGGACGGCCCCGGGGTATCTTGTTGCACGAAGATAGCTGCACGGAACCGCCCCTGCGCTATGCCGCATTGCGGCCCCTCTCTAAATGAGGAGGCTGAGAAGCCTCCGAACTCTGGATCACGCTTTTGCGTCTACTACAGCGGGAGACCAACCACCCGCATTGTCAACCACCTCGGAGTCGCTTAAATTGGACTGAGCAGCCCCCCGCTGCTCGCCCCGCGACTCTCTCGAAGCCCCATTTAGTCGCCTCTTACGACAGGCAGGGAATGCCGTGGCGGAACTCTCTATATGCCCCCGGACCACAGGGCACGAGGCGCCGGTCAGTCGTCCACCCGGCGCCTCCTACGTCTCCTCTGGCTACGGGCGGGATCGTTCTGCTCACGTTCCCGCCCGGCGCTCTCCTTCCGCGAGATGACGCACTCGCAGAAGGAGACCATCGCTCGCCAAGACCTCCAGCCACCGACCATGGCAGACACCACGGCCAGCAGCGAGAGGTCTCCTCCGACGAACGTTGATACAACTCTTAACAAATAATGCATTAATTTCGACCAAATTTGATTACCATAAAAACGGTTCTAGTGAGTTAATCTTAAAAGATAGACATATACTGTCGCGGACATTTTTTTTGATCATTTTAAGAGGAATAATTCTTTCATACACATATTTTTGGTATCTTGAACCGTTTTCGCAGCGCACGCAATGGAAGCCCTCAAGGATGAATAATTTTCCCCGCTTTTTTCACATTTTCCATTATTTCTTCGCTCCTAATAGTTGCATCGTGATGTTATATAGCCTAAAACCTTTCTCGATAAATGGTCTATTCAACACAAAAAGAATTTTTCATTTCGAACCAGTAGTTCCTGAGATTAGCGCGTTCAAACAAACAAACTCTTCAGCTTTATAATATTAAGTATAGATCATTTTCCGTATTATTATAATGCTCTTTGATTATAATTTTCCGTAGTATTATAATGCTCTTTGATTATAATTATCTTTGCTCAGTTACCCAGACGATGCTTCATGCTTGTTTCGTCCCAAAAATTGTTATCCGCATAGCCACAGAGAATATAAACACTACGTTAGACGCATAGCTACATAGTACCTACGCAAAGAGCATTATAATACTACGATACCTACTACCTACGCGTAGGAAAGCTAACAGCCGCGTAGGTATTGCTCGTTTAGATCAATATTCAGTACCTGGATGACCGAGCTTTGCTAGGATTGTTTTTTTTGTTTTTGTAAATTGTGTTTTTTACAAGTTATATTTAAATACGAATTAGAAATTCTCGATGCCTTGGATGGATTACAGCGACGGGCTATCCGCATTGTAAATGATGCAGACGTAACAAAAAGTTTGGAGCCACTGCAGGTGCGCCGCGACATCGCCTCGCTCAGGTTATTTTACCGTCTGTATCATGGTGAGTGCTCTGAAGAATTGTTTAACCTCATCCCCTCCTCTCCTTTCATAAACAGAACCACGCGTGCTGGCTTGCGGAACCACAGCTTAGTGGTCTGTTCCATCCCGGCTCGAACCAAAAGGTTCAGTAATTCATATTTCTGCCGCACCATTGAGCTGTGGAGCAGTTTGCCAGCGTACGTGTTCCCTCCTTCCTACGACTTAGGGTCCTTCAAGTGGAGCGTGAAGAAGCAATTAACCAGGCCGGCATAACTGTGCCGACCGACTAGGGATGCTTATCTCTTGCCGGTCGACATTACTTTTTGGGCTTCACTTCATTTACCATCAGATGCAGTGAAGCCACTTTGTCGAGCCTTCGATTAAAAAATAGAATAAAAAAATGAATAATATTTTAATAAGTAAACAATTGATTTTCTTGGTCTAACTTCAAACTTTCTGCAGTTGTTATAAATGCTGTTGTTTGTTTGTTGTTATAAACCAAAAACTCATCGGCTTAGTGTTGCTCAACAATGCCATCTACTGGAGTATTTTTAGTGTTGTGTCGTTAAAACAGTTGCTTCCAATAAAAAAAAATAAGTACTATTATTCGCTATTAGATGTCAGGAAGAGTCATATTTTTCAGCTTACAGCTTTCAGTAATGTGCTCTTTGACCAATGCTCTACGGTCTTGGGACCGAACCGCGGGTCCGACAATGTGATATTGGGTTGCCAGAGTCTAGAATATATGCCCGATATGTCGATAGGTTCGCCCCCTATCACATCATGGGACGGAACACGGGCGAAAAGTGAGTGCCCTGATTGCACCATTGGCATTGCTTAACCCTTCGGAGATAAAGGCATGATGTTTGTTTGCTGTTTATAATGTTCCTGTGTCCAAAGGCATCCAAAGGTACTGCGTGAGTAACAAAACGTGACACAATTCACAACAATTAGAATAACCAATTAAACATACAGCTTGTGTTCAGTAAAAATGTAATAACATTATTATTATATTAGTTGTACATACATATTATAGTTATCTCTTATTAGGTACATTAAGGCACTTAACTTAATACTGCGTTTCTTATGTGAAAGTTGACTATGTATTCGGAGTTTGTTCTCTGGACACTAATCGCGAAAGGATCAGTTGGATGGAATGTAAAAGCAACGAGTCGTCGGGCGCTAGCTGGAACTGACTGACCCAACACCCCAGCGTATATCTTGAACTTCAGCAATCCTGAATCGCGAGCATAAAACCTGAAAACCAAAAATAAATTAAAATATCGTACTAATATTATAAATGCGAAAGTATGTATGGATGTTTGTTACTCTTTCACGCAAAAACTACTGAACGGATTTCGATGAAATTTGGCACATGAATAGATCATGTCCTGGATTGACATTACATTACATATGCTACATTTTATCCCGGGAAGATAAAAAGCGGGACTTTTATCCCGGAAAAACTTATTAACGCCGGCGGAGCCGCGGGCAAAATCTATACTGAATAATAAAATAGACTGCCTCGGTGGCGTAGTTGTATTACGGTACGAATCCAATGCTGAGGTCTCGGGTTCGATCCCCGGGTCGAGCAAAGCGATATTGGATTTTTCTGTTCAATATCAGCCCGGAGACTGGAATCTGTGCCTGATATGGCAATAGGCTCGCCCCCTATCACATCATGGGACGGAATAAGCACGGCGAAAACTGGGTGCATTAATTCCGCTTCTGCCTACCCCTTCAGGGATAAAAGGCGTGAGAATGTGTGTGTATATACTGAATAGTTATACGCATAGACATGCAATAATTTATAAAGTACCTTATAGGATATTCTCCATAAGCTTTAGGCCTTTCCATGACGGAAACCCACTTGTCGTCGTAACTAAAAAGCCCTAAATCTAAATACGGTGAACCACTATACGACTGCGCACTAATAGGTAATTGCGCTAATATTCGTTTGGTCGCCTCCGTGCGGCCGCCGTATATAGCCCTCACTATTGTTTGCTTAAATCTCTGCTGCGTCAAACGGGCATATAAATTATTTGATGGCGAACACGTGAATTGTGAGTCAGCGCACAATCTTGCATTTCTGAAACAGTCACAATAGTTCTCAAACAATTGCAACAGCGCTTCTGACGTATTCTCGTACACTTCCAATATTTTGCTCTCGCTAATGTTGTAGATTACGAAGAATGAGAACTGGCTGTTTGGCTCTGCGACTCGTAGGGTAACAACTTCCTCGCTCGCGTATTTGATGAACAAGTGATCTTCGTCTAACAATTGCATTTTCCACATTCTCAAGCTCCTGAACATGTCAAAATATTTATAGAATTTTCTTAATTCCAGAGGATCACCCGAATCGTCACTTATAGCCTTCGCTCTTTTAAAAAGGAAAACGAGCAGTCGGTGCTTCAAACTGTTAATTGTCTCTTCGTGGAACGGTCTTTCATTCATACTTGTTATAAATACTGAACTCACAATAAAGGGGTCGTCATCATAACAATATCTTCCGATTTTCCTGATTTCTATCAACATTCCCTCCACAATTTGGAACAGATGAATGGTTTGATGTTGCACTGACAATACTGCAAGAACTTCTTTATACAAGTATATGCCCTGATTATGTGATAAGTATATCTTGTCGATTTTAAAGTGTTTTGTGTCACATAATTTGCCATGATGAAGATCTACTAAGTGAAGAGAATAGTCTTCCAAAGGGGACCTGAAAGATTTTTTTTTGTTTAATATGTGTTGACTTTTTTAACGTTATGGCTTTTTCCAATCAAATAAGATGTCTATAGGAAGCCCGAAGTATAGGCACGCGTGCAGTTAGGTACTGTAACTGATCATGCGCTTCTTCTCTTGCAACTAAGTAAATAACATACATGCTTTGTGAGATCAATATTTTCAATTCGCCAAACAAAATTCTTAAAGAAGTCTTTTTTCTACATATAAAGCATAATTTTCTTTTACATCAAAAATATTAGCTTAGTTCATAAAAAGTATTTTATTCTTGCACATACCTAATAGTGGGTGTGACTGCCTCATTGTTACTATGTATGTAGTAAAAGTGTGGTCTTGATTCATCGGGGATGTGTGCTGCTGACCCTACTATCACATAACGACCATCTTCCGTAAACAAACTACATTCCCTGTTCAACTGTTGATCCATAAACGGCAGCTGTCCAAGGTTGTTACGCTCAGCTCTACTGATTTCTCTTTGTTGGCACACATTTACAGTGAATTTAGGCTAAAAATAAATATAAGAGCAAAGGTAAATAAACATATTATACAGTAACAACTCATATAGTATGCACTGTCAAATGTGCAATTAAATACGTAGTTTTAACCAACCTCAAAATAGGAGGAAGTACTTAATTCGTAGTGTATTTTTTATGTTTGCATCCTAAGGACTCTGTTATTTATGAACAGTTTTGGAACATACTTTTTTTATTTGAAAGGATATATTTTCAGATTGGTCCCATAAAATTTTCATTCAAATTGGTTCAGTAGAATGGTTTTTAAATCAACATAACTAGAATAAGCATGTCATCCCAGTAAATGAAATGGTGCAATTTGCTTTCCTGTGACTATTTCAGTAGATTTTTTGTGTTGGATTCTGTTGAACCTATTTAGCTGGCTAGTTTGCAAACCATTATGTGCAAAAGCCTTTTTTTTCATCATCGGCGCATTAGGGACGGCTGTGGGCTTTCTCTGACTGAAGTGTCTAAGTTGTCGTCCGCAGCCACCCCTGCGCGGGGCCGCTTAATGGAGCTCGTTTCCTCTTGTGGAGGGAGCACACATATTATCTTGCGGCGGACAGCATCCGTGCCGACCGCCCGGACCCCCCCCCCCGGCCTCTATTAGTCGCCTCCTACGACAGGCGGGGGTTACCGTGGCGGAACTCTACAAGCGCCACCACCTCGCAAAAGTGGGCCACCGCACGCCAAACCTTTGGCTGGCAACCAAGGAAGCGACGACGGCGGGCAGCGAGAGGTCTCCTCCGGCGACTGCTCTGAGATGAGCAAAAGCCCTGGATGTTAATATGTTTGTTGCCCCGACTGTTAATTTTTGTTAATTATTACATGACTTTGGAGTAGTAGATGTTAACTTAAATCCAGTAGTAACTAAACATTGGTAGACTGATAAATAGATAGATTATTTGAATAGAGATACAATACTGTGCAGTGAATGGAGGTTTTTTAATAAAGCTACTCGAAGCTAAAACATTATAAGTACTCATCATAGTATGTAAAATACTAAAAATGTGGAAATTGAATATAATTACCTTGAAAAATCTATAAAAAATATGTGTCCGTATTCTGTGATGTGCATCCGCATCTGCATTCAATAAATCTGAAGGATATCCCGCTACCAAGTCACCAGCTGCTGAAGCACCTCGGTACTCATAGATCTATAACAAATGACATTATTCTAAAAATCTCTTATTGTTCAAATCTATTCAAAACTCTTCATAATTATGTATTGTTTTCAGAATTATTGTTGTACAGTATAAAAGCAATTAATATAGTTAGTGTGCAACCTCCTAAGAATTGCAGGTCGAAGAAGGCCGAACGGCACAAGTCTGCACTGTGAGCTCCTAGTGATGTAACGAATTATCGATGTTCTACATTCGCAGATGGGAATAATAATATTTGACTCCAACATTCACGAACTCGAATGCGAGTATGGTATTTTTTATTTGGCGCCAAAACATTTTATAGAGCGTTAGTCGTTACGTGAAGTTAGCTGATTATAGATTTTTAGAAGTTTTGAGATAAACATTTAATTTGTTAAGTTATGTAGATTTCCATCGACTTTTTTGAACGGGCACAGCAAAGTGACTCCATTGCACCTGACGGCCTAGTAAAGTCCAAATAAAGCGGCCTGTTTGACATATGTCTGCGACTTTCATTCTCCTACGACTCTCTTCATTTCCGATCTGATCGCGTAAACACCGAGCATAGCCGGGCTTCTTCATAGCTCGCTGAGTGACTATAAGTCGTCTTAGCTGGCGCATATTCAGAGGTCACGTTTCAAAGTCGTACGTCATCACTGGCAGCACACATTGATTAAAAGCTTTTGTCTTCAAGCACTGAAGTATTTTGGATGTAAAGATCTTGCCTAGTTTCTCGAACACTGCTCCACTGCACTGCAACCTAGCTGATTTTAACGATCGATCTCTCTCTTAAAGTTGGACCTGCCTAATTGGATCACTTGTCCTAGATAGACGTAATCGTCGACATCGAGGGTTGCGTTCTCAACAGTAATTGGCATATGCGCAACATGAATATTGGACAAGATCTTGTTCATGTTCACTTTCAAGGCCTACCAGTTTGGGAACTCGGTTGAGATCTTTAAGTTTAATTTCTCAAACGATTCTGACAAGACAAAAATATTGGCGACAAATCAAAGGTGAGTATTGTAAGTACTTGCCATTGAAGCTAATTCCAAATACTTTCTAATCAAACAGTTCGAAGATATCTTCCAACGCGGCAGTGAACAGTTTCGCAGAAATAACATCTTCCTGCCTCACGTCTCTGTATAGTGGAATAGCCTTCGTACTCTGCTCCTGAACTCGCACTGACATGGTGGCGCTGTTGTAAAAGCACCTCAGCACTTCAATGTATTGATAGCCGATAAGGGACTGCAACATATCAACTGAATCAAACTACTTCTCTTGGTCCACAAACCCAAAGCAAAGTGGCAAGTTATTATCCTGTTTTCTGTATAACCAGCCGCATTGTATGAATGTGATCTATGGTATGTGACCTTTTCGGAATCCGATTTGCTCGGCTAGCCTTAGCTCGAGATGATTCGGGATAACCCCGGTGAACAGTTTATAAATATAGCTCAGAAGTGCGATGGGCCTGTAATTCTTCAATAAAGCGTTATCACCTTTCTTGACGATGCACCACTCTTGCTCCAGGCATTACACTCTCGAGCAGCACGAAATGAAAGAACTTTTAGTATCGGCGTACCGCCCGTTTGTAGAAGATCTGTAGTGATTTGGTCCTCCCTTGCTGCCTTGTATTCGAGCTGTCCAAAAGCCACACTAATCTTGCACAGGCTGGGATGTCTTCACTGTAGCATTTAACCAGCTTGGCTTTCGGCTGTCTGGCCAAGCTGGTGGCGAGTTTAATAACCTATCTACCTTAATTTCGCTGTCTTCATCTAAACTATGTGTTTTTTTTTCTTGTTGACGCGGAGAAAGTGACTTATTACTACCGCCCAGTGTTCAAGGGGAACGACTGAGCGGTTATGTTGGGTTCACCGTGCCTTACGACCCGACGTTGAGCCGCCCGGAGAGATGGAAAACGTCGGGCGACCGCCGGGCCGAGTCCCTAACCTATGTACACCGCACGGCATACCAACTAAAACTCCGCGGTGGCCATCTTCGGCGCATTAGGGACGGCTGCGGGCTTCCTCCGACTCACGTCTAAGTTGTCGTCCGCAACCGCCCCTGCGCGTACGGCTGTTGCGGTCCTTCTCCTGTTGTTGCAGGGGCTCAGAAGCCCCCGTACACCGAAGGACGCCCTTGGGGTCCGAGGCAGCGTGAAACACGCTGCCGTCCATCACGGGGGTCACAGAAGTTGGCTAGACTAATAGGTGGACGGCAGTGACCCCCGGAGGCCCCTATTAGTCGCCTTTTACGACAGGCAGGGGATACCGTGGGTCGGGCAGTGATATTGAGTTTTACTATTCAGTATCAGCTCGGAGTCTGGAATTTGTGCCCGATATGGCGATAGGCTCTCCCCCTATCACATCATGGGACGGAATAACGGCGAAAAATGGGTGCACTAGTTGCGCCTCTGCCTACCCCTTCGTGGATAACAGGCGTGAGTGTATGTATGTAGTATCATTTTATTTTATTATTGCGAATGCGAATATGAACACTCGTTACAACACTGACCTACCATTCCTCACAACCAATATATTTCTAAGTATGAGTGTTGGCCTAACAAGAATTTACACTTTTTTGTGACAGGAACAATTTTACTTAAATATATGTATTCTTCTCAGGGTTCGCTGATATATATCAGTAGATATATATCTTTTTTATCTTGATATATATCAATTGATTTTTTCCTGTCTAGTGAACTAAAAAATTTAAAGATTAAAGTTTACCCTGGCAACACGTAGCGAAAAACTACAATTCAGCATAATTTATATTGTATCCTAAAATGGCAACCTCATTTAAAGTTGGGGAAATTCCCTTTTAACTAAACCAGCACGGATAGCTTTTTATTGAAATTCAAACCTCAACTTCATATAATATAAGGTTTATTTTACCAGGTAAAAAAATGGGGATTCCCTGGTGCTCCTAGCGTTAATAATTTTCACTTCCTAGGGAATCCCCGCAAGGGTGACAATCGAAAGATTTGATAAACGTTGGCTCATTATTGTTTTTCTAATTATTATATTATTAAAATTAGTTGATTTATCCCACAAACAAATTAAGATTATTAAAAGAATAGGTACTTGATTTTCTAAGTGTTCATTAAAAAAATATTTCCCAAATAAACCATAATTCTTTTGTTACTATTTTTAATTAAACATGTGGTAATTTGACACTTACTTACTACAACTTAAGGACATCTATTGATTTAGAATTCCTCTCTCATTTTTAAGTGTTTAATCCAATTACAGAATGAAATTAGCTTCATTTTCTTAGCCTGGATATATATCCCGTATATATCGGATATATATAAAAAAAATCGGATTTTTTATTTTCATCATAAAAATCGGATTTTTTTTCGAACCCTGATTTTTACTGATTTTAATTTTGTACCTTTTAATTTTACAGACTAGATACAAACCATAGTGTCAATTGCTAATGTTGCATCATATATTGGGTAAGGTTGCATTGCCATTGGTTGTTACCACAAAATACCTCATGCACTTACACTAATAAGTTTAATTAATGAGTACAAAATGTTTTGTTATGCATCAAATGCATTTAAAAAGTCAATTATGGTGCACATTATCAAATGTGATCAAATGTTTTGTCATCTTTGACTCGTCAAGCTCCGCTACGGACTCCGGCGTCCGAGTATATAGGGTTTCCCCATACATCTATATATATAAGCAGGGTTTGACAGGTTAAACAAAGATGTCCAAATGTGTTTTTAAATTTGAGTTTATAGTTTAAAAAGAAGTAAGTAAATGGTTTAAAATTGAAAATAACATTCTCTCAATTAAAATATTATAATGGTAATCTCCCATGATTTTAATAGTAATATACTTAGGCCGCAATACGTACCTCTAATGAAGTTTGATCAGCTGAAAATGCTATAAAATGTTTACCGTCTGGACTAAATTTCCTCAAAAAACAAGGTGGTTTCTCTACATTTACTATTGTCAAATTCGGAAAGACATTCTGATAAAATTCTCTCACAACGTGAAAATGAGAGCCAGGTTTTCGAGAACCGTAAATTTCTCTTTCCATGAGCCTCAAAACTATGTTCTGAGGTTTGATTTTTCGTGGTATAATTTTTTCTGTACAAAAGAATTCATTTTCATGTAAGACTCCTGTTGGTGGATCTTCATAGTAAATATGTTTACAATTACTAGAAGATGCCATTTTATTTTTTAATTTGAAGTCATTTTTATAGTATATCAATTCCAAAATCAGGTACAAATTACACTTCTTCTTCTTCTTTTAAATTATGGCTTCCACCAATTATTTATCTGTGATTTCGCCAATGTCAAGTAATAATAGCAGATACAAAACAATAAATATAAATTCTTAGAAATAAAAAGTAGTCGCCATGTCGAAAAACAAAACACGGCCAAATTACACTTAATTTACGTAAATTTTTTTTTTTTTTTAATATAATTTTCCCTTATAGGGAAGGCAAAGGGTTCAAGCCCATACAGCCTCGTCTTAAGTGATATTTTTGGTTCTTTTTTTTAACTATGCACTATGACTAATGACGTAGTAACTAGTAAAGCAGTGGCTACCTTACCAAGACTTTACCGAGGAGTTTTGGCGGCAACGAAAAACACTTGAGCCCTTTAATAGAACTATATTGGATAATATACCACTATAATATTGCAAAATAACACCAAGTATCACCAAAATAATGAATTATAATAAGAGCACCTTTGAAAAGTGCTTAATTTATGTCTTAATATTTACTTTTAGGTCAACGAAATGTTGTTTACAAAGATACATTGCAAATCAATTTCCCAATATAGTAGATGAAAATATATGTTTAAATCATATATTATGATTTTTATACATATCAAGGGCCATGTCCACCACATGGCCTATATAGCCTACAAAACATCTCACTAGGCATCTTCTTTAAAGAGATAAATAGGGAACTTGAAATTGAATAGGCGAAAGTAGGTCGAAATAACTCAGTTAGGAGAGCACTGGCACGATACGCTGGAGGTCGCGGTCCTGCTTTCAACTGTTCTTTTTCAATGTTTCCATAAAAATTAAAATATATTCTTCAAAAAGTTGACAATGAATTTTGAAATTAAATTCGACAATAGTGTAAGCATCTTTTTGGAATCTGGTGAAAGTAGTACAAGTACAATTTTGAGTGTGAACAAATTCTGGGGAGCGATTGGGAAAATACGTGATGCAAATGGAACTCCAAAATATCCTCATATTGCAAACTTTGCAAAAGTTGTCTTATGTTTGCCGATGGATATTCTCCCAAGTAAACTTGAATAAAACAAAAATAACGAACAGGCTCCTAAACAAACATGTATCCGCTTTGATCACAACAAAAGAAGGTATAAAAGAACATGGAGACTGTATCTCATATGCCCACGAAAGAAATGATTAAAAGGATATAGTTAAAATCAATTTATAATGAAAATTACCAAAATTTTGAACTTGATGCAAATATTATATTAGAAAACTTTTCAACAAAAAACCACTACAAACCAAATTATAATTATACCAACTTCAAAACCACTACACACCCAAAAATAACTTAGCTTTTTATACGTGTATTTGGAGTCGGTGCTTAATTTAAACATTGTTTTCGTATATTGTTTGTGTATTTGCTTAGCTTAACTGGCAATTTAAATTGGGCACCGACTCTTAATATTCGTATAAAAAGCTAAGTTATTTTTGAGTGTGTAGTGGTTTTGAAGTCGGTTATATTTTTTGTTAAAAACACACACACACACGCCTGTTATCTCCGAAGGGGTAGGCAGAGGTGCAACTAGTGCACCCAGTTTTCGCCATTATTCCGTCCCATGATGTGATAGGGGGCTAGCCTATCGCCATAACAGGCACAAATTCCAGACTCCGAGCTGATACTGAATAGAAAAACTCAATATCACTTTGCCCGACCCGGGGATCGAACCCGAGACCTCACGCTTTGCAGTCGTACTGTAATACAACTACGCCACAGAGGCAGTCTGTGGCGTAGTTGTATTACAGTACAGTACGGCAGTTTTTCTTAAAAAGTTTTAATTTATTGCTTTTTTGTTATGGAATGGTCTACAGAATACATTGCCTCTGTCGCGGGTTATCTGTTTTTAGTTATTGAAGAGATTAATTATCTATCTCCGAAAATCTTCATCAGATACTAATAAATGACATACTAAAACCTTCCTTGAAAAATATACAATATTTGAATAACGAAAACCCCATCCAAATCGGATCAGTAGTTTTTGCGAACAACGCGGATATCAAAACTTACGTATATACACACATATACCTCCTTTTTCAGGTCGGTTAAAAATAGCGTAGAAAATGAAAAAAATAGTAAAAAATTTGAGTGGAATAAAGGAATTCCTTTGAACACGTGGTATTTTGTTTATTCATACGCATCTCCGTGGATGCTATAGTGGATGCGTTCCACTAAGCGTTCACAACGCCTAAAATACTCTTTTGGCCGTTCCACATGGCGACTACGATCGTTGTGGTCGCGGCGAAAACGTCATTAATGACGTCATAACTCACGCTCACGAGAAGCCCACAACGACCCATCTCTGGAGGTGGGTCGAAGTGAGCGTTGAGAAAAATAGCAAAGTTGTCAAAATTAAAAGGTCGAAGTTTTCTATTTTCACCATTAGGTATAATTTTCTACAATTGTATTCCATTCTTCATCTGAACTGGATGAACTAATACTTTCGACAGTATTATTGCATGCACGCATCATCAAATAACCTAGTGTTGTCGCTAAAGACATTTTGAATCTATTTGAATGTAAAATAATTGAATACTTCATTGAAATCTATATATATAAAATTCTCGTGTCACAGTTTTCGTTGCCATACTCCTCCGAAACGGCTTGACCGATTTTGATGAAATTTTTTGTGCTTATCCGGTATCTATGAGAATCGGCCAACATCTATTTTTCATCCCCCCAAATGTTAAGGGTGGACCACCCCTAAATTTTTTTTTTTATTTTTCAGACAAAATTTTTTGTTTTAATTTTTTTATGATACAGCATACAAAAATACCTACAACCCTAAATTTTCACCCCTCTACGATCAACCCTTATTTTTTAATAGCCATTTTAGTTACCTTTTTAGGGCAGGACAACGTCTGTCGGGGCCGCTAGTTACATATAAAAATTGAATTATATATTTATTTTTCGACATAAACCAACTTCACTTATAATTATTAAAATTTACACCTAAAACTCATCAAAACTTAATAATGGTAGCCTAACCTATTAAATCTTTTGCTTTATTTTTTCTAGCATGCCATTTGTATTATTTCCTCAACGCCCAAAACGCTCCACAATCCATTCCACTTGGGTTTACGATAACAACGCTCGGACTAAGTGGAATCGGAAAACTCGTGGTCGTGAGCGTGATCGTCGTGAGTGCTTAGTGGAACGTAGCCAGTATGATGGCATATTTTAGGCAAACTCCGGAGCAGTGTTGCCAGCTTAACGGATTTCCCGTCATTTCTACCGGATTCGGATACATGTGAAACCGGGAAAAAATCCATGTAACGGCTGACCGGATATTTAACGGGACAAAATTTCGTTTTTATGTGAAGGAGGGGGGGTGTACATGTGCCAAGAACACACGCTTGCATCCCCCCCCCCCATGTGAAATTAAAAATCTTATTGGCAACACTACTTCGGAGTCAGGTTTGGCAGACTTTTTGCCAGCATCGGGCAGATTCGCCATTTTTGAGATGGTCACCCTGTATATAATACTCTGGGTGCGTTCCACTAAGCGTTCGCAACGCCCAAAATACTCATTTGACCGTTCCACATGGCGACTACGATCGTTGTGGTCGCGGCGAAAACGTCATTAATGACGTCATCACTCACGCTCACGAGAAGCCCACAACGACCCATCTCTGGAGGTGGGTCGAAGTGAGCGTTGAAAAAAATAGCAAAGTTGTCAGAACTAAAAAGTCGAAGTTTTCTATTTTCACGATTATAATTTTCTAAAATTGTATTCCATTCGTCATCTGAACTGGATGAACTAGTAATTTCGACAGTATTATTGCATGCACGCATAATCAAATAACCTAGTGTTGTCGCTAAAGACCTTTTGAATCTATTTGAATGTAAAATAATTGAATACTTCATTGAAATTACATATAAAAATTTAATTGTATATTTATTTTTAGACACAAACCAACTTCACTTATAATTATTAAAATTTACACTTAAAACTTACGAATGGTAGTCTAACCTATAGCTTTTGCTTTATTTTTTCTAGCCCGCCATTTGTATTATTTCCTCAACGCCCAAAACGCTCCATAATCCATTCCACTTGGGTTTACGATAACAACGCTCAGGACCTACTCAGGACTTAGTGGAACGGGAAAACTCGTGGTCGTGAGCGTGATCGTCGTGAGTGCTTAGTGGAACGTAGCCTCTTTGGGCACTATCTGGCATGCCTGGCTGCAGGGTTGCCAACTTAACGGATTTCCCGTCATATCTAACGGATTTGGATACCCTGAAAACGGGAAAAATTTATTCTAACGGTTGACGGATATTTAACGGGACAAAACCTACCTTCAGCGAAATATGCGTTTTACATTTCTCAAATGTATATGAGGGGGAGGGGGGTGGATTACGTGACTTATTTGTCGAAAGGCAGGTTATTAGGCGGTAAGAACCACGCTACGCACCCCGCACCCCATGTGAAAGCTATATTTACGCACGGCTACATAGAATTTTAGAAATTTTAGGGCTATTGTTGACAAATATAAATTCTAACGGATTTTTGACGGAAATTTACAACAAAGTTGACGGATTTTTTAAAATCTTGTTGGCAACACTGCCTCGCCGTCTGACGGATTGTCAATTGTCATTGCGGTAACCTCAAAACTATTATCATTTATTTATAAATGTATATTCTTACTGCTAAAAATGATAACCGGCCTCACAGCTCGTTTGGATAACTTAAAAAATACTATTCTTGCACTAAGTAAACGCAAATCATTCAAATATGGTTTACCCTTCGTATTGTTTGTGGTAGGAGGATCTTTTGGGCTTAGAGAATGGACACAAATTCGGTTAGTATATATCAATTTAACTGCAAATTATAAAAATTCAACTAAAAAATAGAAAACAATTTTTAATAAACTTGAATTGAGAATAGTGTAAATAAGAAAAACATGTATTTTATTGAAAAAAAAGCGTGGGGTGCTTTTTAAGATATTATCAAAATGATAATCCTTCTACTCATATTATCTGTCAATACAATATTTGTAACTATTGACACCATGCAACCCACTTTTTTTTTTTCAATAAAATACATGTTTATCTTATTTACACTATTCTCAATTCAAGTTTATTAAAAATTATGTTCAATTTTTAGTTGGATTTTTTATAGTGCGGGTTTTTTAGTTTTTATTAACTATTATTTATTTTTCATTTTTCGGTTCACTAAAAAACAAGTAGGAATTTTAAAAATGTGACTTTATATAGTTTAGCTTGCTTGTAAACCATGACGCGATCTAATTCTATGCTGGCGCCATTTATTGAAGCACAAAGAACACTCAAGTATTATTTATTTTGTTGCAACTTTTCATATGATACTTCAGGCCGGATTTTGTTATTGATCCTGATAGTAAATTGTCAAATCTGAAGTTATGCTTTTCGACTTTTGAGTAACTTCATTTACATGAAGACATTGGTAAAATCACCGCTGCAACGGTGGAGCCGTAACCTAAAAGAAGAAGAAGAAGATTTATTTTGATGGATTTCTATAAAAACATATTGTTTTGTTTCAAATATTGTATTGCCATCGGTCCTTGATAAGTATGCCACATTTCGATTTAATCCGACGTTTTGAAGTGGGTCAAAATCATGTTCAAAGTGTAAGTTACATACATACTAACATCTGAAGCTAATAAAAGTGTGTCAATTGTCATTGCCGATGTTATCATCTCTTAAATTGTATAAGTAGAATTTTTTATTTGTAAATAGTTTAAAATGTATTTTTAAATTGATAATTTACGTAATTTTTTTTTTAGCCTTTGGTATTTAATTTATGTAACTAGCTTTTCTGCGATTCTTACATATTTAAATGAGTTGGGTGATTAGACAAGGAAACTGATATACTTACAACGATGATATATATCAGCATTGAAGAATAGATATGGTCTTTAAGCAATATAATACTGTTGTATAATAAATTCAAAGAGAGTAAAAGTTAAGAACAAAATTGTCCTACAGAAGCATATTCAATGTGATCCTGATGTACAGCTGACATAGGAAAGTAGCAAAAGGCAAAATAAAAAATGCGATAGGATCTTAAATTAAACAGACTGAATTCAGGGCTTCTACAATTAGTGTGGGAGGCAGTATCTAAAATTTTTGGTGTGTCTTCATGAGCACAGACTCTTTAAAAGTCGATTCACTAGTAGTCTTTTATACATCAATGCCCCTAAAGCTCAAAGACACTGTGTCATTGATACAGCTGATACGGTGGTACCTGCACCTTTGGTATAACAGTCAAGAGGTCTTGTCTCACACCTCCCGATTTGATTTTGGATGATGGAGCCTGGCAATACAGTCTGTTTAGGATATTTACTGAAAAACCCTAGTGTTGAGTTTTTTAACTATAAAATCAAGTATTTGCATATAATATATTGCATATTGATGTTTATTTATTTATAAACCTGTTATTAGTTTGAATATTGTTGCAAATAACTGAGCAAATAAATTAACTAAGTGTTAATACATTGACATTGTATTAAAAAATTAAAACAATGATTACCAAGAATTACAAAATAATGATATATTAACAGTTACTTTAGAACCCAGATTTATAACATCATAATGTTTACTCTTCCGGCAATTTCGTATTATGTTTCTCATCTTATCCACAATACAATGTGAACTAAATTTTAATAACTAGTACCTGTGCAGTGGTCGATTTATAGTAAGGGTCGCAAACCGGGATCCCGGATCGCGACAATACCGAACCAAATAAAATACCCGGGATAAAAAGTAGCCTATAGCACTCAGGAGATATGTAGCTTCCTATTAGTGTAGGAATTTTCAAAATCGGTTCAGTAGTTCCTGAGATTAGCGCGTTCAAACAAACAAACTCTTCAGCTTTATAATATTAGTATAGATTAATACATATGCTACTTTTTATAAAAATGTTTTTTAATCTGATTCTTAAGCAGATGACGTTAGCGTTGTACTGTATTAAGGACTTTTGTAGTGGGACCAGGGTTGCAATACCTATTTCCTCAATTCCCCAAAAATCGAAGCAAAAATGCATCCGGGGAAATTTATTATAAGATGAAATAACGCAAAAACATCACGGTGAGGGGGGGGGCAACCTGTGGATCCGCTCGTGATATACACACTTACAATACCCGAACTAGGTACGTCCTGTAATGAAAAAGTAGTTGCTAACATACCCTAATAGTCGTCTTTATAGTTTCATTCTAGCAAGAGAATACCCGAAAACTAATTTTTCGATTCTTTTGGTATAAGTATAAATTCCACATGTTTTCCCCGCATACAACCAATCCCTACACCTATCCCCGATCGACTTCAGATTCCCCGCAATTTGGGGAATTCCCCACAAATCGGCAACGCTGAGCGGGACTAGCTTTTCACGCGGGTGAATCTCCGAGCAAAACCTACTATAATTAAAAACTTTAATTTTAATAAATTCAGGTATGGACTGAGGACTTCATCAAATTCGCAAAAAGCCGTTGGATGCAGACAGTTTTTGACAGGTCCATATAGAAATCTTTAGGGCAGACCTATTTTCACCAGTGGAATTCATAAGGCTGATGATGATGTGTAAATATAAATGAAAATTATCAGGATATTTAAAAAAGGCTTTCCTTTAAAATACATATGAATTGTTGGTTACAATCTTCTCCCTGTAAAGAGGCTAATATAATTTTTATTTCACTGGTAGCCCGTCAGGGCCCGCGATGGACACCGGTGTCCATATACATATATAGGGTTTTTCCATACATCTATATAATATATTGCCCACGGCTTCGCCCGCGTTAATAAGTTTTCCCGGGCTAAAAGTACATACATAAAAACCTTCCCGTTGAATCACTCTATCCAACACATTTATTTGGATAAAGATTAATATTATGACGTTGATACAACTCTTGACAAATAATGCATTAATTTCGACCAAATTTGATTACCATAAAAACGGTTCTAGAGAGTTAATCTTAAAAGATAGACATATACTGTCGCGGACTTTTTTTTAGATTATTTCAAGAGAAATAATTCCTTCATACATATATTTTTCGTATCTTGAACCGTTTTCGCAGCACACGCAATGGAAGCCCTCAAGGATGAATAATTTTCCCCGCTTGTTTCACATTTTCCATTATTTCTTCGCTCTTAATAGTTGCATCGTGATGTTATATAGCCTATAGCCTTCCTCGATAAATGGTCTATTCAACACAAAAATAATTTTTCAATTCGAACCAGTAGTTCCTGAGATTAGCGCGTTCAAACAAACAAACAAACAAACAAACAAACAAACAAACAAACTCTTCAGCTTTATAATATTAGTATAGATAAGCGGGGCTTGATATGTTATTTTATACTGTATTTGATGACACATTTAGGGCCTTTTTCATAACTTCAAAGTAAATACATGCTACTCGTCCCAGCAATGTGCCAACTCTATAGTACAAAATAAATGGTAATTAAACGAAATGAGGACTTTCTACATTAGTTGTTTAATACGATAACTGGCTTATAAATATTGTACTTGTGTAACTTGTGTAACAGGACCTTAGTGTCTAAAAGTAATCATTAAAATGAAACTGGACGAATTTGTGCCAGTTATGGCTATCTCAGCTCCTATCACAGAACAGTCTTGGAGTGCCAGACGCGTCGTCACCTATTTCTTCGCGATAAAAGCATGAACTTTTATTTATGTAGGTACTACTTATACTAAATTGTTATACTTAATGTTAATTCAACGGGTCGCTGACTAATTCACTTAAGCGACACTTTTCTGCGGCATTGAGTTTTATACATATTTGGAATAAGCACATTTCTCCGTTTTTAAACATATGTCGCTTAAGTCAATTAGCCCGTCATTTATTTCCGTCGTTGATCGTTATGAACCCGACTGCGCGGCACAACGGACCGAGCAGGCGCGGAGCAGTGTCAGCGGGATATTGATTTTTCCACGTATATGTTTTATCCTAAGGTTTCATCAGGGTCACACATACTTCGTCTAGCTGATCTAGCGAGCATTTGTATTTTTGTAATGCCTACACTAATTTACATTTGTTCTTTAACAGCTATCAGTTTTCAAAAGTTAAAAGTGTAAGCAAAGAAGAAGCTGAAAAAATGGGCTTACACAAAGAAAAGAAGGTGACCTTGGAAGATACGTACGAGGAAATTCAAAAACTAGACATAGACAACTGGGAAAACAAAAGAGGCCCACGACCTTGGGAAGAAAACGTAGACGTGAAAAAGCAAAAGTAAATGCAATGTACAGCCTTTATGTACAGCTGCATAAGTATCTGTACAAAATCAAAATTTCAAACGCCTATAAACGCGTTAAGCTAACCTGAAACATTTTTTCTTCGTTTGAAGTAAAGTAAATCTCTTTTATTTTTGTGAAGAGAAAAAAAAGATTAGTAAGAATACAAAAGTACGTAGGCAATTTGAAATTTTGAATTCCTTCAGCTACTTATGCTGCTGACTGTACAGTAGCATAGTTGATACTAGAATCTAGATACAATATTGTTAATATAAACAATAAGTTGTACAGATAGCTTTTAAAGAAATAAATAATTATCTTGTGATTTCAAGGGCATTTGTTTTCGCCACTATGTGATAAATGATAATAATGCCATTTGCATTTTATATTTTATGCCTTGCGTTTTTTATAAGATTTATAGAGGACCAAGCAATTAAAATACCTCAACTGTTGGTTAATTTAATATTCACTTTTAATTTTTATAAAAAAAAATATCATTTATTTTTATAAATATAAATATTTATTCAATTTAATAATAAATATTAAAAACTAATATTTTAATTTGATGTTCGACTTAAATTTTTATATTTTTTTTTATTAATTTTATTTCATTATTTTGTAAATATTAAAGAACCAATAATAAATATTTAACATTAATAATTTAATACTATTTTAGTATTAATTATGTTAAATAATAATATTTTAATTTATATCAATAAATAATACATACGGAAGCTAACTAGCCTCAATTATATTGGAGCACTTGAAAATCTGTTACTTTTGTGGTACAGTGATGCGCGCGCATCTCAAAATTTCATTCTCATCATTTTTTCATAAATGAAGAGAAGTAGAAGAAGTATAACGTCAAAAAAAATTAACTTAATATTCGCTTAAATTCAAGATTGTTTTTGCATATTTGTTCGTGTATTTGCTTAGCTTAGCTGGTAATTTAAATTATGTACCGACTCCAAATCAAATATACCTACGTATGTACCTATACCTACTAAGCGAATATAAAGTAATTTTTTTTTATTTATGGTTTTAAAGTCTTTTTTTTTTATCCTTTTAATATGAATATTTTACGTCAATGCCAAGTACAGTAATAACCTTAATAAATGTTTATTTCGCCACTTTCATTTTGATTCGCGAATCTAATCTTAGATATCCCATCAAGGCCATATACAATATGATAAGTCGGTATTTACAATTTGCTTTTGTTTACCTATTTTGTTCGCCTTGGACTTTTCTACGTCTGACGAAATTGTTGAGTAAGATTTCAACTAGGTACTTACCAATTTCGCACTAGAATGAAGATTCTAGAACCTAACTCGTGCTTGTCAGAAATGCGATTAAGAGTTTCGTAAACTGTAAACATAACAATGGTAAACTTAACTTACCTAGCAAAATGACTATTAGGTACTCGTTCATTGCGAAATTTTAGGAACTATATAGGGAGCGTGCACGAACGATAGGGGGCAGCACAAAATCGACACAAGAGCCACGTGTGGATAAAAAATAAACTTTTTAGAACAATAATGTACGTATATTCTTTTAATATGATAAAATATGTGTTCCGGCCGAATATTATTGATACCCAGCGTGTCCAGAATGTGCTTTTTTTTACATTGGAGCTGGGGTTATGTTCCCTTGATTACAGATTTTTTTGTATTGAATCAGCGACTATATAACCCCTAGACTCCTAATAATAGACGATCGGCTTCGGGCAACACATCTGACAAATAGATCCAATGTAGCTGACCGTTCAAAATCTTCAAGTCAGTTGCGACCACAACTGTGAGCTGTAAATACTTCCGTGTTTGCGAATAAATAACTGTTGTAATGGCCCCGTGCACAATAAAATGGTGTGGTATAAATAGCCATAATTCAAATTTTCAGAAAAATGGCATTACATTTCACAGGTAAATCAATAACGACACATAATCACATTTTATTTAAAATTTTACGGAGTTCATCTTAGACTGGCCATTTGGATGTTTACGCGCCATCTTGTTATATTTGCATCTCTTTCCGACGAAAGTACTTTTTACATTTTCTATTTCGTTTTGTTTTTTAACATGAAAAGTAAGTGATACACCAAAAGGATTTGTCGATAGTTCTATCGATAAAATTAAAAATAAGAGAAACTATCGCCCGAATACTCAACTAATCAATTTATCTGAGGCCTATTTAATTTTAACAGGCTTCTTATTTTAAATGGTTAGTTCATTAGTAATAGTTAAGGGGGGCTAAGGTATTTATTTTATTTTTTTTGCATTTTTTTTTTATTTTCTAAATTCAATCCGTAATATCTGAAGAATATTGTGTTAAAATTTCAAGTCATTTGGAGCAAAATTGACGAAGTTATGAGTATTTTTATACCTGCCTGACGCATAAGCCGAGCAGAGCAGGAAGCTGAACGACAAACCAAAGAAGGCAGGATTCTTCGTAGGCAGGAGCAAAAAGATGCATTAGACATCATCGATGATAGCAACATCCTCTATGGACCTGGCATTGATGACTCAGTGTGAGGTATGTCGATAAAATTCGCTTATAAACGTTTGAACTGGATTTTTTTGTGATTAAAACTTCAAAACGTTTTTCCCACAACTCACGTTTTCAAAGTCGGTGCCCCTGATAACTCCAAAACTACTGCACCGATCCTTTTGAAATTTTAAACACTATTTCTGTACATCATTTACGAGGTAACGCTGTCGAGTTTTTTTTTTTTTATTCATAATTTTGATTTTGCAATAACAAATTAGCCGATTTTTTCTCACAAAATTGTATTTTTCACTTCAAAGTGTTCGAAAAAATTAAAAAAAAAATTTGGAAAAAAAAAACTCGACAGCGTTACCTGGGAAAAACTATTATCTAACGAATGAACTTTGATTTTTTGATTTCAGATGATCCAGCACCAAGTTATGAGGGGCACCGCAATTCAACTTTTTTTCGAGACACGTCCGAACAATTGCTGCCATTGCCGTATAATATTTCTTTATAAAAATTTGATGAAACATTCTTCGAATGTCATACTTTAATGTACCATTGGTTAAGTAAATAAATTTTAACTGTGTCGTCAGGAAAAAAATCACGAAAACATGGCTTTTTTTGTACGATTTGACCTTACCCCCCCCTTAATTCATTTTAAAAATGATTAGGATAAATTTTTGACTAGCGGTATCAGAAATGTTATTAGGATATTTTTTTATTTTGTTTGTTGATTATAACGATTATTTTGAGTTATTCCTACAAGTCAGCTCTAATATTCTTGTTAATGTCGATGAGACTTACTAAGCGCCATCTGTCATTTGATAACATAAATAGTTTCGTTAAAATGTTAATATGTTTAATAAATAATAATAATATTACTATAAAACTTTATTACATAAAAGTAATATCGATAAATAATCGTGTTTTCATTTAACTCGTCCCATCCCTATGTTTCCAAGGTTATATAATGCGATAAGGTGTTGGAAGAACCAATCATAATGCAGTACCCCGCTTCCTCAAACCTCAGGTAGTTGACAGAATTGATTTGAAGAGAAATATTGAACATTAGGAGTCTAGGGGTTATATAGTCGCTGTATTGAATATTATGTTCAAAACGTCTTTATTTTTATAAATTACGTAATAAGACATTTCCAAATGCTTTTGGGACTCATAACACCTTTACACACACATTTTATACAGCTTTTATTATTTTTGTCTATTTTCACATAATCATGGAATGTAAGTACTTAGGTAAGTAGGTATTCTTGACAACATAATAGAATTTCACGCCATTTGATTTGTTTATTTTAATGTTTTGGAGCATATAGATACAGAGCAATACATTATCAACTAATTAAATGTTAGTTTTCATCATCTTAATACAAATATTTTTCGTCAGTGCCAAGTATAGTCTATCACACACACACACACACACACACACACTCACGCCTGTTATTCCCGAAGGGGTAGGCAGAGGCGCAACTAGTGCACCCACTTTTCGCCGTGGTTATTCCGTCCCATGATGTCATAGGGGGCGAGGCTATCGCCATGTCGGGCACAAATTCCAGACTCCGGGCTGATACTGAATAGAAAAACTCAATATCACTGCCCGACCCGGGAATCGAACCCGAGACCCCAGCTTTGCAGTCGTACTGTAATACAATTACGCCACCGCGGCAGTATAGTCTATCAATGTGCTGAAAAGGAGTTGGATTGCGCCGCCAAATGGCAGAGCTTACGACGTGCACGTTCTCTATACCTACAGCCTTCTAGGCAGTTAGGTATCTACCTGCAGATCCTGCAGGCTCAATAAAAAACCGCGTGCAAATCGGTCAATTCGTTTCAGAGCTACGATGCCACGACAGACATACAGATACACACCCTAAACTTGTAGCTCCCCTCTTTTTTGTCAGGGTTAAAAAGGAAAAAAGTACTTGCCTACTACCTACTACTCAGCGACTATATAACCCCTAGACTCCTAATGTTCAATATTTCTCTTCAAATTAATTCTGTCAACTACCTGAGGTTTGAGGAAGCGGGGTACTGCATTATGATTGGTTCTTCCAACACCTTATCGCATTATATAACCTTAGAAACATAGGCATAGGGATAGGACGAGTTAAATGAAAACACGATTCTTTTCTCGATATTACTTTTATGCAATAAAGTTTTATAGTAATATCATTATTATTTATTAAACATATTTTAACGAAACTCTTTATGTTATCGAATGACAGATGGCGCTTAGTAAGTCTCATCGACATTAACAAGAATATTTGAGCTGACTTGTAGGAATAACACAAAGAATAACTCAAAACAATCGTTATAATCAACAAACAAAATAAAAAAATTATCCTAATAACATTTATTTCTGATACCATTCATATAATCATTTTTAAAATGAATTAACTATTACTAATGAACTAACCATTTAAAATAAGAAGCCTGTTAAAATTAAATAGGCCTCAGATAAATTGATTAGTTGAGTAGCGTTTGAGTATTCGGGCGACAGTTTCTTTTATTTTTAATTTTATCGATAGAACTATCGACAAATCCTTTTGGTGTATCACTTACTTTTAATGTTAAAAAACAAAACGAAATAGAAAATGTAAAAAGTACTTTCGTCGGAAAGAGATGCAAATATAACAAGATGGCGCGTAAACACAACATGGCCAGTCTAAGATGAACTCCGTAAAATTTTAAATAAAATGTGATTATGTGTCGTTATTGACTTACCTGTGAAATGTAATGCCATTTTTCTGAAAATTTGAATTATGGCTATTTATACCACACCATTTTATTGTGCACGGGTTCATTACAATAGTTATTTATTCGCAAACACGGAAGTATTTACAGCTCACAGTTGTGGTCGCAACTGACTTGAAGATTTTGAACGGTAAGCTACATTGGATCTATTTGTCAGATGTGTTGCCCGAAGCCGATCGTCTGTTATTAGGAGTCTAGGGGTTATATAGTCGCTGCTACTACTACTACTACCAGCCCTGTATTATACTGCCCACGCTGGCCTAGTGCGGGTTGGCAGACTTCATACAGCTTCGAAATTCTTATAAAGAACTTCTCAGATATACAGGTTTCCTCACAATGTTTTCCTTCACCGTTAAAGCAAGCGATTAATAACAAAGAATAGACACAGTATAACTTTAGAAAAGTCAGAGGTGCATGCCCTTGGGTTTCAATTCTGCGGACATTCGTCTCGGCAGACCGTCCACTTGCCACTTGCCTACAGTATATAAAATAATGAATACCTAGGTAAGTAAATAGTTTCATATTATGAAACACATTCAGTCAGGCACCCACTAAAAATGAACTAAGTAAGTATACGACTTTCCACTCTTTGAAGTTTACAATAATATTTAGGTTGGTTTGGAAATCTTTAAACGAGGTCTATTTTTTTTAACACGCTCTTATTATTTAGCTTAGACTAACAATTTTTAGCATTGGACTTACTGTGGTTGATATCACTGGTGGTATGACTACTATGTAAGAGTCCGTCTGGGTGGGTACCACCGCAATGTCTATTTCTACCGCCAAGCAGCAGTGTGCATGCTCTATTGTGTTTCGGTTTGAAGGGCATTGTATTTTTTTTTCCTCTCTGGCTCTGTCCTTTAGGACAATTTTGCCAATGTCAAGTGAGGCAGATACACGTGCAGAAGAAAAATAAAAAAAAACTACGCCAGATGGCCAGACAAAACAGAAATAGACAACACTGTGAAACAACAACATAAACAAGATAGACGAGCAACTAAAATTTCATAAAGAACAAGAGAATAAGAAAAAGAGAGACAGTGAGAGAAAAAGGGAAAGGTGAAGGGGTTGCAGAAAAAGGGCATTGTAGCCAATGTAACTACAGGACATAATGAGACTTGACATCATATGTCTCAGGATGACGAGCGCAGTGGAATGCCACACAGTAACTAAAGGTGCTGGATGGTGTTTTTGCCCTTTATGGGTGGTCGTATCGCTTGCCATCAGGCGAACGGCATTCTCGTCTCGTCATTCGATGCCATAAAAAAGGTATCTAACTACCATCTTAAATAGGTACTTATGTTTTTAAAATTGTGATTACCTAGGGCTGAGGAGCAAAAGCTAGTTTAGCTTATTTTGAAATAAGTAATATCACCGAGTCTAGTCTAATGTCTACTAACCTACGTATAATTATACGAGTATAGTAGCTATCTACTACGTACGTACTAATACTATCTACGACAAGAAGAATTTAATTAAACTATAGGGCTTCTCCAATCTATCTAAGTAGGTACTTACCTTAGTAAGTTATATTGTCTAGACATCTGCAATGCGTACCAAATACTTTGACCTCGTATTGTTTTTTTTCTAAAATGCTAGATAAATATGATAAATATTACTTATAAGTTATAAGTGCTTACCAAATCACCGATGGAAAAAATGCATTAACCCCTGGAATGCCGGGCTCAGTTTGCGTAAAAGACGCGTGCGTGCCGCCCATACATTTGAAAAAATCGGATTTTGAGTGTAAAGGATGTTCTAATTTATACACCATAAAATTATTTTAGTACGAATTTTGAAATTATTTATTGAATTATTTATTGTGGATGGTATAATGGTCACTAAAATATTCAGAAACATTGTGAGATTTGGCATAGACGGCCGCCATTTTGAATTTCTTTCTTTTGAGGCCGATTGACCTCAAAATCGAAATCTGGGTATATCTTTGGTTCCAAAAGACGGATCCAATGCTTGAATTGAGAAAAATGGCCGCCATTTTGAATTTCTTTGTTTTAAGGCCAATCGACCTCAAAATCGATATCTGGGCAGGCCTTTAGGTACTGAAGACGCATCCAATGTTAGACTTCAAAAAAGTGGCCGCCATTTTGAATTTCTTTGTTTTAAGGCCAATCGACCTCAAAATCGATATCTGGGCAGGCCTTTAGGTACAAAATACGGATCCAATGTTAGAATTGAAAAAAGTGGCCGCCATTTTGAGTTTCTTTGTTTTAAGGCCAATCGACCTCAAAATCGATATCTGGGCAGGCCTTTAGATACAAAAGACGGATCCAATGTCAGAATTGAAAAAAGTGGCCGCCATTTTGAATTTCTTTGTTTTAAGGCCAATCGACCTCAAAATCGATATCTGGGCAGACCTTTAGGTACAAAAGACGGGTCCAATGTCAGAATTGAAAAAAGTGGCCGCCATTTTGAATTTCTTTGTTTTAAGGCCAATCGACCTCAAAATCGATATCTGGGCAGACCTTTAGGTACAAAAGACGGGTCCAATGTCAGAATTGAAAAAAGTGGCCGCCATTTTGAATTTCTTTGTTTTAAGGCCAATCGACCTCAAAATCGATATCTGGGCAGAACTTTAGATACAAAAGACGGATCCAATGTCAGAATTGAAAAATGTCAGAATTGAACTTAGGACTTCTTTATTTTAAGCCAATTAACGTCAAAATCGATACTTGGCGATAGTAAAAAACAGATCTAATGTTAGACTCAATAAAAGTAGGCGCCATTTTAAACTTCTTTGTTTTTAAGACTGGTTGGATTTAAGATAGATATTTGGGCTTGTCTTTAGCCAAATAGAATAAATCGAGGTGTTAATTTGACTAATTTAACAATTTCAATACCCAATCTCATCAAAATTAAATACTTTTAAAAATTAATATGGTAATCAACCTGAGTAGCTTTTTAAGTCTGGTGAAGGGGGGTAAATTAAAAAAAAAACCGGGCGTGTACTTAAGTACACGCGTGAGAAGTTATACTTCTTTGGCATCATTAACCTTTATACACACACACACACACACACACACACTCTCACGCCTGTTATCCCCGAAGGGGTAGGCAGAGGCGCAACTAGTGCACCCACTTTTCGCCGTTATTCCGTCCCATGACGTGATAGGGGGCGAGCCTATCGCCATATCGGGCACAAATTCCAGACTCCGGGCTGATACCGAATAGAAAAACTCAATATCACTTAGCCCGACCCGGGGATCGAACCCGAGACCCCAGCTTTGCAGTCGTACTGTAATACAACTACGCCACCGAGGCAGTATTAACCTTTATAGTTTGGGAAAATTGCAGTCTTGGCTTCGGCCTTTGAATTTTGAAAAAGTCCTTGGGTGTGGTAAAACAACAACAGACAAGGCTGCATGGCTAAGCGCCTTTGCCTTCTCCTTTTACTAAAAAATTAAATTATATTATATGATTATTACATATAGAATTTAGAGAATAATAAATATATATGACATAATTTGTACTAAATATTAGAAGATTCTTAATTCAAAATATTTATTGATTATTTAATATTTTAAACGTTAATAAATACATTTTATAATTAATTTAAAAAAACGACAACCAATAATATCACTTAAGACGAGGCTGTATGGGCTTGAACCCTTTGCATTCCCTATAAGGGGAAAATTATAAAAAAACAACCTTGAGAACTTTTGTGTCACAGATGCGCGCGCATCGTAAAATTTCACTCCCATAAATTTTTCATAACGCGCCTAAAGTATAACTTAAAAAAAAAAGATACAGTAATTGAATGGCCACCCACCAGGGCATAACGATGTAGGGGAAGAAAAATATTAAGATAATTTCTACTACGCGGCTAATTATGCTTATAGCTATAGTTGAATTGCTAACGACCCCCGGATTTTTACCCGATTTTGATGCTTTCACAGAAGAATTTACTTTATTAGCTGTTTGCTGCCACGGGCCACTTCTTATATTCGAAGACAAATTCTTTATTTTGCAACATAACAAAGCTACGATATCGTTATTGAAGAGAACTGAAGAAGCATTGATGGTGGCCATATTATTTAAAAGTTCTATTATTAAAACCTACTACCTACTATAGTTTGTGGCTATGTCCAGCGGATTTTGATTTTAAAACCAATAGCCCTTAGAACAAGAACATTTAACATGGAATGCAGTTCTTAAAATTCCAACCTTGATTTATTCTATTTGGCTAAAGACAAGCTCAAATATCTATCTTAAATCCAATCCCACTTTTCTTAAGTCTAACATTAAGTAATTATGAATTTTACTCTCAATGGCATGCCCAGTATCGATTTTGAGGTCAATCGGCCTTAAAACAAAGAAATTCAAAATGGCGGCCACTTTTTTCAATTCTGACATTGGACCCGTCTTTTCTACCTAAAGGCCTACCCAGGTATCGATTTTGAGGTCGATTGGTCTTAAAACAAAGAAATTCAAAATGGCGGCCACTTTTTTCAATTCTGACATTGCATCCGTCTTCAGTATCTAAAGACTTGCCCAGATATCGATTTTGAGGTCGATTGGCCTTAAAACAAAGAAGTTCAAAATGGCGGCCACTTTTTTCAATTCTGACATTGGATCCGTCTTCAGTATCTAAAGGCTTGCCCAGATATCGATTTTGAGGTCGATTGGCCTTAAAACAAAGAAGTTCAAAATGGCGGCCACTTTTTTCAATTCTGACATTGGATCCGTCTTTTGTATCTAAAGGCCTGCCCAGATATCGATTTTGAGGTCGATTGGCCTTAAAACAAAGAAATTCAAAATGGCGGCCACTTTTTTCAATTCTAACATTGGATCCGTCTTCAGTATCTAAAGGCTTGCCCAGATATCGATTTTGAGGTCGATTGGCCATAAAACAAAGAAATTCAAAATGGCGGCCACTTTTTTTAATTCTAACATTGGACCCGTCTTTTCTACCTAAAGGCCTACCCAGGTATCGATTTTGAGGTCGATTGGTCTTAAAACAAAGAAATTCAAAATGGCGGCCACTTTTTTCAATTCTGACATTGGATCCGTCTTTTGTATCTAAAGGCCTGCCCAGATATCGATTTTGAGGTCGATTGGCCTTAAAACAAAGAAATTCAAAATGGCGGCCACTTTTTTCAATTCTGACATTGGATCCGTCTTTTGTGCCTAAAGGCCTGCCCAGATATCGATTTTGAGGTCAATGGGCCTCAAAACAAAAAAGTTCAAAATGGCGGCCACTTTTTTCAATTCTAACATTGGATCCGTCTTTTTTACCTACAGGCCTGCCCAGATATCGATTTTGAGGTCGATTGGTCTTAAAACAAAGAAATTCAAAATGGCGGCCACTTTTTTCAATTCTGACATTGGATCCGTCTTCAGTATCTAAAGGCTTGCCCAGATATCGATTTTGAGGTCGATTGGCCTTAAAACAAAGAAATTCAAAATGGCGGCCACTTTTTTTAATTCTAACATTGGATCCGTCTTTTTTACCTACAGGCCTGCCCAGATATCGATTTTGAGGTCGATTGGTCTTAAAACAAAGAAATTCAAAATGGCGGCCACTTTTTTCAATTCTGACATTGGATCCGTCTTCAGTATCTAAAGGCTTGCCCAGATATCGATTTTGAGGTCGATTGGCCTTAAAACAAAGAAGTTCAAAATGGCGGCCACTTTTTTCAATTCTAACATTGGATCTTTTTTTTATACCTACAGGCCTGCCCAGATATCGATTTTGAGGTCGATTGGCCTTAAAACAAAGAAATTCAAAATGGCGGCCACTTTTTTCAATTCTGACATTGGATCCGTCTTCAGTATCTAAAGGCTTGCCCAGATATCGATTTTGAGGTCGATTGGCCTTAAAACAAAGAAATTCAAAATGGCGGCCACTTTTTTTAATTCTAACATTGGATCCGTCTTTTTTACCTACAGGCCTGCCCAGATATCGATTTTGAGGTCGATTGGCCTTAAAGCAAAGAAATTCAAAATGGCGGCCACTTTTTTCAATTCTGACATTGGATCCGTCTTCAGTATCTAAAGGCTTGCCCAGATATCGATTTTGAGGTCGATTGGCCTTAAAACAAAGAAGTTCAAAATGGCGGCCACTTTTTTCAATTCTAACATTGGATCTTTTTTTTATACCTACAGGCCTGCCCAGATATCGATTTTGAGGTCGATTGGCCTTAAAACAAAGAAATTCAAAATGGCGGCCACTTTTTTCAATTCTGACATTGGATCCGTCTTCAGTATCTAAAGGCTTGCCCAGATTTCGATTTTGAGGTCGATTGGCCTTAAAACAAAGAAGTTCAAAATGGCGGCCACTTTTTTCAATTCTTACATTGGATCCGTCTTTTTTACCTACAGGCCTGCCCAGATATCGATTTTGAAGTCGATTGGCCTTAAAACAAAGAAATTCAAAATGGCGGCCACTTTTTTTCAATTCTGACATTGGATCCGTCTTCAGTACCTAAAGGCCTGCCCAGATATCGATTTTGAGGTCGATTGTCCTTAAAACAAAGAAATTCAAAATGGCGGCCACTTTTTTCAATTCTAACATTCGATCCGTCTTTTGTACCTACAGGCCTACTCAGATATCGATTTTGAAGCCAATCGGCCTCAAAACAAAGAAATTCAAAATGGCGGCCGCTTTTCTCAATTCTAATATATGATTAAGATTTGCATAGAATGGAAACCCAAAAATAAGCTAAAAAGAAACAACCTGTAGATGTTCAGTTTTCATACATTTTGCAGAAATCGACCCGAGCGTGGATCCACGCTCCCGGCAGAGTTTGAACACTTTTTTTGAGCGTGGATCCACGCTCCCGGCACGCGAGGGCTTAATATCTATCTTATAAAAAGTAAGCAAAATCTGAAAATAAAGGGCAATATCCATTTTATTTTCCACCTTTGTTTATTTTATTGTGCTAAGGAAATTGCAGCCTGTAACAATAAAAAACCTAAATAGAGTTCAGTGTACGAATTTTGGAGTTGGCCTGACTGGAAATATCTTGTTTTTGTCTGTTTTCGCAGAATGTTGTGCAGTTGTGTACAGTAGATTATATACGTCACAAAGAAATTACGCACAAGTTCTAGAAACGTAGTTCATGCTATCCCTATCTCTCATTATACTTCAGACAAAGACAAAACATTCGTCGGCTTGCTTCGTCATGCCACACGTTATTGATTGGACACGAAACCAGAGTGTATAAAAAGGATCGTCGCCATTGTGCGCCGACTAAAAAGGTGTAACCACTACGTTTCGTGCAGACGCGCTTTAAAACGAGTACAATTATTTTGACGAAGTTGAAAATAGAATAAGTGTGTAGCGTTTTAATCTGAGTTCATTACTAGTTATTAAATATTTTCTTTCGTTGTGCTGTATTTTCCAAAATTCTAGTGATTTTTTATTGGTAAGTACCTACTACATGTGATTGATATTATTATTAAAAGCAATATCGAATTTGATTGTGCGCCATGTTGTTTGCGCATTACGACTGCGTATTGATTCGATGCAAAAGGCAGTTTCCTTTTATTACTTTGTCTTTTCGTATCGGGAATCCAATAAGTATACAAAAGTCATAAAGGTTTCCAATTAATATTTTGTCTTACTTTTTTACTGTAATAGGTATGTTTTAGAGACATTCAAACTGTAGGTACCTATGTTATTAGCTTTGATTAATAATACACTAGATAGAGTGACGCGCTGCAAAGCAACCAAAACAAACGGGCCGCGGCGATTATATTCGTGTGCGTGACAGCTGTGTCATACGCTATCGCTGCGTCATTCTGCTTATACTTGTGTGCGTACCTGCGTACCTAATGATACCAGTTATTGCAATGGTTCGCATTAAAACGGGGAGAAAATTATATCCATAAGATCGAAAAATAATTCACTCGAAACAAAACAATAATTTCTCTGATTATAATGTTGAAATTATTCTTATAATAAAAACTAAGATTTTACTAAATTTACTTACATAAGAACTTAATACCATTACTTCCAAAACTATTGAACGGATTTGTATGAAATTTAGCATGGACGTGGATTAAATAAATAGGCTCATTTTTACACAGTGGGAACGTGGGTGTGCGGGTGGGCGTAAAAAAAATTATATATATTTCTATTGAAATTTATTAATGTATTGGCAATTATTAAAAATAATTAAAACCAATGCACATAAGTTCATATATTTAAATTCTGCAGGTACCCTTGCTGATATTACACTATTAGTCCGATTGTCTGTTTGTGTGTGTGTGTGTGTGACCTACAATAACACAGGCTATAGCGGTAGAATGGTAAATTGTCTCAAATAAAACTAATTAATATGAATTAAACTTTTTATTTCGTTCATTTAAATTAATGTCCCGCCCTTTGTACTTGTTTTTTAAATATTCTTCTTTTTGATGCGGCTTCACTTTTGACACTTTCTAATCTTGCTACATGAAAACACCGATTAGCGACATACTTTTCTGCTACGAATCGTAATAGTTTGGTCTGATGAAGATGTCCACAGAAATGTTCAGATTCCACTTTAAAGTAGCTCTTGTCAATAAAATGTTTCATTATGGATGACAATATTTTTTTTTTTTTTTTTTTTTTTTTATATGGCCATCTTCGGCTCATTAGGGACGGCTGCGGGCTTCCTCCGACTCGCGTCTAAGTTGTCGTCCGCAACCGCCCCTGAATATTTTTGAGTAAATTTCTTTTGTCATTATTAATTAAAATATTAAAATGCTAAAATTATTCTTACAATAGCACTTTGCTATTGCATAGATAGCAATGGTACGGAGCTTGTACTATTATCTTTTCTTTCTTATATCATACTAGCTACTCGTCCCAGCTTTGTTTTATAAATCGTAAGGAAGATTTACTTACTATCTCTACAGGAGTAATTTTGGAATTTTGAAAAGCACTGGCATCCATTTCTTCATCCGTCACATCACTTCTGTCAGATTGCCCTGACGATAAGAACAAAGCCTAAAATATAAAAATTTTGATATAATCACAAAGGATGTACGACAATCATCATAATCAAAATCATCTTCCTGCCCTGGTCCCAAATTACTTGGGGTCAGCGTAACATATTTTTCTCTGATGTACGACAATCATAAGCAACAACATAAAAAATAATAATACGTGCCTTACAAGGAGCAGTTATTTTTTTTTTTAATTTTCGGCGTCGTTGTTTTTTGCAAAATACATTTCATTTTTATGAAAATGGTCAGAGCAAACCAGAGAATATTTTGCTGGTTGCCAAAATTCCCCACAGCGACATTTTCTTATAATATTTATCCATTGGCTTCTTATTGAAGGATCACTTGGTATTCTGAAAAATATATTCATCCTTAGCAATGCGATAAATGCGAAAGTAACTGTGTCTGTCGCGTATTTATGTCAAAACTGCGGACCGATTTAAATGAAATTTGGTACTCAGATAGTCAAGAGCCGAGAAAAGACATAGGCTACTTTTATCCCGGTAAAATATAAAGCGGGACTTTTATCCCGGTAAAACTTTTTACGCGGTTGGACCCGCGAGCAAAAGCTAGTTATCTATACATTGCACGCGTGACTTATTTGTTGAAACGACCTGTTCTTGGTGCAAATTACCGGGTCCACCCCAGGCGACAAGAACCTACGCTACGCCACTGACAGCACGTACCATACGTACAGGTGACAATTTTTTATTTCCGATCAAATAAATAATAAAACTTGTGGCTTTAAACGCCGAAAATATTCACCATTTAGTCAAAAAAATATTAACTTTGGATTCATTTTTACCATCTTTTTGGGAAATTTTGATTCCATAAACTAGCAACCCCTAACTATTACGAGCTCTTTATTATTTTTTTAACTAAATATTTCAATGGGCTTATTTAGCAAGAAGTGTTTATAAAAAATGTAACTTACCAGTGGTAGGTGACATTATGCGTGGTTTTACGTCGACCCTTGTAGTTTTTGCACACTTTAATCACACAACCCGACATTTTCAAAGGCTACAAATCTGCGTAACAACGTGTGCGAGCGCCATGACAGCTCGAAGCGTACTAAGCGCGGGAAAATGACCTAAAGGTTGACAGTAGACCTTTAGGTTTTTCTCTACGCTTGAAGCGTTCAGAGTCCATCTAGTGTATTATTAATCAAAGGTTATTAGGTATGAACTATTTTTCATCATCCATCATGAAGAAAGATAAACTGGCGTCCCCAAATAAATTATATTTCATATCCTTGAGCTAGTACAAAGAGCATTATAATACTACAGAAAGAGCTAGTGACTGCTAACAAGGTTGTCCTAGTTACAAAATAACTGTGCTGAATAGCGGTAAATGTTTCACAATGTTTTAACACAATGTCTACTTTATTATTTCGCATTAAGTATGATTCACTTCCTTCCGCGAATCCGCCTCTATAAAATACAGCGGGCCGTTATAAATTAGGACATCGGTATGTGTTAATTGTTATTGACAATTAGGTAGGTAAATAGACACATGCCATGTTCCTATAAAATGTTGGTAACTATGATATTATAAGTACTTAAATGAATGTCCTACGATTTTTTTAATATTCATAATGTACATGTAATACTTACTTAAAAAATATGGTACATACTTATGTTTTAGCTTGTACTAAGAATGAATACGGTAATTTTAGATTCGAGGTTCAGGATATTCAAAGATATTTTCTTTAAAAATTTGTGAAAAGGGATTTACCGATGACAATAATTTTAACTTCACTAAGCCTGGTAGCTACATATAGATAAGAAAAAAGAGTATATAGCGTTTTATACGCTACTATACGTAATATTTAATAACAAACAGTATAGTTAAATAATAAGTACCTTATTTAACCCATCGACACAGTACCTACCTACTTTAATATTTCTGCGGTGCTTATGTAAGACTCTTGAGTCTTAGGTACTCATATTAATTTCCAATAGGGATGATAATCTTCTATATACTGAGTATATATTTTTAATCCCAACCTTCAACATTAGCTATAGAGAATAATGACTAAGTATGTGATTATAATCTTGATGTATAATTTTCTTTTCAGATCAAAATGCAGATCTTCGTGAAGACTTTAACTGGCAAAACTATCACTTTGGAAGTTGAACCTTCAGACACTATTGAAAATGTGAAGGCTAAAATCCAAGACAAAGAAGGCATTCCTCCTGATCAGCAGCGTCTCATTTTCGCCGGAAAGCAGTTAGAAGATGGACGCACCCTCTCGGACTACAACATTCAGAAAGAATCGACACTCCACCTTGTACTCCGCCTCCGCGGTGGTATGCAAATTTTCGTCAAGACGCTGACTGGCAAAACGATCACACTAGAGGTGGAGCCTTCTGACACAATAGAAAATGTTAAAGCCAAAATCCAGGACAAAGAAGGGATTCCCCCTGACCAGCAGCGACTTATCTTTGCCGGCAAGCAGCTCGAGGACGGCCGCACTCTCTCAGACTACAACATTCAGAAAGAATCGACACTCCACCTTGTGCTCCGTCTCCGCGGTGGTATGCAAATTTTCGTCAAGACGCTGACCGGTAAAACGATCACACTCGAGGTGGAACCTTCTGATACTATCGAAAATGTTAAGGCAAAAATCCAGGACAAGGAAGGTATTCCGCCAGACCAGCAACGACTTATCTTCGCCGGTAAGCAGCTTGAAGATGGGCGCACTCTTTCAGACTACAACATTCAGAAAGAGTCCACTTTGCATTTAGTACTCCGCCTCCGCGGTGGTATGCAAATTTTCGTAAAAACCTTGACTGGAAAAACTATCACACTGGAAGTAGAGCCTTCGGACACAATCGAAAATGTCAAAGCCAAAATCCAGGACAAGGAAGGCATTCCCCCTGACCAGCAGCGACTTATCTTTGCCGGCAAGCAGCTCGAGGATGGTCGCACTCTCTCAGACTACAACATTCAGAAAGAATCGACACTCCACCTTGTGCTCCGCCTCCGCGGTGGTATGCAAATTTTCGTCAAGACGCTGACCGGTAAAACGATCACACTCGAGGTGGAACCTTCTGATACTATCGAAAATGTTAAGGCAAAAATCCAGGACAAGGAAGGCATTCCTCCGGACCAGCAGAGATTGATTTTTGCGGGTAAGCAGCTCGAGGACGGCCGCACATTATCCGACTATAATATCCAGAAAGAGTCCACCTTGCATTTAGTACTCCGCCTCCGCGGTGGTATGCAAATTTTCGTAAAAACCTTGACTGGAAAAACTATCACACTGGAAGTAGAGCCTTCAGACACAATCGAAAATGTCAAAGCCAAAATCCAGGACAAGGAAGGCATTCCCCCTGACCAGCAGCGACTTATCTTTGCCGGCAAGCAGCTCGAGGATGGCCGCACTCTCTCAGACTACAACATTCAGAAAGAATCAACACTCCACCTTGTGCTCCGCCTCCGCGGTGGTATGCAAATTTTCGTCAAGACGCTGACCGGTAAAACGATCACACTCGAGGTGGAACCTTCTGATACTATCGAAAATGTTAAGGCAAAAATCCAGGACAAGGAAGGTATTCCGCCAGACCAGCAACGACTTATCTTCGCCGGTAAGCAGCTTGAAGATGGGCGCACTCTTTCAGACTACAACATTCAGAAAGAGTCCACTTTGCATTTAGTACTCCGCCTCCGCGGTGGTATGCAAATTTTCGTAAAAACCTTGACTGGAAAAACTATCACACTGGAAGTAGAGCCTTCGGACACAATCGAAAATGTCAAAGCCAAAATCCAGGACAAGGAAGGCATTCCCCCTGACCAGCAGCGACTTATCTTTGCCGGCAAGCAGCTCGAGGACGGCCGCACTCTCTCAGACTACAACATTCAGAAAGAATCGACACTCCACCTTGTGCTCCGCCTCCGCGGTGGTATGCAAATTTTCGTCAAGACGCTGACCGGTAAAACGATCACACTCGAGGTGGAACCTTCTGATACTATAGAAAATGTTAAGGCAAAAATCCAGGACAAGGAAGGCATTCCTCCGGACCAGCAGAGATTGATTTTTGCGGGTAAGCAGCTCGAGGACGGCCGCACATTATCCGACTATAATATCCAGAAAGAGTCCACCTTGCATTTAGTACTCCGCCTCCGCGGTGGTATGCAAATTTTCGTAAAAACCTTGACTGGAAAAACTATCACACTGGAAGTAGAGCCTTCAGACACAATCGAAAATGTCAAAGCCAAAATCCAGGACAAGGAAGGCATTCCCCCTGACCAGCAGCGACTTATCTTTGCCGGCAAGCAGCTCGAGGATGGCCGCACTCTCTCAGACTACAACATTCAGAAAGAATCAACACTCCATCTTGTGCTCCGCCTCCGCGGTGGTATGCAAATTTTCGTCAAGACGCTGACCGGTAAAACGATCACACTCGAGGTGGAGCCTTCTGATACTATCGAAAATGTTAAGGCAAAAATCCAGGACAAGGAAGGCATTCCTCCGGACCAGCAGAGATTGATTTTTGCCGGTAAGCAGCTCGAGGACGGCCGCACTCTCTCAGACTACAACATTCAGAAAGAATCAACACTCCACCTTGTGCTCCGCCTTCGCGGTGGTATGCAAATTTTCGTCAAGACGCTGACCGGTAAAACGATCACACTCGAGGTGGAACCTTCTGATACTATCGAAAATGTTAAGGCAAAAATCCAGGACAAGGAAGGCATTCCTCCGGACCAGCAGAGATTGATTTTTGCCGGTAAGCAGCTCGAGGACGGCCGCACATTATCCGACTATAATATCCAGAAAGAGTCCACCTTGCATTTAGTACTCCGCCTCCGCGGTGGTATGCAAATTTTCGTAAAAACCTTGACTGGAAAAACTATCACACTGGAAGTAGAGCCTTCGGACACAATCGAAAATGTCAAAGCCAAAATCCAGGACAAGGAAGGCATTCCCCCTGACCAGCAGCGACTTATCTTTGCCGGCAAGCAGCTCGAGGATGGCCGCACTCTCTCAGACTACAACATTCAGAAAGAATCAACACTCCACCTTGTGCTCCGCCTCCGTGGTGGTATGCAAATTTTCGTCAAGACGCTGACCGGTAAAACGATCACACTCGAGGTGGAGCCTTCTGATACTATCGAAAATGTTAAGGCAAAAATCCAGGACAAGGAAGGCATTCCTCCGGACCAGCAGAGATTGATTTTTGCGGGTAAGCAGCTCGAAGACGGCCGCACATTATCCGACTACAATATCCAGAAAGAGTCCACCCTGCATTTAGTACTCCGCCTCCGCGGTGGTATGCAAATTTTCGTCAAAACACTGACCGGGAAGACCATCACATTGGAGGTTGAGGCTTCTGATACAATTGAAAATGTTAAGGCTAAAATTCAAGACAAAGAAGGCATTCCCCCAGACCAGCAGCGACTTATCTTTGCCGGCAAACAGCTTGAGGACGGCCGTACTCTCTCCGACTACAACATCCAGAAGGAGTCTACTCTACATTTGGTACTGCGGCTTCGTGGTGGCTCCACAGATTTTTAAATTATTATGTGCTGACTAAAATAAATTTCTCTGGATAAAATATTACTGACTTCATTATTAACTTCCTGTCTACTGTAGACACTATTTTATACCAAGTACAACAATTGCGATAGTTTACAAAAGCACAATTATTACTAGAACACTCACTCACTGTGAGTGTTCTAATAATTTTGCCTTTTATCTCCGAAGGGGTAGGCAGAAGCGCAACTAGTGCACCCACTTTTCGCCGTTATTCCGTCCCATGATGTGATAGGGGTGAGTCTATCGCCATGCCGGGCACAAATTCCAGACTCCGAGCTAATATTGAATAGAAAACTCAATATTTAAATTATTTTTTTTTTTTTTTTTTTTTTTTTTAAATAAAATAAATCTTTATTTGAACCACATTTTTTTAAAATATACATAAACAAAAGTGAACGATAATAGCTGTTGTAGTTAAAAACTGTGTTACAGCTATTTACGCCCGTCCTTCGGATATATTTACGTTGTACAATTTTAACTTAAATAATTATCAAATAATGATTTTGTATAAGACTTACATAAGAAAATAAAATAAAAATGAGGTCTACTATAGAGTTTTGTGTGTGTGTGTGTGTGTGTGTGTGTGTGTGTGTGTGTGTGTGTGTGTGTGTCATGTGTGTGCGAAATATGTTAAGTTATAGGTTTTAAAAAATGTTCCGATTCATCATAAGACAAGGTAAGAAGCCAATTGGTTAATTTATGTTTGCATTCAAATGAAGATAGTGCATAGATGTTAAGTTCCTTATTTACTTTATTATATAATTTAGGGCTCAGGAAAAAGTATTGACGACCAGCAGCAGCAGTGGCATATCTCAAGGTATCACATACTCTATCTGATCTGCGTTTGTTTTCAATAATTTTTGGATCAAATGCAACCTCACTATGTTTACGGAGTACTGTTTTCAAGATAAATAGCTTACGAACCGAGAGAAGTTTACACTGGGAGTAGAGGTCATTTGTGGGAAATTGTATGGGTTTGTGCATCATAATTTTAATAATACATCTTTGGGCTCTTTCAAGACGCAATAGATTAGTTTTGTTTGCAGCACCCCAAGAAGTTATGCAGTATCCCAAGATTGATTCTACCAAAGCGAAGTAGACCGTTTTTAATGTAGAGAGTTCAGCACTGGCTCTTAGCTTTTTGAAGACGAACATTAATTTTCTAATACGAGATACAAGAGATTTTATTTGATCGTTCCAAGAGAGTCTATAATCAATAATGATACCAAGATATTTTATGTTGTCAACTCGAGTCAGCGTGTTACAGCTACATAAAATATTTGCATTTCTACCACAATTGTGTGCTATTATAGTTAAATTATTTGGCGGTAGTGAGGTGGCACTTGTAGAAAAAGTAATAAATTTAGATTTATCAATATTTAAAGTTAACAAGTTTTTTCTTAGACGGCGAATAACTTCAGTTAGAGCAACTTCAGCAGATCTGTATACATTTTGCCAGGTATCACCCTGAACGAGAAGAACGGTATCATCCGCGTAAGAAACTACTTTGCAGTTTTTCAAAGATAGCAAACAAAGTTCATTAATGTAAATCAAGAATAAGGTAGGCCCAAGGACACTACCTTGCGGCACTCCATAACTAAGGTATGCATCCGAACTAGTTATATGATCAATAACAACGCTCTGTGTGCGGTTACAAAGATAATTTTTAAACATATTCAGTGCAACGCCACGCACCCCGATGTCTTCAAGCTTTTGTATGAGAATGGGGACAGAGACAGTGTCAATTATTATAAATGTTATTAAAATATTTTCAGTAATATTATTTATTATATATTACTGAAAATAATATTATATATTAAAAAAATATACTGAAAATAATATTATATATTATTTTCAGTATATTTTCAGTTATATTAGAAATGTTATTAAAATATTTTCAGTAAGCTACAGACTAAACAAAGTTTTAATTACATAATATTTATAATATACAGATATAAGATACAGTTATACAATATCATTCTAATGCATGAACTATTTAGCATAATTTTTAAAAAGTGCACGTATCATGTGAGGTCAAATTATTAGAAATCTTTCATAAAGACAAAACAGATAAATTTGTTGTCTATAATATAAGAAATTGCATTATCCAATTCATTTCATGAAAAAAATATTACCAATGCCAAAAAATCTAATTTGGGCAGATTCTATGTAAGTGCTTATCAAGTCTTGTACGCTAAAATTAGTCGTGAATCAACCTTCCTGTGTTACATTGCTGGGTAACGATTCTCTTCTTTTACAATAGGGGGCTGCCTCTAAATTCACTAGGCCAATGCGATGCTCAGATTGATAAGTTGTTAACTCATATATTATACATACATTAATATAGGGACAAATCTTAGAGAATTTTTAATTTATCTAAGGGAAAGTCAATACTTGTGTACAAATTATAATAGCTATACTTTCCTACTGACGAATACACAGAAAATAAAACTGGTTCAGTACGGGATTACAGCTTGGCAAAAAAGAGTGTGGATTTAATGAGGGCGCCTAAGTCTAATATAACACTAATATGGCAACCCAGTATACTACGACGTAAAGTGTTTAGATACTTATTATTTTTCAATGAGTACCACGTGGCACATTGTGTTTGGCCCAAGGAGATTATAGTGGGTATAAGGTTCTTGGTTTGGCCAGAACAAAGGAATCACAATTAAGAAAAAAAAGCAACATGTTGATGAAAAAAATATTTCTAACGAAAAACTCTTGTTTGATGTAACTCACCGTTTTGTTCGTTTATTGTTATTTACCTACTGAGTCTTTAGGGATGCTTTCCAATCGTCAGGTAAATATTATTTGTATAAAAGAACAAAGAGGTTTATATTACATGCAAAAGAAAAGAGGTTTATTTTTTGCACTAGGTCTTTGATAAGTTGAATTTGTTAGTATTGAGTCCATTGAATTATGAATAACTAGCTTTTGCCCGCGGCTCCGCCCGCTTTAAAAAGTTTTTCCGGGATAAAAGTCCCGCTTTATATTTTCCCGGGATAAAAAGTAGCCTATGTGTTAATCCAGGACATGATCTACCCGTGTGCCAAATTTCATCGAAATCCGTTCAGTAGTTTTTGCGTGAAAGAGGAACAAACATCCATACATCCAAACATCTAAACATCCAAACATCCAAACATCCAGACATTCTTACAAACTTTAGCCTTTATAATATTAGTAGGATATTACATGGAAGCATCTGCTCACTCACGGAATTATTTGTTATCAAATAATTTAGTAGCCCTTCTTATTCTCGCGAGATTCGAGCTGGTGTAATCATCGTTAGAAAATACTATTATAGTACAAATATCCGTTCATCGTATCTTAAACATTTAGGAAAATTAAACATTTTTATATCTTCATAATTTATTTAAATAATACAAAATTTCTATTAAAATTAATTCGATTCTAAAACACTTTCATCGAAATATTCTACCCCAGAAAACTATATTGTGTTTTGGTCTAGATGTTCCTGCAACAACAAAATCATCTGATTCTGAAGTAGTGTCGCTGCTGCTGTCTTCTCTGAGGTTAATAACCAATTATTTAATATCGTGATACATAGTCATACCCCTACCATAATATTCCTTTTAAATTTTCATAATATGATAGCAGGAATTCTTACAATCTTCAGCAGTAATAGCTAGAAGTGCTTGTTCAGCTGCCATCTGTTGGAGTAAAATATTACTAATTATAAGTTCAAGTTAATAACATTAAGAAAAAATAATTATGTACTAGATCTCTACCTTTATGTCAATGGACCCTACATTGACTTAGGCAATTTTATGTTTTGCAATTCCCCATATCAATTCAATCGGATTAAGATCACAACGATATGGTAGAAGCCGTACCACAGTGTGACCATGATCCCTCAAAAGTTAGTTTATGGCGTTTCACCAGCATTAATAATTCAGGTTTGCGCACTATTTCATCAAAAGGTATATTATTTTGAACCTCAGCTTTATATCAGTAACCTTTGTTGCGTTGGTTGGTACCTTATTGGCAACTACCAAATAGTAAGGTGCATTGTCCATCACAATAATGGAAGGTTCTGTTAAATTAGGTATTCATTTCTCTGTAACCCATTTTGTAACCCATATGAACAACTAACTCGCTTTGTTCGTTTCAGAATGATAATCTTCATTTTTGTTTGGGCTACTGAAAATTAGAAGTGCATAGGGCACAAACCCCCTTTTACTACCAGCATGCACAATATTATATCTTTTTCCTTTGGATATATTGTGTCTCACTCCATTGATATCAATGGATTGCCAACATTTTTTGAGCCTAAGTTGAGTGTATATAGCTTTCATCCAAATAAACAACATGTTTTTGTAATTCTGTAGGCAGATTTCTATTATGCATTATTATTTTTAAATATTGCTCTCTCTTTGGAACCTTTACCGCGCAAAAGCATTTTACCATTGCCAGATCCGGGACAAAAATCTAATATCAAATATATTACATACCTGCTTTTTTACGGTGTAGAAGAAAGGAACCCTTTGTCTAATTGCGCATAAGTCAAAATCATCGAGATCTTTCTTTGGTCGACATTTCCGATGTTTCCCAGGTGTAGAAAAAATGACATTATTTTGTTCACCTTCTTCAACAAATTTTCTTATAGCATTGACTTATTTACCTAAAATAAATACCAAACATGCATGAACTTTCAAAACATTCATATTTTTTTTTCATGTCTCAAGTATCAAAAAATTAAGTCAGTGTATAAGTGGTTTGTAAACATAACCTTTGTCAACAAAACACTAAAATATCGTAAATTTTATGTTACTCATGTTATAAACCAGTGCAAAATGTATGGTTCGACTTGTAGAATGTAAATAATTTGCATAAATACCTGTCATATCGGCAACTCTCTGATAAACATTGTCAATTTGAGACAAAATTTGTCCCGCTTGAGATTCAGCCAAACATCGAAAAAAACTTGGTATATCACTGCTCTACCACTACTACGAACCGTTTTATTCATTATAATTAATAAAACAAGCAATGAACGTAGAAGAATTTACAGAATTCCGTCGAAAATAACTTAGCGTAAACAAAGATGACACAGAACCTACTAACAATTTGACACAAATGACAAGTCTAATAGTGTTGCAACAAATAATTAGTTTTAGTTCTTATTTTCACCGCGTCATACTCTTTTTTGCCAACCTGTACCTACCTCTTCACTTTGTCATTAGTAGGTACGGGTAAGTCAAAGAGTATTATTTATATCCACTGACTTCTATTATAGTACTCGTGATAGTACTAGTATAATAGACGTCAGTGTTTATATCATTGAGAAGCAAGAATTTTATTATTATTATATTATAATCTTCTTGTTGAGAAGTGCACTCAGAATAAGGACTATAAGCATCTTTATTCTATGGGAGTGAAGCACAAAATTGCCACTAACATAAAATAATATTGACCAGTATTGAATATCCAAAAAAGTGAAAATATCCTTTTAGTATAATTTCAAAAATACCTGTAGTTATTAATTCTTCTTCAGCCTTTAAAATCCACAGCTGAACATAGGCCTCCCCGAAAGAATAATTAATATGTCAATATTGATATCTGACATAACTGATGATAAAATAAACATTGCAATAAAAATTCTGAGACGAAATAAGTTTTATAACGATACTACTAAATTCGTGATAATAACTAGTAACATTGTAGACGACAGACTGATGAAGCCGAATTCCCGATACAGGAAGTCAGTTATAATTCATAAACTAATTGATTTTCTTTTCCCCATTGTAAAACTATCTAAGATTTTTAAACGGAAGATATAAAAATAGAAGGAAAATATTGATACATCATTCGTAAGTGTAAGGTCAAGCCCATTTTCACCCGTCTCCTTTCTCTACACGACTATGTAAGAAGTTTACAATAAACACATTTTTCACAAGGTTACAACAGTTCACAGACTACTCAGAAGAACTACGTTCAGACCGCCATGTCGGATACATTATCTTTGAACCGTAAAGGAGACTTGCAAGTTTGTCAGATGACATTTAATTGTTTTTTTACGGACATTTGTAGTATAGGCAAAGGAACAAAACCATGCAGCCCATGATGGAATATTTTTTCAGGCCCATACAGCCTTGTTGATTATTTAGTGATTAGGTTCTTTCCTTTTAACTTAAAAAATATTTAATATTAAGGAAAAAATTTACATGTTGAAATAAAACAGGTTTTTATTTAATATTTTTATTATTGAACTTTTTCTTAAATTTAAGCAATGCTTTCTTCTGCATTTTTTTAATTTATATTTTTCGGCCCTTATGATGTCTATCTATATATTTTGTTTATTACATTGCACCAATAAAAATACAGAGTTTAATACTTATGTCTAACAAATATTCAGGAACTAAGTTTTTGTGAGAATGGCAATTCAAAAGAATATTTGGAACATATACTTTGTTTAATGTTTTTACTAATATTATTTTTATGTCCTTGTTGTTCCAAATATTCGTGTGTAATTTTAATTACATTACCAAAACTTATAACAATGTTTTCATGGGGATAACTTAATTTTCTTGCATTCTTACAACTTTTATATTCTTTTTCTACTATGAAATTGTGAATATTATAATTCACTTAAAAGATTGCTTTTACATTCTGCACAATTATTAATTTTAGAAAGCACTTTGCTTGTTACCCACCCTTCTGTGTAGGCCTTTGAATGAATATTTAACTATTCTCGTCTGGCTTGTTCATAAATATTTTCTTCATTACTAAACTCAATATTTTCAGTTATATCTGAACTATCTAATTTAGAGTTCATCGTTGGTGCACAATTCACATTTTCAAACAAGGATTCTAAATTTAAAATATTGATACCAAAATCTTCACAATTAAAACTTATAAATCTTGTTATTAATAGAGCTTTAAATGTTAATAAGAGTGGGCAGTCGGATTATTAAATCTATAATAATTGTATGCCTGTACTTGTCCAAAAAACATACATACATACACTCACGCCTGTTATCCTCGAAGGGGTAGGCAGAGGTGCAACTAGTGCACCCACTTTTCGCCATCATTCCGTCCCATAATGTGATAGGGGGCGAGCCTATCGCAATATCGGGCACAAATTACAGACTCCGGGCTGATACTGAATAGAAAAACTCAATATCACTTTGCCCGACCTGGGGATCGAACCCGAGACCTCAGCTTTGCAGTCGTACTGTAATACAACTACACCACCAAAGCAGTCCAAAAAAGTTTTCAATAACATCAGAGTTAAGAAAAAAAATAAATTAAATTAATTTTATCCATTGTAAATCTACGTGCCTTTTTATTTTTATTGCATAATTTCCACAGAACTTTCTTAGTTAAAGGATTTATATTTTTAGTTAAACCCTCTAAAGACTTTTCTTTACTGAATACCAATGCCTTCTGCAATCTGGATTTATAATTACTTATACGTTTTGCTTTCTTATATTCATTATAGATTAGTTGACATTGTGGAGATAAGGTGCCCAATGTTTTTATTAATCACCTTCTGACCAACTTTTTTGGAGTTTTGTATGATGAAGCTGAAAATAAAACAAAATATTATACATAAAAGAATAGTCAACAAAGACTTTGTAGGACCACAATACAACAAACTTCAAACAAATAAATACCTTGTGTACCCTGGATCTCAGTTCCGGAGGTCACAGCAGCAGACTGTCTTGACTTACAAATCACTGAAAAAAAAAACAATAAAACATCTTACATTTACCAATCATTATTCAAATCTATCAATAAACACAGTATACTTTTTGGCCTTGTCATTACTTTAGGACAGATCTTATTCTTATGCTTATAATTCTACCCATGACTGTCTTCAGACACTCAACAAAGTTGATGACTAATTAATAGAGACAAGCCAGCTGCTCACCAGATGGCAGGCAACTTTAGAATTTATATGGCGATAGGCTCGCCCTATCACATCATGAGATGGAATAAAGGCGAAAAGTGGGTGCACTAGTTGCGCCTCTGTGTACCCCTTCGGGGATAACAGGCGTGAGTGTGTGTGTGTTAGAATTTAGATTACACAATATACATAAATTACTACATACCATTGACTTCAGAGCATGCCACTTTAAACGGGATACTTTCTTCAGTTTTTGAGTATGTATGGTCAATGTGTCGCTTTCGTGCATAATCGTGATTTCTGTACTTCAGAGGAACTAGAAAAGACAAGACATATAATATTAAAACAATTTAGCTATATCTTAAAAGTATCTTCGGTTCTGAAAGATAAGGTACCTGTTTCTTCATAAACCAATGACGAATTTCCTGAAGAAATCTCCAAGTCTGTAAATAAACTTGGATAGGCTTCACTCTTCAAGCGTTTTGTTGCCTGGTAAACAAATCTTTGCTCAAAATGCTTATGGCAAACATACATGTTCTTTGTATCACAAACATTTTCACTACCTATGCACTGTATCCACCGGATTTTAATGTCTTTCCTTGCGGGAAATTGATGCAATTTAACGTCTTGTCGTCAACTATTCCACTTGGATACACAACACCTTCGTAATATTGTTAAAAATGTTGAAATTACATTGACTGGATATTACTGTATTTGTGGATTTAAAGAGGTGATGGCCGACGCTTGCCTTTTTTAACAGTGACACATGATCAAAATGGCGACTGTTCTTGGCGGGGGTGAAGACGACGAAAGAGGGGCGCGGAATGTCAGTTGAGATTCTTGCACTGTCAGTTTCTATGGTCGATATTTTTTGTTCTAGCATTACCGGGCGCGCAACAGTTGAAAACAAGATAACCCAAATAAGCAGTAGTGCCAAAGTCCAGCCAGGCTTTCGAGGCTAAGATCGGCTTATGCCGGTTTTCGACCATTTCAAAAGTTGTGAACGTTTTTGGCAAAACCCAGTTTTTTACAATTTAATTAAAGTTCAAGGTGTATCTATACTAACATAAAGAGGAAAGATTTGTTAATAAATATTTCAAAAACTAGACGTGACTATTTTAGGTTTGGGGAGACTAGCTAAGAAATTCATGGTGCGATGCTCGGTTTATATCCATTGGTTCAATTATAATGGACATCCATTAATATTCTTGGTTCTTATTGCTTGTAAAAACTGAGGTACCGTGTTTATAAATCATTCCACATGGCACTACACTAATTCGCAGCATAGCTTTTATCTATACTAACGCAATACGCTTAAAATTACTCACAAGGCCATATTTTGTAGAACCACAATTTTTTAACAACAATATGTACCGCGCCGCCGCGCCCGACCTGTACTTATCGATAACTGTTGCGTTGGTGCTGCTCGCTTGGCCACCCCTAGCAGTCGCCAACATTTCTATAATTTCTATAGAAGTAGCTATAGTTCACCTGCCTACGCTGGGTAGTGGGCGCACGGTGCGATATTAGCGCTCTATAGGTACTTATACATACTCTAAGGTCATAAGCATTTTAAAGCTATACTGAACCCAACACAAACAAATAATAACTCATTCTACTTGATTTCTGATTGAAGTTGAAGGTCCGATGTCAATGAACTTTATATGAGACTATTATGAAGCTATACTAAATACAATAGAAAAATATTTTTAAAATAGGCTAGGTTTTTTAAAAGTTCCGCTTTTTATCTTCCCGGCATAAAAGTAGGTAGCCTATGTGTTAATCGAGGACCTGTGAGCCAAAGGACAATGGCAGGTCTCCATACATGATTTTAGTTGATGTAAATGTGAAGCGTTTAGAAAAAAAAAATATAACAATTCAGCAGTAATGCTTAAACAATTTTTGTATTAAGATTATAAGTGAAAAAAGTGTAAAACTAAAGATTTTTCACTTTAAAGATTTTGAGGTTATGATTTAGTTGACATATTTTATGAATTGAATTTTACATAATAAGTAATATAAATAGTAGCTCTCATAAAATATTTGGTAATTCGTTGAATATACCACCATAATTATGCAATAGTACACTAAGTATCACCAAAATAATGAATTAAAACAAGAGCACCTCACGACACTTCCAAATTCCCGCCAAAACTACTAAAGTAGAGGTGGTGCGTATTTACGCGACCTGGTTTTTACACCAGGTATTTACTTGCAAGTACGCCGACCAGGTGCCGACCTGAAATACTAGCAAGACTTAAAAGTATTTTACTTTTTTACTTGGCTACTCTCTTGCGACACGAAAGAGTCACGTGACCATGCTTCAGCCCGCCGCGCACCGCGCTGCGTCCACGCTCGGGCGTCGTCGTCCGCAATGTAATTATGGTTCTTATTTCAACAGATCCAGTGAACAATTTCCTATGCAAGTACTAAAGTGTTAAAATTATTTTATTTGTGTACGCGATTGTGCTCCTTATTCGTACCAAGACATGGGTTACAATACACGTAAAGAGTACAATCGCGTTTGTAAATAAAGTACTTATAGCACTTGGATAGTCTAAAATCGAAATACTTTCAAGTATTTTTTACTGCATATGATATTGACCCATGTTTTGGCACGAATAAGGAGCACAATCGCGTTCACAAATATAATACTTTTAACACTTCAATACTTGCATAAGAAATTGTTCACTAGCATGTTGAAATAAGAACCATAATTGCATTTGCGAACGATGACGCCTTAGAGGCTACTGCGAAAAACGAAATCCGAAACGTCGGTCCGAAACGAAGAAACGACGAACTTCGGATTTAACCTTACTACCAAATTACTTCGGATCCGTCACCGTTGAACGAAGGTTTCACGCAGTTTGCGACGCTTCGGACTTCGCTCAACACTTCCGTCACGCAACAACTCTTCATAAAGAAGGATCCGTAACACTTCGTAGTAAGTAAACGTGCGATCCGTCATCCGAAACTACGGATTTCGTTTTTCGCAGTAGCCTCTCTGAGCGCGGACATAGCGCGGCGTAAAATACTTTCAAGTCTTGCAAGTATTTCGGGTCGGCACCTAGTCGGCGTACTTGCAAGTAAATACCTAGTGTAAAAACCTGGTTGCGTAAATACGCACCATCTCGAGATCCTATCACCTATGCCATAACCCATTCATAAAAACAATGGCCGCGACACATTAACAATGAAAGTCAATTAAGTTTCTTTTTAATTTATGCAACTTATACACACTTGTACAACTAAAATTGGTATGCTGAAAAATCATACAAAATAATTATATCGAGCTTACTAAGTATGGAATTTCTAAACGAACAATTTGTTTATAAATACGATTTCGCCATTGTCATTTCATCGAAATCTATTCAGTAACTTTGGAGATGTGCAGTAACAAACAGAAAATCAGACAGACAGACACAAAAAATGCTGATTTGTTCCATTACTCTTCTTTAGTCACTCCTTAATATTATTACTTATTTTAGATTTGTGGGAAAACCACACGATACTTTGATAAAAATAATGTATCATGTTAGTAACACTGGAAATACTGTTGTCAATTTTGAAAATTCAATCAGTTTTGTGGATTTCGATTTTAGTTTTGTCGTGGAATTTAAAGTTATGGAGATTGTGCATAATATCAGAACAATCGTAAAATGAAGTGTTAAATCATTATGTATTTTAGTTAAGAAATCATTAGAAAACTTATATTTAGGGACACAGCCCAGGGAACTTATAAAATGGAAGAGCCAATTTTACGATATGAGAAAATTGACTTTTTGGGAGAAGGACAGGTGGGGTTTAATAATTTCAAACGTTATATGATAAATATTAGTTTAACACTTTTTCAGTCTATGAATTTATTCCGTTATTGTTTTTGTAATGATAACCTCAAATATGGTGAAAAATATAATACTTAAAAATGACATGTTTATTTTAATATATACTACAGTTTGCCACGGTTTACAAAGCAAAAGATGTGAAGACAGATAAAATAGTGGCCGTGAAGAAGATCAAAATAGGTTCCCGCCTAGAGGCTCAGGATGGAATTAACAGAACGGCCCTCAGGGAAATCAAACTGTTGCAAGAATTACAACACATTAACCTGATTGGACTATTAGGTATCCTTTATATTATTGGAACGAAGTTCCTTATCGCGCGTTGTGAAAGGGAGCTAGACGGAAAAAATTCTCACGAAAAGTTGTATGACACTTTTATACTTGCCCTGTGAAACCAGCCAGTAACAATAGAGAACTGGCCGTAAAAGTGACATTCGAAATTTAAATAAAAAAAGATAACTTAAATGCTTTTTAGAGTAATATTATAACTTAAAAGAAGGAAAAGCGCGGGAAACTTCGGATCGCGGCGGACGTGTTTTTCATTTTTCTGATTTTTATTTATTAAGTTTGTAAATATTACCTATCAGTTGGGTTATAATTATCTGTAAATTTTGTAGTTTAGTGTACATAATTAGTTTATTTTATATTTCTATTTGGTAAGTGTAAATATTTAATTTTTCAAGTAGTTGTTAATATGAATACACCGCCTGACCCGGGGGGATTTATCCCCCCGGCGGGCAATTTTGTTACTATATCCACTAGTATTACAGAAACAGATCAAACTGCGAAATCGCAATATATTTCCGAGTCGGGTATGGAGACCGACGGCTCGACGTCGGCTAGACCGATTAAACGTAGTCGTCGTTTCGTATGCAAAAAATGCAATAAAAAAAGGCGAAAACACGACGGCAACTCTTCTAACACCTCTGGTTGCGATTGTGCCGATGTTTCACAGTCACAACCAATAATTTGTTCTTCTGAGTCTACACCTCAGACAATTCCCGCCCAAACTGTGGGCCGCAAAACCTACGAAAAAAGTGATAGCGCGCCCTTTTTATTGCACGTTCAAAAGGTCACAGCAGGAGAAAATGACGGAACTATCCTCCATCCTCTGACTTTTGGTAAATTTTTAAAAAGGCATGAATTTAAAAATATTGTAAATGGAAGTGTAAAAAGGATTGGGAGAAATAAAATAGCCATGGCTTTCTCTTCACACACTGATGCCAATTCTTTTATTTGTCATGAAAGTCTTATTAAATCTAACTTAAAGGCCTTTATACCTACGTTCAATGTAACCCGCATGGGTTTAGTGCGTGGAGTACCTGCAGAGTGGTCTCCGGAGGAGGTTTTGGAGAACACCTCTGTTCCAATTGGCTGTGGGCCTATTTTAAAAGTACGACGTCTTAATTTTAAAGCAGTTATAGATGGATCTGTTGTGTGGAAACCCTCCCAAACGGTTGTTCTTACATTTGATGGGCAAGTCTTACCAAAAAGAATTTTTATGTGTTATAATGCATTGCCAGTAGAACTATATATTTTCCCTACCATTCAATGCTTCAATTGCTGTCGGTTTGGTCACACCAAAATTCAATGCAGATCTAAACCCTGCTGCTATAAATGTGGAGACAATCATACAGTTGAGACTTGTAACGTAGTTGAGGGAAGTGCTTCCTGTTGTTTATGCTCGGGGTATCATTTTGCTATTAGCAAATTATGCCCTGAATATGAACGCCAAAAACAAATTAAGGCACATATGGCTCAGAGCTCAGTTTCCTATGCTGAAGCCAGCAAACTATTTCCACCAGTTTCCAAATCCTTTGCAGACACTGTTATTTCCCGCGCTCCTCATGATTCAAGTATTTTAGAGCCTGTTGCCTTTAGGCAGCCACAATCTAGCAGTTATAAAAAAACTATTTTCCGAAAACCACACTCACCAGTCACTCTTACTAAGGGATACAATAAAGAAGCACACAATAATATATTGAAAGATTTTAAAATTCCTGAACCTGCTAATGGCTGTGCTCTTAATAATGTTGCTAAGGATGCCCAGCCTAAACAATTTGACATGAAAGAACTTATCTCTGCATTGATCACTATTATTACACATTTTAATGCATCACCGTCCAACGTTGCCCCACTCTTAAATAGTATTTCCTCCTCTCTTTCTCAAAATGGACAATCTGAAGTTAATAATCCAATGGAATTGCCGCAGCATAATCAATAAAAAAAGTGAACTAATTTACTTAATTAATAAATATGAGCCATGGGCTCTTGCTGTCTCTGAGACATGGCTCAAACCAAATTATGTATTCAAAATTAATGGATATATAACAATCAGAGAAGATAGACAAGATGGGTATGGTGGTGCTGCCATACTCATTAAAGATTCAGTTCCATATTCAGTTATTTCTCTTCCTTCACATAGTGATGAAATATCTATAGTAGCATTAAATGTCAATAACACTTGCCTTGTTTCTATTTATATCTCTCACCCTTCACTTTCTATACTTCAAGAAATCAATAACCTTATTTCTTTTCTTCCACAACATTTCTTGTTGCTGGGAGATTTCAATTGTCACCATCAATCTTGGGGTAGCTCTATATCTAATCAGTGTGGTGAAGAGCTGTTGGAGATATTAGATATGCACAACTTATGTGTATTAAATTCAGGTTCACCTACCCGTCGTAACACTCCTAATAATACCAATCAGAGTGCAATAGATTTGTCCATTTGCACTCCAAACTTTGCATCTTTTCTTACTTGGTCCACTTTATCTTCTTCATTTGGCAGTGATCATTTCCCAATTAAAATCACTTTTCCTTTTCCACATAGTCATATGCCAACAAAAAGAATTTTCTTAAAATACAAACTGCCAGATAAAAACAGTGACGATTGGACAAAATTTTGTAAACATGTAGACAGTAAGCTATCCTCTCTCCCTGACGTTGCCGATGGCAAGGAGCATTTGAGTGCTGAAGCTTTAGTTCAAATTCTTATTACCGCCGCGGATGAGGTCTTTCCTGTCAAAAGTAATACAAAAATTAGAAAAATTCCCATGCCTCCCTGGTGGGACTCTGAATGTACTACTGCTGTCAAAAAACGTAAGCAGGTAGAATTCCAATATAATCATAATATGAGTCAAGAAAACTTTGAGCTCCTTTCTAAAGTAATTGCTGAAACACGTAAACTTTTCAAAAGGAAAAAGAGAGAAGGCTGGCAAAGTTTTTGTGCCTCCATCTCTCCAAACACACATCCTACTGTTGTTTGGAATAATATTAAACGTTTTAGGTCTGCCTTTGTGTCTCCTTCCCCCCGTATCCCCGAATTATTAGCTAATGACTTTTTAGATAACCTAGCTCCTCCTTGGGTCCCTCAGGAGCTTATTTTAAAACCAATGTTCGTATCTGTCTGCAAAGATGTTGATAGCTGTTCAGCATTGGAACTGCCATTTGACATAAATGAATTAAAAGGTGTAGTTCAGAATACTGTAGATTCTACTCCTGGATTTGATGGCATTCCTTACTCTTTTTTGTCTAATCTCAGTGATAATGCTCTTCAATACTATCTTTCATTGATCAATTCTGTAATATCAACAGGAAGCATTCCCTTGGCGTGGAAACGTCATATTGTGTTGCCAATTCTTAAACCTCACAAGACTCCATCTGATATTTTCTCATATCGTCCCATAGTCCTATCCTCAGTTTTAATGAAATTGGCCGAACATTTAGTTAAGAATCGGCTTGATTGGTTTGTTGAAAGTAGAGGTTTTCTAGCAAATTCCCAATTTGGTTTTAGAAAAGGAAAAAGTACTTTGGACTGTCTTAGCATCTTTACTACAGATATCCGCATGTCTTTTTCAAAAAATTGTTCTACTGTAGCTGTATTCCTTGACATTAACGGCGCTTACGATAATGTATTACCGTCTATTCTTCAACTTAAGCTACAATCTCTTCAAATACCATATAATCTAACGAATTTTATCTTAAACATTTTAAATAATCGATCAATCAGTATTTTATCATCAGAAAGCCCATTACCTCGCCACGTTTGGAAAGGTCTGCCGCAAGGATCAGTGCTTAGCCCCTTACTGTATAATATATATACCCACGATTTGGAATCTTATATTACCAATGGCGTTCAAGTTCTACAATATGCAGATGACTTGCTGTTATATTACTCTTCGGATTCAGTTGAGCACGCTTGTTCAGTTCTTAATTCTTCGTTAATTTCTTTGTCATCATGGCTTTTTCAAAATGGTTTAGAACTTTCCCCATCAAAGTGTGCAACTGTAGTTTATACCAAGAAAAGAACTCTACCTCCAATTAATATTTTATATAACAATAATCCAATTCCTGTTAAAAACGTTTTCAAGTATTTGGGTGTTTTGCTGGACTCCAAAATGTCTGGGACTGCCCACTGCGACTATGTTGCTAACAAAGTAGAGCGTCATATTAATATGTTACGATGTCTCAGTGGAGTATGGTGGGGTGCTCACCCACAATCTTTAAAACTAGTGTACAACGCTATTATTAGAAGTATATTTGATTATGGTTCATTTGTTTTTCAACCCGGTAATGTTAATGCCTTTAAAAAAATAGATCGCCTACAGTCAAAATGTTTACGCATCATATCAGGAGCAATGAGATCAAGCCCAATCAATGCTCTGCAAGTTGAATGCGGCGAACCTCCCCTTTATCTTAGGAGACAATTTCTGTCTGATAAATATTTATTTAAAATTATTCAGTTTTCAAACCATCCTCTCATCCCACTACTTGAATCATTACGAACACATTACCTGAATACTCCATCTCATAAATCTCTCCCATGCCTAATCATAAGTTTACATAAATTCCTTGCCATTTCCGCGCCAACTTTTCGTTCTAACCGGCTTGCTGTATATAGTATTAACTTTGATTCATTAATCTTCACCCCTAAAATACTTTACAACTGCATTAATAAGAAATCTAGTAGTGCTAGAGCTGAATTTAATGCTTTCCTGGCTGAACGTTTTGAGGGTTTTCACCAATTATATACGGATGCTTCAAAAGTGGGCCCGCTGCAATGCGTTGGGATTGGTGTTCTCCATACACAATTCAATATTGTGCAGAAAATTAAACTTCCTGTGGAATCTTCCGTTTTCACGGGTGAATGTTTGGGTATTCTAAAGGCCATTGAATATATCCTTTTATTTAAACTTGATAAAGCAATTATTTTTACAGATTCTTTAAGTGCTCTTCAAGCAATTGCTAAATTCCCTTTTAAGAATAATAACACACTACCACTTATTATACAAATAAGAGAACTGGCGTTCAAGTGTCTCTCCAACGGCACTTTGCTTTATTTTTCTTGGATTCCCAGTCATTCGGGAATCGAAGGAAATGAAAGAGCGGACAGGCTCGCTAAGGAGGCAGTGGATTGTGGCGACTTGTTCCCTTTTAGAAATTATAGTCAAGATCTTTTATCTATACCAAAAACTTATCTTTGTGAATCCTGGAGAGAGGTTTGGACCTCCAGTAGCAAATCAAAGGGCCGTTTTTATAATGTTATACAACCGGAAGTTACATTAAAACCCTGGTTCTTTAAGGCTAAGTTTGATAAAGTTGAGACATCTATGTTGATTCGTATGAGACTTGGCCACACATGTTCTCCAGCACATCTAGCCAAAATAAATATTTTAAATAGTCCCATGTGCCAATGTGGAGCAGATGTGGGCGACCTTAATCACATTTTGTTTTCCTGTCCTCAGTATGACCACCTTCCTTTCTTCCAATCCTTATTACATCTCACAGTTCCTTTACCTTCCTCTGTTGTTTGCCTTCTTAGCTCTAATAGTATGTTAGTATATAAATGTATAGCATCTTTTGTAATTAAGAATAATATTAAACTTTAAGTATTTTATCAATATTTTATCATTCTAATCTTATTAGTCATCACTACTCATAATTTATTATCGTAATATTTTGTATACATTATACCTGTACCCATCAACTCCTGCCTATTTATTTAATTCTTTTTTATCTGTTTCCTAATTCTTAACCCACTTGATAGTATTCTAATACAATATATTTCTCTGCGTACTTGTGCTGCACAATATTCTATATATTTTATAGTTTCCCTACCTTGTATCCCCAAGATCCTGTCTCGTCCAAATACCTGACATTGGCTACATGCAACTGAACTGCGAAGCCACAAAGAAAGAAAAAAAAAAAAAAAAACTTAAAAGAAATAAAATTTTATTACAATATCTTCACTAATTAATCGAAAGGAACTTCGTTCCATCCAGGTGTCCCTTGACACCTTTTTTTTTGTGTAAATTTGTTTATACGCTAATATTTCTTTGGTCTAAAGATTGAATGGAATAAGATATTCAGAAACTTGTTTGTATATTTCAGATGTTTTTGGACAGAAATCAAATGTTTCACTGGTGTTTGACTTCATGGATACTGACTTGGAGATAATAATTAAGGACAACACTATTGTACTTACTCCTGCTAATGTTAAGGCTTATATGATTATGACATTAAAAGGTAATGCTCTAGAAGTGTGTTTGTCAGACCTAGACAAAGTAAGATAATAGATATTTGTAACTTATCAATAATGTCTTGTGTGGTGTGTTACTTCATAAATTGTTTATAACATACAATGTTTTGGTTGTTTTGAACCAAGGGCTATAATTAACAGCTCCCAAAGATTTATTTTAATAATCTTTTATATATTTTTTTTATGGCATCAAATGACAAGATGAGCATGCAGTTTCCCTGATGGTGAGCGATACAACCACCCATAAACAGTAAAAACACCATCCAGGACCTCAATTTAGAGTTAGTAGAGTTAGTTACTGAATATCATGAAACCTAACATCTGATAGCAAGTTGATGGCTATTATTACTATTTCTAGTGTTAACCTTTAGACAAATTCAAGTACGCCACCTGGGTTTTGAATTACAAAGCTCTGTGTGGTCCTGCATGGTGCTTAATTCTCATCAACCTGAGATAAGATGTTAATTCTCATAATGTCTTGTAATTATGCTGGCTACAATCTAATGTGTATTTTTTAGTTGTTTTATTCTTGTTTTCTTAAAGGATTAGAATATTTACATCAGAACTGGATATTACACAGAGATTTGAAACCAAACAATTTACTCATAAACAGAGAAGGTATTTTAAAGATTGGTGATTTTGGTCTGGCTAAAGCATTTGGTTCTCCCACAAGAATTAACACCCATCAAGTTGTTACAAGATGGTACAGGTGAGGCTCAGTTTTCATTTAATATTGTTTACTGGTCATATGGGCTGAATAGGCATAAAATTACCATACCAGCCTTGTATTATATACTGCCCACTGCTGAGAACGGGTCTCCTCTACAACTAAGAGGGTAAAGGACTTAGTCCACCACACTAGCCTAGTGCAGGTTGGCAGACTTACCTGACATACCTTCGAAATTCAGAGAACTTCTCAGGTATGCAGGTTTCCTCGCGATGTTTTCCTTCACCGTTAACGCGAGCGATAATTTACATAGAATTCACACAAATTTTTTTTAGAAAAGTCAGAGGTGTGTGCCCTTGGGTTTTGAACCTGCGGATATTCGTCTCGGCATTCCGTTCCACTCCCAACTAGGCTGTCGCCGCTTTTAGGCATAATATTGATATTGTTTTATTTATTACAAAAACACATGGGCTAATTGTTGTGCCACATTAAAGCAGATGTAATAGCATGATTAATTTAATTCATAAGAACACACTAGTGAAATCATAAATAACAGCCTAAACCAAATCAATAATGAAATGTTACTCCAAGTAGCATTTGATGTGCTTAATCCACAAATAAGAAACTTACAAACTGCAAACATTAAACCATTTCTTATCTGAAACAACCTTTTACTTTATTAAGCAGTTATAAATGAACAATAATATTTGTTTTAGAGCACCTGAGTTATTGTTTGGGGCAAGGCAGTATGGTACAGGTGTTGATATGTGGGCTGTGGGTTGCATATTAGCAGAGTTATTGTTGAGGGTGCCATTCCTGCCTGGTGAGACAGATCTGGACCAGCTATCACGAATATTCCAGGTGTTTGGCACCCCCACTGAAGAGAATTGGCCGGTAAGTATGCCCTGCTTCTATTTTTTTATAAACAAACACAACATGCTTTATCTCCGAAGTTACAGGCGGAGATGCAACCAGGGCACCCACTTTTCCCTATGTGTTCCGTCCAATGATTGGTAAGGGATGAGCCTGTTGCTACGACAGACACAAATCCCAGATTCGGTGCTGATACTGAGCGACCAAACGAAGTGTAAATGAATGGGGTCTAGTAAGTGTTTATTCAGACAATCTCGTCCGGCTTCATCCATCGACGCATCGCGTGATCAAATTTATTGCCCTTGGGTGCTCGAATTTGAGTAAAGCCCGAATAGTGCAAACGACCAAGTGTAATCACACTATAACTTAGGGTCAGGTAGATAATATTATATTCTCGAAGCTCTTTTTTTTTTTCGTGATTATTTGTTAAATAGTGGTCGCGGCTCCGCCCGCGTGAAAAAGTTTTTCCGGGACAAAAATATTTTCCCGGGATAAAAAGTAGCGTATAGCACTCAGGAGTTATGTAGCTTCCTATTAGTGAAAGAATTTTCAAAATCGGTTCAGTAGTTCCTGAGATTAGCGCGTTCAAACACACAAACAAACTCTTCAGCTTTATAATATTAGTATAGATTAACTAATTAATGTTCCAGGGCATGAAGAGTCTTACGGATTATGTGCAGTTTAAACAATTTCCCGCACAGCAGTTGCGGCACATATTTAGTGCTGCATCAGACGACCTTATAATATTGCTCGAGAGTCTATTATCCCTGTACCCGCCGAAACGTTGCGACTGCACCCAGGCTCTGCAGATGACCTATTTCAGGTAAGTTTATAGGTCATAGGAATTTCGATTTTTAATGTCCATAATAAAATAAAAAAAAATAATAACCCCATAAACAGTTACACCTCTGTAGTCCTCTTCTCGCCCAAACATCGACCGTGTCTAATGCTGTGTGGCTCCCCATACAGGTCTGGCACCATGGCTGCTTTTTGTTTGCATATCTTAGATTTTAGGAACTCGTAGTTAGTATATTGATTGAAATGCTATTTACAGTAACAAACCGGCGCCCACAGTCGGCTCAAAGCTGCCTATGCCCTCGAATATAACTAAAATGGAGGCAGAAAAACCATCTCTGAAGAGGAAACTTTTAGAAAATATTGATGGAGGCTCACTCGCAAAACGTCTGCAATTCTGATAAGTAATGATCTTATTGAGGAAGGAATACTGCCACAATTTAGTACAATGACTAATGACTGAAGTGCAATGTGACTATTGTTAGATATGTATTTTTGAAAATGTGATTCCTGAGACGACTAGGCTTATTTTTTAGTTTTATTCATTGAAAATATTGTTATCAAGAAATCGTTGCCTCTAGATATGAATTGATGGTGATTGTAACACAAGAATATTTTATACTTTTTTGTAAATTAGAGTAAAGCAGGGCTTTATTCAGTTTGACAGTCAACCATTATAAACATAAAAAAATAGTTGTAATCCATAGATATAAAATGAATTTTGTATAAGAAAAAAATATAGATTTGATATAAACAATGTTTTATTCTATTGGACATGCATTTGACAGTATATTAAAATTGCAGTACATATTATAATTATCATGAACAAGTTTCTAGATTCATTGTACACTAAAATTTAAAGAATACTTGGCATGATAATATAACGCTAAATATAAATAATTTTAATAAAAACAAATTATAATATAAAAATATGCCTTATGAGTAAATAATAAGCGTCATAATTGCATTTAGCTGCTTTAAATATCTCCACGAGATTTGGCATCAATTGTGTGCTACACATAAAATTCGTGTACAATGCAAATCAATGATGATTCATTTATTGTTTGAAAGCAAATCCTTTTATTTGGCCAGAGGAATTGGTGTGGCAGTCCTGCAACAAAGAAGTTGAAGGTGTAATTATTGCGACATTGAGTTTTTGTTTTTCTAAAATTTATCATAGATACATCCTTATAGGTGTTGCTCGCGTCAAAAGCCTTTCCCGCTATTAATTTCCCTAAAATACAGTACGACGCCAGACCATCTGATACTCTTAAATCTGATAATTTACTTGATACTTAAAGAATCAGTTAAAAAATATCTATCTCCCATGCGAGCAAATTACCGGGATAAAAAATAGACGTGTGTTTAATCTAGGACATGATCTATCCGTGAGCTAAATTTCATCGAAATCCGTTTAGTTGTTTCTGCGTTTATATAACAAACAATATTTGCTAAATTTTGCATTTATGATATTAGTAATGAGTGACTATGTGTGTTTCGATCTAGCGGGGCTACGCGAGCTAGACCGAAAGAACTAATGGCAATGTTTTGTTTGTTCAATGTACCTGACGAATTTATTAACAAGAACCAATGTACCTCAATTATTTTGATAGAAATTACATCAAATGTCCGCATCCATCCAGCGGGGCCCGCGGTCGTATTACGCTCGGAATACATAAAAATTATACTGATCGTAACTTGTGCCAATGTACCTCTGGGTTCATGTATTAAATCCAAGGGATCTTTAACAGAACAGCAGAAATTCAGCACGAAAAATTGATCTGCCCAGCAGGGCCCTTTTTAATTTGAATTCTTACGCCCAAAAAAGTGTGCGTGTGACCCTCGCTCACCCACAACATCTTGAGGTATAATAATATAATATTACCAGCCCTGTATGAAATACTGTCCCACTGCTGGGCACGGGCCTCCTCTACTACTGAGAGGGTTTAGGCCTTAGTCCACCACGCTGGCCTAGTGCGGCTTGGTAGACTTCACACACCTTCGAAATTCTTGAGACTTTTTAGGTATGCAGGTTTCATCACAATGTTTTCCTTCACCGTTAAAGTGAACGAATAATTGAGAAACAATACATACGTAACTTTGAAAAGTCAGAGGTGTGTGCCTTGGGTTTTGAACCATTTTAGGATGCCTATAAAAATAAATTTATTCTAGGACATAAGCCCCCTGGAATATAACTAGTTAGTAGTTTATTTATTTATTTATTTATTTGCACTTTATACAATAATGTACAGGCGGACTTAATGCCGTAGGCATTCTCTACCAGTCAACCTTAAGGTGGTGCAGAGATAATCATGGTAGGTGCAATCAAGGTATATATTAAGAAGTAAACAAGTTCATAGATAGCATACATAAACATAAAAACACGACAAATACATAATCAATAATACATAATGAGTATAATTAATAAAGGTACACATATAAGAAATAAAAACAAATAAGTATATAATATAATAAATATGTATATATAAACTCATTTGCAAAAAAAACGGGCACCTAAGCAATGAACCATTTCGAATGTTACTATTGGTTTGTTTGATAATTATAGGTAGTTTTACTTTCACAATTTTGTAAATTAATAAGCAAATAATCGTTTTCGTCAGTGTTATCATAAAATTTTGATAAAATTTATGGGTTTTAATGCTAAAGTTCACTAGTAGTGTATGCTCGCTAGTAGTGCATATGCTCGTGAAGTAAAAGTTAACAAAGATTTTTGTTTGTTTTTTCTTTAATAAAGTAAAAGCAGATAAATGTTTAGTATCGAGTGTGACCCTCTCTAGCTGAAATCACAGCTTGAATTCGTCTGGGTATGCTAGCGAGGATATCCCGGATACTTGCTTGCGGAATACGTTCCCACTCCGCGGTAATCACATTCTTCAGCTGTCTGATGGTTTGCGGAGCCGGTTGTACTGATCTCACGCGTCGTTTCAGAACGTCCCAGACATGCTCTATAGGATTGAGGTCGGGACTTCGAGCTGGCCAATCCAAACGACGAATGCCGACCTCTTGCACATACGCTTCCACATCGCCAGACCGGTGGGCGCGAGCGTTGTCGTCCATAAAAATTGAGTCTTCGCCTAAAGCGGCCAATGCGGGTTGTGCATGAGGAATAAGAACTTCCGTTATGTATCGATGTCCAGTCAGTGAGCCGTTTTCAATGAAGACTAACTCTGTACGATCCATTGAATTTATTCCTGCCCAAAACATAATAGAGCCCCCACCATAAGGTGTGATTTCTTCAAAACAAGCCTCTGCAAAGCGTTCTCCTCGTCTTCGTAGCACTCGCCGACGTCGATATTCACCGAACAGAGATATCCTGGCTTCATCGGAGAACAATACCCTATTCCAGTCTTCTTGAGTCCATGACTCACAAATTCGAGCAAACCTAAGCCTGGCAACTCTGTGCTCACGGAGTAACTTAGGGCCGCGGGCCGGGCGATGACTGCGTATATTGGCCGCGAGCAGCATCCTCCTGACCGTCCATAGACTAATATGCACATTTCTTACTTCTTCGAGGTTGTTCTTAAGGTCCACATACGAAGACTTGCGATTTCTCAATGCGCGACTCACAAGAAAACGATCATCCCGTGGTTGGGTACATGGTTTTCTTCCAGAACCAGGCCTTCTCTCTACGAAACCGGTGTCTTGATACCGCTGCCAGGTCCTTTGAACCGTCGAGCGACTTACACTTAGCCTCTGAGCCACGAAGCATTGGCTGCAGCCCTCTTCGAGCAGCGCAATAATTTTTGTAGCTTTTACCACTTTCTCTAACATTATTGAGACAGCTAAACAGCAATAAATGAAGCTTTGACAATTAAGAATATGAAATAAATTCATAAAAATTGACTAAAAGTTATGAAAACCGATATTATCTTTTGGAACTTCGCACCAAAAATGTAGGATAAAAAGTGGTTTTCTGTAAAAACGAGCGTCAAACGAAAATTTTAATTTAGAACGTACTGTTTTAAACACCACGGCATTTTTAAAACCGGCCAGTAACATGTACAAGTGATTGAAATCATTTTGGTACTGTATTTTTTTTAAAAAGAATTAAAATCCAAAGCGCCCGTTTTTTTTGCAAATGAGTGTATATAAAAAAAAAATATACATACCATATAATATATTATAATTAAAGTGGTGACTCTTCCGCTTCATTTAGAAGTAATTGCCGAACTCTCACTTTGAACGCTAGCCGTGTGTTAGACGTCCTGATTTCGAGAGGGAGTGAATTCCATAGAAGGATAGATTGGATAGCGAAAGAGGAATGGGTGAAGTCAGAGCTATGAGGGGGGCATGTAAGGAGATGATTATTGGATGAGCGAAGGTTTCTATTATGGTTATCACAAAGAAATTTAAGGTTAGAAGATAAGTAAGTAGGAGCGGTAGGGGACATAAGCAGAGAGAAAAGGGTAGTAAGTGCGCGCAAAGAGCGACGCTGGCGTATAGGTAGCCATTTTAATTGCAAACGATGGGAGGAAATGTGGTCATATTTACGAAGATTAAACACGAATCGAATGCAGTTATTAAGAAGTCGGTCCAGTTTGTTGAGTTGATCTGCATTCAGATCAAAATAGCACACATCACCATAGTCAATAACAGGAAGGATTAAAGTTTGTACAAGCATAGTCTTGGTCTTAAGCGGTAGAAAATTCTTCAGGCGGTACAGAGCACGAAGAGTACCGGTGACTCTCTGGCAGACAGAGGTAGTTACGCCCAAGGAGACTAGTTGCAATACCCTAATTATAATTCTAAGTATTAGGTATTGTACATTTGATACTCACGAGTTCATTTTCTGTATGGTGTACGCCATGCGAACGAGATGCGTTTTAGTAGTGCGATCGCGTAATTCCATGATAACCACGGGGCGCTCGCAGATGACCGCGTCGCTACACTTTACTTGGAACTCTTTCCCAAAACAAATAATTGCAAAGACTGCTTATTTTGAAATTTGAATGCCCATGCAAGTATAGGATTCGTTTATCTTTATAGCCGACCTGAAGTTAGTTTTGAAAGAACCAACGAGTGTCAGGCGTAGATTGCGGGTGAAGCAACTAACTTCAGGCCGTCGAAAAAGTTTGATGATTGGTTGATTGACCATTTTAAGACCAAATTAATATGGGGATGATGTGCAACGGATTGTATACATATACTATTGAATATTCATTGATCGTGGTGTTTCTTGTCCGTTTGGACACTGCTCTGACGAAGTATTTGTTGATTAATTTATTTAGCCAAAGCACGTATTTTTTTTTTGTTTTCGCGTCGAAAGTGACTTATTACTACCGCCCAGTCTTCAAGGGGGGCGACTGTGCGGTTATGTTGGGTTCACCGTGCCTTACGACCCGGCGTTTAGCCGCCCGGAGAGATGGAACCATCGGGCAACCGCCGGGCCGAGTCCCTAACCTATATACAACGCACGGCATACCAACCAAAACTCCGCGGTGGCCATCTTCGGCGCATTAGGGACGGCTGCGGGCTTCCTCTGACGGAAGTGTCTAAGTTGTCCGCAGCCGTCCCTGCGCGGTGCCACCTAGTGCGGCCCGTCTCTTGTGGGGAGGAGCTCAGAAGCCCCCGCGCACCAAAGGACGCCCGGAGTCAACGGCAGAGTGAGGCTTACCAGCCACGCTGCCGTCCATCACAGGGATCGCAACAATGTGCTAATCAGAACATAGAATTAAAGACGGACAGCCCCCTGCCGCCCGCCTGCGAAAACACATATTACAAGTATTACTTTAATAAAAATCATCACAACACAAGAAATTATAATAATTGTTATTGTAAAAGAAAATAAAATATAAATACCCGAATTGTAAAGCTCCCCCTTTTTTGAAAGTCGTTTAACAATGAACAAGTTTCTTACCATCATCCAAATGGTCTTCATCATTGTAGACTTTCCGGCTGTGTTTAGATTGTAATATGTGCTTCTTTATTACGGCGGTCTGTACACAAAATTTGATTTGTCCCTTCTTTAAGTTCTTACATCTAATTTTTTTGTATTAAAATGTTTAGGTTTCACGTTGCTCATATGTTCACACTTTCTGTAGGCGAACACAATATTTTATCAATGCAGTTATCTAGCGAATATGTAATAATAATATTCAATGTTCAAAGAGCCAATTCATAATTAATATCACATTATACTCCGTCCAACCATTTATTTAACTTTTGACAGTTCGGTTTCTAATCAATTGGGGATGTACTAATGCGTTACCCATTCGATTTCTTGTAATAATCGATTTAATATATGAAGAATTTTTGATCGATTAAACACATTGAAATGTTATTTTTGCTCAACATTTTGTATTATTTTATAAACATGCCTAAGCATTTAAATGTGTATACTTTCTGTATATAAATGTATTCTGTAGGTATATATTCTGTATCCAATATCATTTTCTTAATATTTAGCTTGAATAGTTTAGTTTATAGGTTATTATACAAGGTTGCTATGATCCAGGGACACTAAAATGGACAGAGTACTCCATATCGGCTCGGAAATAATTCGAAACGGTCAAAAACTCGATAAAGATAAAAATAGAAAATCACTTTTTTCTAACAAGTTCTATCAATTTAATACGTAAACACCATTTATAAATATTTACACTAACCTGCGGTCATCTGTGTGACAAAACAGCAACGTCGCATTCTGTTATCTTTCATGTCGCCGATGAGCCGACCGGCAAATACAAATAGATAGGTAGCTCGGCGCATAAGCGGGTGGGTCTCAAGTACAAATTTAAAATTTTTCGCTGTCACAAAGTTACAGAAACCAAACACAAACATACAAAAGATCGGTGCTCGTGTCACACAAAGAAATAAACAAACACTATCACTTTTTAATACATTTACATTAGTGTCCTATCACATAATCAAAAAGCAATATTTGGATATTCTCAAAATGGCGCGTAAGCAATAATAAGATTGTACCTAGGAAGCGGCTCAGGGCGCTTTCGCAAGGCGTCTCATGCCCCGGAGCAATTACGGCGACACACTAAAAAAAACTAAAACAGTTCTTTGAATTTTTGAAGATTTGAATGACCCAGGTCTATGTATTAATCGCTTCTTTGTTTGTGTTACAAAGTTATGATGTAATGTTATTGTGTTTTCGTTCTTATTGCACTAAGATTAAGACTCACTTTGACGTGATTATTGGCTGATAGAGGGACAACGTCTCCTAATTTTGTTGATATTTAAGGTCACGCACCTTACATGACCTTAGATAACTATGTTTAGACTCTCGGTCAGCTGTTAGGGCAGATATACATCCCGATGTAGTTTTGCAAACACGAAAAATCTATACTGTGGCTAAACTATTCCTCCTATTGAACTGAAATTTGGTGTAGAGCTTGTATATGGTACATTACATATGTAGCTAGAAATAAAGCCTCACCGTTTAATCAACCTTGTATACTTATGCATATAATAAAAGATTTTTTTAAATTCACACTGCCACATTTTATTTTTCAATGTAAAAGTTTTGAATTATTTATGTTACATAATAAGTCCACTGACTTAACGAATATCGATCGATAATAAATATCGGAGCTGAACAGCAAGTCATTAACTATGGTAAAGAAAAAATAGCGTCCATAAAGTAGTCAATTATTTTGTTTCGCTTCCTTGTCAATAATTTTAAAATTTCGTACACTTGCATATGTCAAAAGTTAAATAAATGGTTGGACGGAGTATAGGCACGAAAACATTGTGTTAGCCAAAGAAACATGTATGCAAGAAATTGAAATGGCCTGAGAACATTGACATTTCTTTACAACTACCTTGGGAGAGTTGGATACAACGGAGAGACGTCCGTATACACCGTATTTGCGTTCATCCTCGGGTCTCAGCGTACCCATTTTTTTCATGACTAGATATATCTGTAACAAAAAGTCGAGGGTGAAGTTAAAAACTATTCAGCCAAGCAAAATCAAAAGATGCTAGATCCCCGCAGCGAAATACATTCAACCCCAACGAGAGGCAGTACTCCAGTGACATATAACGTGCAATTTTTTAATTAATTAATCCTGAATTTTGTAGATTGTACGACTTAGGAATGTAACCACGACCCTGACTTTACTACCAGCCCTGTTATATACTGCCTACTGCTGAGCACGGGCCTCCTCTACTACTGAGAGGGTTTAGGCCTAGTCTACCACACTGGCCTAGTGCGGGTTGGTAGACATCATACACCTTTTAATTTTTTATAGAGAACTTCTCAGGCAATACAGGTTTCCTCACGATGTTTTCCTTCGCCGTTAAGCCCAGCGATAATTCATAAAGAATACACACAGTATAACTTTAGAAAAGTCAGAAGTGCGGCCCTTGGGTTTTGAACCTGCGGACATTCGTCTCGGCAGTCCGTTCCACTCCCAACTAGGCTATGGTACCACTCAACCACGGTATATTGTCACGAAACAAATTTTGCTATTTAAATAGTCGAATTTCTTTGTACGGATATGGAGGTGTTATCCGAGACCTGTTCAAGCATCCCATAACTCCGTATGAGGAAGTCACGCTGCGCCAAAAGATTGACACGCTCACGCTCCTCTTTCTCTACTATTGGATCCGGTTCAAAAGAGCACAACACATACGTCGGCTTGTTTTCTTTTTCTTGCACCTGAGAGTGAATAATATTGTTGAGTAAATTGCACTTTATTGACGTAAAAACATTATCAAACTACAAATAATATTCCACAATACCATCCTCGCCTAATAAATTCGCATTCTAAAAGCCAATAATACTACCAGAACATCACCGGAACTATGCAGTCCTGCCTTTATATTATTATTGTGATTACATCAAAATAATATTTAGTGTTTAACGCCATCTTGCGTTAATCATGTTAAGCGTGTTCACTGTGACACTTGTGAGTATCTAGCAATGCAAAAGAGATGGGATGACCAGGCGAACCCTTCGCTGGACATTCATGCGCAGCTGGTCATAAACTTTTATATGTGACTTGCGATGCCTGTCAGTACATTCTACGATAATGACATTAAGCGGTGCTCCACAGCGAAAAAAAGCCTTATATTGTGCCCTTCACGTGTGGATTTTATTTATTTATTTATACTTTATTGTACACCAGAGAAATAAAACATAGGATTTTTTTTGTTAAATGTGTGCTATCCGTGTCTACATCGTCCCCCATCAGGATTAGCAGAAAAATTGTTTGCACATTGCCATATCGTGTCCATTGGTTAAATAGTCTAAACTGTGACGCTGTGATTGTAACCTTTGTTGTCTATGTTGCTTTTATCTGGTTGTCTTTGAATATCTTAAAATATACGTTGTCTTGTGTCCCAAGTGCCGATACTTACGATGGTACTTTTTTTTATTAGTTATTTATAACGCCTCGGACTGCCTCGGTGGCGTAGTTGTATTATGGTACGACTGCAATGCTGAGGTCTCGGGTTCGTTTCCCGGGTCCCGCACAGTGATATTGAATTTTTCTATTCTGTATCAGTTCGGAGTCTGGAATTTGTGCCCGATATGGCGATAGACTCGCCCCCTATCACAACATGGGACGGAATAATGGCGAAAAGTGGGTGCACTAGTTGCGCCTATGCCTACCCCTTCGGAGATAAAAGGCGTGAGTGTATATGTATATGTATGTATTATTTATAACGCACATTTAATGTAAACAATATTTTGAAGACATAAAATGCAATATCATCTTCTAGAAAATTCAACAAAACCCTTACAGTTTGTAGTGCAAGCGACGGCTTCGCAGTGAGCTTGTTGTCTTTATCGTCTTTATCTTTGTCTTTGCGTACAACTTTTTCTTTCGGTTTGGGCTTCGTTTTGTCAACGACAGACACAGCAGTGGCGGTAGACACTGTTGCTGTACTGGACTCTTCGGTTAATTTCTTCTCGCCTTCCTTCACAGCTTTGGGTTGTGACGGCTTCTTCAAGGCTTCCGCTTTTGCTTTTGTTTGCTAATTGAACATTAATTTCTTAAGTAATTCATTCGATCATGAACTTAAATTTTAGAAATCAGGAAACTATTAAAAAAACTATCCACCTTTTGAAGAAACATTTTAGCTCACTTTTTAACGAACAGCTTTTTTTTTTTTTTTTTTTTAAATGGCCATCTTCGGCTCATTAGGGACGGCTGCGGGCTTCCTCCGACTCACGTCTAAGTTGTCGTCCGCAACCGCCCCTGCGCGTACCGCGTTTTTGCGGTCCTTTTCCTGTTGCGGGGGCTCAGAAGCCCCCGAAACACCGTGCTGTGTCCACCTTTTGGTGTCCGAGGCAGCGTGAGACACGCTGCCTCGGACATGTCCATCACGGGGGCCACAGAAGTTGGCTAGACTAATGGGTGGGCGGCACGTCCCGCCCACCCGTGACCCCCGGAGGCCCCTATTAGTCGCCTTTTACGACAGGCAGGGGATACCGTGGTGGAATTCTCCAAACGCCCCCAATCCACAGGGCGGAACGAACAGCTGCCTACCAGATGTCCGCACATCACATAGGTATCAACAATCTTAGCCCACAAAAAACGAACCTGGAATTCTTCCTGTTGTATGCGAGTGCAATCGCCGCGAGCCCGGGACGACGCCGTGCCAGTA